>JAKEPQ010001016.1:55886875-57182500 GCA_024500445.1 Entomyzon cyanotis | reverse complement strand
CTACTGTTGAAAGAGTAGATGAAGGTATGTGAAGGTAGACCTCAGCAGTGATGACAAATGAATTTCAGACATACTCAGATCAGACTTCTCCTATTAATAGGAACAGCTCTCAATAAGCTTCCTCCTGTCCTGTGCTAAATTTACACTTGAAATGCTCACTTCTGCATAAACACCACAGCTCTAAATGAAAGACAACATTATAAAGCCTCATATTAATGATATTTCAGATGTTAGCTCTGTATTTCACTGAACATATCCTTTTGCTTTTGGTTAATTGGTATCATTATCACAAATGTCACAGTTGCTTAATTTAATTAGTTCTTACTCATATGTAATATTAATTTTCTCTTTCAGAAAGCCAAAGTAAGAAATCCAAGTGAAAACAATTTTGGTTTGGTTTGCCATTTCTGTTACATAGCTGATTTCAAGGAGATGGTTCTCAGAAAAACTGTTTCTTTACAAGCAGTAGCTTTACTTTTCTACCATATTCATAGTTTTATTCATAGTTTTCTGTCTAAAAACCACCTGTACTTTTCAGACACCAATTCACCTCAGCTCTGAATTGTACATGTATATTCAAATGTTTGAATCTTTTCATGACTATTAATCAAATTAATTGACTTTCTGGATTGCAGTCTCAGTATATTTAAGATTTTATTGTATATCCTTACATAATGTAGAAATCATTGCTTGAAAGTATTTACCGTGGAATGAAAACTAGATCATAGTGGTCACATCCTCAATTTTAGCTAGCCATGGAACATGCAAAAAGCTTTCCCCATACTCTTCCATTTTTTGTTTTCAATTAAATAGTAAGTGCAGTGTTATGTACAGGTGATTCTATCATAGCAACCCTATATAGCAATAAAGTGCTAAAGTACCTTTAAGTGGCTCCAGAGCCCTTCTGAAGGGCTGAAGACAGTGACTTGCTTTCTGAAGCGATCTCTGCCCTAAAGATGAAAGAAACTAAACACACCAAAATAAACTGAGTGAAACAGAGCAGCTTAAGGTCACAGAGCAGATAAGTGACCAAAACAAGAAAAGAGCTGAGGGACAGTTATCAGCACTTGCAGCTGCCTTACGCTGCTCCAAACAGAAACCTTTTTATCATTGCCAGGAATCATAACATACTTCCATAAAGTTTTCATCATCAGTTTCTGTTGTGTCTTTCACTGATGTCTGAGGGATGGCTATATGTGCCACCTACCACACTTTAATATACGGGCTTGCAGTTATGTTGGAAAAATAAGTAAAAGTTACTACAGATTTTCCTGGGGAAAAAAAATAGGTGGCAACTTTGTAAAGGTTTATACTGGTGAATGATTTTCTATACTATGTGAAGTGGAGCTCAATAGACCCCAATGAGAATTCATGAAGTGAAATAATTTTAGTACTTATATCACTCTCTATAGCAAGATTATTGATTCAAACAGTATTCAACATTTATATTATAGTAAATAAAATGTGATACTGCAGTATTCATGATGCTACAGATTAAACATGGGAAGATATCAACTTTAATGAGAAGGAAGTTTAAACAAATATTTCTAGTTATTGAACATAATTGACTGTGGAGGGGGAGATATAGTAGCCTTTCTGAATGTACAACTCTCATCTGATAGCTTACAGGTATTTTGAAGATTCATACAAAATATCAGAATTTAATTGACTATATAAATTAAATTGAAGATTCAATTTTGGTAATTTTCATAGCAAGAAAATAGATCCAATAAAAATCAAGCAAGCTTCTTATAAAGTGAGACTAGAGAATTTGCGTTTACCCTGCAGTCTTTTTAAAATGCAGTACATTTATAATGTGATATTCAAAGTAATAGAATAATTTCTCTCTACCTCACTCTTCCACCTCTCCCCACCCCTTATATATATTTGCCAAAAGAGAGACTTGTGCATCTGCACATCTATTCAACTATAGTGAAGGAAAAACTTCAGAGCTTGAGTAGGTTTATGCTTGGATACAAAGGGAATGTTCTTATATTACAAAAAAAGCCACAAAATGTATAGATAGGCTATTTCGGTACATGATTTAAACACTCCAGATAAAAGCTTAAACAAACAAGGTAGCAGTGTTTATACTTTTTATTTCCTTAAATTTAGGTGGTTTTGGTTTCTTTTTAATTTTGGTGGGTTTTTTTCTTTATGTTTGTTTTATAATGCAAGAAAAGTTTTAATACTGGATATCAATTATTTACGGTGTTACTCCCTTAAGGTCATATCATAGTTTTCACTACAGAATTTGTATTTAACAAGGAAACTTAGAATCACAGAATCACAGAATTGTTTGATTTGGAAGGCACCCTAAAAATAATTTATTTCCAACTCCCCCTGCCATGGAGAGGGACGCCTTTCACTAGACCAGGTTGCTCAGAGATCCATCTACCCCAACCTTGAATGCTGCAAGGGACAGGGCAACCACAACTTCCTTGGGCAACCTGTTCTGATGATTTATCCCCCGCAGAGTAAAGAATTTCTTCCTAATATCTAGTCAAAACTACTCTCTCAGTTTGAAGCCATTCCTCCTTTTCCTGTCACTACATGCTGTTGAAAAAAGTCTCTCCCCATCTTTCTTGAAGGCTCCCTTCAGGCACTGAACGCCACAATCAGATCACACAGAAAACTTCTCTTCTCCAGGCTGAACAAGCCAAATTCTCTCAGCCTTTCCTCACAGGAGAGGTGCTCCAACCCTCTGATCATCTTGGTGGTTCTCCTCTGGACTTGCTCCAATAGGTCAATTTCCTTCCTGTTCTGAGGGTCCCAGAGCTGGATGCAGTGTTCCAGGTGGGGTCTCATCAGAGCAGAGCAGAAGGGCAGAATCCCCTCCCTTGCCCTGCTGCCCATGCTGCTTTTGCTGCAGCCCAGGACACATTTGGCTCTCTGGGCTGTGAGTGCACATGGCTGGGCCACGTCCAGCCTCTCAACCAGCAGCACCCTCAAGTCCTTCTCAGCAGGGCTGATCTCAATCTGTTCATTCCCAGCCTGTGCTAGTACCAGGCTGCCCCAACCCGGTTACAGCACCTTGCACTTGGCATTGTTAAACCTCATGAGATTTCCATGGGCCAATTCTTGAGCTTGTCCTGGTCTCTCTGGATGGCATCCTGCCCTTCAGGTGTGTCAACCATGAAACTTAGCCACTGAACTACTTAAAAACATTTTTACAGTTATGTTGGTAAGAAGTTAATTTTGAAAACTAAGTATAATTATAGTAAAATCTGATCTTCAGCTTCTTTTGAAACAGAAAATATATCTAAAACTTTTCATTATGTCCATCTGTGGGGATTTATACAAAAGGAAATTGCATTTTAAACAATATTATAAATTTTTTCTTTTTGCTTGTTTATTTTATTTAACTATTTCTTTGTGTTCTGCAAACTACATGTTTCTGTGGTTTTTTGGTTTCTTGCAGGGGAGAGGTTTTGACTTTTACTTCATAAACAGACATTTCTGAATAAAGTTTTAGGAAAAAAAGAAAATTCTAAGCTCCCTAGAGAGACAAAGGTAGACAAAAAGCCAATTCCATAAAACAAATATGCGGAGAATTCAGCTGCAAAGCCTAGTGAAAATTTCAGCACAAACTTTGCTATAATAATTCATTTATTATAGGCTTTGCAAAGGAAAAGGGTATTAAATTGGTAGAAAAAGATAGAGGTGGCAACATAATGTGGATCCTTCAGCTTCATAAATGAGATTTTAGCATAAAAAGAAAAAAAATACTTCATTCTCAAAAAATTCCATGTTTCATATGTACAAAGGTTAAAGACACCATTTTCTTTTAGGCAGTAGAGAAAATTTTGTTTTGAAATGCAGGAGTAGTAACACACCTTGGTAATTACATTTGCCCTAAGTAGTCTGACACAACAGAAAAAGTTACCTAGAAAATGTCAAACATTAGTTACTCTTTCAGAGAAATTTTATAGTAAGTTTCCTTTTGGACTTTGTGAGTAATATATTCATATACAAATGGCAAATATTAGTCCAAATGAAGAAAAAGGACTTTTTTTTCCAACTTGAAACCTGAAGGAAAATACCATGTATTTTCTTTCTGTCTTTAAACTGTTTATCCTTATCCTCTCTACCAATTTGTGCTTAGCAAAAATTATAAAAAATTAGATAAGAGTTATTTCTTCTAAATACGTAAGTGCCACAGTGCAGCATTTGCATCACTTGCCCTCACTGCACAGTCAGGAAGAGCAGTATGTATTGCCATCTTGTTCGTTGTGGTTGTTTTGTTTGTTTTTTTAAAGTATATTAAATTTGGAGCTTAAAGAGGACCTGACAGATGAACATATGGGAACAATGGGCCTTTATGCAAGAAGAAACTGGTGAACTGAAAGCCACACTATGGTCAAAACAATATAAAATTAATTGTCATTACTGGTTTGTCATTGATCTACAAGAGCCTTAATCCCTTCATAATCTCTGATGAGGTCATTGTGTATTATAAATCAAGGTTGCCAACAAATTTCTCAAAGACCACAGTTGTATTAAACATGTGCATATGTGTGTGTGTGTATATATGTATTTAGTCTTTTAGAAAAAAATATTAAAAATTATGGTTTTGTATTTTAGGAAGAATGCACTTTAATGAGCATATTTTTTTTTTTCACAAAATCATGAAAAGAACCCCTTCAATGTTCTTTTATGTCCTTTGTGGAACTGAACAAAAGGAAAAAACTTTCAAAGACCACAGATAACTTTGTGAAGTTCCTTGCTGTTAGTGTTATGTGCGAGACAATATATATTGAAAGAATATAAGAAAATGTGCTGTGTATGTGTAGCAGCCTGAAATTCAAGAAGAAAAGAAAGTCATTGAAGCATTTCCATATGAGGAAAAAAAAAAAGCATGGAAGATCAATTTACAGCAGCTGAAGTATTCAGCTTCAAATAACAGAATCCAGCACCACCAGACTCAGCTGGTTAAGGCTGCAGCAATATATTGCTCTTTGAGCTTACTATGGAATCACAAGCTGCAAAAAAAAAAAAAAAAAAAAAAAAAAAAAAAGGTAAAAAGGTATGTAATGATAGTTTCCAACACCGTGGAAAGTCTTTTAGGGTCAAAATCACAGGGACTACTTTCAAGAGGAATCCACTCTTAAGATTGTTTTGTTGTTGTTGCTATGAATCCATCAAGAAAGTTAGATAACAACCTGTTCTTGTTAGCTATGCAGTACTCCTCAAAAATGCAGTTAAATAAGATTATCTTGCTTTTTTATTAATTAGGACAACAATGAAACAAGTAAAGTAATAAGAGATATCATTAGGGAGAATTCATTGGGTCTAAAATTCATTCCATTATGGGACTTTAATAACAAATTTATATTTTTAGGTAATGAAATAATTTAATCAGACTATTACAGTGACTCACATTTCTTTTAATTGCTTTATGATCTAAATCTGAGGTGTTCAAGAGATCTATGAAAATGAGAATTTTAAAAGTGTTACTCTCCCAGCTTCTCCTAGCTCTTGGAATGTCATATTTATAGTCTGAGACACAGAATACAATAGTGCTAGCTGTTATCATGAAAATTATTGTCCCGAAAACTTTCTTTGTCTGAAGTGGCAGGTAATATTTTAAAATTAAATGAATTGATAGGTAGTTAGGAGAGAAATAATGTAAGAGTATAAAATTTCTGTGGAGGTGTGTGTGTGTGGGTTCAATCCGAAAATTTACGGAGACATTTGTATGTGAAAAATCATACAAATGAACAAAATACTGGTGTACTATATTCTGACTGAAGTTATCAAGTCTGAAAGCAGAGGCTCCCTTGTTTCAAAGATTGAACATCTATCATAACCAATTGAAATTTTTGCCATTAATTTGTATCATACTTTCTGAAGGAAGAGATTAGATTTCATTCCTGCTGTCCACTATTTCTTAGTCTAAAATATTTGTGAATTTAATAGAACTAAATTTTGCTTGTGCAATAATGTCTGCCATGCTGCAGATCCATGTTTGCCCATTTCCTCCTGCTGATTGAATAATTATTTTAGCAAAATGGAATTATCTTTAGGTAGTCAATAAGCAAGTCCCAAGCAGAAAGCCCTATAGCTTGTAGTATAGGTTATCACAGTCAGATACCTAAAACTGATGAGATAGCAGAGCTTGGGTTCTTCCTGAGAGCACTAAAAGACCTCCTTTTCCTGTCTGCTACAAAGTCTTTTCTATCTTCAAAAGGCAGTCATAAATTCTACATGCAGGGAAATGTATCTGTGTAGCCTTGAAAATTTATGTACTTAGGAGGATGATGTTTAAAACAAACCATCTAATCAGTTTTTCCTATAGATTAGATATATAGACATGGGACAATGGGAATATCTCTCTCCTAACTGGAAATGCAATCTTGCACCAAACTTCTGCCAGTGCTCTCCAGAGACCACTTCCAACCTCAGCAACTCTGTCATTGCACAGTTCTATGATTTAACCAAACAAATGTTAAAGAAGAGAAAATGTGGGACAAGTTGCAGATTGATCTAGTTGAAGTTGCCCCTGCTCATTGCCAGGCAGTTGGATTTGCTGTTCTTTAAAAGTGGCTCCCAAGTCAAATGACTGTCTTTTTCTATGAACATTTCATTTGAGATACAGGATTTGAAACCATAAATCAGGACAGTGCATATTTTATAAGAGAATTGACAACCCTACACAAGTTAAGGATCTTAGATCTGGCTGGTGTTCAAGGGATTTGAAGTTCTGCTTTTCTAAAATCCAGTTGGCTGCTAAGTATTTCTTGAAAACTGTTCCTCATCCATAGAAAGGTATTTATCACTGACAGGTTTACTAATCTCTTTCCTAAGGGTCTGATCTGCATGTGACTTAAAACTTAAAATAAAATACATCCAAAAAAAGGCAAACTTTCTCAAGATAAGTCAGTAACAGATCCTGAGCAGAACTTTATATATAATTTTAAGTATTACTTTTATCATAAAGGGTAACAGCAGAAATTGCTTCAGTCTCAGCTTTACACTAGTTTTGAGGGGGCTTTTTCTTTCATCTTTTCATATAATCAACTGCTGAAAAAAATTAAAAGAACCACAGGATTTGACCTGGCATTTTTTAACATAATTGACTGTATTATGATGTTCAAGTATATTTCTTGGTATTCACCTTTTATCATTATCCTCTATGCTGAAGAATATAGTTTGCAACTATTTCAAATTATTTGACAGGAGTTGAATCAGAGTTAGAAAACACTGATGTCCTTCAGTTTGTTCTACTTTATATAATTTTGTATAATTTTAAATTTTTACTTAAAGAGCCAGAAGTGAAATTTCTTGACAATTCCTTATGTTGTATTTGTTTTGCTTGTCTGACTTTTTCTTCTCTTATTTTTTTCTCCCATTTTGCTTATATTTTAAATAGGACTTCAGAAATAATTTAATTTTATTTATCTTGCCACAAGCAGATCTATTTCTGGAATTTCAGAGACTGCTTTGAGGAGCAAGCCTCTGAGCAAAACTTCAACTCTGCTGGGAATTTTTCAATAACATCCTGATGCCTGCTTCTGGCAATCTGCATTTCATTGTTTGAGTGCAAATACTATCTGTTTACAAATGAGATATATAGAGATTTAACTTGTTTTCCCCAAAATAGAGATTCTTATTGAAAAAGCAGAATGACAGATAGGAAATCCTGGTACAATATATTTTAGGAATTCTGCTCCAACTTCTATTTTTAAATTATGTAAAATTTAAGCTTAAAAAGGTGATAGATGGGTCACTTACCATACAACCTTGTAGTTAGCCAGACATCAATTTATCACAAGTGAGAACTGATTGACTGAGAGAAAAGCAAACAATTTACTTAGAGCAGGCAAAGCAGCCTTATGAAAGAAAGAAGAAATGGATCAAAAATATTAATTTTACAGGTTCTTATTCAGTTTGATCCCTGTGATTGCAGTAACTGTGAAAATACTAGGGAACAAGCATTACTTCTAACTTCCAAACTAAAGCACTTTATAAAATTTGCTAGGACTATAACTAAATGTTAAAAGTGGATTGAAGGATTTGTGTTTGTGTAGTTTTGCAGTCCTATGGAAAATTTCTTCTACTTTGTAGAAAATATGATTTTTTTTTTCAGGCTTTTCTTTTACTGTTTCCAAAGAGTTCCATTCAATGTATTTTCACATAGACTAGCTGTTATGTGTCGGAAATTTCAATGCAGTGCTAGGACTCTAAACAGCTTAATTAAAGCAGGAATTCAAATATAACTGTAGATGTTAAGAGCATTCAAGCTTTGTGGGGCAGGGGGGCGGGGCGGAAGGTTGTAACATTCAAAGGATAACTGTTTTCAATTGCTTGGTTGATGCAGGAAGAAATGGAAATTGAAGGGTAAAGAAATGAGCAGGGTTCTTTTAGAAGTGTCTCATTGGGATATGAACAAGTGAGCATCATGCTGCATGAAGTGCAGTGCGCTTTTCAATGGCATAAGTCCTTTACAATAGAAAGGGAGAAAATTAGAAGTGAAACAGGGTTGAATCACAACTTGATTCTCATTCTATTCTTACAGGGTTATGGCAGAGCCATGACAAAGTGGTACTGAGGAACCATGAAGTGATTTCTAACTAAATTTACAATTCTTCTATAGATTGAACATATCTTACATATGTACCAGTGCCATTAATACATAAGCCTTCAAGTCAAATATTGTATCTACCTGACAAAAGTCCTTATCTCAAACACCTCAGAGCATCCCCAGTGGCTCAAGCCACCTATCCTTCAGGAACTAAATCCTGTGTTTCAGTGACTGTGCTGAGCTGGGACGTGCATTATTGCTTAAAGGATTATAAAACAATTAGTGCCATTCAGGATACTTAAGGATGTCTGGGTTAATTGCACAGCCATAGCACGTATGGCATGATCTTCAAAAGAAAAACAATATCTCCAATTAGAGGTCAGGTAGAATAATAGAGTAAATATTTGCCACCAGAAATCTATATTTAGGCAACAGAAATCTTCTCATAATTTTAATTATGTTACAGAAATGTGTTCTGACCTGTGTCCTTCTACGTTTTGGAGACGGTTTTACAGGTTGTGGAAATTTTAATCAGGAAATTCTACACCTAAGCCCTTTGAAAATTTTTTCACAATTTTTCTGACCTTTATATGAGTAATAATGATAATATGTTTCCATCTGGGGAGATACAGTGCTCTGCCTCTTGAATAAGAAGGTTACAAACAGAAATAGTTCTCATTGGTGAGGAAGTAGATGAGATCATGTGTGCAGCAAAAATTTTCTTTGTATAAGTAAAGATCACACAACATGATCATGTAAATTAAACATTTCTCACCAAGGAAGACAAGACATTCACCAAATGTTTTACTAATGCATGTGGATCATACATACATTTAATATCCTTCAAGGGGACCAAGAATATAGATAGATAGATAGATAGATAGGTAGATATAGATACATAGATATAGATACAGATATATAGATATATAGATATATAGATATATAGATATATATCACACAATAAATAAACTAAACCTTGAATTTAAAAAAACAACAAAACTCTATGTATATACTTAGGAACACCTAATAAATTTATTTTAGACTTCTTTATGATAAAGGTCTCATTCAAAACACACTTGCAAAAAACTGCTGTTTTCAAAAGATTTAGAAAGGGTAATCTTTAATTCTTGACAACATCAAATCCTTTTTTCATTATTGGTTTTAATACCATTTGTTAAAATGCACATGAATTTGTGGTACATTCAGTACAATTAGATAAAATATAATTAAGAGTCTATCTTGTTTACATTAGGTCAAAACTAGCATGTTGAGACTATTAATGGGCAATTCACTCACACAAAATACTGTTATACACCAAACAGGAAAATAAAATGGAGTAATTATAATTTCTCTACTTGTAGGTTGGTTTCTAAAATTAAATTCCAATAACTGTTTTAGTGTAACTCCGGTAATATATAGATCAGCTGTACTCAAGTGAGTTAGAATATTTATTGCTGTAAATAATGTTGAAAGAAAACTCCAGCTGAATGTGATTACCTCAGCCCTAGTCATTCCAAGTGTTCTTTCAACCTGGGATAACACAACATGGATTTTATACTGCTTCAAAATGATCACTCTTTTGCCTTTATTCCTTCCACCTTCTTTTTTCTTCTCTTCCCATGGGCACAAAGAATAATAGAATCACAGATTCACAGAATGGCTTGTGTTCAAAAGGACTTTTTGTTTACTGTGTTCCAGCCCCCTTGACATGAGCAAAGACACCTTCCACTAGAACAGGTTGCTCAGGGCCCCATCTGATCTGGCCTTGAACCTTTCCAGGTTTGGGGCATCCACAACTTCTCTGGGCAATCTGTTCCAGTGCCTCTCAACCCTCACAGCAAAAAATGTCTTTCTTGCATCTAATCTAAATCTCTCCTCTGTTAGTTTACAACTCTTCCTCCCTATCTAAAATTCTATTGCTATCTGCCTGCGTAGAATTCCCACTCTCTCTTTCTGACAAGATCCCTTTAAGTATTAAAAGGCTGCAAAGAATTCTCCCTGGACCTGCTTCTTCTCCAGGCTGAACAAGCCCAGCTCTCTCGACCTGTCTTTATAGGAGAGATTCTCTGGCCATTAGACCATTTTCATGGTCTTCCTCTGGGCCCACTCAAACAGATCCATATCTTTCTTTTACTGGCTACTTCAGACCTGGATGCGATACCCCAGGCAGGGTTTCACAGGGGCAGAGTGGAGGGGCAGAATCACCTCCCTAGACAGGCTGACCACTCCTTTTTGGATGCAGCCTAGGATGTGGTTTGCCTTCTGAGCTGCAGTGCACACTGTTGACCCATGCAGAGTTTTTTTGTCCACTAGAACCCTCAGTTCCTCCCTGCAGGGTTGCTCTTGATCTGTTCATCCCCCAGTCTGTACTGATATCTGAGATTGCCCCAACACAGCAATTGCAATTGTGCAGCACTTGCAATTGCTGAACTCCATTAAATTCTTGAGGGCTCACTTCTCGAATTTGTCCAGGTCCCTCTGGATGGCATCCCGTCCTTCTGCTGTGTGAACCACACTGGTCAGCTTTGTATCATCTGCAAACCTGCTGAGGGTGCCCTTGATCTCAGCTGCCTCTGATATTGATGAAGATATTGAAGAGCACAAGTCCCAAGACAGCCCTGAGACTCATTTCTTGTCACTGACCCCCACCTGGGCACAGAGCCATTAACCACAACTCTCTGGCCACAGACAGACAATTCCTTATGCAAATATGTAACATGAGCCTAACTTTTCTAAGTGTTCATCCTAAAACTATTTACTTTCAGTAACTGTTTCTGGTGGCACCGAAGAAGGAACTATATTATGTTCTGCTGCAAAAGTTTTAAAAATAATTTTGAACAAGAATATTTCAGACTTATAATTGAATATTACCCAATATTTTAGTAGAACTACCTACAGTTAATATATGCAGAGCCCTAAGAGCACTGCATTATCACAATAAACCCCTCAACGGATGTTCCACTGAAACAGCCCAGGGGAGACACAGTCAGAGACTGGCTTACAAATGGTTCAGTTGTAAGTATAGATTTAGATGGTATGAGATCCACTTAATCTTTGTCTGATATATAAAATGTATTATAGGACACACACAATTCAAATACTGTTTTTTTAAGTTTGTAACAGATCTTTACAGGCCTATAAAATATATGCTATTGAAGAGCTAAGCCAATCTAGCTCCTTTAAAATATTAAATTTTTCTTTGTGTCTTAATAGTGTGAAACTTTTAGTGTGAAACTTTTTTACCATGTCTTCATGAACAGGAAAATGTACACTCAGAAACTTATCTGCAATTAAACTGAATAATTTTATCTTCTGGTCTAAATGACTGCTGGATGGGGTAGTTTTCAACTTTTTCCAGAAAGCATGCTGTTAGAATTTTTTACATTAAACCATCAACCCATCTGCTAATTGTTTTTTATTTACTTTATGGATGTCTAATACCGTGCAAGGTATGAAAATTTTACCTGCTGTAGTGATTCCATGTGAGAACTGGGCACTGCAGTGCTAAAGTACACTGAGTTTAGTATAACTACTGAACCAAGAGCATCAAGGTCAGCATTAGTGCAAGGACATGCTTATATTATACCAACTTGTGAAAATAGGAACAGATGTATCAGGTCACGTTTACAAAACACAGTGATACTTCAGAAATTGTTAAAGGCTTTCATAAATCATGTCCTAACCTCATTGAATTTAAAGATTTAAAGATAAAGCAGTGGTTTATGATGAAAATCAGCATTTTAAAGTGGTGAAGTTTTCTTAACCGACAATACAAATAAAGCTCAACCAACAGACAGTTTCACAGTCATTCTCTAGAAATAAACTATTCAGTAGTTGACCTTAATTATGCCTATAAGTCAGTACCGCTGTAGAATTAGTAGCTAGGTGAGATCAATTTAAAGTGTTACTCTTTTGTCCTACTAAAATCTTAACTTTTCGTATCTAAAGGACCAGGAATAATTGTTAATAAGTACCTTTATGTTTATGATTCAGACCTTCTTTTAATGAAATCAGTCTAATATTTTTCTGTACTTGAATAACGTTTGCTACTTTCTGTTATCCTATAACAGATACATAATGGTGAAATACTGAGACTAGTAACAAAATCTTTATTTCAGTTTCTAAATAAAAATTAGTCTGTATTTACATATTCATATGCTTGAGTGCAATTTCCTAGTTTTACCAACCCGTAATAGTTTTCTTAGTTAAAACTTCAAAAGGTTATTTTAGCTTTCAAATATGTTTGTGTAGAATAATAGAAAGATTCACATAATTCTATGATCAGCAAATATATAAGATTTTTTCTTTAACTTATTTTCAATTTTAAATAATGTTGGAAGTAACAGTGTGATTAGCCAAGTGATTTTAAATAGGTGTGTACATAAACAAATATAAATAGAAAAATATATATGAACATATAGAAGACTGCTAAAACTACTCGGAAAAAACTGAGGTGTAAAAAAGAAATAAAACTAATCTGGATAATTAAAAAATGTTTTTCTAGATGAATAAATCATTAGTTATTTCACATAACCAGAGGGAAAATTAATTCAATTTTTTCCTAAAATTTTGTCTTTATTTGTTTATTGTTTTCTTCTCATTTCTAGGTACCCAGTTATCCTATTCTTCAAGAAAATCTAATGCATGGAGCCAGAGATTAAGATCTACACTAAATAGTTGCATTTAGCTAAAAAACCTGAATGATAAACTGTGTCTTCGCAAAGTGCTGGATTGTAGTGGCTGAATTTATGTGTGGTATCCCACAGTCAGAATGAAATGATAGTCAAGATCTCTGATTAACTAGATTTACAAAGAAAAGTCAGCAATAGAAGACTGAAGGGGCACCTGCAGTATGTTCATACACTGGTGTGTAAAGGAGGTGGGAAAATATATCCTCAGAGTAGAGACTGAATAGATATTTTGGCTTAGTGTGTGACTCTAAAGTGCACACAAGTCATGTGTCAACAAGCGTAGCACATTTTCACTCCGTACTACAGGATGGAATAAATGTATCACACAGCAAATATGCAAGATCATAGACAAGTAGCATTAATGAGATTTTAAAAACTATTTCAGGAGAAACTGTGTCCCTTCCTCATTTCATGATGTTGTCACAACCTACATTCTGATTTCATTTTCAGTCCTCTCCCCTCATTTTTCCTTACAGACATCTACTCTTGATGGAGCAGCAACTTTTCCTTTTACAGGCAGCAGTTTCAGTTCCTCACATTGCTAACATTTATTTATCTTTTTCTTGTCACATCACCCATACCTTTTATTATTATTACATGTTTTTTAGAAAATTTCTACATTATTGTTGGTTAATAGTGGCTTAGATTGACTACAAGTCAAATATTCCTTTTTAAAGTTAGCTTTTGCTTTCTGTTCCTTGTCTGAAAGGTTTTCAGCTAGGTTTTTTGGGGGCCTGAAAGTATCATTTTCATTTTCATTATTTTTTTGGGTACAAATATAATATATAGGGAGGTACATATTTTTCCAAAGGTAAAAATAGTTTAAAAGGAGTCAGTAAGTTAAAACTAAACACCAGTGTTCCATCAGGGGTAAGAAGATAAATGTACACTTCAGAGATTGATATTGCTTGAATTTTAATGATTGATTTGCTCTGTTGGAGGGCGTGGAACAGACGATGCCTCCAGGACAACTTTTCTAAAACAAATAGTGCCTGAAAACAGTTTCAAAAGTCAAAAACTCTATAACAAACAGATGCATTCTTTGATTACTTACTGTATTCTACTTGGGTAAAAAATTGTGTTCCACTACTTAAAGCCCCAACAGCTACACTTATAAAATAATACATGAACTTTTAGGCAAGAACAAATTATAGTATAACTGATATTTAATAAATAATGTGGTTATGTTATATGTATGCAGATCTGATGTTGATAATTTATAATCAGATAATTTTAAACATATCTAGAGGTTTAAACTATTTTAAGCATCATAAAAGATTTCCAAGTTCTACTTTATGTTATTTAGACTCCTGTACTACTGTTCTTCTTAATTACTGTGTATGTCTTAAATTGTTTTCTATGCATTTCATTCTGTCTATGCATTTCATTCTGCAATTCTATGCATTTCATTCTGCAATTCTGCTCTGAACTCAGAGATTTGCAGTATTTTATTTTACTTTCTAATGTGAAAGACATTAGAAAGAAAATGTGAAAGACACCTGTGACATTAATTATGCATCATTCCTTTTTAGTGATAATTGAATGAACCTTCAGTTGAAGGTCCTCTTTCACCTTATTCCATTATTGCCCTGTGTTTTTTGGGAACAGAGTAAAGTCAGTGGTATGGATGAAGCATCAACTTTAGAGGAAAACAGCATGTTCAGCTTTTGTGATTTGCAAAGGTGCAATATTGCATCTTGCCTGTAGCCTCATTTTGAATAAATAATTTGGTAGAGTGTATATGTAATTATTGCTGTTTGATACACATTTGCTTTTTTCCCGTTACAGTAAGCTGATTTTCATCCATATGCTTGGCTCACACAGAGAGTGACTCAGCTGACGTCAGGAATGTGGGCTGCATTCATGCTGTATTCATTTATGTTGAAAATGTAAATGAATTTTTCTTCAGAATGGTATAACATTATGAGCTGACAATGCAGAAACAGCAATTATTACCTTAAGTGAGACAAGAGAAAATTTTAAAACCTGAAGACAAAATTCTTCAACGCAAGTGTTATTTGTGTATTAATAAAAAAATGTAAAAGTCTGATTTCCCTTTCAGTATACAAAAATATTGGAATACTTTCAAAGTAAATACCTTATTAAAAAAATATAGATTTTTTTTAAAGTACAAAATTAAATTAATTGAACAATTTTTTCTCTGTAAATTTATCCTGAAAAGGATATGGAAACTTCTGGGACATTTGATAAGAGGGAAGCAAGTCCATCTGCTATGGGAGACATGTCATTGTGCAGATCAATGGGAGAATAGCTTTAAGCAACATTCAAAAGAATTTCTACATCTAACTGAGTAATGACTCACAAAGGAAAATCTTGTGGGGTTGAAACAAGGGGGAATGTGTGCAAAGTTATGGCTAGGAGAGAAAAGAGCGAGAGGTGGGAAATAAATCAAGAGTTTCATTACACTGGGAGGAAGGATTCTAGTTCAGACTTTTCTCTTTTACGTGTTACCTTAAGACAGTTTCAATGCTTCAGTGAATGTTATTTGTTTGTATCAAACCAAAATTAAAAAGCATTATCTCTGGAAGCTATTATTTAAACATTGCAAACTGTACAACAAAAATTGCTCCTGGCTTTTCATATGTGCACCTAGTTGTGCAAAATGTTATAAATAGATTATAAATAGCAAACTACAGGATATTTTAATCTCTGTTATCTATATCCCTTACCTGGTTTTACCCAGAGAAAGGGCTCTAATGCAAGAATAGCAGTATCCTGTTCAGTGTTCTTTTGATCAGTATGTCAAAATTCCAAACATCCATCCAAGTAACATCACAATAAATGAAATGCACTGTGACACATCAGTAGGTGTTGTCAAAATAAAGAAAAAGATTTAATATTTCAGAATACCTCTGTCCTTTATTATGAGACAAGGATTTCATGGCATGAACAGATGTCTTCCAAAGAGACATCATTTCAGTTCAGGACCCCGATTTCTGTATTTTAGTGGCAGAATCCATCAGGAAGAAGGAAAAGTGTCACCAGCTTCTGTTGCCTTGGCAACTTGTGTTGCCAAACAACAGGCTGGGTACCTTCTAGCAGGTTTGAACTTTCAGGCTGCTGAGAGACTGACTGCAATGACCGCAGAAAAAATACCTTTTGCTAGATGCTTTCCTGATAGCAAAACAAGACAATATTTTGCATATTTTTTCACTACCTATGATGCTTTTTCCCATTTGCTTTTTGTTATACTTGTTGATATCATTAGCTGTAATTAATCTGAATTCTAAATCCTCCTACAAGTCTCTTATTTTGGATATACAAAATTTTCTCAAATTCCCTCATGATAATACTAGTTTCCCCACATGGCCGTTTTTACAATGGCAAATGTTGGTGAGATGGCTGAAGAGAAAAAAATATTAATTTTTATGGGGTTTTTATTCAATTTGTTTGCACTTTCTCTTCTTATGGGTGCTACAATTTTAAAGTATTTGTCATAATAAGATAACTGGGTGGGATTAGATACCTCTAGCTGCAGGGCAAATTTAAGGACAAATGCAGCTGTTCCTGTAATTGGCACGTCGATAAAGGCTACCTCTGGTGGAGTTGGAGCTTTAGACAAGCCAGTCTACAGCAGATGGTGCAGAGCTTCACTCTGATGTAAGACACACTATTATCTACAGACATCCAGGTGGGAGTCCTCTGATCCAATGTAGATGCCTGAATTTAAACTAGTTGCCCTAGGTTCCTTTTATTGCCGGTGAAGAGAATTCGACACTGTTAGAAAGACATTTATTTCAACCTAATGTAGACTAATAAACTAGGAAAGATGAACTTTGACCTATATGTTCGTATTTCTCTCTCTTGTGTATAAAAGAAGCTTAGTGTCTAACTCAGACACAGAGGTCTACTCAATATCTAAAGTTGGATGAGCTGAATTAACTTTTTTAAAGGTTTATGGAGACCCTTGGAGACCCTAGTTGTCATAGCCCTGGCCATTAACTAAGTCTCATTTCATGACTTTCCTGGCCACACAGTTCTGTTCTTAATTACATGAGTAGATTCATTAGTCACTCTCAGCCATGGGTTAATTTAATCACAAGTCATATAACTTGCTTTAAACTAGCAAGCATTTGGGCTTGGCCCAAATTTCTCTATGGGAAGGCACTTATATGCTATTCTTTAAATTCCTTTTAGTGTTGTGTTTAACTCGTGTTTGGACATCAACTTAAGATGCAAATGCATAATTAATTTGTTTTCAGTGCGGCTGATTGCATGTGAGCTGAGTGCATATGTTCTATCTATAAGTGATGGAGATATGGGACAAAATGCAATTCCATCTGCAGCCATTCCACACTCCATTGAGTAAAGGATACTTCAGAGCAAGGTTAGCAGATACAGCCCAGAAGCAATGAAAGACCTGTGTTCTGTTGATACAGCTGGAGGCTGAGTGATATACTTAAAATTCAATCTAAAAAAATGTTGGAAATTATGACCAGGACACTAGCTGAATTTTTCCCACAGTAAGGTGTTCAGTTGACCAGCTGTATCATAACATGATACAATAATTCCTTGACAACTTGTAAAAAAGATAAGGTAATATAATTCAGACTAAGCTACAAAGCCAATTATAGGCTCAAGTTCTATTATATATTATAGGTTCAAGACTTAAAGCTTTTTATTAGCTTTTGTTGTAAACAATTCCATCCAGATGGGTATAGGGCCAGTGTTTGGAAAGGAGATGAAGGAATGGTTTACAATAAATTATAAAAGCAGAGTAGTAATTGCTTATCTAGGAGTCTGTTTTCCAGAACTATATCTGTTCTGGAAAAAATTGACTGTTGCTGAAAACAGGGAGGTTACACACAGTGTATTGTAAAAATTCACCCTAAAGTACAGCCATGTCCTCATTTTCTATTATTTTGTTTATTGATGATTTGATTTGTGTCTGGCAGCAAGTCCCAAATAAATGAATACACATTTAGAGAAACTCATTTCTGTTGTTTTCTATTAATTGGCTAACCATAGAAACACAGTCCATGGATGTACTGCCTTTACTGTAATGAACTTCAATATTTTCTGTAAGAACCTGTTAGGAAACAAGCTGAGTTAGTTCTGTGTGTTTTCAATGTGACCTCAAGTGATTTGCATTTTCTTTTTTTTTTTTTTCTGTTTTCTGGGACACCTGGGTCATTTCTTTCCCCTCTGGAAACTTTAGAACCTCAGTCAATGTAAATTGGCAAGATCTGTTGACTTCATTGGCAATGTATTAATCTACTTCAGTTTAGAGTAGCTCCAGAGGTGTGGGAGGTGACTGCACAGAACAGACACCTTCAGTACATATTCAGGACAACAAGCTTCTGTGACAAAGGTATAGATGCAGCTTTCTCCTCTGGGAGAAGAACTCCCCAAATATGCACGCTGTATCACACATATATTTCAAAAATGTGCTGTCAGAAGTATTATGCCTGGTCCCTCTGGGTTCAGGGTACTGATACTTATGAAACCCTGTTTCTTTATCAGTCAGTGATTATGGAACTTTTTCTGGTGATAATTGTGTCTGTTTTCTTTCTCTCTTTCACTCAAAAGTAATTTAGCTCATTTTTATTTATTTTACATCCCAGTTTTACTACTTTAATCTCACTCCTAAGTCTACTTCTCCTTATAAATCTAACGACTGCTCATAAACATCTGCAATGATTCTGACAGGAAGTGAATCCAAAATGAAAGATAAAATAAGTCATGGGTTGGGATTTTTCTACACAACAGCAAATAGAGAGGATTCTGGTTTATGAAAATGAAATAATTTTCTCTGCTAGCTCCAACTGTCCCATTCACTACCATAGTTACCAACACATATGTTTTGGACAGGGCAAGTATTTAACAATATTTTTTAAGATCCCGTTCAGAAAACTAGCTTTCTCCTAAGCATTTAAAGTTTTTAATTTTAAAACCCTTTCATCTTTCTTGAAAAGAAATTGAAGTGGTTAAGACTATAGATTAAGAAAATGCATTAAATCCTCCTCAATTTTTGATATTTGTATGCTACTTGAGAAAGAATGTAACAACATCTCTGATTAGTCTTAGGCTCTCAGTAGAATATTGGTCCAAATATACTGAGGAAAAGATATATTCTTTGTATAATCTATGGAAATGAATTGCAAGGAAATGAGTAGAATTTATTCAAATTATTCATTAAAAAATAAACAATACAAATAAGAATAATTTACCCTGAAAAACTGTTTTCATGAAAATATAACCCATCTGTTGGCACTTGTTGATGTTAAATTTTCACTGTGAGAAGGGCCCAAATACCTCTGTCTGCTTTCTCTAAAACAAGAAAAAATGAAAAGAAGAAAAAGAGATGTCCCAAACTGGATTTCCCATTTTATTTACCAAAATTGTATTAAATATTTTCAATATATCATATATTATACCTGTTTAAATATTAATAAAATTTGTCAGTGGTATATGGTGCTTGTTCACCATTTGATGTGTGGGTACTGTATGCTTTGTACTGGGCAAGGCAGGATCTTATGCCAAGGAGAAAAGATTGCTCTGCTGTTTCCTCTGGAACACCTCTGCCTCCTCACTAAAGGGGTGGTTTGGGGATGCAGAGAAAAATCCACCCAACACAAGATCCTGCACCATGACTTCAGACTCTCTGACTCCTCAACTGTGTTAATCTGAACTTGTCGGATACACTGAATGCAGCTGCTGGATGCTACCTGAGACAAAAAGTCTCACTGAACAGACTGGAACCTATTCTGGGTGCAAAAAAGCAGTGAATGTCAGACAAGTCTGTAACACCAGAGCATGAGAGGACAAGACAGAGTAAGAGGAAAATCTTTGATCAGCACCGAAGTGACACTGATTTTGAAAGCCTCTTGAAAACATAAGATATAAGCAGCAGGAGGGATTTCCTGAGGCATGACTCAAACCCACAGCCAAGCTTGACCGATGACAGAGAAAAGATTTTTTTTTTCTCTAGAAATCAGTGGACTAGCAAGCCATGCAAAGGAAAGAATTTCTTACAGGGCCATAGTAGACAGTAATTTTCAAGACTTTTTGCTTAGGTTCACCTGAGAGGCTAAAATTTTCTACATTCCTATAGTCTACTTGTTCTTGTGATGAAGAAATAGTTGAAGTGACTAGACTTGTCTCTATATTTGCTTTCTGAAGGAAGATGGGTAGTTGCACTTCAAAGCTTGGATCAAAGATTTTTTAGAGAGTGAAGGCTCTGGAAATTTGTATCATTACTTTTAAGAAACTGAAAGAAAGAAAGGAAGAAAGGAAGAAAGGAAGAAAGGAAGAAAGGAAGAAAGGAAGAAAGGAAGAAAGGAAGGAAGGAAGGAAGAAAGGTAGAAAGGAAGAAAGATCCCCTTCTTCATTGCAGTCCTCTTGTAAAGTTGGAACTTCTAACTAATTAGTTTTTACATTTACATAAAACATATTTTTGCTGTTTGTTTAACCAGTCTAACCTGAAATTAAGGAAGTCTCCAACTGATGTTTTAATACAGGAGAAATTATTAGGTTATAATCATAAAGATAATGACATCTACAGAACTCGGGGCTATTAAAAAGCCTCATTGTTTAGGTGTATTTTCTCTCTGCCACAAAAATTGGGAGGTTTTGGTTATCAATAAAAAGACAAATCAGGAGGATTCTGTATTTTTCAATATTATTCTAAGAAAATGTAGTGGATCAGTGTAATATGGAAAACATTCTTCAAACACCTAGGGCAGAAAAGAGTAGTAAGTTTTGACATATTTCAGTTATTAGTTATAACTCACTGAGGACAGTCTTAAAAAACATATGAAGGCAGGTGAAAAAGAATGACTCAGAGATTCTTAAATGGCTTTATTAATGTGCCAATTCAATTACAGACTTTGAAATATTTTCAGTTAGCACTGTATTGTTTAAAAATCTATTTGTATCTGTGAGCAGTAAAATATGATTTTATTTCATAATAATAAACAAAAAAAGTCATTGACCATTTTGAATCCGGCTTTTTATTTTAATCTCAGCAAAAGGAAGAGAAAGAAAAGCAATATGTACAAATACCATGAATTAGAACAACAGCAAGAAATTAGGGCTGGAAAATATAAGCAAAGAATTCCAAAACTTTCAGCATACTGAAGGACATAAGAATAAGAAATAAGGAAAAAGGCAATGGTAAATTTTATAGAATCTCTGATGAGAGCGAGCTACATCAGAGCTGGGCCAGGGTGGCGTACAAAACTGGGCCCAGAAGAGGCAGGTGAGGCTACAGCAAAGGTTAGAGTAAGAACAGATTTTACAAGAGCTGAATTTCCATGGTTGGCCTGGACACATGGAGTAGAATTGATTGCACAGTGACTTGGCTTCAGCCCGCTTTGCAGCAGTGTGTAAGTTAGGTGCCTAATTACTGGAAGCTTCCCTCCTGTCAGGAGAGACAGAGAAGCTTCTCCAGGCAGAGAATTAGACCTTAATAGCCTAAATAAATATCTGTAGATGCCATCCTCTCCCTTCCTAACCCTCTCTCCCTAGAGGAAGCTTTGTCTAACAATCCAGACTAGGTAATTTAGTAAGGAAAAGTTCTGTTCTTCCTAGGATGAACTCAGGTCTTTACTGACAATAATTTCTTATTGAAAAAACAAGCATTTACTCAACATTTACTGATAAATGCTTGATGTTCAAACTCTTACTCACAATTTTTACTCCCGAGTAGTTCTGCTAAAATCATGCAGACCATTTACATAAGTACGAAGTGTTACATAAATGCATTCAAACCACTTTTTAAAAGGCTATAACTCACTCTGCTTGCACTGAACTCAGGATCCGACGCTGTTGCTGACAATTTGTGAGGCATATAGCTGCTTCAAGGCCTCTCAGATGCATAGGCATGGGAAGGAGAGGGGTAAAGAGCTGGAGACAGGCTGTGACACAAACCTAAGAATTAAAACTCCTGTCCCAGAGCAGAATTAGGGACCTTGGAAAGTTGAATTTACAGTCTTATTACTGCTGTTAAGATGGGAAGGGTGCTGGAAACTGTGCTGAGAAAAGCCATAACGTGGTCTTGATAAGTAATCACAAACCACACAGCAAAGCACCATTTATGGCAGCAAGGGCTTTAACAGCTTTTGGCCATCAGCTTTAGAGGTATTCTCTGAACTGCTTGTTTCCTGCCAGGAGCTCCTTGAGGTTTAGAAGCACTTGGAGGAGAGCAGGTTCTTTCTCCACACCAAGAAAAGGAGAAACCTTCTAGACAAATGCCTGCCAAACAAACCCTTTGTGCAAGGGATTGTGTTCTCCTCAGTGTGCCAAGAATGGTCATGGCAGGCAGAAAGAGGTTGGCTTTGTGCTACATGCACCATCCACAGGGTGGTCTGATTGTTGTGTTTCCCCAAAATTTGCTCAAGAAAGTAAAGAGCATTTTAAATACAGGACTCCTCTCCTATTTTGTACATTCCTGAAAGAATTACCCTCCACTGCTTCTTCCCAGGCCTCTTCCATTTGTGTCTAGCATTTCTGCACAGTCCTTCCACATGCCTGAACAGGTGGCATAAGATCCAGTCAGTCCAGGAAATCTCCATGAAAAATCTCCATGAGCTTTGCAAGCTCATACCTAACCCACTCCATGTCATCAGAGCCACGCCCTGTCCTCATCCAGGCTACAAATACATTTTATTACCTGAGAAGAGGCTAAGAGCCCAGTGTGTGAGATTAAGATCTGATTCCCTGATCCACTGGACACATGCCAGCTGGAAACAACATAACAAAGTGGTGAGCATGAGTCTGTTCATACCATGTTTTTTCCTGTTAGGTTCCCCAACTGCTTCTCTCTCCAGCCAGAGGGCAAGTCAGGCACAAGGGTCCTCCAAATGTGCCAGGATCCTGTGCCAGGTGGTAGCTGCACTGTTCCATCACCTTTTTATTTACACTCTCATGTTGTAAGTCCTCACTGAGTTGCAGGATCTCCTTACCCTGCTCCCCAACACCTTCCAAGCTGATTCCCCCCACCGAGGAGGGTACACTTGACTGGAGGGGTCTGTGTGGTGTGGGGTTCACAGCCACCGTGGGGCCTTTTCCCCTTCCTGGATGGTGCCAAATCCCAGGACAGAACACCCGTGGAAATTTTCATACATTTGATCAGTGACACACATTCCGTTCCTGATTTTCTACTATTCTGTCTCATAGTCATGCAGTTAGTCCTTGTTTTCTTTTTTTCCTTCATGCCTTTCCCTGCTCAGGGACACCTCATGTTTGGTTAAAAAGTAACACATCAGTAGGAGCCACCCTGGTTTATCAGGGCTCTGGCACAAAAAAAAAGCTTATCTGAGTCTCTTTTGCTACAGGTACATTCTGGGACCCACAACTAACTGCCTTATTCACCCTTGGCTGCCCCATCAAACCTACTTTCAATTAATTTCCTGAAGCCCTACTCAGTTATATGTTTTTGATCTTCATTTACTAAACAGGCATAGACTCTGTAAATTCTCGTCATGCAAAAAGTCTGAATGATTGCAATCACAAGTAAAAATTATGCAGGTGAGTAAGGGCTGCAGGATCAGACCACTAATTAATAAATGTCAGTAAAGTCCTTGCCATGAAAGATCTTGTGCGAGTCCAGCATATTCTAATTAAAATCTCAGATTTATTTCCACAAGTTAGTAACGGACTTTGTAAAAGATCAGTGTTTCCATAACTTAAGAAACTTCAGAAAAGTTTCTTTTTCACATGAATTGTGTTTATACTGAAAATTTGTATTCCGTATATTACACAAAGTATTGAAAAATATTATCTGATGTCTTAGGGCTGCCTGGAGGAGACCTTGCAGTCTATCCTTCTATATTGGAATCTACTGTGTACTATGTAGAAAGACACTTATATATAACACACAGAAGATTTCAAATAGTGAATAGTGTTATAAAAGTTCCCAAAAAATATTGTAAAATCTTCCATTTAATGCATTATTCTGTGAAGTCAGTTTTTGGGGGAAGAGGTATTTTTAAGATGAATTAATCATATCTGATTCCACTCAGCTATATAAGCACAAAGAAGGAAAAAGGCACTACTGTTGTTCTTCTGGTTCTCACTACCAGTTATAGAGATGTGATTTATGTGTGTGATGGTGTAAAAACAGAAAGTAAAAGGACCGTGCTAAGTATTCCCCTTGGATGAAAAATAAAATGTGTTATTTTGCCACAAAATTACAACATTTGCAAAATATTAGGCTTGGTGAAACATTCAGATTCCCAGAAGAGAATTTCAAGTGCTTTTGCAGCAAATATTTTCCTCTCCTCTTCCAGCATTAGAAAGACAGATTGTCAGATTAATAGACTAGAAGGAGGAGGAGTATTGGATACATTTTTCTGATTCAAATCAGTATATTTAAACTCTAATATGTTAGAAACTCCCTTTGTCTCTAAACCAGCCCGTTATGATATTAATTTTTTCTAAAACATTTCTCTAATTTGTATATTTGCTTCACATTTTTCGTTTTGGTTTTTTTTCAGTTTTAAATAAATGATCATGTATCTGGAGCTCACACTAAGTAACACCTCTTCCAGAAACAGTGACACCACTATAATCAGGTTTATTTTAAGAATTAAGTGCTACTTAAGGATACAAGTGGAAGAGTATTATTTTTCTTCTTACTATTTGTTGATACTTTTTTAAGGAGAAAAATAATATGTGCATGTCAGGTGGGGTTTTAGATGCTCTCAGAGCTTTATTCTAAATTTCTTATTACAAAAGGATAGTTCCCATGGTAACAATTACATCATTTGGCACACATACTACCTGAGGAAAACAGAACAATTTAATAAAGAAATACATATTCACCATTGTGCAATGTGAATTGATTTACTTGTTGCCTAATTATGTTTCCTAAAAACAGGAGACTGCACCAGTTTTCAATGTCATCATGACCACTTGCCTGTCAAAATTATCCTTTCTGCTCCCAGTTCTTTGCAGTTCCAAACTCCCCTGTGCCATTCATTTTTTAGAAGTCTTGACACTGTTCAACTATTGTTGGAAAAGAACCTACCC
This sequence comes from Entomyzon cyanotis, assembly GCA_024500445.1. Taxonomy (NCBI): domain Eukaryota; kingdom Metazoa; phylum Chordata; class Aves; order Passeriformes; family Meliphagidae; genus Entomyzon; species Entomyzon cyanotis. The sequence continues at coordinate 57,157,291 of JAKEPQ010001016.1, read as the reverse complement.
TACCTACGCCATTTCTTTCTGCATGATTCCAATGTCGAATGTTATTGGAGATTTCCTTTAGGAAATAAAAATAGAATAGAATAAAATAAATGCAGATTGACTCCTAGAGATGAAAGGTTTTGCTGGGGGTATTTGTTTTAAAATGTTTTTCAAACATTTAACTAGTTGCTTGCAAGACAATTTGGATTATACCTGACTCTTAGGAGTATGCAAAGGGCAACTACATTTTGTGCTCACATCCTCTACATATGACCCATTTACAAATACTACACGTTGTGCAACGAGTTACACAGTAAAGATCTGTAAGCAAGATCTGATCTTATCCATTATCCAACTCTTCCTATTGGTCAGTATATTTTTTTCTCCCCACTTTTTTTCCCCCATTCTATGTATTTTCATTCAATTTCTGACTCTCAGACTATAATCTCTCCTGAGTACCTGCTTGAGTTCTTTGGGATGTTAAAAACCTAATCCTTTCTTCCCTTCCTCACAATTAATTATTATCACCTATTATCTATGCCTAAGCTTGAAGTAATTCTCTTGATTCCTTCTTAATTTTTGTTGGTTGCTGCATGAGACTCTGCTTTTTGATAGAACAAGAAAATCCTTCTGTCCTTCTGATTTGTAATTTCTCTAGTGGTTATTTGAATTCTGGGTTTCTTTTACTAAATAAAATTGGGAGTATACTAGGACATGCCTGTGCTTGTCAATCTGGAAAAAAATGTAGGGTGGATATTTAACCGCATTAACCTTCATGAGTCAAGGAAAAAAAAGGGAAAAAGAAAAAATTATTTTTTCTTTTTTCAAACTTATGAGGACACACATTTTCTAAAGATTTAAACCACAACGTTGAAACACTAAAATGGACAAACAATCTGCCTGCAAACAATGCAACCCTGAAAAATGCTGCATCAATTCCACTACTGTCTCCTTAGGATAAGTGCTGTTTAAATTCATTCATTTCCTGGGAAATGATTTGCTGATCTATCAAGGCAAATAGGTACTGTGGATGCAAAATTAATCAAGAAAAAGGAAATGAGGTCTTTTTTATGTTGCTTTCTATCAAAGAAGCCTCTCATTATTACAGCAGACTAAAGTGAAGTCAAGTGGCCAAAGATAAGTGGAGGAACAGATCTTAGAAGTCAGAAAAGGGCTGAGCAGGATAACACTTCTTTAAGAGAGAAGAGGATAATCTTTTGTGGATGACTGAATTTCACTAACATAAATGGTAAGGCGTTCTACAGAAAGTTTTCTTTTTGTCCTGTATAGATGAATTGCAAAAGAAACAGTCAAAAAATGCCTTAGAATTAAGGTTGAAATTTCATAGTTTTTCAGTGGAGATTGTGCACCTGAACTCTTCAGGTGCATTGACATTATTTCTTCTCAGTACAAGTTACACAGAGAGTTAAGGAGGCTCAGTTTTGCAAAACTGACACTGTTTTGTTCAAGCCTGTTTATAACTATGTACTTATAAATATATGACCAGATCCTGCTTCCTAATTCATCCAACTCCTTTACATCCCTGTTCAGTGTTAGAATAGGCAATGCCTTAGTTTCAAGGGCTTTTGTTTTCCTTGACATTTTTGTGTAGCTGAAAACACTTGCATATTTTTTCAGTTTCATAAAGAGGTTTAGAGGAAGCAATTTCCTCATAACACTCCTCATTTTGCTGTGTAGTGCCTTGTATTCCCAAGTTCTTACTTATGACCTTTCATGCTGAAGACAGATTACACCTAAACAGACAACACCTCAGTCTTCAGAGAAGGCTTTCACATCAGAAAAAGATGAAATAAAAGTAGAGGCAACTTAGCACTTTCATTACTTTCAAAGGTCTGCAAGTCCCTAGTGCTTTAACAAAAAAAGTGTCTGTTGAAATTCCTGGCCATGCTCTTATTTGATGACCTTGGTGGAACTCCTACAAAGGGTAACAGGATTCATTTGTTATTTAGGAACATTATTTAATTCATATGTTATTAATCCCAATATGTATGCTGACACTTGAAATTTTGACTCTGTTGCATATTTTGATGTTGAGTTTTTCCTCAGGCTCCAGCCCCAGGAGCACAAGGACTCTTCTGTGAGAAATAAAAGGGGGAATTTGTGTTTGTGAGGTCCTCTCAGTCTGGTTAACATGAGACCCATAAAAATGGATCCCTGGAATGTCCTAGTGACTGACAAGTTAATCGGATGCTGATTCCATGACTACTCTATCACTCTAATTCACTATAAATCTGCCCTGAAGCTAAAAGAAGCAATCTGATTCCCATATCTGCACAAAGTAAGAGCATTTGTCCAACCAGATGGCCAAAGAAACAGATTATGTCACTATCTGGTGCAAAACTGCTTGTTTGTTTTCTTGATTTATATGTCATGTAGATCAATTTGCATTGCTGCATGAATACTTGTGCTAACAATTGGGAATGAGTAGCTGGGGACAAGAAGGACAGTGTGACCATCTTTTTGTACAGCAAAAGTGAATTTATTGCATTCAAAAATGGCTGTATATCTGTGAACTGACTCAGACAACTAGATCATAACAACTTCAATACAGCCCTCCCAAAATTTTCACCTGTGCTTTTCATCCTGAGATGGACTGCCAAGAGAGAACATCTTCTCTCCTGCAGTTAACCTCCCTAAGGCCTGGGAGGGCAGAAGTTTGAATTTCCATCCTGTAGGCTGTATAGCTCTCTTTAACAGGACCATTGGCTTTATTCATCCAAGTATAAGTGAGGCCAGCTAACAGCTCTCAGTAACTCTACCCTCCTTAAGGTTCTGTCACCCAAGATGCTGCTCTGCATAAAATGTTATTCAAAGAGTTAGTAAACTGAGCTCATACTTCAGTTTAAAACAGCTAGAGAAAATCTAAAGTGAAATTCAATGTGCAAAACATTCAATCAAAAACTAAATTGCAATCTCAATTGTGGAGCAATTCCAAGAAAAGGCAAGTCAGTCTGATAACAAGAATGCAGAGTAACAGGCTCAACAATTTGCTTTTCTTCTTAATGGATAAATGAAAATTATGTTCTCAGTGCCAGGCACATTCTACTACAAGCATAATTAAGGCATTGATTCTGATCTAAATCAGAAATACAAGGAAAAGAGAGGAATAGAAGATTTGCCTTTGACTCCAATGTAACAGTATTTCACCCTTAAATTTTGTTTTGTTGTTGTTGTTGTTATTATTACTATTATTTTTTTTTTTTTTTTTTTTTTTTTTTTTTTTTTTATACCCGACTCTTTCTCCCACAGCCTTACAATATAAAAAACATTAACATTTTAACATCAATGTGAAGTACTGAAGAAGTATGTGAGCCTCCATTGCTGCTTTACTGTTGTGGGACTTGAGCATTTTCCATATCTCTTCTGGTCACGCTCTGGCTTCATTTTGCCATCATAGTGGAATGACACTTAGCTGAACAACAGGAATTCAGCACATACTAAAGGAAAGTCTGAGTGCAGAGGCAGAGGTGTGGCTGGAGTGTGCTCCACTAGATCTGCACAGAGCATGTGCCTGTGTGAGCCACACCCTGGACATATGTCAAGAGCTTTAAAATCTCAGTCTGTGCATGACTGGATAACTACCTCACCTGAAAACCTGTTAAGGTTGTATCTTAATCCCTGTTCCTGAAATGTGACTTACTGATGCAAAATCAGAGTTCTGTAGAGAAACCCATTCCATACATTTGCAGGTAAGCAGAGTTCATACAGACGTGGTGGATACCACTCGAGGAGATTCATTCACATCTAATTATACCTTTTTTGATTTAAGTCCTTTCTTGTTATCACAAGCATAGTCATATTAACCAGTTTCTGAAGACTTTTTTGGCATCAAGAGACTGATTCCCTATGTTTTTCTTCTGATATGACTTCTCAGACAAGTGAATTCAACTGAACGGTATGAATGTCTCATTTCACTTACCATAAAAGCAAGATAAATCTTCCACATAATCTTATATTGACAGTAAAGCATAGACAATAAAAGAAAAACATAGTCAAATATTTATTTGCATTATTTAATGGACTTGCTTTGGCCACGATCTCTGTTCTTAGTTATTTGCTCTCCATGTGCATTTGAACAACCAGATTTTATTGGAACAAATGCTCACAGAAAATGAAGTTAAAAGTGATGAGTGCTTGCAGAGACCAAACATTTAATTCAGACAAAAACTATCATGATGGAAATGCTTTCTCATTTTGTGAGAGATCACAGTAAATCATATAGGAGAACCCTATGAAACAAGACAATATATAGGACTGATTTGAAATCACAAATTCAAAAGAGTAAATACATTTAAAAGAATGCACATTCAAAGACATGAATTGTCTGACAGCATTAAAAGCCAGAGCTGACATTCAGTGTTACATGGAATTTAAAAAAGAGAATTAGTATTTGTTTAAAAATTCTGTTTAACTTTAAAAGGAAAACTGTGTTTTAAACTGGTTTTTTTCTGTAAACCTTAAAGCATTTTATTTCCACTCATTTCACTACAAGATATGAAAGCTCTAAGCTGAGTTTTCAGCTCTAAGTTTCCTGTTGCTAGCTGATATTCCTTACACGGATAGTATATTTTAATTATGGAATGAAAAATTTAATAGTCAATATTACTCAGTAAATTTGGTATTTTTTTCAGGGGAAAACCAAAAACAAACAAGTAAAATCCACCAAGACAAAAAATGCTAACCAAATAGTCAGAATTAACTGTAATGAGAAGAATGTCCTTTGAAACTGCTCTCTAGCTTTCTTTCTCAGTATTTTTATAAGCAGACCAAGCTTCTCTCTTGTCAAGCCTTTCCCTTGAGATGAAGAGCTGATGAGTATTGATTCAGTTCACAAATATAGGTTTGTGGTACTGAAAAATTAAGCTTTGTCATTTAGTACAATCCAATTCTGTGATGTATTTTTTAATAATTTTTTCCAGAGTAAATTATTTCCTCTGAAGTAATCTAGACAATATCTAAACCTTTCATCTTAGCAAGAAAGGAATAATAATAGCATCAGTAAAAGAAAACTAGTGTATTTTGATAGTTTTATGTTTCCTGTAAAACATTTTTTTACAGCTCTTTGCAAGGCTTCCTACACTTTAAATTCCCTGAATAATTCTTATGTGGCTTTTGTTTCATTTTATTTCTGTCAGCTCAGGTCCTCTACAGAAAAGTTCTTTTTGTACCCGTGAAAATGATGGAAACAAATTGCAATTGATTATGTTTGATCTCTGAAAGTGGCTCATTCCTCTCTTTAAGAGTTGTGGAAAACAGTCTCCTGCACTGACCATTTGACTGACTTATATATAAAGATGAGCTGGCTAGCTAACTAAATGTCCGCATAAAACAAGTGTCTGTAACTCAGGCTTTGTTTTAGTTGTTGCTACAGGTTTTTTTTGGGGGGAGGGGGTTTGGGTTTTTTTGCAAGAAACATATTTATTTAGCCTCATTTTTGTTGTCATGTAACATATCTTATTTTACGTCAGTGAAAATTTTAAAGATCAACTTATAGATACCAAGTACATTAAGCAGCTTGACATTGTAAGCAGGAGGAAATGAGATGATTTTTGAACTTTCTGACTTGATCATAGTGGAACTGTGTGAGTTTTAATTTTTTGCTCCCTCCTATCCACTGTCTCAGGAGTTTGGTTTAAAGATGCGATTTTTTTTTAATAATAGTATTTGTGGAAGTGACATAGAATTTGCTAGATGTTCCAATGATTTGATGTGTTTATTGTTCTCATCTCTTGTTGAGCACCTGCAGGCAGCATGTAATTGGAACACACATTTTGATCTTTAGGACTTTTTCTATATCTCATGATTGGATTATCTGTTTATTTACTATTGATGTATTTAGCTTTTAAGGACTTTATTTTTTCTTTTGTTTTGGTGATTTGCTGTTAACTCATGAAGACTCTATAGTTACAACAGCCAGTCTCCTGCAACTCAGAGCCTGAGCATATGAAACAGGGCACACTGACACCGTAGAAATCCACATCTTTAAAAAGTGGTGTTCCAGGAGCAGCAATTATCTGTGCATGATTACCTCCTAACCTGCTAAATGGCTGGTTCAGATCTCCTGCTGTCAGTAAACAACCAGGGGCTGATTAACAGTCTTGTTATCATTCCAAATCCCTTTGATGTATGCTGTGCTACTTTTGTCCTCTTTTTTTCAATTCTATGTGTGTTTCTGGAGTAGGTTACCAATTTCAGTAGTGGAAAGAAAAAAATAATTCAGCATGCCTGCCCTAAAATGGAATATCCCAACTGAATACGAAAGACTCAGTGTCTTCCCTGACATTACTTTATAAACCCTTTTCCAACCCCTACAATATACCTACTTTCACTGTATCTTGGTGTGAATCCCTAAAACTATTTTTTTTCTTTTTCTTTAAACCATGTAAGCATTTTTAACAGAGCACAGACTGACACTATTGTAAGTAGAAACAGGCACAAAGAATCCATAATCCTGGAAAAGAAATAAAGCTTTTCTTGTTGCTTAAATAGTACCTTAGCTTTACTGTTAACACATTTGCATTGTAAAGCTCGTATTAATCCAGTTCTATTAATTTTCTAAATAGATGATTGTTATGGGATGTGTAGCTTGTCCCTTACAAAGTAAATGAAAATCATCAATTAAGTTTGTGTTATTCACTGAAGACCTTATAGATTTTATAGTTTCTGGTTAACAATGGACCAATGACCTACATGGACATTTTTCTTCCTTTTCTCCAGTTTTCTGCACCTGTAGGTCTGATAATAGATTTTAGTTCAGTGAGGACCCAATAAAAAATTAAGTTGCTGTTGATGACTATTGAGACAAGAAGTTAACAGCAGAGGCTGATAACAATTGTGTAAGAATATCCAGAGAAACTTGAATAAGGAAAGCAAAAGTTCATTTTCTGAAGTTCTTCAAAGGTGTATGCCCACCTCAAGGACAGTTTATAAATAATAAATTTTATTGATTTTATGTGAAATAGAAGTATTCTGGTATCTCTTCATCTTGAAAGAATTATACCTTTTTAAAGAACACATCTTTACAGCCAATCTTGAATAGAGTCCTACTCAGTTTCATCTAGTGCTTTAAAGAGATCCTAAGGACACAAGAAATGCTGGATGAAGCTTGCCCAGCTTCATCCAGCCCAGGAGATGTTATGTAGGAGAAGCATGAAAGCCTAGCCATTTTTTGAAGTCCATTCTCCTTGCACTCCCCCAGCATGCAATTATGAGAGATGTTGGAAAGAACATCATTGCCCAGTTCTTTTAATAATCTCTTCAAAATCTGCAGGCATGGGAAGCATAGTGGCAGCTGTAGAGAGGATTATTCATCTGCAATGAGGCAAATATGAAGAAAGAGGATAATTAACTTCTGTTGCAATGGAGGGGGAAAGGCAAAATTTCCTGAATGGAAAGGAAAAGCATGGCTCTTAGAACTCCAGCCCACAGCTGAGGCTGCAGCTCTATCTCTACAGCAGTGCAGGTCAGTGTCATTTTATACCATTACAACATGAGGCCTGCCTCCACCTATCTGTGCTATCCAAGGAAATTCATTTCATTTAAAATGGGGTTCTTCTCTACCAAACTATGAAGGCAGAATAAAGAATATTAAAATAAATAAAGCAAATGGCATGCAATTCAAGAATCAGAATGAAACAACTTGTTGGTGATTGTTCTTTTTCTGGCATGGTAATAACATTCATAACCGGAATAAAATCATCTGTGCAGGAGACAAAGTTCTTCACAGTGCAGTAAAAATCCTTGTATGAACTGAGAATCTCCAAGAGTTTGAATGAAAGGCACATCCTTCTGAACTTGGTTTTTTTAACATAAACACAGAGCAGTATTAGGAAGGAAAATTAAAAAAAAAAAAAAAAAATTAAAAAAAAAAAAAAGAAAACTAAGGAGGAGGAGCAGCCCAAAGGAGACATAAATATACCTTTCAAAACAAAATATTACATTGCATACTGTTCATGTAGAGACAATGAAAGCATAGCTTGATAGTCAACAGGATAATTCCTTATAGACCATTTCCTGGGAATACAGCCATACAATTTAGCAGTTAAGCTCTGTTTAGATCTAACACAACTTTTGCAAAACTCTTTTGCATGTCTTTCATTGAATAATTTTCTCTATTCATTTCTCACACTGTGACTTTCTGAACAATCTTGAACTTTTTTCATCCTCTCAGTAAGAAATCTTAGTAATAAACTTCCCATAAAAGGGGTAACTTTTAACACGATCTTTGTTTAATCTGAATATTTGAAAATTAAACTTTGAAACTGAACTTTGGGTGAATATTAATTTTTCACATAGTATAGGAGCTGTTTAGAACTACATAAAGTTAGAAATAACTTGGAACTCTAAGTTGACAGAAAACAGAAATGCCATAAACTCTTCTGTGTTAGTTGCGACTGAGGTATATCGATGGGGTGGACTACCGTGAAAAGTAGGTCATCAATGCACAGGTGTAGTTAGAAAATTAAGGTTCAGGGACAGATATTGACAGACTGAGGAGGAACAGTAGAGGCTAGAAGGAAAAATAAGTGTTTGCAGAAAAATGAGTTGAATCCCAAGGAAGAAACAACAGGTTTTTAAAAGATAGTGAGAAAAAGCCTTACTCCCAAATGAAAACAAAAACCTAAGTGTAGATGTTGCTATGAAAGCAGATTAGGATTTCCTAGATGAACAAGTAATAAACTCTGCATGTATTCTTTACTTCCTGACATAAACATGAACTGCAAATAAATGTCTTACCACAACAGTTTACTTTTTCTGCCATAAACCCAAACCTCAACAAAGCAGACTCATACTATGACAGCCTTCTTCTCCTGGCAGATATGTGCATTAAGTTTTCCAAAGCCTCTCTGGTTCTCATGCATGCAGGAGAAGAAGGCTGACAAATTCTTATAAATCTATTCTAGTGCCTAAGACATGTAACACTTAGGTTTATGGCAAAGAAAAGGTTTCAAAAAGGAAGGGAAAATAAAAGATCATATTCTCTCCTTTAGAAATGAGAGGAACAACAAGAAAGCAGGAATGAAGAAACCTAAGCAAAAGAAGAAATTTAGAATATGAGAGTAAAAGAGAGCAGAATGTGAATGACAGACATCAGCATTTCTGGGGTTAATAACTCGGGACACCCTTTTGTGGTCTGTATGTCTATGTTGTGTATTCTCTCCCCTGATGCTTCATGTATGCACATGAGCTAAGAACTCTCATGACTGTAGGATTGTTTTGATATTTATGGAGAAAGGGAATTTTCCATTCCTCCCATTGCAACTGACCACTTTCACTTCTTGGCCAGAAACCACCTGAGTGACAGCTTTTACTGTCCTGAATGGTAGCTGACAGATTAAACATGTTACTGAGCTTGCATTAATTTCTGTGAACACGTGGGAGTGGACAAGGTTTCTAGATATTTATGATGCCACATCCTGATGCTTTGTTATTTTTCAATAAAGTGTGTTAACTTAATTTACTAGTGAGGACGAAATAATCCCAGTAGATTTACACTAAATACAGTTAACCCAAGAGTATGGCACGAAATGCCTTGTCTTGCTGTTGATTCTAACTCTAAAAACAGAACTTCATTGGCATGATTTTCAAAAGTGACCTCTATGTTTCAGTTATCTGTGCCTGTTTAGCTGGGGACAAAGCATTAGGCTTATCTTTCATTTTCTGAATATTCTTTTAATTCCGAACATCAAATCCTTTAAGATTTCTCTTGTTGGATGCTCAGAATTGCCAGGTGCTTTAGTAAACTGTGGCCCTACTCTCAGTAGATATTCAGTAAGCTCAAGTTACCATCACTCTTTCTAGCTACATGTTCACAAATTAAAATTGGTATGACCCAGTTCTCAAAAATGTGGCACTTGAGAGTTACACCCCTCTGCAGAACTGTCTTTGTACAAAAGAACAGCATATCCAAGATGGATATTTCTGTCAGGAAACTTTTGTGACTGGCAACAGTTTGGGGAGGGTTATTTTTTTATTTTATTTTATTTTATTTTTTATTATATTTTATACTTTACCATTGGGTTTTATTATTCTACTATCTATTGCCACTATTTAAAAAGACGAAGTCAGAGCGATTACAAGGTAAAATGCTGCTTGACTCATCCTCTGCAGTACTGTCATTAGGGACTGAAATGCCAGCTTTAACACAGAAATCTTTGTTGCCTCCTGACACTGAGCCGCACTACACCTGCCAGTCTCCCAATACTCAGTTTTCTTGCTTCTTTTTTTAAAACTAAGCTGAAGCATCTAATTAAGTTTAAAATAGAAAGGCCCTGGGAAGAACTCTTCTGAAAGTTGCAGTAGAGATAGCAGCTCATCTTCACTGGGGGCTAGGACTCTCAATACCACGAATTCTTTCATGAAATCACAAGAGTTTTATGTAAGCAAAAGTGAGAGTTTTGCAAAGTCAGCCAGCACAAAGCAGCCATGTAACTAAAGAAAAGAATTTGGTGTGCATACAAAGGAGAAAGTAACTTTGGGTGAGAATGAATGCCATTGCTACCCAATGCAAATGGATGGATGAACAGTATTTGTCCTGGCATGGAGCTCCTCAGCCTGGTTTGGCAACAATGTGGTTAAATGGAGAAGAAAAATGTTTTAATAGGGCTTAGCACTATGTTCTGAAAGTTTCAGCTTGACTTAGTAGCAAAATCTCCACTGTAGTTATCACAGTCAGTGTAAAACTCTAGGCCCTTTTTCCAAGGAAGCCTTCTGCATCAGAAACTGTTAGAGCCCAGAGGCAGAAGCTGAGATGAGCAATTGTTGGTTGAGTTTGTGCCTAAACTACCAAAATCAGTTTCAGCTACATCCAAAAGGCCTGATCCTGAATGCCTGCAGCACCATTTGAATTCATTAACTTCAGTCAGCAGCTCACTGAGGGTCAGACTGTGATTTTGACATAAGACCAAAACCAATGAACAGTATGTCTGGAAACCATAGTAGAAGAAAGCCCAAGTAATGCAAATAGCTTTGCTACAGCTCCTTCTTACACCCAGTGAAAGGGAAGAGCAATTTATTGTGTTATGTATTGTTTTCTTCACACTTTCTCATCTGTATTAGCTAAATAAAGTAAAATCACTTTTACTTCTAGTAGTCTAGTATTTGATTTTCATAAAGCAAAGATGTTATAACAGACAGAGTACTTTTTAAGTACCCTACAAAAGGAGAATCCTTGATCCCAAAATACCTGCCTATTCAAATGCTGATTTTTTTATTTTTTTTTAAACTACCAGGGTTATGCTTCCTGGATTTTTTTTATTTGCTTTATTATTATTTTTCCTATAGACAGATATTGAAAAATTCAACAGATGTTTAGAAAAATCCTTGAGAGTTAAAAACAATTTCTTTTTGCAACAGGTCCAGAAAAGAAACACTTTCTTCCCTCTGAAATTTAACCTGGTAGAGAGAAAAAGTACTTAGTAATAAGAAGAGGAAGCATAATCATATACCAGTTTTCCAGTTCCTCCCTTTCAGCATTTGTATTAATATAATATATATGTGGTGTTTGACATTTCTTCACAATGATAGCATCTCTAAGTGTATGGAAATATTTTCCAGCAGTCACAAGATCTGCTGGGTGTAGAGGAGCTGTTTTCATTGGCAAAGCTGCGATCTCTTGTTTTGGTTCCTCGGGTAGCTTCATTAAAAGCTAAAGCGTCCTCCTTTTCTACTCCGTAACTATATCAATGATCAAGCAGTATTCAAAGAATGTAGAGCATATATAAGTACCTACTTTGGAGTGAATGTCAAGAAATTATCTTATTAAATCACAGTTTTGCAGGATGGCAACAACAACAAACAGCAAGTGGGGAAAAACAGGGTTTGCAACATTTAGAACCAGACTATCAAGGTAAAATCTGCTTCGACAACAATAGGCCTGCTTATTTGCTTTGCAGAGCTATACTTGTAAAAGACAGAAAAGATACAATTTTAAATTGTGTTCCCAAGATAGGCATATTCAAGGAACTTTACAGGAAGATGATCCACCAGCACCTGATAGCCTGCAATCATCTGTAAAATCTCTATTAAAAAGACAGTCATCTTGACTGTGTAATATTAATATCAGCTTGGCAGAAAATAGTAATCTCTTTTTGAAGTGTTTTCTTGACAAAAATTTAAAATTTTAGCCATGAAATATGGTAATGGTAAAGGAAAAAGCCCCCAGTGCAATAACTACTATGTTCTTAACACCTATTTTAGAGACTGGGGTACTGGATAGATGCAGCTGTCCAGCATCATTACAGATGGTGTGGCTTTGACGTTCATATTTCAAGATGTTTAAAACTAGTCAATTGTTACCCATATAGAGAAAATAATTTCCTATATATCTTTCCCAAATACTCTCACCTTAGAATCCTTTCTCCCTACTGGCTGGCGATTTGTGATTAGCTCTTTCTCCTGTGTTGGCAATTGACAATGATATCAGCAATGTTTCCAATGACAATATCTCCTTCTTTCACTGTTTTCTCCTATTTTCTTCATAAGGGAGGACTGGGAAATGAGGAAGAGTGAATAATATATATAGCATAACAACAGAATGTTCTGTTTTCCTTACATCTACTCATGACTTACAGCAATATCATAGGCTTCTCTTTTTATAATAGGATTTCTTTTTTTAATAATTCTGCTCCCCAGAGAGAAGTATTGTAAGTATTTTTTCCCACATTTGTGCCTATACATAAAAGTAATTCTAGGGGTATGTTTAGCAAATGTACTACCAGAACACTATTAATACCGAATGTTGGGTGTTTAGAGAGTAAAAAAGGCATGGCAACTACTCCCAGAGGCTGCCATTAAGACGTTCTTTAACAAAACATCTCACCTGGAGAGCTTTCAAATGAATCCTTAAAAATAGAAATCTTTCCTTAGCAATTTCTCTTACAGGAAATACACATATTATATAACACCAAAAGGTAAACTTTTAAAAATTGTATTTGTTATTATTCTCTGTTCCATTCCCCTTTTAGTTTCTACAACTTTTCTGGAAATTATTCCCTATGTGGAAGACGTCCCTCACATCAGTGTGCTATCAGTGTTTACACCCCTGGAGCACTGCACTTGATGATGATCCAGCTCACATCAGCCAGGTGCTGCCCTAGATAGCAGTGCTTCCCTGTGGGCACACCCTGGTTTGTAGTGTAGGCATGAAACCTACTTTAAAAGTTCCCACCCATGTACACAGACATACTCAGAGTTAGCCTTTTCCTTGCTGAAAGCAAGACTTTTAGGAAATACCCTCACTGGAGTATTCACATTTTTACTTGATAAGCAAATCAGTAGCAGGAGAGCCTGTAATTTGGTTTAGTGTGACCTAACTCTCAGATATGCTGCCAGTAATGTTTCTTGTGTTTGTGTTTGATTTTTGAGGTTTTTTTATTACACAGTAACCATTCTGTGATTCTATTTATTAAGCAAACCTCTGCCTCATTGAAATATTCATATTTATAAACTTTCCAAAAGGCAGCACAGTTTAACCAGTGTAAAAATATGCAGGCCTTTATGTACAATTTATAAAGAAGTGGTATGATATGGTGGGCTGACCCTGTCAGCTGCCCTCAAGAGCCATTCCATCAGTATCCTCCTCAGCCCAAAAGGTGAGGAAAAAAATCCAAGAGGCTCATAGGATAAGAACAGAGAGAGATCACCCACTAACTAAAGCCACAGGCAAACCAGACTCAACTTGGGGAAATCAGTTTAATTTATTATGAATCAGATCAGGTTAAGATAATGAGAAATAAAAACAGATTTTGAAAAAACCCAAACATCCCTCCAACCCTCCCTTTCTTCCAGGCTCAACTTCACTTCCAATTTTCTCTAAATCATTTTCCCTGGTGATTCAGGGACACAGAAAATGAGGTCTGTGGTCAGTTTACCACATGTTGTCTCTGCTGCTCCTTTTTCCTCAGTGATAGGACTCCTCACATTCCTCCCCTGTTCCAGCATGGAGTCTTTCCCACGTGAGACAGTCCTCCACAAACTTTTGCAATATCAGTCCTTCCCACAGGCTCCAGTTCTTCATGTGGGTCATCCACAGGATTGCAAATCCCACCAGAAAACCTGCTCCAGCATGGGCTCCTCTCTTCACAGGGCCACAGGTCCTGCCAGGATCCTGCTTCAGCACAGGCTTCCCACAGAGTTAGAGCCTCCATTAGGCACATCCACCTGTTCCAGTATGAGGTCCTACATGAGCTGCAGGTATATCTCTGCTTCACCATAGACCTCCAAGGGCTTCAGGGAGATAGCAGAGGTTGCAGGGGAATCTGTTCCAATGCCTGCAGCACCTCCTATCCTTCCTTAACCAACATTGGTGTCTGCTCAGCAGCCTCTCTCACATACTTTCACTCCTCTTTTCAGCTGCTGTTGTGCAGTCTTTTTCCCCCTTAAATATGTTTTGTCCCAGAGGCACTTCCACTGTCTCTGATGGGCTCAGCCTCAGCCAGCAGTGGGTCTGTCTTGGCACTGGCTGGTATGGGCTCTATCAGACACAGGGGAAGCTTCAGGTACCTTCCCACAGAAACCACCTCTGTAGCTCCTCCTATTACCCAAACCATGCCTTGCAAACCCTATACCTATTATTAGGAAAATATTTTAAAATCACATATAGAGCAGACCACAGAATTCTCTTACTGGAGCTTTATTTAGAAAGATGAGAAGAAAAAAAAAAAATTAAACAAAAATGTAGAACACAACACCCTTATGAAAGGCTAAAAGGGGACTCTGATCCCAGATTGCAAAGAGTATGTAGTCAACCATAATGTAATAGTAAGGTGATTCTGGTTCTAGATGTTAGTAAAAATGCTTTAAAACTTCTTACAGAAATCAGTGGGAATTATGTAATCTAACATTAGGTTTCATGATAAACTTCAAATTTAAGCTCTGCTGTCAGTAAGGGAAAGGCAGGCAAGATGGCAGTAGCTTAAGCAGGACATAGGTAGTATATAGGCCTTCAATTCTTCTTCAATGACCTCCCTACAATGCAGTAAATTTCCCTCTACATCATTAATCCTATATAATCCAAATCTCTGTAACAATGCCAGTTTTATTGTTTTGATCATTTTCTTGGCAGCAATGCTAGAGCTGGTTAGCTACAAATTACTCTTGCTGAGCCTCCAAACATGAATATGTTTATGAACTATAAATTATGTTCAAAGACATGTCACTCCTGCCTTCCCAGAACTACACAAAGTTCATTAAACTGTACATAATATGGTCTTCATGCAATTTCCTTTGATGTCAATAGAGAAAAACACTGTCCATGTGCTCATTGCACTGGTAGGGATTTTGATGAACTGGGAGAACAGACTGACTGCTGTAGTGGTAAAATGTGTTCCCACGCAATTCAGGGCAAGTCAGTAAGAAAAATAGCATGCCATGTAAGTTCTGAATCAGAAAATGTGCATGTCTGTTGTAGTTATGTTTCACTGCTAAGTTTAAAATGGAGAAAATTGAGAGAGAGTGGGGATCCAGGGGGAAACTCATATCGGCTTAGTCTTATGGATTAATTTACTGCCTTTTTGGATTGTGGAAAAAAAATAAACCTAAATATTTTGGTATAAAATTCATCTCATCAGTTTTGGATGTTTTCTTTAGAATACTACAATGTTTGCCACAGATAAGCGTGTTTCTTTCTGTTACAGCCTAGCTTAGAAGCAGCTTTCTGCAGATGTGTACATCCAGTCTCACAGACCTTTTCCAGTGAGATTCCCAGTGCTCCTGTTAGCAGAGGTAGAGAAGCCTCCATTCAGCTGGATTGTGTTTCAGATTCTGGCTGGTAACTCTCAGCCTGTGAGGAGACAACATGCGGAGCAGGGTTGAACTGTGCTAGCAGAGACATGAACTGAGCAACTGCTTATGCTGGTGATGGACCTTCCATCATTACAGAATTTGAGGCTACTTCTATATTGCTAATTTAAAGCATAATTTAACATTGTAGTCAATTGGTGACTGTGATCATTGTATTGGTTTGAAAACAAACCAGTGGGAGATCACAAGTCAAGATTGAAATTAAAAATAAGTGAAATAATACAAGGAAAAGCACTGACAAAGTCAGATACAACCTAACACCCTGTTAGGGTGGTAGTAGCAGTCCAACTGAAGTAGTCCAGTTGAAGCGGTGATCCTGTGAAGGTCCAGTCGTAGCTCTTGTTCTCTGGGAACCCAGTAGACAGGGCTAGCTCAGGCAGTTCCAAGGCCAGGTTATATCCAGGTGGGAACACCTGGCTCCTCCCTCCTGGGCAAAGCATCCCACAATGGGATGAGATAAGTCCATGAGTCACACGGTGGGTCCCTGATGGCCCATTGCCTGTCATCGGGAGTGGGTCATTAGCAGCTGATAACAGCTAACGGATGGCCCATTGCCTGTCATCGGGAGTGGGTCATTAGCAGGTGATAGCAGCTAACGGCCCACAGCTGGTGGTAATAGAATACTTAAATACATCTATATTGCAACCTAGGACAATCATCAACACTGACTGAAGACTAGATCAAGCCAGATGGATATCTTAGAAAATATAGATAGAGGAGACAAGATACTTACACTGGAACAGAAATTGTTAAGAAACCAGTTTCCATTTATAAAAACTAGGTTATATAGAAGTATTTTTTTCTCAATCATCACTATGATTTTTTTTCCAAATAGTCATCTATAAAGCAGAGAAATTAATACATATTTTCCCTCATTTTATTGCATATTCTTATGGCAGAAAAATGTCTATTTCAACATGCAGTTTTTGTACTTATTCTTGTATATGGGGTTCCAGATCTTGTTTAGGAAAATAAGGTGATTTAGAAATTATACTAATTATATTTTATAGTAATTTATTGAAAAGCAGCATGGGCAAACATGCCTGACCAACCTAGTGGCATTCTACAGTGAAGTGAATACATCAGTGTACAAGCAAAGAGTTACACACGTGACCTGTCTGTAAGGCTTTTGACAGGATTTTCTCCAACATCTAAACTGGAGAGCACAGAATTTTATGGATAGACAGTTTGGTGGATGAAGAACTTGTTGAAGGGTTGCATCCAAAAGGCAGTGGTTAATGGCTCTATGTCCCAATAGACATCAGTGATGAGTTATGTTCCTTGAGGCTTGTTCTGGGACCAGGACTGTTTGATTTCTTCATCAAGGACACTTGTCGCTGTTGAACCACTAGCAGAGAGAAGAAGTCCAGTCCTCAGTGTGGCAAAATGTCTCCTTTTATTAATTAATTCCAACTTATATAGACTTTCAAAGATCACTCGGATTGGGCCAGTTCAAAACCTCCCCCCAGGCCAATTGGGGAGCCTTGAACCACCCTTGTTTCCAAAGATCGTTTTAATAACATCCAAACTTTATCTTTGTTTATAAAACACAGGAAGAAGAGAGAAAGAATTCTCACGGGAAAGGTCTGTGCTCGCCACAGACATTGAGAGTGGGATCAAGCGCACTCCCAGCAAGTTTCCTGATGACACCAACCTGTGGTATGCAGATGACATACCTCAAGGGCAGGATGCCATCCAGAGGGGCCAGAACAAGCTCCTGAAGTGGGCCCATGTGAAACTCATGAGATTTGACAAGACCAAATGCAAGATGCTGTATCGGGGTTGGAGCAATCCCTGGTATCAACACAGGCTAGGGATGAACAGATGGAGAGCAGCCCTGCTGAGAAGGACTTGGGGGTGCTGCTGGTTGAGAGGCTGGACATGACCCAGCAATGAACACTCACAGCCCAGAAAGCCAAATGTGTCCTGGACTGCAGCAAAAGCAGCATGGGCAGCAGGGCAAGGGAGGGGATTCTGCCCTTCTGCTCTGCTCTGATGAGACCCCACCTGGAACACTGCATCCAGCTCTGGGACCCTCAGAACAGGAAGGAAATTGACCTATTGGAGCAAGTCCAGAGCAAGATGATCAGAAGACTGGAGAACCTCTCCTGTGAAGAGAGGCTGAGGCAATTGCATTTGTTTAACCTGGAGAAGAGGAGGCACTGGGGAGACCTTATTGAGGCCTTTTAGTACTTCCAGGGAGCTTAAAGAAAAGATGGGGAACAGACTGTTTAGCAGGGCCTGTTTCTATAGCACAAGGAGTAATGGTTTTAAACTAGAAGAGGGTGAATTAAGCCTGCATGTAAGGAATAAATTTTTTACACTGAGGGTGATGAAGTACTGAAATAGGTTGTCCAGAGAGGTGATAGACACCCCATCCCTGGAAATATTCAAGGTCAGTCTGGATGGAGTTCTGTGTAACATGATCTGGTTGAAGATGTTCCTGCATATTGCAGGGGGTTGGAATAGATGGTCTTTTAAGGTCCCGTCCAACCCAAAACATTCTATGATTATTCAGAAAAAACTCCACATATTATTTACAGCTGACATTTGATGATTAATACGGCTGTCAGGTGGCTCCTCCATTACACGACAAAGGCACATAGAAGGAAACTGTAACAGCCTCAGGTCCTTGAGACCAATAACCTCCATTTTAAATGCTGAGGTTTTTCTCCCTTCCTTAACTTTTATTTTACAAAAGTAAGTTGCCATCAAAACTGTTTCAGACTAAGTTAGGTGAAGTGTCTGAGCTTTTCAACACAGACCCCAGATGCTGAAGCCTATTAGAGCTGTGTTCCATTTCCACCTTTGCATTCCACTTTTCTAGAAGACTGCTAGAAGCATTTAATTATATTTTTAACACAGTTTTCTCCTTTACGTGAACACTCTATTCTTAGCATTTGGAAAGGATTTCTGAAATCTAAAAATTCTTCTATGATTGTAAAAAAAAAAGCTGTTTATTTGATGTCTTTCTATGTCCTTCAAGCTACCATCTGCCTGTGTATTGTTTTATTTCCAAAACAAATGATAAACAGATGATACTGTTTCTTCTGCAGTGTTTATTTACATAGGTGGGGCTTGCATTATAAAACTAAATGCTGCAAGCATCCTGTAATGCACACACAGCATGGTGCTTGCTGCCAAGTCTATGATTCTTCTGAAGAAATTTAAGTTACAATAAAATAAAATATTTAGGAGGTGATTTTAGATACCATGTTTCCTGAATGTTTTAATGTTTCACAGCAGGTCTCAGTACTATAAAAGAGTGTGCAAACTTGTTATTTGCACACACAAATATGCATAATCAGATGTTGATGTTCTTATCTGCAGGACCACAAAGACACATTTTATACATATTTATGGTATGGTGTCTGAAATTATACTGATATACAGCTACTTCACCCAGATTCCAACCCAGCTATGCAAAAATCCATCATCTGCTTCAATGAGTTCCCTATATCTTGGCCTTTCACGTATATGGACAGGACCTGTCTTCCTTTTCTGACTTCTAAAACAGCTTAATAAAGGGTGAACAGGTCAGAAACAGTGGATAGAACTTTGGGTGTATAACTTGATCTCCATTAATTAAATGCAGGGAAAGGAAATAGATAGCCAGCAATACTGAGACTTTTTAATTTCTTCTTTCTGTCCCTGAAAATAACACAGCTGTGAAATGGTGTATACAAATGCATTTTATAAATCTAGATACCATGTGGACCATGTCATGCAGAGCTGACAAAAATTATTTTATAGCATAGAGTTTACCATGTTATATAGTAATCAATGTATTTATACAAAATTGCTAAAGGCATATACACTTAGACTGGGAAATTTGTACTGTACTGCTCTGATCAGTAGTATAAACACGTAACCTCTTTGGAGGGAAATTCATATTCACTGAAGAAGGGAGCAGTGATAGCATATGAGGAATTTCTGCACTACTGGGATATTAATGGGGGTGTTTTTTTACTACACTGGGCCATACAGTAATACACTGCAATTAAAACTGCAACATTGAGCAACAAAATTGCAAAATTTGACACTCATTGTATACACGTATTATTTTGTAATAATTAAGATAAAAAACACTTTTTGTTATTATTTGTTTCCAAATTTTAAATACTGCTTAAATAGAACCATTAAAAAAATACTTGTATCAACTCCAGTTCTCTTACAACTTTTGTAATTCCCTGACCTTAATTTTAATACTGCCAGACATTTGCAATTGTTTATCTCTGTTTGACTTTCAAATAATCACAATGTAACTTTTTGCACATTTCTTCCGATAAACACTTCTCAGTTTTTTGTCTGCTTATTTACAGTCTGCCCATAATGCTACAAATTGTGGGCTTACAGACTGTTCACATTTCAAAGTGCAATTTCAGCTCCATCATTGTATATATTCAGTCTCAAATTACCAATTCGTTATGTTTCACTATCAACAAATGTGCGAAAAACAATCAGTCCAATTCCATAAACAATATAACCTCCACATCTCCTCCATGTCTGCACACACAGGAACACACACATTGTTTATGACAATGACTTTTGCTCTATTTCCTTCCAGAAGCTAATCAGAAAATTTTATAAATTCGATAATTTTAATAAAAAATTATTTCCATTGCCACAGCACTCCTTCTGATGTGTACCATCGAGTCATGAGATAGCATGGCCACCATTTTTAACCTTCAACATCTTCTAGAGTCATGGGACACTTTGGTACTCATCTATTTTCTCAAATATGCAGTAGTGTAATGTGGCTGTAAAATATCTAATCTTCAGTATTCCATTCTGAAAACATTATCTAAGCTGTATATTAAAATTTTTACTAAATAATTATGTGATACCTAGTTAAATAATTTCTTCACTCTGCTACACATCTGCTATCTAACTATAATACACAGGACTGCTAACACACAACCATGAAAATCAATAAAGTAGAAACAGTAGCTAGCCTTATCTTTTTAATACCAGAACTGCATACTCACCCTTATCTTGTCACACAAATGGTAGAGAGGGTTTGAAGCTAGTTGGATTGTTTTATTAATATTATTACTATTTTGTTATTACTATTGTGGTTTTCTTTTTCCTAAAATATTAATGGCCAGTGTATTCTTTGCTCTTTCATAAAGAACACTGATTCATTCTCCGCAGAGAAGGACCTGGGAATCCTTGTGGAAAACAAGTCAACCATAACCCAGCAATTTGCCCTTGTAGCCAAGAAGGCAAATGATATCCTGGGCCTCATTAGAAAGTGCACTGCCAGCAGATCAAGGGAGGTGATCTTGCCCCTCTACTCAGCCCTGGTGAGGCCTCGTCTGGAGTGCTGTGTCTACTTCTGGGATCCCCAGTTCAAGAAAAAACAAGGAACTACTGGAGATGGTCCAAAGAGGGGCCACAAAGATGATTAGTGGAGTGTAGAATCTCTAATAAGAAAAGGCTAAGGGAGCAGAGCAGGTTTAATCTGAAGAAGAGAAGACTGAGAAGGAATCTTATAAATGCAAAAAAATATCTTAAGGGAGGATGTCAAAGTGATGGGCCAGATTCTTTTCAATCGTTCCCAGTGAGTGACAGGACAAGGGGAAACAGGCACAAATGAAAACACAGGAAGTTCCATCTAATCTGGGGGGAAAAAATTTACTATGAGAGTGACAGAGCACTCAAACATGCTGCCCAGAGAGACCATGGGGTCTCCTTGTCCAGAGATATTCTAAACCCACTTAGATGTTAACTTGTGCAACTTGCACTAGGCGAACCTGCTTTAGCAGGAGGGTTGGACTAGATGGTCTCTTCCACAGGTCTCTTCCAGAGGTCTCTTCCAACCCCAACCAGTCTGTGATTCTGTGATTTTGTGATTCTGTGTTTCTGTGATTCATGTGAAGTGCAACAACATACTGTTAAGTAGTTACTGCCTCTGAGATGGCCTATTTTCAGCAGCAAATTAAGTGAATACAGCTTATGGCTTCTATTAAGCCTGTCAATAGTTAAAGCTTAAGCTTCAACTCATCAAAATGAAAGACACTTCCGAAATACTGATTGTAGTGGAATCAATAGCAATAACCTCATTGACATAAGTGATGTCAGGTTTTCAACCACTATGACATGCAAAATGGCTTTCATTAAAACTACCATAATTATAAGGCTGTTGATGCCAAGTCTTAAATTCTTTATTCAGTTGGGTTGAAATCTGAAGTAATGACCTAATAAGACTAAGTACTTCAGAATCTGGACTAACAATAAAAATAAAAATATAGTAGCAAATAATATATTGCATTTACAGCTATACTTTCAGATTTTAGCTACAGGCTACTGTAGAAATAATGAGAGCCACAAGTAATAGATTAATGTCCCCATTTCTTGTTAGAATTGTGACGATACAGACAGATGAACAAACATCCATAGACAGCTTAACTGATCGGTTTTCCAACCAGCAGACATTCCCTAAGCATGTGTCCCCATTCCAGTGTGCAGATTCTGGGAACAGACCCCTGGAGGGCATTTCAAATGTCAAACAGGCTTCATGGAATGGCTGATATAACTACAGAAACCAGCAGGTGATCTATGATTTGGAATAAGTCCAAGATTTCTTATTCATGGGACAACGGAACTCAGGAACATAGCAATTAATAATTTCTACCTGGAAGGATATCAGGACTGCATGAAAACAAAACATTATTTTATTCTTTTTTGGATCATGCCTCTGAGGTTGTCTAGCAGCACAGCAGTTTATTCTTTAGTTTTGATTTCATTGCTGCCCAAATAAATGCAGAAAACAGCTCATTCCTTCTTTCAGGTATGAGTTATGGCAATTCATCCTCAGGAATGAAAAGCTCTAGCTATGATTATCTGAAGTTTCTGGCATTCACACTTCTTTGTTAAGGGCCTAGTGCTGCAGTCCATAATAGCATGGTCCCCAGTACAGAAGTTCCTTCCTATACTGCAGACTGTGTACAGCTGGTACTGAAGAATAGTCAGTTGCCAGGACAGATGCCTTTTCAAATTCCTCCTTAAAAGTTGCCTCAATGTTAATGCATTAAAAAATCCCCCAATCTGATGGTGGCTAACCAGGTGATGACTTGTAATAACTAGGATTACTGCTATTGAATTGTATGCTGGTTTTGGCTGAGAGAGTGTTATTTTTCTTCACAGTAACCAGTATGTGGATGTGTTTAAGGTTCATGATGGAAGCAGTGTTGATAATTCAGGGATGTTTTAGTTATTGCTAAGCAGTGCTTGCACAGAGTCAAAGCCTTTTCTGCCTCTCACCACCAAGGAAGCAGGGGGTGCACAAGAATTTGTGAGGGAAAATAGGTGCGATTGCTGATCCCAAGTGGCCAAAATTATATTCTATACCATATGGCATAATAGAATCAAAGAATCATAGAATGATGTCACTTGGAAGGGACTTTAAAGGTCATCTAGTTCCAACCTCCCTACCATGCACAGGGACAAGCTTCACTAGACCAGGTTTCTCAGAACCCCATCCAACCTGGCCTTGAGCACTTCCAGAGGGATGGGATAACCACTTCTTTGGAACGCCTGCTTCAGTGACTCATCACCCTAACAGTAAAGAATTTCTTGCTAATATCTAATCTAAACCTATTCCCTTTCAGTTTGAAGCCATTCCCCCTTGTCCTATCACTACCTGCACTCGTAGAAAATCTCCCTTCATCTTTCCCATAGGCTACTTTCAGGCATAGGAAGGCCACAGCAATGTCTCCCCACAGGCTTCTCTTTTCCAGCCTGTACAAACTCAGTACTCTGAGCCTTTATTCAATGGAGATGACTTCCATCCCCCTGATTATCTTGGTGGCCCTTCTTTGCACTCATTCCCACAGGTCCATGTCCTCCTTGTGCTGGCCACCTCAGAGCTGGATGCAGTATTCCAGGCGGGGTCACACCAGAGCAGAGTAGAGGGGCAGAATCCCCTCCTTTGCCCTGCTATCCATTCTGCCTTGGATGAAGCCCAGGACATGTTTGGCTTTCTGGGCTGTGAGTTCACATTGCTGGGTGAAATCCAGCCTCTCACCCAGCAGCACCCCCAAGTCCTTCTTGGCAGGGATACTCTCAATCTGTTCATCACCTGTTTTGGTACCAAGGGTTGCCCTGACCCTGGTGCAGCACCTTGTACTTGGTCTTGTTAAACCTCATGAGATTTCCATGCACCCACATCTCAAGCTTGCTCAGCTCCCTCTCTCTGAATGCCATCCTGGCCTTCAGGTGATTCCATAAATTTTCTGAGGATGCACTTGATCCCTTTGTCTATATCATTAATGAAGATATTAAATAACACTAGTACTGGTAGGAACCCCTGAGGGACACCAATTTTCACTGATGTCCATTGGGACTCTAAGTCATTCACCATTACCCCTTGGATGTGACCATCCAGTCACTTCCTTATCCATATAAAAGTCCACTTGTTGAATACATCTCTCTCCAATTTAGAGCAATCCTTCCCTTGTCCACTGATGCAGTCACCTCACCTTAGAAGGTCACTGGGTTGGTCAGGCAGGACTTGACCTGGGTGAAGCTGTGCTGGCTGTCCTGAATCACATCCCTGTCCTCCATGTGCCTTAACAAAACTTACAGGACGATCTGTTCCATGACCTGCCCAGGAAGAGAGGCGAAGCTGACAGGTCAGTAGTTCCCAGAATCTTTCTTTCTAACTTTTTCTTAAAGATAGGTACAGTGTTTCCTTTTATTCAATCACCTGGGACTTCACCTGACTGCCATGGCTTTCCAAAATCATGGAGAGTGCCTTGAAAACTACATCAGCCAATTCCCTCGGGACTCTGGGATGCATCTCATCCAGTGCTATACACTTGTGTGCATTCAGGCTCCTCAGGAGGTCATGAATCTGATCTTAGAGTGGGAGGGACTTCCCCCAGTCTCAATCCTGCTGTTCATCCACTCTAGGTGGGGGAAGAAAGAGGAAGGTGTGGGGACATTCATAGTGAGGATGTTTGTATTCCCAAGTAACTTCCCACTTACACATGATGAAGCCCTGCTTTCCTGGATATGAGTGATTCCTTGCCCATGGGGAAATAATGAACAAATTCCTTGTTCTTTTCTTGCATGCATGGCTTTTATCTATTAAACTGTCTTTATCTCAACCCAAGAGATTTCTCATGTTTGCTCTTCTGATTCTCTCCCTCATGCCCCTGGAGGGGAGTAAGTGAGTGGTGGTGTGGGGCTGAGCAGCTGGCTAGGGTTAAACCACAGCAACTATCTACAAACTGTGCACACAGTGTGTCTGTGCTAAAATATCCTATTATTCTTGCTCTTTTTTGATCCTTATATAATGGTATGTCTTTAAATGTTAAGGTCTGTAGAGCAAGGGGGTTTTGTGAGTGGGTCAGTAAGTATAGTACAATTCTGGTGCCAAGAGATTCAGCAGATCCCCTTGTGAAATAATGAGTACTTGGCAAAATTCAAGATATTCCCATCTGTCACATATGTGTCTCTTTCATATAAATAACAGTATGTGTGTGAGTATATTTGTGTAAGTGCAATTTTAGACACACACACACACATACACACACACATACACACACATTAGTCCCAATAAGGCTGGTTCTTCTAAAACCCTTTACAAAAAAGTGGTGATAGATGATAATAATAATCTCATGGGAAGTCAAGATGTTATCAGTCCTAAAACTCTTCTGAAAATCTTTACCCAAAGACTGAATTCTCAGAGTTCATTCTGGCCTTTCCCAAGCAGAACAGCCAACTATGTTCAAATGTGTTTATATATACATACTTCTGCAAATGATACAGGATACATTTCACTGATAGAGAAACATTTCATTTCCTTCTCCAAGAGGCAGAGGGGCCAGACAGGAGAAGTCCTATTCTGGACCTTGTTCCCCCCAAAATGAAGGAACTGGTGGGGAGTGTGAAGCTCATGGATAGCCTTGACTGCAGTGACCATGAACTGGTGAAGTTCAAGATCCTTAGGGTGGAGGGGAGGGCACAGTGCAACCTCTCTACCCTGGATTTCAGGAAAGCAGACTTTGGCCTCTTCAGATATCTGCTTGGCAGAGTATTGTGTGATAAAGCCATGGAGGGAAGAGGAGTCAAAGAAAGCTGTGCAAACCTCGTGGAGTCCAACAAGGTTTCACACCTGGGTCAGGGAAATCCCAAGTACATATATGGGCTGGGCAGAGAATGGAGTGAGAAAAAGGCCCTGAAGAGGACTTGGGGGTGTTGGTGCGAGAGAATTTTGACATGACCTGAAATGTGGACTCAAAGCCCAGAAGACAACCATGTCTTGGGCTGCATCAAAAGGAGCATGGCCAGGAGGACAAGGGATGTGACTATTTCCTGCCTCATGATACTCTACTTGGGTATTGCATCCAGCTGTGGGGTCTCAGACTGCTAGAGAAAGTTCAGAGGAGGGCCAAGAAGGTGATCAGAGGCCTGGAACACCTCTCCTATGAAGGTAAACAGAGAGTTGGTATTGTTCCACCTGGGAAAGAAAAGGCTCTGAGTAAATATTGTAGCAGCCTTTTAGTACCTGAACAGGGCAAGAAGACAGCTAGAGAGGGACTTTATACAAGAGCATGTAGTGAAGTTCTGTGTGTTCTATCCCTGGAAGCATTGGAAAGGGCTTTGAGCAATCTGGTCTAGTGAAAAATGGCCCTGCCATGACAGGTGGGCTGGAACTGGATGATCTTTAAGGTCACTTCCAACCCAAACTGTTCTATGGTTCTATGATATTTCTTTATATGGAGGTATCCTTCCATTTGGTTGAAATCCCTTTATTCCCAGTCATCAAGGAATTACAAATATGAGCATTTCCAGTGCAATTAATAGAATAAGAAACTCATGATTTGGCTTAAATAACAATTTTTTTTTTATTATTCATCTTCTTTCACAAATCCATCCTGCCATATTCCATCACACATATCTGTCCAGTGATAGCAAAGCCTTGCAGAGGCTCCCAGCCACAACCTAATGCAAACGGCATTAAAACCAATAAAGTAGAATGCAAAACACCAGAAATAATTCCAACCCTAAAGCTATAGCTATCATTTAATGTAGCATATGGCTAACAGAATTGGAGTAAAATGCTAATTTTCCCTCTGTTGACTCTTGCAGAATAACAGAGACTGCAATGACCTATATTTAGAGAACACGGGGACACAAAGTCATTCGTGGTGTTTGCTTGTATGAGTCAAAATCTAGTCAGAGCTTCAAGTGATATGGGAAAATGGGTGGAGGAAGAAAAATTAGTGGTTTTCAATTTTTCAAATCTGCATTTTAAGCAACTGATTTTATTATCATTATGGGATAACTGTCATCTGTCTGTCTAGATTACAAAATATATTTTTTAAATATGAAGAATTATCACAAAATGGGGTAGTTTTCTTCTGAAGTACATTAAAAAGACATTTCTTTGGTTCTATTGCCTTCCTGTTATTTGAGATTTCACTTCAAGTTTCTCAATTAAAGATGTACATTGATTGCAAGTCAAATTTACTTTAACATGATGTCTTTCATCTGATTTTATGATAAGTATCGATTTTTATTTAACGTCTACTGTTTGGTTTCAATAAAATTAATAATGTTGTTCATGCATATTATTTATATTAGACCTGAGTTTTATAGCTTGGAGACTTTGTTGAAGACATGTGCTATGTTAATAAAAATTCTGACTTGCTCATCCAGTTCAGCTGTCACATATGGAAATGTTCCTGTTGTTGCCAGAGCAACTTTAAGATTAGAGCTTTACACTGGAGGGTGCAGGTATATTAAAAAGAATGTGTCTGTTTATCTGCTGTTTAACTTTTTAAAGTGGCATATTAATCCTCTGCATTTTATTTATTTATTATTTGCTTTCACTATAGCATGTGACAGCAAAGTCATAGGCCCACTGTGGAGCAGGTGGATCATGTGGACATGTGCAACTCCCTTCAGGAGTGTTCTCACTTTACAAGCCTCACTTCAGCATATCTATATTGTGCCCTAACAGTTGCACATGCCCACATTTTTTACCAGTTCAATACCTTTCTGCCTGAATTTGTGGCCATCCAGACACTAGGAAGAAACTCTGAGACAAGCAACACCTTCTGTAATTTTTTTTTTCCAGATGCAGCAGCTGGTCTAGAAAACTTTTACTCTCTTTTCCCTTCTATGGCATCTCATGACTGGAGCCAAACACAGTAAAGGACCAGGGATCATCCATAGAAGAGAAGGTTCTTACAGTGTCTGCTCCAGGACAGAGTGGTAAATTTTTCAATCATGTTGCCCGCAAAGGAAATGGGTGGAATAACATCTCAAGACATCTCATGGGTTTGGATTCTCTCAAACCCTAGAGATAAGGTGCCATGATCATATGATTTGACCAAATAGAATTTATCCTATAGAAATAATGATACAAAAACATTCTGTAGCACTGATCTCAGGTTTCTTATTCCAGGAGGCCCACATAAATTCATGAGAGTCTAAATCATGCTTTCAGTACTCTAGTGTGAATCACAGAAAATTTCACCGAAATGTCAACACAATTACAAATAGCACCCACTGTAAACACAAGAACTGCTCATAAAATAAGTTTTGCAAAAAAATCTTAAATCTTTTTTGTCTGTTGTGAACAAATATCATATAAGACACTCTGGTTCAGTATTCACATATATTATTATTTGGTAATCATTTGTTTGAACTATGATTAGGCACTGTTTATAAATCATAAGGTACTATTTTCCTGTCCTAATGTAAGTATGCAATTTATTAGACCAGATGCCAGAGAATGTCAGCATCTGAACATATGAATTTTCTGGTTAAAGTCACTAATGAAAAATTACTGATGATTTCAGATTTTGCAAAAAACTGCTATTTTTAAGCTACATCCTTGGGAAAAGATGACTCAAAAAAAAAAAAAAAAAAGAAAGAAAGAATAAAATTAGTTTTACTGAAAAAAAAAGATTTTGTTGAAAATTCACCATAAGCTATTTCAGAATGATTGGTTGACCCGAAATATTGAAAAAAATATCCTATTAATATATAGATAATTGTATGAATCTGTAAGCTTTTTAAAATTGTATTGCTAACAAAGTGGACATTGCTTTAGAAAAAATGAGACTCCAATAAAACTCTATCTGATAATATAATAAGTTGCTTTGAAAGACAAAGCTGTTTGACATATCCACATTATACTTAAATAAAACAAATGACAAGAAAAGAAAAATATATATACCGTCAATTGCTTCGTCTTTTTTGTTTTAATTTTTTCTCCTTTAAGCTGATTTACCTAAAGGTCACTATTTTCATTATTTTTTTCATCTTAGAGGACTGTTCTTTATTTTGAAGTCTTTCTCTGTTTAGAATACAGAGTCCTAGAGGTCACTTATGATGAAAGAATCTTTGAACATCCACTATCCACGGACACAGAAAGATTAGAACTGTCATTGCTAGAAGTACATATTGACAGAAAACTGCTACTTTTTAGTCTAATTTTGTTTTGAGAAACTGTTTAATACAGTACTGTCTATCAAGGGGATATAGGGGACCTAAATATGAAAGATAATTTGAAAGCACTCAATGTCAGTGTTATGTCACTTACCAATTACAGTATATTGAAAGCATTCTGAATGACATATGTTCATATTTTTCAGGACAGATACTGCAAACAGAGATATGTATCTAATAAACTGGTTTTATCCTCATTTACTTAGAAAACAAGTTCATGTAATGATCTGTCTTTGTGTGTTTACATATGCCTGTCTGTCCCACTTTATGTCATCTATGAAAAATATTTTTGAAAACAAAATCACTGGCAGATTTGAATCAATAAAGAAAAAAACCACATAAAGATAATGAAGTTTCCTGAAGTTTTGTGAAAATAAGCAGCGGAGTAAAGAAAAGAAATTCAGCGAGTTCTGCAGCTTTCTATTAAACCACAGAGAGCACATATTTATTAATGCCCCACTCACTGAACAGAGCAACACGCAATTCTTGCAGGTCACAAATCTGAAAAAAACAACACACACTTCATTACTACCATGTCCACAAAGCAATTTTATAGCTTTTGCAAACATTGTTCTACGGGAAATACTACATTTCCATTATTCTTGTGACTGTAGTCTGTTAAATGCCTCATTCTCAGTTTTCCAACAAAAGAAATATATGTGAAGTAAAAATGTGCATATATGAGAATAACTTATATAGACATGTATCTGCATGCATGCACATGGCAATACAAGACTTGAAGCTGAACTTATTATGACTTCCAAATTGGATTCCAGTATTTCTCTAATACTTTAGTGTCACATAGAAGTCAGGTGGCTTTATAGTTTCTGTTTTTACTATCATAATAGTCATGGAAACAAATTATTCCTGAAAAGAGAACAACATCACCAAATACTGATCTGCACAATTTCCTTCTTATTTTTCTTGGGTTTTTTTCTTTTACTTATTTTTGCTGCCACAAGGTCATGATATGACTGTATGATGGCATTACTTTTGTTGTTTGTAAGCACACAAGCCAAACATGAAACTACTTGAAACATAACATCCAATACAACAGTCTTATGTTAGATTAAAAAAAAAAAAAAGCAGCTTTGAATTAAACAAATTAATAATTTATAACTCTTTAATAGACTTTTTACTTGGCCTTGAAGGGCAGTTCAACATAATAAAAGGTGTATGATATTACAAGGGAATTTAATCTGATTCTTTTTCAACACGGAAACTATTCTGGAAAAAATTAACTGAGTAGTAGAGGTTTCATTTCAGATCTAACCACGGAAAACATGAAATCTCTTTTTCCCCAGTAAAGAAACAATCCAGGAGTATTTCTAAGACTTTAGATGTCCTAACCCTAACCCTATATAATTAGGTACCGGGACAAGGAGGTATATGTACACGCACTCATTAATTTAAAAGATCTTGACAGGCCAGTAACTGAATGAGTGTTCAATATTATTAGTGAATTATCATAATTCTAGATAAAATCCTATAAAATACTCAGAAACAAATGTTTTCAAGTGAGGTGTTCGCATTTTAACACTTCTACAAGTGAAGTCACTATGCTAAATGACTTTTTTTTTTGTAAAACTGGT
Source organism: Entomyzon cyanotis (assembly GCA_024500445.1). NCBI lineage: Eukaryota > Metazoa > Chordata > Aves > Passeriformes > Meliphagidae > Entomyzon > Entomyzon cyanotis. The sequence goes on along the minus strand of JAKEPQ010001016.1, from coordinate 57,126,428 downwards.
CAATTATTTTAATCCTTCAGCAGAGGTGAACTTCTGAGTTTCTGACATTATTATTCAGAAAAAAAATTTTAAAATTATTTAGCACCACAATCTTAAAAAGTATTTGGGACTCAGCTCCATTTTCAAGGCCTGATAGGTTGTGGTCATTTCAGTTAAAGATCATGGGAGCAATAAAATAACTACCCACAGTTTGATGTCTGAGTTGTGTTATAATAAACAAATACCTAATAAATAAAGTTTAATTCAGTTGCCACAGAAAATATCTAATGCTCTTTGTGATGTAATGGAGTTTAGCCATCCTGTCTGTAACTCCAGAAAAGTTATATAGTTGGATATCTCAGTCCCATGAAGAAATAAGATTTTGACGCATAAATAGGGGTTCTTCAGCCTGGAACAGAATCTCACCCAGTACAGCTTGGTAGAATTCACTTCATTATTAGATGCTCAGCACAATATCCTCAAAGAAATTGTACTGATCTCTATCAACCACATCAGCTTTGTCCAGTGCTAACACCATATGACTTATCTCAGACTAGTCATCCTATGTGCTGGGGTTCATTGCACTACTTCAGATAATAAAATTGTTGACATCTGCATGTGAGCCAGTCACAATAGTGTCAGTGAGAAATTTAAGGTACAATTTATCTTATCAACAGAAGTGTCTGTATTAAGACCTGTGTCTCAGAAGTTCTGGCTTTTATCATTTGACTGCATTGACAGGACAGCCAACTGATTTGTAGACATATAAGAAAGGTCTCACAGATACCTGCTACAGAAATTTTTTACTTTTCAGTGACTATATATATATATATATATATATGTCTATATATGTCACACTCCTAGTCTTTTATGCTCAAGAAGGTAGGTGCCTATGTCAATTGTGGGTCTGAATGCTCAATTCACCAGCAATTATGTTTTAACCAAAATTAGAGCCTTAGTTTGAAATTACAGGGAGTTAGCTGAATATGCCTTAAAGCTTTGACTGCTAAAATCTCTGTTATACATGGAGCCTGGAAGACAAGCACAAAGCAAGGAATAATTGGCTATGTCTCGCTTAGTCGACCAGAGGCAGAATTGATGATGTCTGAGACTGCTAAATAAAAAGCAGGGACCTATCTATCTCTGCTCCTCATGCCAGGTGTCACAAAGTGACTTAAGAAGTTATATTGCTTGGGGACATACCTCTTCAGAACTGACAAGAGAAAACTGGAGAGGAAACTGAAGTCCTTGACACCTCACCATATACACTGCTTTTTGTTATCTCATTTCATGGCAATGTTGTGAATTTTCGTAACATTCTGTTTCTCTCCCTCTAAAGGTCTAGCCATCAGCTAGACAAGTGTGGATATAAACTAGTTGATAAGTACTTGGCCTCAAGGAGAGAGGTTGGTCTTTGACTCACTTTTATTAAGCAGTTTAGGCAAAGAGCCATTTCTGTCTTTAATCCATTGCTTTTTAATGTAGACCAGAACATTAGTAAGACAGCGGTTCCTACCAATCTTCTCTATGAAGGAAATGTCTGCAGGGAAAAAGACTGAAAACAATCTTCTGCTTTTTTTAACAGTTACAGAAGGTTATACTTACAAAATGTTCATGTAATTGCACAAAACATGAGATTCTAATTCTTCTTTCTCTTACTGATGACTTTGCCTGACAACTTTGCTAACTTCTATGGAAATTTTCTCAGCAAATTTCACAAGCGAATTTGTGAAAAGAATCAAAAAGCTGAACAGCACAATATTGGAATATAAATTACAAGAAACAATCTATTATCTTCTGCTTAAATTTTCAGATTCAACACTTACACCCTGATTCTGCAGATGTATTGCAAATTTGTTTTCTTGTAATTATGAGCTGTTAACTAGCAATTGTGCTAAGTCAGTTCAAAGTCACTTCTTTAATAAGATCTTGCTGATTCTTGTTATCTGTTGCTTTCTGCTACCACAAATGTTCACATTTGTGACCTGTATTGTCCACATAAATGATTTCATGGTCATTAAACTTATTTAATTTATTAATATAATTATAAGAAGTATCGTCTTAGCACTTGCAAAACAGTGGGCTCAGATTGCTGGTATTTCTCAGACTTCCTTTTGCTACACTTGTTTTCTGCTTTTGCTTAAAGCTTCTCTTCCATCTGTTTCTACCAATACCCACGTAATTTCAGGTATTAAACATCACATATTTTATTAACTGGCATTCTATGACACATTCTTTAAAACATGAGAAAATGCCTTTTGCAGAAAAGGACTGAGTACTTCAGTAGTAGAAGTAACAGCCACTCTCTTAAGTACAGAAATTATACAGTAGACAATAAATATAAGGTCACATTTCTTTGTTGTCTCGGGTTCTGGAGATCTTCCAGTCTGAGCACATAGATAGAGGAGAAAACATAACTTAGGAGAAATAAATTATGTGACCACAGCAAAAATACAGGGTTTGTGTGTTTTCCTAGTAGGGGATGAATATATGGAGAAAAATATATGGAGGAAAAAAACCCAAAACACTCTGGAAGAAAATGGAAAGTAGGGACCGTGTGGGAAAGGAGAAAGATCAGATAATGAAGTTGATGTGAAGAGACTGAAAGAAAGGTGAAGTAAAAGTACCAAATCACTGTAGCTCTAGGAAGCAGTGAAAACACACCAAAAAAAAAAAAAGTGGCCTTTCACTGTTGGCCTTTCAGGAAATCTTGGGAGTGACTCAGGGGGTACTGTGGCTCAGATTATACTTGGTGATGTATCCAACTATCAAATAAACAGTTCCAGTTGCTCTGTATCTTCCACAGGTTACTGACATACAGCAGAGGGAAAGTCCAAAGCTGTTTCCTGCAGAAAACTTGGCCAAAAAGAAAGTTCAGGGGGAAATGTAAACATAAAGGAAGTGGGAAGCTCTTCAGAAATTGTGTGAGAAAAAAAGAATACTCTTTTTTTGTAGATAGAGTTTTGGACAAGGGTTTTACCTCTAAAGGTGCTTAATATTTTTCTAATTTCTGAAGTAAAACCTCCCTGGTGTGCAAATTTATTTAATCTGTGAAGATGACCTGAGTATACTGTGCTCCAGTGCCCATGTTTTCAAACTTATTTGAATGATGAAGTCTGAGTTAATCAAGATTTTGTTCTTTTAAAATTATGCAAATTCAATTCTGGATGGCCATCTCAAGTTCTTTGCAAAAAGAGATTCCCAAATTATTTGGTTTAGTACCTAATCACTACCTGGTCCAGGTGGAAACATTCTTATTTGAGTTTATCTAAAATGTAGTGGGAACAAGCAGCATCACTTTTCCTTTGCAGTGTTCAGAACTTATTTAGGTAAAGACACACATGTTATTTAAAACATGTATTTTCTGTAAAGTTCAGAAAGAAAATAGTCTTCATATTGGACTGTAGAACAGTCCTCATTTTTTTTTCTTTCATACCATTTCTCTGCTCCAAGTAGACAATTTTTTTTCTCAAGTTTTAAATAGAGAAAGGATATGTTCATATTCCTCTCTCAATATTATATCTATTAGGATTTGCTTTTGGAGTAGTAATTTAAGTATTTTCAAAAAGAATAAGGACTGCAATATGAATGTACAATATAATTTCTGAAGCCTCTGTCATCTAGGCTATGAAAGCAGAGGGAGGTACAACTTCTGTCACAGTCTAGAAGAGAAACTGGTTTAAGTATCTAATTTAAGTATCTAATACCAAAGCTATGAAACTGGTAGAATCCCTAATAGCTTTATAAGTTAAAATGTATTTTCATCAGCACTCCATATTTTTTGCATAAGGTGGCTTAGGCTTCTTTATGTTTTATTTTGTAAGTCTCATTTAAAGATATTCAAATTTTTTGAGAGACTGAGTTTGCTGTAGAGAAATCAGGAGACAGAGAGATGTTGAAAGTTTGGCTCATTATTCAAATACCAAATCCATTTAACCTCTAATTTTCAGGAACTGGTTGCACAAAAGGTATAGTCGAAAGCATCTGTCAATACCATGATTAATATAATCATTCATAAAGGTTTCTTCACACATGCAATGCAGTATCACATGTCATTTTCAGGAGCTTTCTTTTCCATTCATCAGTGATTTAATAATGTACAAGTCTGTGGTGCCTCTGAAAAATTGTGGGTGTTTGTTTAACTTTTACTAGAGAGGCCATAATTAGTATGCAAATTCTTTTCATTTTGGGGGGGAAGAGAGGCATGTTGGTATTTTATAGGGCAATGAGTGAGCTATGGGACAGTGACAGGTTGAATATCAGGAGAGCTCATTTGTGTGTGTTCTGAGGGAAGGAAATGACAAAATTCTCTGTACCTTACTACTAAAAAAATTGCAAAATTATGCATCAGAAGGCAGCCTTAGAAACAGCAGAAACTGAGGTATAAATGGAAACGAGCAAAGGGCAGAAAGACATGAATGGCTTTCCTGTAGGCAAGCATAATAGCAAAACCATACAGGAGAATGCAGGACGAAAAAACTAAGGAACAACTATGAGATGATGAACATCTAACCTAAGACTCTCATTTGTAATACTAGTGTTGACCTCAGAAGAAGTAACAAAAACTTTAATGCGCTCTGTTTCGTATGACTTGTATTAACTTTACAAAGGCTCTCTGGCATAATTACAAAACAATGCTTAGTCACTGTTGTAATGTTTTCACTATTCTCATAAATTTATACACTAGGAGAAGACATTAACTGTTATAAAAGTATTAAGATTAGAACTACTTAGAGTTTGGGGGCTTTTGGGAATGTGTGATATTGCAAATAAGCATTTGAACATTATTTTCTTTGTCACTTTATTTTGTTCTTCTTGCTACCTTAAAGATTTAAATACAAAACTGTAGAACATTATCTAAAGTATGCCAGTTGAATAAGTTTTTAAAAGTATATACTTCTGTGGGTCATACAGGTGTTAGCTTTTGAGTCAAATATGCTGCATGATTGTTCACACTTCATTCTTCTATGATATAAGTGCCATTGTCCTGAGATAAATGAAGTTTCATGTCTCCATTCTTCAAGAAACTCTACTGAGTTGGACTCCTGTGCCCACATACAGCCAAAGGTCTGATGAAAGTCTTGGTTAAGGAAATTGCCCTGGAGCTGGGAAAAGGAAATTGAGCTACTCATATGAAAGAATTTGGTTATGAGAGCTTTTCCTCAAGCCGCTTGGTCTTGTCAGGGTTTGCTATCAGAGCTATCAAGGTTTTAGTGACTTTAATGTCATATAAACCCTGTATATGACTGAAGCTTTCATACCTTTTACTCAGCAACTATCCTATTTCTACAGATATGAACATTTTTCATAAGCAGAAAATATCTTCTAGTTTTGAGGCTTCACTACTGAGCATACAGCTCAGACTGCATCTGGTAAAAAAACAGCTGCTTCACAGAATTACTGTAGAAATTATTCAGAAAAAATATTGCTTTGTTGCAAAGACTGAGAAAAACTCAGGAGTGTTTAAGCTTCCCTGTATATCTGGAATAACTCTCAAATATCCTTTTAAGACAAGACTGCCAGGATATAGCAGGGCTAGGAATTCATGACATATAGCAGGACTCATAGCATCATGAATCCACTGGCAACACTTTTTGAAGCACTGGGGAAGAGAGAGTTTTTGAAACTAGTAGATAAGCACAAAATTGCCACTAGGTCTTCACCAGAACATATTGTTCTTGAGGGGACCAGGGGACCAATATTCAAACTGACCACTTTCATAAGTAACAAATTCCTCAGGATGCTAGAGTTTCAGCAGTGCTCCTGTAATGCCTTACTTATTACACCGATTACTAGAAAACATTTCTTTGATACCTTGGGTACCAGCTCTCTACCTAGACTGAGAATATTCTGAGGAATCACATGCTGTTACACTTTGAGAACCTGAAATATGTCCTAGAGAGCTGGAAGTTTTGTAAAGGCTCTTTCTGTTTGCTTATTTGACAAACCCTTGGGTAAGGACCACTTAGTTATTAAAAAAAGACTAAAATAACTGCTTAGCTGTGAATATAAAACCCACTGTCATATCTATCACTGCAAACAGAAGCAGATGGGTTCAGAAGTATCATCCAGGCAACCTTGGATGATACTTCCACTATGTATTTTTCCAGCCTTCAAGTATTTGCAACACTTTAACTCCTTGACCCAAGAATTGTTTTCATGTTTTCAGTAATCCTGAGTGAATTTCTTCTGTATGAACTTGTTCAGTCTCTCTCAAAATGCATAAAAACCTTCAGCATCTTGTAACAGGGAATTTTGTACTTAGGCAGCACATTTTGTAAAGAATCCAGTAATTCTTAATCCAGACCAGGCTGAAAAGAGTAAGAAAATAGATAAATAAAGGTATTTATTCACAAAAACCACTGTGATGTTTTGCTACACATCATAGTAGCAAAATAGACGGATAGATGAGAAAGCGAAAGAAAAGCACTGTGAATTTATTAGAGTTAGATTAATAAGGAAGTCCTTGCTTGCAAAGTTTTCTGGAAAAAATAATTCATAGCTATTTTTTTAATATACCATAGATCTCAGAGACAGCTTTATTTTGATGCAGAGAGTCTCCCATTCAGAGTTCTTCCATTTGTCTGCATCTATTTAACACTTTTATCCAAAGCAAGTTTTCTTCTTATGTTTCTTTGACACAGCCCACCCATTCGCTTTAATTGAAATCTGTCCCACTTTCAAACTCTCTTAGAATGGTGAATATTTCTTTTTTATAAAAGGTGTCACCTCCTTGACTTGACTTACCAGTTAACCTCAAGTTATAAAACTGTTCCTCTTTGTGATATGGCATATTTACATGTTCAGTTATGACTCTAAATCTGTTTTTTATTTCTTATTCACAAAGATAAACCCAAAAATTTTATTTCTGGCCTTCATCTGACATCAGGCATGAGTATTTTTAATGATTGTACCATTTGTCAAGATTGCTGTAGCAAAATTTAAAATGCTTTTAAAGTGGACTTTAATACCTAGGTGTAAAGACTTTTTACACTCTCTGTTACAGCACCACACTGAAGGATTACAAAGTCAGCCACTTGGATTAAAATTTTCCCAAGTATCATTAGAAAGGGGTTATGGGAAAAGTTAAGATCATCCTAGTTTTTAGTTTCATGGTTAAATGTCCAGCTGCTGGGTAGTAACTTGGTCTTAAACTGGTCTATTATTAAGTCATTCACACTGATAGTGAGAACATCAATGGTTCCTTAGTAGCTTGTGCATCCAAAAATAAATTATTCAGAAATTTAAAACAAATTCTGGAGCATAGAAGGACCATTTCTTGATGGAGTTAGAAAAATGCATCTCTGTTATGATGTAATTCCATCTCCTTCTTTCCTTTTCTTTTCTTATTATTAACCAAAATTGGAGAGAAGAGTAAACACAAAATATGGAAATTTCATAGAGGAAGGTTTTGCCAAGGAGAAATATTCAAAAATCATGTTAATATTGTTAAATTAAATTAAATCTACCAAAATATAATCTAAAAAAAATTATATCTTCCATACAATTCTCTCATTACTAAACAGCTTTATTGAGCCTTGCTCGAGAGAACTAAAAGTAAGAATATAAAATTCTAAGCAGGGTCTGGATGGACATTGATCTGTATGACAGTTAAAGATCTGTTGGAATACAGTGACATGATTTGTTTTCAGCTGACAATAATACTGACATGTGAAGTGTGTGGCCCTTGCATATATGTAAGTTTGTATGAAAAAATACATCCCCTCCTCCTCCAAAGGTTGAGTCTGAGGAAACAGTCCATTCACAATCATTCTTATGACTGTTTTCAGAGTCATAACGTTCTTTCCTCTAATGCCTGACACATCATAGCAGCCAAGTTTAATAGAAAAAAATGAGAATAAAATTTGAATAAAAGTTGTCCAGAACAAGTAGACTTCTTCAGAAAAGATATCACCTCATCTGTACTCAGTGACAACCCAGCAAAAACTAGCAGGAGCTGAAGATGAAGATTCCTCCCTTTTGTACTAGATATTGGCCCTGTCCTTAAAAAAATTTCTACTGAAATAAAATAGTACTTACACTCATAAGTCATAAAATCTTTATTAAGAATTAATTTTGAGCAATCATGTTGATATATGATCATTAGTATACATACAGCTTTCCATGTTAACATGATCAATATCTGAAAATTCTCGAACTGGGGAAACATAAACTAAAATATTATGAAAATGAAAATCATTGTAGCTATTTCAGGTAACACCGACAAGTACATTCAACAAGGATTTTAGCAAAAATTACTATCTTAAGTGAAAATTTAAGTGGAAGCAACTACCACTTGAATAATGCATGATTCTGGTAATTGTGTAGAATCAGTCTTTTATTGTCCAATGTAATTTAAACATGTGGTATAAAATATGTAAAAAACCCCATTGAAATTACTGACATGTAGAGCAACCTGATGATTTCCAAACTCACAAGAAATACATAAATCACTAAATATGAGGCATAATATTTTTAATATCATGCATATATTTTATTGATACATCAAAAAAAAGACCAGAAATTATTATATAGAAATAAGAAAACCCTTTTTAATGTAAATTACACAAGTAAGTCATATTCTGTAAAAAAAAAGATTAGTATGTTGTTTATAAATTTAAAATCCAAATACCTGAATGACTTTTATTCCCCACATATTTTGCACCTATAACAATAGACAAAGGAAAACAGCTTTCATAGTATGTTCTCAATTTTCTTTGAGACAAATTACTGTAAAATTATTGCACACATTATTGTACAATAAGCAACAAACAATCTACTTTTTTTATAAGTCCTTTGATATCTCTCCATTGAATCTGATCTTCTTTAGCTGAATTTGATCTACATGTGTAGAATCTCTGCCTAACAAATCTCTTAAGGTTAAGAGAGATCCAAAGGGAGAAACTTTGTTCTTTACACAAGGTTATTGATTTCAAATATAATCCTTCTGGTCTTAATTGCCTTTTTAAAATTCTCTTCCTAATATTTTCAGAAGAAAATTGCTCACTTTCTTCAGAGTTGTGGGTCCTGTCTAATTCAGGATATTCTGTGATTTTATTTAGAATATATATATGTTCCAATACTTTATGTGTAACCATCCAACTATGGGCCTGTATGGGATGATCACAAGAGTAATGAAGGAGCTGGCAAAAGAGCTCACCAATCCACTTTCTGTCATTTACCAACAGTCCTGGTTATCTGGAGGAGTTGCCCAGAGAGGTGGTGGAGTCTCTGGAAGTGTTCAAACAGTGTCCTGGATGTGACACTTTGGGATATGGTTTGGGAGTGATTACGGTGGTGTGAGGTTGGCAGTTGGACTAGATCTCTTCCAACTTTGATTTTTCTGCAATTTTGTGAAAAGTGAAATATTATTTTTATTTTTTTGGTCATGTAGCAGAAAATAATACAGGTATATTTAGAGAAATTAGACTGTATTTTGGGTAAATGAAGTTTGCTATGCACTTGTTTATTTGTTTGGGTTTTTGTTTTTCCCAAAGGGAGTTTTTTAATCCTGTCTCTAAGACGTGAACTCCACATTTAGATGTGAGTTCCTCTGTCTGTTTGTGCATTATAAACCAGGATTTTCAGCCACTAAAACCTTACAATTAATTCATTTGGTTGTTTAGCATTTTTTGGAACTCAGGCCGATGTCGCTGTTGAGCGGCTAGCTGAGGACTGACCCAAGTTCTCAGACAAGGAAAGAGAGGAGAAAAGGAACTTTATTGTTTTGAATTCCATATATATAGAGTCTACAGAAGTGCCCCAGATTGGTCAGCCCGAGACCTCCCCCTAGGCCCAATTGGCCAGGCCCGAACTCACTCAATCCGGAGAAACTGTTTGCAAAACATCCAAACTTTATCTTGTTTATGAAATATAGCAAAATGTTCCCACGGGAAGAACCTGTGCTAGCCACAGGCCATCACTTTAAATTTGTAAATGCTAACTCAGGATATTAATTGCAGGCATTTATTTCTGAAAGCAATCAAAATTTTCTAAAATAAAAAAGGTAGGCAGTTAGAGACCACATGCACTTATGTTAGATTTTTGGTCTACTGTCTATAGAGTAAAGGCAGTCCTCATTATCTGGTCATCTAATTAGCTAATTAGAATCACTTTGACTGAGTTTATAGGGAACAAAATGACAATGGTATATTTTCTTTTTACGGTGTTCTCAGCTTCTGTCTAAGAAGAAACTCATAAGAAAGGCAGGGCACGAGAAAGGACTGTCTAAATATTTGCACAATTTCTAGAGCATTTACAATTTTAAGTGCATTTTTCTCTGAAGCAGAAATCTCACAATCTGAACTCTAGGCAGTTTGCACATGCAAACTCAAAGAATTAAATCCAAGTCTGTGCAGACTTTAAATCACCTCCCCATGGGCAAAAGAGATCTTGCCTATCTTGCCATGAAATACCTTGCATAGAAACCATTTTTACCTTTCAGATGGAGGTGAGGTATGTCAGCCAAGAGAGGAAGCTAGTTAGCCAGAGACTAAATCTGTCCAGAAGGTGATGGGTTGAGCTGTGAGATTCTGCTCTATCTTCTCAGAGTTAATTTTATTCCTTTTGTTTTTTAATCTAGCAACAACCTAATGTAAAATACAGCCATGTCCAAAACCTAAGATATCCTCTTTTTGCTCCCGAGACAGATCTCCTGTTGCTAGGTTCTCATTTCATTCTGTAATTCTGGTAAGTCTGCCTACTTAGTCTCAAGAGGAAAGTTGGCATTAGTTTTGTCCAAGGTGTATCTTTATTTAGACATACTCTCCTCAAATATGGGTTTAACCTTTTCTATGCCCATCTTTCAATTCCCATAAATCAGTACTAGTTTATGCAAAAAGCTTATTAGTATGCTCCTCTTTCTGGCAGACATTAGCCAGACCAAATGCAAAGTGGATAAAGGCATCTCACATTTCATATTAATTTACTTTATAGTCAATAGAAATATTCAGGACATGATGCTTATGACATTCTGCAGATGTGCAAAGGGAGCTGATCAGTCTTTCTCTTCCTGACAAATTAAAAACTTTAAAGCAGCCTTTTTCTTCTACTACTCATCACTCATTTCCAGAGAAGAGCCATTTGGTCGGCTCATGAAATAGTTGAGGGATATTCAAGCATCAAAACAGTTAGGGGAGGTGATTCAGTCAGGAAATAATCAAGCTCTGTCTGTGGCTAAATATTTTTTTTGTATCATTACAACTGAAGGAGCAATGCTCCTTCATTTCCAAGAAAGAAAGAATAGCCCAGGTAAGGTAACACAAGGACCAATTAAAAAAAAAAAAAAATATTCTCAAACTAGCTCCTAAATTAGGCAGATTGCATTATTCTCTGTCAGTTCTTAGAGACACCAAATTTATTTTGATTACTTTTTTGCTGGTCAGGCACATAAAGTTTCAGAAATATAGTAGCACTTCAATGCAATAGTATCTTACTGGGCAGACCGTAATACACTGAATTTCTGTCAAATTTGTAATTTCAATTTTATGTGCTCAGTCCAAGAAATGCCTTCACCTTATTCAAGTGACTGCATGCATTTTCCAGTAAATATATGGCTATATGACAGAAAAAATAAGATGCAGGAAACACAAAGAGACAGAGAGATGTGGGCTAAAACTGCAGACTTTTTCAAGAATGGTAATAAAGTTTCCACTTCTATTATCTTAACTTCTTCTGTGGGTTTCCATGTAGGAAAAAGTGATCATATAATTGATTCCTATGTACATCCCACTTCAATTTACACTTAAAGTTCATTCTTTACGTGTATGGCAGTTTTAAGACAAGCTTACAATAGAAATTTAAAATGTTGTTGAGTATCAATTGTTTGGTGAAAAACAATTAGAACTACTTGGTTGCTTTAGTAATATATGTCTTGACTCAAGTATTTTTAGCCATTTTAAAAATGTGCCATCTTGTACTTCTGAAAAGGTACACTTTTTGATATATTGTCATGCTTTATTGAGCTATATTTGGTTCTAGACATTGAATTTCTAAGGAAAAATATCTAGCATAAATTCTTGTGGCAGCTGCCCAGATGTGCCTGGATGGACACAGCCCATTCCATCTGCCTCTAATGGACTCACTGCAGGTCACACCTGGTGTCTTCAGCCAAGCTGGTAGTGCCTTGGAGAAAATGTATTTAAGAAAGAGAAAAATGTTACATGGCAGTGAGGAGTGAATTAAACCTAAAAAGGTGAGCAACGAGGTAAGAGAAGAAAGCAGGAGGTTCTTTAGTGCCAGAGCAGTTATGCTTCTGGAGCTTGTGGAAGACCCCATGCTAAAGTGTGTCTATATTGAATCAACAAGCTTTGTCATCCTATTTTATCCCTGTGTCCCTCTGAGGAGAAAGAGCAAATGAACAGCTAGGTGGGACGTTGGCTGTTGATGAAGTTTAACCTGCCACAGTTCTTTGTGGGTTTTTTTTGACACATTGATATAACAAAAATACATGCCATCCCTTATTTTTCTTTTACACTTATTAAGTTTTAATTCATATAGACATAATTTCCTTTTATGCTATTTTTCACTCATTTTCATGTTATGATACATATTCAAACTTAATTCTAAATCAAAATCTTACAGTGCTAGATAAATGTAAATGGGAAACATCAGTTTTAGAGCAATTCTGGAAGAATCTGATAAACTTACACTTATAGGAAAATGATAGCATGACACTAATTCTAAAACAAAACAGTTTCCCAAGCTCTTTTTACATATATAAAGATATATTCATCTGAACTTAACAGTCTCAAATTATTTCATTGCTTTCAAGTTAGTAATAATTGCAGAAATTATCCCTGAGCTCAAAGGTGTATGGTCACTAAACAAAAACAGAATAATTCATGCTTTGCTGAACAGAAAGATCCTCAAAATAAATTAGTGACATCATAATATTCTGAAAAAATCCTATCTTGTATTCAATTTCTATTCTAAAACTGTAGTGGAAAAAAAAATGTTTATCAGAATGTGAAGAATAAGGCTCTGTTTCCTTTTCAGTTGAAACTTGAAGAAGTATAAAGAAAGTGATACAAGGGAATGGACAACTTTTCATGGGAAAAAAAGGAGGTTAAGCAAGGTAGGTGGCAAGTTAATATGAACTCTTAAAAGGCTTGCTGTATAAACACTTAAAAGGAAGGGAACAAACTTAGAGTAAAGCTTTTTTGATTATTATTTTTTGGCTACAGAAGATCAGGTCCTTATGAGATCAATCTGAGTTTAGGAATTTGGAAAATTAGAGAGCCCTAACCACCACAGTAGTGAGCCTATGGAGTAGTTTTCCACTGTAAATAAAATTTAAAGTAATATATAAAAAGAGGAACTAGCATGCTATCTGAACAGCATATAAAAAGATCTATAAAATAGAAGATGCCTGTTGGAAGCAAAGCTTGGACTTGGTAGTTCAAAGGTTCCTTTTCAACTCCCTTTGAGGGTTTTTTGTTTGTTTGTTTGTTTGTTTTGTCTTTTTTTTTGTTTGGCTGGTTTGGTTTTGGTATTGTTTTTGTGGGAGTCTGGGTTGTTTTGTTCTATTGGGTTTTTTTGCATCAAGAGTTCTTTATGTACACTGGCACACGTTCAGTTGTGGTGAATACGGCACTGTAGTGGGTTGATCCTGCCTGGATTACAGGCACCCACCAAAGCTGCTCCATAACTTCTCTTCTCAGCTGGACAGGGGAGAGAAGACATAACAAAGGTTCATGAGTTGAGATAAGAACCAAGAGACATCACTCACCAAATACGGTCAAAAACAAACCAGACTAAAATTGGGGAAATCAGCTGAATTAATAATTAATAAGAATCAGAGCAGGATAATGATAAGTAAAACAGATCTTAAAAACACCTTCCCCCCACCCCTCGCTACTTCTCAAGTTCTACCTTCCCCCCTCAGCAGCTCAGGGAGACAGGAAATGGGGATTATGGTCAGCTCACCACACACTGTTTCTGCAGCTTCTCAGGGAGAGCCAGTGTGGTGTCCCTATCATGGGAGACAGTCCTCCAGAAACTTCTTAACACGAGGCCATCCCATGGGCAACAACTCTCCATGAACTGCACCAGTGTAGATCACTACTCCATGAGGTGCAGTCCTTCAGGCACAACCTGCTTCAATGAGGGTTTCCCTTGGGGTAACAAGTCCTACCAGTAATCTACATCAATGAGGGTTGCTGTCTCCACAGGTCTGCAGGTCCCTGCCAAGAGCCTTCTGCACAGGCTTCCCATGTGTTCACAGCCCCCTTTCAGGCAGGGGTCTCCTCCACCATCTGCACATGGATCTCTGCACTCCTGTTGCCATGTCGAGGGGACTGCCTGCTTCTCCATGGTCTTCACCACGGGCTGCAGAGAAATATCATTTCTGGCACCTGGAACTCCTCCTCCTCCTCCTTCTGTGCTGATCTTGGTGTCTGCAGGGCTGTTCTTGTCACACATTCTCACCCTGCTCTTCTTGGCTGCAATTACAAATAACAACTGAACAATATCTTTCTTTTTCCTTCTTAAATATGTTATCACAGGGGTGTTGCATTTATTAATGATTGGCTTGGTCTTGGCCAGAAGTGCATCCATCCTGGAGCTGGCTGGCATTGGCTCTGCTGGACATGGGTGAAGCACCTGGCAGCTTCTCCCAGAAGACACCCCTTTACCCTCCTGCTACCAAAACCTGGCCACACAAGAACAATACAAACACCAAAGAGAAGGGGTTCACAATGCAGCTTTAGTTAATTTTTAAAACAGATTATTTCATTTTTAACAAAGGCTGTTCTCCATTCAGTCTCAGATTAGTATGTAAATTGCATTACACTTTTTTTTTTTCTATTGAAACCACAATGCCTTAATTTAACTAAACGTCAAGAAAATAGATTTATTTTCCTGGAAGGAAGATGGATAATTAAATCTTTCATGAAAATGATTAAGTCTTATTGAAAAAAACTAGTGCAAAACATTCAATTGTAATTGACTGAAAGAGTGCTGTGCTAATAGACTATAGATCAAAACATTTGGCATGCATAACTGAGATGGCCCAAACCAGAAAAAAACATAGTACTTAGACAAGAGGTAGACATACACATATAATAAGTCATCTCTACCCTTTTACGAGTCTTCAAGAGCATGACAGCAAATATCATTAGGAATGACACTGGCAAATCAGCATGTCCCTACAATTCCAATTTTCACGACATGTGGTTTCTATTACCACTTCCCCTAAAACAGGTATAAAACTAGGAGAAAAAGACCCATAAAAATTTTTATTGTCATGATCTCACTTATAACTTCTATTAAAAAACCCTTCTCTTTCTATGGCATAGTAAGAATATACTTATTCTCTTATTCCCCTTTTATCCCCTTCTTTGTCTTTGCTGCTGGGCAGTGTCAGGCTACTGCTGCTCTGGGAATTAGCTTACAAAGGCTGCTTTATTGCTCTTCACTGAACACCTTCCCACAGGGACCTTTAGTGTCACCTCGGTAATGCAACTAGCTGCCCCTAGTCCAGTGCCTGGAATACAACATTTATTTTTACCTTTGATTTGATTTCATACTCTCATGATGTCAGAAGACATTTGCAAAAAGCTTGGCTTGAATTCTCATTTTTGTTGTGTTGTATGTTCTGACTGGCATAATTTAGAGTTTAGGTAGTGGAGAAGAAAAGAGAGGGAATTTCTGAAAAAAAAAGCTCTGATGTTTTCAAAAAATCACTATGCCTACTTTTAAGTTTGACATGTATTTAGTTAAAGTAATGCAGACTGGTTCTAAACAAAGCACAAGTTATAATGCCCAAGGCAAAAGGCATATCAGTTCCCTCATTATTGCGCATTGAGACAGAAGCAGAACTAAGTAAGGGAAGCATAGAGACATCCTTTTTAATTTAATTCTGAGTACAATCTGTATCACTTTTAAACCATTGAATTTAAACAACAGACATGGGAACCTAGCATTGGATTGAAACTGGATAATTATTCCATAACACAGATAGGCATGCATATTCTAAGATAAGTTTTTGGATCAGTTGCAATCAGTCCCTTGATCATGCCAGAAGGCAGATTTGGATTTGTTTTTGATTTGGATGCTGATATTTATACAAATCTCCAATTGAATTAAAGATGACAGAATACTCCTCTTTACCAAGCAAGCTATTAATTTGAAACTCACAAATGGAAAAAGCTTCACTGCAGAGAGATGTTAGATCAGTCTTGGTGAATACTTAATGCAGAGGGTCATAGAATATCCTGAGCTGGAAGGGACCCAAAAGAACTAGTTCTGCAAAAGAAAGCCCAAGAATCACACCATGCACCTGAGAGCGTTGACTGAGTCACGAGAGAGAAAAGCTTTGTGACCTTACAGTGTTATTGATTTTGGGTCCCCCAGCACTGCCCTTTGGGCTGTTTGCTAGGTGTGGATTAAGCTTATTTCAAACACTTTTTTTAGTGGGACTACATTGCATTGTACACAGGCTAACTGGTGTCTATACATTTATTATTCACTCTCAGTGGTACATAAAAGTTAGTGACCATTAAATACTTCACTGCAACATTGGCTTCATCCTGACATTTCTGACATTTAGAATATGTGAAGCAGTGCTGCACTTTTGTCTGACTAGGGATCTGAATTTTTTCTCCTTTGTTCAATTTGAAAGCACCTTAAATCAGTAAGACTTTGGCATCTGCACGGTCACTTTCCCTATTCCAGTGTCCTTTATTTCAGAGAGTCAAATCAGCAAAGGTTTTCATAACTTTTTTCAGGCCTGCTCCACTCTACTCTGAATACTCAGATTCAGGGCCTTCACCCACTCTGCTCTCAGACATGTGATACAGAAAATCATGCAGTGTCCTGTTTTTTTCTCCATTCACTACAACTGAATTAAGGGAAGTAATATTTTTTCACATGTCCAAGTCAAGGCAGAGACAAGTTAAGCATCTCTTTATATTCAGAAGTTTACTCCCAGAGTAAATTCTTAGTGCTAGCATACCTGATGGCAGAATTCATTTTGCTGAAATTTCAGCACCTACTGTATGGAGACTATATGTAATCACAGAAATTTTAATCTGTTTTTCCAGATCAGAGAATATTCTGAGTTGGAAGGGATCCACAAGGATCATCAAGTCCAAATCTTAAGTGAATGGCTCATAAGGGGATTGAACCCACAACCTTGGCATTATTAGCACCATCCTCTTACCAAGTGAGAAAATCTCTTCCTTTGTAGCCTCCTCTTACAATTAGCGAAGAGAAATGGGCCATTCTAGGATGCAGTTAATTGACTAAAATAGAATAGATAAACCATGCCTTAAGGTAACCTATTTATCTGTTTCTTAATTTTTTTCTATAAAAAAATTAAATTACTATCTCAGATGAAGACTTCCACATCTAAATAATTCCAGTGTTAGAGCAGGTGAAACTCATCTTTTTCCTTTTGATCTTGTTTTTCTCCACTGAAGCCAGAATTTAATTTCTCAAATACGTAAATGTTGCATACCTTCGTTTTAGTAAGACATAGTTCACATGCATTTCCATAATTAAATGATGCTTCTGTAGTAATGTGGTTTTGGTAAGCACATGCTTATTGACAGTTTTAATGTATGACAAAAATAAACCCAATATTTTTACTTTTTTTTTCCCCTGTTGTTCTAATGTAGACACTGCAACAATGTAGTCCTAATCTATAAACCAGTTTTTAATTCTATCTGTGGTAACAACATCTAAACAGTGTAGAGGGCTTTCTATTATTCTGTTTTAGTACAGATAAAAATGCCTATCTTTTATATTTAGCCTGAAATATTGTTGAGGAATTATAGCACAATATTAAAAAAGGAATCTATAGATATATTTTGTTCCTGTGTGGTAAAGAACACTTCAGATTGATATGCAAAGGTCCAGAAGGCCACATCTTTCCCTATAAATGCTATTTCCTCATAAAGCTAACATTTTATCTGTATTCCATTAGCTTTTGTAATCAAAGGCCTGCAGGTGTTTTGATGTATTCAGTGAAAGATCTATTTAGCAGGCATAGTGGCTACAAACATGAAGAAGGATTGAGGACAAAATTACCGAAGATGTGCTTCAATGCATCCATTTGGTTCAATGTATTCTGTGCGTAACTGTGTATACACTGCCTTTTCAAATCACAGAAGTTTTAATTAACATCTAATGGATCTTTCACGTTACATGGAAAACTCATATATGCTTTCTGTACGATATTATTTGCAATAGCAAATTTTCATGTAAATTCGGTGATTACCAAAACCTAATTACTCATTTCCACTAAGTCAAACCACGTTGCGACTAAAGAATTCCAATGCTACAGTCTTATTTTATAAGTTTTATTAATGGCATATTTATCGTACCAGGAGTGTTCTTAGGAACAGCCCAGCCTGTGAAGCTGGGTCAGCCTGATATTAATGGAATGTTTGTGATTTACTTGGCAAACAACCTAATGTTTCTGAGCAGCATTACCAAGTTACATATTTATGCAAAATTCCAAGACATCTAAACTCAAATTTTTTCTGCCTGATTGCCCTCCAGAACACATCAAACAGATTTAGTATACATAGGGAGCACACATTATCTAAGTACTTCGTAAAGATCAATACCTGAAACACGCCTATTTAGAGACGTCTCTGCCTCTCAGGCTCATATAAATCTGCTTATTACAGTGGAGTTCTTTATAATTAACTCCTGAGAAGAATCAAAACCTTAATGTAGACATTAAAAGGAATGCACTAGTAGTGAATAATTTTCAATCTGCTTAAGCTTTGGCCATTAATGCCACTGCAAAATCACAAGATACACTCACTTATGTGAGGTGTACACATGTAAAAAAATGTAAAAAATAATAGATTTGCAGGAAAAAGAAAAAGATGTGGGCTATGAAGGCAATGTAAAAATGACAAATTATTATTTATTTAAAATATAATTCATTTAAGTTTAAAACAGTTGTAAATGCAGGTAACATTTGGTTCTATGTTTTACCAAATTTGACAAAATTTTTAAACACTATGTAAATGATAAGACTTCATAAATTTTATGGCTAAAAGGAATGGGTAATAAAATATAATTTGATTTTTCTAATAATAGATTTCCCGGAATAAATGCAGCATGCTTTTGTTTGAAATAAAGTATATTTACTGGACATAGAACTTATGCTTTGTTTCCTCACAATCTGCTGTAATGACTAATTACCCAGCTTAAAAATCTACAACTATTGTATTCATTTTCTTTTATTTAATTTTCTGCTTCAGCTGCCAACACTGTTTTTATTTATGCTTTCTGTGTTACATTAAAAAGCATTGTTCTAGCAGATATTTTCCTCAAATAATATGCTTAGGTAATAGTTTAAAATAATTTTATAATAAAGTAGATAATTATATTAAATTTTGGTGGTTTTTAACACAAAAATTTTAGAAATTTTTCTAGATTATCTTAAAAGCTTTCAAGACGTTAGAGTTCACTGTAGAAAGAATAGTGACAAAAATATTGTACCAAAGAATAAGAGATATCATTTGTCTCTGTAAAAACTAAAATTGAGATTTTAAGTTATTTGTATAATGAATCAGACTTCACCTCAAAAATGTTTGAAATTTTTAAAAGTAAAATATTTCTTTTGTAGTTCTTAGTAAAAAAAGTAAGGGATTTGATTCTCAAATTATTTTATTTGTAAATATTTTCATGGTATTTGTTAGATGGCATGTTTTCATATAATTGTTAAGTCCCATATTATCAAAATTAATCGTTTCCCAGAAGCACTATTAATCTTGATCAGGGTTTAAGATGAGATATTTTCAACTGTTTGTGTGAAAAATATGTGTAAACAAAAGTTTGGGAGACAAAGGAACCTCATTCAGATGATCGCATACAGGCATTTAAAGCTATTTAAGATGATTAACTTTCTCTGCTACTTCAGATGGATATCAGCAATCTGTTGAATTTGGTCATAGATAACTACATGTGGATAACTAAAGTTTTGAAATTCTAGATGGTTACATATTGATAAGGAAATTCCTAATATCTTTGATACATATTCCAATATTTTGTATTTCATAGACAAGAAACCTTACAAAGCAAAGTGAGACCATACATGTAAATATGACAGGATTCTAATATCAACATTGCTTAGAGCACTTATTAATACATTGCATCCTCTCAAATTTTTAGAGGGAACACTCAGAAAACTTCTGTGAATTACTGTGTTTTGAAAGTGAGTCAACAAACTAGTAACAATAAAAATACACCAGAAATTCTCTACTTTTTGTCATCATTTGGTCTTTAGTGTTTATGAAAATAACTTTTAATTATACTTCGAGGTTTTTCACATGATGAGACAAGCATTATTAATAAGAAGCCTTGCTTACTGTGTTTTTTATTACTTTTTTTGCTGATTTGAATGGTGGCATTATACAGGTTTGTCAGATTTTAAAAGACATGTATTAATATTGCCTTCATGAAGAAAATAAGTCAGTTGGTTTGTTTTTTTCCAACATGATATTAGAATGATCCATTACATAGAAAATTTCAGAAAACTAAGTTATTCTTCTGAGGAGAAACACATAAGAACGGGATTCACTGCATATTTGTCCTAATCTCACATCCCTGTAGGTGTGGTGCTCAGGGATGTGATTTAGTTGTGGCACTGGCAATGCTAGGTTTACAGTTGGACTCCATGATCTTAGAGGTCTTTTTCAACCTAAATGATTTGATTATTTTCCCCCAAACATCTACTTTTGGCCACTGTAATAAGCAGGATATAAACCTATGTGGACCTGCTGTTTAATGTGGTTTAATTGTAGTGTTAGCAGCAGTGTTAGCAGCAGTGGCAAAACGAAGTCCATCTATTACTTGTTTTCCAGCTCATATAAGTCAGGTAGTGCTAGGGGGATGTAATCAAGGTCTCTTTTTGGGGGAAGTGTTTTACTGCAGGCTTCAGCCATGACACTAATTCAACCTGAATTAATCCCTACTTTCAAAATAATCATTCAAGAAATTTTATCAAAATAACTGGCATGATTTTAAGTCAGAGTTTAATAAATTTTTAAAGTTTGTAAAGTTTGTTCTGTTTGTTGATTTGGAGTGCTCTTTCTAAGCGTATGTTTCTTACATGTTCCTATTTTTGAAAATAGACTTTTAAATTGTATATTTTTATTACATTGTATTTATTATGTTAGAAAAAAAATCTTGAATGGGTTATGGGGAGCTATGGAATTTTTAGTACTTCGCAGTGTAATCCATTCTATACTCTTATGATTCAGAGATGTGTAATAAAAATAACTCTGTTATACAGATATATTTCTTTTAACATGTATGGATTTATGACCTGGAACTAATGAGATTTTAACCTTCAAAAAATGGTGAAGCTCTGGATTCTGTGATGCTGTCTACTCACTGAAGTGTCCCATTTTCCCATTTTGATCTGCCTTTCCTTTGTAGTATCCTAGTGTCTGTATTTCATCTCAAAAGGACCATACCCACACAGTTGAGATAACTTTTTGTCTTTTCAAGAAGTATAGGAAATCTCCCGAGGAAAACTCTGTATTTCATGCTTATAGTACTGAGTAATCATAGTTTTGCCAAAAGTAACATAATGTACTTGTATATACTATATTAATGAACTCCATTATTCCAAAAATCTAATTTTGATTGTTTAGTAGACTAGAAAATTATTTAATCAAGTGATTAATATCTCCTTAACAAGGTTACATTTAGTAGGTTAAAGTCTCTATCTATTTTGAATTATTTTCAGGGCCTCTGGCAGTTTGTTTGTTTGTAGAATGAGAGGAGTGGCTAAAACACCAAGCACAGAGTAATAACATTAGCATAGCTGTACTGTGTATCCACGTATCCCAAAAAGCTTTCCAAGGTATTCCCCTGGGTATGCTTTTGGAGTTGCCTGTTTGTCTGGTTTTGATTAAGTACTCAGAACCTCAGAAATACATTCCCTCCAGTGTTTATGCCTGTTACTTCTGTTCTGCTCTCACAGGAATGAGCAGGTTCCCATAACTCCAGTTGCAAGATGACAACATCTCATTGCAGCATGCTGAGAAGGTGAATGTAAAGCTGCTTCTCATAGAGTTTTACTGGTTTTGTACACAAGTTACCCATGTCAATTTTGCTCATGGCTGTAGCCAAGCAAGTTCTCAAGTTGTCTTCTAGTACTACCTAGTAATACCATTGATATTATTAAAATGGGAACTCTCCACCTGGCATCAATTCCAAAGTGTAGGCAAATAATTCTGGAAGGTTTATGAAAAGGAGGACGCCTATGAGATAAAAATGTATCTATATTACTTTTCTTTGTAACGTGGACTAGTTCTTCCTATTTTATTCATGCCCAGATATTGACTAATTTGAAATAAATAATAGTGGCAGTAGTTAAAGAGGTATAATGGTAAAAGGTATTAAAAACCATATGGAACAAAGGGGGTTTGAGGGGTTTTTGTCCAAAACTGAAATGGATTTTCTTCAGTAAAAAATGTAGCTCTTTCCCTTGGAGAAGGGAGCTGACCATACTAAATCCATCAGCAGCAAATCATTGAAATATTAAAATTATATAAAAAATAGCTCAATTAATATAATAACCAA
This sequence comes from Entomyzon cyanotis, assembly GCA_024500445.1. Lineage (NCBI taxonomy): Eukaryota > Metazoa > Chordata > Aves > Passeriformes > Meliphagidae > Entomyzon > Entomyzon cyanotis. The sequence continues at coordinate 57,103,895 of JAKEPQ010001016.1, read as the reverse complement.
TATAATAAACAGTCAAATCAAGCATTTTAAAGTGTAAATGAAATATAAGCTTTTTTCAATTAATTTTTAGAAGCATTGAAAAATATATGGAATTTCCATATATGCAAAACAAAACACCTTCTCTTTATTATATAAATCAACGCAGTGACATTTTATGTAGTTAAGATTCTATAAGAGAAAGAAAACTTAAGGAGCAAAATGCTGTTATGCTTTTCTTCTTGTTTGTATCACACGTTCACATGTACTTAGTGCATTTTGTTGAGAGGGCACTAATATTAAAGAGCTTTTTGAAATTCCAGTCTGTACCAGCCTACTTTTTTTCTACCTCTGACACTCTAATGACATATTTGTGGTAATTCTCTTGTCTAAAGCCATTTCCAGTTAAAACAAGAGAGTAGTTGATAATAATAAAGCATTAATAACTCTACCCCTTCCAAAAGCTATGCACCAAACCTGAATTCTTCAGTTTTACCACAATTCCTGGGGACTTTTTAGATGACATTTTTTGTTGGTGCTTTAGCTGTGGGGTGTTTTGTTTTGTTTTAAAATATTTTATTGTCCTAATTTTATATTTTAATGATATTTTCCATGGAATTGTGGAAATAATAACTCAGGAATAAAAGTTATAAAAATTATAAAATTATTTTTGAACTTTATGAAATAGTTTCTAATTTTTTTATACAATTTAAAATACACTACATTATTTCAGAATAAGTCCATATTTCAGAGTTCAGTACTTTCAGTTCAATATTTTCTTAAAGAAAATTATTTTAATGTTTTTATTCACAAAAATAAGTTTTGCTTTCAATCCAACATAAGTTTTGTTGAAGATGGTAAGTTCTACTGGGACATGAAATAAATTCATTTAACTAGAAATCAAAGAAGTGTCTAAAAAAACTTCTTTGCATCATCCTCTCTGTCTCTCTCTCTCTTTCTCCCTCTCTCTCCCCTTCCCTCTTTTTCCATCTGCTCCAAGATCCCATGCAATCTCTGTAAAGAAAATAAAAAATCCCTGAGCAAGACAAACATATTAAACTACAGGGAATAAAGATGGAAAAATATATTGCTTTCCTAACAACTAGCAAAAATGTTTTTCAACCATTAAAAAACAGAGAATTTTTTTCCACAAAACATTTTTTCTCTAAATTTTACCATCTGATAATAAGCACAGAAAATTTATAAAGTGACCATGATGAACCAAAATACTTTTTTCCATTTCTGCCCAGAGTTCAATTTCATTTGCTTTCTTTTATTGTTTTCTGATGGTTTGATTACTTACTTTTATCAGTTAGATCTCTAGAGTATAACTTGGAAACTCAAATCTTAAAAATTATTCCTTTTTCAATTATTCCTATACATCAGTAAACAAATATATATAATCTGGTAATCATATGCATATACAAAATAAAGCAAATGACAAGATTATTTAAGAAAGATAGATTTAATGAGAAATCTTTTGAACTGAAACTATTCCCAAATTCTGTACAATATCAGTCAAAAATCCTTCACAAAGAGGTAGTGTAATTATCTCAAAATAATTTATTTTCCTTTTGACAATTGAAATTAAATATATGAAATACAGTATTCTAGAGATATCAAAGAAGTTCTTGCAACATATAGAATTTTTTAAAGTAAATTTTTCCAGACATTTATTTTCATTTGGTTATTTTTCAAATAGAGTAATAAAACTTTGAACTTCTCAGTAAAACCATAAAATGACACTCAAGTGTGCACGCTTATATATGTCCATATTATTAATTCAGATCATCTTAAATAAAATTAAAAAGCTCAAAACCTAATTTTTTTATAATCAATTATTTCTTCAGTATTTTATTTTGGTCATAAAATCAAAATGTTTGTTCTTGGAATAGATGTGGCCTGAAATGGAATTTTATCATTGTAATAGTCAGCTTCAATGTTAATAAATTGTTTCTATGTTTCTTATTGAGTACACACCTTTGATCACATTTTAAGTCTCAGGAAATTAAAAAAACCCCTGTAATATTATTACATAAATCATAGCTACTAATCACATGAAACAACTTCATTAATAAATTGCTAAACTAATTCATAAGGAGTGCAATGAAAAATAATAAAAATTTTCTGTGGTTATTGACATAACTTGTGGTTATTGTCATAAATTTAATTAATAATTTTAAAATAACCCCATAAAATCTAACTTCTTTCTACTTCATTAATGTTACAATCATATTTATATCTGTTACTCTCTCCCTACCTATTTACCCAATTCCTTTTTCATATATAACCAATGTAAATACTATATTTGTGTGTAAATGCACTGTGTCTTTACACGCATATTTATGTAAATAACAAAAAATATTCAGTGTATTTCTCATAAATCTTGTACACTATAAATAATTATATGTTTTGATTTTGAATTCATTTCAAGCTTACTTTTCTTCCAAATGATTTAAATATCTACTACACACTTAAGAGGAGTGATTGCATAAGCATCCAATATGCAGTCGTATTGTGTAAGTAATTTTGCAAAAAAGAATGTTAACATTTAACAATCTATTTCACATTTTAGAAGAACTAACCCAATGATAATATTGCTATTCACATGTTTTAAATCATGAAAAATAAAGTTACACAATGGAAATACAGGAAGACCTTTAACACCAAAGTGGTTTGGGTTTAGCTAACATTTACCTCCAAATACAGGAAATAACCTGACTCCATTCCAGAACAGGTGACATGTTTATCTTACCCTGTGCCCTCCTGTTCCTCAATAGTCTTTAACTTATCATATTGTGACCTTTATAATAGCTTTATAGTGGATCAATCAGGCCAAGACAGAACTGTAATACAAAGAAGTATTCGTTATTTTATATTGGCTTAAACTAATAGAGATGACAAGTAAAACACAGGTGATTGATTTCCTGACCTTTAAAGTGTTTTATATGTAAAGTGCATAAGTTCCAGCCATACAAGATATTTAATGTTAAAAATGAATTTTAATGTTTAACTATATTTGTTTTATGCTTCCAATAGAACTCATGTTTCATGACAGCAAGATCTACTGTTTCATCTCTCTGCAATGACTCTTCATGAACTTCTCTGATACTTTTCCGGTTCTTTAGAATACATATTGAATTTCCAAAGAATAATTTTTTTTTTTTTTTTTTTTAAGAGCTACTCATTTTACATGACTATGAACTGAATTGGAATCAAACCAAAATCAAGTTCAGGAATTTTTCAGAGACTGACTTTCCAAACAGTTACATAAACTGCTAACGTATCTTTGGGACTGAATATAAAATGACAGCACCAAAAATTGCAAGGCAATAGGAAAAACTGGTGAAAATGCATGTTTTCCTGTTTTGACAACAATCAGAACCTGTTTCAGAAAGAAAGTAATGGTCTAGCTAACATAAGGAATTCTTTGAGTCTTTATGTATTTGTATACTTCAGAAAGCAAATTTTGAGCACAACTTGAGATTTAGTTTGTAGTTAACTCCCTTCTATATTCTAAGAATCTTAACTTTCATGATCTATAGTTCTTTGACAAATATGTACATAGGCCAACATCTAACTACATTGATTTCGCCTAGAGACCAGAATATAGCTCTCCTTATCAAGCAAAAAACAAATAATTATCCTCATTTACTCCCTAGATTCTCCATAGTTAAAGAATTATTTTTTTACTGACTGTATTACTACTGCTGTGAATCTGAATGGAATCACATTGATTCATATATTATTTTTAATGCATGCATTTCAAAGTTTGTCTTTTTTTTTCTCCACTAGGCAGTGTCATCAACAATTTATCCATTTGATATTTTCAGTAAACCAAAAGAGTATTTTGCTGAAAATACAACAGGCTTTAAGAACAGCTTCAGTAGGTCATTTGAACGTTTCTTATCAATAAACACCAAAACCACCTTACCTGGCCACAGATTAGAATGAACCATGGTTCTTCTTACTCCTAAATTATAGATTTCTTAGCCACTAAGGTACCTGTAGATGCAGAATGATGTTGTATTTATATCTAGAAATAAAAACTGTTGTAATTTATGCAAAAGGAAAAACAAAGTTATAACCATTAATATTAGGTACACTAGATTTAAGTGAATTTCCTCAACTTGTTTATCATTGTTTTGTGCTAGGAATCTGATTTGTAACAAAGATGTATTTCTGCCTAAAGCAAAATCTATCAAACATACTGCATAATTATACAAATTAAACACACCATTAGCAGTTCTGATATTTAATTGGTAACTAGAACTTAACTAATAAATGCTAAACAATATGGTAAATATGTTTGTTAAATGTCCTTTCCTGGGAAAAATTGTCATTTTCTCCTACACAGTGGTAAAAGAATACACAAATAGCACATGAAGCCTAAGAGCTTCTGTACTTATCCTTCTGGATGACTAGATGTTAAAAATATACAACACTGCAGGAAAGGGGTTGAAATCACCATAATTTTCCACTGTCTCCATGTCTGAAACTTTCTTCTTCTCCCTTTCCTTTCTCTTCTCCCCACCACGTCCCCCCCAGCTTTTCTTATTGCAAGTGTGTCATAGTAAAAATAAATTAACAAAATCGATGTGCCTTTCAGGGAAACACAGAATGGGTCAGGTTGGAAGTGACAGCAGTCGATCATCTGGTCCAACATCGCTGCTCAGGCTGGGTCATCCTGGAGCACATTGCACAGGATTGCGTACAGATGGTTCTTGAATGTCTCCAGGGATGGCAATTCCAAAACTGGACACAGTAATCCAGATGTGACCTCCTTTCTTGAAGGCTGTCAGGATTTGATCAAAAGAATTATTATTGTAATAATTATTCCTTTAGAAGTGGAAAAAGCATAGAGATTTCTTATTTCAATAAGCATTTGCTATTCTCTACTTTGAAATTAGACCTCCTGAAATTTCCTGTTATAACTATTAAACTGTTGTCTTTAAGATCCTGGTCTCTTTCAAGATATCATTACTCTCCTCATAGCAGTCAAATGCTACATTTTCAGATAAGAATTTGTAGTTGAAATATTTATACATTACCAGATTTTCTAACAGGATGCTGAGTGAATATACCTTATCATGGTTAACTGAGTATTGTTTCTATCTATAATCAGTTTCAGTTTTTTTTCCAGAATAAGACAAGATCAGAGTGCCCTGTAAGCATCTAACACAAGTCTTACAGTTATCCACATTTTCCTCAACATCTCAGTCCCTCTTAAATTAAATTATTTAATTTATGTGAATTCCTGTAGCCTACAATTCCCACTTGAATGTAGGATGCAGGACAGGATTAATAGATTTCACATCTTTAAAGAAATATCATGGAAAGCACTTTAAAAAATACTACCATTATATCACATAAAATATGATTGGGCAGGGCAAATCTTTATTTTCTCTAAGAGTAAGAAAGAGCAAAAAGTGCCTAAACGGACTAATACATGAGGAAAAGATTTTAAGAAAACCCAACGTTGAAGCAGAAAACAAAAAAAATTATAAGGGATCATATCTGCTGATAAAAACCTCAAGTCTTTAGAAAGGTACTAAATTTTTTTCATATTCAAACACACAAGATAACTATCATCTAATTGATAATTCTTCACACATAATGTAGTTCTGTCAAAGAAAAAATAAAAAACCCATGCAATAATGGTTAAGACTGTAAATGTTTTCTCTGCTGCCATTAATACTCAAAATTCAGGATCAACACTGACACTGATCTGACATGATCTGACACTGCAGATCATTATCAAATGTAAAATTCAAACTGTACTACTAATAAATCTTTTATGTTTATATGTATATTTATAGATTGGTAACACGTACTTCCTCTTTGTCCATAAGAAAATATTTTGTTCAACACAACTCCAAGGAATTATTTTTTATAGTGTGTTTCTTTGTTTTATCTGAAATATTTACAGAAGTTCAGTGCCAGGAAATTATATGGTGTTACTTACTCATGTTTTAGTCTTGTTCAACACAAGAGATTCTGAAAAGTAAGAACTGACTCAGATATTTGTTTTGCCATCTTACCAAAGGAAATCTAGATCATGCTGTCATGGGCTTTAAAAGATTAATATTTGTGACCCGTACAGATATGTCATGTGTAATACCTTACATGAAATATGTGGGGTATTTTAAACTTCTTTTCATCCACGTATACTTTCATATGTAGCATATCTATATATCTATTAATATATGCACATATATATGTATATCCATATATATGTGCACATATATGTGTATATCAATATCCATCTATATAAATATATATCTTGCATATATGTGCATGCTAGCTGGTATTATACTTACACACCTAGTCCCACTTTCTACACATACCATTTTATATCCTTCTAAAAAACTTATTTTCATCTCTTGTCAAAACCCAGTTGCCAGTAACTTTAGGTTTTGTCTCAAGATTTTTTGTAGCCCACTTTTTTCAAGTTCAATGTCTTGTTTGATTCTCAGAGTTTCCTTTTGTAGCATTGGGAGTTTTAGATGTAATTCTACAGATCCTAGACTTGGATTTCTCTCCCTAAGAAGTTTGTTATTATTTTCAGTTGAATGCACTTTAATTCACACTAACTGTATTTTGCAAACCTGGAAAATGCACTCATTATTGATTAAAAATATTACTACCAGGTACTTTCAGAGAATAATGATTCTGTGGAAAACCTGGATAATAGCCTCAGCCAGTGAATTTTATGAGAATTACCTGTTTATTATATCTGAAGCATAATTTTAGTTTTCTGTAACATGACAAAGAGCACCCTCCTGAATTTCAGGGTGAATAATTAAGACAGAGTTTTCAGGAAAAAACTACTACTTATATTTGAAATGCAGCTTATCTTGTAACTTTAGAAGTCAACAGGTACAAATTTTGTCATTGATGACAGTCAGACCACTGGAAATAAGTACTGAATTTCTTGAAAATCTTTCATCTTTCTTTCCCTAAAACATAAACTACAATTAATAAATAAGCAAAATAACCATATCTAAGCAATCACAGATAAAGTTAAAATGAAAGTTTGTTTCTGTGCTAAACATATTTCAGTTGGAAAAAAATATAAGTAAGATGAAAAAAAAATTAGTGTTTGGCTCTGCCTGAGTTCACCCTGATAGACAGTTCACAGTCAATGAAGAGAAATAAACACTTCCAGGGATGATTTATTTCATCCTAAATGAAATGTCTAAAATCAGTCAGATTAGCTGTGCCTGAAAAGAGTCTTCTTTTTCCCACTAATCAGAAAGGGCACACACATAGACCGTCTTATGTCAATGTCTACAGTGTGGATGTCCAATATAACTCATCAAATTTCTGTAACACGTTGCACTGTTTTCCATCAGTGATCATAGCGTCAGATCTTATTTTCAGAAATGTTTTAATAGTAGTAACAAGATGGAAAGATTTAAATGGAGATGAACAGACCTAAATGAACAAATCTTAATGATGTTAGCAAAACTGCTAACCTGTCTTCTTAGAAAATCTCATTTTAAAAAGTGAAAGAAATCACACAAACACATTCACATACACACTCAGACCTTCTAAAAAGACAAAGATGACAGTAAGATATTTAAGCAAATGAATATTTGTTTAACCCTTATACAGTCTCTGAGGCTGAATAAAATGGCAGTTTACATTTAGAGTTGTGTCCATGACACTGTCATATGAATATATCATATGCTAGTCACATAACCTAATTGACATTTACAATAAACAAAGTGATACTGATTTCAGCAGATACTGTTGTAAACTACATTTAAGACCACTCGGTATGGCATATTTTCTAAAGAATTGAGTTCTTTCTTTAACTGGTTGGGTATCAGTGTTTGTTTTTTTCTCTTCTGCTGTTATTCAGATATGATCTTTCTCAGAGTCTGTGTCTACCTAGAAGTTAGCACCACAATATATGAGCATACTAGAAAAATAAGGAATGACTGATTAACATCACAGTGTGGATATAGAAAACTTTGAAACAGGATGTGTACAGAAGCAATCCTTTAAAGTTTCAATGAACAGAGGAATATAAAACTATCAGTAGAAAATGATATTTTAATTCAGAGTCTGACTTGCCTCCAGATATTTGAGAAGTTCATTATAGTAGAAAATGCTGTGGGAAAAGAGAAAGCCTAGGTGTTGCTTTGTTCATCTTTAAACCTTACAAAATGTTTATTTGCCTTGTTGTCACAATGAATACCAGGTTGGCTGTTTTCAGTTACATAAACATATTTTTGTAGGTCTATTAATGACTGCTTAGAACTTCTTATTGCTTCCAGCTGCCGCTGCTGAAATCTGCAGACTTATCTAGTAGGTCTATTAATATGTTAAACTTCTTATTCTTCCACTGCCCTGCTGAAATCTGCAGACTTATCTAATTCACACTTGCCATGTTTGCGAGCCCAATGTCATAGATCTCTGAAAATATCTGTAAATCAGGCTGTACAGAAAACAGTCTGCTTTACCTAAAGGTTACCATCTACAGTCAGGCACCTCATCTCGGTTTTCCACAGGAAGAGAATTTAACTGTGCAAACTGTTAATGATCAGAATCTTGTTTACAGGCAAGGAGGAATCACCTTATATACACAATCAATAATTTGTAGTTAGTATAATTGAAATTTTAGCCGTTTAATCCTAGAATCATTATTAGTTCAGATCCAATTGTTACAGAAAAAGAAAGGATAATTCTATAGAGAAAAAGTCTCAATAAATGCCCATGGTTTACAGTTGTGGGGTCTCCAGTGTTAGCTTCTGTCCTGTCCCTTTCCATCCCACAGTTGTGCATCTCTACCCCACATCCTGTGTCTCCATGGACACAAGACATGTGCTGTAGTACCAGAAACCTCTCCATGCTATCATTAAGTTCTCATCCTAAAATGTTGGTGACACTGTTCATAAGTTATTCAGAAGCAAACCAAATTGGCTGGTTAATTAGAAAAATTACTGTCACAGTTAAACCAAGTGAAACAAAGCTGCAGACAGGTCAATAAAGGATCCAAGAGAGAAGGTCTGAAAAGCCTGAGTCCTGAAGCTTTGTGAAAAACATGTGCTGTGTTACTAGCAGTGTCAATACCATATTTTGGGCCATAGGGTATAAAACTGTAGTGCTGTTCAGGTACAAATGAACATCCTGCCTTCCTCCATCTCTTGACATTAGATGTCCTAGGATGTCAGAAAACTGACATTTGCAGGCCAGCTGATGACAGATATGACACAATCTGCATGAGTTCCATGTCCCAGAGAGGCAGCTGGTGGCCAGGGAGAGCTGCTTTAAGGCAGATAGGATGGTATAATGTGCTTGTGTTAAACTTGCTGTATATACAATCAGTGAAGAAAGAAAGCTCTTCGAGATGGCAATTCATCCCAGAGACAGATTTAATGTGAGGAAGTGACTTGTGACAGTGTGCTCTCTTATAATGGGCAAATGCACAGCTACCTCAGACTTGGAAATCTAAATTTCAGACAGCAAAATCAAAATGGAATAAATAATCATTCATGCTGTAATAGCAGCAAATATTTTTGAGTTGTTCCTGATTATGTGTTTGCTCCATCACTATTACAACACTTCAGGATAAGAGACTTCTCTGTTCCTGAATTTACATGTCCATGCTAAACTGGCAAGGCTTGCTAACACACCTCAACACCATGCTAGTAAGTCTATTGGTCTGTGATCTGTTCCAGAAATTTCCTCTATGCTTATTGAGTACTGTCTGTATAGGCATACTCTCGCTTTTTAAATCTAAAGCCCCTCACTTGTTTACATTTTTCTTTTGAACATAAACCAAAAGTGTGAAATGGAGAATTTAACTGTCACACCTCTTAATTAATTTTCCTTTTTCATGCTTTGTGAAACAACTGTTTCAGTCCTAACTCCCTCCTGTTCCTCATTTCAAAGAGCTTCTCTCTTGGAAAATAAAACAAGTTCTTAGACCTGTGGGATAGTTAAACCGAAGCACTCTATATTGCAGATAATGACATTCGACGAATTTTCTCTATACTCATTCCTAAATGGCTGATCAGGGAGTATATATGGAGAGGAACTGATTAAATAATGATAGCTATCCTTCAGCTAGTACAGTTAGCTGAACTGAATTAATCATAAGTTATTCTTTTTGAGTTCAGCAGGAATACTGGCCTAGAGAGCATGCATCAAAGGCCAGTGTGCTTTTTTGGTGTTCTGAAGTCCTTTTAGTGGCTTATGGCTCTGAGTTGCCTGATAACTCTCTTTTAGCTATACTGAGGATGAATTCTGGTTGCTCTAAAGTAGGTTTTGAGTTTCTTTTTAAAATTTTTTTTATGGGGCCATGAATTGTCATCAACAAGGACACACACAAGGTTAAAAAAAAGGCATCTGATGCCTGCAAGACATATTTTGAGCGTTGTGAAGATTTTCACTGCAACAATTAGTTGGATTTGATATAATGAGCCAGGTGGCTAGCTGTCTTGCACTACTTTTTGTAACTTTAAATCCTGAAGGGAGCCTGAGAGACTTAACCTACGGAAATTTTATCTTAAAGAATTTTTCTTCTTTGAGGAACTTGTAGTATATTCTGACCTTGGTAATACCTCCAGAAAAATGAATTAATACTCCCTATTTATTAAACATCTCATCCTTTGTTTTATTCACTGATAGGTGAAAGAAACACTCCTACATATGCTGACTCACTCTTTCCTGTCTAGCATTGGATCAAGTATACCTAACTCTTGTCTAACTTGGAGCTTATGTGCAGGAACTCATTTATGCCTCTAGTAAAATCTGATTTAGTAGCTAATCTACTTCTGGGATTTTTTGACTGTCATACTTAAGTTGTAAGGGAATGCCCCAGGTTGTCTTGGAAGTTTCCTGAGAATGTAGCTTCAGATATTCACACGCCATACCATGTGGAGAAAGGCACAGAAATAATTATTTGCATACTAACATAAGAGTAGATATTTCTCAAGAAGTCAGAGAAATTGCTTGTACATCCACTTTAATCTAAAGGAGCTTGAAAAAACCTTCTTTATAATCTAAGAAAGTACCACAACCACTTTACCGTATATCTGTGGTGGCAACAGGCTCTATTCCTCAGCCTGAGAGCAAATCATTGCAAAGCTGAGAATGTGAAATTTCAGATACAGAACTAGTACTGTTATGCCAACTAATTTGAAAAGGAGAATGATTTGTTTTATATCAACTCTTTTAAGATTCTGGTTGGAGCAGGTTTTGTTTGTTTGCTTTGTTTAACTTAGGAATATTCCAATATTTTTCACATATGAACATAAAATAGTTAAATGACACTTTGAGGACATACATAGGGTTTCCTATTGAAACTGAGGTAAGCCTGATATTGGCTTATCAAGAGGTGCACATTTCAGCGCAAGGGATGGCTAAAGAAAAAGAAAACTAAAGAGAAAGAATTAAATTTCAGCAAAACAGTGGCTTCAAATGCATAAGGACTTTGTCGTGGGAACTGGGTGATCTTTCCAGGATTGATATCTGAATTCTGAAGGCTTTGTACTTTTAAAGATTTGCCTCATAGAAAGAAGCAATCAGTAAATCTTGGCTTATGTATGTCTACAATTGTATTGAGGAAGGCAAGGTCCACAAAAGAAAACTAAAGCTAGTCTATCTTAATTTACTTATTCACTGGAAAACAATGTTACTGAGGCATGCAGCTTTCTTTTTTTTTTTTCTTAAGCTCTCACATAACAATAACACTTAAAGGAAAGGGGAATTGAGGACAGAAATATTGGAGAAGGTAGTCTATTCAAAAGACTGATGAAAGCCAACTTAATTTCCTTTCTGAAATTTCCTTTCATCTTCCACATCTTCCTCTTTCACTGTAAATTTACATTCCATATAACACAACACTTCTTTCTGTCATGTTTCAGAATAGGATAAAGATATTTCAAATAATAAAAGTCACTAAATCATACATAACAATTTAAAAAGTTGAACTTTTGGATTAATTTCTATAAAGTATACTGGTTTCTGGAGTGCCTCTGTTTTGTGATGTATTTTTTGGCTAAATTACCTACTGTAAAAGTGAACACCAGATTTTCTTGAAAACAATAACATTGAGACTGATACAAATTATTTTCTCAAATTTCCCAGAAGAGTGAGGTTAGTCTGATTCTGATGAGAAAAACTTTCTGAAGTAAAGCTTTTCAAGTCATTTGTCTAGTTGGCTAATTTTGGGGATTTTTTCAGGTTTTTCAGCTGGCAGGGCAAAACACAATCCATGGTTGCCAAAATATCCAATTGACAAAGAAACCAACCAACCACCCAAACAAAAACCTCATATGATTTCATAGAACATATATGTGTTTTACAAAATGTTATTTTGATTAAAAAATGGACCTTCAGAGATTTTCATCAGTTCAGACTGGGACAAAACTCAAACTCCTTACTAAAATTTTGTTTTTGATTAAAAACCCATTCTCAAGAATAATATGCCACCAATTTTAGACACAAAATTAAACTTACAAGGAAAAGGAAACATCAAGAGGTCAAACTTTTAGACAGATGCTAATGTCTTGTGGTTATCTCTATGGGAAAAAGGGGAAAGAAATCCTCCTCCAGTTTAACAGCTCTGGACTTCCTTTCTAGCCATTGCTCAAGCACTGAAGGTGAATCTTTTCTCTTTCCTTCAAGTTCCTTGTTTTGTCCGATGTAGAACATTTCTTCTTCTTGCCAACAATAGACTTGGGCAAATTCCTGCTCAAATTCAGCTCTTCATAAGAAATTGTTCCAGAGCAAATATCATGATCCTATCCCATGTGTTGGTCTCAAATTCTGCTTGAACAAGATGATTTACAGTGCTCAAAAGTACTTTATGACCTCTCTAAGGTGTCTGAAAGATAAGTCTTTGTCCTGTAATAGAAGAAATAATAATTTTGAATGGTAAAGTATGGGCTGCATTTTTGGATACACAAAGTTACTGCTAAGAAGGGGATTTATTAGGCAACTATTGTCATATTAGAATACAAGCACTGCATGTAAGAAAAAGGAATAGAAAACAGAAGAAATACAACAGAGAAAGATAAAGGCAATAAGCATCAAAACAGTGTTTTTAAACAAATTGTGAACAAATTCTTTTGCTGTTTTTTCCCCGAAGTCTATTAAAGATCATAGCTCTAACACACCACGAAGCAGTAGTAACATGTGTAGCACTTGGATGACTCCACTGACTGTGGAGGGAGAAAAAACATGTGGCTAAGTTTATTGCATTTTACATTTACTGACCTAATCTCTAATGAAATGTATATCAATATTTCATCAGCATCAAAACTATTCACGTAACTGAAAGTGCAGCATAATGAGTGGAGTGTGACTTAAATTATATTGAGCCAGTCTGAGATTCTTAATGAAATGAGGAGCTTTCCTTTCAATATGAAAGCACATATATAGCACCAAATCTTCAGCTTAATAGTATCCATTAAGCTGAATAATAGTATTCAGCTTAATACTTAAGATAGTAGTATTCTAAGCTAAGAATATGCTAGGGTTTGGAACATAAGAAAGAAATATGGATTTCCTTTCCTGTATTTTGTCTTTAGAAGTTATTCCAGAAGCAAAAAAGAAAATATTATGTTTACGACATATCTAAAAAATCAGAAAATACTGGCTGTCATAGACATCAATGTTGTCTATTAAACTCCGCTAATGAAGAAAGAAGAGGCATTGTTGCAAAGTTCTGTATTTCACTTGGTGAATTAATTGCTTTCTTAATTTTCTGCTTCTGTTTTTTTATCATTATATCCTTAGGGATAAAGTTTTTCATGATCCCACAGAACTTCATGAGTATACATAAGAGTACTAGGACAAAAAATTCCTGTAACCTAGAAATATGGTTAAAAAATCTAATTATCTACGTCTGATTTGAAACAAATATAATTGTTTGTCAGTTTTAATTTTGAGATATGGTGCAAACAATGTTACAGAGACTTCTGTCTGTTTTAATTTTGAGATATGGTGCAAACAATGTTACAGAGACTTCTGTCTCAATATAACAGTTTACAACACCTGAAGCCTTCAGGATAGAAAGGACATGGACCTGTCAGAGCAGATCCAGAGGAGGGACACAAAAATGATTGGAGACATGGAACACCTCTCATATGAAGACAGGCTGGGATAGTTGCGGTTGTTCAGCCTGAAGATGAGAAGGGTTCATGGAAATCTCATTGGGGTCTTTCAGTTAGTTAAAGGGTATTTACAAAGATGGGGAAAAAGTTTTTAGCAGGGCCTGTTGTGACAGGACAAGGTGTAATGTAAAGAGTGATGCTTCCAACCAGACATATAGAAAAAATTCTTTACTGTGAGAGTGGTGAAATATTGGCACAGGTTGCTCAGCGAGGTATTCAATATCCCATTCCCAGAAATATTCCAGGTCAGGCCAGACGTGGTTCTGAGGAACCTGATCTGGTTGAATATGTCCCTGCTCATTTCAGCGAGGCAGGATTAGCTGACCTCCAAAGGTCCCTTCCAACCCAAAACATTTTATGAGTCTATGATTTTATGATTCACCTGATGACAGAAATTTGACTTCTGTCAAACATTTGAATTTCATTAATTACTTTGTTTTTTAGATTCTTCATCAGATAAGGCCATTATATAAGAAGTTCATATCACCATCTATTAGTAGAATATGCAATTTCAATGAGTTTAAGAGTCTTCTCCACAGCTAGCTTTGAAAATTTATATCATATAACTGAGTCAGGATTTTCGACAACCAAATAATATTAAAAAGACTGAAAACATTTTTTTTTAGAAAATAAGACACAAATTCTGAGCCTAAAACCATAAAATATTCACATTTTAGCTGCTATGATGTACTCCTTTAAATGCAAATGCTAACACTGCTGTAAGCAAGACAGCTGAAGGATGTGAAACAAGGTCTGTAGAGAAAGATAATATCCTTTATTAGGCAAAATGGTATGAGTGAAAAAAAACTGGCTTTTTCACATACTATTTCTTATTCATGTTTGGTGTTTGCCTTTTCAGTATGTTGATCTTGTCTCAGTACGGAGAAAGATTGTTTATTTGTTTTGTGTAGTTTTGTTTATTTGTTTTGTTTATTTTCTGTGATTGTTTCCTAAAGTCACTATCTCTTCTCACATGCCATGATTCATGAAATACATGAGAGATGGTGGGTGAGCTGTATGTTGTGGCATGAAAAGTTGTAATACACTGATGGTGTGATGTACAGTAAAGTTTCAAGATGAAGGATCCAAAGCACTGCTTTTAGGTTGCAGAAATCAGCCATGTTTCCTGTCCAGCAATTTATCTGTAGTGTTCATCAAGCCTGTTTAGGGTCTATCCTGCTCCCTTCTTTGAAGTACAGAGTTATTGGCAAAGTTCTTTATAACAACCACTATGATGTTCATATATTGCCTGACTATGAAGGAGGTTTAAAATAACTTAAACAAATTGTCTAGCTACTTCTTTCATTGCGTAAGTAAATGAATTCTGAATCAGCCCCAGTGAAACAGACAGCAGTTTTGCAAAGCAGTACACCTCAAGGGCCATCCATTCATTCTAGGTTTAGCTGTACCAGTTAAGTCTTTATCATAAAATAAGGTATCCAGATTTTAATATTCTACTTGCTCTTTTGTAAGGTGCCTTTGGAAAGTAAAAAGAACAAGAGGCTACCAGCTAAGCAATCATAGACTTTAATACTATGAAATTTAACTGTCCCCCATGATAGCCTTAATCTCTCATGCATCTGAAGGTTTACTTCTCCCGATATTGCCTACTACCCAGCTACCATATATGTACAATTTTATTTTATGCCCAATTTTCCCTTGATAATTCAGTCTTAGTAGCTTTCTTAAGTTAATGGAAGTGGTTTTATTCACTTCGACAGACCTTCCACAGATTAGATTGAGCACAGGATCATAAAGGACAAGTTAGTCATCACAGATTCAACCAGGGAAAGTCATTCTTGATCATCTGGATAGACCTCTATGATGAAATAACTGGTAGAGGTCGGGAAGAGCAGTGGATAATGTCTGCCTGGACTTCTGGAAGGCCTTTGGCATTGTCTCCTATAAGATCCTCATAAATAAGTATGTTGATGCAAGATCAAAGATATGAAGTCTAGTCGAAGTCTAGTCAAAATCTCCTAAGTAGCAGTGTACCCCATGGGTCAGTACTGGGTCCAGTCCTGTTTAATAGTTTCATTAATGATCCAGATGATGGGGAAGAGTGTACACCTCAGCAAGTTTCCTGGTGACACAAAACTGGGAGGAACACCTATAATGTCAAATGGCCATGATTATGTCCAGAAGGACCTCAACAGACTGGAGGTATTAGCCAGCAGGAAATTAATGGAGTTCAATAATGGGAATTGCAAAGTCCTAGACCTCGCAAGGAACAACCTGATGCAATAATATATGCTGGGGGCTGCCTAGATGAGACACAGTTTGGCAGAATACGTCCTGGAGAAAAGCTGGGGAATACTGAAACAAGAACCAGCAGTGTGCCCTTACCACAAAGAATAAAAGTGGAATCCTGGGCTGCATTAGGCAAATTATTGCCAGCAGGTTGAGGGAGGTGATTCTTCTCCTTTAATGGACATTTGTGAGGCCCCATGTGGAGCCCTGTGTGCAGTTTTGGGATTGCCAATACAAGGAAGACGTGGATATAGTGGAAAGAGTCCAACAAATAACATATGGATGGTTCAGTCTGAAGAAGAGAAGGTTCAGGGGAGTGTTCATTAATGTGAGAATATCTGAAGAGAGGTTCTACAGAAGTAGCCAAGTATTTTTTCAGGAACACCCAGTTACAGACCCAGAAGGCACAAAGTGAAGGACAGAAGGACACATCTGAAAATGAGAAATGTGATTCCTGTGAAGGTGACTGATCATTGGCACAGGGAGCTCAGAGAGCGTATGGGAGATGTTCACTGTACCTTGGAGATATTCAGTAGCAATTTAGACATGGTCCTGGACATCCAGTTCTGGGCAGCTTTGTTTGAGCAGGGGGGTTGGCTGAGATGACCTCCAGAGATCCCTTACAACCATAAACATCCTTCTATTTTGTGGTCAGAATAAATACAAAACACTGCTATCCACTTTGCATTAGCATAAAAGAGATTGTATAAATTTACTGTAAAATACTGTTATGAGTAGTACAAAATGGATTTAATGTTTCAGTGTAGACATTAAGGAACACATGTGTCATTTTATTATTAAAATTTCACCCTTGAAATATATCTGTTCATCACCTCATCTCAAAATTCTGTCAGATATGTTCATTGAAATGGACAGTAATTAAATTCAGAGTATTGTCTGTCTTTCCTGTATATGTGGAACCATTTTTCTCATTTAAAGATCAGGAAAACGAAATACTAAAATCATTCACATAGTTTTAGAAGACACAAATGATATTGCTAGATTTTAACTAATCTTTATTATTTCAGAGTTTTGCATAACAAGAAAATAACTGTGTCCTGCTATCAATTCTCATTAGAAGCCTTTCATAAGAAATAGCTATGATTTCCACTTTTGTATAACATTTAAATTAAATTACTTTGACCCACAAGTGTACACCATCCCTGGTAGCTGTCTGCATTTTCATCAGCGGGAAAATTCTTGTTTATACCTTGGTAACATGTTGGGAAAAACTTAAATTTGGCTAAGCAATTAAAATTCAAAATGAGTCACAGTAGTGCAATACATGAACATAGTACCTGATTTAACATAATGGACTAGGCATTGAAAAATTCCAGTACCTCATTTTTGGACATAGAGACATTAATGAGAACAGAAACTGGCACAATATTAATCAGTATGACATGATTCCTTGAACATAAGGGGAACAGGAGAAGTGAAAAATTAAAATCTCAAGAAGTTCTCATTAGTCTGAAGACTAAAAACTAGGAGTGTATTAGGTCACTATAATCCAATCCAAGAGGAAAGAATCCTCTCAATTTCTCAAGCACTTTGAATAATAAAGTAAAATACTCAGTAGCAGAGAAATGCAGATATTTTTCTTACACTATGTAAGTGAGACATATTCCGTCTTACCAGTTTTCATTTCCAGTGGCCTGATCTGGAACGGGATCTGTGCCCTTGAGTAATTCATCTGGGTGTTCTGAGCAATATGTAGAGAAAGGTAACTTAATAATATTCCTATGTGAGTACTAAATACTCTTTTTCACTTGAATCTTCTTTACTAAGTAGAACAAAAAGATGAGGAACAATGTTAATAAAACATTGTCATGGATAAAAAATAAGAGACATTTAACAGACTTTATTCTTACTGACAGGAGAATTGTCTTTTATTGTGGTTCTACAAAATAGTATATTTTAAAGTATTTTACTAGAACACATAAAATTTCTCAAACTAGCATTAGACATAATGTTAATGTTAATAAATAAATTACATAATGTTAATAAATAAATTACATAAATTACATTATGCTTATAAAAGTGTATATATACTTTGGTTATTTATAGTAATATTAATTAATTAGCATAAATAACTGTATCTGTAGGGTTTTGCCTGTTATCTTTTTTGTTTTAATGCATTAATGAGGTAAAATGTAATGGAAGTGAACATAATTTTGAGATGCTTATAATTTCTTAGGAGCAGTAATTTTTGATTTTCAGGCAAAAATTACGTAGTGATATGTGAAATTTGTCATATTACTGTTTGTCGCTGTTGAGCCGCTAGCTGAGAGGAAAACCCAGGTTCTCAGGCAAGGAAAGAGAAAAGTGTGTTTATTATTTTGATTTCCATATATATAGAGTTTTCAGAGGTCCCCCAGATTGGTCAGCCCAAGACCTCCCCCTAGGCCTAACTGGCCAAGCCCAAACTGCCCTAATCTGGAGACGCTGTTTGCAAAACATCCAAACTTTATCTTTGTTTATGAAACGTAGCAAAATGTTCTCACGAGAAAGACCTGTGCTAGCCACAACTGTTGAGATTCAGGTTGCGTTGTTAAAGTGGTAACAGACACTTCCTAACATTACCCAGTGTTTCTGAGTATGACTATCTTTGTCTTTTTATGTTTCAGCCGTTTATACTTCTCAGCTCTTCTTAAGATCTTTCAGTTCTATGCACTAAGAGATTCTCAAGAATCTTTTTCAGTTGCTTAAAATTGCTTGGCATTTCCTAACACAGGTGACTTTATACTTAGTGTTTTGTTTTAGGGGGTTTTGTCTGTTTTCTGCAAATAGAAAGTCACATAAAATGCTATGGAGTTTGTCGACAATATATTTTGCCTAGTCCAAGTCTTCTATTAAAATCTTGTTTTTCTAGTGATATTAGGGAAAGCCTAACATGGTAACACTCCTCAATTTAGAATCAGTACTGAATTTATAAACTTAGAGGGAATGAAATCAAAGCCAAAAGTCTCAGAGACACAGAAAAGTTTTTGTGTTGTAACTAGCTGCTGAGTATTAGCCGAATGATCAAATTAAATTTCTTTCACTGGCACTGAAGCAAAATGGTATTAAAATGAATTCTGCCAATTAGAATTTGAATTAACTACGAACAGAGAAATAATTATTATAACTCTGTTCTTATTGGAGGCTGACGGTAAAATTATTTAAAGCACAATGCAGACTGTCTCTCCACTATTCGTGAGGGTAAATAATATTTCTTTTAAAGTGAGGTTTCTACCTTTATGGGGTGGACTAACAATGAATAACACAAATGACAGGTGGACTCTGAAGTCCTCTGTGCTCTCAATAATAATCTTCCAACTGCACTTAGGAGAACCAAGAATAAAAAGGGAAAGGCAAGAAGACGAAATTGTTCAGAACAGTCTATAATATGCTGTTTATATAATCTTTAATGATAACAGAAATTAACATCAAAATAAATGTGTATCCAGAATATCCTGAGGTTTTAATTTAGTATTTTAAAACTTCAAAATTATTAGATTAACCATAAGAGATCACCCTATAGTCTTATCTTCTAAAACGTAATTTATTTAAAATAAAGTTATATAGACCATTGTTTTCTAATCAATAGAACAGTATGAAAAAACTAAAACAACCACTAAAAATTAAAATTAAAAATTTATCCTTAACTTTACCATTCAACTAAATAGTGATAGAATAAAATTAACAATTTTTTAAAATTTCTTTTGATGACACTCCTTTTTACATGGTTGCTATTGACTACACCAAGTTTTATGAGTGTATTTCCAAATTGTGACAGACAGATGAAAAATACAAAAATGAAACTGTGAGCTGTTATTAATCTTTGTACATGATAGCTTGAAATATGAATTGTAATATTCTAGAATATGAACTAAACTATAAAGGAATATTTTCACTGAGAGTAAAGAAGAGAAATAAATTAAGTACATGTCCTTGCTCTGTTAACTGTTCTATAAGGATGGTAATGTCTGAGAGATCAATGTCTTGAAATGCTATAGCTAGATTTATCAGGAGATATCTGTTAGAGTTCTGAAATATAATGCTTGCACTGTTTTCACATACGTGTTTGTTACTGTCTCTTTGTTTTCTAATATTAAATTTAAATATACTGCAAGTTCAGCTGGGTGCTTCTTGTCACCTCGGAAAATGTTGATCAACTTCCTGTTAGCTGTTTTGCTTTTAAATGGTTGAACACTGCTTTTAAACTGTTTTCACCCAGCCTATTTTCTGAACCTGAATTAAGTCTCATTATACTTTCATGGAATTTCCCCAGTATTTCCACAATTTATTTAAAACTTGCCTCATCTGGAGATCTCTTCAGTGTTGAGGAGTATGAAAAAGATACATTAAAAATATTTTACAATGAGTTGCAATTAAAATCACTTTGCAAGAAGATATCTAAAACAATAGGCTTGATAATCTGGCACCTTTTAAATGGTCTAGCACAGCCAAGATGATTGCTGAAATGTATGACACCAGATGTCCTACCACAGTAATAACTGAAGGCCAAAAGAATATCCCACATGTATATCTTGCAACTAAATCCTGTCTTTACTTCAGAAGCATTAGTTTATTAAACAACAAAAATTTAGGTGTTTTATAGAGTTAAACTGAACTTCATATAACCACTTCAACACATACGTCTGAAATCAAGGAAGAAAAACAAGGTAAAGAGAGCAAAAGTGTCAGCAAAGAGGAAAGAGAACTATGTTTCTCTGCTGCATAGAGATGTGCAGAGGAAACATGGTCTTCATCACGCCAAGTAAATCCAGTATCCATCCAAAAAAAAGAAAAAAAGAGAAGGAAAAAAAAGAAAAAACGGAGTTCTGCAGTCCCTGAACCATGGGAGTAAATCAGATCTCAGTATCTGGGAAGCAATATCACAAGGACTTAGATGCCCACAATTAGAATACCCAGAAGAAACAGATGGTTGATAGCTGGATAGTCAAAGACTCTCTTTGGAAGGAAACACAAGCATACAAACGGAGGTTTGACTAGACTGAATTTGATTTACATAACCAGTGAGAATTATTTCAGACTTTGCATACAGAAAACAAATTAGAGAGAATCATTTACAAACCAGTAAAATAAATTATCTAAAAGAAAGAAGGAAATAAAATTACATACTCATGAAAATGGGTGCAAAATGTAAATTTCAACCAACTCAATGCCTTCACACGTAATGAGCATTGGAAATTATTTTCCAGTGGAAAAAAGACCTAGCAACTCCTAAAAAAGACCAAATTTCCAAAGTTAATCAGTAGAAATAAAAAATATTTATATTTCTCTATGTTTCCTTCTTCTTCTCCATCTTCTCCTTTTCCTAACCAGTAATAGCAAAATCTTTTTTTTTTTTTTAAATAAAAACCTCAACCCCCTACTTATCCCTACAAAGTTAAATTGAAAGAAAGTAGCTTTAGATGTTGGGAAAGAATTCTTTGCTGTGAGGGTGGTGAGTCACGAAAACAAGTTGCCCAGAGAAATTTTGGATCCCTGACAGTGTTCAAGGCCAGGTTGGATGAAGCTCTGAGCAACCTGGTCTACTGAGAGGTGTCCCTGTAAATGGCAGGGGGTTTGGAAATAGATGATCTTTAAAGTCTCCTCCAACCTAAACCATTCTATCTATTCACGAAAGTGAAATTCACTAATTTTTATACTTCAGTTCTTAACAGGTATTTAGAATAAGATATCTGTGGTTCTTAAAAGCAAACTAAATAAGACAGTTCCTATTCACTGAAAATACATAAGACATTGTTACAGGAAACTGATGTAATTTTTCCTCTTTCTTATTTAAAGGATAATCTGGGCTTTTTAGTGATATGTTTATATATTCCCTATACCATGGTAACTGTATTACTGGCTAATTTCAGGGATGAAGAACTGAAGTTCATTCAGTTTGTGTGTTTTTCTATTAATTTCCACAGTTATATGTATTACAAAAGGAATACCTGCCAGTAGTGTTTTGTTCTTTTATTTATCTTAGATCTAGTTTCTGTCCCTTGGTATTTAGTTTTTACTATTTTTCTTCTTTCTTTTTCTGGACAATAGTCAAAGTGCTCAGCTACCTGACTCCAGAAAATTCCAAGAGTCTTTAAAAAAGTCTTATAGGGTCAAAACAGATAGCTGATTTGAATCTAGCCTTGGCCTACCACTTGTTTTGTCTCTCTGGGCACCTTGAAACATCGACCTCTTACTGAGATTTTTGTTTTCTTTTAGAAAATAATTGGAACAGGAGAGGTTTTGTGACCTTTTTCTTCTGAATTTTCTTCATATTAGTAAACTCAGCTGCCATAAGAAACTAAAAATTATTATATAGATTAGAGCACATAGGTGATGAGGTTGGGTAAAATTCTAACAGGAATATATATATATATATATAAACAGGTAAAGTATGGAAAAAAGATAAGTATAATATAGATAATCAGATAAAAAGACAAAGTCTGGATTATTCACTTATAAACAAACAGCTGGAGAGATCTGCGGGATCTTTATGACCTGAGATATCTCAAAGCTAGCTGATATGACAGAGCACCCACAGGAGAAAAACCAGGCACTGCAAGGCTGCTGAAGCACATCTTGACGCCCTGGGTGAGGTAGTCAGACCAAGGCCATAGCTCTCACAGAAACCAGACCCAGAATCCAAACTGCTGAGCAATTTGCAGACGTCATAAGCCACTGCTGCACTGTTTCTTATATTTGCATGTTCTTCCTGAAGTTCAAAGGATCAGTTACTTGAGCCAGTTCTGTTTGCAATACTTTTAAGTGGAAATGTAACATCCGAATTTTTTCTTCTTTCTTCCTTCCTGGTCTTTCCTCTTAAATGTAAATGAGGAAGAAAACAAAGCATAAAATGGGTTTTAAAAAGGGAGTTTGGGGTTCAGGGTGAACATTAGTCCAGTTTACCATGAGGGTAAGCCTAAAAGAAGTGTTTGAGGTGATTTTTTTTCTTTAGCTTTCACACTGGAAAATTTAAAAAGAAAACCAGAAAAACTGCCCATCTGATTACCCATTTAAACTGGATAAGTAAAGAAGGTGGCAGTTCAGAGTCACCGATTCTACTCTTTACCAAACCTTCAAAACTTGTTAACAGAAAATCCACTTTGTTGTTACTGCATCTGTTTTTGATGGAAGAGTAACAAAATTTTTTTCAGTTCTCTTGTCCTCTGGTTGCAAGAAGTGTTTTTAATTGGCTTCCTGCTATGGGAAACCTAAACAGAAGTTAATGTGGCTTATATATTTTTGCTTCCTTAACTTTAACATGAGTGGGTATATATAATACTCAGCAGGAACTTGTCTTGTTTTTAACAGCAGGAAAAAGCTACTTATTAAATGACATTGTCAAGTCCGGTTAGAAATTAAGGTTTTTAGAAGTAAGAGAAAGCAGTTAAAAGTAAACTGCAGGTAATATTACTGTGGTCATTCAAGAAGTACATTTTCTCTCAGAGTGTTACTGTTCTTGCTCACAGCAGGCTGACAGACTGGATGCAGAGAGAATAATAAAATTTTTGTCTATGTTTATGTTCAGTATATGAGACAGCTAGACTGAATAGAAAGAGAAAATGATGTGCCACTAATCCTCAAGAGAAATGCCAGTTCAGATATAAGCTGTCAGGAAATTGTTCCCTTTACAATAGAGAACTTAGGCTTACTCTTCTAATAATAATCTACCTGTTCTCTATGTAGTACTTGCTCAGGAATTGTGGCTATTCTATATATGGCATTTCATAATTCCTAAAACAGTGGACTTCCTTTTTGTCTCTTGCTCTCCTTCTAGCCATATATATTCATACTTTAATTTCTGTTTCTGTTACAAACCTAAAAATCTCCTCTTGTTTAAGATGACAATTACTGAGCAGGACAAGTGGCATGCTGAGTACCCAGAGATGCAAAAAGGAGTAACATAGTAAGCATATTCCCTAGGCATTGTTTCCTCTCTGTTTACAATTATTCATGCTGCAAGCAACACAGCCTTTCTTTCAAGACCTGAACAATGTTGAAATTCATGTCTTTGGATCCCCAGTTGAGAATCTATCAACTACTCAATAATATACCTGTAAATACCTCTATCTTTATATTTATCAGTGGATAGATATAACTACCTACCTGCCTATCTATTTGTTATACACAGAAACTCTATGTATGATTTTATGTCCATATACATATTACATACATGTACATTTAAATGTCTCACTCACAAATAATGATACATGATATATTATGTCTTTCTTTCCTGGGACATGTTCATTTCCAGAGTGGTGATTTCTAGATAACTTTCTAGGACATTCAGTGGAAATAATTTAGTTTTCTTACATTCACTACTTTGAGTTTGTTCAAAGGTAAGATGTTTACAAATGTATGTCTTGTTCTAGGAAGACATAAGCAATGCTGGTTGTGACTGTATTTTCATCTAATAATGAACTATAGCTCTCTCCATTTTGCCATGCTACTGAATGTAGTTGTGTAATAAAGTAATTATTTATTATTATCTCAAATTAACATGTATTTATGATATGCATTTTTTTTTTACAGCTGGTCTTTTGTCTTATTTAACTGCTGCGCAGGCACTTAGCTAGTAGACTGGAATTCATTTTTCCCAATATCATGATACATTGATTTGTGTTCTCACACCTTCACCAGAGAAATCTATCTGAATTTACTTCTATAATCTAATACTACATTACAACATGTGAATGAAATATTCCTCCCTTCATGAACTAATCTCATATTTATGAAATAAATTATTTCCCTGTTGTCCATAAAATTTCCCAGTACTCTAAGTCCTGTATTAGAAGGCCATAGTGTTTATTTTCAGTAATGTCAAAGTAGGAGACAATAGAATTAGAAGTGTTAAGGTATAAGTTTAGCTTAATGACTTTAGATCTCTTATAATGAACCCACATACGTAAATAAAAGTAGGAATTAAAAATAGAGTACTGAACCAATGACTGCACAAACTAGAACTGTCAGATATCTGAAGATGCTATATTAGCCAGGTGTAAAACCCACTGTCATGTTAGACTGCCTCAGAGAAACCAAGAATACTGGTGTGCTGTTAAATGCTTAGTTTTGTGTGAGTAACTGCAAATCTACATAAAGCTGAATGCCTTTCAATAAGCCTCTTAAACTGTTCTTTAAATATGCAGAGAGTGTAGCCGGGATTAATCCACGGGGTTCAACCAGAAGATGTAGTCTATAATTTTAAGTGGTTTATCTTCTGGCAGGACTACGGGTGTGTAATTTTTTTACAGCCTGTTTTTGCCTGCAGATTGCTGGTAACATTACACTACATTACACTTAGACTACTGTTTTAGTGATACAGCACTATGTCAAATGTTAAATTGCATTATGTCACAGAAGTTTACATTGTCCTACTAAACGCTGGTGCAATGTGTAACCAGAAGGACTACTTCTACACATTTTCTTCAACTTAAAATTTTTAAGTCATGGAGCTCAGTAAAACATGTAATAATAAGAAATATAGCACAATAGTATGTTTCTAGTATTAAAAAAATATTTTTAAAAATAATTATTTCCTAAACGTTTTTGATACAGTATAATTAAAAATTTAATATGACAGGTCTTCTACTGCAGCTGTAATAAAGTTACTCATTTTCAGAGCCATTAAGTTAACCACCTACCTTTTAAAATGAGAAAGTCAAAGTGACCTTATATGAAACAATAGGTGAAGTACATTGACTTATCATCTTCTCCTTTAGGATATATTGTATAACATTTCTTCAAGCTGTATAAATAGAAATTTTACTGACAGACACAGCATGCAACTACTGATTTGGACAATGGAAAATATGTTGCCACATGAGATGTGTGATAAAATATTTCAGAAAAACGGATATGCTTGACAGTATTGGATCCTTTTTCTAAGTTTAGGGATACATTTTTCTTGCCTAGAATAAAATATTTAATTCACACTGTAAGGGTGTAAGGGTGTATGGAATGTGTGAACATCAGCAACATTTAGGTCATCCGATACAGGACATTTTCCATTCAAAAGGCGATAGTAAGTAATGGAGGAAGCTATAACACACAAAGACAGACAAGCAGCAGACAAGGGTTAATGAAGCCAAAGTCTCCCAAGATTTCCTATCATTAATTGAAAAGTCATTAAGTAACTGCAGGGCCAGCTTTAGAGAGGGCCAACCTGACCATGGTAACTGGTACAAAGGGGAGAAAGAGGAGGAATATGAGGAATTGGGATATCACAGGGATAGATTGTGGAACTATGCAAAATTTATTAAAGAAAGTTTAAGGGAAGAAGATTAAGGGGAAATGAATAAGAGGAAAACACTGTAGGAGTAGGCCAGGTGTTAAACAGGGCTGAGCAACATGCTTGTGCTGCAGAACCCCTACCTGAACACTTCAGTCTGTCATATTTTCTTATTAAATCTTCTTTTAAGAAATTCTCTGAGCAATCTCACTCCCTATCTCGTGTGGGTCAGTGTAATAAAGGCTCAAAGCCAGGTGCTGGGGGGACTGGTAAGAGGCAGCTGGGTGCACAGTTCTGCAGACAGATACCCAGTCTGCCAGTGGGTAGCCCTGGCCTGTGGCGTCAGCTGCTGGAGTCAGCGGGGTCATTAACCTCCAGGTAACGAGGTGGGTGTGGTGTGCGTCCCAAAACCAGCTACTGAGGTGGGTATAAATGAGGAGAGTGAGGGGCTTAGCGGTGACAGCTGGATTGGGACTGTGTGTCCTAGCATGTGTGCCAGGTTCCAGCTGCTCGGGCAGGGTCTGTTCCTGCCCCCAGACTGGCTCTGTGTGCGGTGTAAGTGTGGAGCTGCTGGCAAACTCCAAGCTGAGACCAGCTGGGGAGTAGGGAGGCCTTGGGTCTGTGCAGGCATTCAGGAGAACCCGCAGATGGTGTGCCTGTGGGACAAGAGTGTGAGCTCTTTGTGTGTGCAATGAGTCCCCAGCTGGACCAGCCTGTGAGTCAGGGACCCACGGGGTGAGTAAGGGCATCTGGGATCTCGGCAGGGGTGCAGGGTGGGCAGTGGGGCCATGCTGGTGCTCAGGGGATCTGCCAGTGTGTGTGTGCTTGTGAACCTGGGCACTGTGGGGCGTGTGCTGCACTGCCTGCTGCCTCTGCCTGCCCAGGAGGAGAAGGGAATGTGTCCTTGTGTGCTTGTGTCTGCTGTGAGTCCTGAATCTGGGAGCTGCTGGAGGCTGTGCCTCGTCCGTGGCTCTCTCTCTGTGTGACCGGCTGTGTCTGTGTCCTCTGTGTGTCTGTGTGAAAACTCACCACTAGCTGAAGTCATAACAGAAGACACATCCCCCAGTCTGACCAGAGCCTGCGGGTCTCCAGGCTCCAGGGAGGAGTTCTTCGCCTGGATTTGCTGCTGGTGGTAGCCACAATCCTGTGGCTTTAAAACAGTAGCTTGTGAAAGACAATCTGGTATGGGAGCATCGTAATAAAATTTAACTACTAACGTTTGCAACGAAATCTCCTGTGATAAAAGACGGGATTCCAGAGGCTGTTCCAAACACCCAAATCTATTGAGGTAAGATGAACCAAAAGGTAAATTAAATATTATGATTACAGCTGTTGCTAACATTACTGATGATAGAGACTGAGATGCTATTTATGCAAATAGCTGCAAAGTATTAATCGATCAATTAATTAATGGCATAAATTGCATATTAATATTAGAATATAAATGTTTGTAAACACATAAATTAATCAGATCCTGAGCTTGAGTGTTCTTCTAGGATTTATTTGTGAATATACCTCTCCACAGAACTGCATATTCGCCCCAATACCAAAGTCATGATGTAAAGTAATAAAAACAATTAAAATACAGAGACAAAAAAAAAAAGAGAGAGACCTTTAAAGTTAACTCCGGGGACGTATTTTTTTCAAATGTAAGTGGAATATAAAGCTACAAAGAATTTGTCACTGGGTTTTCTGAAAAGGCCTAGTGTGGAAAATGTGAACATGTTAACTGCTGATATAAAAGACTTTTCCATCACAATCAGGCAAAGTAAGCAGACTGCATGGCTGATATCTCAATGCATTCAGTTTGGTCTCATCCAATTGCTTATTTAATTCATAGACGTGGCAAGGAGTTTAAAAGCAAATTAACATTGTGTCATTTCCGTTTCACAAAATTCGAGTCAAGCAAATTGCCCTCCAGGTGTGTCCTGAATAACATGTTGGCTGATTCTCTTCCAAAGGAAATTAGTGATCCACACTGCTTGAGAAATGATTTACAATACATTGAAATATTTTCAGGCAGATACTGATTTGAACACCAAATGAGCAGTCACCACTCACCACAGTTATTACATTTACCACATGCAAGAGAATTGTAATATGACTCTATTCATTTTCAGAGTTGGTACAAAAGAGAAAAATATTCTAAACAAAAGCCTCATTTTCTTTATTTTGCTCAGTTTTTCACAGCTTTCCAGGGTTGAATCTTCTGGGGGTTTTTTTATACAGTTCTGTGCCTAACAAACTACATGAGAACAATGGGTAATTCTGATATGTTATAAAGGATTTGGTATAAGAAAAGGACAATTCTGGTATGTTGTAAAGGATTTGGCACTGCCAACAGGGGTACAGTATACATGGCAGGGCAATTTGAGGTAACCAGTTTCTCTTTCTCTGACAGCTAAACAGCCCTATACTTTTTACCATGCCACATTTGCAATGAGGTAAACACCAGTGCAAGATCAGAACCTCTGTACAAGTGATTGCAACGTAATTAATATGATATAAGTCCAAGTGGATAATTTCTCAAGGAAAAAATATATCTTAGTATGATTAATTGCCCTTTCTGGGTGCCAGATGATGCACCCAGATGGGTGCTCCACTGATGATAAAGGGAATTAAAATGCTTCTACTAAGATTCATTGCTTAAATCTTCCTTAAAAGGTGAAACAAATTTAACCCAATAAAGAGAAAAAAAGAACATTTTAGATCCAGGTAAAATCAATCGTACAGGCGCCACAAAACATAACTCTACATCTTTCAGAGTACGTATAGACAGCTTTTCAAGTTACAAATCAAAACTGAAAAATTAATTCACTCATTATATTTATCTTCAGGTTATTTATATAAGTCCATTCGTGGATGTGCTAGTAGCATAAAATCAATTACATTAGATGACGTTTATCTGGACTCATGTAAGGAACTGGTAGGAATTTAGGAATGTGAAGGATGCAAGTGCTGTGTTGGCAGAGAAATATGCCCTTTGCAAACATCATTTTAATAGCATGAGTATGTATCAAGAGGGTTCCTCTTGGGAAGGATACACTTCATGATAACAAGTGCAGGTGCAGAAGGACACTGTCCTTCATGTACAAACCAGGAATGGTCCTTGATTCTGCTTCCCATGATGGTGTGAATTCAACACCAATGTTTGGCAAATGTTTGTCATCTCAGAAGGTAAAATGTCCTTTTCTTCACAAGTGACATATGTGATTTACTTCTTAAACTAGCTAAGGTAATTTCAGGGTGGGTACATTATTAGAATTTAATTTTCAAGTTTATTTAGACAAAATGTCACTCTATATTTAGAGATAGCATTTTCAGATAATGAGCACTGCTTATCATGTGTAGAATCATTTGGGTTTTGAAAGAGCAGTGTATCAATTTTTATCAATACAAAATTGTCTGTATCAATTCCTTACACAGACAGAAGAGAAAGAGCTAAATTATTTCACCCTCCTTAGATTGAACCTAATATAACTCAATTAGCCTACTTTAGTAAAGTAGTCAAATTTATTTGCTAAATTTTTAGACTTTTAGCAATAAATAGTTGACTGGTAGAGAAGGTGATTAGTACTTAGTAAAGTCTCACAGAGAAATAAAAGGCTTTTGGAGATGAATATCATTACTACAGATTTGCTTTAAAAAATGTATTTGATTCCAGTTAACCAAACAGATGAAAAAGCTTTCTATCTGTTCATATTTACATAAAACAAGAGAAAAGGAATATTAACATTGAAATTCTTAGCAATAGCTTAGAAAGGAGATGAAAGTCATGATATATGATCTCTCTTTTAAGTCTCTACAAGGCAAATAACATTGCATTTCCTCATCAAATTATTGTGTAATAAAAATCTTCTGATCAGTTCAAATGGAATTTTCTATTAAGTACAATCTAAAAAAAGATCTTCTGCTTTGCAAACTGATTGCATATAATTTTTATTAAATTTGTAATCTAGTTTTGCATAGGTACAATGCTTTCTGAACTTTTCAATACATGGCATTCATATCCTGCAACTTCTGAGTGCAATCAGAAAACATAACAAACGTAACAAAAAATTACATTAACACACAATATGTATCAATCCAGTATAAGGTAATAATACATATAAATGTTGTATTTTCAAGTTGTATGTGTTAAGGGATGCTAGATGAAGCATCTGCTGCCTTCAGCAGCTCTGGTTCTTGGGATTTCTCCTGCCACTGTGTCCAGCCCTGAGACCTGGAGGTTTCTGTCCAGGGCCAGTGGATGTAGCTGATACTTTCCTGCTTGTAAGCTTACCAGCAGTGAGGCTGAATGTATATCAAACACACAGAGAGGACACAGACACAAAGTGCCACAGACAAGGCTCTCCCCCCAGTATCCCCCACATTCAGACTCAGACACAAGCACACAGGGACATATCCCCTCCTCCTCTTGGGCAGGCAGAGGCAGAAGGTCACAAGTGCAGCGCACACCCCACACTGCCCAGGTTCGCAAGCACTCAGTATCCGTGGATCCCCTGATCAGTGGTGCAGCATCACTGATGGCTTGGCACCTCTGTTGACACACAAAACACTAACTGAACACAAAGATACCAATTCATATCACAGCAGGGAAAAATTTTCTGCTAAATCCACTGTGTTATATCATGTACATTTCTAACACATGGACCTACTCCATACTTCTGGATAACAGTTATCTGTTGAACAAGTGGGATAATTGCTACAGGAAGGAAGAGCCCTGTACCTACAAGCTATCCAGGAACAGGCCAGGATGTATTCATCAATCTGGCAGAGAGGATGGATCATGATCTGAGACTAAATGTCCAGGGAAAAATGCAGGATCTTTCTCATGTCTCTGTTAAAATTAAATATAGCCACTTGATGCAACAGCTGCCCCTCTAACACACCAGGGTCTTGGTGGAAGGCAGGATGGAGCAAGTTCATTTGCAGATTAAACAACAGCAATTGAGTTATGAGGTGTTTCCTGGGGCTCACTGATCACGAGGAGGGAAATAAATACAGCTAGTCCTTATTACCAGGAAACTGTTCTGATGATTTTATTCTTTTCTGCACATTTGTAAATGCATCATGACAAGGTCGTATAACAAGTACATGCATATCAGGATGATAAGCATCTTAGAAATGCCTGAAGGTTGTTATTACTACTGTAAGGTGAGAGTGAAAAAATAATCTCAAAGATACCTACCTTTGTGAAGGCTATTACTATTTCATTGATATGTATAAAGCCTTTCTGGAAAATTAATGTATGATTTACTAAGCAACCAGTTTCCATGAACCATCTCTCTCTACATTCCATTCAGCATGTAATTAATATTTAAACATCTTTTTCCTTCTCTTTATTTTTGTATTGTTTCTCAATGACAAATATTTTTACAGCTTGAATAAACATTAGCCAGGGTCCTTAAATTAATGTTTGCATATATTTTCTATTTAGTTTATGTACTGAATGCATGACTATATCTGTTTCTACTGTAGGTGCATGCCAAGTACCACATATTATTTTTTTCTGCTTTCAGAAACATGATTTATTCATTGATTTACAAATAACCTGAAATTGTCAGTTGTAGTAGATAAGAACTGAAAGATCATTTTAAGATTCTGGGATTCCAAAATAAAAATAAAATTTTTAAAAATATATACTCTTGGTAAGTTCTTGATACAAAGCCATTGAATATAAAAGAAAATCTACGTCATTGTTAATAGGAAAAACAGCAAACTTAAAATGCATTACAGGGAGAACTGTACAAAGGGAAGGAAGGCCGTGTGTTCTACAAAAAAAAAAAAAAAAAGAAAAAGAAAACTATTTGCAAAAAAAGAGAATTTTTTTTTTTAAAAAGAGAAACTAAACCAAAATCAAGTCTCTTTCCTATTTAAAACCTAGACATATTTTAATTCTTTGAAAATAAACATATGGTTTTATATATACAAATTATATTGGAGCTTGTGGTGGGCTGGTTCCTTTGAAATTCACCTTATTCTATACTACATTTACCTGAAACACCCTTGGGAAACATACTGTTAATAAATACCCTACAGTAGAGGTCATATTTATGCACCTCTGAACATAACATTTAAACGGATTTTGTTCAGCGTGTCACTTGGAAATTGGGTTCAGATAACCATATTTAACTGACATTAATAGAACTCTTTTTTATTTTTTTTTTTTTTTTCAAATCTATCAATCTTAAACATTGCAATACTCTGGCAGCAGGGTCTGTAATTTAATCATGTACTGTTTCAAATATTTTGAATATTCCTGTGACTAGATATTCTCTTGTTCCTTCTTTTTTATAACAAATACTGAATAATCATCCCTTATTCATAATTGGTACCATACCAACCATGATTCTATAGACCCTTCTCATAGATCCCCTTAGTCATAACTTTTTCAAACTAAAGAGTTCCCAGCTTAATCTTTCTCCCTACAGAGACTGATACCCAAAAATGGGGGGGAGAGATGCAATGGATGCCATTCATATTTTAAATGAAGTTTGAAATTATAACTGACATAAAGCCAGTCACAATGGGAAGAAAGACCTTATTACAAAGAACACACAGAAATCACAACATTCATGGATTCTGGAAGACTGCCCATCTGATTTACTTTTTCTGAGACTTTTGTCATCCAGCTAAGTACATTTAAGTTGGCATGATCAGAGAGAAGGGGATTATTCAAGTTTTGGATTTATAGTGCAGTGCAATGAAGTTTCCAACCTATTCCAGGCCCTTTTTAAATAATTCTGATACAGTTTTTGCTTTGTTTTATCTCTGCTGAGTGCCAAACAGACTTCTGGAGGATGGTCCACAGATCATGCTCATAATTTCACATCTATGTGGACCCCAATATCACCAATATTCCTGAAGGGATGGCAGCTATTTTAAAGTTTGTTACTCAATAGGAATGCATTTACATTGTGCAAAATGAGACACTAAGATCCTCAGGTTAATGGAAATGAACACAAGAAATACCAGTACTGTGGTACTATAGAGACCAAATGCCCAGTGTTATATGTAGCACATTTGTACTCCCTATCTTGGTCACAGAAATTGAGCAGGAATTGGAGTAGGGCCTAGAATCAACCTTAAAACTTTAGGTCTAAAGGTGGAAGTTTGGCTGTGTTCTGAGAAGGTTTGAAGGCTCTGAACAGCACTATCTTTGACTTACATGAAGTTAGCAGATAAATATTCTGTAGTCTTTGCTGTGGAGGTCACTCCCAATTACATCTTTTCACCTATAGCCCCACAGAACTCTGTTTTCACTCATGAAAAATGAACCAGAAACTCTTCTTGCTTTGGGATTGGCTTATGTGTTTCTAAAATACATGAAGCTGAGGAGGAAATGCAGCAGCCACTTTTAAACCAGGAAAAGAAAAAAAATCACCAAGAAGGAAAGAAGAAAAACATTCCTAAAGGCAGCAAAAGTTGATTGACTGAATTTAAAAAATGTACTTGTGTAGTAATGCAATTTTCAGATCTCCATGTGCTTCGTTTCCCTGCTCTGTATACTATTGGTTCATTTTAAAATATGTACTCTGCTGTACCTGAAAACCTATTGGTGTGTTCCCCCTGTCAATTCTCCCCTCCTCCTCCTAAGACTGGCTCTAAGGGAGACAGTCTCTCCCCTTCCTTTCCCCTTAAAAGCCAGCGTCTGCGTCAGAGAGAGGTCCTGTACCTCTGGGCTGCCAGCCGCTGACCTACCCCCTTCTCCTTCCCCTGCAATTCCTTTTGCTTACCCCAAATAAACCTCCCTGACAGAACAGAGGTGGAGTTCCAGTTCGTTTCTTCGTCTTACTTCATTTCCTACTGAATTTCCGTGGTTGGGAGACTCACGCCAGCCCGCGGGACCCCGGGGGCCGCCTGCTCCAGATCCAGTGGGATTATGAGGACCAGGGACTTCGCTCCGGGTGGGAGCCAGCCTGTGCCACCCTTCCGGAGCCTGCTACAACATACTTGCAATGAAGGGGTTTTAATTTGTTTGAATTTTGCTTATTTATTTATTTTGTATTGTTTTATTAAGTAACAAGTTTCATCAGAGAAATGACGCCTCCTTTGTTGGCAACTGGCTCTACAAATGCCATAAAAGCAATTTTCTCTGGCAGTTAGGGCAGATTTAGGAAACATCAAGCTTTAGGAAACACCTAAATTTCCTGCAGTTTTTTTCAATGAGACAAAGTAGCTGTAAAAGGAAAGTGTTGATCCCACTTTTATTTTTGAGTTTATATTTTGAATGGTGAAAAGTGATCCTAGAAGACAAAAGTGATTGTAGAAGACAAAGGAATTACTTAAATAAGAACAGAGTGTTGTAAAGCACAAAAAATGTAAACTAAAGGAATCTATTTCCATGTGGGTAAAAACTTCCTGTGGAATTCTATGGTGAATGTAATTAAACATTATTTAGTTTATGTAAAATCTTTATTTATATTTATGCACATACACAATTATTTATAATTGTAGAAAGCATTGATAAGTATGTACTTTATAATTATTTGAATATAATACATTATAAATGCATTTGTATTATGTACTTGCAATTGTGAACAGTATTATTATACTGTAATGTTACGATTTTGTAAAAAAGGTCAAAATTTTCAAAAATTTATTAACACTTAAATAATGTCCTTTACTAGTACACAATCCTCTATATTAATCAGAATGTATGTTAAAAACTTCTAAATTCTTGGCCAATATGTGTTTTAAAAGGTGCATTTAGAGGGCAATATTAGTTCTGCCACAGTATGAGCTGAAGGATTTTGCTTTTACTGAGTATACTGAAAAAGCTCTTGGACTTTCATAGTATATACTGCCAATGATTTTCACCCTGAGGATTTAATAGCCATGTGTGGCATTTATGGTCTTTTTACATCAATTTCTTGATACATAGGGTTTATTCTGTGTATTGCAGACTCAGTGGTAGAGTTTATTGCAGCCATCATTTTACACGTCCTTGAAATGTTTCAGGTCCTTCTTAAGTATGGTAAGAAAATGTATATTAAATCTGTATCTTTAACTCCTGCCACGGGTTTGCTTGACACAGCCAGATGTAAAAGATGTTCAGCAATAGTATATTTGAGCTGTGCAATTAAATTAATTTGTGTCAATGATGATAACAGAAATATATATAATCTTTGGAGTCACACATTCTTACTCTTGAAAATAAATTACCTATTAAAGTATTAACTTTTGAGACAATACATTGAGGTGAAATGCTGATTATTAATGTATCTCAACAGGAATGTTGACACAGTGGTCCATAGTCACAACTGTTGCAAAGCCACATAATTTCCTGAAGCAAATCCAAATATAAAACTTCCCCCTAGCCATTTTGGTGATGATAGCATTCAATTCATATCCAGTGTCTTCTTTAAAATGAAATACAATCATTATTTTCCAGGGGTTTCTTTTTTTTCTTTTTCCAAAATAATAAAAGCAATTAGAGTGCGTATCATTCTTAAAAAATAATTACCTGTCAAATTTAATTTGAAAACCAAATCATTTTAGCTCATGCATTTCATACATAGTTGAATTTTTAATCTTGGGTGTTTTTTAAATAAAAAATAGTGATATTTTCCTAATGTATGCTTTTACTTGTGAATACAAGGTGTTGACTTTCCAAATTAAGATATTTGATCTTGATCAATTGAGATATTCAAAATATGTCACTTCTCAATCCCATGTAACCTCCAGTTCTTTCTATAGAGCAATCTTTCTGTAGCCATGCTGGAAGCATTTTCCTTAGATTGGAAGAGTGAAGCACAACAGTATAATTCATTGAATATTGTCCCTCAGAATGCTGTCAGTTTGAGACAGCTCATAGGAGATATCCCAAATCTATACAACAGAGACCTGTCCAAACACTACTCCAGAAATAATGGGTTTATGTCTGTGAACTGCCTAAGTACAAGGAATGAGAATACTATCAATCTGCCATATGGCTGTGTTGCAGAATGTTGCTACACAAAGATGTTTTCAATTCCTTTTATTTTTTTAAGAATTACTGTGTGTTAATGTATTTTGAGTGTAATTGAATGTTGTTTATGCTCTTCTCCATCTTCATTCTAGTAAGAAAAAAACATCAAAAGAGATTTGCAATGATTAACGATGGTAGAATTTTACTTCCCCATTTTCTTCTTGAGTAAGGATCTGTATTAATTATCTGGAGGGCTGTTGGAGAAAAAGCAGCAAAGCATAGAAACACATGGGTGCTGTGATCTGTATCTTGAAACATGTGGCAGTATTTGTTCTCTGGAGATATGCACCTTCTCCTTAACCAAAAATCTTTTCCTGACATGTTGTCTGTATTTCCACAACTATAGCTCAAGGTAGCATGTATGTTAAGATGTTAAAATTGAGAGTAAAATGAGCCCTCACCTTGCTGGTACTTCAGCAGTCTCTTCTCCAAGAATAACTTCTCACAAATTCATTACAACCATGCATTATGAGTTTTAGGAAATACTATTACAAATTAATTGCTTAAATATCTGCTTAGTGATTTTCAATTTGTTGGTGGATTGTGTCCTGAAGCATGTAATTCCTGGAGCAAATAATTTCAAAAATGTTTTTATTCTCTCTCCCTAGGTATCCACACTATCTGTGTGTGGGCAGTTGAGCCCAACCAACAGCTCAGCACCCACTTGGTGACTTGCTCAGACCTCTGGCTCCAGAGGAATGGAGGAGAGGAATGGAAGAGCAAAAGCTGAAAACCCAAGGGTCGAGCTTAAGGCAGTTTAATAGGTGAATAAAATATTCTCAGGCAAACAAAACAAATTAAGGAATTAATTTGCTACTTCCTACCAGCTGGCAGAAGTTTAGCCCACAAACTTAGCATGTTTGCACACTTGCTGCAAGGCATGGATCAGTACGCACAGAGGTTCTTGGGAAGATAAACGCTGCAGCCATAAACATCTCCCCTCCCTCGACCTCTACCTGTACTATTATTTCTCAGCACACCTTCATATGCTGGGGATTATCCCTCTGGCCAGCTGGGGGCTGCTGCCCTGTCTGTATCCCCTCGCAATTTCTTGTGCACTCTCAGCATGCTGTTGTAGTGGTGGGATCAGAGTGAGCAAAACATAAAACCTTGATACAAAATTAAAATACGGCACCACAAAAGCACCTCAGACAGAGCAAGCTAACCATGCTAATGACTCACACTTCTTGGAGTCCCATTATCCTCATGACCCAGGTTCCTGCCTGGGAAAATCCTACTTTAAAGCAAGGTATAGCCAAAACAAATGCAAATATTTTAAGCTTTTTTGTTTATTTTCTTTTATGCATTTTATCTGGCATGAAGGTATTTTCACAGAAAGAAAATCTGGGTCAGCACATCTGTGCCTGTCTTAATACAAAAGTGTTTCCTTAGAAAGATTCTCTAACAGGTAACTTGTTAATGTATGTATTCACACATGCACATATACACAAAATATGTACATTTATATATACACAATATATGTATATTTTTATAGAACAAATTTTGTTTGCTTTTAGTTGGGGTTTAGGGAGATTATTTTTCTTTTTCCATCAGCTAAGTTATACCAGAAGGAAAACAGAAAGCAGCTGAGGACCAAAATGGCA
Source organism: Entomyzon cyanotis (assembly GCA_024500445.1). Taxonomy (NCBI): domain Eukaryota; kingdom Metazoa; phylum Chordata; class Aves; order Passeriformes; family Meliphagidae; genus Entomyzon; species Entomyzon cyanotis. The sequence goes on along the minus strand of JAKEPQ010001016.1, from coordinate 57,065,735 downwards.
CACAAAATCTTTTCATTATTTTCAATATTTATACTTTGTAGAGGTAAGAACTCATAAGAATTGAACAATTTTGAAGCACACAGATTATCTCAGCTAATTGCTTCTCAATATAAATTTTTTTCTCTGTTTTCTAGAGTGGCTCTGTGGAAGAAACAAACTTTTAAAATTTTATTAGGTGATATAACTAAGCTTTGCAAAATCACCTGACCTAAATTATCCATGGCATAATTGCTAATTGATTTTGCTGCCTCTTGCAATAGTGTGTAATATCTCTGCTTGGGTGAGAATATGTAATCCATGCATTATTTTGCAAGGAGCTGCACTGAATTTGTCTGTAAAACTATGCAGAATAGGATGTATTATGCATTAATATTGTAAGTCCAGAGATGTGGTTCTGCATTCTAGGAAACCCAAATTAATATATTAGAAATTTATATTCTTCAAATAGGTTTCAGTGATAAACTGCAACAATTTGAAACTACTGTATGATCTGCTTAAAGATGTTGCAGGTTTTGGTTGTGTAATTGGCTTTTTGTTTCTCAGCAGAGGGGCTGTAAAGCAGTTGTGATGCAGAACATGTATGTACACAGACTACAAACGGGCAGGAGATTTGCACAAATTATTCTGTGCTGATAAAAAAATATAGCTGATCCATATTTACAGCTGAATCTTTATGCTGTTAGCCACAAGACAACAGACATGCTGATTACTGTCAAATTTGCAAGCTGTAAAGGATGTGGTTTTGATACGGTATACATGATGTCTCACATTAACCAATAGGGCTCTCTTTGTGTTTGATTCAACCCCACTGACAGTAAAACAGACATTGAACTTTTAGGCCTTTTTCAACCAGAAAAGGGAGATATGGAAACTGGCTGTCCTCAATGCTCACAATTCTTAGACATTTCTTATAGCTTTCTAAATTTTCTTGGTTTTTTGTGTTGTTTTTATTTTCTTCCTTGTCATTTTTTTAAAAATAAAGTTTTGACTTGATGAAAGAAACCCACAATATTTGTCAGAGTTTGGACAATCCAAAATCACAGACTATTTGTGTGTTAAAAGCAAATAAATACAATGTTATTTGTCTAGTCTGATATTTTAGACAAATAGATATGCAAGATTCACAAACAATTTTACATTACTCTTACATCCAAATACAAAGACTTACATACATATTACTTTTTAGATTAGGAGCATTCTGAGGATCATCTTCTCTTTACAGTAAAAATACACAAGCTTTCTGTCACATTAGTTGAAATTAACATAAAAGTAAAAGAACAAATTTGTGAGAATATGGTCACAAGTCTATTCTTTCTATTTTCTTTCATAAGGGCTCTCTTTCTCAAAAGTTTGTCTTTGTGGACATGTCTTATAGGAAGTAATGCTTTGGAGTCATTAATCTCTTATTTGCAGTTTGAAAGTAAGGTCCATACTATTAAGTTCACAAAAATCTATAAGCTGATAGATCTAAATGGGGTACAAGCAGCCACAAGCTTGTGTTTATAGTAAACTGCAAATAGCTCCTTTTAATAAATCTGGTTATGTTAAATAAATTTATGTATCTATAAATAATGAAGAAACAAGTAAAAATTTGCAGTAGTCACTAAGTGAATACTGTGTTTGAGCTCTGACTTTGTAATTAACTGCTTAAAACGTGCACATGCTTAACAATCTTAACCATCTTAAAAAAAAAAAAAAAGCCAAACTTTATTTGATTATTGGAAATAGCACTTTTTGAATTTTGCATTTGTCCGTAATTAATATAATTAGACTCAGACACTGAAATAATTTCTGTGGCTTGTAATTGATTCCCTGTTCATTCCACTTACATCTGTAATTTTTTTAAACTTTGCCACAGACATCTGCGAGATAATAGCTGTGTGTTCATTCTAAGGCAGTCTGTCTCAAAGTACAAATCTCAGCTGACTCATTGGAATCACCATAAGAATTTATAAAATTATTCTTTTGGAACATAACATTCAGATATGTAACAGCAAACTAGCCTGCTCACATATTAACTATGATACACTTTAGAGATGCATGAGGAGGCAGATCCAAACGGGGTTTAAATTACCATTTGGGGTTCATTGATGGCAAATCTTTTGAGCTTCTCTAATCAGAATTTGCCACCATACAGAAAGCATCAGTTTTATCCTGTGGTAATATGACCTTCTTTCATCAAATCTCTGGTGAATATAGATAGAAACTGAACAAGTGTCATCCAGTTTTAGATCCAAAATAGAACACAGCCAGACTAATCCTGAAATTTTACCTTTTTGCTAATATGTACTGCATGGCAATTGTTCCAGCAAAATCAATGAAGAAAAGTTTACTTGAATTCCAGTCTAGGAAATCTAACAGCTCGTATTTCCCAGAATAGAACAAAAAGTATCTTGACTGTCGGAAGATTTCTTATGAGGAAAAACTTTTAATCTGCACAGATTCCTTTCCAGGGACAAAATCTGGGCTTACATATAGGTGTGAGAGTCTCACCCAAACACCTGACAGTTTTCCTGCTGTTTTCCAAGGTGGGTATTGACAGTTCACCATGTACTGCCATGGCCTGATCAGATGTCGTAACACCCAGGGTAATAAGGGAAGGAGTATCCATCCTTGGCTGCTCTCACATCTCTCAGCTGAAAGTTTAGGCTCAGCCAGGTACTAATGAACAGGGAACAAATGTACTGCAGTGAAAGACAGCACTAACAATTTCAGATTTCTTGGTCACAATTGTATTCTATTAAAACTACATTTTGCTTTGTAAAAGCTTGTAGGGAAAATGCTATTTTAGAATTTGTTCTAACACATACAGAAATACTGACTCAGAAACTACAGGTATAACTTGAGTTGAATAAAAAGTACTTAAAAGTGAATACTGACTAATTCTCTTAGGAATTGATGGTAGAAGAAGAGAAGAGTAAAGATAATACGATTCAGAAAATCCAACATGGGAAACTCAGGGAACTGAGAGACAAGGTGCTTCAGAGAGAGAGTCTAATGTACAAAGAAATGTGAGAAAACTGGCAGTAATGGAAAAACTGAGATTATATTTATAATGGCAGAATATAACATTCCACAGCTAAGAGAGGAAGCCTATTAAGAAAGCAATACAGGATCAGAAGTTCTTCAATGATGTGAAAATAAATATTAGATAAATAAATCAAAAGTGGAAACAAAAGTAACTTTTTAAGAATATGTCTAAAGGACAAGAAAAAAAAATGGGATAAAATCAGGGAAACTAAGGTGCAAAAATGACTTTCCATTGGCAAAGAGCAGAAGAGCTCCAGGAGAAGGAAATTAAAAATAAGAAAAAAGAAAAGCAAGTATACATAATAAACTTTGGATTAGGTAAAGATCCAGAGAAATTGAATTTTTTTGCTTTAAAAAATACCCAAATAAATAAATAAGCCCTCCCTCCCCATTTTAACTATATATATAAAGAAACAAAATTCATTAATTGTTCTACAGGAAAAAAACCACACTATCGTGTATCTTTTATAAAGTAGAGTGGACAAATTCAATTTGTGCACCTTGACTAAATAAATCCTTTTATACTAGGAATTAATTTTACAACTTTAAAATTTTACAGTTGTAATTAAAATTACAATTTCCAGTCTAGACTCCTGGAAAATAATATTTTGGGTTTATGGCACCCAGAGTTCTAATAGGAATAAGCTTAATATTTAACCTGAAAAAATAAGCTGAATAGAAATAAGAAAAAAAAGAAAAAACCCAGAGCATTACAGTTATGCTTGTCTAACTTCAATTTCTGGCAAGATTCTGTAAAAAAAAATATTAAGAAATCAATTCATAAGTACCTCAAAGATAATAAGGTGATAAAAAAGGACAGCATGAGTTTGTCAAGAACTGATCATGTCAAACTAATCTAATTTCTTTCTCTGACAGTCTAACAGGCCAAGTGAATAAAGAAGAAGCAGTAGGTTAGGTACAGCTTGACTTTATTACGGTTTTTTGACACTGCCATGCATGACATTCTTATAAGCAAGCTAAGAAAATGCAATTAAGGTATAATCACACACTTAAAACTTACTCTGGAGAAGTAGTTGTTAAAGGCTTACCTATCCTAGTAGGATGTTTCAGCTGTCATTCCTCATGGATCTGCCCACCCCTGTCTTGTTTTCATTAATGGCTGGAACGAATGAAATACGTAAAGAGATTCACAGGATCACAGAATCAATTGGGTTGGAAAAGACTTCTGAGATCATTGAGTCCAGCCAATGACCCAACACCACCATGACGACTGAATGCCATGTCCAGTCTTTCCTTAAACACTTACACCACCTCCCTGGGCAGCCCATTCCAATATCTAATCATGCCTTCTCTTAAGAAATTCTTCCTAATATCCAACCTAAACCTCCCCTGGTTCAGTTTAAAACTACATCCTCTTGTCCTGTCACTGGTTGCCTGGGAGAAGAGACCAACCCTCACCTGGCTACAACCTCCTTTCAGGTAATTTTATGGAGTGATAAGGTCACCCCTGAGCCTCTTTTTCTCCCTAGCTGCCTCAGCCACCCTTAGGATTTGTGCTCCAGATGCTTCACCAGCTCCATTGCCCTTCTCTGGACTTGCTCCAGCACTTCAATGTCGTTCCTGAACTGATTACATCATAGAAGAAGAGATGGCAGTAATTTTCAAGGACAGTTAAACACTACATTGAGATTTGACAAATTTCTACAAAATTCAATAAATTTAAATTCTGAGAATTTCTAGTTTCATTCTAGTTTTCAATATGCACGATATTCATTATTTCACTGTCTGCTATGAGTTAGTTGACATTCAGAGCATTTCAGTCAGAGAATACACAGAAATTCAATGGCTATATCAAAACCTAAGGTGTTAATGAGGGCTAGCTGACGAGAATTTTTTTTTTTAAAGGCAAACATGAATCTTGGCCTTGTAATAGATTTGAAACCAATTATGAGTCAGCTATGTGAAACAGAAAGAAGCACCGTAGTTCTGGAACACATTACGATAGTATTTAATGTTAAGACATTATGATGGTAACAATTCTTGCTCTTTGCAGCACAGAGGAAATACTGGCTGGAATGCTTTTGCTTCTTAACACCCACAGGCAGTAATGCTCAAAACACCATTCAGACAGGAGACCTTTGAACTTCTGTTAACTGGTTGTCTTGTGTTTTTTATGTGTATCATGACTTGATAGATTTAAGAATGTTCTGATATGATACTTGCAAAAATTTTGTCTAGACAATAATATTGGTGCATTTCTGTAAGCTGGAAAGCCTTTCTCCCAGTTAGGGTGACCAATTTGATCCACAAACTCACAGTAGGCAGCGAGACAATGTGTTTTGTGCATACTGAAAAATAAAGCTGCATACAGGACACATACTGTGTCAGAAAGACCTTCCAGCTTATGAAGCCAGAGAAAATTAAATATAACCTCTCCCATTTCTTGGTGGTATATCATTCATATTCTCACTTTAAACTTAAGTTGCAGACTTAAATTGAAGCCTAAATAGGGGAGTGAGAGCATTATTTTAGAGTATTAAGAAGCTGTACTGCACAAACCTACTTATTTCACTCCAGCTATTTAAAGGATTGGCTGAGCATTTGCATGAGATTCTTTAAAAGCTAAAATAAGTATAATCAATCTATGCATTCAGTGTACTTTGTAATAGCTCATTTGCCATGTTGCACTTATATTCCAATAAATATATAAATTTAAAAATAAATTTATAAATTTTCCAGCAATTCTGCTGCGTTTTAAGCTTTAGTCCACTCTAGAAATTGAAGAGCCACTCAAATTCTAGAGCTCAGCTGACAAGGCAAATCCAAGGCATGCAGTTATTTGAATGGCTTATTAAACTTATATCATAACCAATTAGTGAGGATTGTACTGTTCCACTCCCTCACTGGTAAATACTCATTTATTTTCTTGTCTCATTTATTTTCTTGTATATCATTATGAATAAGCTTTCTCTTGTGCATAAAGAAACATGTCTGCAAAAGTAAATAAAAGGAAACAATGAAGTTCTTGTAGATTAGACATGCTGACATTTAAGGTATTATAAAATTTTATTCTCTGGGGCTCTGGCCTGGCACTGTGTTGTATAGAAGGAAAGGTAAAAAATCTACACACTTCCCAGTAAGTATGGGAAGGAAGATGCAGGATGGAGAAAAATCCTACAGGGACCAAAATCATGCCTGTTTTCTGGAAAACTTAAAGTTTTGTCCTCACACACAGCTACAAAAAGTAAAGGGCATGCATGCTGAGAATTGAAAGAGCAAATGGTACCTGACAGGGAGAAAAAAAACAAGAAAAAAATTGCAGCTTGTTGTTTAAATTGGTAGTCTGTGTTCCACACTGCAGAAAAAAATAGTCACTCCATTTCTTCTTTTAAAACATCTGATGCTGCGTGTTGAGAATTATCATTGCAGTGCTGCTGAAAGCTATTCTATAAAAGGACATGCATTAATTCTGATATTTCTTCTTAACACATCTTCAATCTGGAGTGCAAACACAGACATTGATGTCCTTTCATTTGCCTTGAGGTATGGCCTCCAAAAACTGCTTCAGACCTGGGGTTCCTCCTAGGCTTGACAGACCTGTATGAAAAAATGAGGTATCAACATTGTGGGAAATGGTACTGGATGCCTACACATGTTCTTATGCCTAAGTAACTGAATCATGACCAATTATTTTCTGGGATTCACCTCTCTTGTACCAACAAGGCAAAAAGTTTTCTGGATAAGGCAAATATCCAACACAACAGTTCAAGTGTTTGGGCAATGCTCTTAAGCATGTAGTGCTCTCTAGGGTGGTCCTGTGCAGGGCCAGGAGTTGGACACAATGACCTTTGTGCGTCCCTTCCAGCTCAGTATATTATATAATTAATTTTTAGTCATATCAGTGTCTGAAGATTTGTGACAAATTAGTCTCTAGTATAAGAGTTAATTAGAAGAGTTCTGCCAAGTCAGCCTTTTGAAAGCATGGATTATTGAGTATCGAATAGAATATTCCAGGATTACAAAATTCTGCCTATTATATTCCTTGAAAAAATACTGTTTTGATAGGAACATATTCCATTAAAATTCCATTTATGTATAATTATTTTAAAAACTGATCCCCTTAATTTTTTTTCTTATGTGCTTCTGATTTTCATATAAATTACTTTATTTTCTGGCACCACTTACATCACAATATTAATTCTTCCTGAGTGTTATAAATAGGGTGAACCAGAGGGAAATTATGATAAATGTTAGCTTACTGTTTAGCTTAACTAATGTAGAATAAACTTCCGTCAGCGTCTCACTATGGGTAATAGCTAATGAGATTTCTATCTTATGCTGCAACTTAATTGCATGGAGTTGTTCTCTTTGAAAGCTTGCTATCTAATGCAGTTACATAGAAAAAAAAAAAAAGAAAAGAAAAGAGGCTATGTGTCTAAACAGCCTGCTGCAAGTTATCTGCAAAGGTTAAAATTCAAAAATAAATCCAAGAAGAATCAAAAAACTAATACTCTACTATATATCCTGTAGAAATAACTGTTTTAATTTAAAGGTATCTTACCCATTCCAATGTGGTGATATTTTGAGTTTACAACAGTATTACAAGCCACCAGGTCTGGTAAATTGCACAACCTTCATTTCAATTCAAAAGTCTATTATTAACTTTTTGTAATGAATTTAACATTATGGCCATTTAATTTAATTTGATTCACTTGCTTGAGTCCCAATTCTGCCCTCACATGCTATGTACAAGGTACATTTATTGATTATGAGACTTAATAGTTCACTCTTCATATGAGTTTTTAATAATTAATTAAAAAACAAAAAGGAATAAACTCTTCAACTAATCTTAAACAGTAATCTTTACTTTGTGTGTGATGAAACAAAGTCAAATACCACCTTCTGATGTATGTGAAAAAATCTGATACTCTTTTTTTGTCTCAAGAAGAAACACTCCAGAAATCTAGCTGAAGTTATCTGCAATATTAAGGGCCTATTTCTGGCTATCAGAATTCATTTGTACACAAGAAGCAAGTGTTCCACATTCTGCACTAAGAGTTCAAAGATGTTGAGGAAAATAAGCCTTCTTCTCTATTCCAAAATGTGGGAATGAAAACTTTTTGTTCCAGAATATTTTTCTATAAGGAAAGATGGGAGAAAATAGATGTTGTCTCAGTTCCTTAAAAGTGCATAACTTTAAACAGCAGAACCTCAGAACAAAGACCAAGCACTGTAGTTTTCTTTAAGAGCAATAATGCATATGCTCAGAAGTCTTACGGCCTTAAAACCTTCAGAGAACACTTAGAGAAGATGTAAAAACTTAGTTGACCTGCTGATAATGACACTTAGAAACAACAGGTCCCATCAGGAAGTAGGGTGCTTTCAAAAAATATGTAAAAGTTGAAAAAATCTTCCTACTCTGTGATAGAATGAGAAAGGCTGATAAGATAAGCTGCTCTGAAAAACTGCCCTCTTTACATGAGCTAATAAGAGTTCCTGTGCATTCTTTAAGACACTTAGGCACTAATGTTTAAGGTAAGATGTTTAAGGTAAGCTAGAATGCTAAAAGTCCTCATAATTTCTACATAAATATTATGTTGGCAACAACAAGAGCAATACCCAATCCTAAGTGAATAAACACATCATTAAAGCTACTGAGCATGACTTACACCTTTAGCAATTGACCAGCAGAATATCCATTTTTTTTACAGCAATACCTCGAAAAGATTGCTACGCATTTTTACTAGGAAGATTTTTAAATATACCCCTTTTTGTTTTTTAAATACACCTTTTGCAATTAAGTAATGCAACAGAATATGGAAAGGAAATTATTTTGTAATGTAAGGAGAAAAACTGCATATAATAATCAATGTTTTCATTTTGTTTCTAAAAGAGAACAAATTAATTCAAAACATAATTTGTATTAGTAACTAATTGAATAAATAACTTCAGGAAAAAGCTTTTTAATTGCAACTTCTATGCCAGATACAATCAGTAGTATTATATGAATTATAAATTGCTGACTAGAAGACTTTATTTTATAATATTCGTATGATAAAGATTCCTTCTTTTTAGCCTCATTATTGATTCATTATTCAATGGATGTACTAATTATTGACTCATTCCCCAGCTGGGATTAAAATTTCAGAAAGGACCTACCATTTCATACCCTTTTCCACAATATTTTACAGTTTTTTCAATAGTGATTTTCATTTAGCGTTACAAATAAAAATTTGAATAGGTGGATTGTGGTAAAATAAAAAGAAGCAATTACTTAGACTGAATTCTCCTCTGACCTGTCATGTAAGGAGGAAGAAATCTCACATGGTTAAATTTATAGTTAAATGCTGGGCTTATGTTGGTAGAAATTGAATTGAGAAATTTGGCCCAATGACTCTACTTATAAGAGATTAATGTTCTTATAGCCTACTATCCTTGAACTTTTTAACACAAGAAAAAATGCCCCAAAACTATGAAAGAAAGCAAGAACAAAGATTAATAACATGAAAGAAAAAGATTTTCTTTTTAAATAGAGAAAATACCAAAAAGTAGGTACTTGAAATCTTCACCTTTTGTACCTAATCCACAAACGTAATTTTATCTTCTATTTGAATTACTTGAATTACCAGGAAATCTTCCCTGCTGAACAAAAATGTTGTCATATTAATATTAACTCGATACATAGAGTCTCAGTAAGTTACTATCTCTTTCACATATAGAGGAACCTATCCTAAACCCCAAATTGGTGTTGATTTCACTCTTTTAAAGATACTTTTATTTGTAGGTAATTTTCATGCTGTATTAGCTCTTTGTATAGCTGGAAGACATCAAAAAAGAGGGAATCTGATGAAGGTCACCAAGAAAAAATACCAAGTCCTGCACCTGGGAAGGAAGAGTCACAGACACTAATGCATATTGGGTGTTGTCCAGCTGGAAAACTTTGGTGGAAGACCTGTAGGGTCTAGTGTACCTCAAGGTGGTCAGGAGCCACCAATGTGCTGTCACTATAAAGCATGAAAATGATGTCCTAGGTTGCATTAGACAATGTGTTGACAGCATGCCACTCATTTTTATCTGGTTTTCAACTTGTTTTCGCAGAAAATAAACAAAGAAAAAAAGTCCACTCCTTTGTTTCTAATAGCAATACAAAACCTTATTGTAAATATAAACAAAGTTTGCAAAGCTGAGAATAGTATTCATATGAATTCCTTAAAATTGCCTCTTATGTGATAACAGCATGCTGCCTGTGTGTGAAATAATGGCTCATTTGGAAGCTGTTTGGCCTATCAGCTCAGAGAAGCATTTGAAAGCAATTAAAAGCAGTGAGAAGATTTGTGGCATCATTTTGATATCTCTAGCACGAGCTAGACAGAAGTGTGTTCTGTACTACAATAGCTAAAATGTTGTTATAATAAGGTAGAAGTCACACATTAACTGAAACAGTGCTCTGCTTTCCTTGATTTGGAACAGAGAGGAGAATTTAGGAAAACAGCTTTATTGAAAATCCAAGTCAACTACAATCCAGAATAACTGTAATCCATTTGCAGCTCCAGAAATAAAGATACCTATGAAGACTATTTTTTACAATATATGTCAGCAGTGGGCAGTACCAACATCTGGAATGTATTAGAAAGGTAACACTACTACTGTAACATTAAAATTTTATACTGAATTATGACTCTATCTGCCATATGTAATTCAGTGAGAAAGAGAGGGAGAAAGGTGTTTCAGATGACAATGATGATTTCCCAAGCACAAAAGATCACCCACTTTAAACCAAAAATTGCACTTTAGCTTAGATAAAATGCATTAATGTGAAACCATAAAATAGTAATGTGAGAAAAAAAGGATTCCAAGCAAATAAACCCACAAAAAAGCTCACAAATACTAAGAAATGGTAGATACTCACTCAATCAGCCCTAACATTATAATACTTATTACTTAGAAATAAAATACAAACATTGCAAAACACAACATAAGCATGAGAATTTATTAGATTATTATGACACATTTGCAAAGACCAGCAATCTCATAACACAGCAGTTCAATTAGTTTAGACAAATTTTGCATTTGAATTAAGACCAATACTACAAGATGAATGTGCTCCTGACCAAAGTAAATCAAACATTCTCAATATTAATGTGGAAATCCAAGGGAAAAATGAAGTCTATTTACCACCAGTGATAGACAGAATGGCAGGGGAGGAGAAAGAGCTGACAATTATGAGCTTCATTTCACTATGAATTACAAAAATGAGCAAATATATGTGTATGACATAACATGTCAATATTAGATGATTTTTTATTACTTTTTTGAAAAGAGAATTTCTTATTCCCTGTGCCTAATGAAGAGTAATTTCATTACAAAAATCAGAAAAAAACTCTATGAATAGGTCCTCCAAAAAGTGAGAAATACAGAAATCTAGAAAATTAGTGAAGAAGGCTAAACGTCTCCCCTTTCATTGCCACAGGTCCTCTATGTAAGGTCAGAATGAGAATATTGCTCTGGAAATCACTGTGTATCAAACTATTGGAGTGCATATAGTCATTGCCATTGTAGGAAAATTGTCAGAATTGACACATTTTTGACAGATTTGTCAGCTGGTAAACAAAACCCCCAAAAATTAAGTTAGTTTGCTAATATTTTGTTCTTATTTCAAAGGAGAGATATTCAGGCGGTGATGGCTGATGCCAAGTTTGTTTATTTTTAATGCTTCATACATCACCAGGGTTATGCTAGCTGCCCTGAGAAAAACAGAGGATATATTTGTGCACAAACAGCCCCTTTGGGAAACACCATTTCTCAGGCTGCCATTTGGGCTGTGTTCAGTACACACGGTGTTTTACCAAAAAATGCAATATATTTCTGATGTCATATAGGTTACTGATGTCTGCACAGATGACATTTTGATCTGAGGAAAAAAACAGTGGAAGAGCATTATCAGAAAAACATATGAATGAAGCAAACAAACAAACAACTCACAAAGCAAAAGAAAGAAAAAGGTAAAAGAAAACTGAAATAACATAATAGGAAGAGAAATTATCAGAATAAACAGATATAAAAAAGTAAACAGATTAAAACAGTAAACTGCAGCTGCTGAAAAAATCAGATTCAAAAAACAGGGAAGAAATATAAGGATGCTTTGGGTTCTGAACTACTAAAAAGAAATTTGTGTACAATAAAATTGTTCCAGAAATAAAAAAATAGGAGTACTGAGACACAATCATGGCTTTCACAAGAAATCTGGAAACAAAATATATTTAAAGGGCTCTATCAATGCTGTCCTATGAAGGTTTTCTCAAAACTTCTTTTCCCACTCATATAGCCAAGAAATGAAATAGTACAGTCAAAACTAGTACGGCTTCTGCCAAAGGCTGAAATTGAAAACCTTGCACATAACACATCTAGCAGCATAATCAAGTTCCATTATAAACTGAACATTGCTGATTACTTCAGATGCTATACTGACATTAGATTTAATAATTTAATTGAATAATTGAATGCAATTAAGTTCAATACAAAAGGCTGTTTATTGTTAATTTATTATTATTAGTTTTACCAAGAATGTTAACATGTTGGGAATCATGTCCTGCACAAAGTTTTCCAATGAGTTTTTGGGAACTAACCAACCAGGATAAGTAAATACAAATTATGCACAGGTGATCAGCTGGAATGTAGACACCCAGTGAAACAGACCTTTATTTGTCTCTTTGACACTGAGTGATTAGTGAACGAGAAGACTTCTGAGCTTACTGCATTTCCTGCCTTTACCAAAGAATTGTTTTTATTAATTTCACTGCTTTGGAAAACAGCTGACATTCAATCTGGCTGAGAGAACGAAGATATTTCTGAACTGACTTCAACAATCCTTCTTTTTGACAGCTAGCTTGCAATGAATGAAGCTGAGTAATCAGCTGCTCATGTTTGAAATAGGAGCTGTACACCTGAAACACATCTTGAACTTGCATTTCAAACATGTTTGGAGCTATGAGTGTGTTGAGATTTTCCATAATTTTAGAGACACTTCTCAAAACTTGATTGAATGCTGAACTTTGTACTATCAATTACATAGAGTAAGATATATTTATAACATTTTCTTGCTGATAATGGAAACTGTTCAAGTATTTTAATTTACATTCTCTTGAGATCGTCTTTTCCTCTGGATTTTGTGCATTTCAACATTATCTTCCTTGTGATCAATTACCTTGGGAGTTCAGCTTTTATAATTTTTGGTGGCTGAGTGAATAGCATTTTCTTTGTACTTTTTATATTGCTGAAAAACCCAACTGCTGCCGTTATCAATTATTTTGGTAATTTCTGCAGAACATGGAGCCTCAACCGATTCCAAGAAGCCAGAGAATATGACTACTGCTTCTTTTCTTTTTTAAAAAATAAGCTAATTTTAAATAGAATTTCATTAGCTTAAAGTGAGCTACGTGTGCAGTGCAAAAATATGCATTGTCTGCAGCCTAAAAATGTTTCAAAACTACTTGTCTTTCCTGTGTCAACCCTTCCACAGGATAAAACAACAAAGGAGAAATGAAATCTTATGTTTCCAGAACTATACCCTGCTTCTAGAACAATCCAGGTGCTGTTGTCTTTTCCTTATTATTTTTTTATTTAGTATTGTGAGCAGTCACTTTGTTTAAAAAGATAGCATAAAAAGCATACCTGGGGGGGGGGGGGGGGGGGGGGGGACAACCAGCAGACTTTATTCATATTGTTACACTTAGTAGCTATATCTGACATAAACCAATATGCTTAAGTCATCATCATAATATTAGTGAGAGTGGTTTAAATTCTGTAACTGCAAATAAAAGAACATCATCACCATAGGTGATATATTAGAAAAACCAGTGAAATATTCTTGAAGGGTCTTGTCTGTGTCAAAACTCAAAGGCATAAAATCACTTACACTGTTGCAAAAGTCACTTCTTTTGACTATAAAGTAACCATCATGATGTTTTATTAGATACTCTCCTCCAATTTCATTATTTCAGTTTAAATGAATGAATTTCTGAACGTATTTTCTTCTGTTCCCATTCAGTTCTCATATTTCAAATTGGAAAAATATGAAAAAAATAGGTAGTAGCCTTTCTAGTAAAGAGCAGTTTGGCACAGTAGCTATCTGTTTTATTTATTTGCTGTAAGTTTACTGCATGGATTCTGTAAATGTTAGTGAAAAGGTGACAAGAAAACGCATATCTGGTTGTTTGCCTGACAGAATCTTTTTGGATCATGTGAAATCCCAGAAGAGAGCAGAAATATTCTGTTTCCTGATGTTATCTGAGCATACTCATCCAGGAGGTGGTTTTGGACTTGAGGGCAGGAGAGGATTGGGGGAGGGGGGGATGGGGGATGGCGGTCAGAAATAGGAAACCTGATGGAAAAATGAAGGGTTTCATCAGAAGTACTGTAGACATCTGTGATACAGAGCTAATAATGAAGACTCCTTTTACAGTAAAAGAAAAGAAATTAGTCATAATGTCCTAAGCTAGACATCAAAATTATTTTATGGTTTACTCTGTTAATATCTGTTTCTTTCCATTGACTGAATACTGAGCTCAGGGTGACTAACTGAGATACATACAAAACTTTATAGATATATACTGCCAGTTGATATGACTAAGTCTAAAGGATATCTAAGAGTAGAAGACAAAATGCACCATCAAATCAAATGTGACAAAATTATTTTCTCAGAGACCAAGAGGTGATAGAGTAGAGTTTGTTGCTTGAAGTACCCACAAATTTTTGTTAGAGGAAAAAGCTGCAGGAAAAGTTTCAATGTGTAAAGATTAAATGAGTACAAGGAAATTGATTATCAGCCTCTTTCTTTTCTTAATCTGTCTCAGCCAGAGAATTTTTTTTTAAATATTGTAATAAAATAGGAAATTTACAGGCATATTCTCTGACTGTTCAGCATAATAGACTTGCAACATAAGCTTTTCTTTATCTAACTAATCTAACTAATATGTATTAGATTTTCATCATTATACATTCTTCATTTTTTCCTTATTTTTCCCTGAGAACATTGAAAGCTTATTATGTTACTACAAGTTTTGTGGCCCCCAAAGAACATCAGTTGTTTCAGGTGACAGAAGAAACCTAGATAGCTTCCAGATATGTATCTAACCTTTTACAAATTGTAAATCCACATCAAGTATATGCTCTGTGTACTTTGTCTGAAGTAATTTGGCATGAAAGCCTGAAAGAGCAATAGTAATAAAGGATTCCTTCCCTAGTTTCAAAATAATGATAAATAATGATACCCTAACAAACATCAAACTAGAGCATCCAGTGTTTCAATGATGACCTTTTTGATAAACTAGAGAGCAAGATTTTTATTGTGGATGATATGAAACATGGATAGGCAGTTGGAATGTTAAGAAAGACAGGAAGGAATTTCAAGTTATTTCCATAAATTGGAGAAAATAGGGATAAAATCAAGTAGGGACATCTACATTTTCATAAGCTTAGAATAATTATCTATTCAAATACTAGACCTTTGATTAGGTAGTTAGCAGAAAGAGGCAAACATTCTTGGGTATCTATAAGGAAGTATGAACAGTGTTTTATCATGTAAAATGTAAGAAGTAACGCTTAAAACATTTTAAGCATTACATTTTATGAGAGATATAAATAAAACACAAACTCCCCAAAAAGCACAGGAATGATCTAGAAAATATGAGGTACAAAAATAGATGGAATGGGCTGGCATAATTTTCCCTAGAAAATCAAGGGAGGACATACTAAACCATATTTATATCCATTGAAAGCTGATATGGAGAGGAAGCGACGAATCTGTTTCTCAAGCGTAGGATTTAAGAAAAGAAGATAGAGACTGAAATTGCTGGAAGAAAGAGTTTGTTTAGGCACAAACATTTTAATTTTAAAAGTAGTGATACTCCTTCACATGCAGCTGGAACAGCCTGAGGTTATAGAAACAGGCTTGATTAATTGTGTGGGTTTTCAATGTACGTGTGCTGTATAATTAATAACCAGAGTTTTCACTGAGTAGATAAATTATTCTGGTGGCCAAAGCTTTGTCATCAATAACCATTTTCTCCTGGAAGATATTTTAGCTTGTTTGTTTGTTTGTTTGTTTTTTCCTTATTGGGGGATGTATTTTCTACATTGTCAATAGCAAATTAAAATTATTGGCAATTTTTCTGTTTCTGTTCTGTATGCCAAAATTTAGATAATTTAAGGGAGCCTTAGTTTTTTATTGTGATGTATATGTATTTCCTAATACTTTGACAACTTTCAGACTTGCAAATTTGGAACCTGAATGTTTGCATAACAAAATTGCTATTGCAACAAGTAGCAAAGTTCTCCAAAACTGCTGAGGGCAGAAAATCCCAAAGTACAATTCTTCAACCAATTTATTTTCATGTTCAGATGCTAAATTTGGTCTGTATGTACCTGTGGAAATTGTGGATTTTTCCTCAGTGGGAGTCCTTTAAAACAGTTTGAAGAAACATCTATCAACAATGATGAAGGGTCTGGTGTTTGAAATATGGGTTCATTCTTTTGGTTTGCTCTAGTCAATTTATTATAAAGTTATTCAATACATAAGGGAAATATGAAACAGAAGAGTTTATATGTGTGATATTAAATGCATAGAAAATCTTTTTTTATATATAATAAGTTGCAAAGAAACTAGTAATGACTACTGGATTTTCTTTTGCAACAAAAGTCCCAAAAAAAAGTGTAAAGTGTTCATGCTCAGAGAAAGTCATGAATGATCATCAGTTTCATGAGTAGGCAAGGGAAAGAACCAATCTGATTGAAGAAAGAGAGAATAAGAAGCTCAGACAGTTGTGCCAAATTCCTCTTTACAATCTAGGTCAACCGATTTGTTGAAAAAGACAAAACAGAAATCAGAGATAATGATGAGAAACATCTTTACCAGATCCTAAGTATCAAATGTCATCTGATAGCTTGGGGATATGAGACTTCAAGCAAAAGAGATGATCAGAGATTTTCATTCTGGATATAAAAGTGAATGTCTTAAATAGAATAATAGATGATGTAGGGACTCTATTCAAAATTTTCCTAATTTCTAGTCCTATTTTTTTTCAATTTTATATTGAAACAAATGGTGTCTTTTTATTTTCACAACCACTGCCATACATGTTTCTTATTCCCTGTTTTCTGTGTTGACTGTATTCCCTGTTAAACTTTTTCCTAACTTTCATCTGCTTCACTTATTTTTTTTTCTCACAAGCAGAATATGGACTCTTACGATTTTGGTATTCTACCGATTCACTCTTACTTCTGCTGTCAATATTTTTTTCTTAGCCTTTTTTCTGAATATTCTTTTAAAATCTGTTTCTTCCCTCTCCTCATTCTTTTCTCTAATCCTTTATTTGTTAGACTCAGTTGACCAGTGCTGTGGTTTTTATGTTCTTACTTACATAATGCACTCTAGAATGCTCTTTAGCCTTGATGTTTTCCACTCACCCCTCTGTTTCAACCATTCCTGTTACTCAAATATTTGTCCTCAGATCATTACTTTGTCTATACACTATTTGTTGCTTATATTTCAGGATTTTGTTTTTATTGTTACCTCATCTGCTTTTCCTCAAATATTTGTGGTATTTTCCAAAGTTGTTATGGCAGGTTAAGACTGCAGAACTTTATGTCCATATATACTTAAAAAGAAACAACAGGACACTTTAAACTAAAATATTTAGTTCCCACAGGTAAGCATATTTTGCGTATTCTCCAACATCTCTGCTTTCTTCTTTTTCTACTATACAAACTGACACATTGGTTTGATTGAGATTATACATTCTTCGGTAGAGGGACCATAAAAGATCATAATCTGTCTCATGTTCACTCACAGATGCTATTTTTGTTCCAGCCCAGATAGCTATCACAGTAGGACAGAAACTAATTCAAGTGGAGGCATGAGCACCTGCTAGTTAGTCTAGTGCAGCTGCTTAGAACTGTGTCTCTCAAAAACTTTAATTATAAAAAATACTAAAAACACAAGTGACTCAGAAAATCATTGGAGCTTAGTTAGTATGTCTGATTCAGAAAATTCTTGGCACAGAAAATATGAAATCCAACCTGTGTTTTAATTTTAGAATACAGTTTGGGTTTAGAACAGAAAACCCATCTCAAAAATCACCCACAGAGTGAATACTACTGTGAATTCTCCACAACTACTCACAGCCAACAAAGAAAGGAATAAAGCTGGCGTATTTTTTTAGATTACTGAACTTTAATTTTTCACACCTCCTTCACATACAGCTGGGGTGGCTTGAAGAGTTAGTAATAAACTTGATTAATTGCTTGGCTTTTTGATGAAGGAATTCATACTATATAATTAGAGATTTCACTGAAGTGGGTACATTATTTCAAATCTTACGTAGATGGGGGAGGCTTTCATTTCAAAGATTTCTCACCAAGAACCATTTCTCATTGGGGCAGACATTTTCTAATTCAATAATAAAATGTTTCACAGTTCAAAATAGCAAGTAATTTTTGATGCTTCTGTTTTATGCCCCCAAGCTTGATACATGTTAGACTGTCCTAATTTTCTGATCTGCTAAGGCACTCTCTGTAAGGATTTACAGAGCACCAAATGCTGAACACTAAAATCACACAGGTGAAAATAATGGATGTGTTCCTCAATGTCAGGATGGAACAAGCTGGATTTAGTGCTTTCACACAGAGAGTTGTTGAGGTTGGAAGATACTTCTGGAGATCATCTGCTTCAACTCCTCTGCTCAAGCAGAGCTGGGTGCCCAGAACAATGTCTAAACAGATTTAGTATATTTCCAAAGTGTAAGATTTTTTAGCTTCTCTAGGCACCCTGTGCCAGTGAACAGTCACCCTCACAGTGTTTCCTGACATTCAGAAGGAGCTTTCTGTGTTCCAGTTGGTGTCCAGTGCCTCTGGCCCTGTCAGTGGGCACCACTGGAAAGGGTCTGGCTCTGTCTTTGCACACTACCTGAAAGTATTCATGTGCATACATGAAATCCTTGCTGGACCTGCTCTCCTCCAGGTTAAACAGTCCCAGTACCATCAGCCTTCCTATATATGCAAGCTGTTCCAAGCCCTTAACCATCTTTGTGGCCCTTCTTTGAGCTCTCTCCAGTATGTCCATGTCTCTCTTGTACTGAGGAATCCAGGACTGGACAGAGCACTCCTGATGTGATTCCCATCTTCACTGCATTCAGTCACAAAATATGTGTTTCTCAGTATTTCTCGCTGAATATCTTTAACCAGTTATGATGAACCTCAAGGTCAAAATGTGCCATTAAAAACATTTCTTCATTAAAAGGGTTGCCAAGCATTGAAACAGGCTGCCCAGGGAATTGATGGAATCATCATTGCTGAAGTTCTTTAGAAGATGTGTAGATGTGGCACTTAAGGATATGGTTAGGAGGTAGACTTGGCAGTGTTAGGTTTATGGTTGAACTCAATGATCTTAAAGGTCTTTTCCATTCTAAAATATTCTGATTCTTGCATGTTCAATGGCATATTGGTGTTAGAAGACAACTCTTCTCAAGTTCATATTCTCTGAAGTATGCAGAGGAATGAATGCTTTTTCAATTCAGGCCATAAGATACGCACTGTGTATCACATATATTGATTCTATGAAGAAATAAAACCCTTGCAAGTGGATGGCAAGGAAGCTAGAAGTGATTTTGGCAGACTGACAACTCTTGAAGAAATTATTGCTTCCAGAGTTATCCTTTAAAGATGAGAAAATTACACACATTTATTTAATTTTTTATATCTTGTTGCAACTCTTCATAATATTTAATTTAGCTTTTACTTTGATATAATCTTATTGATTAGGCAGGGGTTTGTTTGAATGACAATGTTTCCATAGAGACTGCAGGGCAGGAAGGCGTATTTCTGAAATGCTACACATCTAACACAAATAATAGGATTTCTCGGAATAGATGCTTTTGTGCAAAGCCACATATAATAGGTTGGAGACCAGTATTCTTACTAGAAAACCTATGGAGATAAGCCTCTTTTCTCTAATTGTCATTAATTGCTTACTAACTAGCAAGATGGAGGTATTTAAAAAAAGAAAAAACAAAAGAAAAAAAAATGCAGTACTCTTGGATCTGTGCACTCCAGGCACATTTTTGTGGTACTTGTCTTAAGTGTTTAATATGCCAAATAATACCATGGTATTATTTACTTAATACCTTATTTTTCCAGCTGGGGAGCTAGAACTCACTTCTGCTATGTGCTGAGCATTCTGGAAAGAAAGCAAGTTCCAACATTTTCTGTTGATATTTAGCATGACCTGCAGCCCACTGAACTCAGTTAAAAACAAGATTCCTTTTGCTTCAAGGGGTACTTTCAGAGGTGGTGGCTGTGACACTTACTATATTGCTGTAAATGCCCAGCTCTGTCACAATTATTTAAAGGAAAAAGCAAAATGGATCATTGCTAACGTAATTATCTGAATCCATTCAAAAAGCCTAACTCTTGTCTTTTCAGGGATGTGAGGTGCTTCCTTGTTTTTGCTGTTATTGGTGCCTTTTTTATTCCCAGAAAATCTAGTATAAAGAAAAACCCACTGTCACGGAGGGGAGGAGAATTGTACTTTTTTCCTTATGGTATTTTTTTCCTATAATTTCTATAGTATCAAGATTTTAAGACTGATATTTACATACTAGCTGTATTACTTACCAGCATATCAAGAATGAGAAAATAATATTTACCTCTTTGAAATCCTGGCTTGGAACACAATGCAAAAAAAGAAGCACTTTAGGATACTTTTACAAGTAATTCTATTAATAAGATTTTAACCGGTAACTCCTCTAGATGGATAAATCCTAGATTCTGCATATAGCGCAATGAAGTTATTTGTACACAGGGAGTTTTAATCAGAAGAGACACTTCTTAAAATCTAGACTTTCAATGGAAATTGTCTGTCAAAGACCTTTCCTCAGAAGAGCTATGGAACTAAACAAACTAATCTTAAAATCTCCTGGAAATATCCTTGCTTCTTCAAGAAAACTGTTGTCTGGTCCAGCCACTGTTGCTATCCTTTTATGAGTCACATTGCACTTTAGAAAAGTCACAGAATACTCTGCATAATATAATTTTAATAGTTTCACTATCTCTTAGAAGTTCCAGATGTTGAGTAACCTTTCTAGGTATAAATTAATCTCTTTTGGTAACAGAGGAATGGATTGAGAGCAGCCCCGAGAAGGATTTAGGGGTGTTGGTGAATGAGAAGCTCAACGAGAGCTGACAATAAGTGCTCGCAGCCTAGAGAGCCAAATATATCCTGGGCTGCATCAAAAAGTAACATCAAAAGTAACAAGACCATCAGGTAAAGGAAAACAATTCTCCCCCTCTGCTCTCACGAAATCCCACCTGGATTACTGCATTCAGCTCTGGGGCCCCCAAGAAAAGAAGGCAGTGACCCTGCTGGAGAGAGACCAGAGGAGGGCCATGAACATAATCAGAGACATGTATCTGTGAAAGAGAAAACACCTCTATTTACTGTAATCTTCTTCTGTTTTTAATCCTATCTCTTGCAGTATACAGACCTCCAAAATTAATAGGTAATGAAAATGGATTATTAGTTTGTGGGAAGTTCTCAATTTTAGAAGAATGTAAGTAGATATTACTTCCTCTCTCATTTATTCTACAACAAAGGTCTTTTAAAGATAATTTTATTTTAGTGAAACATATGTTTAAACCTGCATCATAGCAATACATTTTTGTTTTCTGAGATTTCTAAGTACAGATTACTTGTACTAATCTAATTAGTGTAAACTAATTTAATTGGTGTCCTTTACTTATCCACACATATTTAAACACACACTATACCAGTTTTCCCTCCACTTTCTTTTTCTTTGCATGCACTGGACGGGACCAAATACTGTGAGATGGGATGTGCCAGTGCACTGCCAGGAACAATCATTCTTTCATGTCTTTCTCCAAAAAGACATTGTTCATTTTAATGAAAGGGAAAATGGGACTAATAAGCTTTTATGAAAAGATTTTTTTTCAAGGTTCTAATATAGTAAACTTAATAAACCTAATAAAATACTGTACCTTTTGCTTGCTGTGCTTTTATCTAATCTTATAATATGAGATTTTTTTTTCACTTTGATAGGTGTAAGGTACGGTACTTAGTGATTAGAGGTGTTTCACAATGACATTTGGAGCACACTATAATCAGCAAAATGATCCTTCTGGTTTGTAGCTTTTCTTTGAAGGCCTGTTACAACACATGGGCATTTTGTCTATTCCATCTTAATACTATTTTTCCCTGGCTTTCATCTCTTCTGTAAACCACAAAATATAATTGTAAATGGCTTAACCAAGTGGGCATAAATGTTACTACCATTATTTTCCCTCTGAGGGCCAAACTATTGCAGCCAGTCTGCTGAATGAAGCACAGTGATGTAACAACATGTGCAGCCGTACACAGAATAGGCAACTGTGAAAAGGATATGGGAAAAACATGATGACAAGTATCAGGACAATAAGGGAAACAGAATCTGAAAGGCTGGCTGGTAATCTGTTCTGATCAGAGGTGTACCATGTTTAAACTGTCAACAGCAAAACTTGAACTAAATAGACTTCAAAGGAGTTGAAACCCCACAAAGGACATAAAGAATTATCCAAAGGTTGCTATGTTACTTGTTTTCTGAGGAAGTCTATGTTGAGAAACTTTTTTTTTTAAATAATTAAAACAAAATGCAGCCCAAGAGAAGGAAGATTTACATTACAGAGCAAGAAAACAAACCCATGCTCATAGTGAAAAGTTGTACTAATACACTGTAAACTGTGATTTCACCTTTAAATTATAAGTACCCTAGTAATTCCCTTTGAAACTAATCTAATGCTTGTGAAGTAAAAGAGCTATTGTTTGATGCTTTGTTTAACAAGAACATTAATTAAAACTAGTTCAATACCAATATTTTGGATAGCTATATGTACTTGTACTGCTATACAGTGATGGGTAGAATACAGTGCAACTAAAGCACTGTTTTACATTGGGGTTCTTTGTGAAGTAAACCTTTTTCTCATGGAAAAGAGCAAGAGAATATTCTTGTTTTTTATTTTCTTACTGGAGGGGTCACATTTTTGTTTCATTAGTACTGTGTTGCTCATTTAAGCTCTTTGACAAAAGATAGCTATGAAGACTTTGAGAAAAAATATTATTTATTTACAATTATTATTAATAATAATACACTATTAATAATATACAACACTGTAGAATGTCAAAGAACAACAAAAGAAAGAACATTATTTTCAGCTGCAACCGAAAAGGAAATGCACTTTAATTTGAGACTACTTTCCTGAGCATGCTTAAGCCATAGGCCTTTCAAAAAGCTGTCTGACATTTCAGCAAAAGGAAACAAAATTGGAAAGGGCAGGCAAGGTCTACCAATGCCAGACTTCAAATATGTATAGAAATTGCTGTTGTGTGTACAAACTTTAAACTCTTTTCTAATTCCAATTGAATTCAGTAAATTCAATTTGCTTAAGCTGGATTTCTCTGATCCTACCCCAAAATTGAATTCACAGAGCTGAAGGAAGAAATTATTGTGTTGGTCTGCTGCTTTTGTCCAACAACTCAGGCTGTGTCCAGGGTACCCTACAAGATGATTTACAGAGATATGAGGCAATACAAGCCAATTTTTGCCTTTGAGTCAGCTGAGAAGTTCTTTTAAGTTTTGGGTTTTTCAGCTGGCACCAAAGTTGTCTCACTAATATGGTAAAGGGCATTTTGAATTACTCTTTCTTTGTGATAGAACTACTTCATATGTTATAAAAGCTGAAATTCAAATTTATCCAGAGAGGAAGCATATAGGAGATATTCTTTAGCCTAAAGATTCAGATCTTCACCTAAAAAGAGGGGGGGAAAAGTGCCATCTCCCTCTGCAAATTGTATCTGCTGATTCACAAAAATGTGAAAAACTGTTGACATAAGTCATAAAAGTGTCTTGATTTCCCAGTATTCACTTTTTTGTTCTGTCATCAAAAGTCCTTATGCTCAACATCAATACATGGTTTTGAAGAGAAATGTAATCTTAAAACAGGATGAAGACATTTTCCAAATTTGTCTGCGGGTTCTGTATACCAAATAAGAGCAACATTATAATTTTTCAGAAATCAGTATGCCATTTCATTTCCTGTACAACTAATCCTGAATAACCAATATAGGTGATATGCAAGATGTCATGTGGACAGCTAATTATTCTTTACTTGTACAAAAAAAATTAAAATACTTTTTTTTTCATTAAAAACATCTTTTCTAATTAATTTCAGTTATTTAACTGAAAGATCATTTACTTTTTCAACCTCACCACTAAGAAATATTGGTGAAAATCAGTAGTCCTTACCTACAGTGAGTAGCGATCATATTTCACAGTATGATTTAGTATGCCTAATAATGAGATAGTATTTCATGGTTTGGACTAGTCACTCTTACACAGTCCTTCAATTGCAATAAATTAGTCCAGTAAAAATAGTTAATTTACTTAAAATTTTTGTAATCTTGGATTTAAAATACAGATTTGGAATTCATTACTCATTCTGCTCCTTTAAATTAATGATTCAATTTCAAATAAGCTTGTATCTGTATTGCACTTACTATCAGATTTTTGGTATAACTAAGTCCTTGTACAGGGTGTCTTATATTTCTAATTCAAACACTCAGCATACCCAGATAGCTGATGTCCAGCTCCGATACGTCTATTTTAAATATATAAAATCCACTGAATATTTAAAAATTATGAGAGGTTTTGTAAGTGAAATCAGTTATTATAGTAGCCTTTTTGTTCATGTACATTTTTAGATATCTGTCTATAAGGTATGATATATTCTTAAGTCAAAACAAATCCAGAGAAATAATCAGACAAGACATATACTTCAGTGTTTATAACTCTATATTACTCCTTCCTTTTTCTGATTCTTAATTGTCATATCTATAGCTTTAGATGGCACACTGAATGGTATATTAATTATTATACTGTACAAGAATATTGTGAATTAGGGGTCCTTGTTTTAAAATTTCATATATTTCTTCTAAATTCCTGGATCCAAAGTGGTCAACAATCAATATCAGGTTGGTTAAATACATTTTAGAGATGCCTTTGGAACTTGAAACAGAACTCCACTATGAAAAGCCAACTTACAGGCATTTCTTTTTTGTGTTCTTACATGTGATTTCCATAACAAATTCTAGATGTTCTGTTACTGCTGGTGCAACTGCCAATAGCAAAAGATGAGAGCATATAGGCTGAGTAGTACTGAGTAAAAAACAAAAAACTTGTGTATGAGTATGTGGTCATTCAAGAGTAACATTACCTCTAAAATATTAGTAAGCATGTTGTTTCTTTTCTCAGTGTATCTTTCCCAATGGAGCTGGGAATGGCTGCAGCAGATAAACTATTGAGCTGACTGTGGACTATTGCTTATAAATTTCTGGCTTTTAAAAATAAAACAGGTCTCCTTGTCCATACCTACCTGGTCTCTCTGTGCTAGTTAAAGATGAAGTGAATTAAACAATTTTGGTCCTTCTCATGACTCTTATTCCTGCATCCATCAAATGCAAAGGGGGTTGTTCTCACTGACTTTGTTAATATATAGATCCATTTCATCAGATCCATAGAATTCTAAGAGTGTCCCCAGCCTCACCATTTTGCACAAACTAATCCAGCTTCTGATCCCAGTTTAATTTTATCTTTGAATCCCCAAACTTTTTTTCAATCAGTTGTGAGCTATCATACCACAACATTCACATCAACTTTCCTACCATGCATTTCCTTCCAAATCTCTGCTTATAAGTATACTTGTTCTATCCTCTGCTGTCTGCATATAAATCAATTTTATCTGCATGTTATCTGTGTTTAAGAAGATTCACATGTTGCACTCAGCCTTCTCATCTGCATCTGCAAAGGCTCACAGATGATTATGGTTGCAAATATTCTAGACTCAATTAAAAGTAAACTATTAAAAACATTCTTCTTGGTTTTAGATATAATAATATATCTATGTTTACTATTTGAAGAAGTGCAAACTACTTACTGCTCATAATATTTACATTTATTGTGGTAGTTCTGACTCTAATATAAGCTACAGATGTTTTATATAATACAAGATACAGATTATAAAGTACTACTACTAAAATGAAGAGCAAGTTGCTCAAGTAGAAAACACTGAGTTTTTAACATCCACTGCTATAGCTATAGCTGGGAAAAAACTTGATTATAGGCCAGAAAAAATTCTGATTCCTCACAAGCAGCTATTTAACAGACAACTGCTGTTGAAGTCACTGTGAGTTTTGTATTCTGAAAGAGTTCAATATGATCCTTTTGAGCATGCCCTTTTTTCTTGACATTTCTTTTAGTGAGGTTATACTACTGACTTTAAGCGCCTTTATAGTATTCAACATATTCAAACTGGAAGCAGTAAGATCAGGAAATAAACAATGAGATACCTCATATAGAAATTCACCACATTCATAACATACATTACATACATCAGTCAAAGATTATTTCTTCCCATCATTCTTAATGTCCATTAAGTAAACCTTTCATAAGAGTAATTAGAATTCCATAGAGCCTAACAAAGCTGATCTTTGTCTATCAACCTTAGGGTCTAAGAACTAAGACTAAGGGATCCTCACAGAGACAAGAAGAAGAGGAAAAAGAAATTATATTCTCTTTTTTGGTTCAGGCAATTGCTCAGTACAAAACAGTCACTATTTTTAGCTACAGACAAATGGGTATGTACAAAAGGATACATACATTTAAAAGCAGTCAGGTAAAAACAGTCTCTTTTTCTGGGTAATTACAATGTCCAAAAATGGAACAAGGGATTCCCATGATGAGATTTGCCAGAAGCCATGTGCCAAAGTGTAGACTCAGTCTACACTTCTGAAACGTTCACTAAAAGGATATTAGATGTTTAAGTTGTCTAATAGTAACTGCAGTGATTGTGCCACTGCTGGTACTTATCTCTGTATTCAAAGTTTTATCTTAGTCATTGTATTATGATGGATGATGTCAAGGGTTATTAATAACTGATCTTCATTTCCTTTTCTTAAATGTGTGCAAAAGTTTATCTTTACAGAATATCATGATCATAAATTAATTAGTGCCTGTGAGAAGATGGGATACTGGCTTAATTACCACTAAAAACTGAAAAATGTGTTTAATACAATTCTCTTATTCTCAAGTTTACCATACTGTCTCAGTAATGTTTGTCCTGAATTTCTACTCTTTAAAATGGAATGTATATTTTATGAAAAACTTAATGCTTAAATTTTTCTGTTTAAAATTTACTGTCATCAAACATTATGTCATTACTTTCTATGGCATCTCATCACAGTCCACAGGATTAAAACTGATGCAAAACTTGACATAACACCAACGCCCCCAGCCCCCCAAATTCTGGTGTTTTGGTTTGGTTTCCTTTCATGGATGCAAAATCTCACTGAAATCAATGAAGATTGCATTGAGATTAAGCAAATGGTGAGTAACTTTTGTTCCACTACACACTAGCTTCAGAACATGCAGTCAAGGAAAAAACCCGGAATTGTTGCTCTCCAAATCACAGTCTGATATTCCTGTACTCTGGTAATGCAAGAAAATAAAGATCTTCCCTATCAGCAATCCAGTACAAAAGGACATATGCAATGAGTCTAGTTGGAGTGTACCTAGATTACTTTCCTTCTTCTGCTCATTGCCTGCTCATTTTGTCCAAAAAGCATGCATTTCAGTTTGTGGTTTTCTCACCTTCTCACACTATGTTCAGTTATTGAAAAACTTATAAACATAGAAGTACCTTAAAACAAGTATCTGATTAATCTACACCACTCAATATTTAAACAGAAATATTAATTAAAAAAATTACTTCAGATAATGGAAAAAAAATCCTATTGATTGTCAAAACAAGGGGAAAATAATAGGGATAAAATGCTGCTTCCCTTGGTAGATCAGTCTTTCAATGCATGAAAGGCACAATGTACCTATTATTTGAGTTGTAGCCAATCCATACCTAGTAGGGCAATGATAGCAGTGCAAGTTGCTGTCAAATTACTGCATCAACATCCATCACATAAAGTTGTTATATATGCATCTATCATTTGGTGTATTAGAAATAAAGTCATTGTAATAGAATTTTGTCATAAGATCGATTTTAGAAAATAAATTTCTTGGCTTCATCTCAGTGTTTACAGTGTTTGGTAGCTGGAGACCACTGCCTTTTGACGATCTTCTATAGCGGTGGCAATATCTCTTGAGATCAAGTACAGTATATGTCCTTTAGTTTTTTTATTATTTATAGACTTTTGCATTAAAGTTACTATGAGAAAGTTCAATGAAACACAAGGTACAGTGAAACACTATTTGTTTCAGTCCTTCTTTATTGCAAACCTGACTGGTCACATATTTGCATTAAATTGTTTCATGCTCTGTCTTATCTCTACTGCCCTAGAAATGTAACTGCACACAAACGCAAGAGAATGTATTTATCAAATGTATACCAAGTCTGCTGCCTGTCTTCAGCTGATACGATGAATGGGTGTAGGAATTAATGACATGAGAAGTTCTTTTTTTAATTTACCCAAGGATGAATATAACTTCTTTGCCTACTGAATTATTCTCATTGATCATTGAAAGAAATGACAGAGAACTTTATATCTGGGAATATTTGTCATGGCCAAAGCTTTTGTATAAAACAAATGTATTTTAGGCTGTTTGGGTGGATTTTATCCTTCCATTCTGTTTTTCCAATTGTGTAAAACAATTACATACAATCATAGTGGAAATGAAGGACATAACTATAAACTAAATGACATTTGATTTTTTTTTCCTCACAGTATCAGGTATCAAATGTCAACATTAACATTAATTTCTGTTGACTACTGATAAAACAAGTGACAAGACACTGCTGAATTTCAGCCCAAGTTGGGAAAACCTCCAGTGATGGGTGCATGCTTGGTTTGTCTCCATCCTGGAAAACAGATGATAGAAAATTCAGTAATGTGTCACAGCTTGGTGTTGTCAGCAAACTTGATGAGGCTGCACTCAATCCCACTGTCCATGTCACCAACAAAGATGTTAAAGAGCTCTGGCTCCAATACAGACTTCTGAGAAATGCTACTCATCGCTGGTCTTCGTGTGACTCTGAATAGGCAACAGTTCAAGGTATTCTTTCCTTTTTTATTGAAAATGCATAGAAAACTATTATAGTCAAGGAAAAAAAACCATTTATTTGTCCTTAGGTTCTCATCTTGAAATGGTAGTAGGTAGTTCCTTTCGTAACTTATAATTAACTGCCAGGATTAATAGCTCATTCTTAAATTGGAATTTTGAACCCCAGAACTGGAGTAGAGGAACCACTCAGAGTTAAGCAATTTTGTTATTATTTATGTTTTGAAATACATTTACTGTGACCAAAGTTGATGCAAATAAAAGGGAAAAAACCCCACAATACATAAGTAAATAACTACAAGCATATAAACTTACCAAAAACTGAGATGAATCATTACTATTCATTGGAATTATTGTCACTATGCTGATTTATGCTAATTACAGAGTTATTAATATACTGAGTAAAATTATGTGATCACTGCTGGCTTGCCATTGTTTTCCCTTGGCTTTCAGTATCAATTAGTCTTATTTCATTGAACCTTGAGTAGGTTTGTACCTGCTCCTTACAAGGCAACTATCAAAATGTTTCAAAAATGTTAGTGAGGTAAAGATTACCAAACAGTATTCCAGAGCCTAGTTTTTCCATCTTTTTCATGGAACACTCACAGAAAAGAGAGGATTTGTTTTATGGATGTTTCATCCTTTTTGTGACAGTGGTACTACAGGCTTAAGGTAAACTCTTTTCTCATTCATGAACATTTGTTCAGTTGCATCGAATGAAATTGCAAATGTCAGCAACATAGATGGAAAATAACAGGAATGAAAGCAGAGCAACACATTATGACTGGTACTTGTAGCATTTACTGTACCAAAATAATTTCTATATTGACCCCAAAGAGCATTTCTGTGCTATTTATAAATTCTGGGAAAATAATACAAGCCTTATTAATTCAAATCAATATGAGATTTTCAGTCTGATATGCACTTCAAGTATGTGTTTGCCATTAAAACTGAACAGAAAACTAGTTGGGGTGGATTTTTTTTCGGCTGGAAGATGTGACTCAACCAATCAGCAGTAATGCAAAAGGCTTTTAGAAATGGATACTGCAAGTGAAAACTGGGAAATTTAAGCTTGTTAATAGCTAACATTTCAAAAACTAAATGTTGTGGGTTTTTTCAAGAGTTCAGTTATAATTAGGATCCCACATGAGTAGCTTTTGAGAACCTGTCTGCTTTTTATGATACTGTAATTAGAGCTGCATCTATTTTTTTGTTATAATTTTCAGCCACAGTGACACAGAATCACAATCACTTGTGCAATCCTCTGTGTTTTTTTCCTTTCTTTACCTGGCTAAGTAACATGGTAAAGGTAAAATACAAAAAAAAAAAAAAAACCAAAACCAAAAAACTAAAAACAACAACAACAACAAAAACCCCAGAAAAAACAAACAAACAAAAAAAGGAATATTTTGTGGGAACTTAAAGCCAATAATCAGTTTTCAAGTCTTTATCAGAACTTTCACTCACAGCAGTGGGTATCAGTATGCATACTACCAAAATAAAATATTAATGAAACGGATGGTCATGAATACACTGCGTAGTGTAACACAGTGTGGGAAATCCCCTAACCAGCTCTCAGCCAGCCTAAATCTCTATCTGAAGTGACACACTGTCATAGGGAGATGCTAGCTCAGATCCTGAAACAGCATTGAAGTGTCAGCCTCATACAGCAACATAAGAAATTATCTCAAAGATAGGAGGAATTGGCTTGCTGCAGCTCTGCTAAAATGACTATACTCATTATAGGTCTACAGCTAACTCTTTCTCTGATATGCTGGGAAAACTCTGCACCACTTGCAGCACAGACAGCCATACGATTTTCCATAAGGCCAGCACACATGAGGAAAAAATTATGTCACTCCAAAAAAATTGCACTCCTATTTCAGAATCTAGTACAACTGCTTAACAACATGGTAAGATAGTTAATATTACATGGTGGCAACATATAAAGATGCTGAAAAAAATTACCTCATAACTTGCAGTTTTTAGTCTCTTGATAATGCTTAAACTTAGAAGAAATAAACTAATCACATAATTGCTCTCACATTATACAGTTGTTCCCACATAAAGTGGTTGGCACTCAACTAACTAATCAGGTGTGATTACAACTGCAGTATTTGTGAATACTTAAAAAAAGAAATCTTCCTATAAGTCTTTGGAAATTAAATGCAATATGACTTAGCAAGGAAAATAGTATGTAAAAAACATTGATGTCAAGCAACAAGTCTGAAAGCTGACGTTTGGATTCCAGGATAGAGTGGTGTAAGTAAGGGATTCATTTAAAATTCACTGCTCAGGCCAAATTAAAAGACATGTAAAATAAAGAAAGTGGCCAGAAGAACTGAAATAGATATATATCAGGGTCTGGACCATAATGAAAAAGAAAGAAATGTAAAAATAGGTGTTTAGAACATCTCCTCCTACTCAACAGGAGTCTGCTTAAATTTTGGACTCCTCTTTCTCAGTTTTGGATAGTTTTTGTTCAAGTATAAATGAACATGGAAATGAAAAATATTTAGAGTAAACAAAAAACTGACATTTTTGTAAGGTAAATAAAATGGAGTTTCTACAGAATTTTGGAAATAAAGTATATTACCATGTTTTGAAATCCTGAACTCCACTATCACTAATATTTTCTCTGAAATTATAATTGAATTCCAATCAGGTGTAGTGATAGTTTCATCATTCCATGTAGTATTATTTTTCTAATAACAATAAAAAGATCAAAACACTAGTGATAGTTCTAATACCTTTTCTACAGACTTTACAGTGATATATTAACAGCCTGGTCTTTTTCTCTTTGGCCATTTCATGCCTTTATTCACAGAAATTGTGAATACAAAATGACCACCTTGTTTCAGAAGGAACCACTTCCTTTAAAGCACCACTAACTTTAGTTGCCTGCATAGTTCTTATTAATATCTGTCCAATAGGCATGTGCTCAGATTCATTACTCATCAAAATATTAAGATCTTACTAATATGTACCTAGGCTTATACAAACATTCAAAACATCAAGAAATTTCAGGCAAAAAAATAACAACAGAAAATAAGAAATGCAGAAGTAAAATTTGAACTGTTATGACTTTGAAAAATTTTATTTTGGTTAGCATTACGCAAAAATATAAAAAGTTACAGCCAGTGTATTAATATTTCAATTGAAAGGAGTATGACTCAGTCATGGGGAGTATGCTATCTAATTTTAATGTGAACAGTTTGCCTTCTATATAGATAGCTAGTCGTGGCTATAAAAAATAAATTAGGTTTGTCTAAAATATTAATAATATTTTTATCATTTTATAATATTATAAATATTTGAATAATATTTATATTTTCCCATCTAATCCTCAGAAAAGCAAACTACTCAAAATTAATTTTTGGGGAGATGCATTTATTTTTTTTTTAATGGTATTATATAGAAAAAGGAAACAATAGAAAATCATGAAAAGTTATGAAGGTTAGAACATAAAAGATACAGTATGATGGTTGTTTTTTTTGGTTTTTGAGTTTTCTTTTAAATAAACTTTACAGACTGCCACACAGAATGAAGACCAGAGACTTAGGCAGAAAAATTCAGTTAGTTTTACTAAAAACTGTGGAGAGCCAGTAGTTTACAGAGCTGAAAATCAGTAAAGTATTATTTAAAAATAAATCATAGTAATATAAATCTCAGTATTTAGATTATCTTCAGTTTTATATAAATCTACACAATGTATAGCATAATCAATGTTAATTGCAGCAACAGCCATAAGTTTTACTCCCAATGACTTAAAAAATATTTTATCACTACTGTATGATGTAATAAGCCTAAATTCTGGATAGGAAAAGGAGATTTCATGTACTTTCTGGTAAATAAGACTAAATTGTTTGCACACTTCTGTGTCTGATCTATAACAGGAAAGTTTATTGTCTTTTAGTTTTTTATTTACCTCACAGGTAAGCAAGCACTACAAAATAGAATAAAAGAAGAATTTCTTTTGGTTTTTCAGAGTGGGAAAGAAACAAGCCATAGTATTATCAATGTGATCTTCGTTGACATAGAGTGCTGACTGATAAATTATTTTCAATCTGAAATCACAACTCTATAGTTTTCAAATAAAATCTCTAAATTTTCTAAATTTCAGTTTACCAACAGTGGGGATAAATTAGTTCTGTTTAAATGAATTATCCTATTTTGTGTCCTAAATACCCCTTAGGTAAAATGAATGAAAAGGTTATAATAAAATGTAAGGATGGAATTAATCTACTGGAATTCAACCACAAGGTTGATTTGGATTCTAGGCAATACCAAACCTCCAAGCTTCCTCTTTCAAATAATTTAGTAATGGATTCATAGCTGTCACACTAAAAAAAATAGTTTATAATATCTTTGTTAGATTATATGTAGTTTGTAAAGCAGTAATCTGCTTTTTAAAAAAAATTCTTAAAACTTGAGTTGCTAGAAAATATTTAATAAAATTAGAAAATATTTAATAACATTTAATTAAATTTAATATTTAATAAAATATTTAATAAAATTTAAAATATTTTATAGCTATTCTTTAGAATTTCTTTACAGTGAAAGAGAGGTCTTCTAAAGTGCCTCTGTGATAAATGTTTCATTCTGAGATTGCCATTCTCTGGAAAACTCCAACTCCCACAGAAGTAGAGGCAAAGTTTGCCAAAATGAGTTCATTCAAGTTCATTTTTTCAAATTAATTCAAACAACTTATGTTTCTGAAGCTGCCTTAGAAAACCACAGGGAAAAATTTATAGAGTGAGCAACTTCTGAAGAGAGAAGGAGGCAATTTGTTATCTAATGAAATTTCCTGTGTAGCAGGACCAGCACACTTTCCAGAATCTGTACTTTTCCAAAGACACTCTTCTTTTTCTAGGGAAGAGGCAAACACTGATCACAAATTCTCTCTCCTGCTATGTGTTTGTTAGTTTGGAAGACCCTTGACACTTTTGTCAACTGAATCTCACCTATTCTAAGAAGTCCTATTCACAGCCCCTTGGTCAGGCCCACAGCTTCAATCCCCCTTAGAATAAAAGGAGCCTAAAATAAAGTTTGCAGTTCTGGGTGAGTATTCCAGTGAGAAATCTGTTGTGTAAAAACCAGGTCTCTCTCTCTACCCACAAAGGGGCTCAACAGTTTCTGTATCTGGATATAAGGAACAATTGAAAGGTAGGTGCTGTCACTTGATCATGTGTTTATTTAAAGATCGATTCTACTCAGGCTGAATTTCCAGGATTCATCCCCAGCTTAGGCAGACTAGATCTTAGCCCAGCTCTTGCTAGGTGTCACTCTTTTCCAGGCTGGAGTGTTTCACCTTGTAAATACAATTTAATTTATTTGCACCTAAATGCATGACTTCCCTTTCTGCTATATTGAGCCAGATATTGTTTGATTATGTTCAGCTTGTCAAATGATCCGGATAACTTTGTAGAGTAATATATCCTCTTTATTATTTACTACTCTCTCAATTTTCAAACCAATTACAAATTTCATCAGTAATGATTTTACGATTTCTTTTTGGTCATTGATAAAAGTACTTCACAGCACAAAGCCAAGAGCTGAACTGAATGAGATCTTATAGAAAAGAAAAGTGCCAGTATTTTTAATTTTGGGGCTTTTTCAAAGACAGTAATGCAAAAGACATATTTTCCTTTGAAGGAAGTATTATTAAAAGTAAATAAATAATTGTTTTTTATCTATGTCTACATTAAGTTAATAAAATTATGAAATTGCAACAAAATAATTAATGTAAATATTTCTTTTTTAAATTGTTGCCATGTATTTGTAGTTCTTCACGTGGTGCATTAATTAAGCTTTCCATAGCTTGTCTTTATTTTAAAATAGAAACCATGCAGGCATGGGAAAAAGAAAAAAAAAGCAGAATCCAAAAGTATGGTTTTTAGTTACTTAAGAACTAAGTATCTCAATTTTGAGTATCTCTTTTTTTAAACAAAGGGATTTGAATTGATAGAGATGTTTTGAACAGTATTTCACACTTGTATTACATATACTGTCAACCTGAAAAAGACTAAATTTAAAAATCTCAAGTGCCGCCTTTTCAAAAGCAAAATAGAAAATATGAAAATTACATATTCTATATACAAACCAGAAGGCAAATGCAAACTTGCCTCTACTTTAGTGAACCAGATTTTATTTAGAAAAACAGATACTTCCCTCCTCCACAATTGTGAGTTCGTGGATAAGCAGCTAACTGTGAAAAAGAATGAACTGTTAAAAATATTTCCTCAGAATCATAATAAGTTAATTGAATGATAATTTATGGCACAAGCATATCACTTGTTTATTTCTAATAATTTCAATGAATAGGTCTTAAAAGTTAAGATGCCAGATTCAGGTGACTGAAATATGATCTTAGATATAGCTGGAAAGGGAATGATAAGAAAAAAACCCATGTGTATTTTGTTAAAGAACTAATTAAATATTTTAAGTAGATTCAAGTGCATAATGAAGTACATTCAAGTACATATAAAGCTATGAAAAAGTGATGACAATCCTGAGACTTTCATCACATGCAAACCATTTTTAAATTAACAAAATTCAAACAGTAGAATTTTACCACCAGATGGATAATTAAGGGGAATAAATAGATTTCTGTACTGTTTTACTTCTATACTGCCTACTGTAGTTGGCAGGAATTAGTTTGACCTCCAACCCAAGTAAATGGCCATATTTCAGTCACCTGAATACTTATACATCAACAAAGGATGAAAGAAACAGCTCCTTTAATTTCTTTTTTAGTCTCCCAAATCCACAGACTTATAAAACCAGAAATATCAATTCCTCCAGAATATTTATGCTAAAATTTTCAATTATATTGTTATATGAATAAGCTTTCAACTTGGAGAGCAGTCTGTATCACAACCCAGTCATCTAATTAGATCATGGAGACCCTTAACAAAATTTAAGGCATGTTTGATGGCACCTGTTTAAAAGGAGCCTTCATAGTCATCTGAAGTTTCATTTCAGGTTTCCTCTGTACCAGACTGCCAGAGATCTAAGACAAAGTGCCTTAAATAAAGTGAGCCAAACACATTTCTAAACTAATTCATTCAGGACAGCCTGTCAATATTCCTAAATTAAATCAGATAACAGTTCTTTGTACAGAAATGGCTGTACTTTAAAAGGTACAACGTTCTTTTCACTTGCAGTCTCACAATTGCTCTGCAAATGCCAATTCAACAGTAATGCTTATGGTATTTAGCTGGGAATTTCTGGGATGTCAGCAGCTCCCTCGGTCTTGTTTGAACATTTGAACTATTTGATAGGTAATTAAGGTTTCTCTCAATAGTCTGTAGCTTTAGTTAAACCATAAAGTCTGTGTCAATGAGATGTTTTTTCCCCCGCAGTTCAACCTGGTCTCACTTTCTCTTCCTATCCATATAGCCAATGATCTCACCTCTGCAAAGAGCCTGACTGAGATCTGACTTACTGCACGTGCACCTGAGGTGCCACTGAAAAATTCCTGCTAATGAAGGTAGAGAATGAAACCAGCTACAGCTCACTGTGAAACATCCCAGGCAGGCAGGATTCACCAATTGTGCCTGCAGATTGGTTTGATTTATGCACAGGAAATCTGAGGAATTCAGAATATATTTGGTTTACTGCACATGGAAACTTATTCAGTGAGTACACAACAAATGTGTTGCGGCCTAGAAGTTCCTTTCTTCTCATTGAGAAAAATTTTGGATGACAAAAAATCTATTTGGTTATTTAAATAAAATCAAAGTTTTACCATGTCTGAGGTTGTAGGGCACTATGATCGATCCTTAAAACTATGAACTATGTTCATAGCACATGCATGCATTTAAATGCTGACTGTGGTGATAGCTGAGGCAATACTGAAAGCTCCAAACAAAATCACTAAACTTCAAGTGAAGAAGAGAACAAGACATAACTCTATTTGATCCAAAAGGATTGTTAAAAGAAATTGAATTAATACCCAAAACAAATGCAATAAATAAATTACTAAAAACAACCCCAAAAACAAACATAAAACCCAACCAACAAAAACAAACAAACAAACAAACAAAAAACCTAAAAAAACCAAAGAAGAACAAAATAGCAAGAAGAAAGTACACATCGTTAGAGTCCAATGACCTACACTATGTTCAGGTATAATAGCAATTTCTAAAGGAGAACAGAGTGTTGCTGGAAAAAGAAATGTGTTTGAGTTTTGGCAAAAATTAAGGGATTTTAGAGACCTGAGTCTTTTTTATGAGTTAAACTACATTTCCCCACTCCACTTTTTTTTTTTCTTATGAGTACAAGCTCTGTGAAAATAAGGCAATTCATAAACTCAGGCAGTTCATAAACTTAGCAAGCATTCACCATGAAATGTCACTGAATGATGATAAATAAATATTAGTATATATTGGTTCATGTTAGTGGATCCTATACCATAGGACTGGTGTAAGACTTCATTAAGACAGGGTTACACTTGGAAAAAATATATTAAAAGTCTAGGGAAAATGACAAGGAAATCCTTCCAAAGTTCTTTCATCTAAGCACAGAAATTCCAATGATGCTTCAGCGTCAAAATAAAGGGTGGTAATGCTCCATTTCTCTGAACTACCATAGGAATTTTTTTAACTTGAGTTTGTCATATACCTGCATTATGTTACTGTCAAATGTATCTATAAAATCTAAAATAATATCAAAAAGATATAATTAATATCTCTCCCTCACTGAGACTGTGTATCCTGTGTGAAATTCAAGACTGCAGCAATTTAGTATACTAGTTATAAATCCCTGAAAAGCATGGTTTATGATGAAAACTTTGACAAAACTAACTACAATTGCACAAATGCATCACAAGCATGAGAAAAATTAATGTTTTTCCAGTACCAAAATGCGTTATTGCACTTGTAAATTTACCTTCTCTAGCTGTATAGGGAAGTAATTTAATAAATTATAGAACAATTATTACATGTTGCAAATGTTAGATTTTATGATCACATTATTGATATTTTATGTTAACAAAGGTGAATGATTATGGAGACAGTGAGAGCACTAAAACTTCAAAAATATTATCTTAGGTGATTCTTTTATAATTAATTAGAGCAGAAAAGATTTAAAACTAATTAGATCAGAAAGGGTTAACCTTTCCTGAAAATTAACACTGTGGAAACTACAAAACAAAGAAAAAACAAAACAAAACAAAACAAAACAAAGCAAAACAAAACAAAAAAAACCAACCAAAAAACCAAAAAGACCAACCAATCAAACTAAAAAACCCCAAAAATCTAAAAAACCAGAGCTTTAATTACTCTTAGAATGATTCCGTATACATGAAACCATTAACTTCCCAGTTTATTTAGGAAAATAAATAGTATGAGATCAGCAAGACTGCACAAGCCTTCTGCTGAAGACTTAAGTAATCTAATGGATTGCCAGGGCTTTGAATTGGCATCTGTGTTAATAATTTTCCTTCTTAAAATCAAACATGAAAGCATATAGTATAGTTGTCATTCCAATTTTTTTTCCTTCTTAATGCTTTAGTCCATGAAGTTGCAATATTAATATTTTGATTCAGTTTGTAACTATTTTTTGCCCTGTAGCAAAACTATGTTTTCTCCAGCACTATTTGCTGAGGCAATTTCCTAAAAGAGAAATCGATTTGTACAAGAGTTAAGGATGTACATTTCGAAAATTTCTTCTGTGTTTTCCCAGTGAGGTTTACCTCCTCCAAGTTGAAACAGTTGCTATATTTGAAAGCTGAAATTCCCATTGCTGATTTTATTTTTTCTTTGTTATTGAGTATATGGCACATTTACATAGAGTCTCAAGTCTGAAGACATCTTCTTCAAACACATTTGTATTGAAGAAATGAAGACAGCAGAAGAGTGATAAATAGGTTTGGATTATCCTCCCCAAATAAAAGATTATAATTACATTACCACAATTTCACCTGTGGATAAAAACAGAATGAGGCCATATTTTTGTCTGCATTAAAGGTTTTGTTTCATGGCTACTATGATGTGCTTATCTATTGTTTATACCAAATATTGTCACTAATATAAAGAAAAAGTCTGAAATTTTGTGTCTGCAGAGAAAGTCCAGCAGATCTTTGGACTGCAACTGCTCCCCTGTCCCTTCTGCCAATTTTTTTCTTTAAAGTGAAAACATCAAAAGTGACTGAGGGACTGAAGGTTTATTATCTCTCACACCACCATGTGTCTGAAATACTAAAATAACATAGAAGCTCAGGGTAAGACTACAGAGATAATGCCAATCTGTTGGTAAGAAAGGTCTGAAGATGAGAACAAAGGAAGCTCCTGGTTCCTGGAGAAGACATATTTTACTCCAGAACTAATAGACTAACACTTTCTAGGGCCTATCGGGGTTAGGTGCTCTTCACCAAGTGCCCTTGCAAAAGGTTTTCTGCTCTCTGTAACCTCAGAGGTTTCTTCATGGATGAATTAACTCCCTGCCATAGGAGTCCCTGGCAAATTGCAGGGTCTTTCAGCATGCATTTGTGCTGCCAGACATCGACTCCTCGGTTCTCCAAGCCTTGTCATGATCAAAAGATTTCAGAGACAAAGGTGTTTCCTTCTGCCTCCAAAGAGCCCCTACCAACCCAAAGTGAAGCAGCTATTTCAAGAAAAACAAGCAGCTTTACTCCTTCCTGGCCCACCTCCAATCTTTTAACAACATACATTGGACTTAGAAACCAAACTGGAAACAAGTGTATTAAATATTTCTACCATCTGTCACAAAGCAGTTGCAAGTTATTTGCATATCTTGCGCTGCCATGACAGTAATGAATGCCTTTGGTTTTAGCAGTGAAAAAGAAAAAAATATCAATATATGATGGACTGAGTGTCACCTTTTCTATTCTAACTTTTTGCAGACTCATAAGTAAATATTTGAATTCAATAGTACACTACTAGGGAAAAAAATCACCTATGCATTAAGACACTGTGTTTCAGATCTTTGAGTTATCAAACTTAGAGGTATTCTGTTTAATTCGGTAGATAGGATTAAAAGAATTATCATTGCCACAGATGAAAGAGAAAGAAAGAAAAATAGAGTTCAAAGTGTGTCTTCAGTGCAAACCAACATAATTAATAGGACATGACTGGTTTTCATAGTAACTATGTTAAGTCAGGGCCCTGTTCAAAATTTTATATTTACAGATAGGAAGTGAAGCTTGTAAGACTGCTTCTTCCAGAGAGAGAAAAACAAACAAGAAGAAAATGAATTGATATCCTGATTTCTGCACTAGGGAATTCATACGGATGGGTTCGTTTTCCCATCGACTACCAGAGCACACTGAATAAGTGATACACAGTCAGGAAGGTATTCTTTCTGTCACCACCTAATGACTTCTGGATAGTTCACTGTATCTTCAGCTACAATCTTACTTATGCATGTATTGAATCATATTAATACCTGAATGAAATATATTGCTGGAATCAATACTACATTTTCCACAGCTTACAGGGATACTTGAAATGTTTGGTATAATATGCACATATGATTATTACACTTTTTTAACTTTTTACATCTTATTTAGCAAATACAGACATGATAATTTTTCAAAAGTATAAAATATCTATCAACAGAACTACATTTCTAAATTAAAACTTACCTCAAATGTTTCCAATTATAAGCAATGCTGCCCACCTCCTGACATACAAATTCCAATGTTTTAGTAACTTGCTTAGATCATGTTAACATTTGTCTCAAGAGTAAATGTGTAACAATATTGTAACTTTCAAAATTGAATAATTCCTTTGTTAGGGGAATATATGTCCTCGGCTTTCAGAAATTCCAAAAACTTTTAAAAGTTTCTACTTTTTCTTCTACACACAACTAAGAGCATTATCCATCCTTATTCACTGAGATAATTATTAACTCCACATCCTGACCTCATTCATTGAGAAATCTTCCAGTAATAGGGACAAATATATGGAGTGAGACTTTGCCAAATAGAAACACAAATCACCTTCTTTGAAAAGAAGTGAAAATAAAAATATAAATGGCATATTCCATTACACACTACATCTTATAGATGTGTTGTGAACTTATTCTCTTGGCTTTTTGAGACATTCATGAATTATTCTGTTTTTTCTTAGTATCTGTTGCTAAATACTGAAAAATGTATGAAAATGAGAAGTAAAAAAGGATTACACTGTCTTTTAGAACAGTCCAGGGTTGTCAGTGAATTGATAGATATGTAACAACAAGAACAGCATCAGTTGTCTAGGAATTTTATCTATATAATAAAAATTATACTGTCTAGTGTAGCCATGATTGTATGGACAGGACACACAGAGGTGATGACATTTTCAAGTTATAATTTCTATTTTTTGCTAATCATGCTTTAAGATATCTTTTTTA
The DNA here is from genome assembly GCA_024500445.1 of Entomyzon cyanotis. Taxonomy (NCBI): domain Eukaryota; kingdom Metazoa; phylum Chordata; class Aves; order Passeriformes; family Meliphagidae; genus Entomyzon; species Entomyzon cyanotis. The sequence goes on along the minus strand of JAKEPQ010001016.1, from coordinate 57,024,219 downwards.
ATGCCATGAGAGAATGAATTACTTCAGTTATTTATTGTCTATCACTTTAATGAGAATTATTTAAGTTTTGGGTTTTTTTTCTGTAAAGCACAAGTACTATGCAGCCTCTTAGGAAACCTTCCAGACAGAGTTTTTGTTGATTTTGCTTATTTAGCATTTATGGATTTTAAAGATTTAAGGTAGACAATAAAAATATTACAGGGATCTTGCTTTTCCTGCGGATGCAGTAGCACCCCTCTCTTCTCAAACAGAGCTGAGTGAGAGGTGCTGTGGAATTTGATCCCCATGATCTTTATCTTTTGTGGCTTCAATTCTTCTCTCCATCCTGTGGCAGGGGAAGGGGAGGAGCAGGGGGAAATGAGCAAGCAGTATTTGGTTTGCAGTATTTCAGTGGGAGCACCAAATTGGAGAATACCATTCATAAAACGCAACAACTGTGAAATCAAACTTTGGCTGAATTTTTTGAGAAGTAATTATTAATATGAGCAATCAATACTGGACTAGGCAAATTCAATACTGAGATTCTACAAACATTTTCTTTAAATATATTTTTGCCTCTCCTGGCTAAGGGTTTACCTATTTCTAATTTACATCAATTCTTTCTGAAAATAAGTGATGTGTTATACATTTACATCACTCCTCAATGTAAATGTTTCATGAAAATTTTATTAGTTTCTTAATAGATTTGAGGTATTTGAATACCTGCCAGTTTGTGGAACTTGAATTAATGTGTGGAAATATTGAGCAGAAAAGTTCTAATGTCAAATACATAGTTTGTTTTAATTCACATAGAATATTTTTCTGCTATCAGACACTGGCTATGGTGCAGTTGTGAAATCAATATATTTCTACATAAAGATTTAATTGATTCAATATTTCCCTATTATCCCCCTGTAAAAGGAAAATGAGAAGTTCCGCATAAATGTTTTGATTATTTTTTACTAAATTTTTCAAACCAAACTTATCCCAAGACAACAATAATTTTGATAAAGCTTTGCACGATCTTTAATTTCTAGGGAAGCTATTTTCAGTTATTAGATTTCAGAGTGTGTAGTATATCTCTTACATAATGCCTGCACATGATATTTTTTTTAAATTTATCATTGATTCAAAGGGAAAGAAGAAAAACTGAAGCCAGAACTGGAAACTTCATGAACTACACATGGTTTAGAAAAAACTGTGGAAATGTCTGGTTTCCAACCAAGGGATCTCGACAATGCAGTATTTCACAGGAATAGAGCTCAAGTTAATTCACAGACTCATTGAGTGCAATAAAAATCTACTAGGATAATTAACCACCAGCATTCAAAACTCCTGAAACTACATCAGAAGCATGAGAATTTATAATGAATATAATTTTAAATTTTCATATTTGTTTTTAGTACTTTTCTTTCCTCTTCAGAGGAGGACATAAAGAAATCAGAAATGGAGGAATGAAGCTTAGCATGGGAAGAAGGAAAGATGGAAGAAGGGGTTTTTAGTTTTTGTCTTTTATTCTCACTTCTAAATCTATTTTAATTTGCGATAAATTTAATTATCTTTTTACCAGGTTGACTTTGTTTTTCATTCCTGTTTTTATCTCAATCCATGAGCTTTCTCATATTATTTTCTCTCTCTGTCCTGTTGAGGAGTGGGAGTGAGAGACCAGCTGGGTGGGCATCTGGCAGCTGACAAGGTCAACCCACCACAGCAATGAAACAATAGATTGTTTTAAACAAAATTTTGCTTTGATGCTTTTAAAAAATCATTAAAATGGAAATTGGCAAGTCTACCCAGCATTGATTGTTTGTGAGGAGAGAAGAATGAAAATTAAAAGGAAATATGGTGGGAATTGTTGAGTTTCTCAGTCTGCTAACAGTCTAGGTAAAAACTGAGAGATAATTGAAGTTAAATTGTAGATTTTCCTTGTTGATGATTTTCATTTCTTTAATACTCATTATCCCCCTGCCTTTTCTCCAAAAGAGCTATTTCTATAATGCTGCCTGAATGTAATAAAATATTAGAATAGAATTATTTGTTCTGCTTAACAACATTTCACTTTGCCATGAATGGACTCACAGTACCAGCAAAGTACCTCAAAGACAAGATATAAAAATATTGTTCTGCTTTTTTTACTAGACAAAATTATTAGTGAAACCAGTGGGCAGAGGAAGACCTCCAAACTCAGCCTGGGAGGAGTAATCCCCTAACTAGGTAACAAGCACTGCCTTGAAGAGAAAACTGGAAGAGAGGGTGCAGTGGTGTTTGAGAGACTACAATCTCAAGGCATGAATACTTGGTTTCTGCCCAGATCACTTCATTATGCCATGGAAACACAGGCCTGGCTCAGGGAAAAAGGAGATTTTCAATTAGTTTGTGTAATTCTGCTGTGGTGCTTAGAGCTGCCCAGTTTATATGAACGAGACAAGAAGGAAGGTTGACCAAGGCATGTGGTGAGGATACCAGTGTGGCTGTGTTTTTAGTAGTCATCACTGTTAAGTTGTCCATCACATCTGAGCACCAAAGAAAACCTACTGTCATGGGTAGAAACACAGAGAGGGCAGGCTTAGCTGCCTTTCTGTTAATGAGAGTTTCTTGCATCTACTTTCACGGGGAAGTTTTATACTTTCAGATATGAAGACATTCTCGAAAGACAGAGAAGGGCCAAAAAGGAAATGAGTGAGTGATTTGAAGAAATTATGAAGGAAGTAGAAATCCTATGAGAAAAAAACGTTAAACTTAATTTTGTTACCCAGGCACGTATACATATTGCTGTTATTAATACTGAGATTATTGCATAAATCGGGTAGGCTGCATGCATGGAGGTACAATTAAATTTTTTAGTGAAATGGAATGCCTTTTAGGTTATGTACTTCTCCTTGCCTGTACTAAATCCTACTTATATACAATATGTAGCTCAAATATTCTCATTAATCCACAGTATTCTGCATGCTGCAGTCTAAATTCCTACAAGTAGCAATGACACAGAAATTCTGGTATCACAAAAGTCCGCTGTACTGCATGCTACCATCTGAGCTACACTGGGATATGAGTAGTTTCGTAGAATACTTAACAGTCAAATGGTAATTGAAAATATAAGGCAAAGATGCTAGTTAACCTAAATTACTGGTATTGAGGCTTTAGTTTTTCTCAAAAAAATTGTCAGTTGAAAGAGGATCTGTGAATAGGACAGTTTACTGAATGGGGCTGAAGAAGACGGAAAAGGATAATGTCCTCACAATATGTCATGCTGTCATAAAAATTATATTAGTAATGTGCCAGACATATTGATGTTTTACAGCTGAATGCCATTTTTAACTAGAGTAGGCTAAAGAGATGCCCCGTGAAATCTATCTTTTCCTTTTGAAGATTCCTGTGTTTCTTTTTTTTTTTCAAACCCTGTAATTTTTAATAGCAGTACTGAAAAGCTTTACTTCTATACTTTTATAGGTAAAGGTTTTAAATTGTTTCCTTCTGAATATTTAGAAGCATTGGAATCCTCAAAGCAGAAGGAAATTAAGAATAAAATTTGACAATAGTCTATAATCTTTATAAATACCAGCACTGCAATCCAAGAAACAGTTATTTAAATGTTATTTCTGCAGTAATTCACAGTATTATTTTAGAGGAATTTAGAATCTTTTATTGTGAAAAAAAATTACTTTTTATTTTTCTCTGCACAAGTTGTTTTTTGGGTTTTTTTTGCTTTTATTCCAGGCAATATGTCTTTTTAAAACCTTGTTTCAAATGATGAGAATATTACCTTAGCATGAGCTGAATTATCATTCCAGTTAATCCTTATTCTGAGTTTCTCTTCAGAAATCTCACAAATGCATTGGTGAGGGCATAAAAGTAGAAGATAAGATAGCATCTCCATTTGCCATGTCTTATCAATACACGTAACAACGAACTGTATGAGAAATGGATTTCTCTGCTTTAGAGAAAAGATTCATGGCAATGAATGCAGCTTCATAAAACTAAAACACAGGCATAATTAAAACGTTGCTCACACTTAAACTTGTGTGAGTTCAGTTAACACAGTTTAGGTATTCTTGATACATTTTTGTCTTTGAATTTTTTATAGATAATGAAAACACATCTTCTACAACCTAAATTGGAGCTGAATTATGACTTTTCTGTATGTGAATTACTCTTTTATCATTTCATAATATGAAAATGGCATAGCCTACCTGATATTAGGAAAAGAAATGACAAGCCTGTGGCTGTCTTTACAGTAATAAAAACTTTACCTTGATCCACTTTGGCCAAAATGGTTAAAAGTATTTGCACCTAAGTTCAGCTATTACATGTACAAAAATCTGAGCAAATACAATAAAATAAATCATAGTATCAGCTGTTTTGACACAGTCCTTTAAAAAAAGGCTTCTTAAAAGTCTGAAGATTCTGTCCTTACTTCAAAGAAGTGCCAAGGTATTCAAAAAGTGAGGTTTCTCGCTCTGGGGAGGCGGCAGGACCCAGAAACCTCAAGAACGAGGTCTGCCGCGGTGCGTACCTCCACGCAAGTCCATGCCGGGCGGGACTGGTGCACGCTTAGCATGGCATGAAACTGGAGCGACAGAAACTCTCCAGGAAACAGGGGTGAGGCGAAGGAACATACTGGACACTGTCTCTGGTCTCCCAGTGAAGTTTATTTGGGTCTTCGTGGGGGCTGCAGGGAAGGGGAAAGGCAGAGGAAAGCAGGGCAAGGTTGAAGGGGCTGGGAGCCCAAAAACAGTGACCCCTGGGCTCACACCGGCATCGGCTGATAAGGGAAGGGAAGGGGGGAAGGATTGGCTCTGGTGAGCCAATCCCAGAAGGTCTGAGGGGAAGAAAGGCAGGGATACACACCAATAGACTTCTGATAAGGCAGGATGCATATTTCAAAAAGAGCCAATAACACACAGAGCAGGGGAACAAAGGAAAAACCTCGTGGAACCCTGCAAAACCACATTGCTACAAAAAAGGCATGCTTTTCTGTCATAGTTTAACCCCAGCCAGGAACTAGGCACCACACACTGCTCACCCACTCCCTCCCTCCGGGTCAGATGGGGCTGAGAACAGATAAGTCAAAGTAAGATTCATGGGGTGAGATATAGGCAGTTTAATAGGTAAAGTAAAAGCTTCACATGCAAGCAAAACAAAGTAAGGAATTAATTCACCAGTTCCCATGGGCAGGCAGGTGTTCAGTCATCTCCAGGAAAGCAAGGCTCCATTACATGTAACAGTGATTTGGAAAGATAAATCTGCTACTTTGAATGTCCCCCCCCTTCCTCCTTCTTCCCCCCGCTTTATATGGCGAGTATGATATTGGAAGTTCTGGGATAATCCTTGATCATCTGGGGTCAGCTGTCCAGGCTGAATCCACTCCAACTCCTTGTGTACCCCCAGCCTCCTTGATGGTGGGGTGGGAGAGAGGCAGAAAGGCCTCAGCACTGTGCAAACACTGTTTGGCAACAAAGACAACATCCCTTTGGTATCAACCCTATTTGCAGCACAAATCCAAGACATAGCCCCATCGCAGCTACTGTGAACAAAATTGACTCTTATCACAGTCAAAACCAGCAAAATTTCTTTATCAGTCATGCAGATCTGGCAACTTTATACAGCTTGGGCTGTGCAGAAAGATCTGTAAACTATCCAGCTGCAAATAACTAGCCAAGAGCACTGAGTTCCAGGAGCATCTCTGCCAGCCCAGTCAAACTCAGCCCTGCCCAGCTAGGGCTTGGAGCCTTCTGCAGCTTCCTTTCAGGGCTTCCACATTCTTGGATGAAAGACTGTATCCAGACAGGACTACTTATGAATGTGATGCTGTGCTGTACATCTGTGAGCTGCTATCCTGAGCAGCACAGAACTGGTACTCCACCACAGGAGGCTGAAGCTGGCCCTGCCTTTACTCTTTCATCACCCTGCCCTGACTTTTGTAATTGCCTTGACATATGGAAATACTCTCTGTGTGGCTTTTTTTGTTTGTTTTCTGTGTGGTTATTTTTGGTTTGTGGAAGGTTTTCTGATTTGTTTTGTTTAGGCTTTATGGAATATTTTACATTAAATCTTCTGAATCAGAAGGTTAATATGTAGACTTCCATCCACTTTCCCAAGATTGGCTTCTGCTTTTTGAGACTTGCATGTGACTTCACTTTTTTAATTACAACCATAAAACATCGCTCTGAAAGAAGGAGAGCAAGATCTGAATGTGACATTCTGCTGGTTTTTTTAACATAATGATAAAGATGATTACAGTCATATGTTCTTTTAAGCAATCACGAATGATGCATTTATGAGTAATACAAGTATGTGCTAGAAAAATTACACTGATTTTACTGCAAAGCTACTGGTTTCACTGGCATACACTAATTACTTTCCTGCAAAAATAACCACGTAACACTTTCTATTTAAACAATTGCTAACACTTTTGTGTTGCAAAGTACATAGTACAATTGTCATGCAAAACAGAGCGTACTATGTAATATCAATATCAGACAGGAGTGCAGTTTTAACATTTCATTTCACTCTGAAGATGATTAGGGACAAATATACATTATTTATTTTACAAAATATATATAATTAAGTTCTTTTTCTACCTCAGAAAATTGTTAGAAAAATGTTGTTAAAGTATGTTTGCACAAGATAGCTTCATATTCTAGACATGAACAAAAAGAAGTTAATAGAAAAATAAACAATATGACGAATAACATCACCTTCTTCAGTTCTTGGGGAAAAAGCAGCCCAAAGTTCTGCATGTGTGGCAGCAAATTGTTGTCATGATAAACCCGTCCTATTTCTGAAAGTGAATTGCAATGCTGGTAGCTGTTATGTACAGGAAACTTTTTTTTTTTTTTTTTTTTTTTTTTAAACTACTAGCATATTAGGATTTTGGCTGTGTTTCTATTTCTGGATTTCTTTTTTGCAGCTTTTTTCTTCCCCTCACTGTCTCTGCACAATTAGCCATAAGTATTTTCCTGCTATCTATGTGCTGATTGCTCCTTGGTAATTTGCAGTTCTTTCATCTTTCTTTTCTTCCTCTTCTCAGTTCTGGTCTTTTCTTCAACTATGTCCTATGATAGCTAATAAACATCAACTTGGCTTTTTTTTTTTTTTTAAACTTAGCATTACTGTTAATTTTATAAAGCTTGTAGTTATCATTTGTTTTATTTTAAGGGTAAACATTCCTGCAAGAAGGGCATAGAACAATTAAGGAACAGCATGTTTTCCTTTTTTCTAGTATATCATTGTTCTTCCAAGTTACAAGAGCTTCTAAATCCTAATGAAATAGCTACCAGTCCAGTGGAAAGCATTGCAGGGTCATGTCCAAACACCACAGACTTAGTTTTTCAGTTGTCAGATGAAAAAGGCTGCTCATCAGTATTTGGGGTATCCCCAAATAGAATTTTTTTCAGCTTTGGGCTATACGTGGAATCTTTTTCTAGCACAATTTATATGCAAAAGGTGTGCTGTATAACTTTCCAGTGGAACTTAGGCAGAAATTGAGCATAAATGGAGCATAAGTTATTCATGAATAGAAATTGTTAGATTGTTGACAAAAGTAGATCTATTCTTTTTACAGTTGTTGTCATCCATATGGATGCATTTAAGTCTAAATGCATTTATATATTACTTAATCTCTTAAAATATTTTCATAAGAATGGCATATCTGTTATGTTTTTATGTTAACAGAGATTTGGAAAATAAGGAAATTCATTTTAAATTAGAAAATTATTTTTCAGTCTGTTAATTAACATATTCAGAATGCAGAAAGAGTGAGAAGGAAAGGAAGGAAAGGAAGGAAAGGAAGGAAAGGAAGGAAAGGAAGGAAAGGAAGGGAAGGAAGGAAGGAAGGAAGGGAGGAAGGGAGGGAGGGAGGAAGGGAGGAAGGGAGGAAGGGAGGAAGGGAAGGAAGAAGGGAGGGAGGGAGGGAGGGAGGGAGGAAGGAAGGAAGGAAGGAAGGAAGGAAGGAGCGAGCTTGCTTCTCCAATTCTTGTGACAATATGTTTCTAAGATCATACTTACCCTTTTATCTTTTTCATACATGTATCCAACAAATTCTTAATGTCTATATAGGTATCATGTTGAGACAATAAATATGTTATTACGGCATTACCTATGAGCAAGTTATTTATGTCTGTGTATTTCTTTGTCTTATTAGAAAAGGTAGGTGTTAGCCAACAAGGACAAGAATACAAGAAGGTCCAAATCTGGTATCAGAGCTGGTAGTCCACAGAGTTGTGAAGGAATGTTCCAGGTTTTGTTCTGATCCAACTATAAGCTACTGTTGCTATTACTGTTATTATCATCCTTATTAACATTATTTATTCTTATTGATGTTCTTGCAGCATTATGCCTATCTGTCCATCTAGCTGCAGAGTTTAGTGCACACCTCATCAACTTTTATCTAAAACCTTTAGAGAAGAAACCATGTGCGAAACATTTTGCGTCAGACAACTCAATAGCACATTTTGATACTATCGCATGTTAATGTCCATCAAATCTTTTCAAACTGAGAAATAACTCTTTTTTGTTAGCATGTGGCATTAAAGAGCCATGGGTCCTGGGCTACATGTTATAAGTTTATTTTTGCACAACCAAAAACAAAGCTGAGGTCAATATAAATTCAAATTGTGTTCAGAATAGTTATGCTGGTTAAATCACCTTCAATTTTCAGTAAGTGGGAGTTTCTGAAAAAGAAGCATGAAAAAAAATAAATTAGAAACAGGTGGAAGTACAAAAATTGTAGATCCCTCTGCATACCATACAGAATATTCTGAGTTGGAAGGGACCCACAAAGATCATTGAGTCCAACGCTTAAGTGAATGGCTCGTAGTGGGATCTTTTTTATTCTCAATTCTTTGATGTTTTATACACACAGGTAAGAAATACAGTTGTTTGTACCAATTACAGATGTTTGTGTTAGCATTTATACTTCAGAATAACTGAGAACTAATTTTTTTCAGACTTGAAATTTGACCATTGTCAGTCTTCCCTTATAGCTTCACAGAGTTCTCCTCTAAATGTCTTGTCAAATGATCTTTTTTATTCATAGGAAATGTAGCATTTAAAATGGAATCTGATACCAGAACATAAAGTCTTAATTGAGAAAGAGGGTGAGGAGAAATAAAAAATATTAATTTTTAAATCAAAACAAATGGAAATAAAAGGACTCTGAATTACCAAGGTAAACTTCATCATCATCACCATCCTCATCGATCTTAAAAAGTATTTTTCATCAAGTAAAAAAATCAAGTAAGAAAGAGCAATGCAAGATATTATAGGATACTATATTTAACAAAAAAACCCATGGTAGATATTATCCACAAAGGAAAGTATGTTACCTGTGTAAGTGGAGTAAATCTTGATTGTAATTGAATTTTCAAGATGCGAATCAGAACCAAAATTAATAACTGAGACCAAGATTTAAATATTAACTTCTCACAGCTTACATGAGTTTGAATTGGTATTTAAGATGTTACAGAAAACAATAAAAGCAGTAATACTCAGATTACAATTGAAACCTATGATATTTGTGAAGAAATTTAGACATGTTTTTCTGGTTCTTGTTTAACCTGATGCATCTTGTTTAATTCAGAACATGAAATACCTTCAGCACAATTCAGACATAAACATTTACACAAGATGCTGATATTCAAAGTAAAAAACCAGGGCAGTAGGCAGGATGAACCGGCAAAACTAGCTTTCTACATGAACCATGAGAAAATGCATGGTTACCTTTAAAATGAATAGACTTTCATGCTTTGAGGTCTGTAGCTGAAATGAGAAAAAATTTCTGCATGGAGAGATTTTTCCATTACTGGTTTCCTTGTATTTTCTTCCAAAACATCCCTGGTCAGATAGATGAGCAACATGTCACACTGTGCGCTAGATCAACTATTACTCTGATATGATGTGATTCTATGTGGATGTGAATAAATACATCTTACAGACTTTTCATTTTTGCTACCTGCATCACAAAAAAAACAAAACAAAAAAACAAAACCAAAGGGAGCTCCTTGCCATAAGATACACAAACTCCAAGTACTGTTATGAATGCGGATAAGCATATAGAAAATAATAAACATATAAGTGTTTTGCTGAATAAATGCCTCAAGGAAAACTGCTCCTGCTATTGCTACTCTAGTAATTGTTAAGACCTTACAAAAACAATTTGCAAGCTTCAGGACCAAAGCCATCTAAAACAATGTACTTACACTTCAAGTTTTAGGCAAAGTGCTTGCCAAAATTTGAAAGCTCTGTCAGGGAATTTAGGAAGTGAGACCAACTATTAAATCCTTTGAAATATGCTGTCTTGGGAGACCTCTTTGTGAGCACAAAGTGCGGAGAAATACTTAATAATAAGGATTTATGCTTGCTAAATGGTGAAGAATTGGGCATGATAGGAAAATACCTGTGCTAATGTCTACAAACAATTCGTTGGTTGAGGGTATGGGCGTTAATGTCCTTGAAATGGGTCTTAATATCTCTACCAACCTCAAGGTGCAAGTTTGTAACAGATCCCAGAGAGTTTGATTCCTGGACTGAAGGGTAATAGACAAATGGATCAGCACAAAGTCTATTGCAGAACCCAGACAGACTGAACTTCTAAAGTTCAGCATATGTTCAAGGGGGGAGTATGTGGTAGACGATTCGGGAAGGCTGTACCTTCCTAGTATGTCAGCCGCTGGGGAAAGGAAGAGGGCAACAAGCTGCCAGGAGTTTAGGATAAAAGAAGGCTGCATCCTCAGAAACCTCGAGAGGGAAACCCCATGGGGGTGTGCCCCATTGGGCACTCTCTCCCTTTATTCGAATAAAGGTGCAGGATTCCTCTGTCTTCTTTGTGGACACTGGCTTTTCATACAGTGATTTTCCACACATGCATATGAGCTTATGTGATCTGCTGTGACACTGAGAAGAGATTGTGCATCCTGCAGGTTTTCAAGAACTCTTCATTAAAGCCATTATCTTTGTAGGGATTTTGCATTGCATCCAGAATTTAATTTCTTTCTCCTTAGTAAATACATTTTAAATTAGCTACATAGCATATACCCTTGTGCATAGTTCACCTCTGGGCTTAGTTAAGGCAATAAACATGTAAGTTTCTAGACCAAGCTGGTTTTGAGATAAGCAGAGAAAGCAGAGGTAGAAAAGAGCCTGTGCAACTTTTCTTGCACAGACTTTGTGTGTCTAAGTACAAGTTTCTGGGCAGCAGGCAGGTGTTAGAAGGGAAAATTCTGTGCTTTATCTATCATAGAAGATTAGGCTGGATGAGCATAACCTCAAACTAAAATGAGGATCTATCTGTTTGCTAGACCAGTGAATATTATCCTTCTAGCCAGACTTTAGTATCTGAACTGGGTACCAAGCCTTAAGGCAATGTGTTCAAACGTTATAAAGGATTCGGTATTCACAGGGAAAAACAAAATTTAAAAAAAAAAAAAAAAACCAAAACAAGCAAACAAAAAAAAACAAGGAAAAAAAGAAATAAAAAAATTACTTGCACTAAAACTACTAGAACTAATCTGTTGTTTACTGGGCTGCTAGGACCTGAGGAAAATGTACACAGCTCCTGGGATAAAGAGCATGTCTTGTTCACTCAGCAATGAACTTTCTGGACAATATATCAGTGTTGACAGTCTTTCACGGCTACATGTGTGGACCTTTATCTAAAGCGTGGTTAGCTGAAAGTTATAGGTAGGAAAGCTTTAGGATATTTTACTTCAATTACACAGGTGTTTTGCCAGAGGTAAGGAATGGATCACATTCTCATAGAAAAGGAGTAATGAGGCATAAAAATAAACAATGTCCTGATGACACCTCATCCTAAATAATCCATGTGCCTGGCTGTAGAGGTTGAGATGGATGCTAGCTGCTCTGCTGCTTCCCTGGAGGAGGTTGTCAGTGGGTGGTGTGGGTGAGGAGGTAATGTCAGTCATGTCCCACATGTGATGGTGAGAACAGATGAGCTGAGATGGTGGTGACTGAGGCATTCCATCCACAGGCACAAAGCCAACAACTAGCTCCTAGATTCCAGGAAATTAGGAATGTAAGAAAAATAAGCCTAAAAGTGTCCTTTGAGAGGCAATGTCTTTACAGGCAAAGGAATGTTTTTTCCTTACCAAAAGGGTTGCCAAGCATTAGAACACTGTTAAGGAAACTTCCTAGACTGACCATTCACGAGACTGCCTGGCAGTCACAGTCCCACTACCAGAGACTTTACTGGGACTGAAGCCCCTTCACAGCAGGAGGCTCCAGTGACTGATGGGTTCCCCTTGGCTCCCCACACACCCCACTCACACAGTCAGACAAGGTTTCCTCACTGGTTCAATCCCAGGTTTCTCAATCTGCATCTCAGTCTGATGTTTGTGAGCTGAGCTACCCAGCTCTCATGTATTCCTCAACAACAGGCTGGACAGGGAAGTACTTCAGTCGCTGGTCCTGGAGGTACTTAAAAGATCTGTAAACAAGGGTGCTTAGGGACATGGCTTAGTGGTGAACTTGCCAGTGTTAGTTCAGTGGCTAGACTTGATCACATTAAGGGTCTTTTCCAACCCAAATTGTTATATGATTCTATGCCATGTCTAACACCTAGGTCCAGAATAGAAATCTACCTTTAAATCAGATTGCTTCCTTAAAAAGAATGTTTTTTACACATAAGATGCTTTGAAAGTAAGGGCACTTAACTTTTTTTCAATTGAATCGAGTTTTACACTGGCAATGGCTAATATATTAGGCAAGGTTAGCAGGTGAGTTTCTCTGCTTTCGAGTTTCATGTTATCACCAGGACATCAGTAAGTGTTGAAGGGTGAGCTATCAATATTTCCACTTCTGTCTGGTAAACTGAGTGATTATGTAGATGCCTTGTTATTATGGTCAACAAAACCGCAACTGAAAATTTTCATTGATACTAGTTGGTTAACCTTAGGACAACCAAATAATGCAAGAGAAAATATGACTGGAAAAACAAGAAAACAAATCCCCTCTGATGTGAGTTATTTTCTCTCCCTATTTTTAAGACATCCATCGGTATAATTTTTGGATAAACAGCTGATTTTCACTTTGTTTTTCATTCTGTAGGTGATCAAACCTTGATAATTATGACTTTTGTTGTCATTATTATTATTATTATTATTATTACTACAAGTTTATGCAAAACCATTTCGGTTTTCCAATTTCAGAATAGCTTGTAGGCAATGTCATTCTGGTACTGACAACTTATGGCTCCATACTTTGCCTTGTGACATGTCTAACAGTAAAAATATACCCATTCTGGTTTCATTCACAGGATCAGCAATCTGGTACAGTCTCCAGGGAAAGGAGATCAGCTACTCAGCTAGTCAAATACTGCCATCAGCACAAAGTGTAACTGTAGAAAAATGTTCCTTGGCTACCATCTTTAAGCCATCTTCTTAAAAGAGTGACAATTTTGTTCTGTTTTGCAGCTTATTATATATATAGTGTACATCTACAGGGAAACTTCATTCTTTACCATCTTCACATAATCCTTCTCTCTGTCAAATGCTGTCACAAAACTTAACCTTTTGTAATGAGTAAGAGTGAATCACTTCTTCAAAACTGAGTTTCAGTTCTCAAATTCACAGCCTGGCTGAGGAGATTTAGCTGCCACACCTCCATTATGCCTTCAGCCTCACAGCAGCTGAAATAAACAGCCTTGTACCCGTTACTCCATTCTCATGTTAGGTTTGCTACTCACTTCTGTGTGAGAAAGTATAAGGGACATTTTGCACATTCACTCTAAACCTTTCCAGAGAATCAATGCACCATAAAACATCTGAAGTAGTCCAAAGCTTACTCTACTAGTCATTAACTTAATCAACTGCAGATCAGACAAGACACAGATAGTATATAACACCAAATCTGTTCACTTAGATTGTCGATATTTGGCCTTATTTTTGTATCTTAATAGGACAGTGGTCTAATTACCAGTAGATTTATTTGTATTGGTTAGTAAATGAAGCCATTTTCCCCTTAAAAAGAGAGTCAGTGGAATCACAGCTGGCATTTCCATTATTTCATTTTCTAATTCCAAAGGCAACTGATGAAACCTTAATGAGGTGGATGCTTTCAAACTGTCATTAATCTCTGCCTGGAGTTCTTTAATAGGATTATTAGTCTCAGAAAACAATAACCCAATAGAACAGCCCAAACCCCCCAAACCAACCAAACAAACACCCACCCCATCAAGTAAACAGTCGATTGTCAATCTGTGGGCTTTCTTCATGAATGATGTGAGGCATTCCTACCCTTTTGTAACCAAAATTTGATGGGCCTGGAGGATATATCCTTTTAACAGAATAAATAAACATTCCAAAGTGACTGAATATCACTTGGGAGGAAAATCTGTGTTTGCCTATATTTGGTATTGAGGTAGTAAAGAGAATGCCAATTAGAAATCCCACTGCAAAAGTGGCATTTCTATCATGTATTTCTGCAGCAATATATGCAGTGACAATAAAAACTCTAAGATGTAAAATCTTGAGCTGTTGTGTAGAACTTGATGAAAGGCTGGTTTCAGGCTGGGCGAGCCAGAGAGATAGATGAAGAATGCAATGTATTATAAGTTTACATATGAGTATATTCTTGTACGGCATTTCCTGTGTTGTGATGAATAGTTCTAAATAATTTCCATAATATATATTCTTTTGCTTTTGGTGCTTTTGAAAATACACAGTAGACACTAGTTTTAAACTTGCATGTAATGAGCTAGCTACAGGGTTGAATTTGTTTGTTTATTTATTTTATTTACTTATTGTTTCATTGAAAAAATGGCATAAAATGCTGATTGCTTCCAGCTGCTGAATTTATACAATATCACTTGTAGAAATGAACTTTTTCTTGAACAAGAGCTAAATTTTAAAACAAGATAGTGCATATAAAATCCGTAAATATGAAAGCTTAAGAGAAGGTGCTATCCTTTAAAAAAACTGTTTAAAAAAACGGCAAAGATTATTTTTTTCTTTAAATGCCCATATCCATTAAAAAAAAGTTTCGTAATGAAGGTTTCTGTTGCAGATCTTATTAATTTGCTTACTTCTATTTCTGAAAGGTGCACATTTTTCTGAATCAACTTTAAAAATTAATACAGTCGTACATAAGAAAAAATCAATGCTACATGTCAGCATACATATATTATGCCTGAGCTTACTGTGGAATGAAAGATATCCTGTATAGGTTTGTGCACTATTTGAAATCTGAAATCTTTCAAATACTTTGTAATCCAGTCTACATTACTGTATGAAATATTTATGCTGTGTTGAAACATCTTTTTTTTTTTTTTGGTTAGCTAGCATTCGTGACACTCTATTTAAAATCTGAGCTGTATTGATTTTTAATTCTATTTGAGTTGTGATTACATGTGGAAAACTCACCGTGTTTTCTAGTCAAAATTGAGTAGACATTATGTTCTTTTGAAAGTTAACAAGCTGCATGATTTTTTTGTTTGATTCACATTATAGTAAACCTGTATTTTGAATGTCAGTAACTGCAAATGGTCATTTGTACAGGGTTAGACTTCAGCTACAAATATGGTTATAATATGCAAAAAAATTTTATTTTCTTATGGTGAGTCATCTGGGGGAAGGTAACAAGATTTTTTTCTATGAAAATCTGACATTTATTCCTAGCAGCCTTATTTTTAACATACCCTGAAAAACATACGGTTAAATGTTTTCAATTTCCTTCACAATTTTTTATCCTCTTTCCTTTTTTTCTTACTCCCCTCCACTTTCTTGAAAGGGATTAAATTTCAATTCATGATTTTTCAACTGTTATCTGAGATCCTTTGGGATCTACTACCTGGACAAACAAAACCAAACCCAGAAGACTCAAGGGAACAAATAAAAAGCCCCACTTTTTATTACTCTTCCCTACATGTATCACTGCTCACCCTCATGAAATGTAAATTCAAGAAAATGCTACATAACTAAGCAAAATCAAAGACAAAATTCTCAATATTACCTCTTGTGCAATCAAGTCTGATCACTTCACCCTCCAGAGGCAAAAGATGCACTGTAGGTATGAGCTATGTGTTATATGCAGGTGTTTCAGTGCAGCTGGATGATATCAGCAGATGTCAGGTCCTATGTAACAGGCAGCATTATGATACTCTACCACCAGCATTTACACAAAGGCTTTGGTTTCCTCACCTCAGATGGCACAAATATATGAATTTTGACAGCTTGTAACATGCTTCTTCCAACCTGACCAGAACTTGTGTTTGTCCAGTAGTAGGGTTAGCATGTCAGTGCCACAACAACTGACCTCTACTTCTAGGGTGCAAAGTGTGATGACATTTTTTTGGTTTGAATATGTAGCAAATGCCACTGACTCTCCAATGACTGCTGATCAAAGAAATTATGAATGTTTACATGGTAAGACAGCAAATAATAATTTAAAAATTGTTCTTCTAGATTTCCAAGTTGAAAATATTTGACTTCAAATCCTCAAATATACAAATGTAATTTTTTAATATTACTGACATACAAAATATGAGCTAGCTGGAGGGAATCAATTTATTTAGAAGTGGTACTGGATTATTTACAAAAATCCCTGTTTGGCACGCATGTTTCTGGATGGCTTTGGAGTTCTGCTAGCTTGTAGAGTAAAGACAGGGAGGAAAAATGGAAATCCAATGGATCAAACCATAAAGTCTTCAATACTGAGAAATATGGGGAAAAAAACAATGAAGTTACAACAATCCCAAGGTTTCTAAACTGCAGGACTCTGAAGTAAGACTATGAATATCCACTGGATCTAATCAGCAGAGCAAACATGGCCTTGGAGCTTATGTCTTATCAGCTAAGCAGGAAGGGATTCACTAGAGAGAAGGTGACAGCTGCTGCAGCGTGCCTGACCTCCATATCTCCTGAGCCAAAGATCTCTTTTAAAAAAACATGAAAAAATACCAGTGAAGCATAGAATACTGACAAAGTTATATACAGGGGGGAAAAAAGAAAAATTGGGAAAGCAAGAAAAACCCAAAACTTTTCTGAAGTTTCAGGAAGGTTTATTATTTTCACTCAAAATTGAAACTGTTTCTAACAATACTTCTGAATCTGACTATGAAACTGCTCTTGGGAGCTAACCTATTCCTCCCCTCTTGTAAAGGTCCTCTTTTTGTGTTTAATAAACTGAAACGTGGTCTTCCCTTCACTGGTTTTTAATAAATTCCTCATCTTTATGCAAAGATATTCCATGACTGGTCTGCTGACCTACCTCTCACCTCCTGACATAGAAAGTAGATTTAGCAATATAACTGAAGAATATTTCAAAATTGAAATAATGCTCAGGCCACTGTCTGATAGAAATCCCGCAGGGTACCATGAAATTCTTAGTTCCTCTTGGGTGAGCAAAACCTTCCATCTTTCAGTGTGAACAGCTCATTTAACACATTAGAAGGTATCATCTTGCCTTGTAAAGTTCAGGCAAAAAAAATCCCAAGAAAAAATTGAAGCTTTATTATAGCTCAAGGGTGTCTTACCTGTACAGGAGAGAGCAGTGGGCTATTCATCTTGATCAGAAAAAGAGATGGTTCCAGGAAAAGACACTGAGACCAACTTTATCTTCTCCTCTAACAATACGAAAACAAGACAGGTACGATCTTACAGCTCAGTCTGTAGCTCAGGAACAGGGAATATTTTCCCTGGCTATGTCACAGGCTTCCCCTGGGATCTTTTGCACTACTTCTGTCCAGACTGGTTAGATGCTTAAATCTTCACCCATGAAGGAACCTCTGTGAATCTATGCTGCAGACCCTGAGCACCTCTGTTTCCTAATATAAAATGTGAATGACAATCTACTGTCTCCTAATTTACTATAGTTTTCATCAGCATTAAAAGAAGATGTTCCAGTGACTGAGATGATCCATGTAAATCCGCATGTTGTGTATTTGTATGGAGAGCTACTAAATCTGTGGGGGAGGTGTGAGAGACTGAAATATTATGGTTAATGTCTTAAACATTGTGAAAAAAGTACTTTGCCCATTTTGTCAAAACTGTATAACGATGCTGCCACCATTAAAGACCCTTTTTCACCCAAATATGCCTCCTGACAGGAACTGGACTGTAATGAAAGTGGTAATATTTTCCAATTACCACTGGCCTTAAAAGAAGAATGTACCCATAAGGAAAGCCAAACCCAGCATCTGTTCTGAAAATCAGCCCTGTCTCAGTTTGGCAGCAGGAAGCCACAGCCCACAGGCTCATACCTCAGGCCTTCCACCAGAGCACTGCACGTGAAGCAAAGTGATGCAACGGATCCAGAGTCTGTTGGAAGAGACTGTGTCAAACTTCCCCCCCCAAGGGAGTTACCTGGGCATTCCCACCTGGTGTGAACATATCATTATATAATGAACTCTATTTTTTTCAGGAACCTCACCACTGAGGTGAATATCTTCCATAAGAAGGGGACCAATGGGATACTGTCAGGATCCATGGAGTCGTGATATTTTCTACTTAATCTTTCTCTTTGTCACTCTCTGACCTGCCATCCCTCCCCTTCTCTCTCTCTCATTTACTGTTAAATAAAATTCATAAGATCTACTTTGGCATATGGTCTCATTTGCACCTTAATTTGGGCAGAGGGATCTTTCTAACAATTTTAATAACCGAATCTTAATGGGAGGGAAGAAGAATTTAAAAAAAAAGTATTTGAATCAGCTGAATCCTGGACAGGGTGTTTTATCCTTGTCTTATCTTTCAATCTTTAAAAGTGCGCAATTAGTTAATTGTAATGTAAAATCTACTTTAATTTCTTAAGCTTTAAAAAGTCTAAGCATTTTGGGCCTATCACAGACAAAAAAGTTTTGACTTTTTTTCTTTTTTTTAATCTGCTGTAATAGGTCTTACTGGGATGTGGTTTCTTTTATCCACAGCAGCAGGTGTAGTGCTGTGGTTTTGGTTTGCCAGATGGACCAGCGGATCCCACACAATGTCAAGGTCAACTAGGAGCTGATCATTTTCACAGTTATGGTCCTCCAACTCAGGGCACTGACACTCCCTTGATCCATCATCCTTGTTGAAGACAGAGTCAAAGAATGCATTAAACACCTCTGCCTAGTTCATGTTCCTGTTTTTGAAGTGACCATCCTTGTCCTGTAACAGCCTGATGTCATTTTTACACAGCCTATTTCCATAAATCTATTTGAAAGAAAGTCTCTTTTTTATTGTCTCCCACATTTCTGGCAGCTTCAACTCCATTTTCTCTTTGGCTACATGAATTTTCTCCCTACAGTGGCAAGCAGCATCTCTATACTCTTCCTATGTCACTTGACCCTACTTCCAGTGGGCATACACTTTCCTTTTTTGCTGTATTTTCAAGAGAATATTCCTGTTCAGCCAAGGCAGCCTTCTGCCTCGGTTGTGTGGCTTCCAACATTTGGGAATTGCTTTTTCCTGTGCCCTTAGGAGATGATGTTCAAAAAGTGACCAGAAGAGATGGACCCAAGCACCTGCAAAAACATTTTCCCAGGAGACATAGGTTACTAATTCCCAGAGCAGCCTTAAGTCTGCTCTTCTCTTGTTCAGAGTTGAGGTTTTGCTGGCACTTTTTCTCCTGTCAACAGAGATTTTAAACTCAATCCCTTTGTGGTCACTATGGCCAAGGTGGACTCCATATCTTCACTTCACTCATGAGATCCACCCTGTTGAAAAGCAGTATATCAAGGAAGGCATCTTTCTGCATCAGCTCCCTTAGGACCTGTTCCATAGAGTTGTCATCCAGCTTTTTTAGGAATCATCTGGCCCAGGTTGTACCAGCTGTGTGGTGCTCCCAGTTAATTTCTGGCAAGTTGACAGAAGTTGACTGGAGATTGTCCCTTGGTTCCTGAAAGAATAATTCATTGGTGTTGTTACCCTGGCTAGGAGATCTATAGACATCTCCCACAATAACATCTGAATTATATGTTTGGCCCTTGTTTCTCACCCTGAGGCTCTCAACTGTGCCATTGCCATCAGGGACCTCCATATATTCTACCCCTTCTATTACATACAGTGCCACCCCTCTGCCTCTTCTGCCCTGTCTATCCCTCCTGAAAAGCCTGTTACCATACCACAGGGCACTCCGAGCACAAGACTCATCCCACCAGGTTTCACTTCCATCAGTAAGGTCAGATCTCAGGGACTGGACCAAAGCTTCCAACGGGTGGCAGTTGCTTCTTGTGCTGGGTGCATTAGTGTAGAAGTATTGCAGGTTTGGTACATTGTAGCCAAAACCTCATGGAGCAGATGGAGGGGTCCCATTTAGTGCTCATCTCCTCAAGCTTTGGCACGCCATCCCATTGCTCATCACTGGCTTGCCTGGTCTGTCCCTTTCCCGCTTCCAAGGTAGTGTAAATCTCTGTCAAGGAGCCCCACTAACTCCTTTGCTAGAATCTTTTTCCCCTCAGAGATAGGTGCATTCCATCAGATGTCAGGAGACCAGGTGTTAGGTGATCTCATGGTCAAATACGCCAACTTCACACACTGACCACACATTGACCTGATGGATCTGATGATGCCTTTTCTATTGTCCAAAACCTCAACTCATCATCAGTATCTTTAGTGAACTTAAGCTTGGGAAGGATGTTCACTATAATTATTCATGTCTCTCTGAAAGAAATCAACTCCCATCAAGAAAGGTCTTGACATATAAACTACTCAAAGTCCACTTTGAAATTTTTAGAATTCCTCTTTTTACATTCCTTTCATTGTAATTTCTATGTATTTGCATTTATACTGCTCCTGCTGGTTTGGACTGTTAAAGCATATTTAGGTGCACCTGTATGAACTCTGTCTTTAATGAAATATAATTACATGAAAAAGTCAAAATTGAGTTATTAAAATAGAATTAAAAGACTTTTCCTCTCTCTACAGACTTTTGCCTTTTAATCCTTCATAAAGATTATTTGATCAGAATCATATCAAAACGTATAAGCATTTATTCTAACAACACCCTTGTATTCGTCATTGGAAAATGTATTAAAGCTCTTGTCAAGCTGGGTAACTCATGTGAAAAATGCTTCTTCGATCCAATGAGGAATGATTTCATCATGGTTTAGTTTTATGATGAAGGCTGAAGAAAGCACATAAAAGTTAGTAGGAATCTTATGGGAAAATAAAGTAACTGGCTTGAAACAATTTTAGGAAAAACAAATTTAAATTTCCAGTAACACAGAAAAAAGTTTTAAAGTTTAAAACAGAAGGTTAATGATACTCAACAATCTATAAAAACAGTGCATTTTAATAGGCAATCAGGTAGAACATTCACATCACACAGTTTAAATAAGATCAATAATCATCAGTGCTGTGATGAAAAAACATGTATCATTAGGGGAGACAAAAACTTACCTAATAAAATTAGAAGACACTGCAAAGTGATCTAGGTTGACTTTTTCTTTGTTTGGGTGGGCTTTTTATAAAGACAAGATGTGAAAATGTGTATAGTCTTGATAGTCTTGACATGCAGTTGTGTACCAAGTTGCTATGCCACACTGTTATACTAAAACAGATTAATGTCTATCTGCTCCAAAATACCACATCAAATACCTATATGGCCTGCAAACTGCAGAGATAGGATGCAATAGAGCAAGGAACAATTAAGAAAAACAACATCATTCATTTGACGAGTTTTGCCGTGACATGCAAATATTTTAACTTTTTAAATGTACATAATGTAACTGGGGAATGTTTGAAAAGAGAGAGTGGATACATACACAGTTCACTGATACAGGCCACAATCTTGGATGCAGTAATGTATAAACAAGGGGGCATTTCCAACGCATCCATGATAAAAAAGAGTAAGGCTCACAAGTGATAGATTGACCTTATAGCCCCAAATTTAAACATGACCTTAAATTTTATGAAGTGATAAGACTCTTATGTTTTTGTAGCTGTGACAAGTTAAAATGTAAGACTCTTTTACATTTTTGTAGTTGTGACACAAAGGCCTTTTGTGTTGAGGTGCTTAATGTTTTTGAAGACAAAATCTCCAAAAATAATTTTAGCAAAATGGTATTTTCTTTGGGAAAAAAATGAAGGAAAATCAATTAGTCCATCAACTGAAATGACAAAAACAATGTCAGAAAACTGAAAGATATGTGTGAAAACACATTTTATGATTTACCTGAAGGCAGATAAACATGCAAAAAATGTTACATGTATGGGAACATAAATCCTGTCATTAATATGCGCTGAAGTTAGAAGCATTACACCCTAGTAAAATGCTTGTCCTATGTGGCTAGCACAGGTTCTTCCCGTGGGAACATTTTGCTATATTTCATAAACAAGATAAAGTTTGGATGTTTTGCAAACAGTTTCTCCGGATTGAGTCAGTTCGGGCTTGGCCAATTGGGCCTAGGGGGAGGTCTCGGGCTGACCAATCTGAGGCACTTCTGTAGACTCTATATATATGGAATTCAAAACAATAAAGTTCTTTTTTCTCCTCTCTTTCCTTGTCTGAGAACTTGGGTCAGTCCTCAGCTAGCCGCTCAACAGCGACAGTCCTAAATTTCTGATCCTCCTTTGTTTTATTTGTAAATTTCAATAAGTGAATCACTTCTTTGGTAACTATATATAAAGACAAATCTCTAAAGATACAAATGAAAGCATTGACCAAAGCATTAACATCAAACCTTTGCATCCCTAATTGGCTCTTCCAACTTAAAGATCTTCATGGATATCAGGGAAATTAGAAAAGAGAAAGGATGTAAGGATTCACCCCATTAAGTCTGAGGAAAACAAGAATATGTCTCTGTTACAAAAGAAAAGAAATAATATACCTAGTATATTATTCCAGGAGAAACTGGAAGCCTTAAAAAAGTAACTCTCTTTACAATGCCAAGATCAGCTTCTGCTTATGTCATTTGCCATATTATCAAGAGCCGTTATTGCAAAATTTCTCAGTGTTTTGCTGATAAGCTGGTACACAGCAAGGTCTGTGCCAGATTGTCCCATTTCTCTTCACTCCATTTGGGACTTAACCCCAGAAAGTACTAACTAAATGTGCCATTTACCTGCAAGTAACGGCTGTTGATTAAAATCTGTTTTGTATGAAGGAATGGGATAAATGATGTCTTTTGTTCCAAGTTTATCTTCAGTAATATCAATTCTTATTTAAGACAGTTTGTATCTAGGCTTCTGCATCTGTCTTCTACTCTGGTGCGAAATCAGGCAGCTATCATTGTCATGCTTCTGAAAAGAGTTCCTGACATCTATTTTTCTTTTTTTTATTATTATTACATGGAGATAAAATGTCAGTCAATGGACTGAAATGGGATTCATCTGAAAATATGAAAGAAACTTTTTAAGAGGAAAACTATTCCTTTTTTTTTGTTCCCCATCACAACAATCTGAAAGCTCACTTGGAGAAAAATGTTACAACATAGTGGCTTTGAATTGTATTTCAAACTGAAGTTTTGGATTTTTTTAAACTGACAATTTTGAGTAACCTTCTTGTGGTAATCATCTTACAAATTATATCATGTCCCTGCAACACTAACGTAAATTGAAGGAAAGACGTGATAAAGCTGATCTTTATCCAGTCATTATGCAAATTTGCAAACAAACCAGGAATTTTAATGTTTAAAAATTTAAGAACTTGTCTAAAAAATAAAGCATTTAAAGTCTTTCTTCTGATAATTTTTAAACTAGATAGCAGTCTTTCCTTTTTGAGTTCTAGAGATATTAGTACCACATGTGATGTAATTTTCAGCAAGGTGGTTCTGAGTAGCAATTTCCTCAGAAACATCCCTTGCAATTTGTGTTATATTTACATTCTTTCTCAGTATCTGTAAGCAGTATATCTCATACCTGTTTAATTTTGGAAAACCAAATTAAACAGAGAAACAAAGATGCTTCTGAATCTGACATGAAATTCAGAACTCAAAGTTCAGATACAAATTTGGAAAAAAGTTTGGGCTAGTATTCAGGTAAGTAATGGTCCTGTGAGGGAGTTTATGTTTTGCAAACTTTAAACATCACTATTACAAGTAAATAACCTAAGTTCCACAGGGGTATAAGATCAAAATTCTCAGTAAGACATTCCTGTGAGGATTAATGAGGAAACCTCCCTGTCCAACCATTTTGGAGCCACTCTGGCAGTCATCTGGGCTGGGACTGAGGTACCTTCGCAGCCACACCCCCTAGGGTCCCACTGTCACACCAGGTTTCCTCACCAGCTCAACCCCAGGTTTTTCATAGCATAGAGTCTGAGATGTCCAGTTCATTAAAATAAATAAGTTCTGGTGCAATAACTAAATAGCTGGAGCTGGGTGCCCTGGGCCCTTTGTTATGCAAAGGGTAAGCAGTTCTTGGCCTTTTGCCTCTGGCTCCTGTCACCCAGAGCTCAACCTGCAGCTCCCACTGCATCTGCACCCAGAGCCACCCGCACTGAAGGTATTCCTCAATAGGGTTTTGCTGAATTTGATCTGGTATCAGAATACACTCTTTTTCAAGTTACTATTCAATATGGAGGTAAGATAAGGTAGTGTCTTATTTTATGAGGAAAACGACTCAAAACTCATAGAATGTCCTCTGAGTCAGGTCCAGTAGCATTTTCCAGGTGTAAGTTCCCTGAACAGAGACCTCTAATGCCGTTTGAGATTCCCTAGATTATCCCAAGTAGCCTTCTACTTACAGTCCAGGAGGGAATATGGATCATTCATAGGTTTTATGTCATGCTTGACAGCTTCTTACAGATATCTTGGATACCTCAGGGCTTCTCAGATGTCACTAAGTGTTTTTGTATCAGGGGAACTAAGATGACCCTTATTGCTTTTCTCTCTGTAATCAGATTTGAAAGAGGAAGCAAAACACATTTGAGCAATAAGTGGTTCTAGTAATCGACATGGCTTTTAGTACCACTCTTTTTCCTTTCAGTTCAGACTTTATTCGATATTCCTATGTTAAAAATCTTGTTTAAGGGGAAAGAGGAAACATAACTTCTGTGTAAAGAAAATAATTTATTGTTAGTGTAGCAGCTGTTTTAACAATCTAATCTAGGAAATATTATTAGTGCAGGTCAAATTATTACAGAAAAGGAAATAATTTTCTCTACAGAAAAAAGCTTCAATGACAGCAGTCATACAATTAAAATAGCTACAAACACATTTAATTTTCATGCTTTTTCTGGTAGTATCCCATCTCATACTTCTCTAGGTCCTGGGGTCAATTTCATTCTGGTGCTGCTGTAGGAGGTGCCACAGTGAATTTTCAGCAGCAGGAATCTTTCACTGTGAAGAATATTGTTGATGTTAATGTTGAGATTTTCTTCTTCCTCATTCTGGTATTCACTAAGAATCATTTGAATAAGTTTACTAAAATGATTTTACAACTTTCTCCATTGGTCTGCAACTGCATATTATATATGAATATAGTATCCATGATAGTTTTAGGTATGTTAGATACTCATTCTTCTTCATTTGCTACCCCTAAAATTAATTTTGTCCAGCTCCAAATTGGCATTTCTGTAACTGCTCATGGGTCTCCAGTGCTTTCCTGTATCCAGCCTTTATCACACCAATCCTGTGCTTTCCTGTGCTGCATCTGCACTTCTCTAAGGTTCTGCTATCAGACCAGGTCTGTGTTTTCTGCACTGTTATTGTAGAACCTTAAACACCTCATTCTGCAAAAAACCCCCCACCTTACTTGTCACTACTATCTCTTTAAAACTGATTGCATTGTATAATAATAGGCAAAAAAAATAGCCATAGCCATCTCATCAGAACAAAATTTGCCCTTCCAGAATAACCAAATAAAACAAAGCTGCAGGCAGGGCAAAAAAAGTTCAGAAAAAGGAATCCTGACAAACCTCAGGCCTAAGATCTTACAAGCTTACTGCAAAGCCTGTGGCCTTTACTAGTTCTGGGTATATTGTGTCATAGGTCACAGAATTACAGTATTTAAAGGGAAGCAGGTATTATCTCATACATAGCACTGATTTTAGATGCATGAAACTTCATCTAATACAAATTAAATTCAAATTTTACTTTCTTTACCTTTAACACACAGCAATAAATTTGGCATTTATGAACGGATTTGAAACCATTCATTAAAGAGAAACACATATTCAGACTATGAAACTTAAAACATCGGACTTATTTTCTGAATCTGGCAAGTGAAAAAACAAGCAAGATAGCTTCTATCCTGGGCTGAGTCTATGACCAGAGCAAGGCTTTGAGATGGCTATTGCAGATACCTTAGTTTTCTTTGTTTTGTTAGTTTGGTTGATTGATTGGTTGGTTGGTTTCCTAAGCCAACAGATTGTGAAACCTGTCTGTACAGCTTATTTGGATCTAAGCATGGTAATATTAAGATTAATCAGTAAAAATGTCATGGTATGAGGTCAGAATATGGTTCAAAATAATGGTTTTCTTATTTGTGATCTGTGTAAAGTGCTTTCACATTAAAAAAACCCCCAGCCTACATTGTTTTGGCTTTTTTCTCCTAATGTGTGTCATTTAATAGGAAATCTTGTGCTGTTCTGTCAATGTATTTTTTGATGCCTTAAGCAATAAGCAGAAAACAGTATTGTGTTAAGACTACTGAATCTGTAATGGTGGATATTGGACAGCTCAGGAGCAATATCTTTATTGAATTTCCCCTGAACTGTCTTGGGGTAAATGGCTTAGTAGATGTGGGATACATCTATCAAAGCTCACTGCTATAAAAGGACAGCAGGCATGGTTTTATGTTATTCTTGTCTACCTTTTTAATTCTCTTGTCACAAATAAATAATGAAATAAGTGTTTATTGAGCATTCCTTTAACAGAAGGAATTCTGGCAAAACCTTGTGTAAACATGTCAGAAGGCAGATGACATCGTATCTGCAAATTTGTCCAGTTGTACCTATGATACAAAACCTGAAGTAGACCTCAGTACCGATTTGTAGTAGTTAAATTTTGTCTCTGTTTAAGTTGATATATAAAGGTAGGCCAGGGACTAATCCCTGGCCTGGAGTCATCTGGAAGAAACTTGTTATAAACCCATATTGACTCAATAGATCAGATTTATCTTGCAGAGATCTACTTGGAACAAACCAAACCTGAGATATGGACCAAAATTACAGTTAAGAGTGAACAATAGCACTTCATGTACTGCATGACTATGTGCCATGAACTGACTTTTGGCCCTAAGCCTGAGTAGCATGGCATGGCTTACAGATCTAACCCTCCTACCCTCCCAGTCAGGCTTACCACAATGCATTGCTAATTGCAAACGGCCCTTAGCACATGGGAATGACCAAATCGGGTCAATCACTGTTTAGAGTGATGGCTGGCACAAAATAAATGCTGGGATGTGCTTTCCCAACACTTTAACATGACGGGTTTAACAATTGAGTGCATGTAGCTATGATGCATACCTTTTAACTTTCCTGGAATTGGTATAGCCTTGCAGATTTGATGCTCAAGATTTCCTGTTCACCCTCTATATTTACCAGAATGGATATGCAGAGACCCATGCAATTTTCACCTGCATTTTTTTTTTATTGAATTGCTTGTAGCTTGGCCTAAAGTGTACGCAGTATGCTTACAAAAAGACAAACTGACACACTGCTGCATATCACAGTCAATTTTTTTTGCTGACCTAACAGACTGCAAGGCTGGGCACCTGGACATGTATTAAGTCTCTGAATATGCTGAGAATCTGCCTTCCAAAAGGGATCAGAGCTTAACTCCATGCTCTAAACAGGGCCCAAGCTTATAGATAAACAATACAGAAAGTAATTATACTTTAGACTCACATGTGCCTCACAGAACGACAAGCTTACTGTGTTTAATCTTCGCTTAACACAGAAAAGCTCTCAACAGTTTGATTATAACTGCAATTTGAAGCCACCATGAGCTGAAATAGATGACTGAATAGGTAGTTGTGGCCTCTCATAGGTGTTTGTCTATGTTGTAAAGGCACCATGTGGCTTTTCAGACACCTGGTAATAGCTGATCATATTCAGGACAAGGACAGCAGGACTTCTGTTTGTCCAGATTGCAATACAGCACTAAAACAGCAATGAGGAATCCTGAATTTTACTTGACTCTATCGAGTATTATCACCCTTCTCCCTTCAGAGACATTCAAGTATTAAATGAAAACCAGAGCCCACTTATGAATACGTTGTTCCACTTCTTTATGTGCTACACAACTAAAAAGTTGTCACACCAGTAACTGGTTACCAAGAATGATTGCAGCCAACTGTAAGGGGACACCACAGAACTGTATTCACCATTTGTTAAGTAATTTAGAAAGTAATAATAAAATAAAGAAAAATTCCAAACAAGTCTGAGGGTGAATAGAAGGACAAATTTCAGTGGATTTTATTGATAGATTTTGTTTACTGCTCTGGGGCCCACTCTTACAAAACGTGCTATACAGAAAAAAAGAATTAAACCAAGCTAGAATGGCTCAAGGGCCTCCCAGGGCTTTTAAAGCAATGTTTTAAAATTATATCTGGAAAGGGTAGCCTGGGATTCAGCACACACCTGTAGGCTGCAGCAAATTTAGGCCTAATAGCTCTACAACAATGTAAGCAAGCTAGTGCAGATAATGAATTTGCCTTCTGAACATGTGTTAGCAACAGATTTTCTAATGTATAGATGATGTAAATATATGTATGGTTAATAAAAAGAATAAAATTAAGAGACCGAGTGTACCTAATAACAGCATATGAGATGACATTAAGTACCATCTGTCTGTTCAAGAGCAAAATATTTTCAGGTTGTTATATTGGTTATGCATGAAGAGTTAGGGCTAAAACTTCTATAGCATTTAAACAAATAAGGCAGCACCACTCTTGTATTATTCCCAAGCACTTTTCTCACAAACCTATAACCAATTGTGGTGGTCTAATACATTGAGACTGCAACCACTTTAGGAATCTCTGGTGTAGTGCCAAGTCTTAAATAAATTTAAAATTCCTTTATTGACTTTACCCATTTAAGCACTAAATACAGATACAAATATTGCATCTGATATAAATTTATAACAGACTAGCAAACTAGTTTTATTCATTAAAAATCACAAAAAGAAGGGCTGAATTTCAAAGGAAAGATGTTCTCACTAAGTAATACACTGTATTTGTGTGAAAACTTGATTCGCCCTCTGAATTGTAAGTAACTTTGGGAGTTAATCCTCTCAGATTCAAAGAGGATTAAACAGTTCTAACCATTTTCCTTTAGTAAGGAGAATTCTACTGAAACAGTTTGGGTCTGGGTTTTGTTGTTTTGTTGGGGGTTTTTTTGTTTGTTTGTTTTGAAACTTACCTGTAGGCATAGAAAACTACATTAACTGAGTGAGTAAGTGATTCAGCATATAGTCCAACCATCAGTTAAGCCAATGAAACTTTTGCCATAGCTCTCAAGAGTGCAAGATCAAGAATACTGCATTTAGTGTGCAATGGGTATTAAAGCATGGTCTTAGCATTTCCATACAGGCTCCAGTTGTGAAAGACATTGTGCTGGTTCACAGCATCCTTTAGGTTCCCTTACATTTCTCTGAATAAAATGTACATTTTTCTTGGTTGACCAGCAATTCAAAAAAAAGTCGCTAAGACTAGAATTGTATCTCAATTTGAAAAGGCACTAGTGGTATAAAATTGTCTCTGTTTCAGGTAGTTTTAATTAAAGAAAAAAACCCCTTGCTTTCTTCCCTCGGGATTACTTTTTGCCATATGAGGTTGTATTAAACTGTCAGAGTCTTCATAGAAAAAACTGCCACTTATTGAAACACCTAAACTACGTATATTTTCACTAGGCTAACACCCTGCTGGACAATGGCATTTTATTTTAAATACAATGAGAGAAGGACATTGGTGGGATAAAGTCTGTAAGGAGATGTACCCTCTTCTGTTAGTCACTTGGAATTGTCAAAAATATTAGACAGCTTTTTGGGCTTGCAAATCCTACTTGCAAACATTGTCCTGTCCTTGTTATAAATAATAATTCATCCTAAAGGGTTCCAGAAATGCACACAGAGGTGTCAAGACATTCTCTTGGTGGCTAAGAGGTTACTGAAAGGTATTTCTTTATAATTTTGGTACCCCAATATATTTGTAGTTTTTCTCGTGCTGCATTGACATAAATTCCAGTAGCGTATTCTGTTCAAGTACTTGTGTGCTTGATATTCAATTTTTTTTCCTGTAAGGTAATTGAGTTAAATAAGAAAAGAATTAAAAGGATTAGTCCGCTATCAAAGAAATATTTTAGGAAATATTTTTGGAATGTTACACATTAATCATATCCAGAGGTTGTTACCATCCTTTTTGAAAATAAATCCTACTACCTCAAATAAATTAAAATTAGAAGAATGAACAATTGCAAAATAAATATGGAAAAATAAACAATAGCATTTCTCAGACTTTTAATGTCCCTCCATCTCAGACATTTAATGTCCAAACTTAACAATACCAGTTTAACTGCAAAGTTACATGATATGAGATACCTGAGATGAAAAACAGGCTGTTTTTCAGATGTGAAGAAAAATTTTTCAGAAATAAAATTAGAACTAGTTTAATCTTCTCTGTGGTAGTATTTTTTTTGCTATATTGTATTTTGAATATGAAATACTGAAAGTCATGGGAGATGGTCCTTGACCTTCAATTTGTTATTATTCTTTTTATTTTATTTAATTTTAGACATGAGAAACCAGAGTTTAGGAGGGAATCAAGTAACGTGGTGGATTGACTCGCCTGAGTCCATAAGGCCACAACAATGTGACACTGTACTTCATATTGCGTTGAAATGTACCTGTATTGGCTCTTAGTCCAGGGCTCAACCTCTAAATAGTTACTATCTCACTATCCGAGAAAAACTGTGTGCATAATGTGCATATAAAAACCATGTATATATGGGCAAACTGACATAAGCTATTTAAGCTTATTCACCCTGGATTTGGGATTCAGATAGAATAAGGAATGCTTTGAAATGCACTATATAATTTGTACGTGTCTCATAAATTAATGGGGAGCAATTTAAAGATGTTTTAGGCATTTTAAGTATTTTAGTGGAACAGTTTTTCTTTTTTCCCCCACATGTGAAGCCAGATGCCACAGTATCTGTGAACCCAGATGTGCACAGCTCAGAAGGACCTGTAAATTTTCTGATAATGTGCTAAAACAGTGATTATTTGCCTTACAAAGCAAGCTTTTAATACAAATACAACTACTTCATAAATAAACGCATGCATAAATGTATTTCATGTGTTGATGGAGGGTTTTTTGTGTCATAACTAAATATACATTGATAGTAAACCTTTCTGAGCATAATTTTTTTAAGTCTAGATCATTATCCATTTTGTTTTGATGATAAGCTGTTGGGTCAGTTTACTTTGCAGTGCTCTAACAACAGCACACAGAAGTTCTGCCTGAAGAAGTAAGCCCTCATTTGCCAATGTACAGATGTATGTATATGCTGATTATATGGGTGCATATATGTATTTATAAATCTGTGTGTGTGTGTATCTCTGTGTATTTGTAAACTTCTGTATATATCTACACATGTGAGCAGAAGCATATAAATAACTAGATTCCTGTGCATATACATACATAACACCTTGCAAATATTTAAATATTCTAGATCTGCAGCAAACATTATCGTTCAGAATATCTTAGATTGCTCCGTGGTTTATGTAAAAATAGTCGATGGTCTTTATGTGTTGAAGCAGTGTCCATAACTTGCACATTCAAAGAAACAACAGTATTGACACCCTCGTTACTAGTCTTATAAAAAAATACTTGTTCAAAAAGAATTACAAACTGAATCTAGCCTGTGTAACCTTAGGCCATTGAGACATGAGCCTGGGGCATTTACCTGTCATGTATCCCTTTACACCTCTAAATCCCCACAGTAACAGACCATCTGCACCCATAATCAGATGGCCAGATTTTAGAGCAAGACACCTTGTTTATAAAGGGCAATTCTAATTTACAACCAACTCTATTTTGGGAGGTACTTTGGGAGCAAACCTCTGATGCTTTCAGATCAGCCATCTGTCTCCTCTCTTGCCAAGTTACCTCCAGGTTATGCTCTTTCCTCTCCTCAGCATATTATCCTGTCTCTTGCACACTCACATAGAGGTACTATCAAGAGAATGAGAACTTTAGCAGTTAAGATGTGCAAAAATTGTCCTAGAATATATGTTTAGATACTCTGCTGAGCAAATATGGTTTCAACAATGGGATGAGGCAGCTTTAGGCACTTTCTGCTGTGGTTTTTGTTGTTTCTTGGGGCCTTGATTATCAAAAGGAGGGGGCTGGTACAGGGACAGACCCTTTGCACAATTTAAAAGCATCCACGCTACCCACCTAGGTCTGCACTGAGGGGTTCTTGAAGGCTGGGTCATCCCTGTATGTCCCTGGGCAGCTCTCCAAACCCATCACATTGCCTGAAAACAGCTCTTCAGAATAAATCATCTTTCCTCCTTTGCACGTTGCTGCTACATTTACCTCTTCAAGAAGGGTCTACCAGAGAATTTCTTGCCAGCTTTACCCATCTGTGAAGTGCCTTATCCTGATGATAAACTCAGTTTACAGCAAGCTAAGTGGTACACAGAAGTGTAGTCATGAGGCAAATCCTGCACTTTGAAACACACTTGCATTTCCTTAAATTTGCGCCTGTAAAGTGCCCAAGCCATGGCAGATTGCTTGCTGTTCCTGCTGCCTTTATATTGCAGAGGTGCAGCAAATTTTGAACAGATAACACAAGCTAAACTAATTTCTGGAAGAATACGACATGGAAACAAGAAGTCGGCAAAACTCAAAACAGCTTAACGTATCAGTACTCTAAGCACATAACCCATCCATAAGTGATAGCATTCACAAGCACTGGAATCTCTGCTGCACATAGAAAGCATGTCAGTGCTTATGTTTCTGGCAAGAAATACAGGAACACAGGAATAAAATACAGAGGTTTAGGGAAAAGATGGCTAGATTAAGTATTTTGATATCTGTAAAGAGGCATGAAATAATTTTTTCTGCCTTCCTTCAGCAGTTTGATAGACCATGACCATTGTAAAACTGGCTTCAATACAATCCATTACAATCCACACATCTATCCTGAAAATCTGTTATTCTACAAAGTAACACAGTTAACAAATTTCATGTTTGTTAAATTCATATTTGTATCAGCTGCATAATATAACAACCAAAGGAAAAAAAAAACCTGAAGAATACCTTTAAGAACAGCTACAGTGAGTGGATTGAGCAGTTTGAATACTATTGACAGAATGTTTTAAAAATAGAAGTCAGCATAATCATGTCAGCTCTGGGAATATTTAACATTTTTTGTTTAAACAGACACTAAATCTCTGTAGAGAAATCCTGTGAAGTGGTAGGAGGGCAATATAAAATTTGTCTTGAATAAAAACATGTTTGTGAGGAAATACCTAAATATTTATAGTTATACTATTATTCACTATATAAATGAAATATTCAGATGAACTTGGTTTTACTTTATGTAATGCTTGCATCACCTAATTTCTGCATCATTTTCAAACACCATCTTCTGTACTATGATGTCAGGGTGTGATGAAAAGTATAACATCTGAATTGCTCTGTTAGCATATGCCTGACATCGTTGTCTTGAGAAACCTTCCTAGTCCTTGTGAGACTGAGGCTTCGTGGATTCATACCCTTTTTGTTGACATTGCTATTTTGATTATGGCCGTGACTCTCTGTGGTGGCGCACTGTCCTCCCCATCAGTGGTGCTGTTATAGAAACATAATG
This sequence comes from Entomyzon cyanotis, assembly GCA_024500445.1. Lineage (NCBI taxonomy): Eukaryota > Metazoa > Chordata > Aves > Passeriformes > Meliphagidae > Entomyzon > Entomyzon cyanotis. The sequence goes on along the minus strand of JAKEPQ010001016.1, from coordinate 56,990,547 downwards.
TCCATTGAAGACAAAACTATTACTGATATGGCCTATTTCTGAAAAAGGAAATAGACGTTCAATCCAGAAACAATTACATAGCTGGATGAAGCTACTAGGTTGGCTACTTCCCTCCCAGATTGCAGCTCACACCTTCCTACTGAAACTTGATGTGTATTAATATTCTTCCTATGTCTCTGTTTAAATGAAATGGGTCCACGAAGGGATATCATTTAAATGGTTCAGTCATGTGGGCAAATAACCTGGACACACATCCACTGTTGAAAGATGTGTTAAAAGATGTCATCACCCAGTATTTCTCAACTTGATTTAGAACTGCTAAAATGTTCCCAAAGCTTAGTAAAAAATCCAAATGAATTCAAAACTTGTATTTAAAATGCTTGAGCTGACCCAACCAGACAAGGAATACATTCTTTATTATTATCAGCAACTAAAGTTCAGACACCTCTTACTGTCCATTTAAAAATTTCAATTCCTGTAACAAGAGTTAATGAAAATGGGTAGGTTTAATCCTTTTTTTCTCCTTTGAAAATAATTTTAAAATAGTGGAATATTTTCTTTATTATTATTTCTTGTCATTTATTTTCTTGTTAAACATTTAAGCAAACATTGAGATTTTGCTGTGAGGATATTTCAGGGAAATGGAAACATATTAAAATATGCTTCTTAAAGTAATAAATGGCTCTGACAAGTTGCATTTAATTATAAGTCAATGGGCAGGACATTTCTGACCAATCCAATTTCACTCTGTTAAGAACCTGAATAGGGTTCATGTGACTGCTGAAGATGATATATTTACAGAACGAAAGTAAAGAAAATCAGTGGCTTGTTGTTTTATTGGTTTCTTGTGGTTTTTTTTTTTTTTTGCGAAATTTAAATGCAATTCATGTCCCAAGTTATTTCTGAATGCCACAAAATAATTCTCTGCAGTGTCCTTTTCTATCAGTGAACCAGTTGAGTCAGAAATGAGACTTCTCTAACCTTTGTCTACTTTTAGTGTCACATTCTGTTTAAATCTTTCTGTGGTGCTTAAACACTTAGATTAATTTTCTTCCATTTTCAGGAAGCTCAAATTGGAAGTGCCAAAATATTTTGATGTAAGTTATTCTTCAGGGATTTTGGCTTAAAAGTACTACTGGTGTGGTGGAAAATATCTGAAAATCTGTTTCCATGTGATTTTCTCTCCAATTTAGTGGTCAGAGATTCAGGCATCAAAGTACTTCAGATACATTTAATATCAATATTAATTTTTATTACTTTTTGGACCATGAAAAGCATGTTTTCTGTTTGTTCCCTTTTTTTTTAAGTTTGGTATTAAAGAGTACATCGACCGATACACATTGTACAGTGCAAGTGCCACATACAGGCTAGCAATCTGTATGCAAAAGGTGACACAAAATGCCAAGTATTATAATCTTCTATGATAAATAGTGACTGAACAAGTGTTTGTCCCTGAAGCATAAATTCTTGCTGTCATATTCTATATTAAAAAAGTTGAAAAGTTCTATTTTATGAGAAGCCATGTGCTGTGGCATATGTATGAGAACATACATTCTTTACCCTTTGAATTACTAATTAGGATTTTTTTCCCCCATGAATTGCAATTTTGCAAGACCTTTAGGTTCTGAAACAATGATTCATCACCCTGAAATCTTTAGACTCGTTCTAGCTTCGGATTCCTAAAATATTTAATGTAATAACATAATTTTCCTTCATTTATGCAAATCTTAATAAATAAAATTATCAAGTTTTTTCCCTCCAACACTAGAACTAACATAATTTCTTTATGATTTTTAAGAGAATGATGAGATACATTTTCCTTGTGAAACTGGAAATACACCACTGATTTTGAGTAAATACACACACAAAAAAAAAGTCTGCTTCATTCTGAAAGCTGAACAGGCTGAGATTTGAAACATAAAGAGTCCACTGTAGACCTCTCCCCTTGATTCCTGAGTAAAAACAAGAGGAATAATCCACATGCATAAGATCAAGGAAACAAAAAAATCAGTCAGTTTTACACTGGAGTCACTAACTCAGACTTACAGGCATCTCTCTGGCTATAGCAAGAGCCAACTAACAGCCATAGCAGGCAAAGGCTGAATTGCTCATTGACTTCAGCCAACAGAGTGCAAAGCTGAATGATTTGTCTTGCTAATAGCAGTAAGTGTGTTGCTCGCATCCATGGCCTTGTCATTTTAAACAGCATTCTTCTATTCCCTGGAAAAGCCTAGATTTTATTTTGCTTATTAAAATACATGGTAGTTTAGTTATACAGACAGAGCCCTTCCCGAAAACATGCAACCCACAATTTTCTGAATTTTGCAGCTTAGCTGAATTCCACAGAGCTTTCTAAGAGATGGCAAAAGGGGGTATTCCAGATAGCAGGGCAAGCATGCTGCCAAATTTAAAATTATCTCTCCGAGGTATGGACAAGTTAAGGCTTTCTGCCAAATGACTGTATGATTAACACAAAACAAGCAATGCATTTTTTCTCTAGACTCATTCTGAAATTTATCCTTTCCTGTCTGTCAAAACACAAACCCAAACAGCTGAAAATAGTGAAAGACAGACATGTGAAAAAAAGGGCTTAAATTTTTGGCCGAATTTTATGGAAAGTCCTAAAAAATGGAGACTTCCAAAATCACAAATAATTTGGGTATGTCCTCCATCTCATGAAAATTTGAATTTTAATGGAACTATTTTTTTTATTTTCTTTCTCTAGTGTTTTAAAGCACTTCTTTAGTGGAAGGAACAAGACAAGGAAGAAATAAAAAATAGGAAAATACAGGGGTTTTTTTGTATTATCAGAGATAGTAGAAAGAAGGAAGCATATTATGAAATAGTGTTGATCTCATCACAGCCATGTTATCATGCAGATGTGTCCCTGTTAGATATTCTTTAAAATCAAAATTTTAGAAAAGGAAGTGAATGTCAAAAAAAATCTGTATCTATTGTTTATCATAGAATCACAGAATGATTTGGGTTAGAAGGGACCCTAAAGATCATTTAGTTCCAGCCCCCTGCTCTGGGCAGGGACACTTTCCACTAGACCAGGTTGCTCAGAATCCTACCCAATTTGGCCTGCAACAATTCCAGGGATGGGGCACCCATGAGCTCTCTAAACAACCTGTTCCAGTGCCTAACCACCCTCACAGGAAAAAATTCCTTCATAATGACCAATTTAAATCTATCGATTTTCAATTTGAAGCCATTTACCCTTGTCCTGTCAGTACATACCATTGTAGTCTCTCTCCACCTTTCTTGTAGTCTCCCTTCAGGTACTAGAAGGCTGCAGCTAGGTCACACAGAAACCTTCTCTTTTCCAGGCTGAACAAACAATTCTCTGAGCCTTTCCTCACAGGAGAGGTGCTCCATCTCTTTAATCAACTTGGTGGCCCTACTTTGGACTCGCTCCGAGAGGTTCATACCTTTCCTGTGCTGGGGACTCCAGGGCTGGACACAGTAGTCAACATTTACTCTTAAACTTAAGTTTCTTCATACACTTCATCTAATACTGAAGTACTAAGGCCTGAACAACAGGCACTGAGCCAAAGTTGTCCTATAGATTAACCTTCCAACCAAATCTTACATATTTATTCGCTCATTAACTAAGTATTGTTATAAGTGTTAATTTACAGGCAAAATATGTGTTTACCTTTCTGTATCTAGAAACTGGATAAGGCCACATCTGGCCTTATCAGCAGGGTTTAGGATCAAAGACAACTCCCTTGTTTCCTCATTGTGCCCTTGCCAGGCTTTGAGAGAAAGCCAACAGGAGAATAAAATTAGAAATTATATCAGCTTGCTTGTATAACAGCATAAAAACTGGGTTACAGTCACAGCAAAGTGGGGGAGACTCGTGACCTGCAAAGGTGGATGCACCACAGGATTTCCCAGGTACTGGATGTGGTTTCCCAGTCCTTCCCTGTGACCCACGGCTGATGTGTCTCGGACTTGGATGTTGGTAAACATTGGAGTAACTACTGATGTGCAGTTTTCAGTTAATGGGCGTGGCTCTCCAGTCCTTCTCTGTGACCCTACCACATCTGATGTTTCTCAGACTTGGTTGATGTATCCTTGTTGGGGTAATTGGTGATGTATCTTTCTTAATCACTATAGGCATTTTTTCATAGTAATGATTATGTGCATTTTTTAGCTTATTCTTTTGTCATTGTTTGCAGTTTTACGTTATATTAAATTACACTGTTCCTTAAGTTGGTGTCTGCATCTGTGTCTATGACTCTACCTACACGCAAAATAAATACTAACAAAGTACTGCAAAGAAAATGTGACTCATTTTCATCAAAGAGTGACTGTTCTATCTGGAAAGATTTCATTAATTTAATTTAAAAGCAGACTAGCCCTGATTTAGGGTAATAAATCTCTGATTCATTAAAAAAAAAAAAAGGAGAAATAAAAATATATAATAAAAAGAAACAAAAAAGAAATTCAGATGCTGTTATCAAGGAAACAAGGAAAAAAACCAGACTGAACATATTTAGAACTTCTTAAAGATATTCTTTCTTCCGCTCTTTTATTTCCCAGAAGCTGTGTTCAGGTACAATTTTTGCTCTTGTTTTAATAAATAAGAACTATTAGTTCACGTCAACTCTGATTTGCCAAAATCCACAAACTCTTCAAGTTTGAACATAATGACTATGTTATTATCAGTAAAATAAATAGATCTGGGACACAGATTTAAACCCTGGACATTTTCTTCACTCTTTAATAGTGAGCTCTAGCCTCTGGCATTGTTTTGGCTCATGTGAACTAGTGCTCTTCCAGGTAATGTTCAGACCATTGATGGTTCCCAGGAGGCAGGATAGAAAAAGCCATATATTCTGTATATACTATATATTCTATATATTCTGGAGCTGTGATGTGCCAGTAGTCCTTAATGCTGGAGAATGAGCCTCTTTTATTTGATAATATAAACGTGTCCAGTGAAACTCTGGATGCTTGCAGTAACTCTGCCTCTAATACTTTACCACCCTAGATATAAATCTAGACACAAAGTAGTTTTTATTTCTAACTTACAAAAAAATACTGTGGAGGTCATAATTTTTACTGAACACTCATGTCCTTATGGGTCCTTAGCTTTCCTGTGTGCAGTTTTCCTGGTACTTAGAAAGCCAAAGAGCCAAAAAGAAGTCATAAACATAGCATTTTCCACAATCCAATCATATCTTTTCCACATAGAACCTGCAGGCAGTCTGTGTTTAGATGCCTAGTGGTAAACTACCCATCTAATTGCATACTGGTGCCCTAATGCAACTCTAGGGCCTTCAAAGAAAACATCTAGAGAAGCTGTGGCCTTCAGGCATGCCCACGTTCTTGGCTCTTATTTTGTGGTTTGATTTAAAAGCAAATCTTAGAGTTGAGGGTTGACGGAGTTGGAAGAAACAACTGTATCTATTTAAAGTTTTCAGAATTTAATATAAAAACCTCTGAAGTTGATCATTAAACAAAGATTGGGGTTGTGGTACTTCTGAAAGGTCATATTTAGTGGAAATTATAATAATTTTAACCTGCTACTTAAATGACAATAATTTAGCTCTATACTCTTGTTCTTGACCAATTTTCAGACATTTTAGCATCTGTCATTCCTCTGAACAAAAGAAGACAATTTAGGCAACATTGGTCTGCTCTGAAATAGTTATAAATGTATTTTTAAATAAGCTAATATTTGGAAACTAGTAATGATTTAATTTTGTCTACATCTGTCAATCAGTAATATAATTAAATAAATCTTCCTCTATAGTATGGAAATAGAAGTATAATAGGCATGGTCCTCTATTTTTCTCTTTGACTGTACTATTCTTAATCTGTACCTTTGGGAAAAAATACCTTTAGCATCAGTCAGGACTATAACTTTACAAACTGTGAAAAACCCCGTATCATAGTCAATTTTTTCCTAGGAGAGTCACCATAAAAACCAAACAAGGCTTTTTTAATGCTTCCCCCCTCCTATTTGCTGCCAGCTGACTCTACAAACATCACATATATTGTTTTCATTTCTTTACATTGTAACCCACCTGAGAGTTCATAAAACATGTGTGTGTTCCCTGCGATTCAGCAAACTCAGTAAATGGTAGAAATATATTAAATTTGTACATCCTAGTAGAATTATTTGGGGATAAGAAACAATGACCTCTACAAGAAGTCAGAATTCAACAGGGATGTAAAGCAGATTGATCATAGCAAAAGAAACCTACCAGAAAGAAACAATACAGCACCAAACTTTTTCAGGTCTCATGGTAGCTGTCTAGCCAGTTGAAACTGCAGCCATAGCCACTTTCTATTATTTTTGTTTAAATAAATATTTAAATATACTTTGTGACAGAATTTTTTCTCATGGACAGTAAGAGTTGCAACAAACTTTTTTCCAAATATTTGCTAGCATCTAGAAAAATCTATCTCATGTGTGAAATTAATTTTGAAATTATCCAAGTCCTTTCATGGGGAGTATAGACTTAGGAAAATATTCTTATAATATGGATGCCTTCACTTGCATAAAGTTATGTGAAATGGACTCGGCCTTTGCCTTTTTCCAGATGCGATTGAAGAGACAAAAATCAACATTAGTGACTTTTCATTTTCTCAGCAACATGCAGTAGCATAAATAGTCATTACCATGGCATGAAATCTCATCCCTTGCTACAGTACATATAAATTCTTTAATTACCTTGTTCTTTTTTCTGTGCTTAGCTCTACATGGAAGAACTTGCAATACCTGAAAAAAACATTTAAAATTGATCATTTTTTCTTCTCTGTGGTATTTTATGGTTAAAAAATAATACTGACAATATTTTTATACAACCCTGTGACTAATTATTCTTTCTGTGATACTAGGTGATTTTTAGATGGGCTGAATCTCAATCTATAAAGTCTAAACTTAGACTTTTATATCCAGAAAATTCACTGAGTAACACTGATTTTCAGGAGAGCTAAATTCTGAACAGTCCCTAATGAATTTGGTGAATAATATCTGATAATGGTGAAACACCATTGATACTAATCAAATACAATATTATTGTTTTAAATCCAGAGAATTACTGTCCATGCACACACACACACACACACACACACAAAACTTACCCTCCCCAAATAAAACCCAACAACCAAAATCAACTCATCAAGCAAAGAAACATAAATTCCATGTTATTGGTCTGAGAGATGTACTTAATAAATAGACTGGAGCTATTTTACACTGTATGAACCAATATCTTCCAAATTTCTGTCTATCATTGCTGATATATGCCTATATCTGTTTAAGTATATTAGATTACTCATCAATAGTAACTCCATGAACTTATTCGTACCCAGGTGTTCAATCATCATTTTGGCTTACGAGATTTTGTGAAACCTTCAGATAAAAATATTCAGCTTGTCAGCATCCTGATAAATACTTATATGTTGCTTTTTTCAGATCACTTCAGGAAGGAGTAAATATCATTATATGCTTTGACAAGGAAGGTAGAATGACTGGCTGATCAACAACCAATGAGTTCAAAATCAGTGTCTTCCAAAACAAAGGTAGTAAGTACTCAATCTAGAAAATGACAGCAGTGCTGTTTTCCACTGCCTAGAAGGAGTTATTGATACGCAAATTACCATTTGACCCGGTAATTCTGGTTCAGAAGCAAGTTGGATAGAAAGTATAAAGTTAGGTATATTCTCTATCCTTGCTGAGGCCTATTCCTGGAATCATATTGCCTGGGCTTCACCAGGTATGTCTTTTCGGTCGAGTAAAAGAGAGCTGTGAAACAACCTTTACACCTTAAGTCCACACTCCTTGCTGTCAGCTCACTGTGTAAATCTGTTTGGGACTGCATCTACTTACATTCATTAAGATACTATTTCTACATTTTCGTGGGATAGTTTTCTTCCTAAACCTCTCCAAAGGCAGTGAGGTGGACACTATGCTACCATTTGGTAAGCTGCAACATCTGCACTGATCTGATGCTCCTTCAGAAAACAATCTCTGCAGCCTCAATCCTCCAATGTTCTTTCATGTGCATCCAAGGGCATGTAGCACATACACTTCCAATTTCATTCTGCCACTGTTGAGGGAAACAGCATAACCTTTTTTAAATTTTTTTATTATTATTATTGCAGACATACAGAGCTGATGAAATAATATAAACAGCTAGTAGATAGGGAAATCCCATTAGAGTCAGAACACCTAGGACAAAAAGATAAAGCCAATCCATCTGAGAAGGAGCTTGATCAATGTGTCAAGCTTTGGACCCTGGTCTTTAACCGCATTTACAAAACCAGAGACTTCGAAACCAAAACTGCTGATCACAGAGACACTAATAAAGTTACAAAGGAGTTTTTAACTCCCTTGCTAGGATGAATAACAAAAACTGTAATCTCGGGGTTCATCAAATATAAATAATCCTGCATTACTCATTTAGTTACCAAATTTATAATGTGAAATTATATTTTAAAACTACTGCTGCTTAACAAAACCCTAGCAAAAATTATCCCAGGTACTTATCTTGTTATACACTTTATATGGGAAAGAAGGACACTTCTTCTCTTATTAATGACTTTTTTCTATCACAAATATTTGTCAAGATAAAAGAATGGTATTACTTTTATCACCTTCCAATTCAATGCTTAAAGAATCAGTTTTTGCATCTCCTCCCAATGTCAGCACGAAGGTCCTACCTCCACATTTCACTAGGTTTGAAATTTTACAGTGACTCTCTAAATGCCTTGTCAGCTAGTCTGTAGGATATTGGACTGTTATGGCCCTAAATGAATAATCAATTTTAACAATTAATTACTTAAACATTGAAGACTGCGGTCCAAAAAAATGTAGTGGTTTTGCTGCACTACCATAGCAGAGGTCTGATACTGTATTGCACAATGAGGAGCTTGGTCTTTACTCTTCATTTTTCTGCAATGATGTGACTTATTGTCTGTATTCTGCCATTCAGTTTGCTGGGGTTTTTTGGGTCTACTTGTATAACCCTTAGGGTGAAATATTTAACAGACACATCCAAGCACATCTGAAAACTCCTTTGAAGATTTATATATCATGCAATATTAATGTAAAGCAGCCTGTATCTTCTCTTGGGTGAGGACAGACAAAGTTGATGTTGTAGCAGGTGCCTGCTGTAGGCCTGCTGATCAAGAACAAGTGGATCAGGCCCTCTGGCTTACATTTATGGGCCGTGGACCTCATGGGGGATGCCAACCACCCCAATGTCTGTGGGAGTGAGAGCACAGCAGAGCATAGGAAATCCAGGAGTTTCCTAGAGGGCAGTGGTGATAATTTCCTCCTCTTCAAAGTTCTGCTTATAAGAGTCCCATGAGATAAGCTGCTGGAGGGAAGAAACTCCCAAGAAAACTGATTAATATTCAGGAATCACCTATTCCATGCTTAAGAGTGGTCCATCCCAACAAATAGGAAGTCAGGCAAAAAACTCCAGCATACCTGTGTCAATGCACAAAGAGTTCCTGGCCAAGCTTAAACACAAAAAGGAAGTACACAGGGTGTGGAAGCAAGGAGAGGTAACTTGGGAGGAATACAGAAATATTGTTTGAGATTCCAGAGGTGAATTAGAAAAGCTAAAGCCCAAATGGAATTCACTGTACATCTGTGTCAAAAACAACAAGCGGGATTTCTGTAAATGCATAGGTGACAGAAGGAGGATTAAGGAAAATATGGACCCAAAAATGATAAAGGGACTGAAGCATTTTGCATATGAGGAAAGACGGAGGTGGTTGGGCCTGTTCAGCCTGGAGAAGAGAATGCTCAGAATGCCTTATCAATGTGCACAAATACCTGCAGAGAGTGTGAAAAAGAGATGGAGCCAGGCTCTTTTCAGTGGTGTCCTGTCACACAACCGGAGGCAATAAGCAAAGACTGAAACAGAGGACACTTCATCTGAATGTCAAGAAACACTGTGAGGGTGATTGGTTACTGACAGAGGTTGTTCAAAGAAGATGTGGAATTTCTGGAATCTGTGAAATATCTGTGGATATTCAAAATCTCTTTGGACATGGTCCTGAGCATCCAGTTCTAAGTGGCCTTGCTTGAGCAGAGAGGTTGGAAGAAATTACTTCCAGAGGTACCCTTCCAAAATCAACCATTCTGTGAATTTTATAAATCTCAGCCATAAACACAGAATGTATACACATATTTTGTTTTCTCACCCTATTAAAGAATTAATATCTTTCAATGAACCTGTACTGTAAATGGTTATAGCTTTACAGTTTCAATTTCCTTGAAAATAATTTAATTTTACTCAGTGTCAAATCTCTTTTATTCACATACTGGGGCAGATTATTGATAGACAGCAGCACTCCAAACACATTGGCATTGTGCTGAAGTAATGATCTAAATTTATGCATAAATAATGATTTTTTTTCACCTCTACTATTCCAAGATGCATATTTCATAGTTTGCATCCACTAACATTAATCTGAATGACATAAATAATTTGCATAGAGTGATGCTTCAGAGAGTCAAATCTTGGGAGAGTGGGACATCGGATTACTATTACAAATTAAATGTGATGCACTTCATCTAGTGTTGCCTATGGTCTCAGTATTAGTATAGATACAAACTGTACAATTTATTAGGCAGTCTTTAACCAAGGTTCTTTAATATTGTACTGAATTATGTCTGTTACAAAAATTGCAGAACTAACCAAAATTTCTAGGATGCTCATATGTTACAAAATCGGAGATGCTTAAATCAAACAAAGTTTTGAGGTACCAGATGAAGTGTGGAGACTAAATGTGACAAGTCTAGTGTTTTTGCCTGGTTGCATCTGAAAATCCTTGGCCAATAGCACTACAATTAGCTTTAAATTGTTGAAGGCAGAGGGTAGGAAGGGAGATAAAGGAAAAAAACTCTTCTTTACTTCTTTTTAACATATTTATTTATTCATATATTTTTATATGCTGCCTTCAGATGGTAATGTTCTTAGTCAGCATCAAGTTAAAAGATATGTTTTCACTAGTGATGATAAATTTGTGAAGCGTTTAATGACTGTTTTGAACTTTGCAATTGAGAGAGACATACCTTTTACTGCATCTGACAAATAAAGCCTCTTATTCTCTTTTAAGAAAGAATCGGTTAGAACTTTCCTGACTTGCAATGATATTCTGGACAGTTTTAGTGACTATTAAATCCTCCATATCCGTCACTGAGTCATAAAACATTTGAGAGGAGGTAGATCTCAACTTTCGCTTCTCCTTATTATTTTTCTTTCTTTCTTTCTTACAACACGTTAATGAACCCTCATCACTGCTTTTTCTCCAAGTGACATGAATTCATATTTTATGAATTATTTATTTTTCTAAAAAAATAAAAACATATGGATTTTTTTTCTATTTAACTTGTAATGTGAGAAACACAAAAGACCGAAAACTCCATAAATATATAAGGAATCCACAGAGAGATGAACCTTTTATAGCCATCGCTATTTGTGGCATAGTGTCATGGTTTAACCCCAGCTGCTGAATGATCTACCTCACTCCCCCACCACAGGGATGGAGGAGAGATTTTTAAAAGTGAGAAAGCTGAGATAAAGAAGCTGAGATAAAGACAGTTTAATGGTAAAGCAAAAGGCTCACACACAAGTAAAGCAGAACAAGGAATTAATTCACCTCTTCCCATGGGCAGGCAAGTGTTCAGCCAGCTCTAGGAAAGCAGGGCTCTGTTGGATATAACAGTGACTTGAGAAGACAAATGCCATCACTGCAAATGTCACCTCCCTTCCTTTTTCTTCCCCCCAGCTTTCAATGCTGAACATGAGACCCTGTGGTCTGGGATATTCCTTTGGTCAGCTGGGGTCAGCTGTCCTGGCTGTGGCCCGTCCCAACTTCTTGTGCACTCCCAGCCTCCTCACTGCCAGGGAGGTACAAGAAGAAAAGAAGGTCTTGACTCTGTCAGCACTTCTCAGCAATATATAAAACATCCCAGAATTGTCAACACTATTTTCAGCCCAAATCCAGAACATGGTCCCATAACAGCTACTGTGAAGAATACTAACTCTGCTCCAGTCAAAACCAGCACAAATAGCAAAAGATACATCAAAGCTGATTATTGTCTCTATCTTATAACTCTTGTGGTATTGACAACCATTTAAAAAACAAACTTTTATTCTCAATGAAATTACGTTGACTTTTTTCCATTTTTTAGGAAGAACCTATTGTCAGGCTTGAAAACCCTAAGATGGTGGGTGTGTCTTTTGTTTTGTTTTGCTTTTTATGCTTTGTTTTGTTTTGGCTTTTGTTTCTGCAAAGTCACATAATTTTTCTATTTTTTTCTATTTTGGCTTGGAATTTTAGGAAGCCAAACAAGAAAGCAGATTTTTTTATATAATTATTTTTTTCTACAGGATTTCTAAATTCATTTAGAGGAGAACCAATATAAATAGTGGATTCAACTGTCAAAGCAGCTACATTTGCCTGACTGAAAATTGATTCCACTAAGTCTTCTTACTCCTTTTATTAATGCATCTGGCAGTAAGAAAATATAGTTGTAAACTTTTAGTTGTTTGTTTTATAAATGAAAAATAAAAGTAATATGAAGAAATAAACCAAGAATTGAAATAAATACCTTTTGAGCACACAGGTATCAATGACAAGGTATGTTAATATGTAAACATTTAAACAATATTGAAGACAGATACAGCTCCAGAATGTCCATGTCATTCTTAGATACTGATTTGCCAATGTGCATGTTTATTATTGCTGAAATAACCTGATATAAAAAAAAAAAATTATTGTTTGAACTATTTGAGGACTCAAATAGAAAAGAAAAACCCATTAGAGATATTAGCTGATAACATTTAAAATATAGAAACAGGTTCTGGATTTCTTAATTCCAAATAATTATAGATTAGAAAAGAATATCTATTATGAAACTGATTTTGTATAAATGTATCATTTAGAAACTGTCTTAAACTACAAATGTAATTTGTGCTTCAAGGCAGGAAAGGGCTGAAAACTAGAGTTTACTCAGAATTTGAGTTAAAGCAATTTAAAATTTAACTCAGTGTCCTAGGTTACAATACAGATGTATTTAGTATTCCATTGCCACCAGCTGTGGGCCATTAGCTGTTATCTCCTGCTATGAGTCACCCCTGATAACAGACCATCAAGGACCCACCCCATGACTCATGGACTTATCTCATCCTATTGTGAGATGCTCCACCCAGGAGGGAGGAGACAAGCATTCCCACCTGGATACAACCTGGCCTTGGAACTGCCTAAGGGAGCCCTGTCTACTGGGTTCCCAGAGGACAAGAGCTACCACTGGACCTCCAGCTGGAGACCAGACCTTCACAGGATCACTGCTTCAACTGAACTACTTCAGCTGGACTGCTGCCACCACCCTAATAGGGTGTCAGGTTGTACCTAACTGTGTCAGTGCTTTTCTTTGTATTATTGCACTTATTTTTAATTTTCCCATTACATTTTAATCCTGATTTGTGATCTCCCACTGGTTTGTTTTCAACCTAATACACTCAGGAGAAGAACCTTTGTAAAATTTTTACTTGATTTTTCTTTTTTTTTTTCTCCCCTCTCAGGACTTCCTCTGTAGGTACATACTCACACAGCCACACATGCATCCAGAGCCCGGATTTAGCTGCAGCAAATAATTCAGTGCATGTATTTTTGATGCTATGGATCAGTTTCCAAAGAAATCAAGATATTGACATATAACTTTCCTCTTCAGAACTCATTCCCTTTAAGACTAATAGAATATGATCTTCCGTTGTGGCAACTGCTACCTTTAGCAACATCCAAACACACAAAGAAAATTGCTAAACATGCCTTTAAAATATCATGACAAAATACAATATCAAGAAAGTTATCTAAAATTATAGATGTCAGGGCTTATCAAGTTGTTGAGTTTGGCTAATAGTTCCTTAGGAAATATCGAAGTTGAAACCAAGGTAGGTAGAAATATTTTTGACTTAAACTTAATGATCCTCTTGGGTTACTTCAAAATTGAGATATTCTATTCTGCTGTGTAGAGTTAAAATATTTTGTAATTATTGAAGTAGAAATGAATTGTGATAAAATTGAAGAAGTTATCAAACTTTGGGGTACATAGCTTCAAAATTAATTATTCATAAGCTATTAAATAGAGCTAGAGACAACTTGGAAATGTTGTTTCAGGTAATAAAGAAGATTAATGATTATAAAAGGAAAATTCACTAGTTTTGTAAAAATTACATCTCAGTTGAGGAACTAGTAGAATTTTTTATTTATCTAGACTTATTTGACTACAAATTTATCAGAAAAAAGTTGCTTTAAGTGTACCTTAAATGTGTGATTGCTAATATTTGTTTAGCTGTTGATTTTTAGGTTTGTCCCCTGAAAACTCAAACTTAAAGTGGATAACAAATCTATGTATGAAAAATCCAACAAAAACCAAAATGTGAGCTTTATTGCTAGAATCATAATTAACTTTGAAATTAGGCAAGCATTCTCACACTTGCCATTTTACAAGAGAGAAACAAGGTGAATGTCAGTTTTTCTGATATCACCTTGTGAAAGAAGTTAAACAAGTAATTATTTAATAGGCTTTTTATCTTTAAAATGTCTTATTTACATATTAATTAGGTACGGATCGTGCACATCCCCTGTAATTAACTTATGATACCATATTCCGTTAACTTAAGGTATTTTTATTGGTATTTACACTAAAGTGGCATTAAATTACACCAGCATTTAACAAGCGCACTTTAAAAAGTTCTAAGGCTTTAACAACTATCCTAATAAATTAATTTGTACATTCCACGTATTAAAACAACCTTTTCTTCTATTTAGTCAAGATACATTTCAGTCCTGTAAAATACATACATCACATTTTCATCCCACTAATTCATTAGCAAAAAACCCAAACATTTTCTATCGTAAGCATAAAATCCCTTACCACTGAGTTAGTCATCGCTTAAAGTTTTTCTCTGAGTCACAAACTAAAATTCTTTCCTTACTTTTAAGTGTACTTTCTTTATTGTTAGGATACTGGTAGATGCAAAAGGACATCATCTATGGTATCTCACTTCATCTATTGTCAAGCTACATCATTATTCTTGTCACTGGAGTGGGATGCAGTGGGAAAAAAAAAAATAAAACTGTCATCCTCTAAATTACCAATGCCATGATTTTCATACCCAAATTCTTCCTGAAGATCTTTTTGGGGTGCTTCTAATTTGAAACAACACGATTTTAGTTGGTGGCATTCAATGACAGTATAAACTTGTGTTTATGGCTGAAGATGCAGAAATGAGGTCATTAGCATATAGATGCAATAAATTTTACATCAAGGGCAAATCAGCTTTCAGATGGCTGTTTCACCCTGTTAAAACATTCTCTCCAGGATCCAGATTACTCAATATTCTTGACACTTAATCAAGGTTGGCCAGCATGCAGCAAGCAAACCTAAGTGAAATATGTATCCCAGCAATATTTTAGCTTAACACTATCTTCTGCTACCTTCAGCTTTCCAATCTCTCAGCTTCTCCAGGTTAGAGGAAGTATTTGATCATTTTCAGCATATTCCCATATCGGTATTTTTTAAAAAAATACTTTCGTAGTAAATTAAATAAGGTATAGCATTAGGTCCAGCCAGAATATCAAAGATTGAGCACAACCTGTCAAGAAATAGCAATTTTAAAAAACAAAGTGAAAGAAGATCCTGTACATCATGTGGAAATAAATTCCTTTGAACTAAAACAAAAATGGAAGAAGAAGCAAGGGCAGAAAATAAGAGTTTCATAATGCCCAGATGAAAGACAACATGACTGGGGCCACATAAAAAGCTTCTGATCATAGCATAAATTAGAAATCAAGCTAAAACTCCATTGATGAAACCTGATTGAGGTTTACCTAAATTACACAGAGACATCATTCATTGTCATGGTTTTTTCATCACAAAAATGGTGTATTAATGCTGAGACTTTTGGTAGGGTGGTGTAACTATGTTTACATAGTTCAACATTGTGTAAAGGTGATAACACAGATCCCTAAAACAATGTAGTGTTAATGCTACTTAATTTGCCTTGAGGAAAAAGAAGGTAATTTCATGCCCATTTATAAAGGCATATGTCTTTCTGTCCTTTCTGTATGCTCTCACTCAGCTCTACGGCCTTTCTAGGTTTAATTTTCCTTAAAACTCTTTGGTGCAATGTGCCTGTATTTTGCTCACCCACAGACCTGAAAAATTCCTCCTGATCCTTGTTCCCTCTTCCCCAGTTCAGAACAATTCTGGAGAAGAAAAGGAACTTGTGTAATGTTTTGCTTTCACAGGTCAGTATTCTGCACCAATGCATTGGGTGGTGATAGCAGTGGTCAACCAAGCATTAGGTTATAGAGAGAGAAAATTGCCATCGTGTTAGCAATAGTTTGGCCTGAAACATTAACTGTGGTCACATGAGTCCATCATTATTCACCAGCATTTTGCCTTAATGTCTCAGGACTCCACACAGGAAATTCCTCTATATCAAAGTTTTAATGTATTTTTAAAAATGTTTATACTCCAAGATCTGTCTGCAAAAGGAAAAAAAAAAAAAAGGACAATTTTTTTCATTGTTTATCAAAGCTAATAAAAATTATGACCAAAAATTATTCTCAATAAAATTATAGACACAAAAAGTCAATGAAAACTTATCTGTCCAACAAGTCAAGAATATACTATAAAACCATGCAGTTAAGAAGAAAACTATACCTAATTAAAATATCTTTTAATTTCTTCCAAAGTTAAATATGGTGTTCCTTTAACAAACCTGGTTTTTGTTTTCACTTTTGTTCCTCAATTCAAGTGGATTAGACCTACAGGACCCAGAACTTAAGTTCTTCTGACAGAATTAGATTTTATCTTAAAAGAATCTTGCTTAAGATAAAGATAGTGCTTTGTGTAAATATTTAAATTGCACTTAAAATTTACTGATTTCCTCACCCAATACTGAGATCTACTGTAAGGTTGCTAAAATGCCTCATTTTTCAGCAAGCAGAATAGAGGAATAAGTGTAGGAAACAGGCATTTAAAATTTACAACATAGAAAGAAGTGCAGAAATGTTTGTATTGAAGCTAGGCCACCATTATAATTTCTATCTTAACATGTTTTTGTGAGAATGGATGTCTTCATACTCTATAAAACTTTATGTGTGTGAAATATTAGATGATTTTCAGATTAGAATTGATGAATCCTGAGGTTACATATGTTTTATTTTCTTGTGTTTTGATCCAGTCGACTTGCTAAGATCGTCTTGCAAAGAAAAAAAATCTTTCCACCATGCAATACTTGATTCCTGAAAAGAATAGTTACCATAAAAAAACCAAACAGACAACAAAACAAATCAACCAACTAACAGATCTCTGGTTTTGTACCACAGAACTATTGCCAAATCTTTCTGAACCATTCATAAATTCCAGAACTTTGCTATTAGGAACCATTATTGTGGCTGCAGACAGCAGTTTGTGTCTTCAGATATGGCTGTGTGGGTTTTTTGCAAGAAATCATGCTAAAAATATTTTAATATGGATACATGTAATTCATGGTGTATTCTTGAAGATAAATGGGAAAAAATGCAACTCCTCTGCTCATAAATAGTATTTCAGCTGTTATCCCACAGATATTTCAAGTATTTTAATGTAAATTTATATTTAGATTTTGAACAGGAACAAAAATCTTCACAGATGGCACAGGTCTCTTATTTCCCTCACCTTGTTTAAGATAAGATTTTAGTTTTTTATATAAAAGTTTAATTATACTGGAAATCACATGCATATTTGCATATGATATAAAACATTCCAGCAAATATTGTCATGCTGGGTGCAGAGCATCATATTTATCAAAAGTCTTACATTTCACCCATTCAGGGAACAGATCTATCTTTCCTATCTCTGTTGAGTTAGCATCAACAAATCTTTTAGAACACAACCAAGATTTTTTAGATCTTCTATCATTTAATGGAATCTGTCACCCAGACTTACATACTTAGGATTCCTGGACAAATCATAATTCCTAGTGTCAAAGACAGTAGCCAGAAAAGCTAAATTGTTAAGACATTACCTGGAGTAGGAAAGCCTGAAGTAAAAAGAATGGGAGATATTCTTGCAATCCAGGCCTCCTTCCCTGCCCCACTGCAGCTCTTAGATGTAGTATTCTGGGCAGCTTTCTCCCATGTTAAAACTTGTACCAGGCTAATGAAGCTATTTCTAGAGCCATCTGAGAACCTCAAGGGAACCCAAGAGGGCTAAAGGACAGAATTACCTAGGACCTGTAGGGGACCTGAAGTGGCAGTAACAAGTGGGAAGATTAATCTGTGGCATCTACAAGAGCAATAACAAATATATTGTATTACTATGTAAGAGCGGATTTTTTTCAGCTGAGATGACTAAAAGGGGAATAACAGGATTTGTGTTGCAAAAGCCACCTTCATTCCCTCCAATCTGCAAAAAAATAAAGTTAAAATAATACTGAGAATATTACTGTAGAGAACACTTAGCTCATCTCCACATGGAAGCATAGGGAATTGCTTGAAATTAAACAGAAAGTTCTGACTCACTTCCCAAAAAAAGCCTATCAGTAGCTACTTGTGCTCAACAGCTTAACAGAGCATTCATCTGCAGACAAGTTTTCATAGGTATTTGGAAAGTTGGCCTGGGGAAAAGAAGAAAAAGAACTGAGGATAAGTGATTTTTTGTATAAACAATGGCTCAAAAAATTACCTGTAAAAATTATTAGGTTCAAATTTTCTTCTCTGCATTTTTCAGAAGATTGAGTTCTATCATAATGTCCATGTCCTGTCTGTATTCTGACTCAATCAGCTTTAAAGGAAGATTTTTGGAGTCTGCCTTCCCTCATGTTGATCAAATTTTGTAGTTTAAAATGAAGCTTCTGAAAAGACACAAGGTTTTTTAGAGACTGTTCCTCTTAGTGATGACTTTTTCCCCTTATGCTAACAAATAAAACATAGTCTTTCGATTGTTTTCATAATATTTACCTCTAGTTTTCCTGACATTTCATCTGCTTTAATCTTTTTTTATTTTCCTTTTTTCCCCCATTATTCACTAAACTGAGAAATAGTTTCCAGCTTCTGGCATCAGTTTTGGGGCCATTACATAGCAACAATTTAAAGGCCTGACTTTTCTGACTGGGAGACAGCTGACAAAAGGTCAAATGTCACGTGCTGAGCACAGTAGCAACACACCCAGCATCAATCCAAAGACCCTAAATGCAATAATATTCCAGTTCAAGAATGACAGATTCATGATGAGTTTTTCTTGTTGTAGCAAACCCAGCTTAAGGCTGGCAATAGAGTTATACTAGCTGAGCAGAACTGTGAGAGAAGAGTTTGGGACTCAGTAGATCTCTTAAGTCAAACAAAAACCTGAATGAAATACTTATATGTAACAAATGTTCATGGCCAGGAGGTTATAGCAATTGCTCCTACTTGTCCACCTCTCTGTGACTGAGCAATGGTGCAAAGAAATCCCTTTTGTCTTTCAATAATTCCACCTTAAAAGAAATGCAGATTTCAATAATAAACTATTTGAAATTAGTTTTTGTGGCTGATTCAAAAGCAAAACTGCTTGTCTCAGAATACTTGTATGATCTTGGGAAATCCCTTCATTTCTATGTGCACTTAGACTTTTGTCTATGGAATGGGAAATATGGTCACCATTCTCAAGGATTCTGACATAGAAAAGCATGAACAGTGCTATACAAGCAATAAAAATTCTTACACCAATACTGCATGTGTGATCAATGGAAAACTGCATGAAGAAAACAGGATTTGTATTTAGGCAACAATGTATTCTGTGAGTCTAAAAATTACCACGATTATTTTTCTTCTGCAATTATGTCAATAAATACATTTAATTAGGAAATGTAAATGTAATACTTTGATATGAAGAAACAAATGTTGCCTGCCTTTACTAGAATTACAAGAAACAGTATTAATGTCAGTCCTTAAAGATATGTAAGGACATGTTTTGTCCTCTGAGAGATGTTGATTTGCATGGCATTTTATATAAACCTTCTATGTTTGATGGGTTTGTTTCTGTCACTTCTTTTTCTGATTATTAGTATGTCTATTTGCAAAACTTACTACATATTGATGTTATTGATCAGTTAAATACTTTAGACAATATAACTTGATGACATGTTCCAGAAATACTTACGCTGACTTTTTCCACAGAATGTACTGTCTGCACCTTCATATGGGCTTTTTAAACGTCTTTAAAAATATATTCTTTTAAATTTTTGGTGGGTTTTCTTTTCCCCAGAGGGACGAATTGCAGAAAGACATGAAGATATGATGATGTAGAACCTTGAACAGAACGTTCTATTTTCATTTGTGTATATCTGAGCTAGGTACTGTTGCTTCTGGGAAGATCCATAGTGACAGAGAAGATCCTCTACAATATTGTTTCTCTTTTTTTTGATGACTACATTTAGAATAAGACACATGGAAATAATTTAAAGATTCTCATTCTTTTCACAGAAAATTAAAAAGTCTTTCAGATATAGACATCTAATTCTACAAGAAAAAGTTTAAGGTATGATGTAGTCTTTCGCTTTTCTAACTTTTTAGGAAAACTACTCATTTCTATGTATAGAAATGTTTTTGTGTATTTCTTATATATTTGTTTTCTTTTATAATTCAGAAAGGATATAGGGAGTAATTTCTAATGGGTGTGAAATCCAGAGGTTCATAGTTTGAATATTCTAGTCAGTTTACATTGTATTTCAGTTTTAAAAAAATGCAAAAATTTAGGCAGTTTGGCTGCCAGTGAAGTACTGAAAGTAAGTCTTTATCTTTTTTTTTTTTTTTTCTAGGAAGGAAAGTACCTTATTATTAACTCAATTAGAATATTCACTCTTAGGCTTAAATTTTGTTACCTAAGGTAAAATCCACTGCAAAATGATTTCTTCCTATGAAAAAAATACATGTTGGAAAATGCATATCTTATAAAAATTTTTGCTCATTGCTTCAGCTGGGGTTGGAAGATAAGAGAGTTTGCCATTTTCTGGTAGTTGTGGAGCTTTACCCCTATAAAGACCAGCAGTTTTTCTGATCATCTCTTTATGACAAGAAATTGATAGTTATTTTGAGCACTTTTGATCAGATGTTGTTTCCAAGGTGTTAACAGCAAGTGGTAATTCAGTTCCAGTGAGGAAAGATAAGTATGCAAGTAAGCAAATAAATAGAAATTTAATATTCAATCATTATTAACAATATCATGTCCCTTTCCTCTAAATGTACAACTCTGTATAAGTTTTCCTCTCATAAATTATTATGCACAATTATTGGAAGCATAGGCATAGTGGATGAGATGTTTCATCTCTCCAACCATCTTCTGCTTCCCAGAAGTAGATAACAACAGATACACAGGGAATTAAAAAGAAAGTAGTTCAAGAAAAGCCTACAGTTCATCTGGAGAAAGCAGCACAGAGACTTCTATGTTAACGGATTGTTAAAAACCACCAAATTTAGCCACCAATAAACATACTGCCAGAATCTTCCACAACTTCTCCTTGAAAATTTTTCTTTTAAATTTATGGCCCGTGCAATGATCTTTGTCATTAAGTCAGAATCTTTTCAAACTTTTTTGTTTGTTTAAATGTTGTTGCTTGCAAAATTTATTGGTGTCCACTTTTCATTCATTGACAAGTAAGAATGATTACTAAGTCTGAATTCAGGGCCGCCATACAATTCAGATCTTTCATACTTGCCATTGCTTGCCTTGGGACAAAAAAAACCACACACTTACTGAACCAAATGATAAATTTCTGGCATGAAAATTTTCACTTGTAAATTGTAGCAACGTGGGGTTTTAGGATCCCATGTGCTCCTTTGTCCCTCTGCTTTGTATACCATTGGTTCGTTTTGAAATATGCTCTGCTGTACCCGAAATCTATTGGTGGGTTCCCTATGCCTGTCTTCCCTTCAGACTCCCCGGGACTGGCTCTGGGGGAGACAGTCCCTCCCCTTCCTTTCCCTTTATAAGTCAATGTCCGGATCAGCTCGAGGTCTTCCATCTCTGGGCTGCTAACATCTGCTACCTGCCTTGTCTCCCTTCCCCCTTCTCCTTCCCTGCAACCCCCTTTTCCCTGTTACCCCAAATAAACCTCCCTAGCAGAACAGAGATGGAGTCCAGTTCTTTCTTAGCCTCACTATATTCCTGCTTGAATTGACGTGGTTGGAAGACTCACGCCATGCCGCAGAACCTCGGGGGCCGCCCGCCCCACATCCAGTGGGATAACACGAACAAGGGACCCTGGTCCGGGGGGGAGCTGGCCTGTGCAGCCCTCCCGGACCATGATACATCAGTAAATAGACTAAGAAAAAATATTACATATTGAATGGATCTTTGAATGAAAATATCTACTCGTGATTTCCAAAACCATCCAGTTAGGAAAGAATAGAAAAATATTTCTGGGGGAAAAAAATTAAAAAAAAAGAAGCCACCTAAAAAAACACATCTAGAAGGTGAAATAGATGGATAGAAGAAAAAACTCCAGGTGGCTTTTCTTCCCCACCATCAGTTTTTCCCATCTTGTTCTCCAAAGAGAACCTCACTTACCATAGAAAGCAGGAATAAATTGGGAAAGGTCACAGATCCTGAAATGTGTAAAACTCTCTCACCTGTTTGTAGATGCCATTAAATGGAATATAATATGTTTAGAGTAGATTGCTTAATGGAGTATGCAATCAAGATACTTGAGATCTTTTATGTAGCAAACTGCCCTTAATCAAGTAAAGTAGCATAAATTATTTTCATGAGTCAGTTCTATGGAAAAAATGAAAACTATTTCATTGCAATTGATTGACCTTGTGCTAGAGTGTCACAAAGAATAGATCTTCATTTTTAGACCACGGATAAAGAATGTTCTCATGAACAATCCAAGAAATCAAAAGAAAACAATGAGAAGAGAAGGAGGCAAAGGATTGGTAGCTTATAATGATTCATGAGAAATTTAGTCATTAAGTTATTCATAAATGAATAACAAGGATCAAGTATCACAGAGCATTTTCAATAAGAATAACAAGGCATACAAATTAGGAAGGAAAAAACCTGATTCTGTTAAGAGAAGATGACAACTGTATGTCAAAAGAAAGGAAAGCAGCATAATCCAATCACTTTTCATTTAGTCTAACAAAATCAAAAATGCACATGTGAAATTCAGTGCTCCTTTTCTCTTTTTTTGTAAGAATAGAATGACAATACATGCATATCACTGCATAAATTTCTTTATTTTGCATGAAGATAGGAATAATATTAATATTTGACTTTCATTGGGGAAGAAAAGGCTCAATATTTAAATATTAACACAAAGTATGAAAATCAAACACAGACATGGTAAAAAATCATCAGATATACTTTGTGTATGAAAGGATACATCTGGAAGAAACAGGTTGTATGGATTCTCCTGATGATAACTGCCTTGTCTAAAATCAGATTTTTTTAATCTTCTACTGTAATTTTTTGAGGCAACAATGCATATTTAGGGTAACTTTTATGTTTAGATAATTAGATGCCCAGCTCCCTGATTCCATTAGAGCTTTATTTCAGTGTTGCTCCTCAAGGAAGGCAGTTAGTCAATGCTCTTTGAAAACTGGGCTATGAAATAACAAAGTGTTCAGGTGGCTTTCCATATGTCTTTCCTAGATTATATGATTTGAACTTTGGAAAATGTTCAATTTTATTTGAAAAGATAGATAAGTTAGTCAGAATGTCATAGTCTGGCTTTCACATGGTGGAGGGAAGGTACATCAGGGGAAGGCACAAGGAAAATGGTGAGTGTCCTTCTCCAGAAATAGAATGTATCTGCAAATATTAAAATATGATGAAATCCTTCTGACACAAATAAATTCACTTAATATGAACTCCAGGATTTTCGATTTCTTTTGAGAATGTATACCAAGGGAAAAAAAAAGGGGATATTAATGAAAGTGTAATCTGGATTCAGAGAAAAAGTTGTCTAACACATTTAGACAATAAAACTTCGAAAAATATGCAAAGCATGCTTTACTTTTGTACAGAAATTAGTTTCATAATATTGGTCCAAACCTGCTGATTGATTGAAATATTTTAAATCCCCACTATAACAGTACAGCCATCATTTTGATAGAAAACCCACAGAGAAACTGCAAATGCACTGAAAATTTTTGTCAAAATATTTAAATAACTTTTAATGTAAAGAAAACATATCCTTACTTGCCCCAAAAAAACCTAAAGTTCTTAAAAACATAAACTCTAAGAGAAAGTATACAGAGTAAATTTACACAGATAGCTCAATAAATTTCCAGTGAACAAGATACCATAGTTCAATTATTTCTGCTAAGATGAGAAACTGAGAGTGTGGTCAATGAGCAACAGATTTCTGTTGCACAGGCTGTATCAATAAATGTTGATGGCAACTTTTTTTTTCTTTCCTATTACATTACATTGCTTTATTTTCCTTCCTATGTTTTCCTTTTGAAATACAGTAAAACTTACTTATGTGTTTTTCTGCACTCTTATTTTATTAACTCCGTTTTATAATGATGTGATTTCTCTGCTCAGTTTGAAAATCTAGAACTAACAGGACTGAAGGTAAAAACGCTGACCATTAGATATGTGCTGTTAAGTACAATTTGAGAAATTAATGATATCAGAAGTCAAACAGTCATTCAGTGGATAAGGAATTGATTGAATGGATGCAGACAGAGTTGTGGTCAATGATTCTATGTCCAAGTGGAAGCTGGTGATGCGTGGCATCCCTCATCTCTCTGTCCTGGTGCTGACGTTCTTCAGTACCTTCATCAATGACACAGACAGTGGATCGAGTGCACCCTCAGCAGGTTTGCAGGTGACTCCAAGCTGAGTGGTGCAGTTGACACAGCAGAAGGATGGAATGACATCCAGAGGGACCTGGCCAAACTTGAGGAGTGAGCCCACAAGAGCCTCAGGAGGTTCAACAAATCCAAATGCAGGTGCTGCTCCTAGGTTGAGGCAATCACAAATGTGACTACAGACTGGGAGAAGAAGATATTGAGAGCTGTCCTGTGGAAAAGGACTTGGGAATTGCTGTGGATGAAAAGCTGAACATAAACCAACAAGTCAATAGTTCACACTTACAGCCCAGATGGCCAGCCACATCCTGGGCTTCATCAAAAGACACATGGACAGCAGCTCAGGGATGCAATTCTCCCTCTCTAATCTGCTTCCAGGTCTGGGTTCTCCAGCACAAGAAAGATGTGGATCTGCTAGAGTGAGCTCAGAAGAGGGCTCCAGAGATGATCTGAGGCCTGGAGCACCTCTCCTATGAAGACAGGCTGAGTGAGACAGCAGGGGCTGTTCAGCCTAGGTAAGAGAAGGGTCCAGGGGGACCTTATTGTGTCCCTTCACTGTCTAAAGTGGGCTTATAAAAAAGAGGAAGAACTTTTTTTATAGGCAGAGAGTGACAGGACAAGGGTTACAACTTTGAAGTTGAGAGAGAGCAGGTTTAGATCACGTGTTAGGAAGAAATTCTTTACTGTG
Source organism: Entomyzon cyanotis (assembly GCA_024500445.1). NCBI lineage: Eukaryota > Metazoa > Chordata > Aves > Passeriformes > Meliphagidae > Entomyzon > Entomyzon cyanotis. Next base: position 56,965,028 of record JAKEPQ010001016.1, on the reverse strand, counting down.
AGGGTGGTGAAGCACTGGACCAGGTTGCCCAGAGAGGCTGTGACTGTCCCATCTCTGGAAATGTTCAAGGCCAGGATGGATGAAACCCTGAGCAACCTGATCTAATGAATGGCATCCCGCTCATGGCAAAGGGACTGGAAATAGATGATATTTAAGGTCCCTTCCAACCTAAATCCTTCTATGATTCTATTAAACGTAATAAATCAGTAAGTGTTAGAGTAAGCAAATCTTTGTCATACTCATACAGACAAGACTTGAGTTGTATTACTGGAAAAATATCTGAGTACCTGTATACACTACCAAGGTTACAGTGAACAAGATGAAGATGATGGACTGTGTTGTTAAAGAAATAGTATATAAGTCCAGAAAGTTGGCATATTTGTATACGGCGGTATTTATATGTCACATTGAGCAGTGTACGTAATGCTGAAATTATAAAGCAAGAAATACAGTAGCTATGCTTGAAAGGGATGGGTACTAAAGATTTATAAGAGGTCAAAGAAACTGATTCTAGTTTGATAGACAAAGTGTCCTAGACTGAGTTATTAACTTATGATGATGAAAAGATCCAAATAACATGTAGAAAACACTGAAAAGGCATCTGCATATAAATATATATAATTATGCATATGACCCTGAATATGATGATTTTACTATCTACCAGCTCCAGACAGACTCACCTCTTCTTTTTTTACACAGCTTCAATCTCAGTTCAGCTTTAAAAACTTTGTTCAACTATTCATCCACATTGACCCAAAACAAGAACAAATCAATTCATCTAGCTTGTCTGTTAGAATAGAAGTCTTGTATTTGGATGCATTTCATTTTATGCTTTTCTTTTTTTTGCCTCTATAATATATCTTCTGTGTAGTGATATCTTATGAGGAGCCAGAAAAGTGATATATTAAATTATATATTCCTTATTAAAATTTAGCAGTCTTACCATAACTTAATTTTTATAGAAAAAAAGATGATGATATCAGATTAATACAGAATGTATAATTATCATGCAATATATGTTAGCATATAAATAGTATTTAATTAGATAATGATTTCAAAATAGCATTAGAAACATATATACACATAACTACAAGTTCTATGAAAAGCTTAACATTCAAATAAATCATAATCTGCATGAGAGACTCTCAGATGAAATATTTTATTTCAGATGCTTTATTTACATAGGTGAGTGAAATTCTTTGTTTTTACAGTAGATCTGTTCTTGGAGTGAAAATTGAGGGGTTCACAAGATATTACTTCTGGATGTATGCCTTAACAAGTTTTTAGAGCACATAGTAAAGTAGCACATATATAAAAGGAAGCTGCATAACTTTCAATTTCAGAGTTCCTTATTTTAAGCTATCTCTTTAGATTTTTAAGACCTTGGGATTTCTTATTTAATGTAGAGCATTTTAGAAGTGTCTTATAACAATATGCAAAATAGAACAAAATTACAGTGCTATATAATTAAATCATAAATTAATTTTTTTTACTAAGTAAGGGAACATGAAATGCCTATTTTATAAAGTTTCATGTACTTTAACTACAAAATGAAAAATCCAGCAAATAAAAGGTGAAAAATGAGAAATAACCTTTCGCCCATAACAGGAAGAAGGAACAGATCCTTGCCCTTCTCATTATTTTTCACTGATGTGACACCAAGGGCTTAGCCAATGTCTTGAGGGGTAATACAATGCAGAAAGAATCCTTGAATATACAGCAGTTGAATCAATCAAAGCCTCACCTCCTGTCACTAATGAGGTTATGGTCTGGAATGAATTTTTTTTTCTTCTTTTTAAAGGGAAGTAACCCACTTCATGGTAGTCACCTTGATCTTCTCCCAGCACAGAGAATAGCTGGGTGAAGTCAAGGGCTGACCAGAGCATGTTCCTTTGTTCGCTCCTATCAGGGAATTTGGGACCAGTGGAAATGACATTTTTCTAGACCTTGGAGAGCTTCTGCTGTTCTGAATGATCAAAGCGTTGTGAAATGAGAGCGTACACTTGTCTCATACCACTTCTGATCTTTCGGGATAAAAGTTAGAGAATCGCAGAATGGTTGAGGTTGGAAGGGGCCTCTAGAAATCTAGCTCAGCCCCTCTGTTCAAGCACCTAGAACTGGGTGCCCAGAACCATGTCTAAACTGCTTGTCACTGTCTTCAAGGTGAGAGATTCCACAGACTCTCTGGATAACGTGTGTCAATGATCAATCACCCTCACAGTAAAAGGGTTTCCGGACATTCTTGACAGAATATTGTCTGTTTCAGTTTGTGCCCATTACCTCTGGCTCTGTCACTGGGCATCACTGAAAAGAGCCCAGTTCTGTCTTTGCACCCTCTCTGAAAGTATTTATGCACATCGATAAGATCCTTCCTGAGCTTTCTCTTCTCCCAGCTGAACTGGCCCAGCCACCTCAGTCTTTCTTCATTTATGAGGAGCTCCAGTTCCTTCAGCGTCTTTGTGGCCCTTCTTTGGACCCTCTCCAGTATGGAGAGACTCCGGATGTGACCTTATCTGGGCTGAGTAAAGGGGAAGGATGGCTCCCTGCTTATTTTTTGGCATGGGCCACATGAGCTTGGAATAGGTGGTCCTTGAATATTAAATCAAGATTTTTATGAGCCCCTCTTCCTCCCCAGGCCTTATCCTTTAGGACTCTTCCAAGCATACCTTTGAGCCAGCTGGAGTCTGCTATCCTAAATTTGAGAGTTGTGAGTTTGTTCTTCATTCTTCACCCTTCTGCCTACTCTCAGTACCATCTCATGTTCACAGCAATGTAGGCTTTCAACCTAGACAGCCCCAACAAGCCCTTTCTTGTTTGTGATTATGATATCCATTAGGACACCTGTTCTTTGGCTCCTCCATCACTTGAGAGAGGATCAGGGATCTTCAGGAAGCTCCTGGATTGCTATGCTTCTGCTATATTGGAGTACAAGTAAAAGGGGGCTTTCGTTTGTTTAAATGATCCTGATATGTTTATGAAGGATGTCACTTTTTTTTTGCTTTTACCGACACTTTTATAGTGAAAAAATACTTTCCATCCATTTAGCACTTTTCCTAGATCCACACCTTTGCCTCCTTACTGAATTGTCATCAGAGTTGCTGCAGTAGAGTAAGGGGCTTTCCTCTTTACCGTATAACCTATAAAAAGGTTTCATGTTGGAAAAGACTTTCCATAGAAAGAAGACACTTTGCCTGGAGGTACATTGGGAGACACTACTGTTAAGTTACTTTAAGTCTTATTATTGCAATAAATTTCTCCTCAGCCTCCCAAGTGAGTGCTTAATTCCTGAATATTCCTCCCAGTTCTCTTTTACTCAGAGAACAGCTGAAGCAAATGAGTAAGTCAACTGAAGATGCTAAACTGACAGGCTTAGTCATTGATGCTAACCTTTATGAACCCTATAGAGTCCTCTTTAAGTAACAGCTCCTTAAGGAGACATAACCCAAAGTTATGATCCCTTTCAGAAGGGACTATTTACCACAGACATTGGAACAAGAGACTATTTTCTTCAGTGTTTGGGATTGTCTCATGCAATACTATTAGCTTAGACTGAAAAAAAGTAAACACATTCACCAATTTTATTATCAAATCTGTCATCCTGGGTCACTAAAGATAGGGTTTAAATATGTAAATAAAAGGAAAATTGGTTTCTGCAATTCTCTTTGGCACTGGCTGGCTGGATTTTTTTGGGATTTTTTAATTTGGTTTTTGTTTGGGATTTTTTTGGGGGGGGATGGTTGTGGGTTTTGGGGTTTTTTATCATAGTCTTTAGTATGTACAAAATGGTATGCCCATGTATAGATAAATTGTGTCTAGCTTTCAAAGACTCATGTTTGAAAGTCTTGTGCATCACTCCATTAAAAACTGAGTCCTCCTTCATTCATGTTTTCTTATAGATTAACAGGTTTTTGCACTTGTCAAATACTATTGCAAGAATATTTTTATAATGAAAATATAATATAGATGGCTATAAACGTTCACAGTTCACATTTAAAATTTTAAAATATGTTTAGCTGTATCAAGCAGCAAATAATCTTTAAAGTCAGCAAGAGGAATTTCATTCTGGTTGGTTGGTACCTTCTAAAGAGGTAAATTACTGTTATTTCTTCATAGTTCATTGAAGGGAACAGTAGTTCTTCCTTGCAGAAACTTTACACAATTGCCACTAATTTAGGTTTTAGTAGAACTGTCAAAGTTAGTTTATATGATTTTACTCATAAGCTGGAAACATAAACCTCTGAAACTATATCTTAAGGTCAAAATCTTTTCCTTGGATAATCTACGGTGATCTATAACTGGCATTCTTCCTTTTACATGAATAAGTTAGCTAAATTGAATCTTTTACAGTGATTTTGGCTGAGTAATTTGATTATTGTAATTACAATGGTGGAGCCAGGCTCTTTTCCATAGTGCCAAGCAATAGAACAAGAAACAATGGGTAGAAACTGATGCACAGGAAGTTCCACCTGAACATGAGGAAGAACTTTAGTGTGTGTGTGACTGAGCACTGGAACAGATAGTCCAGAGGTAGAGTCTCCCTCACTGGAGATATTCACTAACTATCTGGATGCAGTCCTGTGCCATGTGCTCTGGGATGGCCCTGCCTGAGTAGGGAGGTTGGACCAGATGATCCCCTGTGGTTCCTTCTAACCTTACCCATTCTGTGATTCTGTGAGGTCACCAGGTTCCTGGATGAAGGAGGAGAAGTTTTGAAAGGTTCTGCTGAAATTGTTTTGGAAGAATGAGGACAGAAAAAATGCATAAAGAAATGGCCTAAAGGCTGGACAATATGAAATACAGACAAGGAATCTGCCAGGAATTTGCTGAAAGAAAATGAAATGACAGCGAGTCACAGCCAGCAAAATTTCTTGAAGAAAAAAGAGTTTTTACTGTGACAGTTTGTATCCCGGCACACATAATTTATCCCTATTATGATAATCCACAGGTTGTGAAATTAATTCCTCTGCAAGAAAAGAAAATACCTTTATTTCCTATATTTCAACATAGAAAACATTCCTAAAGTGTTCAAGATTCAATCAGACATATCAAGTTTGTTAGAATGACCTACGTGCTCCAGTTTGTCAGTGGTGCAGAACATGTACATGGCTAATACCAACAACCCTGATCCAAGATTTAGTGGTTTGGGGGGTGGTTTTTATGGGCTTTGTCATGGATTTTTTTTTTTTTTTTGGGTTGCTTATAGCAAAAATGGGTGCTTTATGGGAATATGATTAGCCAGAAAGATAACAACTGTTATCAACAAAATATTTTTCAGTCTTCATTTGCAGAAATTTCAGTCAAAAAGATGGAGGAGTGTTGCCTACTGACAGAAAATAACAAAGATAATGTTAGACAGAGAAAATATACAGGATGTGACTTCTCTCAAACTAGACCAACAACTACAAAAAGAAATATGGTACAGGGGTCTCTGACCATTTGTTTTGCTCCCTTTGAACTTTTTATCAAAAGGTTCACTGTTTCTTCAGACTTGAAAATATCTTCTCCTCAATTTCTCTCATAATGGAAAATAGAAATACCAAGAAATTCTAGGCCAGTTTTAGATTCTGATTCTTCAAAATATTTAAAATCCTATGTAGTGGTAAGTCTATTCTTGATGCATGCTTCTATTAAGGTTATTCAGGGATATCTTAGATTACTCCGTTTTTTTAATCCTTTGGTTTCTTTGTTTTCTACCTCCTGTTTTCCTATGTTTTGTAAATATATTTAGATAAGCTAATTTCCACTTAGAGTGGAAACAAATGATAGAGGGTACATTACTGGTTTTTTGGATGGGTTTTTTTGCTATTTGGAACTGTCATTGCAAATATTACCTATTATGCAAAGGTTTTAACAATTTTTTTCTATTATTTAGTTTTTTAAAAATCCCCAGCTTCTATGCTATTTTTGCATTACAAGACCCACAGTAAAAACCCTTTCAAGTTCTAACAGAAACTGAAAATCATGAGCAATATGTAATTCCTTGACATTCTCTGACTCTCCTCCTTGTTCCCTTCTTCTCCTCATCCCCCCATCAATATTTAAAAACCTCATAAAATGAGAAAGCCAATAATTAAATAGAGTTTCAAAACCCAGTTTCTACATCTTATTGATATTTCTCTTGAAGGAATTTCTATAAACTGAAAATTATAACCAACACTGTCAGGAACATTGTTAACCTTCAAACTGACTTGAAACTGGATTATTTTGTTTCAGCTTCCACATTTCACTCTGATTTATTCCATTCTTAGATTAAATTTAAATATTTATCTTAAATTCATATTTTTATATGCTTTAGTGATTGGGGTGTTTTTCCATAGATCTCTAAATGCATGAATATGTTTTTCATACAAGTATCTAAATTTCATGCTAAAATCATTGTACACTGATCTTCCTAGAATCATAGAAATTAAAAAAGGAAAACGACCATTGAGATAGATGTGAATTTTACTGTCAGTAATGTCCAGTTTATCTTAAAAAACCTCAACATTTGCTTCTGTCTTGCAGACTAAATATTCTATTCAATTATATTTCACCAAAAATCTAGAAAGTGCATTAAGACCATTTATTCCCAACTCTTTGTGTCAGTGGTATTTGGAGACATAGTTCTTAAAGAATTGATAAGAGAAGTGAAGACATGAAATTGTGCGAGTCAATATCCTTCAGTATGAGACAGTTCACACTGTTCTGTACAATCAGAAAGAACTGAACATCCTTCAAGTTAAAAGCTCTTCTGAAATTCTTTCTGGTGTCCCATGGATCTGCTGTGCTCTCAGGAGCATGTCTATGCCAAAAAGCATATTTAGTCAAACTTTACAGATTTAGTTCTTTTAATCTTCATTCTCACATCAGTCTGGTTATTTCTTGCTACTTACATGTAAATTCCTAACAATTTGTCAATAATTTTTTGGTAATATGTAAAAGCAGCTTAAACATCTTTCAAATACCTTAATTATCATTATTATTATTTTTATTATTAATATTATTGTTACTATTATTATTAACTGCAAACAGTTCAAATTACAAATATACCCATCAGGCCCAAATTTTAATAATAAACTTTCATGTGGCCTCACAATCAATTGCAAGATGAATCAATTGTAGATACTTTTGACACCATTAAATACTTAGTGCTGAGTTACCTTTGCCTAATTACCTGTAAATTAAGTACCCAGATGAAACTTCTTTATGAGAAGAGTCCTTTGAAATTATGCCTTGATGTGTCTGGATTGTCTTTTGATGCATATCAAATCAAACATGAGCAGAACAGACTAGAAATAAGAAAGTCATAGCAGATAGTTTTATAACTGCCACAACTATTGGGAAACAGAGCACTCAGGAAAGATCTACAAAAGTATTTTGCAAAGGCATTTTTAACACCTTTCAAATTAATATGTTTAGGATGTGACAGATGTGAAATCTCTTTGACTCAAAGAGCACTTCTATGACGTTTGGAAGTCCTTGAAGACTGTAAGAACAGCCATGAGCCTGACATAAATTAATTTTTCTACGTATCTGCTTTACAGGCAAGCTTCAGACAGCCTCAAGAAGTGCCTGGCAATGCAAAGAGTCTCCCAAACCTCCTCTTGCAAATTCTTTCAAAGAATTAAAGTAAAAGATGTTTTCTCTTTGTTCAAAAAAATCATATTCTCATGATCACCAGTGCATTGTATACATTCTGGCTAATAGACCCTTCAAAACCTGTTTGTGGAAAGTTTATATGAGGGACTCAAATAGCTAGGTATAATATTATTTGAAAAGGGTGTTTATATGATGAGTACTGTTGTTACTGCCTTCGTGTTTCTAAGATGTAGGCAAGAGCTTTAGCTGATCACCTTCCTTCTCTAGGGAACCATTGTGGTTTTCTATTCCAAAAGTTTTGGGAAGTGTCACAGCACCAGGTGGTAAATGGGTAAATCCCAGCTGTGAGGGAGAGTCCCACAGGTCAATATGATGTACAGAAAGCCTCTGCAAGCAGAAAGCATGAGAAGTATTGCTATATAAGCATGGCAAGGACACAACTATTAAGGCTGACACTACGTGAACTACTGGAAGCTGCAATAAATCTTGAAAATGTTTCTTTAAGCATATTAGGCTGACAATTCCAGAAGAAAGGTTTGTTGCAAGGCAATGAAAGTACAAATGGAACAAGTCTGTGAAAGTGAGATAGAGCAGTACATTACATTCTGGGAACAGTAGACTCAGGTAGTCTTAACATCACTGAGATCACCAAACAGAGGCTTCAAGATAAAGAACATTAAAACCACATGTATATGAAATTAGCGTTAGCTGGAGGATTTTTGAAATAGTCAGGTCACAGATCTTCTGATGTTCAGTATTCCATCAGAAAGAAAGAGATAATTGCTATGAGCATTATTCAATGTATGATAGAAAGGGTGCTGCTTGTTCTTTTCACAAGCTGTTGTAGATCAAAAGCAACACTATTAAAGCTGGCGAAGTTAAACACTGATGAAAACAAAAACTTTTAATGAGAATCTAATCCAAAGTACTGAGGTTTTACAGAACCTTTATTGCATGTCAGTACCTAGAAAATACAAACAAATTTAAGCTTGACAAAATAAATGACAGCCTTTATGGAGTATGTAGTAAAAAAGATCATGGCATTCCTGCCTGTTGATGTACACTGAAAGTAAAACTGAATGGGGAGTTTTCAGAAATGGGACTTTCTCAGTTTAATGTAAAGCAGAATCTCAGAGATGAAAAAAAGAAAGCATATCAAGATGTTCTTTTCTAAACTTAAGATGATCCATCAAGGTACTTACTATTCCTGGAATTATGGATGGGGATTTCGGGGAGATTTCTTTCTTTGGAAAAATATAGTTTGGACATTAGAGATCTGATATTAGTTTATCTGAAATGTAATTAACATTGAATCGTAACTAGGCATGTATGCCAGGAGGAATGCCTTCAAGCATTATTACTTTTCATGAAGACTTGCGGGTACAAGTGGCTACATACTGCTGTTTTCTAATGTGATGCATGAAGAATCCCCATAAAAGAATGTTATCCATAAATTTACTCTTTCCAGCCCTGTACTTAGGCACAAAGAAAAATTATAGACTAAACACATGAAGGAAGACTAATTACACTGGCAAAGAAAGAGCAATTTGATTATTTCAATTCATTAATACTGTCTCATAATCAATTAACAATTTCTTCACGCATTATTTGCTGATGATATATTTTTCCCCTCAAGTTGGCAATATTTGTAAAACAAAAAGGATTGCAAAATTTCTTTTTTCATAGGTAAGCTTGATGGGGTGAGTAATAAAAAAAAAAACTGAAGATATTTATCTTTTCTTTAATGAGTACTTAAATTTTTTATTCTTATTAATTCAGAAGTCAAGACAAACACTATTTAACCTGAAGCATGTGAATGCTGCCTTTGGTTTGACTGCATGAAATCAATCACATGCTCTATTGGATTAGATCATGAATATATATTGATTTCAGTGGGTTGCCAGGAAAGGAAAGATGTTGCAGTCAAAGCCAAATAGTATAGGTTTATATCTGTGTATAAGTACTTTGTGGCAATGTATATAAAACTAAGTGGCAATTATATTAACCTGGAATATTGCAGTGATGAAATAAGAAAAAAAAGAGTGACACTGGGGTCAATGTCATGTTCACAAACATATACATCTCTTCTGTACCCTTGTCAACTGCAAGCAGATTTGCAACGTCACAGGATCATTAAGAAATCATTCAAATGGGGTTAACCAAATATTTATATATGAAATCACTGAATGACAGTGATTATCTGTTTGCAGTTCCAGTGCCAGATATTAAAATCTATGTTTCATATTCTATTACCATTTTTCTTTGACTTTAATATCAAAGCTCAATAAACCAGTTCCACTACTTAGAAGTAATATATGCTTTTAACTTAGAACTAAGTTTAGAAATTATTTAGGACCTTCTAATTTTCTCATTTCTCATCCTTAAATAAAAGAGCACCTTTCTGACCCATGGTCAAGTTTATAGTGATCTCATCATAATAGCACCTTTGTCTTATCTGAATCCAGTCAAGAGAAAGAACTTTGTAAAAACAGCCCTGCTATTGGAGAACGACTGTTCATATGAAAAAAAATGTTTATATGAAAATAAAAATACAGGGTTTTTTCACATTTCTACCTGCTAATTGTCTTTCTACCCTCTGAAATTTCTCAAGCAATTAAAAAAATATTTTTAAAGTATAAATCTTCTCCTGTCCCAGTTGATAGCATGCTAGTAGATTTGGGGAAATCAAACTTGTACCCTGAGAGACCATATCCATGGTGTGGATTTAATCTACAATTATAGAAGAGAGCAAACAATGAAGAACAAGCTGTATCACTTAACATGATCTGGAGAGTAAAATACTATATCTGTACTGACCGCAATGACAAAAAATATTAAAAATTAGGCTGTATAAGATTATGCAGAAAGATATCTCAGAAAAAGTGCAAATATTTCTATGTTATTGTTCCAAAAGAGAATGAAGGAAGACATTTTTTTCAATTGTTTAAAAAATTTCTTTCTCTTACGATTTTGATCTTCAAGTAGAAATTCTGTGGTTTTATTTTCTTGTAGAAGGAGAAGAGATGTTTGTGTACTCCTTTGTGTCATTATGAGGGAACAGACAGAAAAAAGACCTGACACCAAATGTTGAAGATAAAAATGGTATTTCTACTTCACAAATAAATATATACATACATAAAATGAAAATATATGTTTCTATTCTCATAAACAGGATCTCACTGATGAAGCAGGACGTTACAGAGAGCAGGACATGCACTGTGACATGCACTGCAGCCTTTTGCAGAAAGATACAGAAAAGATAAGAAAGAATAAAGAATATGTAGAAAAAAAGAATATCCTTAGTATGTTTAAAAAGACAATTCTAGGCAAGAAGCAACCAATTTTTACATTGTGGTGTCACCAAGACTGAAAAAAAAAGAGTCTCGTGTATAATAACTTGCAGCCATTGGTAAATGATCATAGCAATATTTCTTCATAGTCGGCCCTTCTGACAGCTCTGTACTATACACTGTTGAGGTTAGAAAAGTAAGAATTCTAACACTAGATACATTACTGGCTCAGGAATGTATATCCTAAGCAAAAAATACTATGGAACATACACAGCACAGATAATTATGATTCATTTGAAGAAAAGGCACAGTGGGTACAGAATTTAGCTTTTTCCAACAAATAGAATGAACTAACTAAATAGAAAGCTCTAGCTTTCATATAGATTTTAGTAAGACATCCTGTAGAATTTGTATTGAACTGCTTACAAAGCATAAGTTAGAAAGACTCTAATTTCTTATTAATTTCTTTAACTTCTAAATAGATTTCCTATAAAAGTGTCCTCCATTGTTAAATTCTGCCTGATTTGTCTGTAAACATATGCTCCAGAGCACAGCCTTTTGTGATATTGTAGTCTAGATGGAGAAATTACATGGGAGATAAAAAGTGAAAAGCATAAGAAATTGGATCAGCTTTGTTCATTCTTTGTCATCATATGATCAAAAAGTAGCACCTGAAATATTATCTGATTTTCCATAGTGCCTAACTTCAGCAGTCTCTCAACTGCAAAAGAGATGGTATGAAAATTTCTGCAAATTTGTATAAACACAACTAAAAATTTTGTAGCAGCACTTATTCACTGCTATCCTTTGAATACACAGCCTGGCTGCTCAGGAGTGTGGCGTGACAAAGATAATAATAGGGACTGAGCAGTGATTTCTATGACAACTCTGAAAATAAGAATTCTGATTCTGTGCAAGAACTCTTGCACAAAATTAGTAGTCTCCAGAATAGAGTGAGGAGGTTTTGTTTGATACATATATCTTAATCTGTCAATATAATTTGTGAGCTTTATATATTTGCTTTAACTGTTTTTTATTTTTGTTTTGTAACTAGAAGGTGATGCCCTGCTTGTATTATACTGTCTTTCCCATCATCTGCTGGAAGTCTTTAAAAAAACAGCCAGCAGGAATTAATTTTCTCTTTTCCATAGGAAATAGCTTTCAGTGACAAATTCATTAACTAGACACAAACCTTATATTTGTAAATGTTGGGATTTTTTTTTTCTCTTCTGGAATCAATTCATTAATGATGCTGACTTGATATTACAACATATCAAGAAAGAAAGTAATAAGAAAGACAGAAATTCAGAGAAGTTTGAACCTTTTGGATGGCTCATTCCTGAGGTGGTTCAGCACTTTATCTCATAAAAAGTATACCATGTCTGCTGAGGTGTATTATCTCTCGGACACCCTTTAATGTTTAGTTCAGTCATTTATTTAATGGCACTTTTCCTATTGGAATTTATACTGGAATTTCATTTTATATGTCTGACTCATAATACTGTGCATTTTTAAAATTGTCATAGAATATTTTAGTTTCAAAGATGAAGTACATATCTGTTATTTTATATGTTACTCTGAAAGTGTTGCTGCCATTCAATGTGTCAGTCACTCCCCCAGTTTCACATCATCAGCAAACTTGCTGAGGGCATTCATCCAGGTCAGTGACAAACAAGTTCAATAAGACTGGACTCAGTGCTGATCTCAGGGGAATGACACTGACTACAGGCTTCCAACTGGATTATCCTCTGCTGACCACCACCCTCTGAGCTCTACCATTCAGCCAGTTCTGGATCCACCTCACTGCCTATTCATCTAATCCATGTTTCCTGAGCTTACCTACAAGGATACAAGGCAGACCTCCTTCCTGCCTTGTGATCCAGAATTCACAATTCCCTTCTCCCTGGACTAGAATCCCTCCCCACTTCAGAAGATCCTACCTAGGCTGCTGAGAAAGGTATTACCACTAAACAACTACAACATCAACCATATCCATCAAAATGCCCTTTTAGGAGGTTACTTTATGTCATTACTTTCTTCATGGAGTCCTCTTCCACATTTTCTTTTTTCTTTTTTTTTTTTAATTTATACTGCTTCTTTTCTAGAAATATTTTCATTAAACATACCTTACTTTTATAATCTCAAAGTAGAAAGCTCTTTTTGTATAATTCTACATTCTTCAATGGTCATATTTCTCTCACAGATTTGAGCTATCTGTCACGCTGTATTATCCTTTTCTCACTATATCCTTTATTATCACTCTATTATCCTTTTTTCCATGGTTTCCTTTTCAATAATTTCAGTATCAATAATTCTTGTTCTATCCCTCTGTCAATCTCTATCAACTTCTTGTAAAAGCTTAGCATAAGCATTTTGAAATTACGTGTGCATGTGATCGCATTGTGGTTCCTTTACATATTTCTGAAACACTTAGAAACGTTTATGTTAGTATCAGCCACCCAATGTCCAAATTGGTCATCCAGAAATATGCCTAACTACTTTCCTAATTAATAAAAAAAATAGTTACATATTAATTTCTTCTGTTTAGAAATGACCAACATTTCAAATGCTGGTTTCAATCCTAAAGTCAAAGTGTTTCCCAGAATGGGGATATTGAGACACATCCTTGCCACTATGTGCAAGGAATCTGTGTTGCTCTTTCCTCAGTCAGATATCTACCTCCCTTCATGGCTTGCCATTTCTTTTCTTTCTTCCTTAGAACCCTCTAGACTTATATTTTGTATTACCTTCTCATATCACTCTCCCTAATATAAGGTTGCTTCTTTTTCTGGAGAAACACAAAATGAGACATTGCAACTTTGAAATTGGTTTTGTACAATAATATTGCGTTACATAGAATAATAGTCTTATAAAACCAATCAATTGAGTATCAAATATAGTCCATATCAGAGCAAAATAAAAGGTCTCTTCTCCCCTTCTTCTCTCTATGGCACACTGTGTGGCAGGAGAAAAGCTGTCACATTGAACACAGAAAAATGATTGATAATGCTCAGGACCCAGAGCATAGTTTAAACTGATCACCTCAAATACTAGAGCAATCTTTTTTGACTTTTTTTTCTTGTAGTCCTCTTCAACATGGTATTTTGGAGATAGTGGGGCCCTTCAGTAAAATTAACCAACAGGAATTTCTGTTCAGACTGTGACTGCTTATAAGCTTCTCTGAATATCAAAGCATTTAGCGTGGTTTAGATGGAAAATTTAAATAGAGAGCAAAGGGACAGCAGCTGCTAACACAGAAGAGTGCAAGAAACTGGAACTGGCATTTAATTATCTTTGATACCTCTACTACTCTGTCAAATCTGGCTAAAATCAGTAGATTCAAAAGCTAAAGAAAGAGGGAAGAGGCATACACATACACAGACAAATGTGCATACTGATCTTCCTACCGTAGTGAACATTGCTACACAGCCTACTTGGCTGATGTGCGCAAGGAATGTTCCATGCTGCTCAAAGGGACAGCACACACCGTGATGAGTGGCCACATCTGTGTGAAGCAGAAAGGACATTCACTAGGCTAACACTGAAACATAACTCATTTGTAGTCTGGATGCTGTACAAGTGCTTTGCAGCACTTCAGAAGCACACAGTCGCAAGTGGGTTGAGGAAACAAAGTCAAAGGTTATTTCATCCAAACCTTCCCCTGTTTATTGGACAATTCAGTAGGAAATATGGCTCCATAAGGCACACCTATTGTCCCTCTCTAGGCTGGAACAGAGTGACAATACCAATCTCTATTCGAATCAAAGGTAAATGCTGTCATTTGTTCTGTATGGTGCCTGAAAGAATGGCATTTCAATAGGCTACATTTTGCCTCAGAGATACTTAAAATACCTCCTGCCCCCCACCCCCCAAAATTCAGTGCTAGGTAGTGTTGTGCTGGATGAAATTGGTGACAAAAGCAAATAGAAATAAGTTTATAGGAGTGGCCAGTGGAAATTTTATATATAAGGCAGGATAGTTAAAATGGCACTAAGGGCTTACCAAATGCCTGATCAAGTATTAAATTTATATTTTCAGACTTTTTGAAATCTAACAACTCAAAATGTGATGAATTACTATTCCTCCACTGAAAAACCTTTTCATCATATCTACATATACATATTTATGTATGCATATATGTGTATATTCTGTCAGTTTAACTTTTGTCTGAGTTTAAAATAATCCTTATATAGCATTCAATTTTGCCTCTATCTTCATGCATAAAAGATTAGATTGACCTGGCTCTAGATCTTCAAAGATTTTTTTTTCCATTTTAACAAGGTGAAATAAAGTCCTATTTTCTCCTTGGTGTATTCTTCTCTTATTCTTTCATGTAAAAAATATTTCCTGTTTTGAGTGTTTCCTCCCTGACATTTAAGGCACAAATCATTTCACAAGCATCTCTAACTAATCCCAGCAATGTAATAGTACAGGGATATTTTAATGGATTGGTTTTTATTTGTCTGCATCTGTGCCAAAACTGAAATTCCATTTATTTTGTGATGTGATGATGATAGTGTCATTCTTTTGTGCTTATCCCTTTTCTGTACTTTTTTTGCACAAGGGTTTCTAGAGCATATCAACAAACCTAGGCACTTGAAAAAGTACCTAAGGTCTCCTATTCTAAGCAAGGCTGTACTCTGGGTGATGAACTACTAATGACCATTTTAACAGTTCATCCAATAAGCAATTAATCCTTAAAATAATTTATTTTTAACCACCATCATGACTCCTGATTGCATTTTTTTAAAGGAAGAATCTTTTGTGAAGGCTGAATGTTTCAATTTGTCAAACTACTTGTCCATGGGAAAAATCTTAAAATGCAAAACAAAGTATGTAATACAACAAAAGAAACAGAAACTTCAGTCTGACATAGCATATTTTAAAGGCTTCTTCAATAACAATTGATGAATGTAGATTTTATTTCTATTTTTCAAAAATAGAAATTTTCAAAAATAGAAAAATAGTTTTCTGCTGTTTCAAATTAAATGGTATTTTCCCTGAATTCTCTCTACTATTCTTCACCATGACAGATGCCATACATTAGGTGTAGAAAGGTGCAGAGTGGAGATAAACATTCCTGCAAATGTGAAATTATTCAAGGGGCAGTAAGGGAGGACTAGAACTGTTTGAGTGGATAGGCAGGTGGATACTTCTACAGTGAAGGTAGAAGAGACAAGCAGGTTCATGCTCAAACCTTGCTCTCACACAGGGAGATGTACAAGTCATGG
This sequence comes from Entomyzon cyanotis, assembly GCA_024500445.1. Classification (NCBI taxonomy): domain Eukaryota; kingdom Metazoa; phylum Chordata; class Aves; order Passeriformes; family Meliphagidae; genus Entomyzon; species Entomyzon cyanotis. The sequence goes on along the minus strand of JAKEPQ010001016.1, from coordinate 56,948,929 downwards.
ATCCAATAAAATCTTCCTTGTGACTCTTCACCCAAGCCAAGTGAGCTGTAGTTGTAAAAAACATATTTTTCCTATATATTTTCTAGATATATCTACAATGTAAAGCTGCAATTTATTTTTCAGTTGTTTCATTATACAGAAACTGCTGACCAGCCAAAGTCAGTCAATAAAATGCAAATGTTGATTTAAACATTTACACTAAAAGTATGCGCCAACATTAAAGAGCCTTTATTTTATCCATTGTGTACCATAAATCCTTGATCAAGTTGCATCATTTATGACCACAAAAATTTCCTAGCAAAAAGATAAAGGAAAGTACGATGCAGAGAGGAATGGGAAACTTTGATAAACTGTAATTACACATGTTAGCAAAAAGAAAAGACTAATGGAAAATGATCTCTATAGCCAAAGAATTGCTGAGAAACTAATGTTTACACAAGGCTCATACAGCGTGGGTTCTCTCCCTCCCCTTTTCTTTTCATTGAATAAAAACTATCTTTAGTCTTGTCCCTGAATGGGAATGCTCATCATCTGCAGCTGGAAGGCATTAGGTGTATCCCTGAAGGACATCCTCCAACAGTTCCATCTGAAAGAAATCCAACAGTGCTACAAAAATTTTCCTAATATGAGCTGAATCAAAATGAGCAGGAAGCATTGACAAATTAATTGAAAACCATGTTTCTATTCCAAACTGAATGCCATTGCAAGCTCAACCTGTAAAATAGTTCTAGTTACTTGCATTAAATAAAAACTGTTTACTTACCAACATGCAAAACAATGTTTCACTGACTAAAATACTACAAAAAAGGCAGAGAGACACAAAAATTTTCTGTGTCATGGCATTTAATCTAAGAATTCTAACTACTCCTTTGAAAAATTTTATTATTGTTTCTAGATATATAAACAGTTCTTCATTGGTCTTAAAACTTTTCACTGCTGCTAAAACTATGAACTTCTGAAAACCATTCATATATGTAATGATATCTGGGATGTAATCCAAAATTTCTAACCTAATTATTGTAATTATGACCAAAAAAAAAAAAAGAGAGAAAAAAAGAAGGAAGATAGAGAAGAGAGAATAATAATTATGTTTCTCCCCCCACCCTCTGTCTCTCTAGATTTCTAGTCTTTTAGAGGCTGTATCTTTTCAAATCTATGAAATGTAATTAGTACAACTGAGCCTTGATCTCAGGTCTCTACTTTCATAACATCACCAGTAGCAGGTGAGCAAATGACTTCTATGGTACTACTCCTACACCTAAAGTTATGGATGTACTTAAGTGCTTTGCTGATTTTGACCTAGATGAGGAGCTGGGAGGGAACTTGCTACTTGAGCCGTGTAGAGTAGTTGTTGAATGTCGGTAAATTCCACCTCATTGATCACCATATTTCAAGTAGTCATATTATTGCACCACTTGCTGATTGATATTCACCCTCCAGTGATGGAGAAAAAAGCTTAGGTGCACTTATGTTGCTGTTACAATTGTCAATTTTTACCAATTTTGCTAAATTTTTGTCACCATATTTTAGATAGTTACATTACAATGAATGTTGGTTACACCAAACATTTGGCTGATAAACTCTCTTAACTGTGTCCTCCAGCAAAAGAATTTTCTTAAAGTTTAGTTAATTGGGTGTAGATTTAAGATGGCTAGCACTCAAACACTTCACTAATAGAGTTGCATGCTTTACTGATCTTAACAGTTGAATGGTATATTTCATTTATGTTCATTTGCATAATTTGCTGATTAAACTACATGTTTAATCTGTTGACCTTTACACTGCACTTATCCTACATTTACGGAGATGTAATCAATGTGCAGATTTTACTGAATGGAACACACATCTCAAAGCTTACTTAGCCCTTAGAAAATTCATTTAAGGTTATCAGCACACTGTCTCATTGCTGTTTGTTGGTGTTCCTTCTCTTCCTCCCTCAGGTTCACTGGACGGAAAATCAAAATAAACCACACAGATAATAAACAAACAAACAAACAATATCCATATTTACCACAGGCTATATCTAATCCTGTAGTGAAATACATAAAAACACTGAGCCCAAAATTGTCAAGGTTGTAAAATCAACAAAACCAGATCCAAGGAGGAGTGAACAGACGTAGATTTCTATCTTGAGAGGGAGAAAAGGGAGGATAGGATAAAAACAGTCATGAGATCAAGGCTTTTTGGGGGCAGCTGGTGAAGAGAAAAGCATCCAATCAAAGCAATTTAGAGCAGGAAAACAGACATGCTGTTCCTACCATTCCATGCATGTCTGATTTACTTCTGTGAGCACTGGCTCCTGAAATGCTTCCCGTAACACTGGTTATGAGACATCTTGAAATGAGAGGAGCTGAATGAAGCATCCCTTACAACTTATTTGTTCATAAAGAACTACACAGAGTCCACCTGAAAAGTGAGTCCTGGCAGAAAGTCCTACAACAGCGCTCTCTCTATTATTTTGGTCTTCATCTATCTGGGACAAAAATACAAAAGCAAAGAAGACACTTTTGTCAAGGGCTATATCCAAATCATTTTTTGTGGATCAGTAAGGGAGGGACTTTTTACAAAATAACTATTTCATCCTCAAAACATTTTTAACCTTCTTTTCTTATCTTCCTATAACCAAAGAATGAAATGTTCAAAATTTTCCATTCTCAAAACCAGTAAAACCATTCCCTCTTTTCTCTTTCCTGCTGGTGGTAACTTATTTAGTGAGGAATCAATTCTTAATGCTGAAGTTCAAAATCACTCAGAAAGAAAACAATGAGCATGTGGGAACTACCTAGTATGTAGTTGCACATTGCCTGGATGCAATCCTGTGCAATGGGCTTTCAGATGACCCTGTCTGAGCAGGAAAGCTGGACTAGAGGACACACTGTTGTCCCCTCAAACCTTACCCATTCTGTGATTCTGTAAGGGCAGCAAGTCATGTTCTAAGAACCTCAGAGCAGCTCTGGCTGCACTTGCAACAGTTTTTCAGAGATTTAGCTGATTGCCTAAAGACTAGATCATGGATCTGGGTCCAAGACAGCCTTGTCGTGTTATCTTCAGAATGTCATCTGTCAACCTCTTGGCCAGTACTATCCTGTACCAAGTCCTAAAATTAGTTCTTGTCTGGGAGTGGTAAATGCTAGGGAGCTGCCAGAGGCTGAAAAGCCATAAACTATCTACCATTAAGTGTAAGAATGACCCTTTTTGTCAGTTGTGATGGGCATAATGACATTGTTGATGAGAATTCTCCCTTTCATCAGTCAGTTTGAATCACAACCTATCATCAACACTGGTGAGAATTTGCTTTTTTGTTCAGGTACAGAATTGACAGTACAAAATACATGCTAATGCCTCTTTCAGAGAATGAGGTGGAAATTTGCAGAAGAAAGACATGGTAAAGTTTTCAATTTGTTCAATTTGAGAATCCACTTTGGTTTTGTACATCTGTATTCCACCTGAGAATTATGGTGTGTAGGGAATACTATAAACCATGAAAGAGATACTGCAAGCCTGTATGAATACAACAAACTAGCCTGTGGTGAGCTTTTCAAGAGTTTAGTAAAAGGGAACATGAAGAGCTTTGAGAGTGGAGCATACACGGTATTGGAGAAAACCTCAAGGAATTTATACTGTAGCTGAAGCAGCATGACCAGGGGAAAAAAGAAGTTTCTGATACAAATTCAGTCCCAGATGGGCAGTCCAAGGTTGACCCAGTCAGTAGCAATCTGGATACCCGAGGGCTGTTAGCAAAAATCACAATATAACAGAAGTAACAGGACTTAAAGCTGAAGAAAGAGAATAAGAGATGACCAAAAAATAAAAATATCTCGAAGTTGCTGAAATGGACACCCACAGGCAGTCAAAACTGATGAAAGTGGAAAATGTGCTTGAACTGCTATGGAGGAGAGGCAGTGAACAAGATCCCAAGAGCCTACCCCAGCTGCAATCACCATCTTTGGTAAATTGCATCTACCTATAGAATAACTTTCATATCTAAGTAGTTTTCATGCCTACTGTGCACTGCTGCCATAAGGCAGCAAAATTCTGTAAAGTATCTCTTTAACTGTCCAACCAGGTAGGACAAAGACTGTCTTTCCTCAGCACCCCATTTCCACATGAACTTCTTACAATACAACCTGCATAGGAAAAGCTTTATTTTGCACATTCAGTATCACTGTGGTATTTTACCACTTGTTATTATGGATCTTGTCAGAGCACAAGGGAAGGAGTTTTAGGAAAATACCTATGAATTATTGTGGTGGTTTTGATTGGCCCAAAACATCAGTGAAGTGTTTTTAACATCTAAGAAAATTTGAACCCCTCAAAAGCTGTTGTAGTAGGCCTAGGGAGGTGTCTGGGGGGTGGGGTGTGGCACAAAGATGGCTCCTGTGTGTCCTGAGTGCAAGTTCTGGAAGTTTTTACATCAAGTCCAGCAGAGCCAATCTCTGATGGCTCTGAGAGGTGATGGACATGCTGCCGGCCAAGTTTGGGCCAATTGGAGGTGCTAGTTACGCCTCTGTGAAAACACATTTAAGAAAAATTCAAAACAAAGCAGGCACGCACTTCTTTCACTTCTTTGTAGTTGGAGAAAGAAGAGGTAAAGGTGAAAATATGTGAGCGAGAACAGCATGGAGACACCAAGGTTAGTGAAGAAGGTGGGAGAGGAAGGGCTCCCAGCGCTGGAGCTGAAAACCCTCTGCTAGCCACAGTGAAGGCCATGGGGGGGGGGGGGGAGCAGGAGGTCTCTCTGCAGCCCATGGAGTCCATAAGGAGTGCAGAAAATCACCCACAGCCCACGCCAGAAGAGCAAGTAGATGCCTGGAAAAGACTGTGAACCAGTGGGAGTCTCATCTAAGAGTTAAAACTGCAAAGGCCTTGCAAAGGAGAGAAAGGCCTTGCTCCTGGGATGGAAGCAGCCTGGCCTCGGCTTGGGAGAGTCTGCACAGCACCCTATGGACAAAGAGACTCATGTTGCAGCAGAATTTCGGGCGGGATGTTGCTCGTGAGATTGGACCCACGCCAAAGAAGTTCCCAGAGGACTGTCTCTCGTGGGAAAGATCCCCTGGCTAAGTAGAGAACCTCTTTTCCTAATTGGACTGACTAGAGGACCCCTCAACCTGCCCGCTGTCTGTGTTGCTGGTTTGGAAAGAGGGAAAGGGGGGGTGAGTGCAGAGACTGCTTCTTAAGAGGGTGGGGGTGAGAGCAGAAAACTGTCTGGAGAGAGAGAGAGAAACAAGTAGAGATAAAGAGTATTTGTAGTAGAAGAATTGTGGTGATGAGTAAATTTGAGAATCTGCTCTGTGGACTGAAAAGAGACCCCACACCCTGCCCCCCCCCACCACCCGGCTTGTGAATTGTAAAGGAGAAAAGGGGGTGAATACTATAGGTTCATAAGAGGGAGGGGGAGTGAACCAAAACTGTATGAAAAGTTTATTTTTGCCTGCATTTATCCTCCAATTCTGTTAGGTAATTAAACGCTTTTTGCAACTTTAAGCTTAGAGCCTGGTTGCCCTCTTTTCATGCGTCCTCCTGGCAATGTCCAGTCTCAAACCCATGACAATTATATACTTTGATGTGTTCAAAGCAAGGTATCCTTTGTCAATGATGCATTACTGATTTTTTTTTAACTCTTGGGTAGGGCTGCACTGTGACAAAAAATGAGAGAGGTTTAAGAAACTCACAAAGATTGAACAAATAAATACAAAACCTCTCTTACCTATAAGTGTTTAGAAATTACTTTTCAGCAACATAAAACAGGGAAAAAAATAGAAACTTCACTATGTGTAAAGAAAGAGAAGAAAACTGAAACTAATCAGACATGAGCTTAGCTTTCATCTCCAAACTCTTATAATACCCAATTTTTGTGTGGATCAACAAATCTTCTGCACATGTAAGGTCCTGTGTTGGCAAAGAGTAATTCTGAATCTCAGATTCTTCAGAGAAACAAACAGAAATGACAGTAAATTATAAGTATGCTTAAGGTGAGGGGAGACAGATACTTCTTATCAAAGGCGACATAATCCCAGGTAAAATAGTAAGAGTTGCTGTGAAATAGAAATGTCAGTACTAAGACAGCAAGAAGGTAGGAAATGCTCCTTCAAAGAAAACTGACTGTCATCTATGTGGTGTGGTGAATTATAGTGATAATTGTGTGAATTTCATAAGGTACAGTGGCAGAAATATTCAGTTAAAACCTTGGCATTAAGATAAAGAGGAAAGAAGTTTGGGAAGAAATTAGGAAGGAAAGAAAAAGTTTATGAGCTTCATACATTTAGTGAGAAAGTAAAAAAAGATCATGTAATGAATGACTGCACCTGATGCATCCCACTTCATAAAATTATGCCTATTAATCTATTTAATAATTTTTGCATAAAGAATCTTAAAGAAACTCCTCTTTGAAAACAGCAGTCTGTAGGGAAACACCCACATGACAGAAGTTGTGCTGCTGGTGGTGATCCACAGATTGTGCTAAGTACTGAGCTGAGCTAAAGCACTCCTACCCTTCCACAGGTTCTCTTAGGCTATAGCAAAGTTATGATTAGTTTAAGAAACATTTTTGTTAGTCTAATAAACAAAGTGAAATGAACTGTACTAGACTCTGATATATTTCAGAAGAAGAAAAGGTCTGTAGAGATTTGTTTCCTTTTACTAAGGATCAGTTCTCTGGAGCTGAAACAGATATACAAAATCTATTCTTAAGCGTGACCAAAGCAGAGAAATATTCATGCCTCTGGTTCCCTTTTCTATCTTTACATACATCTCCCATATAACATTTACACTGATGTAGTCTGAATGTGAATTGCAAAAACACACAGCAAACTGTGAATATGTACTCAATTTAAAGGTGTGGTAATTCTTAAAATAGAAACCCTTAGATGACTGATGTAGTGCACAGTAACCGAATATAGTAGAATTCCTAAACAGGAGAGGGAGTTTTTTTCCTTAATGGAATATTTAAGAGACACCATTGATATGCCGTGGATAAATTAAATAAATCTATAAGTTCTTTTAAATTCTGTTCTTAAGATAGACCAGAAAGACTTTTGGTAGCCTGACTTACCTACAAAATAGTTAACAAAGTGCAGTACACTGAACAGCCTGCCTGAATCCGTATGCCTCCCAAAATATTTATGACACCTGATGCCTTTGTTTTTATATTTTTATAATAACTAAGCAAATTTGCTTGACTTACCTTAAACTTCTGGGTGTAATATCGTATATTATGAAGAAAAAATAAAAACCAAAAAATAGATTTTTAGGTCTGTTGGGTTTTTTTCAGCTTGTTCCCTCAAACTGGCTATCAAAATACTGTAATCACTTTAATTAACATAGAACACAGTGTGACTACCAATTTTATTGAAAACCAAGAATCCAACTGGATCACCAAAGTATGCAGCTGGATCCATAAAATATCTAATTGGAACATCAAAGTACGCACTGTAACACATAAGCAGTATTTGTACATTTTGAGACATTAAAATCTGCAGCTGAATCAATAAAATATTGTTTATCAGAAGAGGATAAAAAAAACAAACAATGAAAATATGCAAGTGCATCATGGAGATGTTAAATGTGAACAGTAAAAAAGATCAGGCACTATGTAAACACTTTAAGCATTATAGTGTAAGCTGAGTAAAAAATACATGAAACCAAAATGAACAACATTTGCAAAATATTGTTTTAGAACACTATGCCAAGACTAGCAGGATTTTAACGCTGAGTAGCATTTCTTTGATGAATATTTACAAAGTGTGGCTACAATGATGCTTTTTGGATATTGCTAGCAAAATACATAACCAGGAGACAGCAAAAAGGATGACTTTTCTAATGGAACCTTCATGGTTGCCATGTGTTACGCTTGTTTTTCATGGCACAGCTCACCTTGTCTTGGCAGCCCATGAGAACAGTCATTATTTAGCATTATTTAGACTATTTTTGAGTTATCTTTCTACTAGACATTGATGTTGATTTTCATCAATACATTGTCTCTATTCATAATTTCAGCACCCTGGATCTGACTCTAGATCCGAAATTTATGTAAGTCATATGTAAGTCAGTCCAGCTCCACTGAACTCATGATTTACACTAGCAAAGTATTTATGTCAACTCTGCGTCTGGTCTTCCCAATGTAAGTCTGAGACATTTTTATGAAGTTTCACTTCCTGCATCAATTTGCATCAGATAAGGGGCAGATGTGCCAGAGTGCTCCAACTGCTGTGCAGTGATGCAAAGCAGTTACAAACCCAGCTTCCTGTGCCAAGTTTGCAGCTACTTTGGCATGCTGGAACAGTGCAGAGCAAGAAGACTGTATCCATGAATGTAAACTTGTGCCTCCTGCAGCTATGTCATTTGATTTAAAGTTGATTACCCATTCATGCCTTCAAATTTGCTATGTGTGTATAGTACAATTTCCTTCTTTTTTGCCCACAAATCCTTTTTTTTTTTTCCTTAATATGCACAATGAATACAAAGATTTCTTTAGGTTAGAGATAAAGAGAAATCAAACAGACTTTACAGATGATACTTGTGTAGGATAAGTCTGGCAATGACTACATGAGAAGAATAACTCCATTAAAGTCAATGGATTACAGCAATGAAGCTGTAATACTGTTACAGAAAAGGTACATAAACATCAGCAGGGAAATAAAAACATCTTTCCACAAAACAGGAAATGTACAGACTAAACAGAAAGATACTGAATCTTTTGGAAGTAGATTCACAGTAAATTTGTTGTATCTATATGGTGAACAAGATTGTATATTCTAAAGTGTCTTGAACTGCTTATTAGATGCAGGTGACCAGAAAATATAAGCTATATAAAACAACCTTAAGATTAATTGAAATAGCAAACTTCTGAGAGCATGCCCTTCCTCTTAAAAAATTAACAGCTTTTGTCAGCGTTCTTGAACACCACAAACTCTGCATAGTGACATTCTTGACATTTAATACTTTGTTTACTTTATTTTTTATTCAAAAAAATTAAGAATCTTATGATCAGGAAACAAAAAAGTCTTATTTTACCACATTGCCAGAGTGAAACTTGTTGAAAAGAAAGTGAAATGGTATCATTATTATTATTATTACTATTATTATTATGCAATTTTCATGAGAAACAGGTATGTTTGGGTATCTATTTTAAAAATGTACTCTAGGATGAGATAAAATATGCCTTAAAAAAGCTGTTATTCTTGCTACTGTCAAGAGAATTAAAGTGGCTAGCATGTATGAAGCCACATCCATTATAAAGATCCAACATTAGGTGAAGTTAGTCCTAAAAAGACTGAACGTTTTGCCCTTTGATGTTTCACCAGGACCATCATTAAAAGCCTCCCTCTGATCATGTAACCATGACTGAAAATTTTGTTCAGTCTTTCTCTGTCTTCTGTCATACATTTTTTGTTCACACAGGTGGTTCATTGGCACCAGGAATTTTGTGGAAAATAATCTGAAGTTCTTACCTGCTCAGTGGCTGTAAATAGAGTGACCTTTCACAGAAATTTGTCTGTCCCTTCAAAGGCTTCTAGAAGAGAATATCCCAGCATACTGGGCAAGGCATTCCTGGTTCTGTCCTCACTCTCCTCTGAAGCTCCATTTGGATGGAACCTGCACAGAACTTTCACTAACTGAAGTTCTAGGGGTAGCATCCATGGGTCTGGTTGACATCCTGCCTACATGTAAATAGACTACACAAGGATGCACACCTCATGTTCATTGAAGTTTGCAAGTGTTTGAGCTTTAGTCTTGTGTTTTTTCACACCTTTCGTAGTTATCAGCTATTTGCATTCTGTATTTATTATCACAGAATGGGTCAGGTTAGAAGGGACCACAGTTGATCATCTGGTCCAACTTCCCTGCTCAAGCAGGTGCTCATCCCAGAGCACATGTCATGGGATTGCATCCAGGCACTTCTTGAATGTCTCCAGTGAGGGGGAATCCACAGCCTCTCTGGGCAACCTGTTCCAATGCGTGGTCACCCACACAGTAAAGAAGTTCCCCCTGTGCATAAGTTTCTGCCCATTTCCTCTTGTCCTACTGCCTGGGACCACAAGAAAGAACCTGGATCCATCCTTTTGGCACCCTCCATTCAGATAATTACAGACATTGGTAAGTCCCCTCTCAGTAAATTATATTTTATATTTGAAGCTTAAGGACAATACAGTTCCCAGTAAAGTGCCTGCTTAAACCAAGAATATTATAAATTCTGTTTCACAAGCATAGATTCTTTTCAAGTATTTACTGGTATGACAACACTTCTCTGTGGTAACAATATTTGCTCTACCAGACTTTGCTGGCTATCAAACTGACACAACATTTTCTTACCACCTGTTTTCCATTGCTATTTCTGTTATGTATCTCATTCTCTCTATTTTTGCACTCACTTATTTTTTCATTATATCATTCTTCCTATATTTTCATTTTATTGGTACTATAACATATATGTTTTGCACCAGATCTTCTGTTAATCCAATCTTAATTTTCTAAGAATTTCATTAGAAATTCTTTTTCTATAATTTCATAAGTGCCTGACAATTTTCATATTGTTGACTTCTGGACTTTTTTTGAGTTACCTTTTGCCTTCATTCTTCAAATATTAGAGGTTTTATCATTACTCTTTTACCTCTTGTCCCATCTAACTCACTATTACCTCAGAATACAAGAAAATTACCTGTTACTCCACTTATGTCTGAAATTATCAGGGCTTCACAGATGTGTCTCCCTAGATGGTTCTTGTAACATAAAAAAGAAAAAAAATTATATGTTATGATATATTTTTAATGTTACAGAATTTTGCCCCCAAATAGGCTAAATAATGTGATTAGTAACTGGCAGTAATATGATATTTTCAAAACACCCCAACAAAATCCTATTTAATGATGATTATCTGAATGGCATTAAAATCTGAGTATGTAGATGCATTGAATTAAAAAAAAAAAGGATAAGTCCTCCTGACTCATACTATGAATTCCCTTGCCAATGAAGTTCCTTAGGTACCCCAAATATTTATCTCTGGGCATGACCAAAACCTGCATGACTCTAAATATACCTAGACACTGCAGCATTCATGATCTAGATATTCCTGTCTGTTTGAAGTAGTGCTACAGATATGCCAGAAGCCAAATAACTAATTACTCCACAAAAAGTATAACTGATTAAACAGGAAGATTTGAAGGGTTGTTCCAAGATACCCTTTTAAATCAAGATCAGAGCCTGTACTTTCAAAGAAGGGCAGACAAAAAGGATGTGGAAAGCCTTCCTCAGACAGAGAAAAAGGTTCTACCACAAAGGGTTTTCCCCTTTGTCTGAAGATACTGACCTTGCTGGTATTATGGCAACTGACATCTATGTCAGCTTTTAGCTAGTGAGAAGAGAGCACTGTACCTACATATAGGGGAAGGCTAGAGATTATGAGCTGGAGACTTCAGACATAACCTTCTATTCAAAATTTCCTATTACCTAGCTTATAAGAAACACTCAGCATTTCCTAAGGGCTATTGTGAGTCACTCAACTCTTTGCAGACATGATACAGAAAATTGAAGGTTTTAATTCACTATCAAGTGAGACATATAAAGTTAAGGCACTGCAACAGCTTTAAAATTGATGAAGACAGAGAATAGAATTGAACCCTCAGTCCTGATAAGAAGTTTTTCAGATTAAGGAAAATAGAAAAAACCCCAAGACAGGTATTTTATTTTGCATCAGAATAAAACCTGCTTAGAAAAAAATAGTAATTTTTTAAACCCTATTTTATGAGCAAGAGGGAAAATTAAACTAATGAAGGACTAAAAAGAACCTAATTAGTATGCATTTCTAAAATCTCTCACTAAGAGGTAAAAGATAGCAAACAAAGAATAAAGAGACTGTCGATACCAATAAGATTAACTGTATACTTACTGATAAGCTTTCTAAGAGCACATTCAACTATTGCATGCATATGAGTAGGAGAGCAACTAAAACTAGGTTCTGGTTCAGGGATTACTGAAGCTAGTGGCAATAGGACAAAAGTATGATTTCAGTATTTAAAGGCCATGTGTGTCATCTGCAGAACAACCAGATCTTTCTGCTATATTCTTCACCTTTGTACTCTTTCCCCACCTTAGCTCTGTAATATTCACTAAGCTATGACATATCTTTGCAGCATCAACATATTACTTCTCAATATATTCACTCTTTTGTGTAAAAAATAAGTATATAGACCACATCATGCTATACCAGAAAACAAAATATTATATAGAGGAATATTCAAATAGTTGATGTTCCATAAAAAGGTTTTTACAGCAAAGAAAGCACTCTGAATGTCTGTCCAGATATGTGTCAAAGTGATTTCACACATCTTCTGAGCCCAGTGCCTGATGTCTGTCAGCACTCAGCATACAACACCAAGCAATAAAGCTTATCTGATAAAGTGAGAGCAATATGAAGGGCTATTGTTATTATTATTATTTTCATTCTGTACTGGAGAGCTGAATGAAGGTGGTATGTGAAGGAGTTAGTCTGAATAAAAGATATTACCCTGTATTTGCCAGCAATATCTTACTTAGAGTTTCAAACAGAGACTTCCACTGATATTAAAAAAAAAAGTCATTGCCAGCTTATTGCATAAGGATTTGGCATTTCCTGTTCAATACCGTAACTACCCAGGAGAGTTTCAACAAGGACAGAAATCTTTTGCAGGACAAAAGTTGTGAATTTGAACATGAAATAAATATTTAGTATTTTATATATATATAATATAATCTGTCTCCTTAAAAATACATTATTTCTGTTTCCGTCCATAGTGTCAAAGAAAATCACTTCCAAATGATTGCACTCTAAAAGCACTATACAGATACTGAAAATTTTAAATAATTGTAACTTAAAGTGACTTGCTAAAATTAGCCCTGAAAATGGATCCCAAAGACAAGTGGAACAGAAGGAAAGAAAACCACCCTCGACAACTAATTTCTCCTTTGTATTTTCAATTCTTTTTTTTGCTTCATTTTCAGCCCTTCTTTCAGTAAAGCTGAAGCTTTTAATTCAACAGGACTGAACTTTCATGATAGGCTGGCATGAATTGTCTAAACTAGAACAAGTTCCTCAATCAGTTCTTAGCCTTTAATATATATGCAGAAGAACACAACTCTTATTTTCATATGACTTGGAAGGGAATTCAAAGACCATCTCGTTCCAACCTCTCTGTCATGGGCAGGCACACTTTTCACTAGGCCAGGTTGCTCAAAGCCTCATCCAACCTGGTCTTGAACACTTCCAGGGATGGAGCACCCACAGCTTCTGTGGGCAGCCTCTTCCACTGCCTCACTACTCCCACAGCAGAAAATTTCTTCCTAATATCCAATATAAGCCTACTCTTTTTCAATCTGAAGTCATTGTCCCCTGTTCTGTCACTACATGCTCTTGTAAATAGTCTCTCTCTATCTTTCTCATAGTCTCACTTCAGGTACTGGAAGGCTGGAATTAGGTCATACAGAAGCCTCCTCTTCAAGCTGAATAACCTAAATCTCTCAGCCTTTTCTCACAGGAGACCCCAGGAAAATATTGTCTTTCTTGGCTGTAAGTGCACATTGCTAGTTCCTGTCCATTCTATGATTCTGTGATGAAATAATATATATGTGGGTGTAGGGTTTTTTTCTTCCTATTGTTAAATCTTTATTCTCTGTTTTTGACATCAAAGTTATTTGCACAGAAGCTAATCATTATGTCACAAATATATCAGGTAGTGAATAAATAAGATGACATCTGTTAGCTTTGGGGACCATCTGTTAGACTGGGGAATTATGGATGTGTTGTTAAATTTAAATTATATTAATTGTAAGCATAATAGGAGGGTGTAATAAACAGTATGAGAGACTATCTCTCTCTGGCTTCTCTCGTGAAAAACAGGAAGTGTGGCTGTAGTCAAGGGAATTGCTACAGCAGCATAAAGGAGATGTAATATTTGTGAAAAACAGAAAAATAATTTTAAAAAAGAGGACACAAAGAAACAGCTTTTGCATGGTCATAGGTATTGGATTAGGTGTACATTTGAAGATACTCATTTAATAAGGCATTTAAGCACATGCCAGAGTAGAGGTACACAGTTGAATGTCAGGTAAATTACCAAAATGTGAGAGGGGTTTCAAGAAACTGGAACTTTGTAGCATAAACTGCTCCTTCAGAGACTCGTCATTCTCAGAGCCAGATACTTTGACTTGTATTAAGAGCTTTTGATGCCAGACTTATAAGTAAATTTTATTAAAGGTAAACATAATGGACATATTTAAGCACAATCTGAAAGTGGCAATCCTTGTTGGAAGTAGAACATACAAAAACATTCAAAGGAAATACTGCTGCAATGTCAGGTTATGTATGAATATATGTACAACATAATACATAATATTATGTATTATGTATTGTAGATATTCACAAGCAGTCTGTGTCTGAGCTTGAAGCACATCCATCTGACACGTTTTGAACAGACACAAACACAGAGGTCTTAGGATGCCTTAAGATGCTGATTTAATTCTTCTTCCTAAATTCATAGGAGTTTATCCAAATAGCAAAATGTCGATTACCAAGCAACTGCTTAATACTGGTTAGTTATCTGAAGCATAGTTTAGTAGTCCTCCTCTTCTTTCTGCTCCCTTGGAAGGCATCAGGTATGTACATTAAGTATTTTCCCTGCTTCAACTTAAGCTTTGCTAGAGGTCTAAGACCACCTATATTTTTTGCAAACCATGTTTCATACAATCTCTATCATACCTCATACAGGATCTCATATGATTTTCCCAATATTTCTTCTCTGCTTCAGGCAATTAAATCAGTTGATTCCATTTTTATTCTTTCCAACAGTGTTTTTCTCTATATCCTCCTGCAGAATAACTTACATTTATGACTTTACCTCAGCTCTTCTAACTTAAGGTACCTCTTTCCACATTTACTTCAACAGAACCCATTGAACTCAGTTGACTCTTCCTTCCTGTTGAATTTAGCAATGAATTTAGCAAAAAAAAGCAGTAAAGACAATACTTTTGAGAAAAGGAAGGTTGAAATAATTATTACAACAGAATCTCAGTCATTGTCTTGAATTCCATTTCATCCAGACTTTCCTCAGTCAGTCATTGTCAAATCCATTTGCAGATTCCTCATAGCAGAATAGCAGCTTTTCTCTGTCTTTTAAAGCCATTCTAACACACTGTAAGTGCCCTGTAAATACTTATAAAAGGTATTGGTAATACAATGCATTTCAATGCAATTTCTATGCATTGATTAATATTGTAGCCAGAAGGTGGGGTAAGATAAGATTCAACCCATATCCCAATTTACTGAGACCTAGACTGGTGAATTAACTTTATTTGTTTCATTGTGATTGTATCAGGGAATGAATCTCACAGTTTTTATTTTATTTTAATTTTGTTTTTTCTTCTCAGATAATCTAATGAAAATCATTCATAATAAAAGGTAATTGGCAGGGAAGAAACTGGAATAGTTTCAACTGTGCTCCATTAATTAATTTAATTTCTGCCTAAATGAAACCTATCAAACAGAATTTTTCTTTAAACAGATGACAGAATTATTTTTGGGAAAAAAGGAGACATTTTTGTATGATTTGTCCTCTATTGAAAGTTCTGCTATAAATATTCCCATCTAGATTTAGTCTGAATATAGAACCTTGAAGAAAATTTATAAAAAGATACAATGCTTTACCTCTCATGTCCCAGAAATTCTGGATTATTCCTCTTATCCAGAAGCTTTCTCAATGTCATAACTTAAGCATATCTTTCATTACTTTTTTTACAAAATCTGTTGTATTGTACTAGATCCTATTGTTAAACAGACACTCTAGTTTTAAAGTTACCTGAGATAACTTCCAACTGTAATTTTCAAGGAAATTTACAGTAACTTTAACAATCAAGCAATATAAGATGATATCCTCTTGTCTTTGTATTTACTAATGAATCTTCCTGGAAAACATTAGCAAGGAACACAGTTAAATAATTCTATATGTTCTGAGTCTTCAAAACATCTCTCATTTTAAAAACATCTTTCATATTACAACAGGACCTCATTCTTAGAAATTCTGGCTGATCCCAAACCTATCATAAAATATTGCCAACTTATAGACAGTGACACTGTACACAAGGATGTGGTATGAGTTATTATGTTTAATGCTACTTCTATGACTACTAACAATAATATAACTGAACAATATGCTTTCTATCAGCCTAGGTAACTAGCTTCCAGAACATCTTTACAGCTTTTACAGTTGATAAAAACATCCAGAAGCAAAACCAAAACAAAACAAGTCTTCAGCCATGAGTATTGTATGAACCATGCTGAGAAGTCTCCAGGCTTGGATAAAAAAGCTTGACATAGACAAAAAAAGATAGAAACAAGTACCACACTAATGTATAGAGAAACGAATAATTCTAAATCACAATTGTACTTCTAAAGGAATGTACATTACATTGTAAATCAGTCCTAGATGTTTAATTTCTAAGCTACACAAAAAGTGAGGGTAAAACCTTTCACAGCTTTTAAGAATATGAGTTTAAATGAGATTTTTTTTTATGAAATGACACATTAAAGATTAAGCTGTGTCATATCAGCAAATGTATGCTTTATTGACAAAATGAAGACAAAGACTTGGGATTAGAGCAAGCAGAAGACATCTCTCAGTGCTCCTGCTGCATCACATCCCTATTGTTTCTTGACTCCTTAACCTTTCAGTGCTCACTGTGGTGAAACATTAAACTCCTACAGGTTTCTGGTATCCCATGAATGTTTTTCATTCTCCATTGGAGAACTTCAGAAATAATTGAGCTTCACATAGCTTTGCATTATGATATTTCCATTTCCAGTATATTCCAAACCCATATCTTAACTACAGGAAGTTATTGTGGGGTTTGGAAACATAATTCACTCCTGATCCACTGAAAATGACTCTGTTCATAGGCTTAAATATAACTTGGTATTAGGTAAGAAGAATAGAAGAATTGGGCTTTTTGAGAACAAAAAGGGTGGGAGGTTTTTAGGTTTTTTTATTCCTCCATAGAGTTCACAATAAAAGAGTTACTTTTTTCTTTATAAAATATAAAAAGTGAATGTACTCTCTGTTTCTAACTTCCCAAAAGAATAGGACTGACAACTCGCTCATTGTTTCATGAATGAGTTTCATTCAGATTCCTGTTAGTTCTTCATTGCAAAAAATATTTCAAAATCCTTTCAGGCCTGGATTCAACTTCCATCTGCTGCTAGATATAACCTTTCCCTCGAAAAAAATCTAGATTTGTTTGTAACTGAATTACCAAAAAAATTTAGACTATGTTTAAGTGTAGCTATGCAAAGTGTGAATGTTTACACAAATGCGCAAGAAAGAGAGAAAAGACTACCAAGAAAAGAAGAAATTAAAAAGAAAGACCAATATTTAATGTGTTGGGGAGGACCTTTAACTACGTGGAAGTATACCAACATTGAATGGTGCACTTTGTAACTCTACGTATTAGCAGCTCTGCCTGAAAACTTTATAAAAACCCTGCCTTTGTTATCACAGTGCCAAGCCAACAGTATATGCCTTCAGGGTGTGTCTATCACTGCTTGCAGGGAGGTAATCACCTACAGAAAAATTAGTCATTTAAATGCCTTCCCAAGAAAATAATTTAATCAGAAATTTTAATGCCGGGATGCACAATATCAATCAGTCTTAGCATACATCCTGAAATAATTATCTCTTTAAAAGGTACGTAATGCATTTATTATGGTTTAATTTTTCTCCAGCAGTATTTTGGAAGTACTAAAAGTTGCAGGTCTACACCATAAAAGCAAGTGAGATGAGAACATTCTATACTCGGTTCATTGTCAAGGTTTTATGACTATAACAAATTAATTTCTGGCTAGTTGGCTAAATTAGGTTAATATATACAGAAAAACAGATTCTTTTTCCCCCATAAATCCAAATAGTAAAAGATAAATAATAAAGTCCATGAATCAGGAATGGATTTAGCAATTTTAATTTATTGTGACTGAAAAGTGTCAATTAAAAACTTAGGCATAAAATGAGGACAGGGTCATTTTCATATTATATGCAGCCATCACATTTCTGGCTTTTTGAAAACATCTGTAATAGTGTTTGCAATCATAATAAATTCTAAGGGCTCCCATTCTCGTGTGGTATTCTGAGAGACAAGTGTATAAAAACAGTTTGAAATGGAAAATGTTAAATCTAATTTTTTCCCCAGGGTTTCTCCACTGTTTGATTAGAGAATGGCTGCATTCAAACATATTACCATTCTGTCAGCAGCGCTCACAGACTTGTACTTTCACTGCATGATAAATGAAGTTTACACAGTTTATGTTGTGCGAGGATAGAGTCTAGTGATGCAGTGATGCACACGTGATTTGTAAGTGTCTGATTTGGTTAATCATTAAAGATCACGTAGTCTCAAACTTTCAGAAATGCTGAGCAAATGTGGAAACAAGGTGACAATGATCCCCAGGGTGGTGTACATCACCCTAGTACTGTGGAAGTAGAGAAAATATACCAGCTTCTACCACCAATGACCCAGCTGACAGAATTTTGTTCCCAGTTATACTTGTTGAAGAATTCTGTGTTTAAGCAGGTTTATTTGTTGACACAGTCACAGAATCACAGAATATGGTGAGTTGTCAGGGACCCACAAGGATCATTGAGTCCAGCTCCTGACCCTGCACAGCACCATCCCCAAGAGTCACTCCATGTGCCTGAGAGCATCGTCCAAATGCTTCTTGAGCTCTGTCAGGCTTAGTGCTGTGACCACTTCATGGGGAGTCTGTCCCAGTGCCCAGCCACCCTCTGGGTGAAAAGCCTTTCCTAATACCCAACCTAAACCTTCCTTGATGCAGCTTCATGGCTTTCACTCGGGTCCTGTCACTGTCACCAGAGAAAAAGAGATCAATGTCTGCCTCTCCCCCTGATGAGGAAGCTGTAACTGCAATGAGGTCTGACCTCAGCCTCCTGCAGGCTGAACAGACCGAGACCACAGCTGCTCCTCATGTGGCTTCTTCCCCTCAAGATCCTTCACCATCCTCACAGCCCTCCTTTGGATGTTCTCTGGCAGTTTAATGTCTTTCTTACATTGTGTCACCCAAAGCTGCCCCCAGCACTCAAGGTGAGGCTGCCTCAGAGCAGAGAAGAGAAGAGCAGGACAATCCCCTCCCTTGCCTGGCTGGCAATGCTGTGCCTGATGTCTCCCAGGACAGGCTTGGCCCTCCTGGCTGCCAGGGCACTGCTGACTCATCTTCAGCTTGGGATTGACCAGGACCCCAAGGTCCCTTTCTGTGGCACTGCTCTCCAGCATCTCATTCCCCAGTCTGTACATACGTCATACATACATTGCCCTTACAGTTTGGCTTAGCAAGCAGTACATATGCAACATGTGTAGAAATTAAATTATTACTTTGTGTTTTCTTTTTACACAAGCTGTTCATCCATTTTAAAAGTTGATGGATCAATTTAATTATATTTACAGAAGGTCTGCCTCACTGTGAAGGAATATAGAAAGTTGGTCTTAGGTTTGTTTTTTTTGAGAGGAATATCAAAGATGACTTGTTCACAATATAAAAATGCATAAAAAATAAAATTGTTGTATTTTTGCCTACAATGGTAGGCTCTCCCATTTGCCCGATAAGAAATGCAATCAGTCAAAAACTGAGCATTGACATCAGAAATGATTACGTGAGAGTTATCATTCAGTATTTTAGTAAAAAGTTAGAGCAGACTGTACATTCTCCATTTCATCTAACTTCTTTAAGGTTGAAAGTGTTTCTCAACATTTTGATTTGACTCAAAGTAACCATGGCTTGACACCTGCAGGTCTTTTGGTTTGGTGAAAATTACAGATTAGGTGGTCCAAATAGTCCCTCCTAATGTTAAAATACATTGATCCAAGCAACTGGGGGGGGGGGCGGGGGGCGAAAGACAGAGGGAAAATCCTCATGCTTTAGGTCATGAGCAAGGCTTGACTACAGTGGGCAGTAGAAATAACTTTGAAGTGATAGATCACCCCTAGGTGGTCTGCAGCACCTTTCCATGGTGTTCCTCACAGGCAGAGCTGAAGGACTTGACTAGACTAACAATCCAATTCTTCCATTGTTGTACCATACTGGCATCCAGATTGCAGTCTCAGAGCTCCAATCTGCCTATGATCTCTAGGGCACAGACCCAATGTTTCAGTGCCCTTGACTTTATAGAAATACACATTTATTGACTGAGGGAATAAAACCATGCTTGCTCCATCATCTGTATGTTTATCTTAAGATGAGATCTACCTTCAGGCAAATATTCTAAGTTTCCAAATACCATCTCCAGCTATATTAATATCTCTTACATAGCAAATTATTAGTGTTTTCAGACAGTTAATGTCATAGATAAGTGTAATAGGTCACACTGGCAGGAAACATTCAAGGAATTCTACTCTTCTTCTTGGGTGCAAGACATGACTGTGTATCACCGAGCATGTCATGTGAATAATTTAATACAAATAAAATCTCCAGATTTTTGAAGTCCATTCCCATTAACCTGAAAGATTAAAAGTCCTAAAACAATTATAAAAACAATCTAAAGAAATATGCCATAAGTAAGTCATACCTTTAATTTCAATCCATGACTAACATTCTTCTTTCCAGACAAATTATTTGGGTTATTTGGGTTATTTGTTTTATTTTGTTCTGTTTTTCCTCTATATCAATAAGAAAATCAGGATCATGGTTAAAAGCAAAGTGTATATTTCCTTTTCAGAGCACCTTTAAATGTAAATGAATATAGGAAAAAATCTATTCACAAAGTCTTTTATTTCATACTCTTGCTTGTATTTAGTTCTGAATTAGTTTTTACATGTGATTCCAAAATATTTTGTGATAAACATATCAGCTCACAACTGTTAACCTTTTCTCAGGCTCTCAGTGAGTTTAAATGAGCCCAGTTTGAGCACGGAAACTGCTCTGTATCAGTTCAGTTTGCATAATTTTCTGCTAAGGTAAAGTATCGAGGTAGCTTCAGCATTTGTGCCTTTCAGATGACAGGGTGATTACACACAGCAAAGGATCCTCAAATTAAGGAACAAAGAGGAAAATATGAACATTTTAAATGAAATCAATCAAGGTGTCAATATTGCTTTATTAAAAAAAAGCCAACCAAACAAATGTACTAAACATAATGAAGCATTAGTTATCCATACAGGTGTCCTATATGATATTTTGATGTTCTCAGTCAGCAAAAAATTCCCCTTGTCCTAGAAATATTGTGTTCTTGTCCTCTGTGTACTCCTCTGTACGTTCTCTCCATCACATTTTTTTCTACATAGCTTCATAAACATTTATATCCTTCTTTCCCTTCCTCTTTTCTACTCTTAATTTCATGCTCAGTCCTTGACTCTAACCAATTTAGAATTAATAACTGAAAAATCTTACAAAAAATAATGGCCGTGTTAAACAGACATAGAAGTAAGTATATATTTATATAATTTTATTGCTGACTTAGCTCCATAGTTTTCAAACTGACAGATTGTTTGGATCATAAATAAGAAAAAGAAATAATCATATTGCTTATGGAAGAATTTGTTCTTCTACAGGATGGATCAGCAACTCATAGAAACTTTAATGTATTGCTCACTGTAATAGGAAGAGGCAGCATGTGCAGAATATTTTATTTAAATGTATTGATCTTTTGACATATGGTTAAAAAAAATAGAGGAAATTCTAGGAGATCCAATGCAAAAAACCTTAAATTATATTTTGCAGTAGTTTTGCATATATCAACTGGCAACCCCAAAACAAATTTCTTTACAAACATATTAATGCTTGACCTACTCATTTATCTTATAAGTGTCAGACAAGACTCATAAGTCTCTTTCATGTATTGTTGATGAAGGTCACAGAAAGGCAGACTTTCAAATGACCTTCTCTCTCCCTAAATTACTGCAGTGAAACTGTAAAATGAACATGTCAAGAATACTATATGATTCTCAGTGGCATACACTCTGCCTAAGTGATCCCTTCACATCAAATGCAGGCTACCAGATGCTTAAGCTGTAACTGGGCAAGTCTGTCCCAGGCTCTTCAACCCCTGATTTGTCTGCCTGCCGAGACGAGCAGAAGTTGTGTCTTTTAAATCCTTGAACAGAAAAAGTTGTATGTTCAGAACTTAATGGGTTCTATAAATAGCTGTGGGACATAGTAGTTGGTGTAATCATTTCTGCAAGGAAATAAGGTCTCCATTCTGCTTCATCCTATAAGCTTTTTGTTGTAGAACCTAAAACCTTAGATACACTGTCTTGCAGTCTCTCTTCACCAGAACCTTGCACAAACAAGTGGAGAACAGAGATGATCTCTCTGAGAAATTTTATGCTCCTAAGGAAAGAATATCCATAGGGAATATCCCAGAAGCCGTGTGTATGCATCTGGACAGATGTGTATACTGACTCTGTATTTGGATGGTGGCAATTAGATGCTGCTGCTGGGTTTTGCGTAATCTCTAAAATGCCTCATACTGAAATGAAACTCCTTTGACAAACTAGGACACCACTAGCAACTGAAAAAGAAATAACAACTACCTTTGAATTCTAAGCAAATGTTTCAGAATTAATGGTTTCATAGCCCTCTTAAGAACATTACTCCTAGCCAAGAAGTTCCATCTTTACCTGGAAAAGGACGTTCTTATATTTCTTAGACATTGTTTATGTCACCTTCTCAAATATTTTTGCTTAAAATTGCAAGTTGTCACACTTATCCTCTGTATTGATTCTTTTATGTAGGAGATTATGCACAATTTTTTTTGAGTTTTGAGCATGAGAAGAGTAAAATACTAATGTCACTTTCCTCACGAAGCAGCAAATAACACTTCCACTCATGAGTCGCCTCTTCAAAAAAACTGAACAGGGAGAAAAAGATAAACAAAAAAAGTCAAACATTCTTACTGGAACTGTCTATTCTATTTAAATCCAGAAATATCCATTTCTTCTCCTTTTCTGTACCCTCTTTCCTCCTCTGCCTCCTCCACTGAATGGGCACCATGTGTTGGCTCAACAGCACAGAAAACATACAGGGGGGTGTAAGAATTGTGAATGGAAGGCCCAGACTGTGAAATGAAAGCCTGACTGCGCAAATTAGTAAAAGTTTTCTAATTAATATAGGTTGGTATACAGGACAGTTCTATCTTGCTGGGTAAAACTGAGTTATGAATAAATGAAGAATGGAAAGGGGGGGGAGAGAGAGAGAGAGAGAATAATGTTCCTGGTTTGACAACTACAGTTCTAATATTATCAGTATAGAAAACAGACTGAAAGAAGAACTACAGAGAAGTTATGATTAAGGACTTCTCAGCTATTTATAATCTTTTTTACTTAGTGCTACTGCATTTCTGGCTGGTTGGGCATGCATTTATGACTGATGAATTTTGCATATCAACTGTTTTCACACTGTATTTATAAAATACTTCTAATGGCTCATAATGGAATATTTTGATTTTTGATAAAAAGAATAATCCATCAACACAACAGCCAGAATGGAAATGGAAGAAAACATTTGTTCAGAAAGCTTTTAAATTATGTTGTTTGTTCATGTTGTTAACATTTTTTTCCTCTTGCTGTGTCTATCTTCTTCCATGAGGACCAAATCAAGCAATAACATAGAAGAAGAAAACCAAACATTGCCTTATAGTTCACATGTTACCAGGGGAACCAGCAGGGAATGATTTACAAAACTGCTGTTTGCTGAGTTCATGTATCAACAGATGAACTCCACAACTGTTGAACTGGGAGCACAACAGGCTGACCTGTAGTGAAATACAGAGGAGAAGCCGGGGTGCAGACACTTATCTCTTCTCTCTGGTGACCAGTGACAGGACCTAAGGAAACAGCATGAAGCTGTGTCACAGGAGATTTAGGTTGGATATTAGGAAAAGGTTTTTAACCCAGAGGATGGCTGAGCACTGAACAGGCTCCCCAGGGAAGTGATCATAGCACCAAGCCTGAGAGAGCTCAAAAAGTGTTTGGACAATGCTCTCAGACACATGGTGTGATTCTTGGGGCTGGTGCTGTGCAGGGCCAGAAGTTTGATGTTCCTTGTAGGTCTCTTCCAACTCACCATATTCTGTGATTCTATGAAAGATTAAAAAAAAGTGTGTTGTCAACATATATAATAAGACACCTCAAATTCGAAACTTTCTGCCTTTCTGTGGTTCAACTACCCATTTGTAAGATGGGGCAACACACACATATCTTTTACAGGAATATTGGGAAAATCCATACATTATTGTCTGAGGCGTACTTGTTTAACATACTGATAAGCACTATAATTCTCCATATAATAATTAATAATACAGTGTCCAGGACAAGTTCTCAAATATCATGAAGAAACTGTGATGATCAACAGAATGCAGAGCAGCATCTCAGTCATGTGTCCTATTCAGGAGGCAGGAGATGTGTGCAAATGCTCTGAGGACAGTTTTTTACATGTACTGAACTTTAGGTTCCCTAGATAGATTTAAACTCTTAAATAATTTTTCAGAAACTAATACAACAATAACAATTGTGGAAAACTGAAGAAGAGAGCAAAGGGATCTTACAAAGCATGTAGAATGAGTAGAAACATGAAAAAAAAGTAAAAGAATCCCTAGATAATAGTGTGTGTTCAGTAGTAAGTCAAACTCTACTCTCTACAAATAACCATGAACTCTTTTTGAGAAAGTCTTTGTGTCAGACTCTCTCACCATTAAAAAGTGATCAGTGATATCACTTTGGTGCAGCTCTGTGTATTCATTATGTGCTAAAATGGCACAGGAGGAAAAATTTAAAATTAAATATGTACAACAGCCCACTCATGGTTACGTGGCCTATGAAAATATTAGGATGAAATTAAAACAGCTTCTTTTTTCAAGAGGGCAGAGGTGAGTGAGATAGATAAGCCATGAACATCTTTAACTTGCAATTTTAGAATAACTGTTCTGAACAAGATTTAAATATTTACCCATGGATTCCCAAGAATATTAAGTAATCCATCATTACACAAAATTGATTAATATTTCACTTTTAAAGGACTATGAAAACATTAATTAATACCAATGAAGGTGCGTGGTATTATCATACATATACCCCATGGTAGAGTATTGCCTTTTCAAATTCTGTTTGGAAACAGTCTGCCCTGTGGACAGATGTGACTATCAAATTCAATGCCTGCAGAACATTTGCTGACCTTCAGCAAGCTCTGCCTTTTTTATGTTGCAATGTTATTTTGTTTTATTATTTTACCCGAAGAGAGCACTCTGTGATCAGCAAAGAGATGCTTTTATCTTAGTAATTGTTTCCATATTCATAAATATTCAGATTTTTCAGTCTCCCAGGAACACTGTTCACTATTTCTTGGTATTGATAAAAAGCAATTAAATAATTTCAACTAAGACTCAATATACAAGTGCTGATAGTCGAGATATGTTACTATAATAAGACCGTTTTTGTTTGTGCTTGTTAAATTCTGTAAAATTCTAAGCTTGCAGTCTACAAATCTTACACTTCAGGTGCAGCTACATTTAGTTCAAGCGTAGTATTTAAGGAGTGTCAGGACTTGGAATTGCAAAATTTGGAGTGAATAGTTTTCTTTATTCTTACTACCAGGTTCTGGTTGTTGACCTGGGCTTAAACATCAGGGACCAAGGAACAAGTGAATACATTTCAAAAAAGACAAAACCAAAACCAGGCTGAAGCCTGACCCCAATATAAAACTGAAAAAATGTCATTAAATTTAATGGATTAAAACAGTTACTTAGAAACAATATGTCCATAGTGTTTTAGAAGGGAAGAGAGAAATTTAAAGGACTTTCAAAATCATCTCCATAGAAGATATGAATATGGAAATGGTTTTATGATGCAGTGAATTCAGCAAGTTTTCTTCATATCAGAGTCCTTTAATTAAATATGGCTATAGAATAAGCTATGTATATTTTTGTAAAGACATATACCTTGGAATGAGAATGTCCAAAGCATAATGATGACTATGACTTTGGTCATCTCCTGCAGAGATATCAAATTACATATTTTTACATTATCTTCTTTCTTCGTATATTAATTTCACACAAATATTAAGAAGAAAACTAACCAAAATCTTTAACAGTACATACATATTATATATAATACATAGAACTATATAAATATGCAATTTCATTGAGGTTTTTTTATTATTTTAGTTATTATGATACTCCACTGTCAAGTGTTAATGAAAAGAAAAATTCTTAAATTTGAATGTTTCAGATTATGCAGTCACTTCAGTATCTGGACAATGCCTGAAGTAAGACTATTATGCTTATCTCTACCATGGGTTAAGATATTCATGCTGCTGTAAAAGTTTAGACCAGGAAAAACCTACAAAATACCTTTCCAAAACACGCAGTCCTGCCAAACGCATTTTTGGAGTTTGGTAGAGCAAATACATTGAATTTTTCATATCGTATTTCTAAATGATATGATATGATATGATATGATATGATATGTAAATCATATTTGTAACACTTTTCCCCTACTAAAAATGGTGTGAGAAGGATTAAAAGGTTTAAAAGATTAAGATTTTAAATATCTTAAGTATCTGACGCAAAGCATTTGTGCCCTCTAAATTTTATATTTGTCAGCTATGAGCAAATTAGATTTTGTCAAGTAGTCAATAATGCCTATTATTAATAAAACCAAAAATTTGCTTTAGCACTAGTATTGAGTAGTCCCATAGTGTTCCTGTGTGGACCTTATCCTGGAGGATACCTTATCCTGGTGGATGAAGTACTCTATCTGCCACTACACCAAAATAAATCACCTCCTTTATATTGGGATGTGAGGTTTTTTGTCAGTAAGTGTATTTTGGCAAGAAGCCAAAAGAATCTACAGAACAGTTCTCCTAATAGTGTTTTTAATAGGGAAAAAAATCATAGACATGGATTGCATGATTTGCAAAGAAATTCTGTTGTCATCATGAAGAACTGAGGGCTGAGTTTCACCTGGTCCCAAAGAAACAAATCTCTGCCTCTTTATTCTGATATAATTATCAGCATTTTCAAACCACTTTAGTAATAATTAAAAAATAATAATTTTTTTTTTGCAAAAAGCACTTTCTTTCTAACATAATGCCCCTGCACCAGAAAATTGTGCTAGTTAAACTAATTTCAATTAGAAATATGTGGGAAAAAATATAATATCACTGAATATGCAAGTTCTTGAAGGAGAAGACAATGTTCTCAGTTTAATAGACACTTACCATGTTCTAGAGATGTTTGCTGAACTTCAAAAGTAAAGAATTTCTACTTCTCTTGGTACTTTATTCCAAGACTAAACAAACATGACTATTAAAAATGAACTGCTAAATTGCACCCATTTTATCACACAAAATCTTTTTTTTTAATTTTTTCCAGTGGTTCTGGGATTTTACTTGACAAGTGTCCTCATAATTTCAATTGTAAATAATTTATTGTGTTTTATTATGGATATCTTGGATCAAATGCACTTATGTAGCAACAGTATTGCAGGTAATCTTGACCCAATTTACTCAGCCATGACCAACTTGATTAGCCAATATTTTTTACAATGGAATTCTACAAAAAAACACAGAAGCATTTTTTATATGATGGAGAAAGAGCCACACAGCAACTGTGTATTTAAATATTTCCACTCTGTTCATTCTTCTTTTCCTGAAGGAGTAGCTTAGAAACTGTTTCTGACATTGCTATGATTATCTCGGAATTTGGAGAAGAGCACATGGGAAAAAGAAGGTGACTTGTTAAAAGAGCAACTGAGGCAAAAATGTATGAGACAAAAAAAGAGCTCTCATTCAAAATTCTTTGCTACTGTTCATGTTCTTCATGTTCATGGTGTTAGTATGATGCTGTCTGATTAGCTTACAAGAGACACTTCTGGGACTGTATGAAGGCCATTCTTTGATAGCCAGCAAAAAGCTATAAAAGGTTTGACATTTAGTCTGGTTTTATGCCTCATCTTTTTCATTACCCCTTTTCACCATGACTTCACAAGCATGATATTGAAAATGTAGGAGCTAAAGAAAAGTGGGAAAGGGAGGGACAAAGAATCCAATCTCACACATATGGGTACTACATGATGTCTAGCACTATCCAAGAAAATGAAGTTTTCAGTCCATTAAGAAGTTTTTATTCTCATGAAGAAAACAGCAGCTGAATAATAATAACATAGACACTAACAGCACTGGTGAAGTTTCTGATTATCTGTTTTCTCACCAGCAAGGTTTACCAGCTGCCTAGTTAATCCGTATAGAGTTTGTTCTGGACATTGTTTTAAAATAGAGGTGTTTTCACCTAGGATAACATATGTAACATTTTAAAGTGAAAAATAAGATATGTAAAATAATGCTTTACCTATCTAAACCTAGATATGTAGTCATTGGCATTACAACTGAAAAGACTAAAGCCATTATGATTTTTTTTATGTCCATAATGTCTCTTGGATGCAATAGACAAAGATAGAAGCAACCCATCCATTTAACAGGAAAAAAAAAAGAAAATAAGCACAAAGTAGACAATAACTTCCCTAAACTGACACATCTGATGTGTGGTTACACTGGGAACTGTAAAAGTCTTAATGGTATGGACCCTTTTATGGGTAAAAACTTCTATAGATTGCTTTTCCTAATTTATAAATATGGCATACAAAAATAAATTACAATATTGCAAAATAAACATAGTAAGAAAATAAGCAAATATAAATGCTTGTTTCGTGCATAGTGCAGATTTTATACAATTTCATTATCATATAAATAGCTCACATATATAATCTTTCGTGCGTTAATTCTGATAAATGTTACAGTAAAAATTAAGATTAATTGAGGTTGCTTTGAAAGATTTGCTGGGAGTTATATCTGTGATACTTTTTAGCCTAGTTACATTATGTTCTAAAAAGTTTCAGTGTTCTATTAGTGATTTACGATATCTGCTTACTCATATTTTTATAGACTGCTAAACTGTGTAAAATTGCTTTTTTCAGTTTTAACTTTTGATGCTTAGAATTCTTCAATTTTTTTTTTTTAAGCTTGAGTCTTCAGAATATACAGAGATCTGCTAGAAGACTCATTTGCTAACTATTTTGCAAATTAATACATGGTAGGTGAGAAGAAGCATTAAATCTGCATAAACCTACAAAGTTTTGTAGCTAAGATGGGTTACATAAACAAAGTGAAGGGCAAACATTCTTTGTTGCCATTGAAGAACAAGTTTTCACACAGTCACAAATGTATCTAGAAATATATTAATTCTTCCTATGGATCTTACACGTACACAAATACTGCATATCCTTTTGTGCAGGCAGCTGAGAGCAGGGAAGAACTTTATCTGGCATGTTTAATAAAATATGCAGTGAAATACCAGTAGGCTGTTTTTACACTGACTTGCACCTGGTACAGGTATTTTTTGTGTTTAAAAAACTTAATAAAAATTAGATTTAAAATATAACCACAGCAAAATGTCAGTATTTCATACTTATTTTGCATAGGTTTACAAAACTATATGTATGCAATACTATGAAAAACACATTTCAGTACAAAAACCTCTCTTTTCACAGCTATATCAAACATAGTTGGGTTTTTTTTCAGAATCCCTAAAAAGCTTCGTGTCACACTACTGCATCCAGAGAGCCCATGAACAAAACCTGCAGATTTGAGCACCTTCATTTCCATTAGTTCATTGTATCAGAATCTTGTATCCTTGTCTTTAAGTTGCAGCTCAGCATTTGCAAATTTTCACAAAAGGAATCAAATTAACTTAGATCTACTCTCTCCTTTTATTTTTACCCTTTCTTCTTCTGCATACTGACAATTTTCCTTTGAATGTCATTCATGCAGTTAGGTTAGAGGACTACAAGCAAACCAGATTTTCTGGGGTGGCATTAACCACCCTGCTGCTTTGGTACTCTATCCAAAATAAATGGGCATAGTGGATCTTCAGTCAGTAGTGCCAGGCTCAACAATACTTAGAAATTAAATTCCCCAGAAAACTAAATAATATATGAAAAGCATTTATCCCATTTTCAGTGAATAAATGCCATGTCCCATAGTTACTGCCATAGTATAAAATCACACAAAACCATGTTAATGAATAGGGTTATTCTTTGTTGTTACTTTGCACTCTTTAGAATTCTGTAATGCATATCATACAAGTGTTCCTCTGGGATGAAACAGCAATAAATCTTTAATAAACTATGAACAACATTTCATTCTGAGCGACAAACACTTTCCTACAAAAGTATTACTGGATATATTATAATAAAAATAAACAAATGAGGAGATATTATTAAAAGTTTTCCTCTTTTTCCAGATGTGTCTCATACTGCTTGAAATTAAACACCACTAAATCTTTAATGAGGCATGAACGAATATACCAATCACTTGAGAGTTATTGACACATCAATATCCATGGAATAGTATCTTATTAAACTATTGCAGTTCCTTCCCTGATAGGCATTATATATTCAGTATTAATAATACATGATCATTTTTAATTCATTTCTGTTGTTACACCCTGTCCTTACTCCTGCAGCAACATTATTAAAACTGATTTTATAAATATAATTTTCTCAAGATACATGTGTTAAATGTGACTGGTACTGAAGAGTTGTAAATGTAGCTGGTTTTCAATTCCTAATTTATTACTGATAAATAATACATGGCTTAACAAACAGAATAGCGTTATACTTAAACTGTTCTTTCTACAAGATTGACCCAGAAGGAAGGAGAAAGCTTTTCTTTACAAGTTTGACCTATATTTGTAAATTACTAATTTGCAAAGATCAAAGAGCTATGCAACTGTGAATGCTGATCTTTTCAGTTTGACATCTGGCTTCTGAGAGCTCTCCCTGCAATTCCATCCACACCTTTCTGATGTTTCCACCTGTCAATTGCTGTTACACTGAAGTTGTGGTCCTAATCTGATTCAGAGTACAGCATTCCTCTAAAGACAGGGAAAACTCAGTTTCCTTTGACTTCTGTCTTCACCTGACACTGTGCCACTTACAATTGTTTTCTACCAGACCAAACACTGAAAGGTTTTGCTGTGACATTGCCCTGCTGTCCTCCCAAGTCAATTTGACAAGCACATAAAGCAGCACTGCTTAGAAATGAGACAGCTTGAGAACAGCATTTTGTAAATGTAGATTTTAACCACTTGGCAGAATTTAAGGTTCTGCAAAACAAGGGAAAAGCTGCCTCTGTATTCTGTACTGTTTGGCTACACCCATGACCAAGTATTTTTTTTCTTCTTAATCACTTAATATTTTTACTTCATGAATGTCAGATCACTTTGAAGTGATTAATGAATGATTTCTTGTGAGATCTGTGCCTAACAAGTAAAAGGTAAGTATCATTTCCTGAAATCACTGATGAGGACAGCGAAACTGGGTGGCATGCTGTGGTTAATTTCTGTAATCTCTGGTAGTCTCTGTCATGGCTGGATCACTTAAAAGATATTACTATGATTTTTCCAAAAGGCACTTTGTATTTCATGTTTCTATAGATTATTTACTGCCCCTTTAGTGATGTATTTTCAGTAGAACATTATTAATAAATGTGATCATGTTACTGCCAGTAATGATTTTGATAATAGTGACATTTAGGTGTTCATCTGGAGTCCTTTTAACTGTTGGTTCTCCACTGAGCTCCAAATTTTAACCTAGAAAGTCTTTGCAAGGGTGGAAGCCTGTAGTTCAGATACAACAGAAAGGATAGCGAACAGTGCCTAGAAGTCCATCTGGAGGCTAGTCACAAATGCAGGCTGGGGGAAAAACAGATTGAGATCAGCCCCACTGAGAAGTTCTTGGGGCACTGGTGGATAAAAAAACTAGACATGAGGCAACAGTGGGGGCTCACAGCCCAGACAGCCAACAATATCCTGGCCTTCATCAAAAGCAGTGTGGCCAGCAGGGTGAGGGAGGGGATTCTCCTCCACTACTCCACTCTCTTGAGATCCCACCTGGAGCATTGTGTCAAGGTTTGGAGTCCCACAGCATGGGAAAGACATTGACCTGTTGGATCAGAGGGTTAGAGGCTGAGAGAGTTGGGACTCTTCCACTTGGAAAAGAGAAGGCTTCAAAGGGATTGTATTGTGGCCCTTCAGTACTTGAAGGGGGCCTATGCAACAGATGGGAATAGATTTTAGCAGGGTCTGTTGTGATAGGACAAGGTGCAATGGTTTTAAACTAAACCAGGATATATCCAGAGTATATATATATATGTATATCTATATCTATATCTATATCTATATCTATACATATATATATATATATGAAATATTTGACAGTCAGGGTGGTAAAATACTGGAACAGATTGCCCAGAGAGATAGTAGATGCCTCCACTCTAGAAATATTCAAGGTTGGTCAAGGTTGGGTTGGACAGGACTCTGAGAAACCAGATGTAGTTGAAGACGTCCCTGCTAACTCCAGGGGGATTGGACTAGATGAATTTAAAATTTCCCTTCCAACACAAACTATTCTATTATTCTATGATTCTACAATCTTTATTTTGTTTAAAGTCAAAACATATAATTTGAACAACCCCTGCAGAACCTTGAGCAATGGAGTTAGTAGGGAAGAGAATAAAGTTAAAGATAACAGAGAGTTTCTACTGGTTCTGCAAGCCTTTAATTGAGTTAATTTCTGAAATAAAAGAACCCTGATAAATCACTACAAGCTGTTTGATCATTCTATTTTTCAGTTTTCTAACGATGCCTTATGTTTACACTGACATATAATGCATAGGCATTGTAAGCCCCAGTGAACTACTGTCCTGATTCCAGTCAGGACAAGGTCAACTTTTGCAGCCCCAGGAGGGGCATGGCCAGAACTCTCAGGTTATTCTACACCACCTCATGCCATGCACAAGGGGGTCATCTTTTGGTCTCTTTCTCCGGAGTGTGCAGTGGGGTAGTGCTGGGTTCCTCATGGTGAGCAATTGTCTATGAGTTTTTTGTTTATCTTGTACACTCTATTATTAGTATTGTTATTACTGTTCATTTTCTTATTTTTTTGCTGCTTCTAATGAATTGTTCTTACCTTGACCCATGAGCTTTACCTTTTTGTGACTCCAATTCTCCTCTCCATTCTGCAGCAGGGGAAGGAGGAGAGGAAGAGAGTGAGCAGCACATGGTCTGGAGTGTTTCAGTGGGAATATTAAATTAAGGAATACCATTCCTAAATAACAACAATTACATAAAAATACCTTGCAAGCTATAATTCAGGGCATGTATCATGAAACTTCCATGATGAAATTGCATTCAGGTCTGATAAAGAAGATTACTTCACTAGTACTAATACGATAGGTATAAAACTGCTATCAAAGAGTTGGTATTTTGAACAGCACAAGTCAGAGATGGCAATCAGACCACTGGTTGTAACCTGTGGAGTATTCTCTTCAGTATGCAATAAGATGCTGTTTTATCCAAATTTTAAGAAATAGAATTTTCTGAAAATTCTTCTTTCACAGGCAGCTCAGAAACAGAGCTAGTTAATTTTGATTTGCATTAAATCTCAAACAACTTTATCAACAGTCTTTTCCTCTTCTGTGGTGGAAATATCTAAGTCGTAGATTAAAAAAAATTACTAATCAAGCTCCTCAAAACAAAACAAAATAAAACAAACACCAAAAAAGCCTCTAGAAAAAAATTGAAATCTTTGACTAGAATTTTGTAGATTTATTCACCTCAGAGTTCTCAAGGCCGCTGCCCCACTCCAGGTGCTGGTGCAGACCATATGAGTAACACATGCAAACACATGAGTCCAGAGCTCTGTTGCAGCTGACCAGGAAGCCCTGACTCCCAGAACACACACATACAGGAAAAGAGTGAGACATTTAGTTTAATAAGGAGATAGGACAGACTGTGCTGATCAGGCATAGGGCATGACTGCACAAGTGTGTCAACCAGAAATGTGTTGCCATAAGTAGCCCTTTCTATCCACTTATCTACTTTCTCACCCTTGTTATTTCCAAGTTCACCTAGACCTCTGCTTTTCCTGGCTCCTTCCCATCATGTTTGTGTAATCCTCAGTTGCTTTCTCCCTGTATTCCTTAATGTCCTATACACTGGAGATCAAAACCCACTTTGAACAGGTTCTCTGGAGAGCTGCCCTGATGACTTCTCTTGGGTTGCATGTCTGGACTCTGGGACTGATGCTTTCCTGGGACAGCCCTGGATGGGTCCTGGTCACAATCTCCCTTTTCCTCAGTCCATAATATGGGTTTCCTCTACCTTTTACTGTGCCACATATCATTATGTTCCTCTGGATTTGTGGAGATGGGTGGGAAACTAACTGTGTGGGACAGTTACTGTGTGGAACAGTATTTGTCATCCTCCAGGTCCCATTGCCTCCCTGAGCTTCTTTGGGAGTGTGTCCATGAGCTTTTTATCCCATAAGACAAAAAATGGCAGATAAAACATATTCCAAAATATCTTTGTCTATAAACGGAAAACAGAGAAAATATCAGAAGTATAGATATATTGCAGAAATCATTAAAGACTTCGGACTTCAGAGATGACTAAATTGGCAGAGAGTCTATTGTCCTGCTACACTAGACATTTTTGCCTCTAACAGCAGGTATTTCTACCAGTTGCCCTCTGAATCTCAACTATTATTATCACTTCTGAAGTTACATCAAGGTCTGTTTTCACCTTTTGTAAAAGTGATTTTTTAGTATGCTTAGTTAGAAATGAGAATATTCAGTTCTACTGTCTTTCTACTTAAAAAAAAAAAAAAAGTTTTGGTTTCTTTTTTATGACTGTGCTTCAAGCTATGAGCTCTGCAGGAGTGAAATTTGAGTGGTATTTGATATATATGCCTTCCTTAACACAGTCCAGAGTAAAAGAAGATAGTTCAGTAAATTTGGTGCATGTTTACTTGCAAGCATATATTTATATGAACACCACAGTTCCAAATGAGAAACTTCCAAAAGCATGGTCATTTACAATTTTCATTGTTCTGTGAACAACAACAGTGGCTTCTTTGTTTTTTTATTACTAATAGGGGCAGGTGAGTCCATTGAATTTGCCTTTTGGTGTTTCCTGTGCCTGATAAAACATGTCAACTTAAGTTTACCATATTTTTTTAATCAGTTCCAAGCACTGAGCAGTTACTTTTGCATGCCTTTAAACACTTGGCAAAGTCATTTAAGTGCTCATGTGTAACTTAAAGCATCAGTATAAGTTCAGAAAAAATAAGTGGCTGCCTTTCAAGTGTGATATAACATTTAATAATTAATATTTCTACACCCTCTTTAATGGAGAAATATAAAATTGTATTACTTAAGCTTCCAAACACACATGGCACTACAAGTTTCTGTAATGCACTATTTTTACTGAAGTAAAGAGAAGAAAATGAAGAAAATAAATATTCAAAAACCTAAGTCAAAGAATAGTACTGATTTCCCCATCAGCTTGGCAGACCCCAGAATATAAAATGGAGTCCTACAAGAATATAAGAGGGAGATTGTTCTTCCCTTGAGTACCAATGACATGGTGGGAAACTGGATCATCACAGCTTCTCTCAGTAATGAGGGAAGGCAATAAATTTCCTCATAACATTCATTCTTCAGAATAATCCTGTTTTAATTAAGGTGATTCATTTTTTACTTGGACATACAGTAAATGCTATTATTATCTGAATAATAGACCATAGTAGTGTCTATAATAAATTTAGCACCTCAAACATAGGAGAATTTTTCTGATTGTGTTTGTTACAGTCACACTGGACCAAGCCCTTAGAAAAGCAATGGTAGAGCTCTTACTTAATCAGAGTTGATAACCATCTGCAACTGTTGGATTAACAGGACGACAAAGCACTGGAGTTTTCTGTGACTCTGTACCCCACAGAAACAGAGAGCACAGACCCCACAAGTGAAGGAGACAAAGGTAAACAGGGGTTTCCTGGTAGAGCATATTTAAAGTGGCTCCCATGAAATTCAGGCCCTGTACCAACAGGAGACTGGCTTTTACTTAGCGACCTTGCGAAGGAATATAGTAATATTTGAGTAGAGCAAAATGATTGAATGTTAGTTTTCATTCCTGTCTCCTGCAGGCATTATGTAACATTTAATGACATCCATATACTTCACAATCTCAATTTTTTCTCACCCATCCTGTTCCAAATGTCACTATACAAATAGCAAAATTTTCTATTTTGAAGCTTAAATGTACTCAGAGATAGCACTGTATGTTCTAGATTTCTGTTTCCCTTTCTGGAGTATATTGACTGTTTTTTGTCTTTCTCTATACGTTTTCCTAGATTATTACTTGCATCACACTGTTTTAATAGTTTTTTTCCTTAGTCTTATTACAGAAATTTATTGGAAAAATGTCTAATTTACAACGTGATCTGTACACAGTGAGAATAGAACGGTTTCTAGCATCTTTAGGGATTTGTTATTGTTGTTTGGAACTGTCTATTAACCAATACCACTAGTTTTCTTACAGCAGCAAACAATGGATTCTGATCCATTTTTGTAGCTTATTTATCTCCATTTTGTTCAAGCCCTCTCAGGAAAGCATTTCCTCAGGTACAAAGCAAATGAGTGGTGCAAATACATGTTTATTTTCTAAATATTAATACTATTCCAGACTGGGTTTTTTGGTGAATATTTCATGACTAATATCCAAATAATGCTTATTTAAATGTGGTTTGCCAATGAGATTGTTTGATTGTAGTCTAAGCCTGTTTTGCATTGTTATATTCATTGACATCACCAAAAAACTAGTGTTAGTAAGAAATTGGTGTTGTATATCCTCAAGAGCCCAGGCAGTGAAAATATAAGGTGAGTACAAATAGAAACAGACCAAGTGTGTCTATTATTCCTCAAGCTTTTTATTTAAGGTGTTTCTGCATGTCCTATGTATTACACTTTTACATAATGGGTTTATTAATACATATAATATATATTAATAAATTGATATAATATGTAATTAAATTTAAGAAATATTGAAAACCAAGCTTTGTCTAGAAGCCTCCAAAGTCTTCAATAAAGTTGTTTGAACTTTTTCTCAGGAACCAGGAGATTTGATACTGAAAGCAAATATTCTGTACTACTTCTATCAGTGGAGGTGTGGTGGGTTGACCCTGGCTGGATGCCAGCTACCCACCAAAGCTGCTCCTTGACTCCCTTCTTCCAGTCCAGAGAGAAAATATAATGAAAGGCTTGTGGATCAAAATAAGGACACATAGAGATCACTCATCAATTACCACAACAGGCAAAATTGACTCAGCTTGGGGAAATGCATTTAGTTTATCACCAATCAAATCAGATTAGGGCAATGGGAAATAAAAACTAGCTCTTAACTTACTCCC
The DNA here is from genome assembly GCA_024500445.1 of Entomyzon cyanotis. Classification (NCBI taxonomy): domain Eukaryota; kingdom Metazoa; phylum Chordata; class Aves; order Passeriformes; family Meliphagidae; genus Entomyzon; species Entomyzon cyanotis. Next base: position 56,911,609 of record JAKEPQ010001016.1, on the reverse strand, counting down.
CACCCCTCCTGCAGGTGGATATCTGTTCCTGGATGGAGCTCCATGGGCTGCAGGATCCTGCCTTATCGTGGTCTTTAACACAGGCTGCAGGGGAATCTCTGCTTGGGTGTCTGGAGAACTTTCTTGGCCACATGGGCACACTGTAAATGTTCAATGGCAGAAGAGATTTTTGAGTAGTTAAGACAAGAGTGAGGGTGTAAGGAGGGACTCCGTGGGGTTTAGTTATGGGGGTAAAAATAGGGACAAGAGATCTCTAAAGGTGAGTTTTAGAACATGAGGGTTTATTGCGAAAGAGCATGAGCGTGAGAGGCCTGCTGGGCTGCAAGACGCAGCCCAAAGCAGGCCAGAGAAGAGAGAGAGAGAGAGAGCAGAAAGAAGAGAGCAAAAGAGAGCGATTTGCTGTTTACAATGCAATAAATCATCTTCTCTGTTGAATATTCTAATTCCCTTTAACCAATCTAAGACAAGCTACAAACTCTACAGCATTTACATACAACCTATAAGAATCATCACATTACCATACGGGGTCATGTTTCAAACCTTAAAAAAACTGCTTTTGGGGATCTCCACCAGGCAGGCAGGGTCTGCTCTGACCTTTGGACTTGCCTGGGCAGAGGGCATTGTTCTATCAAGAAGGGGGATTACCTTCTGTGGCCATACCATTGTTTTTTAGTTACTCTACAACTCGAACCTTGTTTTCATCTCAATATCGCTCATATTTTCCATATTCTCAGCATCTTTTGCAAGGTAATCATATCTATAAGGCTTTCCTATTTCATCTTCCCCAACATGAGGGCTCAAGGAGTCAGCGGAAAAGGAAAGGCTAAGCACACAAAATGTTATACAAAAATGTGAATGGATTAAAGAAATAGTTACTGATGATCGGTGAGAGAGAGCAAGCAGCAGTCTCAATGTGAGATATAAGCAAGCTCCATTTATTTTAACGCGTGTGCTCCTTTTATACTGTTACAATGCTTATATTTATTAATCACTAATCTACTCGCTAATTTCAGCAGTTACAGCTTACATTTCTTTTACATTCCATTCTCACATGTACAGGGTTTTCCCCCTCATTCTTTGTTAATCACAAGTTCCCTCCCGTACATTCCTTACACAGCTGCATCTTTTGATATTTCCCACGAAGCGTTCTCAGGGAAGCAAACTACTGCGGCCTGTAGGATTTTTACTGAGGCCTGAGTATGCTGAGGCTTTGTTGAGGCCTGCTCAACTAACACAAGTTTTGCTGGAAAACTGCGTTTTCCAGCAAGTTACAATCTGTAAACTGTGGAAGAGGAAAAAGTTGAAGATGAATCCTAGATTATGAGTCTGAGTGACGAGCCTGGGGATGGTGGGGAAGGGAAGGGAAGGGAAGGGAAGGGAAGGGAAGGGAAGGGAAGGGAAGGGAAGGGAAGGGAAGGGAAGGGAAGGGAAGGGAAGGAAGGGAAGGGAAGGGAAGGGAAGGGAAGGGAAGGGAAGGGAAGGGAAGGGAAGGGAAGGGAAGGGAAGGGAAGGGAAGGAAGGGAAGGGAAGGGAAGGGAAGGGAAGGGAAGGGAAGGGAAGGCAAGGCAAGGCAAGGCAAGGCAAGGCAAGGCAAGGGAAGGCAAGGGAAGGCAAGGGAAGGCAAGGCAAGGCAAGGGAAGGGAAGGGAAGGGAAGGGAAGGGAAGGGAAGGCAAGGGAAGGCAAGGGAAGGCAAGGGAAGGGAAGGGAAGGCAAGGGAAGGCAAGGGAAGGGAAGGGAAGGGAAGGGAAGGGAAGGGAAGGGAAGGGAAGGGAAGGGAAGGGAAGGGAAGGGAAGGGAAGGGAAGGGAAGGGAAGGGAAGGCAAGGGAAGGCAAGGCAAGGCAAGGCAAGGCAAGGCAAGGCAAGGCAAGGCAAGGCAAGGCAAGGCAAGGCAAGGCAAGGCAAGGCAAGGCAAATGACTATTTTTGAGCTTAATCTTCGTTCTCCTTCCAGCAGCATATGTGATTGCTATATTATTTTTATTTCCTGACAAAACACAATTTCATTTGTATTGTAGTATATTTCACATAAAAGATTTAAATAAGGAGCTCCATAAGAAGTCAAAGTCACCTAGATATCACAACAATAAGTTCAGTCAATATTCTCTATTAGGGCATAAATTATTTAGGACATTAAGGGCAGATATAGAAAACCCTTAATAGTGATTCTCATTTAGTTTTTATGGTCTTCATTCAATTGCTGTGCTGTTGCACATCTAAAATGTTTCTTCTTTGACTTTTATTTTATTTTCAGGTTTGGTTTTTTTTCAGGAACATTAAAACTATACACTCTTGCCTGCACATCAGACTAACAAGATTTTCAATTACATTGGTTTATATCAAAAGTCATTTTCCCCTGCATGAAAAATCCATAGTAAAAGCAAAGTACCACTAGGAATAGTTTATTTGACCATAAGACATCATATTAGCAATGAAAACCAGATGACTACATACTGTGTTAGCAAACTACCTGGTAGGTTTATTTGCTAGGCCTCTCCTGTGTATGGAAACCCAAAAACTGGGATAATTTAACAGTGATACAAAGTTATGGGCTTGACTGCATAGAGTTTTGACAGACAAAATACAATATATACCCAAGAGAGGAAAAAAATTAAAAATAGAAGAGAAAGACTGGAGTTATTCAGAGCCTTGCTCTGCCACAATGCAAAAATTCTGTCACACTGGGTGCAGGCTCGTGGCTGGAGACATAGAGCAGAAGATGCAAGCTGAGTTTGTTTAGTTTGGATGAAAGAAATTATTTCACAGTGTAGTTAGATGTCAAAAGAGAGACAAATTAAACCCTAGAAAAGTTTATCCGTTTTCATTGGTTGTTAAAGAAGATTCTGAAATTATACACTAAGATATGAATTTGTAATTTTCAGATGACTAAAATTCAGTCAGATAATTCCAGTGAGATGCACAGGACTTGAGCAAGTATATATGTACTGAAATATTAATACAGAGATGACAGGTGGGCTTGTGTTTGCAGGTGAGCTTACCTAAGATAGGGCAGAGAAAATATCACAGAGAGGTCCTCCTGAGTGTGTTGGATGCAGGGAGTGGGCAGGAGGTGCATACATTGTACAGGAGGGTGGGTAAGAAATGAAGATTACTTGAAGATTAATGCATGAGATGAGACTCAGGGTTAACACCTTGCTACAAATCAGAGGAAGAAGATACTTAAATGTCCTGTTTTCCATTTTAGGTAAGTGACTCAACTACTTTTGAAATATTCTCACAAAAAGGAAGAAGAGGAGCTTTTTGACTTATCTTGATGCACCATTGTGATGCAAAGAATGACTGGGGGCAAGCTGCATATAATGATACACATATGTAAACAAAACAGATGATAATATGTTTGTTGCTCACTCCATGGATCTCCTGACCCATTATGGATCAAAACTGACTTGGATCTGCTCTCCCTCAATGCAATGAGGTGCACTAGGACCTAAAAGGGAGCACAGCTTCTGACACTGTTTGCCTGCAGGCTGGGTCTCAGCTGTTTGAGTAGCAATGATACAAAGCAACATATATTGAGAGAGGTAAACAGACCTTTGGTTGGTTTTAAGACCTTTTAAATGAAAAACAGAATGAAAACTAGAATGAAACTGGGAAGCATTAAGGCCATGAAAATATTCCTGGACAAAACCAAAGCAGCTTTGAAACCTCTTAGGGGGTGTTCTTGGAGTTGGCTTTGTCCTCAGCACTTATTCAGCATTGCATTCCACAATGTTAGGTAATGACAACATAGAACAAGTTTAAATTCATTATCCATTGGATTAAAACAAATAATACACAAAAAATTAGTGGCCCAGACAATGTTGTTGAATGTATTCATTGTAAGCACAATTGGCAGGCAGCTTGCTGTACAATTGTATTTGGTAGCTCAAAGGGAGAAAGGGGAGAAGCATTAACTCATGCTTTGATCTTTTCTTAGCCTCCAATTGTGAAAGCCATTCCTGCTAGCTCTGATGTTTTGAAGGATTGTGTCCTTCTCTTTTGTCACTTCAAAACTGATTTTCTCCTGGAAGGTTTGGACAAAGATTAGTTCTTGCTAGGAAAAAGTGCATGTGTTGTGGGCATGCCACTTGACTGCAGGAAAGATCTTGTTCTTGGCTTTTTCTCCCTCTTAAAAAGGATCAGGCTCAGCTGAGTGAGCTCCAAGAGCTCTCATATGACTGCTGTGATTGCCCACATTTGATCATCTGTGGCTATTTTCTTTTGTTAGGTTCCTAGGAACATCAAGGGATTTAAAAGTACCCTAAACCAGATCAGAACATAGCATGGATTTTAGGAATCTTGGCACCATTAAACTGTACAGCTGCTCTCTTGCATAGTCTGTATCCATACTGTGGTTATACACTTTCCCTGGTTTATTAAGCTCCTTTCCAGCTGGCTTGAAATGCCCAGCCAGTCTTCTTGTGCTTTTGGGACTCCTCTCACCACCCACACATTCAGAAGCCTATAAATAGTCTGTGGAGCAATAAGAGCTCTGACCTTACAGTCCCCTTTGGACACTAACGTAAAATAAATAACCCACTGCAACAGCAGCGTAAGTATTTACGAGTCCTGTGTGGGAGTCACACTCAGCATGGAGAAGAATATTTCAGTGAAACACTTCAGATCACACATGCTTTGTTTTATTTCATTTCTAATCTCACAAATAAGCAAATAATTTTTTCTTCTTTTCTTTTTATTTTTTCTCTTTTTTTTTTGTTATAGTCACACTATCAGAGTTTGGAAAACAGTGAGCTAACTTGAAGAAAGCTCAAGCTGCTCTTGAAACATTCTTTTGGTCTAAACTTTGGATATTGTCTCACTTGTATAATCAAATGTCTGTCAGTCAGAACTCTCACAGCTTCACTTATCTAATTGAAAATATGTCTCTGCTTTTGTTTTTACTTTCCCTGCATTAAGCCTCATATAGTAGTCTGCTTGCTACATTTGCAATATACATGTCTTATTTCAAGTCTCTTCTTTATTCCCAGTAGTTGTCATAATTTTCCTTTTCTTTTAGAGTAATATTTGTCTTACTTTAGTGATTTGTTTTATTATATCCAGTTGGTGTACCTAACTTTATTGTTTTCCTATTCCCTCACTACTTTTTTGTTATTTTGACTCTTTTCCCCAGTTTTTACCTATTCACTTATGTAATTCTTCTGTTATTAGGTGCTTTCAACAGAATTTCTCTTCATTTTCCTTTCTTATATTTTTCTCTTGTGGGATTTACCTTATAGGTCTTTCCAGGTATTTACATCACACTCACTAGTTGTCTGTTTTTTATGTTGGCTTTAATATTTATTTTGTCTTGTGTTTTTCCTCATGATAAATCCAATAAAGTCTCTGCTTCTCATATTAAAATACATCTCTGCAGTAATATAAGAAGTTTATAGTCATGACATGACAATTCGTACTTCAAGCTCGCTGATCCTTTTCAATTCAAACTGTGACAATGTAAAAGGCTTCAGAGAAAAAAAGAGGAAAGCCTCTACCACACAAGTTCTGTCTTCTGTACTACTGTTTATAAGTACACCTGGAACCCCAGGTCTGTCCAACGTTGATCTTCCTCTATGTCTGTACCTGGGGAAAAGTGACAGGGTGGTTACATCCAGGGATGAATAGAGCAGCTCTGTTAGAAAGGCAGAAATTCTCTCATTGTTAGCAGGCTCTTCTGCAATATCCTCTCCTGTTGCCCCTATTCTCTTACAGTCCTATAAGAATAGAAAAGATGCCCTTCTTTGTGAACGGTGTGGCAGGCTTTGTGGACATTGTTCTCATGAGTACTACAGTTAAACCAATCCCAGTAATTAACTTCTAGATCTTAGTGATTGGTTCAGTTGTAGAGATATTTATCGTCTGCTGGGAACTGGCTGAGATGGAGTTAGTTTTCTCCGTAACTAAACCACAAAAATATTGCCTAACATGTAGAGGAGAGGTGGGGTAATTTTTTTTGCTTTCTATGCCTACTGTCATCATTGCAAAATACTACTAACTTCTTTGACCTTACATGCGTTGAGGTGGCTAAGGAATAATTCCTCATTTATGAAAACAGGTAAAAGACCATATTATGTTCTCCTTTCCTATTCTCCTTTTCCTTTCATTAATTCACTCTTCATTCGCATCTACTCTTGCTTTCTTCATTTTATTTCTCTATTTCTTGAATGCAAACAGAAATCTCACTGCTGTGGGAGGATGTCAGACTGTTAAGAGGTTCAGAGCTCTGCATCAGTCAGGCAAAATGTTCTACCTCTTCACAATGACTGAGGAGGTCACCACCACATCTCCAAATATAACCATTTCCAAGAAAATTTTAAGCAAAGAACTCTGTATTTGAGAAAAGGAGTTATTACAAGCTGAAGAAATATGAGAATTTATTTTGTACTGGAGGTTATGGAGAAACCTGGTATTTGAGACAGTACTTTTACAAGGACTTTTTGTTTACAGACAGTAGAATACTGAACAGCTTGAACTATGTGTTGTCCCACATTGCACATTCCTCTTTCAAAAGCAACTCCATTTTCATTTTGCAAGTGTCAGAGGGGAACTGTTCCTGAAAACATCCATAATGTGTTTCACAAAACCAGTCTGACTAAATTTTTCCTTAAGTCTCAAGGGTGTAGTTGCCACCCAAATTCTGAACTTCTAAAGAGGTCATGCTCACCTCTATGCCTCTGTATTGCCTCTTACTGAGGCTGTAGAACACTTCAAAAAATCACCTCGAAAAAGAGGAATTCAAGAGCCTAACTGCTAGTTTAAGTCAAATCAAAGAATTCAAATTTTGGTTTATACTACAAGAGGATGAAATGGTGGAACAAAAGTAATCTGAAATTACTGTACTCTAAATGTGAAGAGGAAGGCAATGCCAAAATTAACAGAATGTGAAACAGGATTCTGCAATCCATCACTACCTTCTTCTCAGCTGGAGGTGGGGTTGTCGAACAGATGTGTTGGGATTTCTGCAGAGAAAGGCAAAAGAACCTGGAGAAACACAAAAGGAAAGCACGCTCCACTAAGGACATCTTGAGAGAAGATGGGCTGAGAAGGACGCTGCTATGCCACTCAAAATATCCAGTCAAGCAGTCCCTAGGACATTACCTCCTCATGTCTTTCTCTTTGGCACAGGTACACAGTATTTGAGGAGTGTCTCAACAGAAGGCATTTTATCCTTCTGTGTATTGAATCTATCTACAAAGCAAAAATGAAAAGCAGTCTGGTTTCCAATATTTTAAGGATTTTTTATCTCTGATTTTGGCACATGACACACAGCCTTCATTCTCGTGGTAGATTTCTGTTCAGATTGGATACAAGTAGGTCAAGAAGACTTTATAAACCATGTCACAAGTTAAAAAGAAACTGTGAATGCAGAGAGTATGGAACAAACTCACAGAACACCTCAAGGTTTCCTCTGTCAATCTCAAGGATGGATTTTTTTTTCCCTAAAATCAACATACCTTCAGAACTAGTGAAATTTACAAGTAATGGGTCAAGGTTAATATAGAAAGACACTGCTAAAGAGAAAAAGATCAGCTTCCACTATTTTGGACAAATTGGTACGGTAGGTTTTGTTCATTGATTACATATATTACTATATCTGGAGTCAAAGATTATCCAGAAAGCTGATTGGAAAATATACCTTTCAGCCATACTGCTTTCAGCTTATCTAAATGTGACACTCCAAGCTATGGTTGTGCATAATGAGGCAGAAAAGTACTTCTAGAATTTTATTAATTTGCTTCAGATAGATGAGTTTGACTAAAAAGTAATGTCTTCAAATATGCACCATCTTGGACATTACTGTTTGTATTTTTCAAGCTTTTTGAATGTCTTTCCTTCAGATGCTTGTTATTTCTGGGCATGAAAGAAATCTAGATATATAAAGACTTCCAAAAGAAAGTGAATAATTGTTAGGAGTGGAAGTTGGAAAGGGGGAATTTAATATCACTTCTGTATTTTTTTCAGAATAAGAAAGAGACAAATCACAACAAATGAAAGCTGTTTCTCTTGCTGGAGTGGTAACAATGTTCCCAGTGGATTCAGCAACTTGAAAGCTCTGAACAAGTAGAGTTCAAAATCTGTGTATTACAATATTTCAGATTAGACTATTCATTTCCTGCCTGAAAGTCAGTATTTCTGTCTATCTCACTCCTTGATATGGAGTTACTTTCTGGATTATATCCATCTGATTAACAATAGGATTTTGTCATCAATGTGAATAACCAAATTACTTGTGAAAGCATGATCGTTATCTTCAGGTAGTAGTGGGATTGGATATATTACTATTTCCACATCTCTAGAACCAATCCCATTACATATAAATTGGAATTTGATTTAAGCATCTAATTTATAAATATAGGACTTGAACCAAGGCTTTGGTTTATATTCCTAAGCCATGATTAATAAATCTGCCTAGTAAATCAGTCTTTTTTAACAAATAAACTGGGTTTCATAAAATAGATCTTAATACCCAGAGTATATGAAGTCCTGACTTATAAATCACAGATATGACTTAAAATCAGTCATATTGCTTATAAATCAGCAATGCTACTTTAAAAAGTGTCATGCTTCTGAAAAAAAGGTGCAAGACAAATGTTCCTTACTTTATATATGTATATTTAATTTAGGTATTTAAAGTGAAAGCAATTATAAAGCTACTTCTGAAATGGTTATTTGGAAAACAGCACCTAAAAGAGATGATAGAGCAGAAGGGGAATTTTATTGGTATTCATAAATGTGCACCTTGCCATTTGTAACTGTCTTTGTACTCTCCCCTCTGCACAGGCTGCCTATCAGGGTTGTAGTGTGCTGTCAAGATTGTTGCAGGTCTGATGCTTGTTATTCTCCGGTTTAGTTTTTTCAAATATGCCCTTGCCAGTCTGAGTAGCAAGACATGGACTGCTTTAATTTATTCATTTCCAGTGCTATTTTGGAGGCTGGGGCTAAACCACAGTTCACAAACTCTAAATTAGAGCAGATGGAAAACATGAGAGGAAGAGGTTAATTGATCCTTAAAAATATTGAAAGCAATTTCTTTTTGTATTCTTCAGCAAGTTTCTGCTTTTCCTGTGTTTAGTGGGAGCATTTGTGAATGATGACATATTCTTCAGTCATCTACTCAAAGAATAAGTAAAATACCAACAGACTTTATATCTGACTTCTGTGTGTGTAGGAAAATTCATTCAATTCTTTCCTAAAGTTCTTGAACACTTAGGTGTGGTATGATTTGGTTTGAATTTTTGGTGATGGGGTTTTTTATTATTTATTTATTTAGTATTGGTTTTGTTTACTTGTTTATTTTTCAGGTAGAGAGATTTCCTTTTTCAGTTAGTAGGAATAAAGAAGCATATGAAAGCATAAACTGCAATTACTTCAAGCCCAATTTGTACATAAATATAATAATGAAAATGTTATCATCAATTTATCTTTTAGTTCTGTACACTAGTTTTTCATCCTCAAATATTAAGAAAATCTTTCTATAAACAGAAGTAGAGACTTCCTTTCCTTCCTCCACAATTAAAACCATAAGATTTCCCACAGAGCTCAAAAATTATGAACTATTTATCTGCATTGGGAGAGATTCACGTTCTCATCCTCATTCATTCTGCACTTCTCCCATGCCAGACCAACACGCTGACTGGGAGGATGATAGAGGGAGTAACAGCGGGAATAAATGACTTTTGGTATACCCTATTATAGTTTGCATAGGTATTGTATTAAAGTATAATCAGTGCAAGTTTTCAAATATATCCCTTAGCAAAAGTAGATCTTTGTAACAAACACATATTGTCTGTCCTGGCTTTCTCTTTGTCTCATTTAAATAAGAATTTTGAAATACTTTCTCTTCTTTTGTGTAACCAATGTGCTCAATTGAAATGTTTAAATTAATTGAGAATTTTTGCAAAAAAATGTTTTGCCTAAAAAATTAATGTTCTGTCAAGGTGTGCTTTAGAGTATATTTCCTCTCAAAAATTTCTGTTTCTTCTTTTCATATAACTGAAAATGGGCCCCAAAAAAAAGGTCTAATATTTTAGCAGATTTTAGATATGCTATTTGTACATAGTTTTAGCTCTTTTTTTCTTTTTTTTTAATATCTGAGAGCCAGTGAAGAGTACTAATAGCCAAGATCTCAGTTTACCCTGACAGTCATTTGGGGCTTTTTGTAGACAGATTTGTCGGTGTAATGCTTTCCTGTAATTATTTTCTAAGAGACCAGGTGTAAAGCTGGTACTATTATCAACTTTGAACTAAAGAAATGGAATTTAATAGACAAAACTTAACTATCTGATTTTTCCTATTTAATGTGATGATATTGTCCTGTCACTCTCATAGTGATGGTGCAAGGATTTAAAGAGATCCAAGTTTTTAAGAGAGAATCATGCCTGAATGATCTGATGACCTTCTAGAGTGAAGACACTGCGTTCATGGATAAAGGAAGCATAACTGGTATCTACCTTGACGTATGTAGGGCTTCTGACAGGGTCCCCCACAACATCCTGGTCTCTAAATTGGAGAACAATGGGTCTGATGGATGAAAAATTTGATGCTTTGATATCCAAAGAGTTGCAGCCAATGGTTCAGTGTCCAAAGCAATAGTGGCAATGAAGAAACCCTTTTGGATGCTATCCAGAGCGACCTTGACTGGCTTAAAAAGTGGACCCATGAGAACTTTATCAAGTTCAGCAAGGCCAAGTGCAAGGAACTCCACAGGAGGTGAGTAGTGACTGGTATCAGTACAGGCTGAGGAGTGAATGGATTGAGAGCATCTCTGCAGAAAGGGACCTGCAGATACTGTTAGATGAAAAAATGTAATGAGCCAAGAATATGAACTTGCAGCCCAGAAAGCCAACTTTATCCTGGGCTGAATCAAAAGCAGTGTGGCCAGCAAGGCAAAGGTGGGGGTTCTGCCCCTCTACTCTGCCCTCATGAGACCCTACCTGGAATGCTGCTTCCAGCTCTGAGGTCCTCAGCCCAAGAAAGACAGGGACCTGTTAGAGTCTAGATTAAGACCATGGAAATTATGCATGGAATGCCTCTCCTAGGAAGGCAGGATTGTTCAGCCTGGAGAAGAGAAGGCTCTGGGAAGACCATATTGAAGCCTTTCAATATACATGCCAGGCTTATGAGGAAGATGGAGACTTTTTGCCAAGGCCTGTAGTGACAGAACAAAGGGTGACAGTTTTAAAACAAAAGATAGTAGGTTTAGGTTGGAAGCTACTTTTTATGTGGAGGGTGGTGAAGACACTGACACAGGTTGTGAATGCTCCAACCCTGGAAGTGTCCAAGATAAGGTGGGATGGAGTTTTGAGTAATCTAATCTAAAGACAGATGCCCCTGCTCAAGGAAGGTGGGTTGGACTAGATAACCTTTCAAGGTGCCTTCCCACCCCAAACCATTCTAAAAATCTGTGATTTTATGAAGACAAAACTAGAGACTATTTAAAGTAGTGCTTTACAGGTAAAGTTGATTTTTTTCAAGGTTTACTGATTGCATTATCATATTTGTAATGTAGGTAAATGTTTTGCTTTCTCATCACTATCCAAGTACTGAGCCCAAGACAAATATATTAAAAACAGAGATATTGGAAAAAGTCATGTATCTTTGAAAACATTTCCCTCATTATTAATCATCAGCAACAGCAAAATAATGTAGCAATGTGGTTCTTTAGGATTCCATGTGGCTTCCTTTGTTCCCCTGCCCTGTATGCTATTGGTTCATTTTGAAATATGCATTCTGCTGTACCTGAAACCTATTGGTGTGTATCTTTTGCCAGTCTTGCCTTCCTCCTCCTGGGACTGGCTCTGAGAGAGCCAGCCCCACCCCCCTTCTTTCCCTTATAAGCCAGTGTCTGTATCAGCTCAAGGTCTCATCTCTGAGCTGGCAGCCCCTACCCCATCCCTGCTTTCCTCTTCCCCTCCTTTCCCTGCAAGCCTCCTCCCTTACCCCAAATAAACCTCCCTGGCAGAACAGAGATGAGTCCAGCTTGTTCCTTCATCTCGCTATATTTACAGCAGAATTTCTGTGACCGGAGGCTCAGGCCACACTGAGAGCAACCCGGGGGCCGCGTGCCCCAAACCCGGTGGAGATAAGCAGCCCAGGGACCTAATTTCGGGGGGCTGCCGGCTCCTGCAGCCCCCCCCGCAGCCTGCTACATCAAAATAATACTTCATATATTATTTGGATGCTGTGGGAATAATGTCAACATTTAATGTGAAATGAAGCACCTTAAATCTAAGAGACCCTTCACTCATTAAATTGTAATTTCTTGATTATTCTAGGCATCTGTGAGGGGCATTGAAGACAGGAATGCCATAAAAAATAGGAGCATCATAGAAAATAACAGACTTTGAGTAGAGTGGGAAGCGTTCCGGCAACTACTTCATACCCATTGTTCTCCCACTTTTTTATTCACCACGTTATGATCAGGCTGGCAAGAAGAAACAGGTGTTTCTACAGATAGCTGTGACTCTAGCTGGTTATTTTCCATTTTGGGCTTGGTTTTGCTTGGGTTTTTTTTTTCATTTTTTCTCACCTGACAAGCTGTAAGGGCTCAAGGGAAAAAAATGTCCTTTTTGAAACATTATATGACCATTTTACTTGCATTTTGTCATGGAGGATGATATTCAGTCAAAACTAATGATTAGTGAACCAGTATTCCTGTACTTACCCAATTTCTACAAATATTCTATAGAGAAAAGTAGTTGGCTTGGGAGAGATCCAGTGGTTTTTTTGCCTAAGGGCCTAATTTTAGAAATACACAGGTAGTTGTCTCCTTCTATTTAATGATATAAGAGGTATTCGCTTCAGAAAAATGGATGAAACAGCCGTCTGAGACACTGTCACATTCCAGATGTTTGAGACAGACAAACTGATTCCTTTTTCTCTCATTCTTTTAAGAAATGATCATTTATCTGCATGGCTGAAAATCTTATGGAAATTGCCTATTGAAAATCTGATTTCTGGAGTGTTTACTCACCAACTTTGAGCACAATGCACTCTCACAATCGCTTGTCTCCCGCATTCTTGTCTGAGGAGAGACAGAATAAGTAACAGGTTGTGGATCTTTATACTGTGATTTATTTAAAAAAACCAGTGAGATTAGAGGTACTTGATTACCTGAGATACTCACTAGCCCAGAGCATTACATTCAGTAGGACTGAGCTTATCTTCCCCACAGTAAGAGTTGGGAAAGTTGGGCAGCAAGTTATATAAGCTGTCCTAGGTTACAATATGGATGTATTTAGTATTCTATTACCACCAGCTGTGGGCCATTAGCTGTTACCTCCTGCTATGACTCACCCCTGATAACAGACAATGGGCCATCAAGGACACACCACATGACTCATGGACTTATCTCATCCTATTGTGAGATGCTCCACCCAGGAGGGAGGAGCCAAGCATTCCCACCTGGATATAACCTGGCCTGGGAACTGCCTAAGTCAGCCCTGTCTACTGGGTTCCCCGAGGACAAAAGTTACCACTGTATCTTCAGGTGGAGACCAGACCTTCCACAGGATCATTGCTTCAGCTGAACTACTTCATTTGGACTGCTACCACCACCCTAACAGGGTGTTAGGCTGTATCTGACTTTGTCAGTGTCTTTCCTTGTATTATTGCACTTATTTTTAATTTTTCTATTAGATTTCCTATTAAGTTTAATTTTCCTATTAAATTTGACTTGCAATCTCCCACTGGTTTGTTTTCAAACTAATATAAAGCTCATGCCATGGCTCTGCTCACAGTTACCAGTCTTGGGAGTTATCGGTCAGGGGGCCTCTCTGGGATCTCCCACCTCTCATCTCCATGTATATCTGCCATCTCTGAGATGTTTCCTCATTTCCAGGTTGTTTTCTCCAGCCAGAGCAAAAGTAAGATCTTCATCACATCTTTTGTGATGACACTTCTTTCCAAGGCCGTTTTCTTTTTGTGAACCCTTTTTTTTTTTTTTTTAGCCCAGCCCCTCTGGTATCCTGAGCCTCCTTTTTTTTCATGACCAAATAGTCTGTGTACAAAAGCACAACTTTGCAGTTGGTGTTCCTCTTTCATGTCTTTTTATTAACTGAAGGATCTAGGATGTGCTAAGCTTTTTATATCAAGTGTTACAAAAATTTACATCCACTCCATACCAGTTTCATCTAGCAAACAGAAGGCTTTTGTTGGGCAATTCAGAAGTTCAGTTTTGAGTATTCAGTCGCATAAATTTATCCTGTTTGCTGACTCCCATTAACATTCACAGCTTAATGCCTAAGAAACAAATATACCACCAGATAGAATTCCCTTTAGCATCATTTCAAGGAATCATGAAAGCAAACGTATTTTAACAATGGGAATAATTCAATTCCCATGTGAATGTAGAAGAAGTCACTGAAGGTCAAATAGTTGATTACACAAGTAGAGCAAGACTGGTTTTTTTGTGATGGTGGAGAAAAAAAAAAGATGTGCTGTGGCATAAAAATGATAACAGTCATAGGTCAGAAGGCAAGCATTGGGTAAATGCATGTATTTATGCTGTGAGAACAGCACAGAAGATAACACTTATGAATGAGATGGAAAGAGTGCCTCGAGGTGAGCAAAAAAAGGTTTTGCTGAAAATTTAAAGCCCCAGAAAGCTTTAAGAAAGAGGAAGAAAAGATTGATAAAATGTAATTATCATTATGCTTTTATATTTCTTCTGTCAGTTCCCATTGGTCTTAAAACAACTGAAACGACATTTTTTTTTTTTTTCCTCTGGAAGACGGATTGCTGTCAAAACCAGAAATTTGCAACAAGCAGCAAGAAAAGAAATCCTTTATCTAAGGGTTTTACTTCTTCATATCACAAACTGAGTAATAACTACAAAATGTTTTATTTGGTTTGAAACTACAACTGAACCACTCATCAATGATATTTGAAAATATCTATTTTTTATTATATGTTTTATCAACAACAGCTGCTTTTCATATCTATCACAAGAAAAAAGACAGACTTTTTAAAGCAATAAAGGTGACTTGTATGCTATTTTGGATTTAATACAGCTCAAAATTTTCTCCCTCTGCTTTTTATATTAATTTATCATATGAACTCTTTGAATGATAGGTCACAGTGATTCAGAAACTGATGGTCTTCTTGAAACCTCCTGGCATTTTGTAAGTTGTTAGGATTCCTGGTTTAGTTAAAAATGTTTATGTAATACAGGTGATTTTGCACCTGTAATTTCAATCCTCTCCTCTCTCAGGTATCCCACTAATGTCAGTGGGAAACTTGTTCTTACAAATTTCTTGTCAACAGAATTCAGTGAAAGATGGAAATTTTATCCAAGATAAAATTTACCACAGATAATTATAGCTTCATAGAAGATTAACTCCTGCTGTAAGATCACTGACCAAGAGATTTAGTTGTGTGTTTATAGATGTGTACATTTTTGTTCAAAAATGTAAAAGCTGCCTCAGCTGGATAATTATTTAAAAAAGGACAAATCAAAACTCCAGCTATGATGGAAAATAATAATTAACCTCAATAAGAAAAGTCAAATATAAACAGATGGAGGAACATATGCTAAGTAAAACATAAATGTGAAGAGAAATTGCTAAGATGTAGAATTTAATATTCTCTTTCTGTTTTGCTTTAAATAAATTTCAAAACAATAAGTTACAAATATAAGCCTAATTTTACCAAATAATACAGTAATGAACCAATGCAATGTGTCCAAGTAGATAAAATCCCAGAAGTAATGAGCCTTAAAAGGTACCTCAAGCGTGTTGTTGAAATGAGGACAAAATATGATAGAAAAAAGTGTTTGCCATATCTCATTATGGTAAATCTGTCTTATCTGTCAATCTCCTATTCATCAATATTTCAGTTTGAACATATTCATCATAATTTTCAGCAGCTGTTACTTCTAAACTGTTGCTTTTTCTCTAAAAAAAGTCCAAATTTTACCAACTTTGCAGCTACAGATATAGTTCCTAAACAAGGAAACCAGTGGGGAGAAATAATAATATATTAAAAAAATTACAAGGAAAAACCACAAACAAATAAACAAACAACAACAAAAAAATCCCTCCAAAAGAATCCCAAACCACACCTGCTTTCTGCTTATTTTCTTCAACAAGTTTTTTACTAATTCTCTTTTGTTCTGGGGACTGGAATGATGGTTTCTTGCTAGTCAAAAATGCAGGGTCCAAATTTGATTCCAATATGATGAATAAAAAGGGGTTTGTTCTTTATTTTACTTGTCTGTTCTTCAGTCTGTGTTTTTTAAACTATTGATTCTCTTGAAAAAGAGGGAGGATACCTAAACAAATGAACAATTTGTTAAAATTCCTTTGACTTGGCAAAGATTTGGGATATAGATTATTCTGTGAGAAGAAAGGAATCACTTTTCACTCTCATTAACAGTTGCAAAAGCTTAGAGGATGAAGAAATACTGGATATGTTAATTCTTGTAATTTAATTAACAGTACTGATTTCCATTTCCATCCTCCTCCCACTTAGCAGGTACACATTCATCTCTCACCTCCAATGAGAAATAGATACCTTTAGGAAAGAGATTAAAAAGTCAAGAGTTGGAGCCCTGCAGCCCACAGTTTTGGGCCCATGCTGATTTCAATGAGCAATTAGAAAGAGTCTCTGTTATGTTACCCTGTATACACATTTTTGTGAAGTGTATAAACCTTACTTCAAAAGATTCACAGTGAATTTTCATTTTATGTGGAGCATTTCTTCTCCAAAGCTAGTTTCAATGTCCTATTAAATAAGTATTGAAAATTCCTTTGCAAAAGATTATAAAACTCTAACATGATTCTGTTATAAACAGAAGTACCAGAAATGAGCCATTCTGAAGCTATTTGAAATCAAAGAAATTCAGTATTAATCTATAAAGTTAAGAGCTCTGTACAGGAGCATTTTAAACACATTGCTTCTATGTGAGGCAATAGAGCTGACATCACGTATCAGCGTAATTTAATCTATACTATTGAGTGAGATTGTGAGAAAAAAAATACCAACAACATTTTTCTTGCTTTTCTTCTTCTTTAATCTCTATGACTTGAAGTATAAAGCCATTCTTGGACATAATAGTGTTTACCTGATGCTTTACCTTTTTGGAGGAGCACATGGAATTCAAAAGGGTCTGGGTTAACAATTTTAGATCCTTGCTTGCTACCACAGATAATTGTCACACATAATCCATTTATAAAAGAATCCATTTTAAGAATAATTAGAAGTTTGTTTTGCACTGATACTGCTAGAAATCTATTAGAAATCTTTGTTCCTCTATTTCTTAGAAATTACTTTAGCCTTAATGCTGGAACTGCATTTGAATGCCATCAAATAACACACAAAAGGCTACTATGCTATTATTGAAACTATTTATTCTATCTCCCATTTACCTATATTAGTTTTGATTTTTTTTCAGATTGTTCTTTCTTTCAAAAAAAGGTTTTATGTTAAGAAATGTGGTACTAATCTCAATTTATTGTTATTACACCTTAAGTTTTACATTCATAAGGAAAAAGCTAGTACAGCATTATGCTGGTTATACATTTTCAAATCTCTGCATAATACCTGTGCATTGGGTGGGTGCAGCAAGGTTTAGGCTGTGGGGTGGTACAGCAGTGGCTTCTATGAGAAGCTGACAATAGCTTCCCCTGTGCCCAACAGAGCCATTACCATGTGGGTCCAAGACTGGTCCCTCACTGGCCGAGACTGAGCTCATCAGCAATAGTGGTAGTGCCTCTCAGATAACAGAATTCAAAGGAAAAAAAAATGCAGGGCAACAGTAACCAGAGAGAGGATTGAGATGTGAGAGAAACAGCCCTGCAGACACCAAGGCCAGTGATTAGGAAAGGAGGTGCTTCAGGCACCAGAGCAGAGATTCCCCTGCAGCCCCTGGTGCAGACCAAGGCGAGTTAGGCTGTGACCCTGCAGCCCATGGAGGTATATGGGGAGCAGAGATGCCTGCAGACTGTGGAAGACCCCACGCCAGAGTAGGTGGATGTGTCCTGAGAGACACTGAATCCACCAGATGCCTGTACTGGAGCAGGCTCCTGGCAGGGATCTGTGGCCCCGAAAATAGAGGAGTCCATGCTGGAGCAGGTTTGCTGGCAGGACTTGCGACTCCACTAGGGACCCACCCTGAAGCAGCCTGTTCCTGAAGGGCTGCATCCTGTGGGAGTGACCCACACTGGAGCAGTTCAGAAATAACTGCAACCTATGGGAAGAACTCACCTTGGAGAAGTTAATGGAGGACAGTTGCATGGGAGGAGCCCCACACTGAAGTAGGGGGTGTAAGGAGTCCTCCCCCTGAGGAAGAAGAAGCAGCAGAGACAATGTGTGATGAACAGACTGCAACCCCCATTCCACATCCCCCTGTGCTGCCTGAGGAGGAGCAGATAGAGAATTTGGGAGAGAAGTTGAGCCTGAAAAGAAGGGAGGGGTTGGGAGGAACAGTGGGCAAAAGTGTTTTAAGATTTAATTTTTATTTCTCCTCACTCTGATGTGATAGGTAATAAATTAACTTCCCCAAGTTGGGTCTGTTTTGCCCCTGATGGTAACTGGTGAGTGATTTCTCCCTGTCCTTGTCTCAACCCATGAGCCTCAACCCTTTTATTTCTCTCCTCTGTCCAGCTGAAAAAGGGAGTGAAATAGTGGCTTTGGTGGGCACCTGGCATCCAGCCTGGGTCAATCCACCAAAATCACCATTAAAAGTGTCTTGGATTGATGTTATGATAATCCTTTATCCCCTATCGTTGGCTTATATGCCCAAGAAAAAAAATGTGTAAAAAATGTGTGGTCCTGTCTCTTTAACTACACCCAGCCGCAGAGAGAAACGCGGGTTGTTTTGAAAACTTTTTCCCCAAGCCTCGCTCCGGGGGAGGATTCCTGGCTCGGCAGAGACTGTGTGCGGGATGGCGGTCAGAGTGAGCTCTGTTCCCGTTCTTTTTTTTCTTTTTCCTCGTTTGGACCCCTTCTCTTCGATCTGCTTTGTCACCCGGAGACCCAGGAGGGCCAGAGGACAGCAGAGCTCTCCAGGGAGCTCCACCCGGCCCCGGTGGGGGGCGAGGAGGAGAGGGGCTGCGTCTGAGGAAAAGGACTTTTTAATCAGGTTGAATAACTCCTTTTCACCTTGGTTTTCCCCTTCCCCTGTGCCTTGCAGGGCACTCTGCATAGTTTTGTTAAATAAATAGTTTTTTTCTTCACTTCCATCTAAGAGGTTCTGTTGTGGGTGGGGGAGGGGGTGTTGAAGGCCCTTCGCTCTCGGAAAAGAGAGAGTTTTATCATTAACCTGAGACAAAAGTATTTTCAGGTTTCCACTTGCCAAGATGCAACTCTCACTCATTGAGTTGTTTTTTATATATTAGGTTTTCAGGGCTCCATATTAAAGTTTAATTGGCTGTCGGGTTCTTTCTGGAATGAATGAATGTGTTGCCTCCAAAGCAAAACTTGGGTATGATTCTTCAAAGTTTGCTCTAGAAACCAGCTCCAAGGGTGGTGTAGATGTAACTGCACCACAACTGGCTATTTTTTCCCTTGCAGAGCTATAGCATCCGTTAACTCTCTCTTGCATTCTCGTGAACATACAGACCTTCAGTTTCATACAATGAAATTATTAGCCTGATAATATGCAGTGCCATTCTTTCCTTGATTAAAACTGAAGGAAGCATGCATGAAAAGGAAAACAATATCCATCCCTACAGGTGAGGACATTTTAAGTAAGCAAATTCTAATCAATTCAGGGGTTGCTAACTAGAGAGGACATAGTTAACATGTCTTAGGAGTATTTGTTTTCTTGTGTTTGCCACAGATAAAATTATTAAAAGGCAATTGGATTTTACTACACTCAGTTGGGAAGGTGTTCAAAGACGTTTCACCATTTGAAACTACTTTTTTCAGAAGTGCTTTTCATTCATTCATATGTCATATTCTACACTGATATTATAGAGTATTAATTTTTAAACCAGAATATAATGCTTTCAGACATCTCATAAATGTCTGATATTATTAGATATATACTTCTAATTTTATCAACAAAATTTTTACTAGCATCAAGGAATGAAATAAAGTTTCACAAGAGCCATTTTCCATAAAACGTATTAGCACATGATTTTGTCCATGTACTTTAATCAATTTAATTAATTGACTCCTTTTCATTGTTTTCCTTTGGGCTGTTCTCAAACTACATATTACACTTACCTGATCGTGCTACTTCTTTTTTCATTTGGTTGGCCTAATTTAGTTCATTTTAACTGGCCTAATAAAATATCTCTACAATTTCTTTGATATACTCAGATATATTCAGAACAAAGATAGACAAACTGCAGATCTCTTTAATTTAACTTCTTTTGGTCTCTGACAGTAACGTAGACTTTAGCCATTGTTCTCCTTACCTGTGGAAGTACCCTGTTTTGTCAATACAAAGATTTATTTTAAGTAATTTTTTTTTTCCTTTTTATATTACAGATTTTACTTCTCAATCATTTACTTTGCATTTTAATTAAATCTGGGAAACTAAAACTTCTGAAAATTAGATATATGTGAGCAGATTACCTTGTGTATAAAAGTCAAGCCATGATCTTGTTCCTATATACAAACTCATGACTTACATTCTTTTTGTCATTCTCTCAGGCTTTGCTGAACAAGTTGTAATTCATAATCTGAACATTCCAATCACTCACACCCTTTCTCCAGATTCCAGCAATACCACTCATATCAAATTTAGTCTAATTAATAAGGAATTCCAGTACTTCATTAATGTTTTTCAGATTACTAAAACTTTGCAACAAGCAAGTGAAAAACTTCATTATCTTGGAGAAATTGCTGCAATGTGCTCACAGCAGGCAGAGTTTGCATCTGCATCTCATATTTAACTTTAATTTAAAGTCAGTGGGTAGATTTTTATTTGCACTTAGGATTAAATATGCTATTTTAACCTGATTATATCTAGTCCTTAATTTGTGTATATTTCTTCTATGTCCATGTGGATGTATATATAGGTGGATCATCTTGCTGTGACATGACCTGAAAGCACAAAATTACCTTTCAAGTACAGCAATATAAATTCAATATAAGCTATCAAACCAGAAAGGTTTTTTGTTTTTTTTTTTCTCCAATGTTCATCTCTTTATATCTCCTATTTCAATGGATAGGAAGCACAGGATAGACATTTAAAACACAAACTTTCATCTTCAATTCACATAGTTTCTCTTTGAAATTATGCCACATATGGAATATGTGCAAGCTACATCCTGATCTGAAGCACTAGCAAACCACAAAACCCCTACATTTCACTGAAGCAAATTGCCTATTTAATTGAAGATTTTTTTTTTTTTTAAATGAAGATATGGGAATGATGAATATTTGCTGCTGAAACTGTACAAAACCCCAGAACTTTAAAAGCTCCTGCCATCCTCAGCGGTCCAAAGCACTGTGTGAAACCTTGAAGGAATAACTGATGGAAATTAAAGCAGTCTCTATGTAATCCATGAGTCTTTTTGCGCTATGATCTTTTCCTAAACTCAATCCAAAAGGAATGCAAGAAATTCTCACTCCCAACCACAGTGCCTTCTTAAATTAGGCTGCAGAGAATTGTGCTTCCATCTCTCAAAGTCCCCCAGGTATGCAGTGTGGCAAAAGCAAGGGGCTGTGAAACACTTCTCACCAGAGGGACGAGCTGGCAAGGGTGGAGAGCACGGCTGAGGATTGGTGACATACAAGCACAGTGGGTGCCTCTGCCAGGGAATAATTTCAGCTGCACTTCCAACTTAGGCAAGTGGGAACAAAATACAGAGATAAAAGTAGAAGGAGGGGTTGAAAGCAGCACCTAGGTGGGAATCTTGGGGGAAGTCAAGGAAAGTAGTACACTAAGCAGAAATGAAAGTACAGCCTTGATGGGGAAGACAAGGACCTTGAACACAACTAAAGGGATGGTAGACAGTGAAAGAATTTTAATTGGGGAGTTTCATGGCCTGAGTTTCAGGAGATAAAACTGACTTTCACAGCAGCTTTCTGGAAGGATTTAAGGGGAACAAAGCAAAATAGCCTGGCTTTTATCATAACCTGTGCAACGGTTAAATGGAATTTTATGTACATCTGTTATCCTTGGCTTTATAATGATTTTTTAAAAGACTTTGGGAGGGATAAAAACAGAGAGAGCTTCATCTGTGCTATGTGAAGGATATATTCTGAGGGACAGAGGGTTGTCTATATAAGCTGATCATCAGAGCTAAAAATATTCAAGATTTGAAAATGTCCGGCACACAAATGAGAGTCCAAGTAAACAAAGAAAGCTCAAATGGAGGGTAACAAACCCCTTCCAAATTGTATCATGTTCACGGTTGATCACGATCTTGTTTATAATCTAGTCCTGCCAAAAAGTCACAATAAAATCTGGACCCACTTTGCTAAAGCAGTTCTATTACTGTCAGCTCAAATAAACTTTTGAATTTTTTCCCTGAAAGTCTCTTTATAGTGCATTTGTCATTTAAATATATACATTACTTTTTATATTGTAATATTAATGGGTATTATACAGTTCAAGAAAAACTTCTCTGCTTTTGGCAATACACACATTTGATAGTCTATAATGTTTATGAAATGAAGACAACACTGGAATTTTAAGTTAACAGTCTTCAGACAATTCACTGACTGAATCTTACAATTATTGTGTTAATACACCAGATAGTTAAGGACTTCTGGTGTAACACAAAGGACTTCTGAATTCATACATTCTACAAGCATGTTCATGTTTCAACCTAGAGCAATTTTACTATGAAAGATTTGCTGAAATCAAAGGCATTCAAAAATTAAAGTTTGGCAATTTATTAAAAGTGATAGTGCAATCCTTCAGAAAAAAATACATTAGCAATAGAGAGGATATGAAGTCATTAAAGGCATCTTTGTAACTGTTATATTTCCATTGGAAAAAGACAACATTTTGCAAATATGTCTGTGGCTGCTCTTGTTATAAAAATGAGTGGCAGGGAGAGCTCAGTCTCTTTGAAGGCTTTCTGGAGCCTTTATATCTCATGTCTTTGTCTCTTATTTCGGGCTTGCTCTGACAATCTTAAGGGTTATGATTTAATTTCAGACCTCACATATATTTTGGTTTTGTGAGGCATTAAAAAAAATTAATAAATAATAAGCAAGTAGACCTGATCTGTACATGAAGCAGTCACATATTTGTATGTATTTGGATTGTAAGAAAGAGATGCTTCTGCAGCCAGTGTAACCAGGATGCGTCCTTATTCTCAGAGACATCAGAAATTTTTGAACTTTAAAACAAAATCTGACAAACATGAAATTCAGGTTCATTTGTTAGTGATATTCCAACATTTCTGTCTGATCATAATAAAGCTAGGTAGCAATTTACATACCATTCTTTAAAGGATATCAAGCATTTGAGGACTGACTTTTACTAAGGCAAATAAAATTAATGAAATTTAATCCTGACACTGATGAAATCACAAGTTTTATCATGATCTACTCAGTGGGTGCAGCTCTGGAGAAGACAGAAAAGGCAACCTATATGCAAATATACTGGGGCTTTTCTACTGAGGATGTATCCACACTGGAATTTACTTTATATCTGGACCAAAGCGAGACTATTACGTGCTATTCCAGTGTCAAATCAAACAGATAAATGTAAACCACTACATCTGGGGACATTTCTTTTCTGGTTTACTCCTATATTAAATATTCAGCTGATGAACACAGAACCTTTGCTCTGAAAGCACAAGTCAGTTTAAGATATGTGTGTATCAAACAAGCTCTATTTGGTTTTAAATTAGGAGAGAAGGGTAGCAAAGCATTCATACAGGTCTTAGACAGCAGAGTACATTACATGTACAGTACAAATGTAAGGCCAGAATTACAGCTGTTTGTCCCTCTTTCCACACTCTTCCACTCCAGTTTATCTCCTCTTTGCCAGAGGTGGTTTCCAGGTAGTCATAGGAGGGTAGCAGGGGCCAGAGAGATAGAAAGCAAATTCAGCTTGCAGTGTACCCCCACAGTGTACACACAGCTCAGATTGCAGTGACATATTTTTTACAGTCATCACTGCATACATTTTTGCTGATCACAGTATATGTGGGTCTCCCATCAGTAGCTGGAGTTTTCCACTGCATCACCTCATTATAAAGTGCTCACTCTGCTAGACATGTGACAGAATTTGAGAGCACAAAGATTAAGATAGTAGCTCAAGAGCACTAAATGTCTCACCTGAAGCTGCTGTTTCAGAATGGAATGAACTGTTTGGATTCCTCAAAATGGTGTTGTGTTTCCACATTTCTATAATTCAGAAGACTCTTCCCTGCAGGAGAATAATTTCCCTTTTCCTCTTACAATGACAGTAATAATAATTTTAATATTATAAGAATAAGAAAGAAAGAGACCTGATCATGACAAAGATCCTCTTATGTTAGTCCTTCCACAGGAAGCTGTTCACTGTCAATGTGACACCATAATCTCTGATTTATCCCCTCACTATTATATGACACTTAAATAAGGTAAGTATATCAGAATTGCTATACTTAGGCAGAAGGAACTGAAGTGTTATTAACTTATTTCTTATTACATTAACAATAATAGTAATTCCTGAAGGATTATTTATATTACAGCCATTATTTGAGACATAACACCCTCTTCTTAAAGGAAAATTCTCAGCTTTGTATGCTACGTACTCCACTCCCATCATTAGACACTACTAACTGCTTCCCTTCCATATTTGTTCTTTCTTCTACATATCAACAAAACACACTTCATTTGCAACAGAATTACCTCTCTTCTAATTGAGGTTTCCAGGGAAGCAAAGTGAGATAATTTAATTACACTCCAAATAGCTGCTCTACTTCAAACTGTTCAAATCTCTTCAAATCAAACCTCTCATGATGGATGGAGTGCACATACTTTTACAAATGTGAATAAGTGTATCATAAGCTATACTTACCTTAGACTAATCTTGACAAATGAAATTCAAAATCCCTAAATTTATAGTTCAGTTCTTCACACAGAGAGGCAAACACAACATTCATGTTCTCAGAAATAGGAAGAATATCCTAACCAAACACCGTGTCAGGTGCCTTGAAGGCTAGACGATGCACAAAAGTAGCTCAGCTACTTTTGTTTACTTCAGGAAAGGAACCAGCCTGACAATAGAAATTCTACTTTGTCAGAGTTAGGCTGATCAGAATTCTTTCAGGCAATTAGCAGATATTTCTCTCTATCTGCATACTTACATGTCCTCTGTTGGCAACTGTCTGAGTATTGCACAAAATTTAATGAACCTGTCTAAGGCAGATGTAGAACCTATGATGCATTTCATCAGTGCAAGATAAGTGAGGTCAGGCTAAGAATGGTATTTGATGGAACATCAATGTTGAAGGACTAGAATTTAATAGAGGGCACAGGAGTTTAAAAATCTTGTTCACTCATGGTTATTCAAGTTCCCTTGGATTTTTCTCACTGAACTATAATGATAGTAAAGGGGAAGGAAGCCAGAGTTGAATTCTAAGTAAACTATTTTTGAAATTAATTTAGCATGCAGCTCGCCATGAACCTGAAATCAGTGACACTGGGACCACAGTCCTGTCTCTGTTTTTGCAGTTGTACAGGAGAAGCCTTGTCTCCATGAGACACTTAGGCTCGTGCTACATGGGATACAAACTGATATGAAGTTCTGTCTGCAAAGGGACTGTGATTAGCCACTGGAGGAAGATAAGCAGATTGAAGAGACAGGCTGGAAAGACTGAACACATGTTACTTGAAAATAAAAGATCCTTTCTGTGGCAATTATAAATAAGAGCCTATCAATGGCTGAATGATTACGGAGTTTGGTGACCTCCAGGCTAGATTGCAGTGGCATGTTGCATTTAAACACCTGCAACCACACACGTTTAGTAGATGCAGGTAGGGACATCAGTATTTATGTGGACAAACAAAGGGTATTTCTGACTTCATCACTGAAAGGATGGTAATATTATATAAGAATTTGTTTCTATTGCCTTTAGTAGAAGCTCCTAAAGGCTGATATCCCACAGGATGAGACACTATATGGACATGCAGCAACGAGAGAAGACCTAACGCCATTGTGGAAACATGTAACAGTGGACAGTTTCACAAGCTACCTCTCAGAAGCATAAAGAGAAATTATTTCCTAAAGAGGGACTAAAGAAACCTTCCTGGTCGATGAAAAATGAGTCATGATGACAAAAATGTGAAAGCAGAGAAAGACTTTCCTGATCCTCCTCCTTTCTGAAATAAATTCTGTCAGATATAAAGGTAAATATAGTAGATGCAGAAGCTAACAATGTACAGAAAGCAGTAGCAGTTCCCACTGGTGAAGGAACAAGAACAAAAACCTGATCTAGGATGCACTGATGAAACTATCACTGAAAGACATGATAAAATTAAGGAAAACTGAAGCAAATGAAAAAGACACAGAGAACTTCATTTTAAAAACTCAGAACAGAAAACAGTAAAATAATTTGAAATTAGAGGTCATGTCAGGAGACAAGAAGAAAGGAAAAACTGTCAAGCCTGAAACAGAATGCAATGAAGGAACAATTAACAGGTAACTCCAAAAAATCAATTACTAAAAGGGCACAGAGAAGTTTGTTTCTGGTGTCTGCAATGGGTAGGATACCCAGACATACTCAGAGTTTTCAAAATCCATTACTATCAGCTAGAGAACCTCCCTTTTTCTGGGGACAGGGAGACATTTTTTCACAGGCTTATAAAATGGCAATCTTCTAGAACCTCTTAACAGTGACATTTAAGTGGAAGAAAGAATAAAAGCTGAAGAATAAAAGTAATGTGGAATTATTTAGACAGAGGTGAGACCTCCCTTTAGATTTCTATTTGCTTCTAACAGTTTTTAGAGTTTTCATCTGTTACCTTTTATCTATTATATAAAATTAGGAGGTGCTCACAAATGGCAAAAGAAAATGGCTATCACACAAGAAAGAAGTGACAATAAAGATGTATTTTGAAGTTAGTTCCTTTCTTATAGTTCCACCTTAAAGGTACCAACAAAGGATTAAAAACCAAAGGTCTCAAATCACTGTAAGCCAGCAATACTGCAAACCCAGAAGAAGGATAGAGTCCCATCAATCTTTTTTGCCTAGAGATGCACTGTGAAGGGTCAGAAAGCAGAAGAAAGGAGAATTCAACTAAGGGTATCTCTCTGAAACAAGGTTACAGGGCCTCCTAGGTTCCCAGGTTGACACAATATGTAAGAATTTACAACCCATTCATTTTACGTAAACCACTGAAGACACATTTTTATGGAAAGATTCCTTACATTGAAGACTGCAAATGCAAACGTAAAAGAAGTGTAGATCAGGTGATGGGATGTGACAAATTAGTTTTAGGTTCACATTACACTTGGTCTCTGAAGCTCAACTATTTTATGTGAAAAGCTTGACTGCAACCATGTAGGTTATTTTATCTGGTTGATATGCCATGTACTTTTGAGGTTCATCCCTCAATAGTCCATCAGACAAAAACGGGTTATAAAATATACAAGAGGGACACCACTGTAGTAGCGCACATAACAAAGGAGGGGGAAAAGTGGAACTCGATAATAGCAAAGAACATGGCAGTAATATTGATACCTTGCAAAGTAGAATGCCTTTTCTGTAGGATGGTAGAAAGTAAAAGCCAGTGAACCATAATGAGCATGTCTCAGAGTATTGCTTGGGAAAACAGACAGGAATTTAAAAAAAAAAAAAAAAGCAGACATGGATATAGTGATGAAAATTACTAAGAATAAAAGTATTAAAAGCCTGTGAGAAAAAGATATGTTAAGAAGTGGCACAAGTACAAAGAGCGAATTCTTTGCAGTCTGGTTAATTGCTAATTTTTTGACAATGGTACAGCAGAAACATGGTTTTTACCAGAGCACTCTTTTTAAAAGAAATAGGATTATATTTTATTACAACATATATCAAGACATACCTCTATGAGGAAGAATAGTGACCATGAATAACCTCGTTAAATTAATCTGCATTAATGTAAAAGACCTTAACAGTATAATAAAAAAGAGGAGAAAAATAGAAAGAACTTGGAAAGTTTCTAGCAGATATCAGGAGATACACTCCATAGTTGCAAGAACCATTATTCAGAGAAAATTGGTTCCATCAGGCTTCTTTCTCCTTGTACCTTTCTATAAACATAGAATTTGGTGTAACTGTAGACAAACATATCTCACTTATAGGGAAAAAAAAAGAAAAAGAATACGAAAAAATAGTCAGAGTTTAACGTCAGAGATTACTGCAGGTTCAGGCAATGCCTCAAGCTCATACAAACAGACTTTTGCAACTGTTTCAGATGTATCGAAGTCTGGAGCCAAAGCTTTCATATTTGGCTTGTAAAGCAGCATTCCGCAGCATCTGGTGCAACTGTTGTTCTCCAGATATCTACTTGCAGACTTGGGTGGGATTCATATGCCTGACTTAGATGTTTAGTAGTTAGATAATCTAAATTTTAAATTTAATAATAAAACCCTTACTTACCAATTCAATCACTTTTTATTATCAGTTAGAAGCCCTGTGGGCTACTTATCTCCTCTTGAAATAGTTATGTAACACAGGCCGTGAGAGTACCTGAGATGTAGATTACTACAATTGACTTGACTTGTATACATTTAGGGCAAAAGTGCCCCAACAGTCATTGTAACCATTTCATTTTGACTATTTTCAGGATAACAAAGCTCACAAGGCTCTCTGCTTTTAGGCATTTACTAACTTTATGATAAATTATTTCTTAAATAAATCACAGGCTAGCTTAATACGGAATGCTTCTCCCGCTCGTTATGTATTGGAAAAAAATCCTGGCCTTGTTTTTGGCCTTTTTAGTCTTCTTGAATAAACACTGATTCAATAAACAGGACCTCCTGGTCCTGTTTCCAGTAATTGCACTTTTTTTGTTTGTTTGTTTGTTTTGTTGGGTTTTTTTGTGAAATTGAAGGAACTTCGACTTCTTCTTCCTCTCACCTACAAGGAAATAATCTATATTTATTTCCTTATCAGTTCAAGTTGCCTAACATAATTTGCTGGGAATACTCTGTAAACTACCATCCCCAGAATGCTTTATTTGTTCCATGCCACATGTCTGTCCAAGTAAACTCACAACTTTTGAATATGTAAACTGGATAACTCCATTTTCTGCCATCCAGTTTGCACTGGCAAATGTCAGTTTGCCTGTAGAAATGCAGAGTCTTACACATGGAATATTTACATCTACATATGTTTTGAAAATTTGCCTCTAGACACACAGTCACATTAACCCAGAGCAAATTGTTCCTTTCCTTAAAAGCAAAAAAGTTACCAAACCTTCAGGTGAAAGGGATGCTTCAGCTAAAGGTCAGGAAATCCAGCTGTAATTTTTCTCTAACTAGAGCTTTAGATCTCAGCTTTAAATTCTTATTAAAGACTGAGGTAAAAGTATGAAATTCTAATGAGGAGGCTGTAGGGTATATTTTCAGTGTTACATCATGTCCTCTGTTATTTCTAAAAGCAGAATATAATTTTTGAATACTTAACATAATTTGAGGACTTGGTTTTCTCACAGAGAGGAACATTAAAGTTCACAGAGAAGAACATGGAAGTTCACAAGGGGCACATGGAAGTTCTGTAAAGAACACATGAGTACTGGTATATGGCATAAAAAAAATCAGTGAATTCCCTTATTTAATTTTTTTCTTTTGCTGTTTAATGTTTCAATCAGTTTTCAGAAATTCCAGAAACTGATTTTTATTTTTAGTTGTAATTTGTTCTTTTCTGAATGCTGAAAAATCTGATCTCGATGTCCTGTTGAGATTTTTCTGGTTTCTTGCACTACATGCTGGCTAGTAAATAAAAAAACAAATACAAAAATAAAAAAGGAATATGTTTGCCCTCAAACTTAGCTCTAAACTAAGAAAACTAATTACAAAACTTAGCTGGCATTTCAGCATTTGCATATACACTGCAAGCCTGATCAAGGCTGGCCACCTCTTCCAAGGCTCATGCAGATTATTATAAATTCTTGCAATTGGATTTTGATTTGTGACTTTTGTTCAGGCACCTGTTGACTTGATAGAAATGCAGTCTACATTCTCCAATTCATCTAGCCCTGAAATGTGTTACATAATCTAATGGCAGGGAAGTTGCAACACTAAACATTTCTCTGTAGAAATCTTTGTTTTACCTTTGCCACCTGCCTTTCTCATACAGCTAAATTATTGTTTTCCAGATATTCAAGGGCAGGTACAATGGATTCAAATTCCAAACCACTGAGGCAGTTTTTAAATGATGCTTAAATGGTTTGTAGCTTCTTACACTCGAGCATCATACCAAAAGAGACACGTTGTCATACTCACTTTCAATATCCAAAATGCATTTAGATTCTTTCTGGAAAACTAAAGAACCAGCTTACCTGACCACACTGTTCTCTGTGTTCAAATACAACTCTTGATTTCATTCTGTCTCAGAAGCAATATAGGATTTCTTAAGCCATAAAATCCTCAATTTTGAATTACTTCAGACTTGAAGAATTTTGTATTGTTCCAATCATAACAACAACTGGGCATTATTTTCTGACTAGGAGATTAATTTTTTTACTTGGCCCAGGTGTACTTGGGTAAAGAATATGTCTTCTTGATATTCTACTTGATGCACTGAAATCAGCACAAAATTATCTTGATACAAAGTTTGGTTTATGCTGTCAAAGTTTGTCATTTTTTCCTTGTTATCTGACCAGTATAGGATTAGGTCTTGTTTTGGCCTTGCTTCACCTCTTTCTTTGTGATTTACGTGGAACCTTCATGAAGTATTTGGCCTCCCTTCAAAGAGGCAAAAGAACCCTGTAGGATGTTGACAGACTCTCTATTCTCTTAGGTTCTGAGTTGCTTTCATCCTTGTCTGTTATATTTTTGCCACCAGAAATTATTTTCCGGAACACAAAACATCCTGTTGTTGGACTTTTGATGATATTCTCTGAAGGTATTTCAAAGTACTCAACACTGGCTTCTTCACAGTGATTGCCAAAGCCTTCTAACCAGATTGCATGTCCTGCTTGTGCCTGGAGCTGAACAACTAGATTTTTTTTTTTTTTGTTTAAAAAATCACAGCTAGTAGTTGTTTCTCTGCCTGAACTTTTGGTTTTTCTGCTCTTGTTGTTGCTCCACTGGCCAATCACCACAGCTTGATCTCTTTAGAAGGCATAGTTTTGTAGCTTCAGGTGATTCAGATGCCTAAACATTAGGAAATAAGAGTAAATGGCTATAAAAAAGTATTTCTTGCTAAAGAGTCAATACAGAGGACAACATTCTGGTCAACCTCACTTTTAGCCCTGGGAAAATCATGGAGTGCGTATATTTGTGAGCACATGAAAGTAACTGGGAAAATTCAGTCAGGATTTACAAAATGTTTGTCTTTGATAAAATGGATTAATTTTTAAAGCAAGGCAAAGCAGTGGATTTCATTCATCTTGGTTTGAGCAAGGTTTTAAACACTATTTTCCCACATACCAAAATTGAGACTTTATAGTCCAAGTGGGTATTAAACTAGGTGGGTAAAAAATTTATTAGATTAAAATTGATTAGAAGCTGGGCTATTCACGGAGGGTAGTACCAAGTGGAGTATTTTAGAAGTCTACCTCTAGACTTTTGTACATACCATCTTCACTGGACACAACAGAAGAGACAATGTGGTGGACTCTTCAATCTTGGTACCAAACCATGGAGAACAAGCTGATATATTTGACAGCAGAAGGGCCATTTGAAAGGATCTAGACAGCCTACGGGAGGACTGGGTTGATAGGAACATCCAGAGGATAAACAAAATAAATGCAGTCATATATTCAGGAAGTAATAACTTGCAGCAATACAGTCTTTCTCATTAAGCCTAGAGAAGGTGGCTTTGGAGCAGATCTAACAGCTCCTCTTCCATACCCATGGGTAGGAAAGAGAGAACACAAAGACAGGCTCTTCACTGCACTTTGTGATGGGAGCCAACAGAAAAGTTGAAACAAAAGTGGTTTTGGACTGGATGTAACAAAAAACCTTTTCACCCTGAGGTCAGCCCAGCCATGGAGCAGGTTGCTCAGAGGTTCTGCAGTCTCCATCCCTGGACATTTTTAAGACTTAAATGACATGATCAGATCTCACAAAATGACCCTGTTTTGAACAGTAGGTTGGAATAGAGAACTCCTGAAATCCCTTCCAACATGAATTATGGTCTTATGAATATCCTTCCAACTATGATCCTGTGAAGACCCCACCTTCTGTAAAGGCATCAAATTTCTCAATTTTCTTCAACATGTTTTCAGGTATTTCATTATTCTGTTCCGAATACATCTCCAGGGCTATTCACAGCTTGGTCCTGAATAGATGATGTCAGTTTCCTGACACTTTCTCATGCAAAATAATCAGCTGTAATCATGCTATTACATAAAAGGTTAAATTTTACGCCTTGAATGGACTTTGTGCCAACAGAACCTAAATGTGTTTCAGATGAGCAGCAAAATAAACTAACAAAAAAATCTTGAGTCATATGTCTGAACTTCTTGGGCTATTTAGATGTCGTAGGCTCTCCCAGTTGTCATTTTATTTTGCTCCAGACAGGCACAGCTCTTCAACAATTTTGTCTGCTGGTCCTATGCCTTAGATACCCTATACTACTCACCTGTGTTAACCCAAATAAATCAAACTGTAGTTCTTATGAATGATACCTGGAGCTTAGACCTTTTTTTATTTTTTTATTTGAACACCTTCATCTAGTCATTAAATTTAGATGTCTCTAAGTGAAGTTGATTCACACAATTTTCAGTGGATCAAGGTCTCATTATGGCACTAGTTGTACAGTGGAGTCAAATCCCAAATACCTAATAGCTTTTTGTATACTAAATGTTCTTTATTATGGATTCTTCTAACATAATATTTTTTTATGTTTAAATGAGTGATGAGGAAAGACTGAAACTTGCTGTGTGTCTTCAGATCCTTATACTGGTTTTTTTAGAACTGTGGGAATTTTTTCCTAGGGCTATGTTTGCACACAGTATGGGGCACAATGCAGAGAGCCTGCACCTCTCATCTGAATTGCTTTCAGAGCCCAAGTGAACACTATGCTATGTGGAAGTGGTAGTTCAATGTAGTGAGTGCTTTGGGTAATGCATTGACACTATAAATCACCTTGAATCTGCAGACAGCATAGCTCCCTTTCCATGATATAAGCAGCAGAACAGAGATGGGGAAAACAGATATTTTCTGAGATGTTACTGATGTTCATGTCAACAACAACACCAAAACCCATAGGATTTAAAAATAATATACAGTGAAAGATTTTAAACTAATTTTTATATGCAAAAGCCAGATATGGAAATGGAAAAAAAGCCTCTCTCGATGAAGAACAACAGAATTTAGAGTAGACACTGTGGTCCATGTGCTTTGTAATTCAATTAGGTGGATCAAAAATTATTTAAATATTGTTGAAAGAAGTAAGAGGATTTCCATGCACATTTGAATCCTAAGGTTAAAATTATCTGCTAGCATTAACAAATGACATTGGCATGCTTGAATGAATCCAGAGGAGAGCCCCCAAAAATTAATAATACAAAGTACAAGAAGAGTTAAAGAGAATTAGTTTTCATACACACAATCACAAAAAACCAAGGTTTGTTTAACTTTGTGTACTCTCAGTCTTACTACTCACCAAATCAGATTCAACTTGGCGAAATCTGTTCAATTTATTACAAATCAAATCAGAATAGGGCAATGAGAAATAAAAAATTAAAGGTTAAAATGCCTTTCTCTCACCTCTCCTTTTTAAAATCACTCCTGAAGTCTCTATCTCCTCCTTCCTCACAGAACCTCAAGGGGACAGAGAATGGGGGCAGTTGTCTCACATGTTGTCTCTGCTGGTCCTTCTTCCTCCAAGGGAGGACTCCTCACACTCTTCCCCTGCTTCAGTATGGGATCCCTCCCATATGAGACAGTCCCTCACAAAATTCACCAGCATGAGTCCTTCCCATGGGCTGCTGTTCTTCACAAACTGTCCCAATGTGGTTGTCTCCCATGGGGTGCAGTCCCTCAGGAACAGGCTGCTGCTCTCCTTGTGGGCTCCTGTCTGCCTGGGTCCGTAGGTCCTACCAGGAGTTTGAGGTAGCAGGGTCCGGGAAGGTGGCAGGAGCCAGCTGCCCCCCCAGACCCAGTCTGTGGTCCGTGTAATCCCACCAGATCTGGGGTGCTCGGCCCCCGGGGTCCAGCGGCGTGGCGCAAGCCTTTCAACCACGGAAATTCAGCAGGAAATTGAGTGATACAAAGAAACGAACCTGGACTCCATCTCTGTTCTGGCAGGGAGGTTTATTTGGGGTAACGGGGAGAGGGGTTGCAGGGGAGGAGAAGGGGGAGGAGAAGGGGGGAGGAAAGGCAGGGACAGGGTAAGGGCTGCCAGCTCAGACAGGAGACCTCTCTCTGATGCAGACACGGGCTTATAAGGGGAAGAGAAGGGGCAGGATTTTTCTCCCCTGGAGCCAGTCCCGGGAGATGGAGGGGGAGAATTGACAGGGGGAACACACCAATAGGTTTTCAGGTACAGCAGAGTGCATATTTTAAAATGAACCAATAGCATACAAGGCAGGGGAACAAAGAGAGCACATGGAATCCTAAAACCCCACATTGCTACAGGAGTTCACATATAGCCTCTTTCTGGCATCCACATGTTCCATTGTGGGGTTTTCCATGGGCTACGGGTAGATTTCTGTTCCCCCACAGATATCTGTAGGTTGCAGGGGCGCAGCCTGCCCCACATGGCCTTCACCATGTGCTGCTGGGGAATCTCTGCTCCAGAGCCTGGAGCAGCTCTTTCTCCTCCTTCTGCACTGACTTGGGTGTCTGTAGGGCTGTTTTTCTCACACGTTCCCACTCCTCTGTTGGGGGTCTCAGTTGGTGTTGCACAGGTTTTTCCTCCTTGTTAAATCTGTTATCTGTGAAGCTCTACCATCACTGCTGATAGGCTTGGCCTTAGCCCACTGGCAGATTCATCCTGGACCCACCTGGCACTGGCTCTCGGGGGAAGCTTCTGGCATCTTCTCACAGAAGCCACCTTGTGTCCCTCACTACCAAAACCTTGTCATGATAACCCAATGCAGGTTCATTAAGGTCATCAGAAAAAGAAGTTTTTCAGCAAATGACGAAAGAGAAAGCACTAAAGCAGACACACATGGTAAGCAAACAAGTAAGGGAAATAATTATATCAAAACTTCTCAAGCAGTAATTGATGAGTCATTAAAAAGGTATAGGTAAAACTCACAAGCATTGCAACTGATGAGAGGAGGGTAACAAACAGGATGGATATTTCCGGGGGATCAGTGGGACTGTGCAAACCATTAGGGAATTCATAGGGGAAGAATCATACGTAAGGAAAAGGAAAGCGTTAGGGAAGGAAAAAGGCAGAGAGAAATAAGAGGAAGGAAAAAAAGGGGTTTATAGCATATAAGTAGGCACTGGTCAGTACTCATCTTCCATGAGCCCTCTGCCTGACCAATGCAGTCTATTCTACAATTCTTCCTCAGACTTTTCTTCACCATTTTCTTTGTAATGTCACTCTCTATCCCTTGCATGAGTAATGCAAGATCTAGGTTCTAGGATATGGAAAAGCATCCATGGGTGACAGGGCTCACAGGTCTGTATGCTAGTGACCTGGGAGATCAGTGCATTAGCTCCCTGCATGTGGGACTTGTAAGGGTCGGTAGTCGTGGAGGTTGTCTCGGTGTGTTTATATTTTTCCCTAATGAATTTAAATTGATGTCCATAGATATGTATATGTAATTCAATACAAAATTTCAAGCTCGAATAACCAGTGACAAAGACTAAAATATGCATCTGTAAAGATTAAAAAGCTTTAAAAGGGAGTGCAGGTACCTTACATCAAGGCTGGGGTATCAGGTGGGCAGAGGGCTCACTGGCATTTGGGAGAACCCATGAGTTTGGAATTTCCAAGAGCTGAGTGTGTGAGTGCTGAGTGGGTGTAGAGTACCCAGTGGGACCAGCCAGTGAGTTAGGGACCCATGGGGTGAGCAAGGGGGCTGGAATATGGACAGGGGTGCTGGGTGGTCACCTGTTACAGCAGAGCTTTCCCAATGAGCTCTGAAACTCCCAGTTTGAATATCTGGACAACTAAGACAGTTCAGGGGAAATAAGAAAAAGGCAAAAAAGAATTTCTGGTGAAAGGATCCTGTAGATATACTGCAATTAACGTCAACAATGACAGTGCCTTGTTTTTTGTTTGCACTTGCACCACATACTGACTAGAGTGATTGTTTCAGTGATTTCTGTTTTGCAATAAATCGGAAATTATATTTCTTGTCAGCATGCTGGCAGAAACAGCGTGATGATACAGAAACAGTGACAAAAGAAATTGACAGCAGACACTTCAGGTACCTTTGTCAGATATGAAATATGTAGTATCTAGTAAATAAATCTGTTAGTTCTTACCAACAAAACCCATTGAGAGTAAACTCAAAAAAATTACACTCCTTGAATAGGTGGGTAAAGTTTTCTGAAGGATATGCAAAAAGTATTGTCTGCCTTTTGCCTTGGGCTGGACATGGCAGCAAAGTTGCACAGTGAATATAGAATTCAGGATTATTTATTCTATTACATGAAGCCTTCAGGTCAATTTGAAAACAAAGTCAGGCACTAGAGTGACTGTAGAAATATTTCTGATATTTTCAGCAAGTCTTGATGTG
The DNA here is from genome assembly GCA_024500445.1 of Entomyzon cyanotis. Lineage (NCBI taxonomy): Eukaryota > Metazoa > Chordata > Aves > Passeriformes > Meliphagidae > Entomyzon > Entomyzon cyanotis. The sequence goes on along the minus strand of JAKEPQ010001016.1, from coordinate 56,874,915 downwards.
AGAGACATAGATCTCACAAGTTTTTCTGGACTTTGTCTGTCAGGAACAGATATAGATGTAAGTAGATGTGAACCTGAATAGTATGGCAGTGCTAGCAGTAGCCCATCAATGTATTGACGTAACTGGTTTTGTTTAGAAAGTCCTATCTATCTGATATACTTGTGTGAAGTAAGGACGTTCTGTAATTGCTGAGCAAATTTAAATCTCAAAAATGTGAATAGATTCCTTGAGATTTTTTTTAAGTCAACACTCAGTGGGTACAGAAAAAGGGTCATTTAGAAGAAAAGGATACATTAACATAAGTGAGATTTCTGTGCTTTCTTTTGTGAAAGGGTGCACCTAGCAAGAGATAAAAACAAGTAACATAGTTTCAGTGTATTTCTTTGGGGGCACTGTGTTCCAATGTGCCTACAATGCAAGCAATTGAAAATCTGGACCTTATTGACTTAAAAAGTTCTTAGCACTGTTTTATTCAATATATTTATGCCTAGTGGTACTAGGCATAGCACTTATCTCGGATCTAACTGTGATCTGTAATTATTTATAATATTCCCTTTAAGGTAGCAATCTAAATTAAAATTACTAGCCAGAAGGTTTTTTAAAAGAGCAACTCTAACCTCCTTAGAAAATCACATGCATATTGATACAACTAGTTCATCATACATTTTCTAGCACCCTAAGGCATACCAGACTCTTTTTTCTATTTGTTCCATTTTCATATAGTATCTCATTGAGCTTTCCTCTATTCTTTCAGGAAACTTTCAGGAATATAACTCTTTCCACAGTTTCAAATTGTAAGCTTCTATATCAATTTTATTTCCTTGTTTATTGATTTCTTATTTTATGCAAAGGCAACGAAATATGAATTTTGCGACGCCACAGGACACTGGTAAATTTTTATATTATGTTGCACACAATATTGACTCATTTATTCCCTTATTAACATGAAGTTTTTCTTTTTATCTCTTCTAGGAAGGAGTATGATGAAAATCTGTTTCAAATCTCTAGTCTGGTTTGTCACTCAGCAGGGAAATAAATAAATGTCTCCAATAACTTTATTCAAAGCATTTTCTTTGGTAAACACTATCAAGTACACATAGACACATGCAAGCAATGAAATACCAGAACATCTGGTGAACTGCAGGTGGGCCAGGAATACGAAGTTGAAACAGGTGCACAGAAGCAGGTTTACTGATTCTGAAATTGTATTAAATGCTGGTAGGTTTCTATATATGTGAGGCAATGACCTGCACGATTTCCACATAGGTTACAATCAGCCACGTGTCTTGTTAAGACTGTATTTCACAAGAGGATAGAGCTGTAAGGAAAGCAACTATTACATGAAGTTTTCTATTTTAATACATATTTTTGCTACAATATCTGTGGATGCCCTCATCTCCTCATTCCTTCCCTCTGGCTCCTTCCCATAATACCAATGCTTTTACACATGCGTCTCTGGTATTGAGAACATAGTGTCCAAAGTAAAAACTACTGTTAATAAAGATGCCCTCTTCCCTTTCTAGCACTTTTATTTTTACTACTAGTCAGTTACAAGTATTGATGGGGGGGAAAAAAAAGGTAACTCTAAGTAAAAGGATGTTTCAAAATTCCACTAATATTTTTGAGATCCCAAAGCTGAAGCTAAAGCTTCCTAATCTCTTTGGTGAATTCAGCCATGAAAATATAGCTTAATGTTTTAAGATTGCAAAACATAAATATATGTAAATATTTCAGGAATAAGATATCTAATTTATGTTGTGTATTTTAACCTCATCTAGAAGTAGGAGGAGCAAGCTCTTTTCCATGACTCCTTACTTTTACTAGGTTCTGTATGTTAGTGAAGGAGGTCTAAGATTTTATGTCTTGAATTCAATATTTGTCGTGTACCCTCCATAACATAGGCAATACATACATTCAGATACAGTTTGGTCACCTTCTGTACAAAGATAACCTCTGTTTTATGTGTTTCTGTCTGTGCTCATCATGTTTTGTACATTACTCCAAGTAGTTTAGTTAGCAGAAAGCACACAGAGATATTTCCATGCTAGGTGCCTCAGGGTTAAATTCAATCCAAACAACCAAACTAAACAAACAAACAAACAAAAACACCCATAAAAACAAACCCAAGCAAAAAAACCCCAACAAACAAAACCAACCAACCAACACAAGAAAAAAAATCCAAAACCCAACCAAACAAAACCAAAACAAAACAAAAATGAGGCCTATAAATTCTAAACACAAAACTCCAAACCAAACTATATTAAGCTAAAGCTAGTCACTGTCTATTACTTACCAGTTACATGTAATGGTAATTGGTAAATGTGCTAGATCAACCAGTGTCATCTAAGACACCTCACTGTCTTTTTACTTACCCACTTTGTTGTTAGAGACTTTTATCCAGCTATGCATTTTTTGCTTATCTTATCAAACAGTAAATCCTTAGACCATCAACACACAGTTACTCCACTGATTTCTAATATTTCCACTTTAAATTTATTTAGCTCTACCATTTGGAAAATGATATTTACACCTCTGATATGACCCTCAAGCAGTTTTATTTTCCCCCAAAATGACTTGAGGAGCCCCAGACTGCCAAAGGAAGCCTGGAAATATTTTTTATTATGACTTCCTAAGGATTATGTTTTCCTCTTGACTGCCAACAGTCAAATATTACTGACTCGTTTTCCTGATGCTAATAGCTCAAGTTATCTCAAATCTGCTGAGTTTACCAACTGGCTCATCTTTAAGTTGTTGCACATATAGTACCTATTAAATAGGCTGCATAATTGAAGTGGAAACATCAGAATGGTTATCTTCACCCTTCCACTGTTTGTAGGCCATAAACTGGACATAATTTGACCTATTTTCAAATAACTTCACATGTATCCAATGGGCACACAAACCTTTCAGACCAGCTTTGTTATGCAACACACTTGAAAAATGATGAACACCAAAACAGTCATGAGCAAAATCACTGAACAGTGTTTTTATCAATGCGTTCAGTCCACAAATCCATTCCAAAATTAGTATCCCACTAAGAACAGTGAAAACAAACCAATAATTATTATTTACGGCAGCCATAAGCCAAAATGCATGTCATTTTAAGTGGTACATAGCATTTAAATTAAACTAGTTCATTTCTTAAAATACAGTTATGGGCCCAAATTTGAACAAGAGTCACAGTTCTCAAACATGTTATTGGTTTTCAATGGCGGAGGGAAACCTAATAAGGAAGAGAAAAGCAAAAGTTCTCAAAGTAGCATTTTTCCATTATCCACTATGTTACTACTACTTCCATTCATATCAGAATCTCTGTGAGGATTTTAATATCCAGACATCTCACAGCATTTCTTTGTCTTCTTCTGAGTTACACAGTGGCTTCTGTTGTCCTGGCACTGCCAAAACTAGGCAGTTTCCTATGAAACCCCCTCATACCCTGGCCTGTGTACCTGCTGCCTCCTGGAATGGAGTGTGAAGGTGCAAGTGAACCTAAACATCTGCACACAGCAGTACAAAGACATAAGGGGCAAGTTATCCTTGCAGACAGGTGGCACTGCATGACCGCATCCAAACTCTGTGGCAGTTCCAGGCTGTAAAAACTGTAGGGGGCAGAAACACAAGCTTCATTATTTTTTCATTCTATTGTTTTTTAATTAGCTGCAGGAAAAACACTCTACCTGATCTCTTTTTTCCTTTCACAGATTATATTCATATTCTGTTATTTTCCACTAGCTGGAGGAGTTTGTGTATTCACTAGGCAGGGACCCTAAGAAAACCCTCTCTCAATTCATATCACCATAGAGAATTCTTGTTAGGGGTTCTAATTCTCTCATAATTTGGATCAAATCTATCCAAAATAAACCCAAGGATTTAAATGGAACTACTTCTTAAACTTGTGTAACTCACATGGACATCAGGAACCTCAAGATGATAAATCATTCTTACCTTAAATGAATGTATTGGTTTGAAAACAAACCAGTGGGAGATCACAAGTCAAGATTGAAAGTAAAAATAAGTAAGTGAAATAATACAAGGAAAAGCGCTGACAAAGTCAGATACAACCTAACACCCTGTTAGGGTGGTGGTAGCAGTCCAACTGAAGTAGTCCAGTTGAAGCGGTGATCCTGTGAAGGTCTAGTCTCCAGCTGAAGGTCCAGTGGTAGCTCTTGTCCTCTGGGAACCCAGTAGACAGGGCTCGCTCAGGCAGTTCCAAGGCCAGGTTATATCCAGGTGGGAACACCTGGCTCCTCCCTCCTGGGCAGAGCATCCCACAATGGGATAAGCCCATGAGTCACACAGTGGGTCCCTGATGGCCCATTGCCTGTCATCTGGAGTGGGTCATTAGCAGGTGATAGCAGCTAATGGCCCACAGCTGGTGGTAATAGAATACTTAAATACATCTATATTGCAACCTAGGACAATGAATGAGGGGTTTTTTTTCTTTAGTGACCCAGAGAATTGTTTTCTTCCATTAGTAATTGCTGTAGCTGATGATGGTCCTACTAGAGATTCCTGATGGCAGTACTTTGCCATGAAAGTCACTGACACCTCCACATTTCCCTCAGAGGGACAATAAATGTGAGAAACCTTGTCTTTGGTAAAATTGCAAAAAAGTTCTGATAACTCTTCACAACTGTAACAGAAATTAATTTCATTGTTCTCTCTAAAAAACTGATTAATGGGATAAAGAATACAAAATTGTTCAGAGCTCTTAGTTTTTAACTTAGATAACTTTATTTATGAGTCTAACTCTAGTCAACCATACAGGTTTTACGTGTGGTTGAAATTCAGCTCTACTACTTTTTGGTTGAAAAGGCTTCAGTCTACCTTTTCCCTCCTTCCCTCCCTCTTTTTACAATACTGTTTTTGGCAATAAGGTATGCTGAATGCAAAGGGGTATTAGATCAAGGGTAATTATAAAAAATATGTAGACAATTAAAGGGAAATTTGTATGAAAGCCGATGTACAATAACACTCTAGGAAACAAAATATGTTCAAAGAGCTATGATTGTTAAAAATTATCTTGCAGTATTGTAATAAGGTAAATAAAGATCTTTCATACACTAAGAAAGCTTTTATAACTAATTTTTCCCCCTCGTCATCCAGTATATGTCATGTTATGCTACAAAATGTGAGAAATTACAATTCTATATGAGACCACAGCTCCAGCCTGATTTTCTACTGCTGATACTGACCACTGGTGGATACTCAGTCAGGGCGTTATAAGCAGGGACATGGTACCTGAATACACAAGTCAGAATACCAGAATATTGGCTCTAAAGGGTATACTCTTTTTAGTACATTCCAGAAATAATGAAGGACAGCATCCATACAAGATGCACTTCTTTGAGCCTAAACCTTGAGGAAGATAAACTATTCCTGGTTGCTCATCTGAATATTTTTCTGCCAAGAGCTTTCTGATAAAGAATATAGAACCTTTGTAAAGAGTTAATTGGAATGGCTCCATCAAAACATGCGTGGGAATGACAGAGAACACACATGCTAGCAGAGGAGATGTAAAAGAAACAGATGTAATAACATGAAGTTTATCTTGAACATTAGACATATTAGACAAATATCTTCAAAATATTTACTTTTTTTTCATATAAAACATCAACTGACCAAACAAATACCTGACAAATATAGTCCTCCAAAACCTAAGAACTGTTCTTAAAAAAATCACTCTCAATTTTAATATAAAATAAAAATTCTAGATAAAATTGTTTTAAAATGAAATTAAAATTAGGACTTTTTTCTACTAAACTTTAGATACAAAGATGAAAATGTTCATAAGTTACACATCAAGTAAATTATATATATATTTAGATACAAATTGTATTATTTATTGATCAAGTTGATAAATATATATGCATCTATAAATATTATAAATATAATTCTGAGAAGATTCACAACTTTTCCATGTATACTCTGCTAAAGTAATCACTTTATTCCTCCCCAGTTATAAAGAAACTGTGATCAGAATATAAAGAAATGGCTATCAGAGCATATGAACACCTTATAATGTTCAATGATTTAAATTTCAAAACACTGATATGGGAAGAAGATGCTCTGCATCTGTTACAGAGGGAGCAAGAAATAATAGGACACAGCATCTTTAAAAGAGTGGCATGGCTTTGTTCCAACTACCTGGAAATCCATGAAGCAGCCCTCCATCCTTTATCATGAGTAATCACTGGACCACACTTTGGAGACTTTTTTGTCTCCATCTCTTTGCCTAATGACTGCATCTTTCTTAGCCCCTGGCTCTCACTGAGGGGAGGATGGACCCCGGAATGGATTGCCATTGCCAGCCTTCTCAGGAGATAACCAGAGCCAGACATCAGGTGGAGCACCACCAGAGATGGATCCATGCTGATAGGCACAAGAGGCAACACTTTCTGCAGTGCCTGGCTAAATTACAGCAGGGTCTAGCCCACAGTATATAATTTCTCACTTCCAAGAGAATGGAGAGGGCAGTAAATCTTTCAATGAAACTGCAAATAGTGCAGCTCTGTTCTACATAAATGTGTGAAGTAGAAGTTCAGAGGTTATCCCTGAATCACAGCCTTATACAAAATCAGCCTGCCACCATGTTAGCATCATATGATAACACTTTAAACACTTTATTTAAGCATTTCATTTAGGAAACAATTACCGTAAGTTTTTGTCTAACATAATTAATAGGTCAAGCAGCACTTCTTAAGTCTTTAGGCATTAATTAACATTTAAAAATTATCACATATGACACATTAATTAGATATCAATCACTTATTAGAACTACTGACATTTAATAAGCATTTTAAATTATAACAAACTCTCCTGCTATACATATCTTTCCAAACTACAAGTACCTGCAAATAGTACTTAAGGTGTTAAATATGTTAAGACTTATTTTGTCCTTGTAATTATCGCATAGAAAAATCATTTGCTCTGTATATGCTGTAGTGATAAATACATATCTGCATTTTTCAGTTCATTGATGAATGAAACAAAAGGAATAAAATGCATAACATGGATATTAAAAAAAAAAATTAAAGCACAATTGAAATTAACTGTATCTTTGTCCTCTCCTGTGTCAAATTTGAACTTAAATTCTCCTCTGATTCTACTCTCCTGTCCTGAGGAAAGAAATACTAATGTCCAAGTGTTAATTGCTGACCTCTGTCACCCCTTAATTATGCATTCATGTATCTTCTTTGATATTCCCTTGAATAGCTGTCTCCTTTTGCAAAGATCTTGCCATCAGAAACTTCACAGATACAATCTCTCTCTTGACCTAATTGAACTCATTATCAGTTAATTTTTATAATACTAACTAGGTATTTGGGATAACATATAAAAACCCTACAGGGTGCCCAAATTTTACAAGACTAATGTCCATATTGGCAGCTTGACAAGAATCCAAGAGCTATGTTTCTTCAGCACATGCTTTTGCATATATTTTCCCACTAATATATGCACTAACCCATAAGATATTCATATACTTGCAACTTTGCTGAACAAATAGAAATCACTGTTTTTTCACTGGTGTTTCTTGTCTAACGTACACCTATGTGATGAGTTATGGTTGAATTTTAGAATTTGTAAATACAGAGCATTTCCCAGATTGCTCTGTATATGTGCTTGAAACATATTCTCCTTTCTGGACAAGAAAAGTAGTACAGCAGTAACCTGAAGCAGGGGAATATGGGGGGCTTTAAACATGGACCTCCATGAGTTGACAGAATCCTCATTTATCTGGCTGCCTCTACACTGCTCAGTGAACAGCAGCATCTGGCCATACTTTACACTGCTATCCACAAGAAGCTGCAGCCAGAGCCACAGAAAAGTGTGAGAGTGTGAGTCAAATCTATGAGTTACACCTGCAATGCTTGAGACTTGACAGATCTGTAGCACACCTGTGATGTCTTAATTGGGCTAGCACACATAACTACAAGGAGCGAAAGCAAACTCTCCAGATGTTCTGGGAATATGCATGCGAGTAGCCATACTGTCATCTTTCGTTGCAGCTGTTAGCTGGATTAAGATACCAAATTCAGGATAACATGCTATATTTCCACCTTTTCCTTGAGTTTTTAACCAAGTCTAAAGGTTGGTTAAACTGGCTTCACTCAAGTAGTAGACAGTTGTTGCAATGAAAGTAAGAATTGGACCAATAAGGAATGAAAACACTATAATTCCCTTTTTTTACAAGTGGTAAAGGAAAAGGCAGTTGATTTGAAAGCTAGATTGCAAGGAGACCTTGCAACACCAACTCTCACAACAAATTCTTGGGGATCTAAAGTACACTAGTTTCCTAGGATCTCCCAGTGGTTTACAGAGAATGGCGTGCATCACCAATGACTAGTTCAAAGCAGAAACAAAATTCATTTCTTAAGTACAATCCATAGCCTTTAGTAAAATACCTTGACTCTCTATACAATGCACAATGAGGATTAGATGGGATTCAGAGCAGACAGCATGCTGTGCAAGGTTTATGTAATAGAGAAGGTCAAGACTTAAATCCTGCACTTACATCAGACCAGGTTTACAACTCAGAAACCTCTCCAGCACTAATGCAACATGTGCCTTCTTTCAAAATAACAGGCACTTGTTCCTTGCAACACATAGAGGTCAGGGGATGGTGTTTCTACTGTTTAAGTAGGATTTAGACTGAAGGAATTAAAATCCAAACAACTGGCTGTGACATGCTGGGGAACCTTCACGTTTGTGCCAGTGTGTTCACTTTGCAGAAACAAATGTGGAATGCACTGGGCTAGAGAGAAAAAGTGGAAACCCAGTGCCTGCATTCATCTGCTGAAGGACAGGCCACCTACCTCTTGACCCCATCCCCAAGGACTGTTACAGTGTTATATGAATCAAAATGTGAATGAAGCCATGAAAAGGCCTGGCAGCCAAGATCAAAACTAATCTTTTAAAATATTAGTCCCCTCTCAAATGTCATTTAGGGTGCTTGTTCTTTCCACTGCCATGCATCTGCTTGGCAGAACTCATTGCGTCTTGACATCAGGAGATCCCTACTTTCTCCTTTTTTCAGCCTTTGTTTAAGACTGATTTGTTTTCATTGACTTTTAACTGACATTAGCTAATTATTAACTCTGCAGGATAGATTAAATTTTAATTTTAATGTCATTGTAAAACACCATGAGCTGCCTCAGCATGATAAGATGCTATAAAAGTTTAAACTGTTGTTTTAAGTTAGCCACCTGTTCAAAACATTAAAAATATACACATTTAAATCAATCACACTGCACTGGATGCCCCATCAAGGCTAATGTTGATAAATTATACTCTTAGCTCTAGTTGATATAGAGTCATTATTCTCCAGAACAGTAATATATTGGACTTTATTTTGCAGAGTTTTAGTTGGGATTGCAGTGTCGTTTTACAAAATCCTAAATACACTCTAATGCGTATTTTCCAATCTGCTAAATTGCTCAGAGATTATCTTGGATAAACAGTACCTTTGAGCTTCTGTCTGGTGTGTGAGACATATGCTGGAGATGTAGTGATCCAAAATGAGTTCAGGGAAGTAGTCTGGGCCAAATCAGAAGAACTGGATAAGATCACAGAAACCCCTATACCCTTCTGTCTCAAAAGAAAACATGAATGTGGAGGTTGAAACAAATGAGATTTTTGTCTTAGGTGTGGTATACAGATAGGAAAAAAAGTCACTTGTTCCAGGCTTTCTACCTATAAAACAGAGCTAATATTTTCCCATGTGTATCTTGTCTCTTCACATGGTAAGTTTACTAGAGTAAGTACTATTTTATATCAAAAGCAAGAGGGTTCTTTCTACAGCTCCAATAGAGGAAAGCAGCATATTGAGGCTGCATTTAGTAGACCTAGTTGTTCTGTCATGGATCTGACTTTACTATCTCTTGTTCTTTTTTAGCTCAGAAAAGGTTTATACATAAGCCAAAAGGCACAGACTTCATAATTTTATTATAAATGAAACAATCTTCAGCAATCCTGCAGCTGAAAGACTTCTTCATCTCTTTCATTATTTTCATTTAGAGGAATACTAATTCTTTCTAACAACGCACAAAAAAAGTTATATTGTCTGAGACAGCTTACAGCAGACTCCTCAGTTTCCCTTTCTAATATGTTCCTACTGATTCCTAGTCTAGGAATTCAGTAACAGACTCCCCAAAGGGATCAATTTTTAACTTTTTTGTTCAGGAGGGCAAAAATGTTAAAGAGGATTTAGCTGAATGCATGAGGCTTAGCATGGGTTTACCACCCATAACCATCTATGACTGTGCTCCTGCACACAATGTCTGTGCATAAGACTCTGTGCTCTGACAGTGATTAGCAGTATCAGTGTAGCTGCTGGATGACAGGGGAACAGAGTGCCACACACAGGTCCCGAGATTAAGGGACACAAAGTGCCTTGCAGCCGTGCAGATGAAAGCAAGTTTGCTCTGGAGCACAGTCCTGGTGCTCATGTGACACAGCTCTACGCCCTGCACCTCTGAAGGATCTCTGTGCTCCTGCTGCAAACGCAACATGTAATTACTACTGCTGTGAATTTTCAGTTCAAAGTGTTTAAGAAAAATGAAGTCTATGATACATCTGTCTGCCTCTGAGTGCTGCTCTAACATTTTAACATCTGTGACTATATGTTGCATGTTGTGAGGTGTTCTATGAGTTTTTCAACTGTGTTGCCATGACCCAGAATATGGCAAAGAGGAGATCAAGTGGAAAAGAAAATCAAATTCTAGTCTCCATGCCTTGTCTCTGGGACTCTTACTCATCAAAATAAGACTTTACTAACTCTGACCAAAAATCAGTTAAATTAAGCTGTTAGATTATTTATACAATGTCTAGATTGCAGGGGGCTAGTGCGGTGGGGAGTGGAAATTCTTAATATCTAAACACACTTTCTTCCTAGTAGAGACAAGTCCTTTGAAACTTTGAAAAACTTAAGGGTATCCTTCTTTAGAAGTAAATTTTGCTTGTCTCTTTCTGTTTGGAATTTCTTCAGTAACTTGGTAACAGAAAGCTAAATACTGTTTGGCCTTTTATTCACAGATGCATATGGAGTATTTCTGTCCTAACATTTCTCTACAAAACAATTTTGTGTAAGCTACAAGAGATACCAAACAAAGGGGATTATGGAGACCTGACATACTGTGTTATCTGTCATTTCTGACAGATGTAAATGCAAGAATAAAATCCTTGGTAGAAAATAAGAACACATGAGTCAGGGTTGCGTGAAAGGGCATCAAAGGCTCTGGTTCCCGATGCTTTTTCCTTACCTCTGTTGTTTTTCTCTGATTTATCTTCATAGTGTAGTTTCTGTTAGAGGAAAATATATTCAGCAGCCAAAGAGGGGTGAGGCAGATGCTGCTCCATGTCCCCAGGTCTGACCAGCAGTGAGGCTGCAGATATGTTCTCATCAGGCACACCCACCAGGCACACACATACACCATGTGTATCCATATATACACAAGCAGCCACACAGACCAGACGCACAAACACATCAGCCACAAAAATTACAGACAGCACCAATGACCTCATCCTTCTTCCCCCTCTGGCAGAGCGAGATGGGGGTCCACTGGTGACAGTATATACATACATAGGTACAGTGTGGATCTTTCCAGCAGCTGGGCTCAGACACTCTGTGTAGCAGATGCTCCTGGACCCCAGTCTAACCAGCTGCTGCCATCAGCAGCATTCAAACCCCCCAAGGCTGCAGTCCCACTCCTGTTGCTGATATAAACCATTGCAGAAACACACACAGTTGGTGAGGACTTCCCTAGTCCCCATAGTCAATCTCCCTGTGCTCTTATCCATAGACATCAAGTCTGACTCTCAGAGACCCATCCACCCACTTCTTCCCAGCTACTTTGGCTTGACCATTGCTAGAGATCCCACATTTCCTTGCACACCTGCACTTGTTCCTCTTGCTGCATCACAGATATGTTTGTGTCTCCTGGTCTGACTCCAGCTGCTGCATGCACATCACTATACACCCCTCTCCCCCTTCCCATGCCCACATACACAGATCGAGTAGAGAACCCTCATACACAAAATAATTAGAAAGCAATTTAATAAGAAGATAGGATGAACTGTGGTGGTTATGTGCAAGATATAGCCAGGCAAGCAAACAGCCTTTTTTATTCCCTTTGCTCTCTACTCACACTGCTTCCTCCCAAAGTCACCTAAATCCTTCCCTTTTGCTCCTCCTGATTCCTTTCCTTCTCTAAATATCCTATAACAAGTCCTGTGTCATGCTGAATGGATTTTACCCCACAGGGAAACCTCTAGGTTTTACACCCCTGTGTAACAACCCCATTAGTCTGAATGGTTATCTGAAGAGCTGCTTCTGCTTGATTTTTTATCAGAAATAGTTTGGCCAGAAGGACCAGGGAAGTGATTGTCCACATGATTTGATGTGACGCTTGCCTCCATGGTCTAGTTGACAAGATGATGGCCAAAGTTTATACTCAATGATGTCAGAGGTGTTTTCCTGTAGTAATGCAATATTCAGATCTCCATGTGCTCCCTTTGTTTTCCCACTCGGTGTACCATTGGTTCATTTTAAAATATGCTCTGCTGTACCTCAAAACCTATTGGTGTGTAACCCTCCTGCCAATCTTCCCTTCGTCCTCCTGGGACTGGCTCAGAGAGAGCCAGCCCCTGCCCCCTCTCCTTCCCTTTAAAAGGCAGAGCCTGGATCAGCTCGAGGTCTTCTCTCTGGGCTGGCAGCCCCTATCCCGTTCCTGCTTCCCTCCCCTTCTCCTTTCCCTGTGACCTTCTCCCCGGTACCCCAAATAAACCTCCCTGCCAGAACAGAGATGGAGTCCAGTTCTCTTCTTTGTATCACTATATTCCTGCTTGAATTGACATGGTTTGAAGACTCACGCCATGCCGCAGAACCTCGGGGGCCGCCCGCCCGCCCCAGATCCGGTGGGATCACACGGACCAGGGACCCTGGTCCGGGGTGGAGCCGGCCTGTGCAGCCCTCCCGGACCGTGCTACATCATTTTCCAACCTAAATTATTCTGTGATTCCCAACAACTCCTCATGGTGGATTCCATGAGGTGGATTCCTGGGACAGCCCTGGGAGGGGCCTCTGTGGAGCGTTTGTCCTCAGGAATCCTTAGTTTGGGTTCCAACTTGTCAGTGTGCCTCCCAGTACGCATCTGATTTCTGCAGATGGACCTTGGATGAGCCAAAGGCCACTTGTGAGACACCTTAGAATAATTCAGCGGGGTATTATTTGGCGTGTTCCTCCTGCTGTTGTGATTCTGAGCTCCTTTGTGTGTAGGCAGTTGATTTTTGTCACAAAACCTAAGAGGTTTAGACCCCTACCTTAACTTAATGATTGCTGGAGATTCTATAATCCCAGCTTTCAAAATTTCATTTGATTTAATCAAGTAGATTCAGTCTCACTATTTAATGGGGAATAAGTGGTTTACTCTCATTTTCTGAAAAAGAGGCATTAATATCTTCCCTAGCTATGAGGAGACCTTTAAAGTGGTGACCAGAATTAAATTAATTTTTATAACTACACATTCAGAATGTATATAGCTTTTATCTTTTCAGTATCCAAGGATTATGCTGTCTGAGTACTCTTAAATATAATTTTCTTGTCTGAGGTAATTTATGCCCAAGAATTTCTGCAGAGGTGATAAGAAATGGCTACTTTCACCTTCCAGCAGTGATTCAAATGCAGTGGCTCACTCTGTGATCACCAAATGTACACCCTGAGCTCAGGCGGATGGCAGATGCATATCTCTGATACCTGTGTGCAGCAAATACTCCCTCTCTGAACCTTTAGGACCCAGCAGAAATATTTATCTTCATTCAGACTAAGGATGCATCAGCATCTGTGAAACAATTGACTCTGTATTTGCCAAACCTCTGGGCAATAAGTATCTCTCTATGTACGCACACCATTCTCATCTATCTTTCAGAAAATATTTTGCCTAATCCACAGGCAGCAGAATTTCAGAGTCTGATTGGCATCTGGGCTCTTTTTGTTAGGTATGTTAGTACTTTTCCTTAATGATTACATTTTATGGTAATTGCTTTTCGCTTTGACAAACACAAACTTGGTCCTCTATGTGGTGTACCTATTATCTTTAGAAAAGCGCTCAGACTTTCAGAAGGTAAAAAGCAGAGAAGAAATAAGAAGGTAAAAAGCTGAGAAATTTATGAAAAATAATAGCTTAGCAATATCCATCTAAACGAGAGTTTGGGATGAGTAAAATCTTACATGTTTTCTATTGACATCTACAGAATAAGCTGTGCAGAAATGAACACCTGAAAATAATTATATGCTATACAGTAAACTTTGGAAGAACTTTTATAAAACTATCCATAGAGAGTGCAAAACAATTCTAATATGTCTGTATAGCTCGATGAAATCCCTCTCTTATCTGGGTGGCTTGCTGTCTGCTGCTTTTTCAGCAGCAAAGAAAAAAACCAACAAATGAACCTACATTATCAAAGGGCACTAGAAAATCTCAAACACTTACTTAAAATATAGAGAATGAAAGGTTTATAATGTATACTAAAAGTATAGGGAATGAGAAGCTTTTCTGTAGTAAAATTGTGTGTCTATGAAGGATAATGAGTTTGGTTTGGGGTTTTTTTGATAGATCAGAAATCTTCCAAATAACATTATAACTGTATAAAATGGAACTGGAAAAAAAATATTATTTCAAAGATCATCTACCCTTATGGGGAAGGTATGACTATAGTCAAAGAACCAAAGGTCTTGCAAAGGTATCCAAAGGTACTCTTTAGCATCTGAAAGTGCAATAGAAAGGTCTGCTTAGGCCACTTTAAAATATTGTCTTGTTTAAGCCTTGGGTGAAACCCATCTGAGTGGGTCTGGTACACAGGTTATTACCATGCTGTATGCTCTGTCTTGATATATACTAAATCCTTTTTTATTCTACGGTTAAAGAAATAAAATTGTAAATGAGATACATGAAATAAACTTTTCCACTCTATTCAGCACTGATAAGGGCCTCAGCCAGAGTACTCTTTCCAGTTTCAGGGAAGATAGTTTAAGGATAAAGGAAAACAGAAGAGAACCCAGTGGACAGCCGCAAGAATGCTATCGTCTCCATGAAAATTTATATAAAAGGAAAGTTTTTAAAAGAAAAAATAAATGAATAGAAATGCATAAAAGAAACTTCTCACTAAGGCATTTTTTCCATAGTCTCCATTGTGCTTCATGGACCCTGGAACAGATAAATTGGCTTAATTTTTAGTGAAGAAATTTTAAACTAGAATTTAGCACTTTTGAAATGGTAAGGTTTTGTGCACAAAAATGGCCTTCCAAGGAAGATAATGGGATCTCTTTTCTGGGCATTTAAAAGGATAGTACAAAAAAACCCCCTTATTAGATATTTGAGGTGGTTTTCATTCTTGACTAATTCTTCTTATTCATTTTTTTAAGAAATGATCAGATGGGTGTTTGAGGTCCTTATAATCCTCTAGTTTGGTAAATGATTACTTGGCTCTAGACAGTTTGAATGTAGGTTCCAAATTTAAACTGGATTTATCTGCTAGGCTGTCAGTGTGTTAAACAGGCAGTGAGATTCTGACCTGAGACAGGTCAGGACTGTGTCCTGGCTGTGTATCAAGCCCCAGAAAATGAAAGTACCTAGAAGCAGATGACACAGCTACAACCTATCGCTGTCTGTTGATTTTAAGGGACCCCAGACAACTTAGATTAGACTAATTTCTGAAGGTGGTTAGTACCTTATGTTTTCTGAGTTTATGATTTTTCTCAGATCCATATCTTTGATAAAAATTCCCTTGTGAAACCGAATAAATATACTGATTTCCCAAAATAACTGAGGAATGTTCATAGGTTACCTTTTATGGTCATAGGTTACTTTTTTAGGACACTAACAGGCAGACTCAAAGGAATTATTTTCATAGAAAACCAGTGATGTGAGACTTCTTAATTGAGAGTGAGTTTATAAAATTGAGGATAAATGAATTCAGTATAGAAAACTCTTAACATATTTTTTTTTATAAATCATGCGCTCATTCTTATCATGATACTGTCTTGACCGTAGATGTTAGACAATGGATAATATGAATGGTCATAGGCTACAGTGTCTTATGTTTCAACCTTTGAAAATGCTATTTTTAGAGCTATCTCCTTTCACCTTTCTAGAATTTTTACCTTTAAACTCAATTTTTATTAATGAAATCTAATAAGGTGTGGATTTTAGGTACTTAGGATAGCCTAAACTATCTGAAATTCAATAAAAATCCTCATAATTAACTGAACAATTACAATCTTTTAACTAATAAGTGTCTGATAATATGCAAACTTCAGGTAGACATGAATTTTAGGTGACTCTACCTCACTTCTTTTTCAAAAGGAACCTTCAAGCAATACTAGATGTTGAGGTTTTGCTACTATATTCTCTTTGTAGGTATAGCCAACATTTTGAATATACAGATGCTTCATTTGAGAATCACTAATCATGCCTACAGTTTTTTAGACATCTCATAAACTGAGACTAAGCTTTAAAAATACAGGTAGCCTTGGCTTCTGGGAATTCCTGTCAAAGAGACAAAGAGAAAACTATTTCTTCTTTTGAATAATAGAGGTAATTTTTGAGTCAGTTTATGTAATGCCCTGGTACAGTGCCTCAGACGATACCTGGAAACAAAGTAGTAACTCTCTGGAATGTACATGAAGACACCTCAGAGCCAGAGGAAAATTACGAAAATAAAACCATAATTTTATTTTTCTTCCTAGTGTAGATTATGGAAGAAATAGCAAATAAATGTTCAGTGTAGCCAAGACACATGCCAGTTGGCTTTATCACAAGAGTGTTGATTTCTGTCTTTAGAACAAACAAACAAATAAGCCAAAAGCTGACTTATAAGGGTGGCTGTGCCATAAAGTTCTCTTTACTGCGTATGCAACCTTTTTGTACAGAACACATATGACAAGGATTAAAAATTAATTTACTGGTACAATAAATTCAGTCATGTAATTTAATATCTTCTCAATGGTTGATGCCATTAGATGTATTCATACAAACAGTGATCATCCCAGACAAGCATTGTACATTGCTCTAAATAAAATCTATCCTAGATATCTATTGCACCTGCTGAAGTCTTAGCACTCCAGTAACAGACCTAAAATGGTAGTTAATTTTATATTTATATGCTTTCCCATGCAAAATTTAATGAACAACTGCACTTCTGATAAAGAAATTTTGTCAATAGGTAATATTCTAGATCTTAAACTGCAGGAGAACATGTAAAAAAAGTTTATGACAGATGAAACACAGATTAGATTAGTTTTGTATTAGCATATATGTATTAATATATACAGAACATAAATGAATTCTGCAGCCTCACGATTAAAGCAATGTATAACTAAGAGGGTCCTTTACTTAATATTTCATTCTTTGGTATACATAACTATTTCTGATGTTACTTTACAGGAAGACTGCCACAAATTGCAAACAATAAGTGTGAACCAAAGGAAGGGTGGACGCATTCCAGGCTATTTTGATATTCTGAAATGTTGAGTATGCCTGGCTGCCTTTTTTTTTTCTTTTTTTTAACCTTTTTAAGTTCAGGCAGCTCAGTAACAGCTTTGCACTTAATGCTTTAGAACAAAAAGGAGTATAGGTTATGAGGGTGTTCTGGATGTGTTTGTCCTTAAGACACTGACTACAGAATCCCAGAATTCCATCTAAATCTGATAGTTCAAACAGCATAAATCTGGTTTAGAATACTCCACAAGTAGGAAGAATGAAAAGGAGAAGTGCAACATCTCTGACCTGTGATTCTCTGGTGTTCTTTCTGATAATGCTGTGGTGTTCCTTCAGGGTGAGTAGGCCAAGAGAATATGTATAAATATATTTGAATGACCCTTTGCTTCATGACCAGTTAGTGTCAAATAATGGAGCCTACCAAACTAACACCAGCAGAGATACTTTTGCTCTAAGCCCACAGACATAAGGGAGAAGGTGATGCCTGTAAAGGTTTTAAAGTCCAACAGCATTCCCACACAAATAATTCTTACAGAAAAAGAGGCAAACATACATCCCAAGTCTTGCTGATATTTAGTAGATTTCAGTTCTGTATGTCTCCCTGGACCTCTCTTGCCAAAATAAAAATGCACAGATGAAAATTACTAGAGAAATGCAAATTACTACTTATTAGCATTCTCAGTGTCCAAGAGCATCCACAAGAAAAAAAATAATATGTTTTTCAGTATTTAACATTTTTCTCTAGAAGATTTTACTTCCTTTCTCTTCTAAACATCAACACACTGCACCAATTATTTTAAAAGCTGTTTCCCAGAAAGTTCATTGCTATTTACTAACAAAGGTTACAATTTTGATTTGCCCCCTCCTTATTTTCTTCAGAGGAAGCAATGTCAAATAACAGTTTAATGAGTATCCTGCTATCTGAGACCTTTGCCTAACCCAGGAGCTGTGCAAAACCAATTAGAAGTGTACATTTGCAAATTGGGTGCATACAAGCATGACCAACTCCTCCTTCCCCTTCCTCCCCCGCCCCCGAAACAGGATTTCATTGTAACTAAACTCAATTTGAAAACAAACCTTGAAGAGTCTTTTGATGATATATGTGTTATTAGTCAATATCCAAACCAATTTTTTTCTTTGAGAACCCATGTCCTAACCCAAATCATACACAGAAGAGTCACTCCTTCAAAAATATACAATGTAAATATCCAAACAGATAATCATATGGAATTACTTCGGGATTGTTTGCTGTTATTTTGTGGTTTCCAGTTTTTTTCCCTTTCATAATTTGCTACAGGATTTATTTATTTATTTGCATGAAGTCTTCTGTGAAGCATCTGAAAAGATGAAATGGTCAGACTAAAGCAAGGCAGAATTTTTAATTTCTCTGAACACAGGTCAAGGGCATAGGGTATTCAGTTTCCCACAATTGGAAGTTCCACTTGAAAGGCTCAAATCTGTCCTGTTTCACACCCAGGCACTGCTGCTAGCATTAGGTGCCACTACAAAAGAGCATATCTCTGTGACTTAACTCTGGACTTACAGCTCACCCCCACACAACTACTTGCTCACCCTCTACTGTGGGATGGGGGAGAAAATCAGAAAGGTAAAAGCTGGAAAACTCATGTATCATGATAAAAACGTTTTAATAGGCAAAGCAATAGCCATGCTCACAAGCAAAGCAAAACAAGGAATTAGTTCACCACTTCCCATGGGCAGGCAGGCAGACATTCAGACAGTCCCAGGAAAGCAGGGCTCCATGACACGTAATGGTGACTTGGAAAGACAAAGGTCATCACTCCCAACATCTGCCCTTCCTCCTTTATCCCCCAGTTTTATTTACTAAGCATGATGCCGCATGGTATGGGACAACCTTTTGGTCAGTTGAAGTCAGCTGCCCTGGTTGTGTCTCCCCACAACTCCTTGTGCATCGCCATCACCCTTGCTGGTGGGAAACGTGATAAACAAGAAATTAACATTGTGTAAGAACTGTTCAGCAGTAGCTAAAACATCCCTGTATTATCCACATTGTTTTCATTACAAGTGCAGATCATAGCACCATAGAAACTACTATGAATAAAATAACCCTGTCCCATACAAAACTAGTACAAAATGTCAAGAATAAATACCTAAAATGGCAACAGATGACTATTGGCAGTCAATTGAGTAAAATCCATACCCATCTAAAAAGATAGGCTGTAATAAAAGAGGATACTGTAGTGTGTGGGGAAAAAAAAAGAAATTTCAATCAGCTTTTACAATAAAAATAGACTTTATAAGAGTGATGCCAAGAAAAAGGACAGGCTTCTCCTCCCTGTCTTTCTTGGGTGCAATATACTATATAATCTTTTATGCTATGGTATCTCAGTTCTGGAACAGATAACCTACAGTGGTTTGTTCTATTGAAACTTTACACTGATTTTTAAAGAGAGAGAAAAAGAGAATTAAGCCAGAGAAAAGAGCTTTGTAAAATCCAAATGCTGCTGCAGTTTTACAAGGACATACCTCCAGAATAAGTTTAGGGATTTGCATATGAATGGTCCAACTCCAAATGTTTCAGATTTTGATCTAAGCCAAAGAATCCATCACCAGGCTGGCCTTGAAGTCTCAGGAAGCACAGATAAAAGTTATTTTATACTAATACTACTCATACTACTACTACTACTACTACTACTAGTACTACTACTAGTAAACCACCCCTTCTTTCTGGGGAGGAGGGATGGAGGAGGAATTAAAACAACAACCTCAGATACACACCTCAGAAGAGTTAATTATAAATGTCCTTTTGTACTATATCTGCAAGCACATGCTTTTTGCAATGTGTGATCTTCAGGGGTAACAGAGGACACTGAAGCTAAATTTGCACTTGGAAGTGCAACTATTGAAACAGATTGTTCTCTATTTTGTGAGGGAAAAAAATGAGTCTTGGCAGTTCCTCAGTTCTTCACAACATGAAGCTAAAGGTCAATATTAGTAATAGTGAGGCAGCTAATACTGCTAAGTGCCAGTAAGTGGCCATAATGCACTTCAGTACACATAAAATAACCTCATGCATTCCATACAGGTATAATCAGTAGGTCCATTAAGTGGCATATTAAATATAAGCCATAAAACAAACAGAAGAACATCAACTCTTTAATGATATCAAACAACAATCAAATCTTTAGGTCAAAATCATTGTCCATGTAATAAGACAAAGCGTCCTTTTTAATCAAAGTTCTTTTCCTTGTCATCTATGCTGCAGGGCAGAGTCCTTCACTCTTACAGGCTTCTCCTGCAAGAGATGAGATTTGTTCTCTAATCTTCCTTTCTTTTTTATTCAGAATTGTTTCCAAGAATTTCTCCCAAAATGAGTCTATTTTCTTTCGAAGAAACAGTAAGAGCGTGGCTGACCTGAACAATTCTCCTACTCTTCAGAATATATCTCAGGTTCAATATCAAGAAAATGTTCAATCTTAGATCTGATAATGGGCTGGAATCTTTCTTTTTTTCAATTTTTTTTTTTTTGCAGTAAATTTCAGGCTAGCCTCAAGATTGGAAAGTAGGCTGTTATGCTCTCCTGCTTTTATAATGAGAGATCATTTATCCACACTTCTACTTACCCAAGAACACTGTGTGCATTGTTAGTTTTTCCTTACTCTTGCTAATAATTGTTATTTCCAAGTTACAACACATCTGCCATTGTGTTACAGTGTAAGGTTTAAAACAATAAAATAAAACAAAACAAAGTGCTTATGCACCTAAAAGAATACATCTTTTATTTCTCAAGTCCATTACATCAGCACAGTGTCCTTCCTCTGTGTTGCAAGTTTCATTATTAATATCATGTTCAAGGCAGAGAACAGATACTGTTCTCTAAGCTGTTCACCTGCCCCACTGCAGGTGTCTGGGGTCACATCCAGTCAGATATGTAACATGACAGCTCTTCATTTCAGAGAGTCCTACAATAGTAAATGTTTTCTACTTAACACTTCAGTCAATAACAATTTTTAAGTGGTTTTAATACTTTGAGGGAGGATTGTCTGGAGTGCCAAATGTATGGGCAAGGTCGAAAGGACTGAATAGCATATCTGCTATTCAGCTATATTCATATCTGCTATAGCATTATCTACTTCAGAATTTAGACTATCTGGTTTTTTTCTTCCAGTTACCAATTACTACAACCACTTAAAACTCTAAGAACAGCTGTGTATCATGCGTCACATTTTCAAACATGGTTATCAGCAGATACCTAAGGAAGAATAAAATCACCACAAACATGCATTATACTTCTTCCTAATGCTCTCACATCCTCCAACTCTCTATTAACAGTTAAGAGAATTCAGAAGCTGGACATTGTTTCTATGGATGCATGGGTCTTACAGCTTGAATTTGGGTGCTGTTTTAGAAAATATTCTAATCACCTTCATTTACTGCACTTCGATTTGCCTCTTCAAATTTTGTTGAGGTTTTGTTGAGGGCTTGCTGTACATTGTAATCGCCTCAGAAGAGAAGATATATACAGCTATTGGATCTAAGGTGTCACAGGTCACAGTCAGCTTTGTCTTAGTCCTGTGATAGGAAGCCTGAAAACATCTCTTTATGTTAATGGCAAAAAAAAATTAATTTTATGTGTGAATGGCTTCTGAAAATTCAAAACACACGCTGTAAATACCAAATGATCACTTAAACAAAAGGTGGAATACTCATATTTATGAGAGCAGAGCTACTTAATAATCATATGATGTGTTTTTAAGAAATTATTTAGCAGCAATGATAAAAATGTAAGGCCAGAATAATCAAATTCAAAGGCTGATAGCTCATAACCTATAGCTTTACTCAGGCACTTAAACAATTGTAAGCCCTAGGTATAAGTAAACTGACTGGAGTTCTTACTATTTGTTTCAATATTTTCAATTAACTTCAAGAGATTCTCAATGAAAAATAAAGTGCAAAACTAAAGTATTTTTAAGAGCTAATGTATCTTTAGAGAATGAAAAATCCTCTCTCGCACTTATTCAAAAAGTAAGGTCACAGAGTCTATAACACAGATTTATCTTAACGTAAAAACCTCAGATATTTCTAGTCCAAGTTATTGGTTGTTTAGAAGATAAATGGGAAAATAGTGGATGAATTAGCAATTCTTCTTTTGTACTGACAGAAGAAGGCCAAGTTGTCCAGTAGAATCTCTTAAAGTGTTTCTTTCCATTGGTTGTAAAAGGATCTTGGGGTGACCAGCTCAGCGTTCACTGTCTGTATTTGGTTACGTGAGCTCCAAACTATGTGTGTGGTAAATTTTCCACCTCTGCAAAAGAAAATTTTGTATATGCTATGTGGTACTGCACTTAGGAGCTGCTAGTTTGGGTTTTCTGTTTTAAACTATAATGATTAAATGATAATGACAGTTTCTTAAAGAGTAATATAAAACAATACAGATAAATATGCAAAGGGTATTTGGGATATATAATGGATTGAGATCTTTAAATGATTAGCCTGTCGCTGTTGCTAGTTTTAACATAAATACGCTAAGTATCTTAAATACAAGATTATGTAAATCATCTGGAAAGACATATATTCCTAATAAATAAGCTTTGTCTTTCCAAAAGGGGCATTACATAGTTTAGATCTCTCTTTATATGATTAGCATTCAAAGATTTAATTATTATTATGCGCAATGTTTTCTCTCTTTTATAATAAAATGGTAAGGGAAAAGACTTTTTCAACAAAAATCTTGTTTCTGCATATAAGAAACATTTTTTGGCAAAATTTTTCACTTAGCTATTTGATATTAGAGAGGAAATAAAATGACAGTAATTGTTTTTAAGTGTAAATAGACATGACTAACCTATTAATATTGGATATAAAGCTCTGGCATGTTCCAATGGCATACATAGAAAATACTCTTGTATTCATAACATTTTCAAAGCTGCTGCTGAGTCCTATGAAGGATGGCCCAACTCCAAATAAAAAGCATAGGAATGATATATCAAAAAACTGTACAGAAATCCAGAATTTCTTAAGATTACCTGGAGAGCTTACATAATTTTTAGCTGAAATTATAGGTTCTATGCATTTCATGAGAGTTTTTTGATTGCTTATCTCATTGGAGTAACAATATCACAACTTGTGTTTTGCATAAACCTACAATGGATGGTCCTTTCCTTAGTTGAGCTGAAACAAAATTTTATGTGTGAGAATATTATTTTAGTTTTATTTGTATTCCTTGCAAACTAAATGACAGGTTCTGACTTTAAATGCATTCCCAAGTTTTATAAATTCTATTAATGAAAAAATTCAAACACTGGTATTCCAACTGGGGTCAGTTTTATCTCAATCTTTCTGGTTAATACTGCTATGAGAAAGAGAAGCAAAAATCTGAGTCATTTAACAGTTATGACTGATGTCACAGAACCAGAACATTTCTATCAGAAGGATCATCGTGGCTTTGATTTATGATTTTCCTTCAGGTGGTCTCAATGAGAGTAATGAATTAAACTGTAATTTGAAATTCAATAACTTTGAATCTTTTCAGCAGAGTTACTGAGAACAGAAATATTTATGTGTCAAAGGCCAAATATCGTAGCCCTAATCTTTTCCCTCCTCTTCTCTACCCTCCTCTCCTTTCTAGCTGAAGACAATTAGATATTGTAAAACACTTGGGCAACACTGAGGAAATAACTCTTCCTTATTACAGGCAGTGAAATCAACAGCCTAACTCTCCTCCAAGATTTTTTAAAATAAATTTAATGAGAGATACATTAAAGAAGGTATCTTAAGTGTGTTCCAAGAAAACAGATCTATATTTTAACTTTTGCTTTATGGATTATGTCATCAGGATCATTTCATATTCACCAATCATTTTATGGAAATGTGTTTTTAAAATGGCCTACAATAATCACTTTTCAGTTTGTCTTTTTGCACTTGATTTACCTGGAGAGAAGGTCACCAGCAAATTTGGGGATCAAGCTTTCAAAGGCCTCTCTTCAAAGGCCTTTCTATGCATCTAGATTAAAGGATATTGTGGCCAAATCCCTGGCCTGTTAATGCTCTAGAAGAAACATCCAAAATGTACAATCAGATAATAAATATACACTTGGAAAAAAACCCCAAAAACTTAGACCAAGTGTAGCCAATATTTTCCTCACTGCCAGGGTCATTATGATGCTGCATAATACTTTGTATTGCCTTTTTATATAGATATCTAATATGAGAGGACCTTAGATATTGAATATTTATTGAAATCACTATTCAATTTCATGGACTAACTTTTTTTTTTTTGGTAAAAAAAAATTAATTTAAATGGTCCATTTCAAATAATTAAATGTCTATAGAGCAGGACAAATACACTTTTTGTAGATTATAGTGGTTTAGTAAAGGATATGAGGACTATAAGCACTGTGAAGTGCCAGAAAAAGTTCGATATAAACTATATCACTATGACAATTTGACTGTCATTTTTCTTGCCCAGAAAAAAACCTGTTTTACAAATCAGTTTATGGACTCTTAAGGCTAGAATTAAGTATACATATAATGTCATCAGATATCACACATAAAAAAAGGTAATAGATTTTTATATGTTTTATATATATATTTTTTCCATCAAGTCTGTACTTCTCATTTACCTGAACTACCACATGGGAATGATTCAGGCAGCAGAGCTTAATACAGAAATAATGAATGGCAATGGAACAAACTTATCACTAGTTTAACTGAGATTTTCAACAGTCATGTTTAACATTCCATTTTGAATACATCTGACTTCAGCTTCCAGACACATGACTTCATTATATGCACATAAGTGAGATTTAAAACTGCTACTTTCTGAAAATTCATCATGCAAAAAATTAGTGAGCAAATTCATGTGACTTTTTATTTGATAAATTATCTAGAAAGACGATGATTTTCATTTAAGCTTAATTTTGACAAAACATGTATCAAGGTTTCTTCTAAGATCAAAGGGATGAAGTAAATATGGTAAAAAGGTTTCCCGTCCCATCCTAAAATCAGTATCAGGGGAAGTGACATTTTCACTAAATAGTCTCTAGACCAGATGCTTAACTTTTAAAAGAGTAAAGATTAGTGATACAATTA
Source organism: Entomyzon cyanotis (assembly GCA_024500445.1). Lineage (NCBI taxonomy): Eukaryota > Metazoa > Chordata > Aves > Passeriformes > Meliphagidae > Entomyzon > Entomyzon cyanotis. The sequence continues at coordinate 56,849,350 of JAKEPQ010001016.1, read as the reverse complement.
AAAACTGACTGACAGAGAACCTTAGATATTTCAGAAACATCTGCACCGTAATTCATATTTGAATATCATATTTGAACTCCTACAAAAAAAGCCTTTATTATTGATCAGTATCTTTAGAGTGCTGACATCAAACCTGAAGATCCTTATTATGAACTCATTATTATGCTGTACTCATAAGAGCACCACCTGGTTTTTCTCTGTGTATTAGTTATGCATCAAAAGACCAGTTTACAGTCTTACCCACTGTGTCATGTTTGGATTCTATTTTCACACAACAGAATAGTGATATTTCCAGGACATCCACTGTCTCCAAAAAAGGGTTTTATAAGTGATTTAATCTTAGGCATTCACTAATCAAAGAGAAAAAAAAATGCTGGCCTACAAATTAATCCCCTCCTGAAACAGTGAGAGAAGAGATCTCTAAAACAAACCACAAACGGAAGTTACTTAAGCTCTAAGCTTGTGATATTTGAAACAGTTTCAGCCTAAGGTGATCACAATGCCGAGTACTTGACAGGGCTGCTCTGAGCGACTGGAAAGCTAGAAACAGAGCAAAATCTATCATTAAGACTTCTGCTGCAAGGAAGGAGTTTCAGTGGCTAAGGTACCTATTCAGAAACTTACACTAGACTTCCAAATATCATGAATTTACAGAAAGAGCTCTGCACCTTTGTCCAGCAGTTTTTTAGCCTCCGTATGCTGATATTCATCAGCACTTTCTACCATATTTACTTTTCATTAGACTTTCCAAATGAAAGAGAAAGAAGACAACTAATTCTTCAGTGATGTCCTTTCTTTACTCCAGGATATGAACTTCAATATTTAACTTAACTGAACTTTTGTTTCTAGATTTCATCGACATAGTATGTTTTTAAAAGAAGGCAAACAGATATTCTAAACATACATAAATTAAAAATCACATCATTAAAAAGAAAGTGAATGAAGACCAGATATGAAGTTAACACTAAAAACACGAAAGACAGTGGGATTATAAAAATATTTTATTGGCATAGATATCAAGTACTAGTCACAGATGTAGACAAACCAAAGCACTTTGATAGAGACTGAAGACTAAAATGTAAATTTTAGATTAAATAGTGGAATCTTGTTCCAAATCCTCAAAATAGCATCTTTGTAATTCAACTGGAATTCAAACATAAATTCCTAATTCAACAGGGAAAATACCTCTGGATGAATGGCTTTGTGCAAATGGACTTCAGTATCTGCCAGTGCAATGATCAACTGGTTTAAGGTCTGATAGACAAATTAAAAGTTCATATTATATGTCTTTAGTAAAATATATATATATACCATATGGAAATATTTTATATCACAATTATATCTATACATATATATATATATAGGGAGGAAGAGAGAGAGACTTCACTTGCTACCACAAGTATATCTAAGCTTTTGTTGATGAGTGTGTTCCTTTCTTATTTACTCATTCCTTTTGTTTCTCTAATATATTTGTATAGCCATGCTCTAAAGGGAATGAACGTCTTAAAGATGAGTCTCCTACTATTTTTCTTTCACTGTAAAGAGAAAACAAAAACATCACCATCAAACTGTTTCATTTTCCCAGTGCAAAATATTTAGACTCTTTCCACACTGAAGTTCTGTCAAAAAGCTTTGTTGAAACTGACACTTTTTCGTAGATGCTAAAATTTCATCTAAATTGCTTCTTTTCACAGAAATTTGATCAGTTAAAAAAAAAAAACAAGCCAAAACCTCAAAATCAAAAGGAAAAAAAACCCTCCACCAAAATCCACCATGTGTCTAATATTTCCTGATAGCCACCAAATTTTCTTTCCTCTTGATTATGCTTTCTGTCTCTGAGCTCATAAATCTTTCATTTTACTTTACACTTGCCCCACTGCAACAAGGTGACCAAGAGGACTATTTTGCCCCAGCATGTGAGTTTTACATTCTGTAAACACAAAACCAAGCAACGTGCATATTCACAACATCTCATTATATTTTGCCTATCAGCAGCGATGTGTGGAAGCACTGAATCATTAGAGCTTCTTGCCTAGTCAGTAAAAAATTTAATAACACTTCTCTGTTTTGTTTTTTTTTTTAATTTTGGACTCCTCCAGTGGCAATGTCATCTCCATTAATGGAACAGGTTGGGCTTCTATGAGCAGATATGTCCTAGAAAACTAAGTCACAAATGCTCCTGAGGTAGAGATAGTTGATCACCTCTACCATTTATGAGTTAAATTTTTGCCAAGTATTGTTTTGGCATAGGCCACTTCATCCTCTCCCAAATTATTCATAGCATGGCTGTATTTCTTGCACGGAAAAGGATGTGACTGTTCCACCTCTCTGTCATGTTGTCTGTTTTGGAAGCAAATAGAGATTTCAAAAGTTTGGCATGTCCAACCAAAGTAAGTCAGTGTGCTTTAGTGTTGAAGAACCATCCCTGGCACTGTTAATTATTAACCTCTGAATCAACCTCCTAGGACACCCCGACACTTATTCTTTGATATTTCAGAGACTTAATTAGATATTTTAGTTCAACTGCTCTGATGTTTGCAATTAATTATTTTCAAGCCTGCTCACTGAAATAGCATCAGATCACTCTTACAAAGAGCCAGTGCACAAGTAAATAGGTAACAGGTTAGATGAATACATTCATCACAGCAAGAAGAAGCAGAGAAAGGAAAAGTAGCTCAGAGGAAATGCAGGTCTACGGGAAGAAATATGTTTTTAAATGAAAAATACTGAGTGTTATAACCAGATTTTAGGTTTCCTTTTTTTCAGAAGTATTTGCCCTTCCAGAGCCAAATTTTGGAATAAATATGTTTGTAGACTATGGTATGCAGTGGAAGTAGTAAAAAATATATGTGTTATGTTAGTCCTATTTCTGCAATATTGACTTGTTCCCATAAAAGCCAAAAAAACAAAAGAAAAGAAAAAAAATTACGGACAGCAGTTGCACATTTCCTCAGCCTTTTTTTTTTCCTGAATATGGCTGAGTTATATATAAAGTACAGGTCATTCTAGATCTATGCAATAAAATTGGAAAAGTCATAATATAGGCTAGCAACATGTTTCATCATAATGGAAAATAATACTTCATCAGTAACCTTTAAAGCACAAAACTGACAGTATCTCATAAAATAACTTTAAAGATTACTTTCTTAAGAATACTCCTCACTCTAAGCTGGATTCCAACTAGTGCCTGTATAAGCCAATGGAAAAGAGATCTGCATTGCCCCAAGCAAGGAGAATTTGATTCCTCTATTTCACAACACTTTCACCTCATATATTAAACTTACTGTAAGCTATACTGTTTGTTTTGGTTTGTTTTGTTTAAGCATACTTGGGATGCCTAAAGCTTTTTAGCTTTATATATTTATGCATTAACCTTCAAATAAATAAATACCATGACGGAAATACACTCAGGCCTGCAAGAATGTTATTTCATCTGACTTGGAACATTTTATAAACATTTTATTTTTCCTCCTTCTTTCTCTCCTGCTTGGAAATATTTACTGTTTATTTATGCTGTTTATTATCAGGTCCTATAAATAGTATTGAGCAAATAAGGCTGTTAAAAGTGTACATCTACAAATACAAATACATGTCTTCAAGGACCCAGGTCTCTGATTCTCACCCAATCATTGAAGTTCTTAGGGTCACTAGCACTGAGGAAATCCTCTAATTTTAGGATGAAAAACTGACATTTATTACAATGTTTTAAATATTATCTGAACATTTAAACTATTTCCTTAATAATAAATAGATGAATCAAATATAATGTCACATTTCTGTTGGAGAAAAAAAAAATTTTTGGTACAGCTGTTTTGTTTCCCATCTGTCAGCAACATATTCAGGATTTCAGCTACCCTGCACAGACTGCAAGAAACACAATCTTCCACTGGGCATGTTCAGATAGAAAAGTATATGCAAAGAATATGAAAAGTATATGCAGAGAATATGAAAAGTATATACCATTTTCACATATTCTGTATCTATATTAGCTACATGAAGACCTTTAATGAAGAGAAAGAAGCACGTTTTGTGTCTCAGGAGAGAACAAATTGTATTAGAGGAATCTGTTTCTCTGTGGCGATTCCAATGACTACCTCCACGGAGGATATTGACACAGTAGATGGCAAGTTAGGTGAAATAAATCCCACCCGGGAGTAAAGAGAGAAATTTACATCCAGAGTAAAAACATGGACTTCTACAAAAAGTCTGCATTATGTAAAATTTAACCTTTTTACAGTTATGACGATATGAAGCAGAAATATGGTTATCCAACTTATTAATCAGTATTGCCAATGAATCTCTACAATTGGTGTATAAAAAAGGGTCTGGAATGAGCCTAAAAAAATGTTCAGCACCTTCTCCTATTATGTGCATTTTTCTGTAATTGTACTTTTGTGCAATGAGAAATTAGCAAAGGAAAACCTAGTTATATCATCAGAAGTTCTAACCTAAACTAGTTGGGGCAGAGACAAACCCTCTCAATGGCGACTACTACAAAAAGTCTGGATGATGCTAATTAAATGCACTTTCTTCCTCTCCTTCTTTGCCTTCTGTTTATAGCAACTATGTATAGAACAAATGTCTGGAATTTAACAAGGAATTATGTCTGTTAGAAAAGTACCCTGTAAATTAAGATTACTGCTGTTATATGTACCAGTGAAGGCACATATCAGAACAGATGTGCTTATTTCTGGGTTTTAGTTTATGCTTCTTTTGATAACTTACCTGCCTGAATCTCATCTTAATTGCAATTAGTTTTATATGTCATAGATGCATGAGTCCTAACGATTATATTTTTAATTGAAAATGTCTTAGCAGAAATAGACTTTGTCTTGTAAAAAGCAAACCCCATGGTTGCTCCTGTGTTGAATTTTCATACAGCAAAATTATTGTGTAATTATGAGGGAGGTATATGAAATGTCAGTTTTTTCCACATGTAAAGTCTACCAACTTTCTCTATTATGTTCACATGTGACTAAGATTTATATAACCCCCAAAAAGCACCCACTTAGCATCTCATTGGATATTGCAGTACCAAACATTGCAACAACGCTAGAATAACAGGACTCCCAGATCAGAACTGATCTGGATACAACTTCTGCCCTGAAAAGAGATAAATAAACCATATGTAGGTTAAAAAATTATATCAGTTACAAATGCCAATCTGTTGGCAATTCTTCACTAGCTAACAGTTTTCACCATTGTGCTGAGTTTTCTGCTGAATGTTGCTTCAGACATAAACTTTCCATAACTCTACAAATACTGTTATCCTCCATCAAGTTAATTTTCCATTTTCTATTTTCAATCTATATTACTAATTAAAAAATGTCTTTTAAATTCTACACTTTAGTTTAGCTTCCAATTTAGGGTCCAGTATGGGAAAGTAGCTCTAACATATATTAAATTCTGAAATTACATTGAGAAATCTGAGTCATAACAGTCCAAGAACATTCTTTTTAGAAGGTATCAACATTGTTGTTTGTTCCAAACAGAAATGAAATATTTATAGGCAAAAAAACAGACAAAAAGAAAAAAACCCTGCAAGTTACCATTATGGACAGCTCTTTCCTGGTAAGTTTGTGGAAGACATGCAAAAAAAAAATACAGAGCAGGTAATTTACAGATACTTTCCTTGAGTTTATTCTCACAATGAAGATTATGGGAATTCCAAAATTAAAATAATGGGTTGTGGGGTTTTTTTTATAATGAAAGTCTAACTTTGTGCTTTGTTATTTGAAAATTCTTTTAGCCTCATTCTTGTTAAAATCAGAATAATTTCAAATTATTTAGCTTTATACCACTCTTGTTTTCAAGCTTATTTTGAGTAATTTAAGTTGGTGATTCATCTGGATTCACCTGGTTTGTGTTACTACCACAAAAACTTAACATCAGTATATTGCAATGGTGTTACTATGATGTTTCATTCATATAAGTTTTCTACTAGCTATAGCTTATGCTGTCCTAAATTAGTTAAAATAACTAAAGCCTAACGAATAGTTGATGCTAATTATAACTTCTTTAGCCCACATATGGGTTTTAACTGCTTATATATCAGTCTTCTGAATCATATATTTTATTTATGCCTCTAATTAGTATATTTAAGGATAGTTTAGGTCTACTTACATGAAGCTTCCCTTAATACAGAGCAGCTTCTTTGCTGGTTCATATCTTTTGATAGAAAGGATATAGTCTTGTGACTAACAGTAAGATATATTCCTGCTGTATCAAGACCTCATTCTTAAGACCCTTCAGAAGAACATTTATTGATTCTCTTTTTTTTTTTTTCCCTAAGATTTGTTGGGTTTGCTTCTCACCTTAAATTTAGACTTGAAGTTTTGTTGTCAGGGTTCATCCCTTTTTCCACCTTGTACAGTGCTCACCTAGTGTCCTCTCATGATTAGAGCTTTCAGGCACTTGGGGATAATGTCTCTTTTTAGCTGCCAGCAGAACAATTTCTATGTTAAATATAATTTTTAGACACTGCATAGCAAGAAGACTTCTCAGTTACATTTTGTTCTTCTAGCCTGTTATTAATGAGCAATTATTCACTTGCTATAGGATACCAAGGATAGAACATTCATGCAGCAGATAAAAAATAATATCTCCTCAAAAGCATATAATAATTAGTGAAGTCTGTCTTCATAGAAGCTTTTATATATATAGAAACGTCACAAATATTACCTTTGTAAGGTTGCAAAATTATCAAGGTCTTTTTGTCTTTTACTAAATTGTGTACATACTCATCTGCCAAGGTTTTGGTAAAACTTGTGTCTGACTTCTGCAGTCCTGGAAAAAAATAGCTTCTTGAGTCTTAAACAATTGGTCATAGATCCATTATAATAAGGTGTGACCTTGTCCGGGTGTAGAACAGATATATTTTCCTTCTGTAAATGACACAAAAAGAATCAGTTTTGGATGGCCCACTTGCAGAAGCTGTGTTGTTTCATCTTCAGCTGACCTTAAAACTCCCTCTGGATTTGCTTCTTTCTCCAGATATATACCTAGAACAGACAGTGTTGGTTATTGGTCTACACTCTGAGTTTTTCAGATAGAGGTATCAGGCCACTGGATTTCATGTGCTATGTAACAAAGCTAAAATTAGGCACATATTTAATTTTAATTTCATTTTCCTACATAACTCTCAGTCTCTACTGGCATGACATTCTCATTCTATGAATTAGGATGCCTATGACTGCAGTATGAGTTCCAGTTCAATTCAGAGGGAAATTAAAGGTTTACATATTTCTTTGGTCATGAGTTCCCCATTCAGGTGCTCTTATTTCCATTATAGAAGTACTTAGCAATAGATTTTAACCATGAGAAAAAATTATGCACAAGAAAAATAAATGCTTCCCACACATCACTAACACTGAAATTGAGAAAAAAAATTAAAACATAAAATTGCTGTGTTTTATTATTATGTGCAATTTCTAAATATACCTTTAAATCTCATTGTTAGCGTTCTCTGTCTCTCTGTTACCATGTCTGCATTCCTCTGTCTAAATGCAACAAAAGTACCTCATACTTTCAAAATGCATTTCATCTTTTCCTTCTGTTTTTTAAACTTAAGTAGCCATTTAGTATATTTAAATTATGAATGAATTTAATTTGATTGTGAATTTTTCTCCTAAAAAAGGCTAGTTTCTCTACTGCATATATATTTCATAAGTCTTTCTTGAAAATAAGTAATGATTCTACTTCTGAAAGTGGTATATTACTGAGCCAATATTCTTATAGCCAAATAAAAACAGGATGAAGATAAAATTAATTAATATTGTGGAGCTAATTATAATAACAGCTTATTGGTTATATAGATTGCAGTTATATAAGTTTCTTGCTAAGCAACAAACTACCCACAAGCTCTAACTCATGCAAATTTCACAGAACACATCTTGGGATTTTTAGATGCTTTCTTGAAATGGAACTTTATAATCACTGAAATACCTGACATGTAAGAGTAAATAGAGATGGAAGTAATATACTTGGGAATGGTCCTTTGATGCTTTGCAGCTTGTTACAATCATCTGCTTCCTTGCAAATAGCATGTATACTGCTGCCAATCTGAATGGTTAAATCATTCTGACTCATGAATGTCTACATATTGAAAATACTGCATAAAAGAGCAAGATACTAGAAAATTTAGTTTCCAGTTATTTTCTGTTGCTAGATTCTATACTGTGAAAGAAAACCATTTGTGTGGGATTTAAGTATTGTGCTCATGAACAGGACTGGTGCTGAGTCACAAATGTTGTTTCACACCTTAGCATTGCAGCAAGTTCTCTTCATTCTGTCTGGGAGCCTGGAAGTCAAATACAATCATTCCACTTCACGGTAATAGATTGTGTGTACAGCACTCGTTTATAGCACCTTTATATAGGAGGTTTCTTGAGTGCAGGATTCACATTCTGATGCTGACTTTGGAGCCATAGCCACCTAATGATTTTACTATTATTGTTATCCATCAGATTTTACTATTGTTATAATCATTACTAGGCTGATGACTAACATGAGTGAACAAGAAAGCTGGTTCAATGACATCTTGCATTCTGACCTTATTAGTGCAGAAATCAATGATTACAGTCACAGATGAGTCAACTGTTCTGCCTCAGTTCCTTAAAATAAAATTAAACTTTTCTGAAACATGTAAGTTCTTACAATGTGCAAAGAAATTTTTTTTAAAAGTATGACAGGATAAAAAGATAAAAAACATCCTGCTAGCTATCAGTAATTTTTAACATCAGACTAGATCTTGTTACCTGATCATTATCAGAAGACCAATGCTATAATTTTCTTATCCTAGAAATAGAATTGGTATGAACATGGAGGTTAACAGTGGAGATTATCACATTAGTATATTTCTGTAGTTTGGAGATTCCTACCACTTTTCCCCCTTGAGGTCTGGAGAGATTTGAAGAAATAGAATATTCTCTATCCTCTGTCTTGTAGACAAACTAGATCTCAAATTTTTGAAGGAAAAATTAAAAATAAACTTTATATGTATGTCACAGCAGCTTTGCAGACATTTTTTCCCTGGTGATTTCCAAGTTCAAAAGATAGCAGTAAAATAGGTTATATATGTTTTTTCATTCAAACTTACATTTTATAATATTAGAAACTTATTAGATTCTTTGGCAGCTTAAACAGAACACTATATTTTTTCCAAAAAGAATCAAGGGTATCCATGAAGATCTTTTTTTAAAAAGATGGAGATTTTTGTACAATTGTTTTATTAAAATTCTCTTTGAGATTACATATTTTCCATCATTCAATTACATTAACACCATTAGCCAACATGTCAAGAATAAACCAGACAGTAGATAAACTTTTTTTTTTTTTTATGCCACTTGTCAAGAAATTCTAATTAGTAATTCTGTTAGAAAATTCTAATGCATAAAGCTAAGGTTTTATGCAGCCACAGATGAGACTCCAATTCCTGGGGAAGGACCTAGGCCGTCTATTGATACTGCCAGCTGCAATATATAACAGTATAATATACAGTATATAACAGTATAATAATATCCCATTGCACAAGTATCTTTCCCTAGGTATATACTGTGATCACAACAGGACAAAATGAGCATTTGCCTCCACACTATTATATTCATTATAAAAAGCAGGTATTTTCTATGTGAAATAGAAATAACTTGTTTATTGTCTTTTCTATGTGCTTCAATCAGTATGAATTACAATTATTAGACAACCTCAAAATGTTTAGCATGGACTAAGATTCCTTTTTTCAGGGGAGTATTTTGTGGCTGTTGAGCATCTGATATATTTCAAATGCTGTCTCTCACCGGCTCTGAAGGAAGGGCTGAATAATGAATGTTCACAGAAATTGGCTCAATTATATGATTGCCAGAGGTAAATGAAGACTTCAGAATACGGCTTGCAATAAACAGGGTAAGCAAGTTCATTTTGCTCTCATCATTGTTGAGGGAACAGCATTAAGGTAACATTTCTAAGCTCCTTGGATTTTAAACTAGGCTCCTAGGTCTAAAGAAGAAGATTTATAACTAACAGTGTGAGGGACACAAAAGAGCTTGTGATTCCAACAACCACTGAGACGTTATGATGCAGAACAGAGCCCAGAGAGACTTTTCTTTTTCTACTCCTCTTTAATCAGGTCTCTGTTTTTCCCTAAGACAAAGTAAATAAAGTTACATTTCACTCCATCCCCTGCAGGCAAGCCACACATGATATAAAAGCAACAGAGAGACACTAAGAGTTGTTTTCTTCTAACAAGGAACTTACCAGTCTGAATTTACTGGAATAAGGTAAACACTAGTATCCTCAAAACTATATTTTCATTCTCATTCTCTACTTCATGGTAGTGCTAATTCCCCAGTCCTTAGCCTGCTTGTGTTTTTAAAGGAAAACACGAAATAGTATTTCTATGCTGAGACACAATAAAGACATACACCGACTAGCTGTAAACAAGCTTCTCAGGGAGAAGGAAATAAAAAGAAATTAGCCTGTGGAGTCCTATACTGCTGTGGCTCGACCATTTTCAGTGCCTACACTAGCTTAAGTCAGATGGCATTTGCAAATGAAGTGAAGGCAAAGGCTGCTGAAAAGCCAATTTCCCAGTCACATGGAAGCCAGAAGCCAGAAAGAAATTAGAAGTTACCAATACAATTGACAACTAAGAGAACTGTCCAGTATTCATTGCTTGAGGCCATTGACATTGGAAAAGCCCAGTGACACTGAACTCATGATATCAATAAGCTTTGGTCTGTGGGTAACAAGTTGTACTGAAAGGAAGAAAGCATATGCTGGAAAAATTGTATAGGTTACTGCTCACCATCAGCCAGGTAATATAGGCAACAGAAAAATCCATCTCACACAGAATCTGTGAATTCTGCATATTAATGGCTATTTTTTATGCTAAATCCTATTTTTTATGTTGCATTGGGAGAGAATTTCATGGAAACGTATTTATAAAAACTGTCTTATGACAAGGTAATAGACTTAATCTTGAAAAATATTTATAAACTTCTAGTGAATGGGAGGGAGGAAATTTAAATTCTTGCCATGATAAAGGCACTTCTATAGCTACTACATGAATGGGACAAATTATTCTTTCAGCCAAGCATAATATCTAGGAAAGGCACAGTCAAAATAAACTTGCCAAATTTTTTGAAGCCAGAAATTTTCATATGAAAATTCTGTTTCAACCTAGACTAAAACTAGAATTCTGGGTAAAAGCCACAATTATGACTGCAGAGGATATACAAGTAATTAGAAATGGGAGCGTAGAATAATGTCCGATATAATTAATGTCTTTAGATCCTCATATGTTAGGTATTTGAAGGCAGTATTAGAGAAAAGAACCTATGCAAAAAGCAGATATCAGAGTAGCTGATTTAGACCTTGATTAATATGTTTTCCCCCAAAAATAAAATTGAGAAAAAATATTGCTGGATGTAAGGCTGGACCACAGTCCCAACTTCTTACTACACAAGACAAAGGTAAAAAGGTAATTATTCACATCCTGAAAGCTGGCTCAGAGGAGCAACATACAAAGCATTTGAACATCTTAATAATAACCTGGGAAAAAAAGAATAAATCTAATGACAAGTAAATTACTTTGCTGACTAGAAAACTTTGGTCAATTGAAGGCAGCTACGCATTTCCATACTTAGCTGATCAACTCAATTAAGTGTCAGGAGAGAAATAGTAGTTTGGGTCTGGAATTTGGATGTGATCACATCAAACTAAAACTTGCAGATAAAGGAAGAACTACTTTTGAAACACCCACAGAGATTCGAGAACCAAGGAATGACTTTGTGAGTCATGAACGTCCCGGGAATGTTTCAGTAGGTAGAAAATGATCTGTTACAAATTTTGAGATGTGAAGATAACTTCACAGCTTAGATGAATTCACTTTTTTTTTCCCTGAAACCTGGAAAGAACATCTGGTAAGAGTGAAAAGGAATTTTAAAGTGAGGAAAATTAGTGTTGTTTCATGAAACTTTGATCTGGTGGCTGAAATTTTTTTCCCATGTTTCTAAAGCTTATTCATATGTTAAGGAATTGAGTGCGTTTTGAAGTCTCGTCAGCCTTCTAAACCCTGGAAGTTTTCAAACAAACTGACATAATGAACTCCAAAGGCAAAAATGCTAGTGGAAAATCAGTTGGTAGTTCTTGATAGTATGTTGATAATGTGGAATATGATCTAGTATTCCCTTCTTCTTCAAATGAGGAAAGCACGTTTTACTTGTTTTGTATAAGTACGGGGTATCTTCAAAACACTGTGATGCTCTGCAGTACATTTATGCACAGTGCCATCAGAACTTAATTATCAAGGTGAAACGGATTAGCCTCACGTATGGATTTGGCATAACTCTCAGAGGAAAATAGTGAAGCAGTACAATTTTTTTAGTGCATATTCAGCTTTAGATTTTAAAGAGCGTGGCCTTTTTTGGGGAAAGGTTAGGTATGAATTGCTTCAATATATTATCATACCAAGAAACAGCAAGTGTTCCAATGAATATGTAGTTGATGGTATTTCGGCAGCTTTGAATATTTTTTTCTCTTCTCCCAGGTCACCATTGATCAATTGTAAATCCTAGCAAAATGCTTCTGGACTTCTCAAAGCAAACTCTTGAATTCTGGCTCAGAAGCTTTTGTCACCTTTAGACTTTTTTTGTAAAAGAATTGCTTGCCCCTTAAAATATCATTCCTCTCACACCTCTCTAGACCTTGCAGTAGCTCACTTGCTTCACTTTAGAAGATTTCTGGGGCACTTGTAACGCCAAGTGTGAGGTCACAAGAGGAGCATATTTCCAAGTGACATTTGTAAAAAAAAGACAGCTTGACACTCTGAGGGCAGAGCTGGACATCTACTGAAAACACTATCATGTCCAGGAAGCATAACACTGTTTAGAAGCTGGGATTCTCTGGCTTAGAACTGGGAGCTTTTACACTTTCATAAAATCATAAAATCATAGAATGGTTTGGATTGGAAGGCACCTTAAAGACTATCCAGTTCCAACTTCCCTGCCATGGGCAGGAACACCTTCCTCTAGACCAGACTGCTTAAAGGTTCATTCAAATTGACCTTGAACATTTCCAGGGATGAGGCATTCAGAACTTCTCTGGGCAACCTGTTCCACTGCCTCACCACCCTCACAGTGAAGACTTACTTCCTTGCATCTAATCTGAATCTATTCTTTTTAAGTTTAAAGCCATTCTTCCTTGTCCTTATAAGTACATGCCCTTGTAAAAAGCCCCTCTTCTGCTCTCTTATAGGCTCCTTTTAGGTACTGGAAGGCTGCTATACAGTCTGTCTTCTTATGTGGGGGGCCTCAGAGCTGAACAATGAATGCTAGAGGACACAGAGCTGAACACACTGCTCGTTTCTCATCCTTGTTGCCTTATACAGGAGCACCACTGAGCTCCCTAGAAGTTCATAGGTAGCACAGAGGAGCCACAGGAGCCACTGCTATATGCAGTTTCTATTTCATCAGGGTGGCTTTGACACCATTCTTTCCCAACCTATACAGTTCTGTGATCTGACCTCCTGTGCAGTTTAAAAGACATATTACCTATATTTCTCCCACCAAACAGCATTTTTGCTTTTAATCTTTAGATTTCTTTAAATCTTCAATTTAGAGAGTCCTCTTTCTACCAATTATGTTTCTTACAAAAGAGAACAATCTTCAGAAACTTTATGCATAGCTGTCTGAACAAATATTGACATGAGTTGTTTGAGGGGTTTCTCCTCTTTTTTTTAGGTTACCCTAATAGGAGCCTTAGGCAAAAAATATTACTGGAGAAATTAATAAATTTATTTTAAAATAAATTATTGCAAAGATAATATTTTAAGCATAAAATGTAGTCTATTCTCACTCTCTGAGGTACATAAGGCTTTGCAAACCAGTTACACAAAATCATACACATTTAATTTTGCCATCTTAGACTTTTATCTACTAAATATTGAACATCTTAGAAAAGTAACACCTCTTTACATTATACATATTACATTTAACAAAAATAACACCCAAAAATAGCTGATTAAGAGAAAAACTTAGGACAGTTCTTGATATTTTTTCAACTTTTTTTTTTTTTTAAATTTGGGATATAGCCAGATGCTGGCTTACAGAACAGCTGGAGCTATTCAGCAGATGACAGTTCCATAGCCGTTAGTTATCACTCCTCACTTGAGATGTGATAACTGGATTCATGACTACTGCTGGCCCATTTCAGGCCAAATAAACCAAATTGTTTTAGGGAAGCAATGCAAGTCATTTAGGCAAACTCAATTTACTTGTACTGAACTGAACTAAGAATGAACCCAGAAACTTACATCCCATCTAATTCCACTACAGCGCAAAACCAAAAATCACAGGACTCCTGTACAGATACTGAAGAGAAAGAAAACACCTTCAGAAGGTGCTCCTTTCCGTCTGAATCACTGTCTGTAAATATTTCAATCTCTTTATCAACTATCAAGAAAGTCTGAGCTACTAGTTTAGATTAAAGAAACATTAGGGCATACAAATTGATGCCTATAGTTGTATAGAATAAATTAAAGTCTTGAAGATTTCTTCACATATGAGGATGATATGTGAGGTGTTTAGTGGATGAGGAGTAATTCCTACTTAAACAATTGCAGCCGTAGCAGGCAAGCTCTTTATAACTCATATATTGACTTTTCAATAGACCTCTAAGACAAAGTCATATTTTCACTACTTGCAACCCACATTAAATGCTTGCTCTTAAAATACAGATTTACATTTACATCCCTTTTGGAAAGAATATCCAGTAACAGTAAACTTTTGGGAGGGCTTGTGTGAACTAAGATTATTAATTTACTGTGCTACCACTTTGTAGGATGCTGTTCTTTTCTTCTGTGTAGTAAATCCCTTCCACAAACTAGGAAAAGGGAAAAGGTAAGACGTGTTTATCAGTCCCGTTTGCTTTCCTTTGATGACTTTGTGAGGAGTGGAAGGGCTAAATACTTTTGCAAAGTTGAAAGAGAAAAATTTTAAGCAACTGGATCATGAAGATTATTACTTTTATTTATATTTATTGCTATATTAATGTTGCCATTATTATTTAAAGTAGATTAAGTATGGCTATGTCTTCACTGCAGAATTTGCTGAAGTGATGAAGGCATGAGCATCCAAGCTACATTAACTCTATTTAAGTAGAAACATTCAAGCTATTTTGCTCTTCACTGTCTCTATTGAAACAAAATTATGTCTTAGAAGTTTTCTGTAACAACACCTGACATTCTCTAGGCTTCTTCTAATGAATGTGGAAGAACTTACTTGTCTTTGTAGATCTGATGGAAGAAAGTGACCTTATTGTGAGGAGTCTTTTAAGCTGTTTAGCAGATGTCCTCAGTTAAAAGTGATCATCTTGCTAATTTGAGTAAGAATCAGTCATGCTTAATTAGTTCCCCAAAGCCAGCTACCAGCCAAAACGAAGAGCCAAAGGTTTCATTGATCTAGAGGGAAGCACCTAAAGTTGCATTTCTATGAGCTGTTGAGACAATTAAGATCTCATTGATGCAAAATGGAGGGTCTTGTTTTTCTGCCATTCCATGCTGTAGTCTGGGTGCTGTTCACCAATCCAAAAGAAAGCTATTAATTTTATTTTGTTGGTTGGATGGTTGGTTGGGGCTTTCAGTTATTTTTCTGCAAAATTAGCCAGTTTAACAAGTATGGTCTTTCAACCATAATCTTGCAATGCAAGTAGTGGACATCGCCAACACTGGAGGAAGAGGAAGGGATGGGAGGAGATTAGTAAGAAAAAGAGGAAGAAAGGGGCATGTTGATGCTGCTGATCTGCTACTGTACTGTAGCAGTAACTCTGTACGGAATTATTTTTAAACCCCCTCCTATTTCTCTATTGGACTGTACATAGATGAGATGGAAAATAGTGCTAGAAAACAACGGGCATAACTGTAGAAATCTCAAAACAGGTATCTGTGTGTTACATTTAGGTATATTGCCTTCACTTTTTGTTTCAGATGGATCTTAGAACAGAAAACTATTCCTTATCCTGGTCTTACAAGAAACAGAATAATTGCCTCTTTCCATTTTTTTTCCCTTTAAAACTTTAGTACATTAATAACACAAATGTCTCAGTAGGAGGACTTGGTCTTATCAGACATTAATCTGTACCAAAACATGAGACACTGACAATTGTTAACTTTTAGGAAAATTACTTGAACATGAGAGAGAGAAAGGGTCATGACTCCTCCTGTACACTGACATTCCAACAAGTCTGAAAACATATTACCTGTATTTGCAAGGGCAACCACAGATTTCAACCTTTCTTTCCTTCCACAGATCAACCATTTCTGTTCTGTCATGTAAGTGTCAAATCATGTAATTAGGTGTAAAGAGGCATGTGGTGCCAATCTGCAATACTGGCACAGGATGAGGAATTCCTGGGAAAAAGTGACATTTTCAGGGTAATGCCAACTGTCCGCATAAACCTGCCATTGCTTGACTTTTGTACTGACTTGTGAGTAGGCAAAATGCCACCTAAACAGACGTCCAAGACTTCAGAGAGGCAAAATACCATGTATGTATACTATGTGTTTGCAGGGAGCACAGCTCCTATCAAGAATGTCAACTCCTCCATCTGTCAAGAAAATCTAGGCCTGGAGTTACGGGAATGAGCCTCAAATGACCCATCAATAATTTGGATTAGTTTCTAACAAGATTCCTCTTCAACAGAGAGAAAAATTCTGGCCTGCTACCCCCTGTCTAGGATTACAGATAATCATTTTAACAAAGTCTTTAGTGTTTCTCATCTCTGCAAAGTTATACATGATAGAGCATGGTGACTATGCACCTGCTGCAATACCCTGCCAGCACATTTCATGCTTCAGCTTTCACACAAACTGGTTTCTAAAGTGATTAATGGAATTAGACTGGGAAATATCATGCCTAAAGGAAAATGCAGCAGAAGTCACCTGTTTTAATGGGGTTAGAAGATGCAAACCAGCCAAATTTTTCAAGATGGTTGCTATAACTCATTTCTGATGGTAGGCTGAAGGGTTTCACCCTGCTGAGGACAGTACTGTTCAAAACACTTGTTGAACCACACTGTTGCTCTGGAACCAAAGACAACATATCTCTCACAATGGAGCTCCACCCAAGTTAATTAGCCAGGCTGAGAATTCAGCTAATTAGCGAGGGCATAATGCCCTATTTAAGGAAAGGTATCATATGTTTTATATGTTCCTGGATTATTATCTTTTAAGAGGTCAATGAGACTCATGGAACCTTCCAGAAAATAGGAAAACCAGAACCAAAAATCAAAACAAACCCACAAAACACCAAAAAGCAAAACAAAAGCAAACAAACTAACACCCCAAGGGGTGGAAATATGCTGGTGAGAATCAATGAGCATGCCCAAGGAGAAAAGGTTTGAAAGACTTTGTAGAAATGTAGAAAGATTTGAAAGTTAACATTTTTTGCATTTGTTATGAAACTGACTTGAAATGTCAGCTAGAGAATGGAGATAATTTTCTAAAACTTGAGAAGAAGTGAATATAGTTTCTCTTGGTCCAAAGAAACTGAGTTTCAGTGTCTGGGCTAAAAGCCATAACTTGTCTACAAGGGCACAATCAGTAGAAGAAAAGTAGTTTCTAATACCTGTCACCCATCCCCCATTTTATTCTGCTTTTTCTAATAATGATTACCACATTTAAACTGGCAAACAAAATGCTCCCTAAACTCTTCTTAGGCATGGAATAGCCAATGAACATACTATTATACTCCAGCTTCCAAAATAGGGTGGCTGAATGCATGTTGCCTGTTGAGAAAGGTGTCTGACTTGTGCTAAATCCAAACTTTGCTAGGGGCCCTGGTGAGGCATCTGCTTATTCTGCTTGGCCTAAAGCACGTTAGAGACCTCTATAACAGTTTAACAGCACAGGAAATGAAGTTCCAATCCTAGGAGATCCCTCTGGCAAGGTTTATTTTACTATATCAAGAAAACTTTAGGTTTTCTTCATTAGGAGTTATGAATTCCAGGTTTTAGTCTACTAAAAACAATAAAGTTCTGTTTGAATATCATTCTGTCTTTGGACTGAAGAAAATCTAAATGTATCTACCCTCAAAACCCTGGCTGATTTTGAGTCCTGTCACACCAAAGTCATACAATTAAATTAACTTCAACACCTGCAGGTCGACAATCTGGTTGTACAGCTGGTGATGTTGACAGGAATTTGGCTTTCACAACCATGGGACCCAGTTTGAGGGTAGAGGACTGGGAAGAGGAAGAGGAGACGCTCCTTCCAAAGTCAAGCCAAGATAATCTTTGCAAAAGGCTGTCCAAAGTGATGAGGAGAGCTTTGAACTAGAAACAACACAACTCGTGGTAAAGTGCAATAGAGTTCAACAGTGTTGGAAAGCAAAGGTTCAAGATGATGGGAACAAGGGAGATCTCAGAAATTATAGAATAGGGCAAGAGGAAATTCACCTCAGGCATATACAGCCTAGGAAACAAGCGTTAGAAAGCAGAGGTGTGCAAATGAGTGAGGGCTGATGAAAAACTTGACATGTGTTCTCACAGCCTAGAAAGCCAAAGGTATCCTGGGCTACATTAAAAGCAGTGTGGCCAGTAGGTCAAAGGAGGTGATTCTGCCTCTCTGCTCTTGGGATAGGCCAGCTGGAGTGCTGCATCCAGCTCTGGTGCCCCCAGTATAAGAAGTGCATGGAACTGTTGGAGTGGGTCCAGAGGAGGATCACAAAATTGTGAAGAGGTCTGGAGCACCTCCTCTATGAAGACAGGCTGTTCAACCTGGAGAAGAGAACGTTGCATGGAGACCTCCAAAGGGGCCTACAGAGAAGCTGGAGGAGGACACTTCCTCAGGAATTATAGTGATAGGACAAGGAGCAGTGGGTACAAATTGAAATGGGGGGGAAATTTAGGTTAGCTATTTCGGAAAAACTTTTTACTGGGAGGGTGATGAGACACTGGAACAGGCTGCCCAGTGAGGTTGGGTAGTCCCCAACTCTGGCAGTATTCAAAGCCAGATTGGATGAGTCATGGAGCAGCTTGGTCTACTGGGAGGTGTCCCTGCCCATGGCAGGGTGGGCTGAGACTAGACAACCCTTAAGGCCCATTCCAGCCCCTTAACATTCTATGATT
This sequence comes from Entomyzon cyanotis, assembly GCA_024500445.1. Taxonomy (NCBI): domain Eukaryota; kingdom Metazoa; phylum Chordata; class Aves; order Passeriformes; family Meliphagidae; genus Entomyzon; species Entomyzon cyanotis. Next base: position 56,830,231 of record JAKEPQ010001016.1, on the reverse strand, counting down.
CTATGAGTTCACAATGCCATGACTTCATTGAGATAAATGGGACAAAAACTCAGGTTTAGCAGCATTCATTTTTCTCCACTGAATATAGAGGTAGCTCAGAAAAGTATGCCTAACTTCTAGATGACTGTTCAGAGATAAAACCCATTGTTGCTTTTAGATATTTTTATTTTTCTCCAGTACCTGATTTTCAGAGTGCTGAATACCTACCTTCACTAAAATCTACTAATTTAGGTCAAATGATATAAAGGTTTGCTTACATTTGGAAAAAAAAAAGAAAAAAAAAAAAGACTTCCATACTCATATGTGAAACGTGAACTGATATTGAAAAATAATAAAGTCTTTTCACCACAGAGCACATACAAACCCACACGTGCAATGAGTACAGCTATTGATGCCAACAACCATGGATGAAAAAGATTTCATTCAAAACAACTGTAGACTCAGTCCTTATGAGGCAAGGGGTTAATCTGTCTGTCTATAAATCTGTTGTGTAGCTCAGTTGTCAGTCATATTTACCTGACTGACATGCTGAAAAGAGTAGAGCTGCAGCTGAGATTAATCCAAAGAACCCAACAAGACTATGACCCCAAATATCTTCAGCTTGTCTGTTTTTTCAGTGCTGTGAGCAATAAATCTATCAAGTGAGAGAATCCTATCATATGCACATGGAATGAAAAATAATAATTGTTTAAGACTGTATAATTGGTGATTATACAATATTTTGCTAAATATAATATTCTGAATTGTATTTTTAAAATACCATAAGATACCCAAAACTCATGCATAGGAAACACGGGAGGAAGAAGTTAGCTCTGTACTCTCTGACTTTGACTTAACACACTTGAAAATCAACAGATAAAAGGGAGTAAATTGCCAGGGATCCACAGTGAAGCTTTTAGAGAGAAAAGCAATTGGGGAATGAAAGTGAGACCTTTAATAGTAGTTCTTAACTTGGGCATGGGGATTCGAGAAAGAGAGAGGCAATTTCTGAGACCCAATTATGTGACTGCAACTTGAACTGCATGTGTAAGTGGAGAGGGAAGCACTTCTGGCTTTAAAGAGCTGGCATAATATTTTCTCTGTTGATGACTTCACTAAACAAGGGGCTGCTGTGGCATTTCAATGTCAAACTGCCTATGTTCATTCAAGATGTACAACATGAAGGAATAAGAAGGTTTCAACAAGATTTCATATGGATGTAAAGTTAATATTTTCATAGGCTAGTAGGCTATGAAACACTTTATACTCACATATAATTTCTGTGAACAATCAGAGTTACAAGCAGACAATAATAAAGGAGTTCTCCACCTATCTGAAAACACAGTAATTTGGTATTCCTTTCTGAAAAAGAGGAAAATATGGGGAAAATAAAACCAAAAATATTTCCTATTCTTGCAAAATGGGTCGCTTTGAATTAAAGAAATAACTTATCTAAAAAAATAAAAGACTAAGACCTGAGGCTTAGCTAGAGGCAGTTTTTATACAAAACTTTTAGAAAATAATACAATCTCCACATATTTGTGAACACTATGTGACTGTGTAAATGCAGAAAGTAAAATGCAGCAAAAATGTAATATTCAGAAAGAAGAAAATAAGACCTTTCTTTTTTTTTATGACCTCAGTCTCTAAATGTACCCTCCTTTTTATTCTCCTTTTTTTGTTGTTTTTTGGGAGGTTGGGTTTTTTTTGGTTTGGTTTTGGTTTGCGTTGTGTTTTGTTGTTTGTATGTGTATGTGTGTATGAAGGAATGAGAAAAATTACAAAACAAAAGCAAGGTGCTTATTCACATCACTTCAGATATGTGGCTGTTTCCCCTATAATTATGATCTTGCCTACAAATTTATTCTTGGCCAATGCCAAAATTAGGATACTGACATCCATCATATTCAGATGGACCTTTGATCCAATGACATACTCCCCTTTAATATTCTTGCAATAGCCGTGCATTTTATGGTGACAGCCACCCTCTTCAGCATATCAAGCACACTGATAATTCATAACTGACCTGTAATGGTTACCAAGGAGGTGGTGCTGAATATTCAAAGCTACAGTAAAGGCCAAGGAGTGATCAAAATTTCAAAGCAGAATTTTAAGCAAAATCAAATTATTTTAGATACTAGGGGAAAAAAAAAAAAGGAAAAAGAAATAAAAAATTAAAAGAGACCATATTTTTGTACAATACTTGATCAAACTTCACAATGGAATTGAATCTATTGGAATACAAAAAAATACTTTTTTATATTCAGATTAATAACTTCCTCAAAGGAAACCTATCCCATGAAACCCAGAAATTACCTGGATTGTTAATATTAACAATTAGTATCATTTGGTACTTCCGGTAACAACACAAAAAACCTCAGGTAACCCCTCCTCATATCTGCAACTTTTAATAATTTTTTTAGCAGAGAAAAAACATTGTTGAGTTTCTGCATTACATGATGTATCTTACCTAATGTGTAGAACATTAATAAAAGCAGAAGTTTTAAAAGTGTCACCAGAGGCAACAAGCAAAGATGCAAAGGAGGTAAGAGAAAAGGGTATAGAAGAGATATGTCTTAAATTTCATGTGATTAAGCATAAAGAAATTAACAGTCAGTGATATATTGAACCCTATTACCTGTGGCAATTCAAATAGGGGTTTTTTTTTAGCTAGTAGGGATTTCAACAGAAAGTTTTACAATAGATTTTATTCTCTGTGTGTGCATGTGCAAGTGAATATGCATGCATATAACACAGAGGAGGTCTAGGAGAACAATATTATACAAAGCAAGAAATTTGTTGGTCATTCATTATTAATATAACACTAACAAGACAAGAATACTTAGGTGCTAGATGCTGGGAGACAGAGAAAAGGGCTGTTAGTCTCATACAATGCCTGCCACAAGGAAATTTCAGTGAGGTTGTGGCAAGAACAAAACTGCACCACCCAGTGACATACAATCAAAACCTTATTTGCTCAGCAGGATGGGTATAGTGACTGAATAGCAGCTGTGAATTCCTGAGGTACACACACACACACAAGAAAAAAAAAAAAACCCACACATTTCACACTGACACTGCCCAAGGTTCCAGCTCCTCTGGGTTTGTTCATCAGGAATTCATGATGTCCACTCCTGGCTGGCAGCCTGGGAAATCCCTGCTAAGGATACTGTGCAGGCACAACGTACACACTATTGAGAAGCAAACCCACTGTTACTGCATGGTATAATGCCAGGCTTGATGCACATCAGCCACTAGCACAAGAGGTAAAGACGACTCAGGAAGATTTTATTGACTTTTTATCAAGGTTTGATGAGGATGGACCCGATTACCCCCAAGCTGCTCCTGCCCATTCCTAAATATTAAAGATATGCAAAAAATTCATTATCAAAAACTTACCAAAGCGAATCATTCTAATTTTTAAGATCCAATTTTTAGGACTATTAGAGAGATGCCTCTTCCCAAATCAAGGGGCAAACAAGACCCCATGCCAAAGTCAATAGTAAGGATTTCATTTAACATTAAGGAGGACAACAGATGTTTTACACTGTCTTTTGCAACACTGTGTGTTTGTTGTAGCACTGTGGATCATGTCAAATATTGTCAATATTTTTGCCATAGTGGGCAATCAGATAGCTATGGTATTTTTAAATTTTAAAAATATCACATTTATTTATACCCAGTAGTAACGCAGATTAATTTAAAAGGAAATTATAACTTTGGCATCATCTTTAGAATTCAAAGAAGTAAGCCTTTACTTGAGAAGCAGTGTTAAATGACAAGACTCCTAAAGATATCAGACTCAGTTTTACTGAAAATCGTGTCACATGTTTTAAAGGAATTCTGTGACTGTATAAATACATAGGCATGCCCATATATGCTCACGAATGAAATATGCTTTAGGTTTTATATAAAATCTTACTGAGGTCAAGTATGTAAAAGCATCCAACTAGAGAAAGATTTTGGCAGAAGGGACATGAACAATTGTTTAGTTCCAGCACCCCTGCCATGGGCAAGGACTGCTTCCACTAGTGCAGGTTGCTCAAGGAGCCACTCAGCCTGGCCTTGAGCACTTCTAGATATGGAGCATTCACAGCTTTTCTGGACAACTTCTTCCAGTGCCTCACAACCGTCTTAGTACAGAATTTCTTTCTAATATCTGACTTAAACCTGTTCTCTTTTAATTTAAAGCCATTCATTTTTGTCCTATCACTACAGGCCTTGGTAAAAATTATATTGAATGACTAATCAAATTCTAATAAATTGAAAAAGGTGTTTGGAGCTGAATGACCAGAATTATTGCTCTGAAAAACTGTAGAATATCTTACTACTGTTTTTTTCCCCTTTGACAAAGACTCCTCTGTTAAGTGGTTAGTATTTCAGTTTCCCAATATCCAATAATTGTTGATTTTCTAAATTGCTGTATGAAAAAGCTACTTTACATTTTAATCTTTTGTGTCTTCAGTGCCAATAGCAACTCATGTTGTCTGATTAAACAGAGGCAATATACCACTGTACTCTGCCTTCCCATGTCTACTAGTTAATTTGATGGGATTTTGGGGTGATAAAATGACTATGGTGTCCCCTTTATTCTCCTCTGTAATACATTTTGGACTGGACTACACAGACAAAGTAGCCCAATTCCAGTTCTTTCTATACTTATCCATTATTTTTATTCTTCGTAAATTATGTTACTGTTTCAAACACTGAATCCTTTAAGGCTGAGCCCAATGCTTGTTATCCTGAGCTACCACAGGATGCTTTGACAATATATCATGTAGGTTTCTTGGTAGTTTAAAACTTAGTTTCTCTTGTGGACAAATAAACGATACAAGTTCTAGGGTTTAACCTAAAAGGGATGAAATGCACTGCATTTCTAAATGTTATTTTCCAACTAAAAGTAAAAGCAAACGCTAAAAGTTGGTACTGTATTTTGGCAGAAAATGAAAGCAAATACATTAAACATTGACTGAAATAACAGAAGATTCCTGAATACAGTCCATTATGCCCAAAGTCATTCTCTAGGTAAAAAAATATGCTTCATATTAAAACCATTTATTTTTCATGTCTGAAAATAAGGAAGTCCTAAGCACAGTTCACAAGTGATAGATTTCATTCTACAAAGTTTAGCCTCCCTCAGTCCAAACCCTTTGACAGAATTCCTTTGAGAAATTTATCAGCAAGGGCCAGTGACAGAGAGGTCACAATTACTGATACTTCTCTTGCATTTTTACATAGAATAATTGTCCTCTGAAGAAAGAAGACCAGCAAACAGACGGGAAACACCAAGAAAACATTAATTTACCCAGAATAAGAGTAAATATTGACAGTCATAGAAGAACTCTATCACGTCTATCAGAGTCAAATCCTTAAATCTGTATAGAAAAAGAAAGTCAAAAGCTAGTATGTTAGCAGGAGGTAATTGTATAAGATTTTGTAGTGGTATACTAACTTATCTGGCACACAAAAAAATAAGACTAATAACTCCCACTGTAAATTGGAATTAATTCGTAGTTCTTTTCACTGTCCAACCTTTCCTTTCCCTGAATGTAAGAGAAAAGAAAAATATAGAAATATGTCTAATAACACATCATGGTACTGGCATCTGGACAGGGTGACTAATAGAAAAACATTTTATTGAAATTTCTGGAAAATTATCAATTAGACAAAAAAAATATATCTGGAACAAAGTTATCGCAGTATTGTTCCCCACTCGGTTATTTCAAGGCACCGATTTAGGAATAGCTGTGCCTCTGATCTTTGGCTATGAATGTCTAGGATGTTAGTCATAAAGGATGAACAAATCCTGTCTGGAACTCCAGCAAATCGAGTTTTAAGTAACAAAATATACACCTGTTTGTTGATAAACCACTGGGCACATTTTGCTGACTTTCTGCTATTGCCTCTCAGCTCTGGTGCAATTTTTTTTCTGACACATGAGGAGTAATGCACATTACATGTGCATTACAGCCCTCTCTGTTTATGCCCATCTGTGAGGGGCAATTTGTTACCAAACTCATGTTTGCCTATTTTGATAAATAATTAAAGTTCAAGAACTACTAACTGGTCAAGGTCATATGACCAGGTGTAGCTGTTTTCTAGGTGAACATCTACCTCTGAGCTGCCTATTTCTCCCTGTCAGAATGACTAACTCAGGCTCAGCTGTGGCTACCTGGACTTGCAAACTTAGAGCAACCATAAGATTCAGTCCTTGGCACTCAAAGAGTTATGCTATGAATAAACAGAATAAACAGCACTATGAGGGGAGAAACAGTGTAAACAACTTAATCTTGGAGTCAGGAGTTTGACAGAACTCTCTGAAGTCAGAAATTTAGTGTCCTGCTTTTGTGCCCTGATCACTTCATGCACCACACTGCTTGTGCTTTACTCTAAAGAAAATAAAAGATTTTTTAAACACAAATAAATACATACATATATACACACATATGCAAATTTATGATGACAGACATGAACACACAGATGCACACATACACACAATATATACACAAATATTTTTTAAGTAGACTCCTCTCTATAGTAGCTGTTGTTACAACATTTAATCAAAAACTGAGATCTGGACAAACACATCCTGATACCATCTAAATTTAAGCCATGATCCTTGTAGTGCAGGATGAAGGGAAGGGGAGGAGGTAGAACATACTGAAAGGTTACCAGGCAGATGCTGCTTCAACATATCACCTTCTGATGGACCCATCCTTAGTTTTAGTGGAAAGACAGAAGGAGAAAACAGGAGTACTGAGGAGGAAAGCCAGTTTGTTTGTTTTTTGGGTTTTTTTAATTACATATATTGATTCAAGCAATAGACAAAGACTAACAGTTCCTAACAGTTCCTGTGTTGTCCTAGTAACAGGTGCAAAACTAGTAGTAGTATGTCATTGTCAGATTGTTTTCATTAGAAGCATAATTCATTATACCATTGTTATCTCTGTTGAAATCTCCTTTTTTCAGTGACTTAACTGACCTAACTATTCATAAAACTTTCTTAAACTTAGAAAGCTTCTACGCATTTATCTAAGTTACAGCAGCTGAATCCCACCTGTGGCTGGGAGTCCCAGCTTTGACATAATAAAGATAAAAAGATACTTCCATAATGAAGTTCTTAGCTGTCTTATCCAAGATAGCTGGGGTGGGTGATCTCTTTTATATTTTTTTTTTATAGAAAAAGTGAGAAACTGGTGAGAGAAGATGCTCAGCTGCTGGATGTTGCAATGATGCTTTTTTTATTGTTTTTAACCCTGGCTTCTATTGTTTTAGTTCTGCCTACACAAAAGAAACATTAGACTGTTCTCTCATTTAGACTCAGTGACAGTAGTTCCACATATCAGCTGTAACCAGATTTGTGATTGATGGCAGCCATTAATATCCTCTAACATGGAATTATATACACAGATACATGCACGTGTTTTATTTAGGTTCATTAATACAAGTGGTTCAAGGACGGTGCTTCTTTATCAGGTTTTCATAAAACAATTAATTGATGTAAATTTGCCTTCTGTTCTGCACCATGTGGATTTGAAGGTTCATAAGATTCAATATTGGAACTCAATAATGAAAGCTAATCTCACGACTTCATCATCTATAACTGGAGGTTGTGTATTCATCAACCTAACTCTAGAGTTTTCCTGGGCTATTTTGAATAACTAATGTGGAATAAATCTTACCTTTACAAGAAGATTATACTCAGAAGGGATTAGAAAGCTAGAAATCTGAGTTTTAAATGTTTGTGACCGATCTGCTTTGTATTCACTTTTTTACATTCAGTACACAGTGTCTGATATTTTGTCAGGCATATTATGCACAGTATAGGTTTATAAAGATCCAGAGATGCTGCATATCTCACTTTCCTCCTTCAAGCTTATTCAAACTTTTGACTAGTCTTGGTGTCGGGATTAATTCCTTTCCACGTTCACAGACTATTTCTTCACCTTTATATGTCTTTTTACATGAAAGACATATTTGGACTACAATACAGTGATTCAGAGTCTTGGGAAACATACAGAAAATAATTAAAAATGTATTTGCTCTCATAAGCTCAAAGGAAAACACAGAGCCTCACTTGAAACTTATCCTAGTGTTGATGGCATAGAGATCCACAGCTAGTAAGCTGATAGGGAAAAGAGAATGAACATCAGGTACTGCACAGACATTCCACTAGTATGCTGGGACAAATTATGGTATTTTAACAGTGTTTTAGACAAGTTACCATTGAATATAAAAAAAGAAAAAAAGGCAATTAAATATTTGACCAAAGATTTCCATGGTAAGCCCCAAAATTTCTTGTAGTGTATTGGTATGGGGATTTTTCTTGTGCAAGTTTGTGAAAGAACTAGAAAGTCCATTTCCACTTACATATGCCATGTATTTCTTCATAAGAATTTCTAGCTTCATTATATACACCTTCAAGACACTGATGGTGTAATAAACGTATCTTTCTTTTAAAAATTTTCATGAATAAAGGCAATAACAAAAACAAAAGTGCACAGATATTTGTTTAATAATAGAAATGAGAAAGAACTGATTAGGGCATAAATGTGAGCAACAAAAACATACATTAATCTCTTCCATTCTATTTATCCTTTTCTGATCGGGACTTTCTATTTATGGTTCTGCTTTATAAAGGACTTATTTACAATCATGTAATGGAGATCAAGTTTTGAAATCTGAATACCTTTACAAGATATCTCTTGGCCATTCTGAGGTATGACATTTATTCTAAGTAATTTATTGATTAAAACAATGGTGAAGAGGGAACTGCATGCACAAGAGTTACACAAGAGTTCTGTCCACACAAAAACCTCATATAAAAATGAAACACTCTTTTAAATTATTTTTAACACAATTAACTAATTAATTATTTGTATTATGTTATATGTGATCAGCTACTCTGGCAGCCACTGTTTGGAGGAGACTTACTCACCAGTCATCATGGAACTTCACACATTTGTGACATGGACCATAATTTCAGGTGACTCTGACATGATACTCTTGTAATTTGATATGAGGCTTGTGCCAGTGAAGCCAATCACACCTTGTCCTATCGTGGATTCATGTCAAAGAAGGGCCAACCCTGAAGTTTGAAATGAAAGGAAAAAATTGTGCTGTAATTTTCCTTACTATTTTCTGTATTTTTTTTTATCTTCTCTCCATGTGATGTGTGTTGGAGGATGATTCACTAGTGACTGTCAAGTTGGACTAGCTAATGTGTTGGAGGTCCCTCACATCTGACCAGAACTCAAGGTCTGAGACAACGACTAGGTAAGCATCTCCAGGTCCAGGCATGGATTTAAGTCTGACGACTTAAAGCCTATGAATTGAGGTGGTTTTGCCAGTCAAGAAATAGGAGTATGTGCATGTTTCACAGATTAGCTTCAAACTTGGTGAGATGCAGAAGAGGAAGAATCCTGGATTGCCTGTGTCCAGGTGCATGTGCACACTGCTGGTGTTTATGTGGGTGCTGGAAAGGGCCATGCTGTCTCTGTGTTGACATGTGGCCAGTCACCCCTCTTGTGCTCATCTTTGGGACACTTGTAGTACAGAGTACTTGTTGAATCCTCAGGTACTGTCTGGATCTGGAAATGGCAACAGCAGCAAGCAGATTGAGGATAGAAGTCTCCTGGGTTTATGAACCCTAATCCAGCCTGGCCTTAGGAAAGTCAGCTCTATTTCATTCATTTGAAGGTTATCTGCAAAATATGTCACAGTGCTATGTACACAAGGAAGGGCAAGAACTTCTTTCCAAAGGTAACTGATCTTCCAGTCCCTCAAGTCCAGGGGAGCAGGCTAGCAAAAATAATCAACTGATCTAAGTCCCTTCTGGGAAGACAAGGATTTCCTTTAATTCTTCAGTCTGATGTGTTTCATGACACAGGAACTGAAAGGAATCCCTACAGCAAGCTCTTTCCAACTATCATCTTGGTGTCTCCTGAATAGGAGTAAATATTTGGTGGTATTTGATCGTTATGAAGGAAGGGTAGAAAAATACTATTTAAATATCTATTAACATTCATAATATTTTCTCCAACATTTTAACTCAATAGTTTTACCATTAGTTCACATAGGAGCAAATTATACAAACCACAAAGTGGCAAAATCCTTTTTACAGGATTTATTAAGACTTACATTGCTTTTTGACTTTTAATGAATATTAAGATTCACTAATGCAGAGAAAATAAAATTGTTTCTGTTCTCCTGTCCTAGGTTTTGCTGTCATTGTTCACCCTCTAAAAACTTCTGGTTTCTGCAGGATATGTAGTCTCACTGCATTTTCAAGAGTGCTAAATGTGAACATGCACCTATCTATGCATCAGCTAATATAAACAAAAAAAAAAGTATCTGTTTTTACACTTGACTTTAACAATATGATCAGGTTAATGATACATTTAAAGTTAATGAACCAGTTATTTTTAGAGTAAGCAATAAGCACACACACTCATTTTACTGTGCAAATAACTGCTCACTGTCAGTGGCCTCTCTATTGCTGTTTGCACCTCTAAATTAGTCTTGAACAATTATTAATAAGATCTCATGGAATGTTTCTATTGATGCTTTCTAAAACTGACTGGTTCTCTGAGGAAGTGTAAAATCTTGCTGAAAATTAATTTTATTCATTCAATATATATGTATCCATAATGATGATATTGCAGAAAAATCAACAACCTCATAATGTTATATGGAAATTTCTGCAATAACCACAAGTATATGTTATTTTTTTGCCTAGCAGAATATCCTTTAATCTGGTTAGATGCAGGAAGACTTGGCATAATAACAGTGACAATAGTAGTGTGAGATTAACAGCTAAATTTTTGGATTGGTGAAGATGAGAGAAGCCAAGAGTGAGAGTATACAAACTGTACCACAAATCCATGTTCCAGAAACATTTTATGGCTTAGTATTATACAAAGAACATTCCAAAAGGCAAAACTGGGTTTTTTGTTGTGTTATACAGATAGCAAATTATGTTTTCTTTCTGAGTCAACTGTGCCATTCATGCAATTCCTGACAGAAAGGAGACAGAGAACTCTTGGTATTGCCAAGTGAGTGCTGCAGCCAAGATTATTTTAAGCAGAGATTAAAAAAATATTGTGAATAGCCAGCCTCTCATGTCACGTACACATGGCGCAGAGGTAAGACAGGTGTTTTTTCCTGTGAGCAAAACAGATCATCAGATATTGCTCCTGTAGGATTGTGCCTGTGTTCATGGAGGCTGTATTCAAACCTAGCTATTGCTGCAACCCATGTATTACCATATTCAGGCTTTATGCAGCACCAAAAAACAAGTGTCAAATGCCAAACAGAAATGGATTCCAAGGCAGACAATGCAGTTTGGAGGAAATGCAGCATTATTCTTCCACAGACAATAAGCCACTGTCTAAATGAGAACATTCTCATTAAATATGTCCTGAAAAAAAGTATCAGTGGAGAGATATCCGTGGTGAATACGTGAGGAAAACTTTTGGATGACATGAAATCACACATAGGACTTTTTTTAAAGCTAACAATGGATAGGCATTCTGCGCAAAATTTGTGTCTAGGCTACCATGCATAGCTCACTTGTAGCTGACCCTTATCATTCTTTTGCTAGAGACTGCCTCCTCTCAGTCCCTGATTCTGAAGATACTTTAATCAAAACAAATTGGGTTACTTTAAAATGTGCAAATACCAACTCTTCTATAGCCCACATCATTTTGACTGATGCAAATTGCAGAGTACCTGTAACAGTGCTTGTGTAAGGGGATCTACTGGGGAGAATAATGTCAGGCAGAAGGAAAAGGAACAGCAGGGCTAAACTGGCAATGGTAACCTTTTCTGTTAATACAGCTGAATCCCAAAAAGGCTGTTTATCCACAGGATAGAGGAACCAATGGCAAGTATGCAACACCAGAAGCAGACAAATGACACTAGTTTTGACAGGTTAGGACATAAACATCAGTAGAAATGCAATCCAGAGATCAACAGTGATATAAAGCTGAGTAATGAGGCACAGGCAGAGACAGATTCATGAAGAGTTCCAGTGCTTTCGCCAGAATCCATATTCCCTTGCTATAAGCAGATATTGCATTATCAGATACAGCCAGCTCAGCAAGATGTCAAGGGTGGAGAAAGTCATTGCTGCGTTTTAGTGTGGGAGTGACAGCCATAGGTTTAACAGCACCAGATGGGCAAACCTGTGGCATCTGAACAGTTCAAGTGTGGATCTGTTACAGAAACTGTGATGTGAATGGCTGCGGGCAAGCTCTCCTGGTGGAAAGCCTTCTGGATCTGCACCAGAAGTGAGGAAATGAGCCAGCACTGGCTGTTTAAGCCAACATCAGCAGGTCTCTCAGGACTCAGCTGTCTGCTCACCCCACTCTCAGTCCACAATAAAGTAGTGCATAAATAACTGTCTAAGGAACACAGATATCTTCCTAGTATAGACTGCTCTTGGCTCCTCTACCATAGGAAGTACATGACTTTGGGCTATGGGAACATTTTTCAGTATTGAGATCCTTGTAGCCATGCCTGTACTACACAGCATACACCACCGACCATTTAAAAAATATAACAAAATCTCTCTTTGTGCTGTAATAATCAGTGTGCAGCTGAAAGCAGAAATCAGTGATCTAGCTGGTTTTGTAGCGACATTGGTACAAATCTTTTTTCACAAATAAAGGCGACAATAGACATATAAATCACTTTTACAGAAAATTCAGGTCAGAGAAATTCTTAAGAACTTCCTCTTTTCCCTGCTCCCTAGCTGTGGTCTCAGCTCAAAAGTGAAGATGACCTCAGCAGTTAGCAGCCACAGAACTTCACACTGCAGCAATGCCTCCTCCTCAGTGCTGTTGAGTGAAAATGCTCTACTTTATTGCAAGTAAAGAGTCAAACCAGACACCCAGATTTTTTTCCCCCTATTTTTCATGGAAAATACGTTTCTTTCCTTTTAAAATTTTTGGTGCTAGATTTTTTATTTTTCGTGAAAAAACCCAAACAACCTAGCAGTTTTAATTAAAAATGCACAAAACCTGAAAAGCATTTGTGAGTCAATTTGATAACACACACACTTGTTGCTGTTAATGGAAGTATTCATCAATTTAAACTCAGTTTTAGAGTTTAGAGAGAAAGTACCAAGAAAAATAGCAGAACATCCTTGTAACTCAGAGTGTTAAGAATGCCCAGCAAGACAGAGGGCTGTGTTCATTGCATTAGCTTTTGATTCAAGATGTTGAGTGTTCTTAAAACAGTGACTTCCTTGTTTTACCTGTTAGTGCTGGGGTTCATTGCACCTTAAATGATTGAAGACCCAGGTATATGTGTGCTGATGCACAGTGCCTTCTTCATGTCCTGCTAATGATAAAGCATTACCAGGAGTTTGTAGCCAAATAGGGTAGATTTATTGCTACCTTTGTGCTGGTGATGTTGAAAGCAGCTGGATTATAACACCAAAAGTTGTTTTTGATCTCTCCCCTGGAAACTAGATAGAAAATGCTACAAAAAAAGCAGCTGCACAGAAGACCTAGGTATTACAGTTTGCACAAAATTTACCATTTGGTTTCTTTATTACTGGTAGTATTGGGTTTGGCTTTTAAACTCTTCAGTGCTGTTTACTAGTATCTGAATGGTTATAAGAAAAATGTGTGAAACAAAATAAAATTTTAAGGTACCTGGCTGAAGCTTGATTTTTTTGTTGTTGTTGGAGGTTTTAGAGTTATTTGTGTTTGTAGTAGCCAAGAACCCAGCAAATTCTCAGAATAAACTGCATTGAACTCACTACATTAAACTGCCCATGGCTTAAGCAACGTATACAGTCTTTCACTGGCAGCCAAAGGTGCCAGAAAATAATGAGACACTGCCAGTATAATTTGCAGATGTTAGTAATCATGAATTCAGTGTTGGGCGTGAAGGAATGTGGAGAGAGGAGTTCCAGAGACTGGCCAGCAGCATTGCATGTGGCCAGAATTTTTCACTGAGTTCACATGTGTTCTGCGATACTGTTTGTGCACCTTCTGTCCAGATATATTTGAACACACTAGGGAGTACCTTCCTAATCAGCTGTTACCTGATGCCCATCTGCTATCCCAAATAACATGTGTCCTCTGTAACATTTACCAATGTTTGCTCGTGGCTCATTACTTTTTCAGGACATGCTGTTTTGTAAAATAATACCCATTAAAGCTGGTATCCCTATCACCTCATCTTAGGTTTCTGAAAGTCTGGTACTTACTCTAGGCTGCAATACTGGCTCCCACTACAGTCAAATGAAAGCTAGGCATCTATAAAAGAAGTTTCATCCTTTTCTGAGAGACATAGGATACTCATAGTGAACTCCTACCTGAAGGCAATGTTCTCTTTCCTCTGAGTATAGAGAGAACCCAATATCACTAGTTTTGGATACTAACCTACAAGAAAGATTAACATTAATATTAATCTGAATAAATATAGTTGTCTATAACCTCAGGCTCTTTTTACAGTCTTTAGGAGAAATATGTGCAATGCATCTCATTTTACAGTTCAATGTCTAAAACAAGTGAGCTAAATCCCATACTAGAACTATTCTTTCTTCTGTATTGACTATGATGAGGTACAAAAAGTCACTGCCACAGATGGTGTTGTCTCCCACCTTTACAGAAGGTTTAGTATAAATGACAAGTTTGTATAAAGACCATTTATCAGTTAGACTCTGCTTCTGTGAATACAATTACTTTTGCCTATGCTGGACAGACATTACAGGGACTCTCAACATGTAAATACTTACTCCCGAAATTCTTGTTACTGAAGTTAAGACTGGACTTTCAGATCCCATTCAGCCTAAAATTCACCAAAAATTCACATTGACTTAAATCAAGATAAGAAAGGAGTTTATGTTAATAGAGAACATGGTGTGGTTTGGTTTGGTTGGTTGGTGGGTTTTTTTCTTTTCCAAAAGAAGAAATACATATTGTGCTCAGAGTTCTTCACATCTTAAAGATAAGAATACCAAGGTTTAAGTATCCTTGTAGAGTGTTGCTTTGTTGTGTTTCCATAACAGAGCCCATTACCTTGAGTTTGTGAATGCAAAGAGGAGCAGGGATCAGATCAGGAGGGGAATTGAAGCTGACAGTAGGCAAGGGTGTTTTTTTGCTTGTTTGTTGTGGGGTTTTTGGTGGTTTGTCTTTTTGGTTTTGGTTGTTTGGTTTTTTTTTTAAATGACATCTAAAATTAAGGTAGCAAACTTGTACTTTGGCACATAGTAAAGCTGATGAATTTCTTGAAGCTGTCAGCCAGGAGCTGGCATCAAAATTCAATGTTTCATAAGCAATTCTATCAAAACAAAAGAAACAACTCTTTGTTCTTGTGGAAAAAAGCATATTTTTCTTGAATAAGTCGTGTGAATTTCTTACATGTTCCCTTTGCATGTGTTCTACAAAGGATATGAACTTTTAGATGCCACCAGGTAAATCACACAGCTATGTATCTCAGGTTACTGCATCTCTTGCTTTTAGCCCTCAAAATCCTCACAGAAAGAGTCAAGGGGTGCTAGCAGAGTCATAATAAATCAATGAGAGATTCTCACTTGCTGTAATGGACGTTGGATTAGATCTTGTGTTCGCTCATGTACCAAAAATTATAGAAGTTGCAGAGACTGGTACATGTTTCTTTTTAAATTCATTGGGATAACATATTTGTTACTACAATAGAATTAAAATAAAATAAAATAAAATAAAATAAAATAAAATAAAATAATACCTCTCTCCCTCTGCTACATCTGTGTTTCTCAGTTTACCTCCCTCCAAAAGTCAAAATTTAATAAAACAAAGGGAAACTTTCTGTAGTCCAAGCATTAAGGGGGATAAAAACAAATATGTCCATCAGTCTGGCTATTAAGAGCAGCTGCACCAGAGACAGTTGACCACCAAATGGTATCCTAGCAACCTACAGTAGCATCATTTTACATACTGCTATCAAGCCAAATTTATCCTTTTCAATATCTTAGCTTCAAGAGATCAGGGATGAGTACAGAGCAGAGGATGAAAATGGTGCCTATGAGAAAGACAACATGGGGTTTTAATTTAAGCAGGGGTTATATGGAATGCGCGTGTAAAAGAAATAAGAAACATCACATTTTTGTGACAAGAAAGGATATCATCCTGTGGTAAGGCACTCAGACAATTATTAATCAATTTGCTTTCAGAATACTAATCCTGTGTGTATTTTAGCTTGGAATAAAACTAGCAATATGTCACATTTTAATTCCATTTAAATGTTTCCATTTAATTAGGGAAGGGTGAGGGGAAATAATTTTTAATTATTTAAACTTTCTAAACCTTTAAAAAATATCTAGGTAATTCCACCAATAAATTGTGGCTTTCAAAAAAATAGCTGTTATTTTTTGTAATATTAAATCTGATAATTACAATTATGTTAATAAACTCTCAAAATTGAGCAGTTCCCTCTTTTTATATCATAAATTGCTTCTATTCCCTTTTATATTTAGAGTCATTGATCCTGCACTGTCCGTATAATTTACCAGTGTTCATAATGATCATGACTGTAAATAGCTTTGTCAAAGAGAGGAAAACTGAACCTCTGTGCAGATTAATTACAGGATATTCCTTTTTTTTCAGTTTTCAGCAAATACTGGAAAAACCTGCTGAACATCTAGACTTTTCCCACCATAGGGGCTGGACTCTCCTGTCCAGTGTAAATTAGCTTGGTTTCACCAGTCCTAGTTGAAGTAAGCACCTCTGACCTCAACTCGGGGTTTGGCTGACTGTAGCAAAGTTCCTGACAATGCAGACAGAACATGACCTCAAGCAGAAGCAAAACCATCTCACTTCAGTATTAGACATACTCCCAAGTAAGCAGTAGCTTGCAAATATCTGGACAGTGTGCAAAGCTACTGGTCACTGATCATTTTTAACTTATAGTCCAAACTTTATCCTTGCTGAGAATACACGCCACACGGAATGGATTTTGAAAGCTGTGTTTTATGATATAATAAGTGTTTTTGTATGCACCAGAAAATCTGAGTGAAAAAGATTTTCATATGACACCCTGCAGTAGAGGGCTCTTTGGAGACTTAGCTGGGGAAAAAAAAACAAACCCACATGAGAAACCCAAACCACTAAATTATTCACTTTTTAAAATGGCATGATTGAAGCAAGTTTTCAATCCAATGTTCAGTCTCTCCCTTAATTTGTATTTCCAATTCCTTTCAATGATCTGGTTTGAAAACAGGCTATTTAGCTTCCTATTCTTTCTTATTTATGCAGCTTACAACAATCCCCCATCTTCTCCAAATATTCTGCCAATCTCTAGCTACCACTGGTAGTACTTCTTCATCACAACCATTCATTGGCTTCTAAGGAAAGAGCCTGCCATAGGCATATTTCAATCTGGTAGAATAATTTATCCTACTCTATGCATTTCCAACTTTACTGTCTACTCTTCCGCCAAATGCCTGTGCATTTATGTAGCCAATCACAGGGTAAAAAAGTATGTATAATCACCCAAACAACAGACACATCGGCCTCTTGTAATCTGGCTGCCTCTATGCACACTGTATGTTTCTGATTAGTGTTCCCTGAGCAATATATCAAAGGAACACTGGACAAGAAAGAGCCTGAGAGCTGACAGAAAAGCTGCCCTCTGTTAGTCTGCAGCCACATTGACTGAGATCTGTAATATATGTGCTGAATATTTGCCTGTGAAACAAATATGTCTTCAGCAGCTTAGGCTGTATCATCAGGACAACAGGCCAGACCTATTTAAAAATGCCTTTGTTATAGTCAATAAGACAAGTTATATTTTGCTGCATACACAGGAGTACATATGAAGAGATATTAAAAGTTTCTGTAGTCTCCCACACCAAGTGTGCATCTCCAAACATTGTGTGGATTTTCAGAGCATGTAATTTCTGCTTTGATTTGTTCTGTTAGTCTGATCTTTGTCAAGAGATGAGCTAAGGATGCAGTAATCCTGTTCACAAGAAAGAGAATACCATCACTGGTAAGAAGATAAAACAGACCACAGTCTTACATTCTTCTTGAAAAAATGTTAGAGGAAACAGACAAGTCTTCGGAACCATGGGGCAATACAAATGCAGAGCAACTAAACAGAATTCTTAGAAAGGAATCAGAGTAGGCCTTTGAGTTTGATGTGATACTAAATTAATCTTTCAAGGATATTAACAACTTGGCAGCTAAGTGAGCAGAAGAACCACTTCAGAGAAATCATATCCAACAAATGCTGGAGCAATTCAGTTTGATTGATTAGTGCAGGAATTTATGAAGGCACTATACGAATTATCGGGTTTTTTTTTTTTTGTAATAACGAAATCTGGATTTAGTAATTTGGGTGGTGATTTCCATATCTAAAATTTGGTGTTCACCTAGATTATAATTAAATTCTGAGTAAAGTAGTTTCACACAAGTGAAATTCCTGTAAGAGTTTGGTGCCAACATGAAGGCATTTTAACCTTGAGAATTTTTAAAGTAGAAGACAAGCACATCTCCTTCAAGACTGTCTTTTATCTGTATCATGCATCTGAAAAAGTCTGCACTTTATAAATCATATGCAGTAAAGAAAATGTCCTATCTTTTGTGGGCAGAGTGTGAGAAAAAAGAAAAAATGGGGGAAAAAGAGGCAAAACAAGGTCCATACAATTTTAGCTGCAATTCTAGCTTGCTTGGCAAAGGAAGTTCCACCCATTGACAGGCAGGCCTTCTGCCGTCTGTGTTGAGTGGGTGCATTGCAAGCACCTGGAGCTACAACGAATACTTTCCTTTTTAATTCTTTCTTGTAAAACAGATGGGAAAAAGCACAGCTAGTGGTGTTATGCTGTGTTTAAATATGAGAAGGCCATCATTTAGTCTCACTGTTGCCTTTCAGCCTGACACCTATATATTTGGACTCACAGGTTTTAATCAGCAGAAGCATGTCAGTGCTCAGGAGGATATTGTAGTGAGTTACTTGCAAAGAGCTGGAAAGAGGCCACGAGTGACCTACTGCTTATGCAATGGCAGGATCCTGATTAGAGGAGATTATAGTTTTCTGAATGCAAAGCTCTAGTTTAATGAGCATTTTAAGGGCAATGCAAGAAATCATGTTATCTCTAAGCCCTATGAAGGTACAGGACAAATAGGAGGATTCACAGATGCACAAATTCAAATGTCAAAAAAAAGGGATTATTATAGCCTTGCAAAGATGTTTCTTATATATATATGTCTCTTGGGACTCTCCTAAAAATCCCCAACAAAACAACAAAATAAACAAAAGTTTATAAGGTCCCATCTTCCCAAAGGCTTGACGGAGAATAAAGTACCTTTGAAGTGACATTAGGAACCTTGGACTGAAAAGAACAACACAGTCAAATCCTGTCCAACAAATGACTCAAAATTCTGTGGGACTAAGTGTATCTGGCCAAAGGTTCCTAACTGGTAACTTTGTGTTTGCAATCGACTAAGTGTTTTTTCTGGAGTATCAATTATCTGTTTGGGACACAAAAACATTGGCAAAATAGATAGGTGTGCCCAAATCAAAGTTGTAATATTTCAGCTCTCCTATTTTTACACAGTGGGGAGGGGATATAGATGTGATCTAGAGTTTTTTAAGGAAGCAGTAGCCCAGATTGCAAAAGATGGCTAGGATATTCAACTTAGGGGAGAGCAGGCAGCTTGTTTTTCCTTAGCTATTTCTATCCTTGCTATCAATTGCCTGTCTAAAGTAAAATGCAGAAAGAGCACTGCTGTACAACAGTTATGATGGCTAAGGCATAACACCGAGATGCAAAACCTGTACATTTTAAACCTCTGCAGCCTGATGATGGCCTAAAACACAGTTCTGGATAAGAATTCTACCAGTGAGTAATTATGCAAAAGGTACCATGGCACAGGAAAAGGCTTCAGGCTCTGAATTCTAGCTTTGCATAGGTACTTTAAGTTATCCCAACTCTTTTTCATTTTCTTTTACCTAAAATGTCCAAATCAAACCCCTTTGTAGTACTCATAATCTGCTAGAGATCAAAAGCTGCTGAGTGAAATACCCTGATACATCTTCAAACTCATTATTTCCCAAGAAGTAATGATAGTGGGCTGGACAGTTGAAGCAAATATATCTTCATCTGGATTATTTTCCAACTCAGTGTTCTGAAATCAGAGATAAACACAGCAGCAACCAAGATTTCAGAGGAACTATAGGATTAATATGAAACAATTCCCACTCCTTGTATCCTGTTTTCCCAGTACTGAAAAGGAAAAAAAGTAAAAAATAAAACCAAACTAACAACTTATGAGCTTTTCTCTGGAATCACTAGGAAGGAGAAAGGTATTCTTTCATTTTTATTTTTATTTTTATTTTTATTTTTATTTTTATTTAGTAAAAGTCATGATTTCTGTGGAATAAGTAGGTGGAAATTGGTCAGCAACAACTGGAATGTTAAAAGCTGTTGACTTTTTCTCTCAAGAAATGAGAAGTTCAGTAACAGGTGAGAAAGTTCATCTATTTCCTTACTTTTGTTTTCAGTCTTTTAAAAGTATTTTGTTCAAAGTATTACAGTGTATGTTTTGTAAAGATGCACACTATATAACCTTACTTGATGCATAGAAGAAATAAGATGTTATTTCAAAATGGACAAAGTTTATTTTTTGCAGCAGAAGTAGACTGCTTGGTAATTATTTTTTTAAAGATAAATTTACAATATATGTATAGAAACATAGGAAACCATAGGAAACCATAGGAAACAATTTAACTGTTAGATCTGGAGTTAATTCATTAAAACAAGTATTGTGGTAATTCACTAAAGGGAATTTAGTTTTTTCAAAGTGTTGCATTCAACCTTTGAGAGGTTATTTCCTTATTACTCTGGCCATGAAAGCAGAATTTAATAAAAACCAGTAGAAGATGGCTGATGCTAAGTCAAATCATCTTTTTAAATAAACAGTTTCCAAAGTTTTATATCCCATCTGTCTTTAAGTAGTTAAGAAATACTGATATTCAGTATTCTTCCAGGGCAAAGAAAAGAGATTAATATTTATGAATTATGACTCAGATTAAGATTTATATATTCATTCCACAAAAGTAAGCTTACTGAATCACCATTTCTCCCCACCTGAATTGCAGGTACATTTTGCTTGGAAGGAAACTGAATTTAAAAATACATATTGTACAGTGGGCATACTAAGTTTTAAAACACAACTTCTGATGGCTGAGTGGCAGTGAAAGGCAACTACCAAGTTTGCAAGTAGATTTTCTCCCAGGAATAATTTCCACTCAACAAACTGAACCTGGAATAACAATGACAAGAACATTTTAGAAAGCTTTATTTCATTTCATAGTTTTCCTACTTCTTAATGACAGTGTGTTCCCATTTATTGTTATTATCATTATCATCACCCTCATCATTAAATATTTGTGTAAATAATAGTGCTAAACCAGGGGAAAAAATTTAAAAATGGACTGCTTAGTTCTAAAATAACTTCTTACATTTTCTTTCTGCTGATGTCTTGTCTTACTTTCTGTGCTTTCTTCAGTGTTACAAATCCTCAGTATAAGTATCTAAATGCCTGAGATGTTTTATACTGCTGTGACTTCTTAAACTACCTTTGACTTCAAGAATATTTCTATGTAATTACAAATGTGTAATAAAGAATTTTTTTTCACGGTTGTTGAATTTATAAATTTATAATTTATTAATTCCTGATATGTTTCTTAGGTTTTTTTGGTTTTTTTATTATTATTATTTATCATACAGGTGCATCCCTCAGAAAATCAGGAACACAACAAAGTCCTAAAGCTCTGAATTTCCAACACATTTGAAAACAAGGTCATATTAAAGCATGATAAAGATAAGATTTTTGATAATAAATAATTTCTGAAATTTAGTGTTATTTTTGCCATTTAACTTTATAATTATTTGTTAACAGCTGTTTAGGATATACAGGATATATAATTTTTATAAATATGTATTGGATGAAAGTCTACTCAGAATTCTTTGTGTAGGGTGTTCCATTTAGGTTGGGTTTTTTCAATTTATTATTTTTAATATAAATGCTTCATATTTTTTGAAAGTTTTATGTCAGCGTTTAGTAGTGAATGATGGGCATGGTACTCCATTTTAATGGCAGTAGTATAACTGAAGTTCAATCACTATGACTAAATAAAAGTGGGTATAAAATAGAAATACATGCAGTGCCAATAAACACAGTACAGTAAAGGCTCTTGCAAAATACTGCCCTTTGTTTTCCTTTGCTTTTTATACAGTGGAAATTGTAGCTTTGGGAATCCTGATATATTTTAATGCAGTATGACATGTTGCTGTGGCCAACTGGTAGGAATGCAAGAAAAAGAAGGAAAATTGCCATCCTAAACACCATGTCAGTATTTCAATTAGCTGTGAAATACTGTGAGTCAGAATGCATCTGTCTGTAATCAGTAGTGCATTTAAAATATTTCAGGATCCAACTCTTTCAAAGTGTGATCGTATGCAAAATAGTTATGCAATACAGCTTTTTGTCTGTGTAAGAGGTGACTTTTTTCTGGAAAGTTAATGTATTTGTAATTTTTATTGAATATACCCTCATTTTTTAAGATGTTCTAGTTTAAAAAATGTATTAGATACTGAATAAGAAAAAGAAATCAAAATTTTGTTAATGTTTCCAAAATCATGGGTTTATATTAACTTTCTTTTTCCCATCATTACTGAGATATTTTAATGATGCAAAATAAACTAACTCTATTGTTTTATAAAGCACAATAAAAATCAGAGGAAAAATTAGAGCTCTTGAGGAAAAGTTAGATAATAAATTAAAGTGGGATATCCAGATATTTTGCATTGGTGGCCTTGGCAGTAAGACAAAGGATCTTTAAAAACCATTTTAAACTGACTATGCGCTACAGCTTTTCCAGTCAGCAGCATATCTTTGACCAAAGTGCAGAACACCTTACTTTGGAAGGACTGGAGTTTGAACATGGATGTTCTGATTTGGGGGTCTGAGAGGCTGATTTTCCCACAGCAGAAAGCATCAGTTACAAATGGAGCATCTTCAGACAGACAGTAGCTTAAATGTCACTTGATTTGTGGCACAGTCATAGAACTGAAACATGCTAAAAATATTCTTTGAAACAATCATTTTGTTTACTTAAAAAAAGGCACAGAATTAAACTCTCAGATGGAAGAAAAACTCTACACATATAAGCATGTCTGAAAAAAGCTTTTCACTAGAACTTTCCCCGTTATTTAACATAAACTTTAGGGTTATTCCTTCCTCATTCCTGATAAGATTAACTGGAAAACAAGCCTTCTATTTGCATAATAATTTCAAGGTTTCAGAGTTTAGTTTAATTTCACATTTAAACAAAAATGAGACTCAACACATTTTACATGATTAAACATAAAAAAAGTTTTTAAAAGGGATCATTTAACCACATAATGTTCTGTAACTGTTTCTCGATGTAAAAAAATACTTTTTTAAAGATATTAGTAATAACTCTCATCCGAGATGTGGAAACTGAATTCTTGGTCATAATTTAAGTACAGGTTTCTTGTATCCTGAGATTTTGATTATTCAGTTGGATATTTTTTCTTTCCTTCTGAATCCAAAACATATTCCAGTTTACATTAAATTTATAAAGTTGTTATCTGTGGGTCAGAGGAAGACACTTTCTAATGAAAATGGTAAGTTGAAAATGAAGATCAGTTGCAGGAATTTCTTTCTGAAAGTCTTCATTTTCAATACTGAAGCCAAGATACTTTGTAAAGTAGAAACCTGAGAATGCAAAGTTAAAAAGAGAACAGTAGGAGGATGCTATTTTGGGACTGATTGCTGGCCAAAGTCTGATGATAATCAGGTGATTGTGTAAAAAAAATTAGATTAGGTGTGATCATTTAAAAATAAAGTTGATTTATTATAACCTGAAATTCTTCAGAATAAATACTCTGAATTTATTTATTCAGAATAAATTTTCTCAGACAAATTTATTTGTCTGAGAAATCACTTTTGCTATCCATTTCTTATGCAAAATTCTTAGCCACGATATACCTCTTAATGCATAAAATGAAGTAAAGAATTTTAAGTGTTCAATCAGTCTGAAAAAAAACCAACCCTGAAATAGTCATACTATTTGTTGAATTTGGAAAGCTATCTCTGACTATCATAATAGAAATTTTGTATCTAATTGTTATTGATTATCTGATCAATACTTAGAAAATTAATCTTTTTTTTAACACATGTTTTTGCAATAAATGGACAGAGAATTTCCCTAGATGAAGCAGTAAATAATCTCACTGCTATTGTATCAGATAAATATAAGGATATATGAGATGTAATTTTCTTTGGTAGAGGAGTGAATTCAGTGCATGTGTTTACATAGTATAAAATAAATTACATTTTACTATGCTCTACTCTTCTAATGTTTGATTTAAAAAAAAATTAAAAGAAAAAAAGTAGCAACAACAGCGTTTTAGGGGAATTTTGGATATCTCAATTCATTACAGATACATCTCAGAAAGCCTTGCAAATTACATGCAAAAGCAGATTTAGAGAGAGAAATGCATCATTTCAAGACACCAATGGACAAAGGAGTAGAATAATAAAGATTCTCAGTGTTACAGCTTAAGTTTTGAATGTCTTTTAGCACCCCTTGCTTCTGCATGCATTCCAAAGACCTATTCTGACTTTAGGTTACAGAAATTTATGTAATCTGTCCATGGTGACATAGTGTGTCAGTGTCACAGCTGGATCCACTTTTTTCTAGTCCTGTATGTTCTGTTCTATGACATAGAGGAGGAGAAATGTGAATAGGGATTGTTTTCCCCCTTTTCTCTCCTTAAATATCATACTTCTTCATGTCATTGCAGCAGAAATATTTGAAAGTCACAGTAAAATTGTGATTTCAGTTTTATTTTTGGATCACAAAGTTGCAGAATCTGTCCAGTTTAGACAAATAATTAATACATACTTAAACTTCTTGAAGAATAAGAATTGAAAAGGTGTTTATATCTTCAAAGAGCCAGTGGAAAGGCACTTGATATAAATTTGGACACATAGTCTTAATCCAATTTTTTTTTTATTTTATTTTGGAATAATACTCCCAGATATTCCTCTCTTAGGTATGCACACTTTTTTGAAATTAAAGTAGTGGAATTCACATTAATTCATATAAAGGCACTTTTTGTTTAATTCACATTGTACAAACACCCAAGGAGGAGTCAAATTATTCATACTTCTTCCTAGAAGCAATTAGGTAGATTGTCTGCTTAATGCCAACATACTTAACTGTATGAACTGGAAGTAAATAGTCAAATGTTGATCAGTTTTCAGTGTGTCTAGCACTGAATTCCTCTTTTCTTTGTACAATACGGGAGGATAAAGATAAGCCACACTCTCACTAAGGAACCTGCCTATTAAAACATTATGCAAACATCTTTTATTTAGCCTCTTTTTTTCCTTCATTCTCAATAATAGGGTGATCTCTCTTCCTCTATGAGCCTGGCATGTCTTCAAACACAGAAAAGTTTACTTTTTCCAGCATTTTAACTCTTATCCATTTTTAGGAAGAGTAACTTTTTTGTAGAAGGGTTAGAAGCCAAATATTTTCACTGGGTAAAGAAATTATCTATATTACTCTCAGATTAAAAATCAAAGAAGCAAAAGCAGACAAACATGAAAAGCAGACCACAGCTTTCACAGAAAATTTATATCCTAGTCAAGGGATAAATAAAAGGGAACCATATTTTCCCTTGCTTCTGGCCTTGGAAATATTCGTGGGGTTTAATTCTGCTTTATGGTATTTTCCAATATTTATTTGAAAAGTGTAATGGACCCTCTGTTGTTCCCACGTCACAATATCCACAAATCTTCAACAACATGGAGAAGCTACAAAGCCATTGATATCATTTGTCTCAAAGATGCTAATTTGCCCCACATAATCTTTCATTTTGATAAAATTAAGTGTGCTGCTTTCATCTTAAGTTTACCTACTGGAAGCAAGATCCTGGGTTCTGGTTTAATCTCCAGCAGCTCTGCTGTAAAGAACTATAAGCCATCATGGTTACAAATACATCTGATTTCTGCTGGGGTAGAGTTAATTTTCTTCACAGTAGCTGGTATAGGGCTGTGCTTTGGATTTGTGCTGCAAACAGTGTTGATAACACAGGGATGCTTTCATTACTGCTGAGCAGGGCTTGCACAGAGTCCAGACCTTTCCTGCTTCTCACAGTGAAAAGGCTGGGGCAGCACAAGGAGCTGGGAGCGGACACAGCCACAGCAGGTGACCCCAGCTGTCCACAGGGATGTCCCTAACCATTTGGCATCATGCTCAGCACATAAAGCTGGGGAAGAATAAGGAAGTGGTAGATGTTCAGAGTGATGGCATTTGTCTTCCCAAGTCACTGTTACACATGATGGAGACCTGCTTTTCTGCAGGTGACTGAACACCTTCCTGCCCATGTGAGGTGGTGAATTAATTCTTTGTTTGCTTTGCTTGCATGTGCAGCTTTTGCTTTACCTTTTAAACTGCCTTAATCTTAACCCACGAGTTTTCTCACTTTTACCCTTCCTAGTCTCTCCTCCACCCAGCAGTGGAGTGAGAGTGAGTGAGTAAGTGAGTGAATGAGTGAGTGAGAGTGAGTATGAGTGAGTGAGTGAATGAATGAGGAGTGAGTGTGAGTGAGTGAGTGAATGAGTGAATGAGTGAGTGAAAGAGTACGAGTGAGAGCGAGTGAGTGAATGAGTGAGTGAGTGAGTGTGAGTGAGAGTGAGTGAGTGAGTGAGTGGAGTGAGAGTGAGTGAGTGAGTGAGCGAGCGCCTGGCGATGGCCTTGTCGCTGGAAGGGGTTAAGCCATGACAATTGCTCTTACAAATTACTTTTATAGCAGTACACTAAAGACACCAGTGTTGTTCTATACCAGCTGAAACTCCTATTATTCATTATTTTGGGTGGACATGTAATATAACTGAACACAAGCACTGGCTGCTCCCAGTTCCCAGACTCATCCCTCATTGGCTCCAGAAAATGAGGACTATCCATGTAGAATATAGCCATTATTTCTCTCCATCTCAGTTACCTGTCCAAAACACAAATTGACTAAAGATTGGAATACAGCTGAGTCACATTTTAGCAATTCAGGAATGGTATTTACTGTTCTGGACATGCATTTTGACCATTACAATCCTAAATTAAGCACTAGTTGTCATTACAAGCTCTTGCCAATCTTTGCAATTCAAAAGTAACTAGAGAACTGGTCTTTAAGTCAAGAAGATAAATTCAGCATCTTTTGTTTCCCTCAAATTAAAATCTAATAATTACTACATGTAATTCAGGGGTTGTCTGTCATATTGATCCCATGGCTTTGTAAAAATATTTCACAGTGACTGTAGTACACTGACTGTGGTTTTTTTATTTGTGAATGTCTTAGGGTTTAAAACTAGTTTTAAACAATAAAAACAAAAAAAAGTATGAGTAGTAACATCAAAGAAAGATTAAACATGCAAAATCAGCATCTCTTACATTTAAATACTGTTCCTTAACTAAACTAAGTGTTATATTAGTGAAATATTGCAGCCTCCAAGGATTATCCTGTTCAATTCTACCCAGAACAATCCCCAAAACTCAATAGCCTAGTTTAGTTTTAGGCAGCTAATTAAAGCAATTAATTTAGCAGTGTACATTCCTTGTAAACTTAGTGGAGAAAGCAAGGAGATCATGGAGGGCTGAATAACCTCTGCAAGGGATATAGTTTCTTTTTCCATTAACGAGATTGAGCATAGAAAAAGAACGTTCCTTTCTTAAGCAATTATTTTAGGTGCCTAATGTTAGTCATGGTGTCTTCACACAGAAAACAAACACAGGGAATAAAGTAATGGCATGGTACAAAGAGCCACTCACCAGAAAGTCCTTAGACCATATTATCTCACTTGGGTTTTTGTTTGTTTTGGGTTTTTTAAAATAATTTTTATTAAAAATACATCTTTTTCCAGTCTGCTGACAAATCTTACTGATTACATATCGAAACTGAACAGACAGAACCTAAAGAAAAAAATATTAGAAACATGTTACTCTGGTGACATCAAGAATAAAGGAATTAATCAAAACTTTTTATGGGTTCTAGTAAACCCAACTTAAATATTTTATTAATGCTTCTAGGGATTTTTATCACTACAGAGCTTTCTGTTGACTGAATAGAGTCATTACATAAACCTTTTTTGTAAAAAAGTACCCAGGGACTTTGTTGCTATATATAAAAAATACTTCCTAATGTTTCCATAGGATTGCTTTTATTATTGATAAACCCACAACTTTTCCCTTGCAAAAATATATTAAGAATCGAACACCATGAGCTAAGACTCAGTTTGCTATAAAAAAATAATAATTTAATATGGATTGAGTTACATACCATCTAATCTAAACTAACAATCTAATCTATGTGGCTCAGAAACACTTGCTCCTTAATTAGATGCAGATATTTTGATTGGAAAAGTTCAGAAAAATCTTATCTAGGGTTCATGGCTGAGGCAGAAAATTAAGACATCACAGTACTGGAGCATTTTCACTGTGTATATGTTGTTAGGGTCCTTATTTAAGAGACCAAAACCCAACCCATTAGGTCCAATGCTAAAAGCAGATTTGAATTTATGATTTTACAACATAGCATCTAAATGACAGCTGAAAATGTCTCTTTAGCAAAAGACTTTCCAATATTTTTTTGAATACCCAGTTCCTTTCTGACACTGAAACTCTATTCTATCAGAAAAATAGGATCATCAAGTCACAAGTCCAGCCAGCAAAATGGATCCTGGTTCTGTCGCCCAGTTTTTATACATTTAGCAAACACTTAGGAACCTGAGGTTTCTCTTGCATTTGGCTGTGCCTATTTTTCTGGGCAGCATGGTCCAATAGAAGTGGGCCTTTAGAGCAAAACAGCCACACAAACAATAAATATTTCAGTGGGTTTTACATCAGGCAGGACAGAGACTAGTGGCAGTGGCATAGACCAGATATTAATCATCTACTCTCCAGTAGCCCATCTTTCCATACAGTTTAGCTCCAAAATTTATCCAATTCTTGAACTTTAACACACTGCACAATAAACCTCAATGAGTGGCAAGATGGAAAATTTAAAAATGTTCTTGATCTGAATTAAAACAGTAACGCAGAAGATTATTTGTATTTTGATAATATATAATAATGAATGCAAAGAGAGAAACAGTCCAAGGAAAAATACCATGTTGTCTTCCCAATTTTTAACACAGAAAGCTACTTCAGACTGTAAAACTATTTCATGGAGACATTCATCTGCAGCTCTAAGAGAGAGGCATGCATACCTGTGGACCAGTATGCCCCACTGCTTAACAAGTTACTAAATGTAAAAGCACTGCATACTCTGTGCTGTACAGAATTTGTGGGACTCAGGTGTCTAGCTATCCTTGAATTGCGGGTCTTGAACCAGATGTCCAGTCTTAGGGTTTTGAAAAGCTGGACATCTTAATGCCTTAGTTAAATGCTTTCTTTAACATAACACCTTATGTATATGAGTGACACATAAGGTCAGATCTCTGTGGACTGTTCTCCCACTGAATTTCAGCTAGAGAGCTTTAGAAGACCAAATCTCTGATTACTAATAGTCAGGCACAATCAGTTAAAAATTATAGACTTTGCTATGCACAGAGACCTTGACAAAATTATACTGACACCTTCTTGAAAAGCAGTATCCTGCCACACACATTTCTGCAAAAGTTGTACCAGATAAAACACATTTCTCTAATATAGCCTACAGGTCACAGTGGTATTGAAAATGAACAGAGACTATTAGTTGAGGTTTCTTGTTTTGTAAATTATTCATATTTCAATTTTAAGAGATTTTTTTTTTAATGTTATTGAAATCTTCCTGCCCTGAAGCAAGTTTCATAATGCCATAAGTTAATATATTTGCCTGTCACTTTCTTAGGGCCTGGGCTTAAATCTGTCTTAGGTCACAAGTGAAATTATCCTAATGGCCTCAAATTAGCCCTTAGTAGGAATTTGTCCATTTCACAAAAGTAGCATTGTACATAATTTGGCAGGAGAATGCAATTGGAGAGTACTGTTCTCTAAGGAACCGAGAAATGGAATAGAAGGGATATTGGAGACCAAGTTTTCTTTTGGCAATGGTATTTGGATCAAGAAAATTATTTCCTAATTTCATGAGAACCACTATTCAGCAAATTAGTTAGCATTATGTAGTTGTCTAAATATTGTTTTACAGTTTCATGCCATTTTGGACACAGACAGTCCAAGATGTCTTTTGATTCATCTTACTTGCAGTAGAGAAAAATTTCTATAAGTACTGATTGTATAGGAAAACAACTTTTTTTTTGTTTTTTTGTTAGTTTTGAAGTATGATGATAATTAGAACATGAAACAACGATGCAAGCCATAATTAGAGGTTCAAATGAAAACAACATCATCAACATCATTCAACTATACACAGTTTAATTGAATTAAATAATTTGCTGACTTTTATGTGACTGGTTTTATCTAGCATAATAAAGAAAATGGGAAATTTAAAAAAGTCGGAGAAAAGTTGTCAAATAAATTAGTTGGTGTAAATTATTCCATTAGTTGTGCTAATAAAGCAAAGAATGTGGTAAATGTCCAATGTTGCATTTCTTATATTTGAAAGGTTATGAGTCACTGAAATTCCACTAACTTAAATGTAATCAAGAAGCGGGGAAAAAAAGTAGCCTTTCTGCTTACATAAGCAAATGGACACTCTTAATTGAACTGAGCATTTTTAGCATAATAGTCTAGTTGTTCAGCAGTTGCACAAAAGATGCTTCAATAAAATCGGTCCATTAGTAGTGTAAGAATTACAAAGTAAAGGAATATAAAGTCATACTTGGGCTGGAAACCACTTTGAAAAAGGAATCCTATTTTCTTTAATACCTATCACTACTTATGCATGTTGCTCTGTAAAAAGTATTGATCAAGATCAGTCCCTTCAGATTCATATATAAGTGAAATTGTAACATTTGCCTCACAAGTGCACAGCAACAGGGAACGTCATAGTCTCAGTACTATGTTTTCTGCGTTAGCCTGATTGCAGCAGCCCTTAGCTTCAAGATTTTCCTCCCAAAGCTCTGCTACAGTACCCACAGTGGATTGATCTTGGCTGCACACTGGTTACCCACCACACCATTCTGTCACTCCCCTCCTCAGCCGTGGCAGGAGCGAAAAGTAACATGAGAAAAAAATCATGGGTCAAGATAAAGCAGTGTCATAAAGCAAAAGCAAAATGCAGAACACTTTTTCTCTATTTTTCAGCAGCAAGTGATGTTGAGCCACTGCTCAAGAAGCAGGGCTCAAGACGCATATAAAGCAGTTACTCCTGAGGTAAATGTCACAAGTAATGAAAGCCCCTTCTTTCTTTCTCTTAGCTTTTATATCTGAGCAGACATCACATGGTATGGAATACCACTCTTATTAGTTTGGGTCAGCTGTCCTGGCTATGTCCCCTCCCAGGATTTTGCCCATTCCCAGCCTACTGGTGAGGGTGGAATGTTGGAGAGACAGTGTTGAGGCTGTGCCAGCCCTGCTCAGCAGGAGCCAAACACTGGTGTTACCAACACCTTTCCAGCTACCAATGCAGTCTGAGAGCTGCTGTGGGAAAATGAACACATCTCAGCCAGACCCACGGAGATGAGTCCTGGTACATATGCATGCACACATACATGTATGTATTTGCACTCACGTTATATAAATATGTAAAATTAAAGCTAACTACTTGAATAAGGAAATATTCCCTCAATGAGAATTTAACCAATTAAGTATTTGAATAGCAATGTTTCGAAATCACAGTCTTCCCCTTTGCATTACTAAAGAGTTGTTTAGTTTTTAATATTTTGGTTTATTAAACATTGAAGTGGAGAAAAAAAACCCAACCACAACATAGGGGAACATGAAGAAGTAACCATAAGCACAGAATAATTAAGTAATCAATAAACAATTTCACATTTCTTTGGTGTTCAAATGACCTTTCTGAATTAGAAGCTAAGACAGTGTATGCAATGTGAAATTATTAGGTAGGTAATGTACCAAGTAAATTTGAGTAGGCTGGTAAATTTTGATTTAACTATCTTAACTGCTTTGATAGGTTAACTCTAAAGATCATTAAATCAGTCAGATAGTAGTTCAGAAAAAGCCAAATAAAAGGCAGCACTTAGAGAGTAATACACATGCAGAGAAAATATCAGTGAGTTGTGGGAGGTAGGTGGTAAGAGGATGCCCTGTAATGATTCTTCTTTCCAAAACCTGTGATATAACCTCCTACTGCTGAAGACTGAGGTCAGACAAAGCCTAAGGAAAGCCAACAATACTTTTTTTTTGATTAATAGAAATATCTGCTAGTTCAGAGTTCATGTGAACAGCCAGAAAAATCTTATGTGTCTGGGTCTGAAAAAGGCAGGAAGGAATACACCTTTGTCCTGCAGCAAGAACAGAACTGCCTTGCTGGGCTCTGAGAAAGGGTCGAACACAGAGTTATCACTAGGGAGGATTGAAGGGGAGGTCACAGGTTCTTTTTTGTGGCAAACCAACAGTCCTTTTATCAGAGGTGCTTTACATGCATCAGTATGCTGCGAATGGATAACTGCACAATTGGATCTGATTTTTGTGACTGAGGTCAAAAAATGCTTGCTTCTACTGAAAGAATCCTCTCCTCTCACACCATCTACTTGAAGCAGTCCTGTTAGGGTCACTTTGCAGAGCAGCTTTCCTGCCTTCTCACTTATATATTCCAGCCCAAATCCAGCCTGCCTGTTCTTCTGTAGCTGGGCGTAATATTAAAGATTCAGTTCAAGGACTCAGAGGCTCAATAAATTGCTGAGTACCCTTGGCTTGTGGGCACTCTCAGATCCTCACAGAACAAATCCAGCTCTCCCCCAGGAATATAAATGAAATCACCCCAAATGTCTCACCACGTATGCAAATCTGTCATTCATTCTATGTATCAGCTCTTCAAATAACTCAGTGCTCCTCATACACAAAAATAATCTTTCTGAGGTGGTGGCAATAGATTTTTCTGAGATAAAGGGTAGCACTGAGAACCTGTGTTCACCTTTTATCTGCCCTCTTCGTGACAGTTGTGTTGATGAAGTCTACATAGCAGCCTGAATTGAAAGTCGACTTGATAATTTGTATCTTGCTCTCTTACCTATCATTATAGTTCATCATTATCTTCTAAAAGATTTTCCATCGCTTCTGAAACAAGTTAAGTCAGCATTCTCTCTCTCTCTCTCCCCCCCCTCTCCTTGAGAAGCAGTACAGCTGTCAGTATGACAATCTAACCACAATATGTTACACTCACTAAGGTGTTTGGAGGAAGAGCTAAATGAATTTAGCAGTAGTTGATCAAATTTAAGTTTGTCTTTATGTTAGTGTAAGTCATTAAGAGCCAAAGCAATAAATGAGTAAAATAGAAAATATCACTAAAACCCCGGTGTTATATGAAATTAATCATTAAGATTATGAAGATTACTAAGGACATTACTTTCATTATCAGCTCCAGGAGTACTGAACATTAACTGGTTTTGTTTTCCTTTTTACTTTCTCAAGTCAAAAAAATATTTTTAGCACATAGGATGTTTCAGAAAGCAGAGTTAACAGAGGTGAAATGGATTACCTACAATGTACCTGTTTGGCCTAGGAAGCCTGAGTACAAACCATGGCTGCAAGCTACTCATTACTGAGAACT
Source organism: Entomyzon cyanotis (assembly GCA_024500445.1). Classification (NCBI taxonomy): domain Eukaryota; kingdom Metazoa; phylum Chordata; class Aves; order Passeriformes; family Meliphagidae; genus Entomyzon; species Entomyzon cyanotis. Next base: position 56,796,549 of record JAKEPQ010001016.1, on the reverse strand, counting down.
CCCTCACTGACTATGTAATCAATTTCAATAGAGATTGATTTATAAGTAATATGCCCCCAAACCTACATGTCATTTACACCTTTTATTTGGCATATCTCAAAATTAAACCAAATATTAATATAAGTCATAAATCAAGAACCCACATCAATAAGGGCTCTCTGCTTATTGCAGAGAAGTAGTTAGAAGCCCCTAAAAACCTAACAAATTTACTTGAGGTTAAAAGCTTGAAGCTTGCTTAAGAGGTATTGTGAACTCATATAAACTTAAGTACATTTCTGGGTTTGTCGATCTTTCGTGCAAACAAATCCTTTTGATTTTACATTTGTCCCTCAAAGGATGAGAAGTTCAGCAATGTATAAAAATAAACTTGTGTGTAAATGGCAAAGTCTGAGTCGTGCATCAGAGGCAGTAACTGGAGAGACATGCCTGTGAAAATTGGCCAGCGGTTTTTCCAAATATGCACAGGATGAAAATCACAACAGTAGTGCAAGTCTATGAGCTGTGTGCTCAGGCAGTCAGTTCATAAACAATCTGCTTTGTTGGCAGTATAAGTAAGAACAAAACAATAAAAGAAAAAAAAGTATAACAAAGCCAGACTGTAGTGCAAGACAAGCTTCTAACTTACCAGTATTTGGACAGAACAGTGTAAACATTAACACTCCAGCCTCTGCCCACTGTCAGAAATTATCCTCCATGTCTCTGCCTCATATTTCCACCTTTTGACCACCTAATGAGGTTGACTGGAGAAAATTGCATTTGACAGAGATTTTTCTCTGACTTTGAAAAATACAGAAAAGGTTACATTATCCACCATGACCCTAGAAATCTTTAATTCTGGCTTTTGACCTAAACTTTTTGATCTCAAAGAGTGATATATTAGGAACTCTGATGAATAGGAAAGTAATGGTATAGGTTAGTGCTGCTACAGAGTAGGATACTGGCTGGTGTTAATTAGATCTGTGATGGCATTTTCTACATTGATGACTTCCAGCTCCTATGAGACAAATGTCCATGGATTTTGTTAGAGTATTCACAATTGGTGTCCAGCTCTGTCCTCTTGATTGCCAAGACATTCAACACATCTGCCACAGCTCAGCCGTTTTCGTGTGAACAAACCAGTGAATCATTTTCACAACAGGTGACTGAACCTGGAAGCTCCAAATCAAGAATTACTTTGGATTTTGAGCATGAAAGCCAAACAACCTCCATCATATTCACATATCTTTTCTGACCTTTATTCCATTGTCTTAGAGTCTGTTGAATAGGCAGACAGCTGACACAGGGAATTTTATAACCTCCTGAAGAGAGGAAGTGTTTAGGGATACAACAGAAGAATCCTAATGGCTATGAAAAGTGTTGTGACTTTTTCAGACATGCCTACCTATAGCATAAAGTATCTTTGTTACCAGATCTTCAAACTAAGACTTCTGCCATACACTTCTATTTGATTAACCTGTTTGCCATAACAATATTAAAGATAGTGATTTCCAATCTTGCAGTTTTTTGCACTGACATTACGTGAAACGATTAGGTATTCTAAAACTCAACTCCTTTGCAGCAAGATGACGGGCATGTCTTCTTAGGTGGCTCAAAATTTCTAAAAGAATATGTTTTACTTTCAATGAAATCGTTTATCTTTAAGTTAGGAATATTGTTTAATTGACAAGGACTTTTAAACAGCCAGGATTTAAATAAGTCAAATGAAAACATGATATGTTGATAGCAACAAAATGAATCTGTCATCTCTTTTCATGAATATGAAGAAAAAGTGCAAATTACTTTCTGGTCTATTCAACAGATTCATAATTAACCATACTACTCACTTCTAGAAGGCAGGAGGAAAGTCTGACAAAATAGTATGGTCCCCACAAGCAGAACTTTCATAGAAACTCAACAGAGAGAAGGGAGAGTCGAAGGACATTATTGATAGTTGCCAAGACTACTAATTCTTCTGTAAGACTGGAGAACAAAGAAGAGGTAAGAAGCATTTTCACTATCAGATACTTATTTAACAATTCTAGCAAAGAGCAGTTCTCATTCACGTCATCTGCTTCTGCTGTGAGAGTGGCTCTGAGAATGCAGCCATGGGGAGGCATGTTTTGATCAAGTCCGCTGCTTTCCCTTTCAAAGCGAATGAGATAATGTGGCTGTGGAACAGTACCTTTTAATAAGAGCAGTGGGATGCCATTGAAATGTAGTACAATGCAGCTGCAAGTTAGTATTTCCCTAAAGCAGGTGCACACTCTCCCTTTGAAACTGTGAAGACAGCCTACATCCCTGCATCCCAAACTAGGCCTCAGCACAACCATGCTCAGCAGTACCATTTACTATTTGCCCTTTTGTCTCATTTTCCTTCTGTGCAAAAGACATTTAGATATGTGCCAAAAATACCTTTCACCAACAGAAGCCAAATGAATTTTGGGCTTCATTTTTTGGTTTTTTTTGTAAAAGAGCAAGGCAGGTTGAAAGTTAAATCAATTCCTTGCCTCATTTGCCCTTATAGTTAGTTTCACCTTTAAAACTTGAGAATACATGGTAGAGGATTGTGCTATCAAGTAGGAGGAGATGTTTTGGGAAAAAAAGAATCAGCTGACTGATGTTAGCTCCTACATAGGCCTGTGCTCTCTGTTGCTTATTAGTAAATGCTGAACTGTTAGCTAATTTTTTGTGTACACTGCATAACACATTAATAAGCTGTAACTGATGCAGTTATGGACAGTATAATGATTGCAGAGTGCGATGCACAGCTTCTGGAAGTCTGCCTAGGCACGAGAAAGTAGTAGCTATTGAGAGAAAATAAAAAATCCAGAAAAGTCTTCCAGCTTGAATTCAACCACAGTAAAAAGAAATGATGGTCACACTTCATCTTAGTCCCTTTTGGAGTTGAGTTTCCGTTCCTTTTCAGGGAATGGAAACAGGATGTACTTTTCAGATGTTATGGGCTTAAACTCAGGTGGTCTGACTGCCTCTTCTGCCAATTTGTCTTGCACACGGAAGTTTCACATGATGCATCTTTCTGTGAGTGAAGAGGGTGACTTACTGCACAGCTGGTGATTTCTGCAGTCCCTCAGGTATGAAGCACAAGACCAGCAACACAGGCTGCGGCTTGGGACTGCAGAATCAAAGGAATAGAAACTAGAGTGCACCATTTCCATTGTCATATGAAGGGCAAATCAATAATTTTTCATCTCTGTAGAATGACAAACACCTTGCAGCAGCCTTGCCTGAGTTTCACACCCCCCGCAGCAGAAAATGGTTCTTCACCTAAGAAATTTAACAGCATAAGATTTTTATCTCGAGAGCTATAAACTCCAGTTGTGCTTTCACTTAAATTTATGGCTGAAAGTTTTGAGACTAATAGAATGGAAAATATGAGTGTCTCAAACTTAAATTAGAGAGTTGGCCTTCACAGCTGGGAGTTCAGAAAAAAGTCTCCATTCAAACAAGTACATCAATGACATATAATATATTCTTGTAGTAGGTACTCACCATCTCATTAAATAGAAGCTTTAAATGAGTAATCTATTGCAAAAAAAGTAAGGTAAGAAGTTGATGATGTGGGGTTATTGCAACATGTTTTTTCAATTCCTTACTGAGATAATAAAAAAATATGAAAGTAGAATACAATCACAGAAAGCTTAAATTAGTTGAATAGTTGTTCCCTGTTTTCTTTATACCTTCCAGATGAAGTAAACCAGAGGTGGACATTGGTGAGATCCTAAGAAATAGGTAGAGTATAAAATCTTTGAAGTAAAGAAAGCTGATATATTCACTACAGTGTATAAAACTAGGTTTTCCATTAAATTGAAGGATCTGTTCAACATATTTTATAAAAAAGCATGAGGAGTGATAGGAGTGGGAATGTACTGAAAATTAAACAAATTGTCTGCAGTGAAAATTCAGAGTTTTGGATTTTCTTCTGGGAGTGTAAGAGCTTAGCAACTTGTATTAGACAGTGGATGCTTCAGGCCACACATGGGATATTAGCCTGATCCAGATATTCCATAAAGGAGGACACTTAACTTGAGATACCAGCTCAATATACCCACAAGAGACCCACAGGTAATAGCTCTCAGTTTCAAAGCTCTGTTTGCATTGAAGCAGGGTTTAGAAAAGAATACTTCTTTCTTACAAAGTTTCTATTGGAATTTTGTATGTTAAATTAGCATTATTCCTTGGGGATTTTTAATTTAAGATTCCACAGACTCTGTATTATATAATTTTTATTAGACTCCTGGTTTACTTTGCCTTCACTGCACCTCTGAGGCTCAAAAGCTATGACTGTTACTTGAAGCTTCTCTCCCAGTGTAGGTGATTTTACAGCACAAGCGTAGGAAATAAGTGGAAACAGAAAATGAAAAACATTTAGCAGAATATATCTGGAAGATAACAGATGGGAAGGAAATAGGTAGAATTAAATTTAAAAAATATGAGGCTCCAAATCAGCCTTGTTCCTGAAAACTAAACCTATGTTTGATTAAAGAAAGGAACTGCTTATAATTAAACAAAAAGGGAAAGATTTTTCTGATTGAGCTTCATACCAAAGTTTCAACTAGTGACTTTAATCTCTTACACTTAAACAGGCAATACTGGAGGGCAATAGACCCAGCAGATTTTAAATGTATATTTCAATATGAAAATAATTGCTATCCTTGTTTGAAGATTTTTTAAATTATAAAGAAAATCTAGGGGACTAGCTCAGATTTGGGTGAAAAATGTTCAAGTGACTACATTAAGACAGGTAGCCATTTAAATATATGTTAATGACAAAAGGAAGTGTAATATTTAATAGAAGACATTTTCAGAATATGCTTTAGAGAATCACAGTATCCTGGGCAGATATAGTCTTAGACTAAAACAGGCTGAGTCTCAAAATCTGATTCAGAGTGTAATCAGTGAAGAGATCTGAAATAGTACTGGCTTCAGATAAATGACAAGTAAAACTCTTATCTACTTCAAAAGACATTTAAAAGCATCCTTTCACCTCCCAGCAGAAATTAGTGCTGAGTCCTACTAGACTTGGTCTTTTTCTAAGGACTTTCTACCTTTTTCTTCCCTTCTCCTCTCCATTCACAGACAGATTGTCTTATATTTACCCTTTCATTCCTCAGCTTTATACATTTTGATGGTTTCCACTTAACTACATCATACGCTTTTTTCTTACCCTTTCCTTTCTTTCTTAACTGAAATTTAAAAAAAAATAATTTGCTTCTATTCCTAAATTATTTTTGTTTATTTCTTTTACTAATTTCCAAATCAATTTAGAGGAAGTCAAATAATTTCAGCTTGGATTTACTCCAACAGTTCCATCACCTTTCAATCACATAATTCCACTAAGGCCTTTATCTCACTCTTTTATCTGTGCAGTAAAGAGCCTTCCCATGGATGCACACACCATGCAGGCACAGATAGTTTTTAAATTCCATCACTTATGCCGTCAGTAGGTTTTCCACTGTAGATATGAAAACAACAGAAATTTCAAACATATATTTAAAAGCAAGCTAATTTCAGCACTTACTTTAGTGCTCCAAAGCTAACTCCATTGCATCCAAAGACCATTTCCAGTTAATTTTTAGGACAGATTATCCCCATACACAAACACAGACACACAACTTTTCCTGCCTCCAAAAACAAGCCCACAATGTAATGGGACCAAGAGAACAAAAAAAAATCATGGAATGTAATTTATTTCTAGAAAAGAGTCCAAAAGATGGGCAAACAGAAGCCTATTAGCTGTGCTGAAACAAATCATCTGCTCACTGCAGTACAACAACAGAGCTTTTCAAATGCCTACTATTGCTTTGTATATTTCTATAGGAATTCCAGGAAATAAAAAGCTGTCCATTTCCAATAAAATTATTGGCAAATTATATTTTCCATCCTCTACCCCTTTTTCTCCCACTCTCCCACCACTTTTTCAGCACATTTCTTAAAACAAAAAGGTGTTAACAGCTAACAAGTAGGCATTTCTTCTTATTTTTTCAAAGGACTGAATTACTTTTTTTTATAACAGTGTGAACAATTAAAAATGCTTCCTACATATGTGCTCTAGCATATATGATCTGTTTTTCCTACTGGATTGATCCCAATACTCTAACACATGGGGATCAAATGGCAGATCCCACAGTATGCCACTGTTCGTCTAGTGATGATGTAAAAGGCAGAATATATACACAGAGAAGCATATTTTGAGTTATTAGTTAATAAACAGATTTTTAGAATGTGTATAAGAAATGTAGATTTTCAAAAGCAAATTTAGTACTTAATAAAGTGACAATTTACTGCCTTATGATGTCGTCTCTTTATCCACATAAACCCACAGCATTTAAACATCAGACAAAATTAAGCTTACCATAAACATCATAGTTCAACATTTGAGTGTAGCTAAGCTATATTACTTGGCTGCGATTTCCAAAAGATATGGCAAACACCAATAGCTCTAATGTTTCTTTTCATGAGTCAACAGCCATATATCACAAAGCTTGTTTCACATAGACCAAAGCAATTCAATCCTCTCTGTGATCTGGTTTAAACCAGTCATCTAGAAAAGAAGGATCCTGTAGCCCACTCTGATACTGCTGAATGCACAGAAGAAATTTTTCATGGCATTGTTAGATGTAGCCAAGAACAGTTATTCATTCAGATAGAACAAAAAAGTCATCCAACCTGGGGATTAAACCTCAAAACTGACAACAGCTTTTCATTAATTAGTCATATTATGTTTTGAAGATCTTGACAGCATTTTATCTTTTCTGGCTTGACTGAGTAGTGATTGCAAGTCCCTGTGAAGTAATTAAATGTCATATCTACAGTGGGTTTCCTTCAACCAATGAAACGTCACTTTTCTTAAATTTTTTTTCTATTATTCAGATAAACAACTTTAATCTTCTAATATTAATACTACAATTACTTTAATATCTCATACCTATCAAGCTGGGGAAACATATAGAAGCCTTCCTCTCAGAGGGTGAACTCAGCACTAATGTCTTAAACATGGACATATTTGTATAAAGTGTTTTACAATGGATTGCATGTTTTATCTTAGACATAGAATTAATGCATCTTTGGATCTTGAGTTCCAGAGCAGAATGATTTATTAATTTATTTATTTAGTAGCTCAATAAAACATTCAAAGGGCAAGTCTATGCTTATCACAAGTGGGCAGCTTGTAGAGATTGACATGATCCTAAGGCTTTCAATACTCAAATTTACTTTGTGCTAGCCACAGGTGTATAAGAACTGCAATTTGCGTAAGCCCCAAGAGAACTAATTATGTGTTAAGAAGAATGCATGTTTTACTACGTAGCATACAATACAAGAAAATTACCATGCATCAGGTTTTTGAGAGACAGAACTTTAGGCAGGTAATAGGTATAGCTGTGCACAGATTTATTCTGAAATGAACTCCCTTGAAGGTTTATCAAAAGTAACAGGGTTTTTTTTCATTTAAATATATCTTCTTTACAGTGTAGAATTTTGCCTCTGAAAATGCTCTGAATTCAACTACTATATGAAGGTCTTTTACAAAGTCTCAAGTTTCAATAGACAATTAATTTTGTTTATTTTACTGGCAATATTAGGCAAAGACTAATTTTAAAAGAAATCAAAAGCTCTTTATTGCAAAGCCAGTGTCCAATGACATTAAGAGAAACTGACTATTTGAAATATCTTCATGTACACAATTATTACATAATGTCATGTTACAGTAACAAATGAGATTAAAATTTGTCTCTACTCGTGGAGGGTTGACCTTGGCTGGATGCCATGTGCCCTCCAAGATGCTCTATTACTCCTCTCCTCAGCAGAACAGGAGAGGGAGAAAATATGCTATAAAAATGGCCTCATGGGTGAAGCTAAAGGCAGTTTAATAAAGCAAAAGCAGACAAAAATAAAATATTTATTTTCTACTTCCCAGCAGGTGATGTCCAGCCATTTTCCAGGAAGCATGGCTTCAGTAGACATGGAAGTTGCTCTGGAAGACTGACATTAAAATATCAAAAGCTTCCCCCCTCCTACCACTTTCTCTTAGATTTGGTTGCTGAAAAGACATCATATGGTATGGAATATCCCTTCAGTCAATTTGGATCAGCTGTCCCAGCTATTTCCCCTCCCAAGGTCTTGCCCACCAGCAGCTTACTGGTGGGAAGGTGAAATGTTGGAGAGGGAGCACTGATGCTGTGCCAGCATGGGTCAGCAGTAGCCAAAACATTGGTGTTTGTTTACCAACACCTTTCTGGCTACTGGTACAAAGCACAGCACTCTGACGGTTCCTGTGAGGAACATTAACTCCATCTCAGACAGACCCAATACAAAATTAATGTGGTCATCACTGCTATAAATAAGTATAATTTAAATGTGTGACAATCATGGCCTTAGGAACCAGTATTGTAAAACACTGAATTTGCTAGCAGTCTTCTTCCATTTTCTTTTGCTTGAATTTTGCATTCATGTATATGTAGAGGTGCATTAGTTATTCCATGAAAGATCTGAATAACAGATCTCAGAAAGATTTGGCTACTTTTACTAAAAGTCTGTGAATCAAATGGAGACGGCATGTAGAAGCACACACTGAAAGCAAAAATGTATAATATGGTCCATTGTAGGGGAGATAAATGAAAGAAAAAACACATCAGTTTAAAAATAGCCTGCTTGTCAGAAAATGTTTCCATGAAAACTGTTTCAGAACAAGAGTGTTAATATGTTCTGAGAGCAGACACCAACCTGGATATGTTATAGAACAGGAAAATGATCTATGGTTTTGGAAATACACATTATAAAGGAGCAAGGAGAGAAATCTGAATCTAGCTCTTGGGCTTGCAAAAATACGAAAAGATTTTCATGTCATTCAAGTATGTTCATGGAGTTCATGTCAATTTATTCTTGTGTCCTGTCTGAAATGCTACAGTGGCTATAAAAGTCCATGGCAATCACAAGTCTGCTGTTTGAGCTTAAGGCCTTCCACAGAATACCATTGTCAGAGGGCCTAGAGAGATAATCTCTTTCTATCCCATAAAATCAAGGTTTAGCTGACAGCATGGTTTATGTCACTATATTTTTACTGAAGAAGATGTCCTCTAGGTTCATTTAGTAAGAAACCTAGCTCAGATTTTCTTACTAGGAAGTTGTCTGTGTTCTGAGAAATACTGAATACTAAAATGCAGCCTATAAATATAGGCTTACTTGTGTCTGCTGTTGAATAAAAATTGGTCATTCTGATGCTTGTCCTAAAATTGGGAGCTAAAGCCATGAAAGTTCATTTTGGAAGATATTCTGATTAAAAGACTGACATTAAGACCAGCAGTATCTTGATATCCATAAATCTCATGGCATTGTAGCTAGTGATGACTGGAACTGACTTCAAATACAAGGTCTTTAATCAGAAGTAAATACAGCAACTAAAAATATCGAGCCAGAAATCTGGGGAAATTACATGCTAACTTTCACATGGCTTTTCCAGTCTATCATTCTCCTCAACATGGTGAGTTCATGTGAATTTTTCCAGGGTTTCAAAGAGATCAGGTCATGGATTCAAGTAATAGAACAATAATCTCCCTGTGAGGTTATCGGCCATTTTTTGTGTCTGCAGTTATTATTCTCATTTTCTGTATCTGTCAGAATGGGTGTTTCAAGAAAAAATGTACCTGTGGCCAAACACAGCTCTGCTCTCTCTTCTGGAACACAATTTGTCATCATTCTATGGCTCTGTGAAGTCCTAGTGTTTAGGAATGGTGTAACTGAAGAGGTCTCATCTGCATCTTCTGATGAGGATACGCTGAGGGAGGTGGACCTGTTCAGCCTCAAGAAAAGACAACTAAGAGCTCATCAATGTTTCCAAGTAACTGAAGGGAGGGTGTCAAGAGGATGAGGCCAGGATCTTCTCCGTGGTACCAAAAAATAGGGCAGGAGGCAATGGGCAGAAACTAATGCACAGGAAGTTCCACCTGCATTTGAGGAAGAACTGTACTGTGTGAGTGACTGACCACTGGAACAGATTGCCCAGAGAGGTTGTGGAATGTCCCTCATTGGAGATATTCAAGAGCTATCTGGATGCAATCCTGTGCCACATGCTCTAGGATGACCCTGCTTGAGCAGGGAGATGACTCACTGTGGTTCAACCTTACCCATTCTGTGATTCTTTTTCCTCCCCTGCATTTATAAATATCGTTAATGAGGCTGATCTTTGGCATGACTAATCCCTAGTTCGTCAGCAGATACTGGGAATACCCTCTCTCTGATTCTGCAGTTCCTACTCTTATATATTCAAATCAGATACTTGCTGTGGTGGAACAATAAGCAAATGTCTTCAGAGGAAATTGAAAACATCCTAGGAATCTTTTGAGGATTAGAGAGACTAGTAAAACGACATGTCATTTGTGTTTAACCCCTCTAAGTGATTTTGAGCTTTCATGGTGGATTCACCTAAGTGAGCCTAAGTCACATCATCTCGAGCTGTACACCATTCTGCAGTTTCACAGTGTGAGGGTTGATGCAAACATTTTCTTCCATACACAGAGATATTCACCTACAATATTTTACTCACTAGCCCCAGGTTAAAACCAAAACAAATGTTTAAAACAAAGATGCACAGATCTAAGTTTCCCAGGATTTCTGATACCAAGTTTCCTACTTTGAAGAAAGCAGCTAAACAGCACCTATAGCTGAGTTGCTGAATAAATAGGCAGAACTCGTGGTTTGGTCAGCTTGGTTCCATTTGAAACACAGAAACCAAAATTTTATAGGTATCACACCAAAACAGAAAAGCCCAGTTTCTAAAAATTAAAGCTGAAGTCACAGTTCCTATCAAATAATTTGATTAGAAGGGTTTTGTTTCAGTTTTCTGTTTATGAGTTAATTAGCTGTAACTATTTTTCCTTATATATCTTTATGTAGTGATGTGACATACAGTTTCTAAGAATAGCTACTTGTGAGCCATTTGTTGAGTACTTGAAATTCAAAACAGGAATCATACTGAATTGAAGTTATGTTGAGTCTGCTGGTTTTGCCTGGTTGAAAATGTGAATTATATTAGTGAGCTCACTTTACATGACTATCCTCTTATATTAGCTTAGTATTATCTATTTCCACAAAAACTCCTGCCAGAAAATGTCATACTTATAGATAGTGAAGACATATTACAAAGAAAAACATAGGCACTACTGAGGCCCATCTGCTTCTTAAAACTGGTATCTGTTACTGTCGCAAAATTTTCATTTTTCAGCTGCAGAATCACTCATACTTCACACAGTTCCAGTTACAGCTGCAGTATTCAAAAACATCTGAAAATAAAAGGAGAAAAAGGGACAAGCGACAATAGAAACATTTTTTCTAACATCTTGCATATCAACATTTCATTCCAGAATTGTAAAATTATGATTTGTATCTTGTGGTTAATTTGATATTTGTAAATATTTCTTCAGAAAGTGGGTGCTCACAAAACAGACACTTCTGAATGAAGACTGATGTTAATTCCTTCTCTGCATTCTTTCTGGGATCAAAAGATGGACTTCAGCCACTTCTAAATATGGAAGGAGATCACAGTTTTTGCTGCAATATAAAGTTGATGACATTCATACCGTAATCCATTAGAAGCTGAGCTGAACCATCAAATTCATTTCGATTGTAATCCCAAGCACTTAAAATCCAGTTCTCCATAAGGGAAATTTAAATACATTAAGTCAGTCAAGATCTCCAGCATTTCATGTGTTTTTAGGGATCTAAAAATAAAAACGAAACCAAAAAAAAAAAAAAAAAAAAAACAACCTCCCAAAATATATTAAAAAAAAATGAAAGAGAATGTATGATATTTTAACCAAGTAAGAATTAATTTGAATACCTGATTTTAAACCATTACAGATATTTTGTAAGTTTTTTTCAGTTTTTCACTTTGCACAACAGACAATAAACATTCAGCATCTTTTTTATTGTTTGCTTCTATTGATTTCTTTTTTATTTCTGCAAACACATGAGCTCTTCGTTAACATTTCACGTTAGTATCCCCGATTACACTGTTCTGAACAGCATATAATTATTCTGTGTATAAATGCAAATATGGTTTTCTGACATTTAACTTTGTGCACTAGTGAAGTTAAAGCAGCTATTTATTTACAACAACATGACACACATAATGCCAAGAAATCTAAATCACACTCAAGTTCAATAGTCACTAAATGTTCAGGAATAAAGGGTAATTCAAGGTGTTGCTGTATGGTCCTTCAACAAGAAATGCAGGAAATATTACTTAATGATTGTGAGACAATCAGACATAATTTAAATTTCCAAACTAAAGATCTCCCAAGACATAAGAACCTGAATTGTTAATAGGGTGATTATTAGTGAGAGTTTGCTATTATGAATGCTGGAGGTTCACTTAGAACATGTGAAGGTCATTGAAATTCAGAACTACATGTACTTGTCAAAATAGTTTTTTTGTTCATTATACAATATTTAAGAATACTTTTATTCTACTTCCAAAATATCTACCAGTATGAGATTTATGATCTGGAAATTCCAGGATTCTCAAAGCCATCTACAGAAAAAACAAAGATTAAATCCCCTGTAAGCCAACAGCTTATTTGTGTTCATGTTTCCCTGTTTCTTCGGATTTCGACTGCACTGAGTTTTAAAGTATATTTTGAGAATTTTTGAGATTCAGGGCTTTTTATTTTTTCTGTGCCTTTTGTGTCAGTCTAATGTACTTAAATCTAGCTGCCCTCTTTCCATTCACCAACTCATAACGATGCTGAGATCAAGGATCTTAATCCTTATTTCTCTCTACTCCACTCTTATTGGGAAAACAAACAAACAAATAAAAAAGGAAAAAATAGCACAAAGAAAACCCTTCCTGATGATATCGAATGTATGAAAACAGAGCATTAACCTAGCCTTTCTGGAGAGGATGTTCAAGATGAAGTAAAGTGGTGCAAAGGAGGTGAGTCATTGCATTGCTTGGCATATTGTTAATTTTCTGCCTTCATATACCAGGAATTTGACTGAGAAGTTAACTTCAGTAACACCATCTACTCAAAAAAGAAGAAAAGTAAATCTAATTCCTCCTCTCTGCTCTCATCTTTACAATGAGAAGAGGAAGAAAGCACTTATTAGAATTTAGTTCAAAAGTAGTAGCTCATGTCCCTGAGTTCAACAAAGCCTCCCAGAACTCTTAGTTCAATAGAAATTTGCACAAATAATGTAGTTCACTCACATTTCAAACTGGACAACAGTCTTTAATGTATAACTGTCTAAGAAGGTTCCCCTTTTGCAGTCTCCCAGCCTCCATGGCACCATCAAAAATTTTGGTGCCTTGAGAAAGATCATTTTTTCTTTTATATGGTGCTTTAGAACTAACTGTGTCTGTTGGTTTTTCACAAAGTATTGAGCTGAGCAGTAGGGAGAATCAGCAGCAATTCTGTCTATCCTAATGAATGAAAAGAATCCACAGAACTCATCCCTGCTCTGGAATTCAATCACCTCTTCTACTGAAAGTGAGAATATTGCCCCTTGAATGGTATCATCTGGGACATTTATGTGAAGTCCATATTTGGAAGTGAGAAGAGACCCAGGGTCATTCCTAAAAAGCAGTGGCCATTTTCCCTCAGTTTAGAGAGCAAGAGCTTAGCAGTTCAAACTTGAGCATTTCCAAGGCACTTATCCCTTTTTTCCAGAGAACACTCATATACTGCTTTAATTCACTAGCAGGCTGTGACACTCTGGGTCAGATGAAATTATCTGAAAAGAGACTGTGCATCTTCCCAATGAGAAATGTGACACAATTCATTTGGAAAAATATCCTGGAGTACAGAGAGTATCCAGAATATAATGTGATAGTCAAACATGATTCATCAACTATGAATATGGTTCCAAAGAAGACCAGAGAAAAAGTATTTGACAGTCTTGGAAATCATAGAAATGGATTTCTTGGTATGTCGTCTGTAAGAAAAATGTGGAAGATCAGCCTTATAACTGTCTTCACTTTGTGAGCTCCTCCTCATGTATTAGTAGTAATTTCTCTAGACATAATTTACTTCTTTGTTTCTTTATAATCTCTCAGAATGTAAGGCAGTCCAACTAGTAATAATTACAGCATTAGGTCTCTCTTGCTCACTCTTACAACCATCATTTTAGTGATACTACTTCAATAGTGAACTTTAGTACCTTAATATTTCTTATTGTGCACAGACAGCTATACAAACCTACAAGCTAGGGAAGACAGAATTAAATAACCTCAAAGAATTTTTCAATCTTTTCACAAGACTGATACTTTTTCTTTTTTTTCAAAAACAATCTAAGCAAATTAGTTGAAATTGCTGAATATCTCTGTGAGACCTTCCCAGCTTCAATATTGAACAAGAAAATAAACCCATTCTTTTTATAATCCTGCACAGAAAAGTATTAAGACATACCAACTATGCAATTCGTTTTGGAAGGCAAGAAGATAATTTTTGTCATGTTGACATGTCACTTTACAGCCAGATTTTTTAATTACAATATGTACTTTTGAGGTACTTGGAATTCATCTGCCTTGCCTGTATCATTGAAAATCAACATCAGGAACATTAGAGGGGCAATCCAAAAGTCGATCTTGTGAGCTGCCTGCTGATAAAAAGAAAATAATGAAGGCCAGGACAAGAGTAGGATCTATCATTCTACCTCTTTCTGGAAACAACTTTTAGGCTAAGGCCTAGAAGCCTCTTTAGAAGTTGCCACACTGTCATCAGAGCAAAAGAATAACTAGAGGCCTATTAAAAGTGACTGTTTAGGAAATGGTGCTCTCTTTAATTTCTAAATCCTGCCTCAGGAATTTTTTAAATTACTTTTCTATTCAAAAATAAACCCAGTACTATAAGGACAGATTTTAAAGCTTTAATGCTGTGTTTGCTCATGATTGTTTTCATTTTGGTACTTTTCCTATCTAGTGCAATGAATCTTTCAAAATGTCTTTGCATTTTGCAAAGTGGCATTATTTTATCACTTTACCTCTTCCTTTTTTCCAGAACTTTCTGGTGCATACTGGCCTATGTTTGATACTGGTACTTGATAAATTTCCCATATGGCTGGAAAATATATTTTTATAGGCACTGGGGCTGAAGAAAATATTAATCCATTACATGAGAGATGGGAGCAACCACCACAGTTATGTTTTCTTTGTTTTTTAAAAAAAGGCTTCTGCTAAATTTCTTGGGGATGCCCATATCTGTAATTTGACTAAATACAGTTAATATATTTTCTTATGTTACCTGAGACACACAGTGCCAGAATGTATGACAAAATATTCTAGCGATCCACATGTGTATCTAGCACATAGGACTGATCTGGTCAAAGGAAGACATTTATATCTTAATTGACCTTCAAAAGCTCCCTTATTTAGCCTTGTGGAAGAAATGGGCACTTTTAAATCCTAATTCATGACATTCTAAGGTAGATACCTTGATCAGCTTAGTAACTCAACCTAAACACATCCTGAGAGTGGGTTTGGTTTGTTGTATTTTTTCCTCTCTCAATTTATTTTAGGGAAGCCACATATCCCGGGCTTCTTTGTCCATCTTTACAGTGTCCATGCCTACATCTGTAAAGTGGATAAACTCCAGCCCTGGCTTCTGGAGCTGGTTCTTTAGCTGGCGGATGCCAAGTGTCCAGGCTTAGGTGTGTGCAGAAATGCTCTAGCAATGGAGAAAATCAAGCCTGGAGGAACCTGCACTATTCCAGCAGTAGCTGACCCAGATGGTTTATGACAATTCATGGTTTCTGAGTTAGGAGATCTCAGATTACCCAGCTCTCATCTTAGGTACAAGTCTTTCACTCCGCATGCCCTTTATATGCTCCCACAAAACCTGATCACAGAAACCATAAAGCTGATCTTTAAGTTCTAGACAAGGTACAAGTGATTTCACTATCCCAAAACAATGTACTTTTGTGGACCCATTCTTCCATCTTTGATTAAAGGTGTACTGCTTTTCATTTGCAAAATGTTCTGAATTACTCTCCTCTCCAAACAGAAGAAAGGCGATTTTTGCAGCTACCAAGTCAGTACTTATTTTTAAATTTGTTATTTGCAGATCATGGAACCAGCAAATGTTGACAACTTTGCCAGAGACCTCACAGGGAATAATGCAAAACTTTACAAGTTCAAAGTGGATTTACTGAAAGGAACAATTATATAATTAGAGTGCAATACAATTCAGGTGTTCCAATATTTTATTTCACAGCTACTATGACCTAACTATTTCTGGTTTACTCAGAGAAATTTGAGTTCACAGACCACTGACTTCACGGCCTGCAACAGCTACTCAGAAGTCATCATTCTCTTTATGCTAAACTAGCTTATACATAAAGACATTAAGACACATTTAGGACTGGAATAGGTCCAGCTAGGGTTAGTAAAGGTGTCTGAGATGTATAGCAGAATTTACATGTAATGAAACCATGTAATACCTGTAATAAAACCATGCAAATATAGTATAAGCAGAATTTACATGTAATGAAACCATGCAAATGGTTAAATTATTTAGTCAGGAAAAGAGAAAAATTGAAAGGAAACTAAATCAGTTTATTGATACGACATAAAACATAAGGAAAAAAAGAAAAACAATTACTGTAATTTGGCTTGTCTCATAATATATTAAAAGACAACATCACAATATAAAGAAAATAGAAGACAAATATGCAGTATTTTATGAAACATGCTTCTACAAAAAATAGTCTTAACAAGGAGAGTTAGTTGATGTGGCAGGGTCCGGGAAGGTGGCAGGAGCTGGCTGCCCCCCCGGACCGGGTCTCTGGTCCGTGTAATCCCACTGGATCTGGAGCAGGCGGCCCCCGGGGTCCCGCGGCATGGCATGAGTCTCTAAACCATGGAAATTCAGCAGGAAATGAAGTAAGGAGAAGAAACGAACCTGGACTCCATCTCTGTTCTGGCAGGGAGGTTTATTTGGGGTAGGGGGGAGAAGGGTTGCCGGGGAGGAGAAGGGGGAAGGAAAGGCAGGGACAGGGTAAGGGCTGCCAGCTCAGAGAGGAGACCCCTCCCAGACCCAGGCTCTGGCTTTTAAGGGGAAAGGAACAGGGCGGGGGCTGGCTCTCTAAGAGCCAGTCCCAGGAGGAGGAAGGGAAGATTGGCAAAAGGGTACACACCAATAGGTTTTCAGGTAAAGCACAGTTCATACTTTAAAATGAACCAATAGTATACCGAGCAGGGGAACAATGGAAGCACATGGAGATCTGAAAATCATGAGAGAATGCATTTCAACTAGGTCTTAAAAGAAATTTAAGATGATGTTATACCCACTAATAATATTTGTAACCATATGCTAAGATAATGATAAGGCTGATTAGATCTCTTTTTGTGGGTTGTGCTCTGATACCATGCTGCAGTCAGGAAAGAATTATTTGTATCCTGTGTAAACTATAATTTAATGCAGCTGGTTACATGTCCTGTGGAGGAAGCTTCTGCTAAAACATTAGGTACTAAAGGCAGTACTAAAATCATTCCTTTGCACAGTGTCTGTGAGCTAGAATAACCAATTGTAGCAGTGACATCTAAATTTAGTTATGGGTGAGACAGTTAAACACAGTAAGAACAGTGTAGATTAGTTTTCCTTGAAAAATGCACTATTTTACTTGCAAAAAATGTTGCAAGAGAAATTGTTTTAATTTTAGTTTGCTTAACTTTTATGTCTCAAATTTAGACTTTTACATAAAACTTGTAGAAAAACAGTAAAATGCAAAGTAGCTATAGAGAAGCCACATAAAACAAGAAGGATTTTGGGCCTCTGCACATTTTTGGATTGCACTCATTATAAAACCATGATTTCCTGGGATTTCTTATAGATATAGCAAAAGAAATAATAGCATAGAAATGCTATGTTGATAGCTTGCAAAAATCTCAAAACTGAACTGATGCTGAAAGGTACGATTTCCCCACAGTTTTTCTTTGATTATGTTGTAAGTCAGATTCTAGAAATCCAGTTAATATGTCCTTTTAATTGAGGTACTCTTTCAAGTTGTCAAACTTGTAACCATTCCTGTAAATTAGCTTTGCTTTTTCTCTCACTTTTGAGAAAAAAATTATTTTTACCACCTTCAGGGTAAAAGAGAAAAAAACAGCGATCCCCATTTTTTTTTTTTCAATTTTGCAAATTTCAATATAACAGGTTGTACAGATATAATCCTCCAAAAAAAAAAAAAAAAAAAAAAAGCTTAGTTCCTTTCTCTGGTACATGAAAGACTGGTCTTAACATGCTACTGTTCTGCAGAATTGTAAAATCTTTGTCAAAGCTTTCAACAAAAATGCATGCCCTTCTTTTAACAAATGAAGAAACTGAAGCACAGGGTGGTGAAATGACTTGCCAAGGTGGCCAGACAGACCAACATCAGGAATGTTCCCAGAGGTTAGGCCTCCTGTGTGCTGCTCCTCTGGGATATGCACTTAGAGTCATCTTTGATCAGAAGATAAAATTGTCCAACTGCTGGTCCTATTGACCATGAAATTTCAACCCTGTGTTGGAAAGTTGGCATTTGTAAGGAAATATTTCCTTCATTGCACTTCAGTAACAATAGAGTTACATGGGAATGGGTATAATTACCAGACAAGAAAAGTTAAAATTAGGTTCTTAGAGGAAGTTTCATGGTCTATAAAGAAGGTGTTTAGGTAACTTTTTAAGAGTCTTTGTTTTGCAAAGTAAGTCAGCAGTTACTATGCTTATATATACAAGTTACTATGCTTGTATATGTTCTGTGTAACTTAGGCAAAATATGTGGAAAACATAGTGAGTCAGACTGGGACTTCTCCTTTGCAAGGAGAAACAGGAGAATCAGAATATATGTGCAACACATATTGCTTTTTCTGAACAGCTCCATAAATATGCATCTATTTAAAACCATGGGGAGAGACTTAGCCCAGATCAGCTTCAAATCAGACTTTCGTGCCATGTACTGAGCATCTTGGGATGAAAATATTTCTGTGCAAGAAGCTGCTCTGCCTCAGCAATAAGGCTCTTAGCTACAAAGTATTTTCTATTTTCTTCCTGGCAGTGGGGGCAGGGAAGGGGGAGTTTTGTTTCTTCCATTCATGAACTCAAACTATTTGGCAATAGACAAATTTACATAAAAATATGTGAACTGGAGTTAATGCAACTCCACTTACACATTGTGTGACTACTGATCGC
The DNA here is from genome assembly GCA_024500445.1 of Entomyzon cyanotis. Classification (NCBI taxonomy): domain Eukaryota; kingdom Metazoa; phylum Chordata; class Aves; order Passeriformes; family Meliphagidae; genus Entomyzon; species Entomyzon cyanotis. The sequence continues at coordinate 56,777,392 of JAKEPQ010001016.1, read as the reverse complement.
AGCAGGAGCACAGAGTGACCTAATGTGACGCTACATTCACCTCTGCAGGAAACAAATATATCACAAACGTGATTAGTTTGAACCAGGAAAAGCAGAAACAGGCAAATCCATGGAGGGAAAATGTTATCTAAAAATCTTAATGGGTGAGGAGGTACAGGAGACTGAACAGAGGTGCCTGATGCTCTTACAGACACCCTAAAAACTTCATCTGGCCTCCTGCTGCCCCTCCAAAAGATGGGAGTCACTGTCAGACCCTGAATCATACCTGCCACTCCCCTGGGAATGTTTTATACACTGCATGACATCTAAAAGACACCAGTTACCCATGTTAGGTACCTGAATTGCTTGTCATATTTCTGTGCAGAGCCCTGGAGAACATGCAGTCAAAATATATGGAGCAAAAAAATCTATCTACATTTAATGTGGAGTTCAGTAAGTAAGGCTGCATCTAAACTGCTTGGTAAGAGTCTCTGTGGCAGGCTGGCAAGCCCTGATCCCCCTTATCATTCAAGGCAGAGACCTGTTAGCAGTGCAAAGTGGTGGCTTTTCAGTCTGTACACCTAAGTTTCCTTTCCATAAAAGAAATTTTTAATTTTTTCAAAGGAATATATTTCTAAATTTAGGCTTTTTCCAGAGAAGGTTTGAGCAAAATGTCTTTACTTCAAGCTAAGGATGTGGCAACTGAAGTAGACTTCATAATCCAGTTCAATTTTTTTAAGGAAACTGTAGGAAAAAGGTGAGCAATAAGACTTGCCTGTGTGTAACATGCATGAAATTGGTATTCATTATCCAAGACTGTCTGTTGCACAAAAAGACACTGATCTAATATGTGTCAGGCCATAATATAGAGAATGGAAGATTGCTTGCGCTTTCCTCTTCATGGCTGCTTTCTCAGTACTTTCAATCAGATTTTCTGGCAGCAACTTAGGCAGCAATAAAAGTATAACACAAATTTCTCTTCATTTCAAACTGTTACAATAACAGATTAAAATTCCATACTTTGTCAGCAGTCAAATAAAGCAGATAAACCTAGGTAGTGTGAAAACACTGCAAGGTCTGTGAACACTAGACTGAGTAAAGTATAAAATACATATTCCAAATAAAGGTAATTCATCAGTTAACTGTAGCATGCATCTTATGCAATCATTAATTTCAGGTTGTTTAGATAAATCACAAACTTCAACATACTTATGAGCATGCAATTTCAAGACAAATATGAAATTACAAAATTTAAATGAAGCCTATTAGGCCTAGCAAAGGTTAATTGATGGATTTATCATACGATGCTAAAATGTACCAAGAAATAATAAATCAAATAATAATGAATCCAATTCATATTATAAGGTGTTACATTTATTCTAAATTTCTAGTGCAGTAAATCTTGAATCCCAACAGGAAATTGTACATCCTTTGTATATCTTTGTTAATCAAGTCCAGGTTTACGATGATCAAAACAATCAAAAAACATCAATCAGAAGTCCAGCAGAGTGCAACCATCAAGAAGATAGACATGTGAGCAGCTATTGAATTACTTAAAAGACAATCATATTAAAAGTTGTTTTCCTATATGTTGAGACTATATTGTTAAACTTTTTTCATTTGTTTCATATGCAGACACTAAATATCAAAGAAAAACAATTTAAAAGACATTAAAAAAATTAAAGAAAAAGCATGCGCTTAAAAGTAAACATATTCTAATTTTTATTGAAATTTCCTGATGGTATAAATACAGATAAATGGGTAATCCTCTTTTTGATTTACAACCAATTTTTATGTTAACCCAGCAAAGATATAAAACAATAATAATTGTACTAAATAAATCGTACTTTAGATTATATCATACATATTAAATAATACATAGTTGCTATTTTTAAAATTTCTTTCTCTGTGAAAGTCTTTGTCTTGTGGGCTGCAAAAAATAATGCATTATGTGAAAGACTTTATTCTTGGCATACCTGCATTCTCTCTTAGAGCACACGTTCATATTAGGATTATGTTACAGTAGTTGAATAAATTTTCTAATCTTAGAGCAAGTTGGAGAACAATAATTCTCTTTTACAAATATTTTTAATATTTAACAATAGATTAAGAACTAGATATTTTGTTTGTTTGTTCGTTTTTAAACAAAAATGTGTCCAACTACATGTTTTTAAAGGACCAGGAATCGGTTAAGCTTTATATCCTTGTGTTTCTCTCCCTCTCTTCCATGGACTGGGTTTCTATCTTTTCCTCATAATTTTGTCATAAATTATTAGAAAGCTTGGGAATTGAAGGTCTTATAATAAAAACTCTCCCACACTATTTTTTTCCCACCCATGTTACGACTCAAATGACAGAACTTGCTATAAAGAAAGAAACTCAGATGACAATATTCTGAGTACTGGTTATAAGTAAAATCACCTTTGGGTGATTCCTTCCTTATGAAAGAAATATCTCCATGATGTCAGTTTCCCACCATTCACTTGTAAAGTCAATGTTTTCGAATTACTCAATATTTATATGTAAAATAAGATTTTTTTGAATTTCCTCTCTCTTAATTCATATCCAAATGGGATAGAAGGATTTCTTTTTATCAAGACGCTTCCCAAGGTCTTTATGCAGCAAGAGTTAATAAGCTATTTATTGTTTTCTGCATATTGAAATTCTAAAGAATATATAATCATGGATCAGCTATTCCTTTGAAATTGCAGAAGCTTGTCTTTGTATATGATCTCTCTCAAGTCTGTATAACAGGCTGTCCAGGCCATACAACAGTTTGTTTTCCAGTCTGCTTAGATGATGCAGTGTTATCTGCAGTTGTTTCTTTATTTGTATTTCATCTTTAGGAGAATCTGGTATGCACCAGACAGCTCTGTTTTGATAAAACCATTTTATTACAGCTTGGCATTTCTGTCTTAGCTTCTTCTTGTGTTTTCTTTCTTTGTTCCACAAAAACTAAAGGAAACCTAGCCCAGCCTTAACATTACTTTAGTGTTTTGTGTGCAATGCTTACTATTTGCAAGCTTATTATTTTAGAATGTTGCTGCAGAGAATACTTTTAGCAGGTTAGATATTTCCTCCAATACCTCATTTGTAGTATATAAGGATCCTTGGTTTATGTTTAAAACCAAATATTGTTCATCTTTTAGCAGTATTCATACTGTTAATCAAGTCTATAAACATCTGTAAAAATAATTAAGGATAAATCATAAACTAAGCCATCCTTTCAGATTTATTTTAGAGTCAATCTTTGCTGTTGTTTGTGCAATGACAGTATTTACACTGTGAAAAACAAACCAAAAAAAAGGCCATTTTAAAAGCCTTTTATCTAAAAAAAAGCCCCAACACTCAAATGAAGTTCGAGTATTTGAGAAATTAAAGTAACTTCCTACTAGTTTGTAAATTATTCATCTAGACATGGCAAAATTTACCCTGAGAGACTTCAACCTAGTGAAGCAATAAAAAGTATTAGTGCAGGACAGTTAAGTTTCCAGATTATTAACAGGACAAATAAAAAGGTTACCTAGAAAAAGGGATATCAAGAATTTTGTAGGGCTATCATTATATTTTCAAACTCAGAAAACTTCTGGGACAGATTCTGGACAGACAGGAAAGGATATATAGGAGAGCAAGAGGCTAAGCAAATCAGCCAAAACAGATTTGTTAGCAACCAGTTATGTAATTTCAAAGAAATTTCAATCTGTAGTAAGGGAGGAAAGAGATTTGTTGTCATATACCATAGTGCAAGTAGTGTATGTGACACTACTACTCATCATATTCTCACAACAAATGAGTGAAAATTCACCTAGATCAAAATATTGTGAGTTGCATGTACAGCTATCCAGAGATTCATAATGAAAAAGTAGGGGTTGGGGTGCAGTGCAGTCAAAACAGAAGGTTAAGTGGTGTTCCACAGAATTCTGTTCTGAAAATGATGGTTTTTAATATTTTCATTAGTTATATGGACAGTGAAATAAAGGCAGTGTTTATTAAATTTACAAATTATACCAAACTCAGAGCAGTTCGAAGCACATTGAAGCACAGGGTTGGAATTCAAAATTATTTACAAGAGGAGAAAATAGTAAAAAGTAAATAGAGTGCAATTCAAAATGGGACAAAACCAAAAATAACACTTTAAAATAGATATAAATGATCACATATACAACATTGAAATCAATGAGTCAGACAGCAGTGCTGCTGAAAAATACCAGAGCACCTGTCTGGCTTAGCTACTCATAGTGGGTGTCCAGCACAGATTGAAATACCCCACAGTGTGGTGCCTGCCCTCCAGAAAAACGTCACCGTTGGCCTTGTGTCTTACCCCGAGGTCACATCTGCATGGCTCGGTGTGCTCCAGCATCTCAAATGCCCCTTGGCATCTGTGTGGGTGGGCAACAGAATAGAGTCTGAAATAACTGCAGCCAGTGGAGCCCAGAGGGCTGCTCAGCTCACCTGAAATTCAGCATGCACACTGCCAAAGGAACAGCTCTCCAGGCTGCGCTGGGCTGGATTCAGTGACATCCAGATCCCACTTCAGGGAAGCACAGGTGTTGTGCCATACCTGGCAGTCCCATCTAGATCTTTCTGACACACTGGGTGTTTCAGAAGACATTAGGCACTGATGGGTGGGCAGCTAAATCAGGCCTTACATTTCCAGTGACTCTCATAGATTTCCGTTACTTTTTATTGCCTATAAATACATAATTTCTTCTGTGTGTGTGTGCGCACGTGTATGTGTGTGTGTGTCTGAGATGTGACAGACACATTTAGACATTTAGGTTTATGCTGCTTCTTTGAGAAAAATTCCACCCTGACAGGGTGTAAAAACTCCATTTGGCTATTCATCAGGACTGAGCAAATGCATAAGAAAAGGAGAGTCTAGGGGAACATGTTAAACAAAAAAATGTCAGTCCCGAAATATAGGAAAGGTTGTACAAGCAGGCTAAATTCCTTGTCTGTGAAGCAAAGACAAGAAATACTTCTCCTAAATTGTAGAAAGCTGTATTTAGTTTTAGGCACACCCTCTGTGTGTACCTAAAGAGGGTGAAATTCATCTTGGAATATGACAGAATTTCTATCAGTGGAAGTTTCCAAAAACAATATTTGTATCCTGCAGAACATCCTGGCATCATTGCCAAAAATCAGCTGTCTACTTAAAAAAAATCCTGAACTGTGTTTAAAATATTGTGATGGTTTAGGAATGGTACTCTCCAATTCGGTGTTCCCACTGAAACCACTCAAAACCATATGATGCTTGCTGAATTTGCCCTGTTCCTCCCCTTTCCCCTGAAGCAGTCTGAAGAGGAGAATTGGAGGCACAAAAGGTAAAGATCACATGTGGAGGTAGGAACAATTTACTGTAAACAGCAGTGAGGCAAGAAAACGAACAGTAACAGCAACAATATTGCAACAAAGTGGTACAGGAGATGCGAGTGATTCACATGAAAATGCTCACTGCAGAGGCCAGAAGAGAGCCCTTTCCCCATCCCCAAAAAGGTTGGGAGGTGGTATAGAATAACCTCTGGGTCCTGGCCATGCTGCCTCCTGGCTACTGCAAAAATTAACCCTGTCCTGGCCAGAACCAGGACAATTATCCTGTGGCATATTCTAACAAATTATTATAACCCATATGTTACACTTGTACAGGAACTGGAACCAAGAGATCCACATAATATGATTTTTTATCATTTTTCAAAATCCTGTTTGTAATATGCAATGTTCCTACAGTGAAGCTAAGGTTTAGGAGCATCTGAGCATTTTTAGAGAACTTACTCCTCCTTCTGAAACACAACATTTAGAATTCCCTTCGGGATTTTATTTTTGATTGCCACACCATCGTTTGGGACTAATTAGTTGTCTCTTGTGCCAAAGATCAGCACGGTTTGCACAAGACTGGCTTTGCTTGTTTGAACCTGTAGCTGTCATTTTCTTTCTTAATGGAATCATCATCTACCTCCGAAGCTAGATCCCTTCTGAACCAATACCTTCACAGTCTGACTCTGTCTCTTACAAGGATTTGCTAAACTGTAGCTGCTAAGCAATGTGGGCTCACTGAGCTGAGCATCTGCCAGGAGCTGTTTGGCATACGGTGGGGATGAGACTGCTACAGAGGCAACGTCAATAGACAAACCAGCTTCTGCAGTGAGTGCGTCCCTTGCCTTATCTATATGCTGTGTCTATGTGAATCTTACATGCAATCTGGCCAGCAAAAGCAGAGACAGGCATTTCCCTGTTGTCTGGTTCTTTGCTGAGATTCTTTCTCCAGCACATATTGGCAGATCTTCCCACAGACTTTGTTGTAAGTACCATGTCTGTGTCTTCTTCTTCAGATAAACGGGAAAAATTCCTTGTTCTGGCCTCTAAAAACACTATAGAGCACTCCAGTTAAGTCCAAAAATAGTCATTGTGTCTGGGCAAGCAGAGCACAAGATGATGTAAAGCATTTCCAGCTTAAAGTGTTGGTGAACCCACCACCCTTTTGCTATCTTGTCCTCAGAAGAGAATAGGTTAAAAAATTATTTTAAAATTACATGCAAATTCTATGGATGAGTTCAGTCCCTTAGTGTATCCTTTTTCTCGTGATTAATATCACATAGGCATTTATTCTAATATTGATCTTTCTCCACCATCAAAGAGGAAGCCAAAATATCAGGGAAATGCTCCCCTTTTGTAATCATGGTGACCATTCTTTATGTCTTCATCTAAATACTTCTCCAACAAATAGTACTCTTTGTGCTGATCCAAGAAAAATGCATATGAATTTAACATACAAAATATCGAATATAATGTCTGACATTAAATCAGTAATTACCTAACTATTGTTTTTACCCCAGCTCTGGTTAGTTACCAGAGGAATAGCTTCATTGCATTCTTTTCCTAGACTAGGATTTCTCTACTTGAAACATCAGAATTTTATTGAGGACTTGACACCTACTCTTTCCCATGAAAGCCAGAGAGCAACCATGAGCAGACACTACAGAGGCCTGGCACCTCTTTGTTTATTCAGGAGGAGAACCCAATACAGAAAAGGAAGAAAAATGAAAAAAAAGAGAAAAGAGTTTGTGGGTTTTTTTCCCTTCTACAGAGCCAATAGGTTGTATCTCAGAATTATTCAGCTGAAGTGGATTCCTTTAGAATATCTGGGGTCCTTTCCTGAACTCTTCTGAAGATTCATGGCACTTCTCCTCAAAAGCTGAGACAACACACTAGTTCTAAGGAAATTTGTCTGCGTCTGCACACTAAAACGTCAGCAAAATAAATGCCAGACACTGGAAGGTGTTGTTTTATCCATCAGTCAAGATTATAATTTGACATTTAGAAACAATAAGCCAGCATGATACCCCACTATTCTCAAATCAACTCTTGGCCCATGACACACTTCTTAAACCCCTTCTGCACAACCCACTTAGGCACATATGTCCTCTTCTCCCGTCTGCTCAGCACTTCACCATTACCTCCAGTGTCTGTGTCGAAATGTATGACTAGATTTACCATGCATAGCAGCATTTAAGTATCTTAAACTCCTACTCAGGGTTTTTTATTTCAGAATTCAGTTATTTATTTGCAACAGCTCAAGATCTGAAAGTCTGTCTGTTATGCTTCACTGAAAGCTTAGGTGCCTGAGCCTATCAAAGATGGGAGCCTTCACAGATATTGGTTTACTGGACAACAGCCATTGATTCAAATTCCAGTCCTAAACATAATTAGTAGAGGGTAGAGTTCTTTCTGCTAACAGGATGTAATGGAGTCTCATATATTTATACAAGCCCTCAAATATAGTCATAAATTGCAAGAAAATACAGTATTTTATTCTTTACATGTTCTTTTGATGACTTAATTGGCTGAAAAGGAGATTAAGTATGGGCTATGAAAGCAATTGTAATAATTCCTGAAGAAAAACATCTCTACATACAGCTGAAGCCATTTTTCTTCTCATAAAATACACAGAAATTTCCATTTAGAGGTTTGCTCACAAAAGTTAAGGTATATTGAATGAAATTCCTTTTTAAAAATAGGGTAGACAAGTTGAGAGAAAACTATCAATAGCAAGATAGGGACCAAGTAATGCAAAATTTTAATTGGATCCTGCAGACAGACCCTTAGAGAAAAGAACTAGAAGTTTAAGTTGACAATCCCTTTCTATTAAATTCTGTGTTGAACTAGCAAAAATTAAAAACTACACACACACAAGTAATTGTCCTGGGCTCCATTATAATAAGCTGTATAGGGAAGGAAGGCAGAATCAGAGTAGAGCAATGCAGTGTGTTAGGAAATGGGGGAGTGAACTGGAGTGAAAATGCAGCCAAATGGGTGCAAAAATAAATACTATTAGAATGTTGGAGCTGACTCATCCCTTCAGCAGGTGATGGTGCCTGTGGCACTGTCAGGATCACTCCTGGCACTTGAAGGATCATTGTGGAGGGGAATGCAATAGTAGGAACGCAATAGTGGCGAAGACGGAAAGTGCATGCCACAGTAGCTCCCCATGTTTTCTGAAATATCTACAAATTCCTATTCATAGAGGCCTGAACATGAAAAAGCTGCTGTCACAATCCTGAAGGGGTAAATAGGAGATTTCTGTCCCACAGTAAACTATGCCAGAGACAGGGAAAACTGGAAGGAAAAGATAAGAGGAGAGCAGATGTTTGACACGCGGTACCATAGAGGAAGCCTATACTGTGGCTGCTGAAATGGAAAGATCCCCTGTGAGAACCATGTCTTAGAAAGCAGCTGCCAAGTCAAATAGCCATTAAATCTCAGCAGAAACAAACATCATTGCACTGTGCTGTGTCTCTTTAGTAGACCCAACAGCAGTTCACACTGGGCTGGTATCAACTGTACCATGCAAAGCCTGCATGAAAACACAGGTCAGAGTGACAAAAGCACGCACTTTTAATTAAGTGGTTTGAAATTAAATGAAAAATGTACTGGGAGAAATCAGCTGACATTATATCATTGCTAGTGCAAAATACATCTTCCAGTTAGGGATAGTATGGATCTTTCCCATCTCTAGTCCTTTCTCAGTGGCTCCTGAATACCTGGGCAAAAGGGCATGTAATTATTTCATGAATCTGGTCATTCTTTGTGTGCAGAGAAACCCTGTCAAAAAGTAAGGGAAATGAGAAACTCACAATGCTTCCTTCCACAGAAGGCAACTGTTATATATTTTGTTGGGAAAGAGAAAAAAGCTAGTTATCCCAAGGCACACGTGTCTAACTTCAGTGTGGTAATCAGCAACCAGTACAGAGTAGTAGGAGAGAGATGGACTACTACATCAGTTCAGCTGATGCCTAGAATAACATGGACAATTTTCTCTTCTGTGTCAGAGAAGAGAAATTTAAAGCAAGTAAAAACTTGAAGAGAAGGTTCAGAATTTGGATCGTGCAAGCATGCAGGGAAACAAAGGAAGTCAGCTTTAATATCAAAAAGGGAGGATGTGCTGCTGCTACAACAATTCCTTTCCACAGTCAGCCATAAAAAGCACATTGTCCAGTTACAAAAATCTCCATGCTTAAAACAAGCAAACAATGAAAGCCTTAACTTTCTCCCACCCCACCTCACCCAACCAAATCTACCCTTTCTCTGCCATAATAATCAAGGATATTGATACTGTATGCTTTATCAATCCCATTTCTATCCTGCCTCTTCCAGCTAGTGCCACCTGCATTTCAGTTGTGAGGAAAGAGAAGGTAAGGTCCTACTCACAACAATTCCACGCTTCTGTTGCAGACAATCCCTCTTTCTTGTCTGGCTAATTAGTGGAGGCATTAAAATTCCCTTTCTCCAGCAGGAAAAAGGAAGGACATAAAGCAGACTTGTTGGAAGGCCATGATGCTTGAGAGCCATAGAAGATGACTTGATGCAGGCCATTTATTCTTTCTGATTTCTGATATGCTATCCTAGAGAAATCTGTATAAGGTCCAGGAGTGACAAACCAACTAGATCTTGCTGTGATGGCTGGACAGGTTTAAAGTAGAAGGAATAATGGCTCTGTGACTGATAGATTTGAGGGAAATAGTCTTAGGGATAAGAGACAAGAGACTTGGAGGAGTGTTAATGATAAAAAAAAAATATTGAAATTATACCTCCTTTGAGACAGGAACAAGGAGCTGACAAATTGTTGAAGAACAGGAAGAAGTTGGCAGAACTTGGAGAGAAGAGACATAATAAGGGATTTATAGATATCTTTTGGGTGCCTATTATGCTGAGGCCAAATCATGTATTGTTGATTGAGGCTACACATGCTTTCAGGAGCCAGTGCGTTACTTGCTATGAATAAAAAGGACATATGGGAGAAAAAATTGCATGAATAGCGTATAATATAAAATTAACTGTAATTGGGGTAGATGTATGACTAAGGGCAATAAGAACAAGCAAGGCAAATGCCATGGCCCAGATCCAACAAAATATTTATGCATTCAACTTCTAACTGCTAACATTAGATGGTAATAGCTTTCACAGCAGGTAAGCTCATAAATCATTTGTTGAATCTAAGCCTAAGGCTGTTTCATGTTAATCCAATGATTTTAAAAGTAAGGTTTACTGAACATATTTACAAATTTTAAAAATATAGTTAATAGTATCAAAATTATATAGGCTGACGGAACTGTGCTTGTTCCTTCTGGAGAAGTGATGGCTTTGGGTAGAGCTAACAGCAGTTCTCCCTTTCTTATGAAGAAGTTAATGAAGAGGATGGAGCCAGGTGCTTCATAGGTGTGCAGGCTGGGAAGACAAGAGAGACTAGGCATAACTTGAAACAAGAGAGGTTCAGGCTGCATGTCAAGGAAAGTTTTTTCATGATGGAGACAGTCAAGTGGGGAAACAAGTTATCCAAAGAAGTCATGCACCCATTCTTGGAGATCTTCAAGGCTCAGCTAGACAAGGTTTTGAATAACCTCGACTGGTCTCACAGCTGATCCTGCTCCAAATAGCTGAAATAAATGGCTTCTTGAGGCCCCTTCCAAATTCAATCATATGATCTCATGAATAGATTTTCACCACTTCAGTGTGCAATTGCAGCCTTATTTTACCCAAGAAATATGCTAATGCTATCTTTTTTTATATCATGAAGGCATATGGCTATGTGTGTTTGCCTCAACTAAGGTGTTTTCTTTCATGAGATATCCTATTTAGTGATTTTTAAGCCAGGAATGGACATAAAAGGAATTGGAGAGCAAAAAAAAAAAAAAAATTCCAGTGAGCTTGCATGTACCACAGTGCAATAACTGTAGAAGGAGGATCTGGGTGTCAGTCAGAATGGATGAAAAAGAAAAGGTTAATAAAGTAGAGTGAAGCAGATTGAAATATGTTCCACATTCATGTGAAGCAACACAAGATTGCAGAAAGAAATTGGCTTGTATTGACAATAGTATCAATGCTAGTGTCTAAGTAAGCTCTCACCAAAAATGGAGGGAGGCCTCTAAAACATTGAAAGACTCCTAAATGATCCCAGGTTGGTGAGCAGGAATTTTCTGGACAATTTTCCTACACCTGGCCATCTAAAATCCACCTAACATGCACATTAAAAGAGCTGATATAATTTCAGCAAATTGACAACTTGGATTTTATGTGGTACAAGTTTCAAAAAATGTAGAAAGAGCAACAATTTCAAACAATGCTTATGTCATGTCACTATGACCAATAGCTGGTGCCATAAATAAAACATAGGTATTTTATGACTATGATAACTGAAAAGTGGACATAAATATTCTGAATCAGCTATAGACCTACCAAGATGATTTTCTGATATTGACTTTTTTTTCTTCTGTATTGATGCATTTATAAGCTAAGTCAGTCAGTAAGTACTCTCAGAATGTGCAACAGCTCTTTAGGAGCCATTAAAGCATATTGAACTAATGACCCATGGATAATCAAAGTGTCTCATTCACTTAATGATGGATCCTTCATTCTAGTTCCTTTGAACATATTTCATTTGATTTTCTTTTTGGTAATAAAAAGTGGACATTAATTATCTCAAATACTATAAAAATCCTATTGAACACCTGCATTTTAAAAATAGTCTTTTTATTTTGTTTTGATTGTCTTAGAAGATTTTGTTGAGAAAAGAACGATTATTTTTCCTAATTTGTTCTAAGAACCTACTTCTTTGTCCTAGTATAGCTCAGTATTAAATACTTTAGTTGCAAATTTTATCATATTTTAGTTCACTGTCACCACCATTATTGAAATAGCAACATCATGTCTGGATTCAAGGCAAAACAGATCCTTGTTGGGGAAGATGTAAATAAAATAGAGGTATTGCCTTCAAATCCTGACTTTCAAAAACTTTGTTCACTAGTAAATATATTTGAGAATGGTTGTTGAATAGGACATTTAGCAGTATTGCTGGAACACCTGATGATAATCAAAGAGACACCTACTCTTCTGTGCAATTTCTAAAGCTAATCAACAGCAAATCATCCTCCTGATCAGTCTTGTACCAAAAGAAAAAAAAAGCCAACCCCACAGAAAATAAAACAAAAATAAAGAGAAAAAAACCCCAAACCAACCAAACAAAAACCACACACAACCCCCAAACAAACAAACAATCCACCCACTGCCGTACATCTGAAGGGAAAAATATGTACCAAAGGTGGAAGGAAATGAAGTTAACAGATGGACAATGAAATACTTTTGACTATTCTTGGATTACACAGAATATTTGTTGCAGAATCAAGGAATCTAAATTTCAAATCCATTGTGTTGCCCAAGCAACCGGTTCTCTGTGGCTAAACAATTGAAACTCACATATCTATGACTCTGTGCAAAATGCTAAGTGATATCATCTGATAAGTGATATCATCACACTTTTTATGCTAGCTTGAGTTTTTTCCATTGCTTCCCATTGCAAGAATGTTAAAAGGAAAAATTACTATATAACCAAAGCATTTTAGAAACATTTCTGATTCTGAATATTCAAACTGGTTATCCATAACAGCAGCAGCACAATGAAGACCATATGGAACAGGTCTGGTCCTGACTTTTCTGACTTGTTGCTTTAATTCCTTCTACTTCACATTTAATTTCTTGGAGGATTTGCGGGGGCATTGTTATGGTAAATTGTCAGCATCTCGAGTTCTTCAGTGGGAGCAATATGATGTTTATGTTGATGGTTTCTTCTTCACTTTATGGTTCACTTAGGACCATTTTTGTATTTGCTAACTTGTTTTTACACTTCTGCATGTTTTTTGCTGGACTGCCTCTCCACCTTTCTTCCAAATGTACTTATTTGGTACTTTTTACATATAGGTAGATACTATTTCTTTATTTTTTTAATCCCCAAAACCAGTTTTTCCCATATCTACGTTTCTGTAATTGACCATGAATGAGTTTATTACCATGGGATAACCCATCCCCTGTCACCTCATGCTCTCCCTGTGACAAATCCTGTGTCCCCCATTTCTCAAGCCCTGTGCTGTGGTACCAGTACTGTATTTCTCTACCTTATGATGTTACCATAGTACCATAAATATTTAATTCTGTGTAACACTGCTTGTTTCTGCTATCTGTAGAAAACAATGGTTTCACTATACACAGACAACAAAAATAAAACAAATTAGCTGCAGACAGTCAATTAGAAGAATTGCTACAGCAGTTAAACTAGAGCAAAGCTTAAGTCAGACATTGTCTTTACTTATTTACAGCAGGGTTATCAAATAATGCTAATGGTGGGAAAAGAAATAAAGGTACTGTGTAGTGTATATTCAGTCATCTATTCATTTTACAAAACAAGCCCTTTTTCTAGAATTTTAAGATCTTTTAAATTTTAAGAGGTTCTCTATACTGCTACATTACTACTGCATTGCATGATTATAATAAATCTTTCCTGGCAAATAACTATATAATAAATATTCTATCTCCCACCTCCACCTAAGCTTATGTGATTAAGTTCCTGGATGATACCATAAAATTTTCTGCTTCCTTGTATTAATGCCATATTTTAGATAGGTAGCAACCCTATTTTATAAGGACAGATAACCAGTTGTGATGACTCTTTGCAGATTTTTTTTTCAGCAAAGAATCTTTGGTCTTGCTACCCCTACAGTTTGACAGCACTGAATTTGCTGTCTTAAAACTGGACCTCAAAGACTATCTGTTTATCCAGCCTTTCTCCAAGGAGGTTGGTTAAACAGCCATAAAATTTTGCCTATGGCAAATGAATCTGCTTTCCTGAATATCTGCAGTATGTCTTACTCTCCTCCCTTCTTCCTTGAGGGACAAGTGCAGGAATGCTGTGACATCTGAAGTAGCTTATGTTGTTTTCTAAAGAAATTGTCAAGACTTTGTAAAATAACCAGTTTAGATGGCATATTTGTTTAACAAAAAAAAAAAATTAAAAAGTAAGCAGGCTGTGGTTTTGTATTGTTAAGTTTCTGACCTTTATCACTGAATGAAAGTTTATTTTAGTATTTTTGCTCAAAATTACCAAAATTGCTTACTGAACAACAATCTGTTTTAATGGAATGATAAAAGAGTACCTTATTCTTTCAATGGTTGTTTATCTTCCTTAAGGATTGTTAAATATTCATTTTACCCCACAAATTTTCTAAACAAGATTCTCTTGCCTAGGTGTTAAGAAAAAGTGGAAACTTCAATCCCAGTCCCAGTTCAAAAATCATGTGTGTGTGCTATATTAACCAGTTAATACAGGAGAAATATCTTTCTCTCTTAATACCATGTGAAACAGAACAGTTTAAAAAAGTGGAGATAAGAACATAGCCCCCAGGAGCAGCATCCTTGTATCCCATCTGAATATAAACACATTCATCAGTTTTTATTTCAGTTCTTACAGTCTGATAGTTATTATATTAAGCATTGAGACTTATGCATGGATCCCGAAATCCTGCAGATAGAAGATAAGAAGTCAAGCAAGTTCCTATGGAGATCTGTTGGATGCTGCTGAATTATGATAAAATTCTTTTATTGAGGTACTTAACTGTTGATTTTTTTAACTTAAACATCATAAAATTTAAAAAGGATTAGGCATGAATAATACTGTAGTCAATGGGAATTATACTGCAAAAATCTGGATTTTCTTTCCTTCATGTAGGGATAATAGAAATCTCCATACTTCTGTGTTTGTGGATCTGTGCTTTCTTGAGAACGAGCCTCAAGTCAACTCTAATTTTACACACATATACTTGTTCTTCCTGAAACTTGAAAAATAATAATACTGTTCTCTTACCCATGGTCTCTAAATGGAAATTACTAACTGCTTTGCCTGAAAGGAACACCTAGTAACTTATGTCAGCCAAGTTATTTTAGAATTCAGGGTTTCAAATGAGAAGCATCATTTTAAAAGGAAAAAAGCCCACAGACTTCCTGCAAAAAGATTTTTATTTGCCAGCTGCACAGGCTAGTACAACAAGTGCCTAAACCTGAAAAAAAAAAAAAATATTGTACAGCATTTCAGAGCTTTTATACTGTAATTGTAAAATATCTGGGAGGTTTGCCAGACTCAGTCAAAAGAAGAGCACAGCATTTTCTCATCACTAATAACAATGACCTGAAGCCACGTTGAAGATTGTAAGGTCAATTTCCCTCTTAAATTGAAAAAAGAAAATAGGAGAACAGATGTGGGTAGTTGCTTCTGTATTTATAAATTGCATGACAGCTGGGTTAGGCTATATCATCTCCAGTTTCTATGCAGTTAAGGTGTTTTTATTGAATCATTCATACTAATCAGATAAAAGTGTTAAGGTGCACTTTTAAGCTATTACATAACATAGAAAAAGCCGCCAGCTTCATAGTATACATTCAAAATTGAGAATTTTTCTTCATTAAATATGTTCAGATAAGTTTACCATGTGGCACGCACATTTCAACGAGAATTTTCTGGATTTGAATGATCGGCTCTGAACTGATACAGCAGAAAGGCATGTATGTGATGACAAAATGAGTGCATTTTAAATAAAAGTGCAACTACATAAAGGGCTAACTACAGAACACCAGATATTTATTTATTTGGTGTCTTTGGGCTTGTAGGGGTTTTTGTGGGTCTTTTTTTTTTTTTGGTTGGTTAGTTGGTTGGTTTGGTTTGGGTTTTTTTCATAGTTTAAAATAGCAGAAACAGTAGCTGTGCCACCAACATCCTGATAACATTTATTCCATCATTTCAAGAGCGTACAATTCTAGAAATAAGATTTTTTATGCACAAAAAATTCTCATTTTGTATTATTTCATATATTAAGCTGACCATTTCATCAGATACATAATTTCTTATTATTGACTCATTATGTCTATCTGGTGAAACACAATTTGCACATGCTACACACCAATATTTTTGGCTACTATTTCTTTATACTACATTTACATTAAAGTGCCGACCATCTGCTTGTGGTTGACAGCATCTAGGCAACTCTTTCTTTTAAATCCCAGCATTTTATTTCACCCTTATTGGGTGAAGCATTTAAATTACATCTCACTTCTTTATACTGTGCAATCCATTTCATCTAACCTATGCATCTTAACATCAGGCATAGTAACCTACTGAGCCTAGACCTACAAGAACAAAAAGGAACCTCATGAGCATAGTTTATCTGAAATGTCTTAAATGTCTGTTACAGAATGAGATAAATCTTTGATGATGCCTTCTGTCTCCCTGACATAAGGAAAGACTAGGTGAGTAGTTAGACTTAAAAGATTAACTTCTAACACTTGTATTGGAGTACCAAGCATAAGCTTAGAAGTGAAGTCTCAATTAACTAAGACTAGGAGATAAAACAGTTTTTTAATCATCAGCCAAGCATTTGATCCGTAGTTTCTCTAACCTATCTGATGCATACATCAATTATTTCAGAAAAATATTTTGGTGAATGTGGTAAAATACTTTTAATAGATAACAAACAACAGACGGAGGGTATGGTGGCTGTTCAGAAAGGGCAAAGAAAAAAATAAGATAAATAGAATGAATCAGTTTTATTACAGAGTCCTCTTTCTCCCTGAGTTTTAGAAAAATTGGTAAGATAAGTTAAGGCAACCCTCAGGCAGCTTAAACTTGTGCAATCAGCCTTTACACAGCAGATTGTCCAAAGTCTCTCTGTCCCTGGCAATATAATAAGGGTCACATTTACATGTGGGTGATCTGCTTCTGAATGACAACTGAAATATTTAGAATCAGACAAGAAAAAACAGAATACTTTACACATTACTCCTCACATCCTTTACAAAGTCCTTTTCAAGAATGAGTGCTTATTTACGACAGACAGTGCAAGGAGAGGACTCCCATGCCACAGGGAGACCAAAGTCCCCAGGTGCAGCACCATGTGCATATAGCTCTTGAGCCCAACAGGGGTGATAGTTTTGCTCCCTCACTCCATTTCAGTAGCTGGAGCTGCTACAGGAGATGGAGGGAACAAGAGATGCTTGGGTCCCTTTATAAGACCAGCAGCAGCACTTCCTCCTCCTGCAGCCCTGCCAGCCTCCCAGCTGTGCTGCATTGGCTCAGTGCTCCTATTAGGGCCTCTGGGCACTACAGTAAATAGTGAGCATTAAGGGATATAACATGCAGCAAAGTCTAACAGTGTTCATGCGTCACTAATTACCATAATGAGAAACTTGCAGCACATCAGCCAAGAAGAATTTGCATTGATTGTTTTTTCCCCTGTTCTTCAGCTAGAATAGGAAGAATTCCCATGGATCTCCACTTGACCTTGAGGGCTTCTTCTGCTCTTTCTGTGTGTAGATATTCCTTAGAGGTGCACGTGAGGCGGATGAATAAACACGGATTTAACCCCAGAAATTATTTGTCTCTTACTAGGCCTTCCTACCGAGAGTGTATATGTAAATTCTAGTCATGACCAAAGAAAAAAAAGTTCAAATTTCATCTGATCTCAGTTGGCACAGGCACACTGAAGAGCAACTGCTGTTTTCACACTGCTCCTAATTCACTGTAAGGCCCTGCTGCATGTTAGCTATTGATTTTAGACGCTTCTGCTGTTGATTACAAATAGTGACTCATGAAGTATGGATTCCTACTCCACTACTGCAGGGTTAATATTAGAATTACTTGAAGATGAAATGCTCATGAAACACCACTAGTGGCTAGAACAACTTCTTAACAACAGAGTGTTTTGTTAAAACCCATCTTCTGTGATGAATCTATGTTTACTGGATAAAAGACAACAAAGAAAGTTTCTGGAGTGCAAGATATGATACTGAAAGGCCTCCCAGGCCATTGATGGCTATCCTCTGCTCTAACAGGCATTTCCTGCTTCCTATAATCCATTCAAAAATGTATTAAGCTCCACTTTAAAGGTACTTAAATTATTTCCCTCTTTTACTTTTATTGGAAGGCAGTTCCAGACAGGTGGAAGGTGGCTAGACAGTTGTATTGATCTCTAAATTCCCTGGAAATTCTATTTATAAAATGTTAAGCATTTTGTTAAGGATTTCCAAGTGGGTGTTTCTGATGGCTCAATACATAACAATTGTTCTGCTGATAACAATCCTCTGCGTGTTTCATTTATAATGATCCATTTTATTTTCCTTGTAATAATAGCATATTGCCATTTCATGCAGCTGTTACATGCACTTTATGAGTGTTCCACTTCTTTTTTTAACATAATCGACTCAGTCCTTTGAGTTGCCAAGCCCCTGATCTCTGATTCCAGTGAAAGATACCAATACCCTAAGGTAAGTGCTGTACCCAAGGACCTTGTTTCAGGTATACACACTTGGTTTTTTTTAGTCATGTATTTTACACAGATTCATACAGACTGGCTGGGATTGGAAGAGGCTTCTGGAGATCTTCTAGCTTAGCTTCCCGGCTACAGCAGGTTACACAGGATTGGGTCCAGGCCGGTTTTGAGTATTGCCAGAGGAGCAGAATCCACAACCACTCCGGGCAGCATGTTCCAATGATCTGTCACCCTCACAGTTAAAAACTTTTCCTCACATTCAGATGACACTTCCTGTGTTTCAGTTTGTACCTGTTGTGCCTTGTTTTGTCACTGGGCACAACTAAAGAGAATTTGGTTTCATCCTCTTGACATCTTCCTGTAAGACATTTATATGCATTGATAAGATTCCCTCTCAGCTGTCTCTTCTCCTGGCTAAACAGGTCCAAATCCCTCAGCCTGATGGAGATGCTCCAGTACCCTAATCATCTTCAGAGCCCTCTGCTGGGCCCTCTACCACAGTATTTTTCTCAGACTGGGGAGTAGAGAACTGAACACAGGACTCTGGATGAGGCCTCACCAGGGCTCAGTAGAGGGACAGGATCACCTCTATTGCCCTGCTGACAATGCTCTTCCTAATGCACTCCAGGATCCCATTGGACTTCTTGGCCACAAAGACACACTGCTGGCTTATGGACAGCTTGTTGTTCACTAGGACCTCCAGGTCCTTCTCCACAGAGCTGCTTCCCAGCAGGTCAGCCCCCAGCCTGTGCTAGTGCATTGGGTAATTCCTCCCTAGGTGCAGGATCCTGAATTTGCCTTTGCTGGACTTCATTGGGTTCTTCTCTGCCCAACTCTCCAGCCTGTCCAGGTCTCACTGAAAGGCAGAACAGCCTTCTGGTGTGTCAGCCACTCCTCCCAGTTCTGTATCATCTGCAAACTTGCTCAGGGTGCACTCTGTCTTTTCAGCCAAGTCTTTCATGAATAAGTGAAACAAGACTGGACCCAGTACTCACCACTGAGGTGCACTGATAAACTATAGGCCTCCAACCAGACTGTGTCGCTGATCACAGCCCTCGGAGCCCTGCCATTCAGCCAGTTCTCAATCCCCCTCACTGTCCACTTCTCTAAACTTCTTTTTCTCTACATGTTTAGAGATGATATTCATGAGGAGTTGTTCCATCACCTCACCAGGGATGGGGGTGAGGCTCACAGGCAGTCAGCTTGCTGCGCACCCTTCTCACTGCCCTAGGGATCTCAAATTCCACCATTTCATGGTCACTCCTCTCCTTGAGCTTCACATTCTCCAGCAGTCCCTCCTTGCTGGTGAGAATAAAGTCCCATATAGCAGCTCTCCTCATAGTTCCTCTATTACTTGGAGAAGGAAGTTATCACCAGTGCATTTCAGGAACCTTCTGGATTGCTTATGCCTGGCTGTACTGTCCCTACAACATGCATTGGGGTGGTTGAAGTTCCCCATTTAGACCAGGAATTGTGAGCATGAGGCAGCTCCTATCTGTCTATAGAGGGGCTCATCTGCTCAGTTTGGCCAGTCAGGTGGCCTGTGGCAGACCTCCATTATAACATCACCTATCCCTCCCTTTAATCCTGACCCATAAACTCTCAGTCAGCTCCTCACCCATTCCCAGGCAGAGCTCCATGCACTCCAGCTGGACATTGACATAGAGGGCAATGCCCACTTCTTGTTTCACCTGCGGATCATTCCTAAAGAGCCTGTATCCTTCCATTCCAACCCTCCAGTAATAGGAGACACCCTACCATGTCTCCATGATCCCAATAAAATCACAGGCCTGCAGGCATGCTCTGTCTCTGTGCATTGATCTGATTAACACAGTCTACTGTATTTCTAAGATAGTCATGTTTGATTCAGCCATATCTTTAAAAATTTAGCACATTTTTAAGTAATTTTGCCCTCAACTACAAGGTCCACATTCTGGATTCAGTTATCTTGGTTAAAATGTGGATTAAAAAGTGAACAATAAATTACTCTAGAACTCATTTTTGCTTAAAGAAAAGTAAAACTTAACTCTTCTTTTTTTGTAACGTTTATGAATATAAAAGGTAAATGCCATGTATGGTAGCAGCGTACTCACTTCCTGTAGTCACACTTGCTGTCATGATTCTGCTCATCAGTTCTGAAGTGGGGTTACAGTGATGGCATGTAAACAACAGAAGTCTCCACTGCATCATCCCCATGCAAGTAGGTTCCTAATGCTGTGTTGCTTCTTAGCTTTAAGGATCCAAACTGATCCAGCATTTGGTCTGGCCTCACATTTGAAGGATGCAATGC
The DNA here is from genome assembly GCA_024500445.1 of Entomyzon cyanotis. Lineage (NCBI taxonomy): Eukaryota > Metazoa > Chordata > Aves > Passeriformes > Meliphagidae > Entomyzon > Entomyzon cyanotis. Next base: position 56,756,485 of record JAKEPQ010001016.1, on the reverse strand, counting down.
TCTTATGCACATACATTTTTTTTAACAGAAAACAAACACTAAGAATGCAACTGGGAAACAACTAAACCTACATATCAAACTTCTGTGTGAATACATTCTGCACCTCACTGGTGTATAGAATACCCGACGATTTTGACTGTTCCCTTCCTATATCTGACACTCTTACCATTATCCATTATATTAAATGAAAACTGGACCCCTTTGAAGTTAATGGAAAAAAGCCTTCCTACTTTTAATGTGGATTATTATCTTTCAGTAAGGTTACTGCATGGATTGAATCTTTGTGCTATCACCAAGTGCTGTCCCTTGACTTGAAAAGGACTCTGCAAACATGTAGGTGCTCATGTTATTATATGCTGCTGAAGGATGTGAACATTTTACTTTGAAAAAGAGCCTTAAAAAATAACAGCTAGTAATATATCTCATTGGACTGCTGTGAGATCACTCACAGAGTACAAATTAGTATTTGTACTATGAAGCACCTTTGGATGTTTGGATGAAAGATGATGTGTTTAATCACAAAGAATTAAAATTAATCTCTCCATGGAATTTTTTAAGAATAAGGAGGTGAGCAATACAGTTTAATTAGTAAACTAATAAAAATTAAAAATGCCTAATAATGTACAATTTATATTTCTCAATGGAAAGCAATATTATGCTTAGATTATAGTCAAGATAATATTATTAGTAGAATAACTGAGTCAAATTAATCATGACTGAAAATCTGATTATCACAAGGGATCATGCTGCTACCATAGACTTCACAAACCTTTCCTTTTATCTTCTTATTACAACACCAAATTTCTCCCTCTGTGCAGAGGGTGTACAGGATTTTCAGTTTTCAGTATCTTTAAACTGCTGCTTTGATATTCTAATGCACATCTTGTGAATGACGGGCCTCAAATTAATTTTTTTCTTACAAAGACGAAACTACAGACAAGGACAACTGTTTTTAATAATATTATTTACAAGGTGATAATATGCAATTTGTTACTTGTCAAAACAGCAGGAATTATGCTCTCATTCAATGTTAAATATAATTAGCTAATATTTTCCAAAGGACATGCAGACAGAAGAGGTGTCTATATTTTTAACATTGTCGCAAATTTCATTGTTTGCCTTCTTTTGGTTTTGCTGTAAGAATGCGAAAATTTAAGTTATGGTTTATAAATGTTTGTTTGAATGCTCAAAAAAGGTTCCAGTATGCTCAAAAAAAATCTATTATAAAGAAGTTGGATTCCCTCAGCCCTACAGGCATTCATGTTCAATGTACGAAAAAACCTAGAAAGATCTTTTAAATGAAATAGTTATGAATTAAATTGTGTATAAGGAAGTATTACATAAATTTTCCTCTGGGATTATTTAAAAAAAAAACAGTAAACCAAAAAAAAACCCAAAAACTTCTAGCATTTGTAACTTTTAAAAAACTTTTTCTCTCAAATAAATTATGTATAATACATTGTACCTTTTCTTTTTTTGGCTAATTAAAGCAATTTCCAGATTATTTAGTTGGGACTAATGCAGTGCTGTGATGCTCTTGCTTGATGGAAAGGGGCTCTACAAGCCTATAGTAAAAAAAAGCCCAACTCTAAAGAGTTTACAATAAAATTATGAGAAAGGTACAAAGCAGAAAAAGAAGAACAAAAGTACATCTTGGTGGCATGCAATATATTTTAGTACAGAAAAGTTGTGGGTACAATTTGTAGTAAATCAGACTAGATCTGCTCTTCTAACTGCATCCACCCCAGGGAGGGAAGCTTGGCAGCCAGCCTCAGAAATAGTCTCCTCTAGGTCAGATTAGTTGTATTTGCATGAGCAGTTCTTGGCTTTAGATCTTTTCTAGGCCTAGTATAGTTTATACAAGGGTCCATTTTTAAATAGAGACAGAGAGAGGGAGTGTGTATATAAATACATATTTATATTTTTGTTGATCTGACTGTGTCAGTGTGTATGTATGTGTGTATGTATAATTATTGATGTGAGGGTTGAGGAAAGGAGTTTAAATTAATGTGTCAGAAATAATGAGAGAATTATGTTTCAGACGACCTAAATGTTTTTTTATAACATGAAAATGTGGCCATATGTCATACATTTTGAGGCAGTGTCGAAGGACATGGGAGTGTAGGAAGTTCCCCAGCCTGGTAGACAATAATGGACTGGTCAGGGCAGGGGGAGCAAAACCCCTCTAATCTGTAAAGTCTACAAAAACATTTGTTGGGGTGTGCAATCCACTGAAAACGTGCTTGGATTTCATTTAGAAAGGAAGTGCTTGGGTCAGAAGAGAACTTGGAAACAAACATTTATAAACCACGAGCAGTCAGTACACTAACACCAAAACCGAGCAGGAGAAAGAAAATACTTGATATATAAATAACACTAATGAACTACAAGAAAGCCACTGGAATCAGACATTTCTGTAAGGATTACTAGTAAGGATTAAAAAAAAAAAAAAGAAGTTTTTTTTGTATTCACCCCACCTAGATTCAAATGTCTAATAAACTTTAAAATTATCTTTAAAAAAAAAATTAAAACCTGATTTAAGAGGTTGAATGTAGAATCTCTCTGGAGACTCTTTCACTCCCAGTGAGAGAAACTGTCTCTGGAGAAGCCTGTTTTGCTGTACTAACTATGGAAAAACCTAAGGCAACTTCAGTCTTAATAATTAAGTCCTTCATTTTAAATATCTGTAGATGGTTGGGTACCTAAGTGAGGTGATTACATGCTACAATTCTCAGTCTTGCTTCTCTTTATATCTCAGGAGTAACCATCCCAATTGCAATTCATAGCAATGACAGGTATTTCAGGGGGGAAAAATGAACAAAAATTCAACCAACCAACCAAGAAGATCCCAAACCAGAGTCAGTAGGTGAGGCAGGAGGCAAGAAGAAAACGGAGGAAAGGGGTCCTGTCACTTTTATCCAAGCAATATAGATCCCACTTGTTAGGCACATACCTTTCAGATTACAGACCATGTGGGAATGCAGCACAATAAAGGGACCCCACCACATCAGCTGCTGAGATACAGCCAATATTTAGCCAAGATTACGAGAATCATGGGGGAAGGAAAGGAGTCAAGGGGGAATCTGATATGGCAGTTTAAAGGCCAGGGCATATACTTGAGAGATGATAATTATAAAACCTGATTTTGTTGATTTTTATGAATTTTACATTAGATCTCAATAATTTGAATGCTAAAGCAGTCCAGGGGAAAGAAGCTAAAAGACAGGCTTGTCCTTACAGTGCCTAGGCAATAGAAACAAGGCAATAGTAGTAGACAGCAGAAATAGGAATGCATGCCCACTGTATGCCCAAGTTTCTTCTCCCTTGCTTTTCTTCTGGTCCCATGATTCTTCTAATCTTGACCATAAAATACGCTGGAGGTTTAGTGGTAAGGGACCCCCACATTAATCACCTAGCTCCTCCTTTTTCAAGAGATAGGGTTGGTGGTCCTCAAGGCTAACATGGCAGAGGAATTGTTTCTTGGAAAAGTGATCTAACTGACAGGATACAGTACAGAAGAATCTACATCTGTGATCTCTGCCAGTCTAAATATTGCTTGTAAATCTTGCATATTCTTTCTGCCCAGCACAAGCAGAATCTCCTGGTGAATCTCCTTGGCATGTGTAGTAAGAGGATATTAGATTAAAAAAATAATTTTTCTTAAATGGAGGAAACTTTGAGTCTGCCATCCTGCCATTTTCTTAGACTGAAACATCTCAGTTTGTTTTCTAGATTCCCAATTGCCTTTAAAGATCATACTTTCAGTTTCTTTGTGCCTCACTTTCCTGTTTTCTCTCTTACGATAATAGTTATGTTTCCCTGCAAGAGTAAAGGAATTCATATTTGTAAACTGCTCAGACACTCATATAGTGCAGACCAAACAAGAACCTAGATAAAAATGTTTAAAACTAAATGCAATATATTTCCAATAATGCTCTCCTTCCCTTTATGAAAACAGAGAGCATAATAAAAACTAGCAGATGGAGCTTTCTAGAAAACCTCTTACTGCCTAAAAAAATAAGGAAGTTGTTTGATCATACTACAAATATTACTCAAATACTTCTGTCAAGGTCAGATTCTGGCAAGTGTCATTTTCTATCTGCTACATGAAGTACTACATGTTCAAGTTACTGTGCAACTACCCCAGGGCTTGCAGAGTTGTTGCATGTAACTTTTCAGAACCATTTTGTCTAACATTTTTATCTACATTTGTTTCTCCTTTGTTCTGGCTCTACCTATGTTTCTTCTAATTATCCATTTCAATTTATGTTGGCCCAGTCTCGTTCTAAGTAAGTTCAATGTCCTTAAAGATGCATAAGTTAATACCTGTTTAAAGTACACTGGAGAGACTCAAAGCTACACAATCATTTTGTATATGATACACTGTGCAAACGAAGGCAGGCAGAAGAGTATAATTTATAAATATTAGAGTATAATTTATAAATGAGATTCCAAGGAGTGTATCCCAAATGGATGTTCTTGAATACAAAGCATGTCTATAAAAACAAGCAAATAAAAACTCCAACAAAACTTTTCTGGTTTTAGGTCATCTGTATACAGTGACTCATAGTTCTACTTGGAGAGAAAATTAACTGCATTTCCAAGGTGAAAGGTCAGCCGAAAAGCTTTTATATAATACAATACTTTACTGTTATGTCCTAATGTGGGAGAAACCTTGTAATGAAAAAGCTACTTTATGTTAATTTGTGGAATCTATTATAAAATACAAAGTTATATATCCCTGTCTTTTATTTTTTCAGTAAAATTACACTTTTGTGTCACCAAAGCTTCCAGCTTTCCCTATGTTTCACAAACTTCTCCGTTACAACCTATGAGGTGAAAAATTCACCTCTGATGGTATTGTTACCACAAAGCCACTGTCTGATACTAATATATAATAGCTGATGCATTAGCTATGTTCTACCATACAATTGCCATTTATTTTATCATTTCAAAGACCATTTTCAAAACACAAAAAAAAGCATGAAAACAAGAAAGCATTGGCACCCCTATATAGGGAGAGAACTCTAATCTTTACAACATATAATCCTTTTACAGCTGTTATTATTTTAATCTTCTGTGAAGAAACGCCATTTAACCTGACCGCTGCCGAGGTCCCCTCTCTTTGACAATGGCCAAGGATGACAGTTTTCTGGAGAATGCACTGACACTCTGCTGAGGCCTGATACGCTGCTGAATGTGGGACACTGCAAAGCTAAAGTGGGAGCAAAGGTCAGGGATTAGAATGAATTAAGCAAACGTGGATTAAGAACGATCAATGAGCAGGGACACAGACTCATCAGTCTCTGTTTAGATAATCTGCTTGCTCTGACTAACATTTTCTTCCAACATTACAGCTGAAGAAAATGTACTTGAAGCTCACTCTTGTCAGCTCCTGAGAAACTATCAGTAAATCAGGCAGACAAGATAGTACCCTGAAATGTAAAAACTCTGCCAAGGACTGGTATTGACTCTGATCCCCTGATACTACAAGTACTGTGACTGAAAAGACAGGTCTGCAATCCCAGATGATGAAACCATCAGGTCAGTTGCTCTGAATCAGTCAGTGCATTACTGAGGAAGAACAGGGAGAGGCAACAAATGATACTGTACTAAACTGTGAAAAAGGGCATTCTCCAATGCTATGCTCTATTCGTGATGACAGAAATGTCAGCAAGAGACCTGTCATTTCAGAGGAAATAGCTTGTAGAAAAATATAATCCTACAAACTGATCAGAGAAAATTCTCAGAGTCATAAAAGCTGTGGGAAGAAGTTGAAATGAGTGAAGTTCCCATAAGCCACATGGTGAGTAAGGACATGAAAAGTGTGAAGGGAAGAATTATGACATTGATTCACTAAGAGAAGCCTCATAAAGAATTGGATCTATCAGCCAGTATTTAAAAAAAAAAAAAGTCCCAACTCATGTGCATAGGATTGAAATTTCCCACATTGAGATCTCCTTTTCATTGGTGTATACTCCACTAGCTTGCAAAGTTAAAAAATAAAATGCAAAACCTTCCAAAGAGCTGAAACAAAAATATAGGAGACATTATGCTATAGGAAGCTCCTCAGAAGTGATGACATGTGTGCTGAACATGTCTCACCCAGCATGACCTCATAACATCTCAGATCCTAACCTCAACCCACTTTTGCTTCCCTAAGTGACAGTTAGAGAATTATTATTCTGTATAATCTAGAAACAGAAGAAATTTGTATAGCCAAGTTGCTTTTTTCCTCTGTCACTGCAGGATTAACTGATTTGCCCCACTAGACCGTGTCACAAAGGTACTAAAAAATTTAACAGACAAACCAGTAGGATTTTTGCTCAAGTAAGAGTGAACAGCCAGAAATACCACCTATAAAATTAGGAGAAGGGTTGACTTCTCACAAAGTTACTGATGGTAAAATACTTTCCTGTCAGGGAAGATCTTAGAAACAGCAAATAGTAAAAAAATATATTTAACTTCCTATCTCCTGTTCACAATTCCACAGGACAAGGTCGGTTCCAGCACACGAAGTGCAGGGTATATGAAGAAGGTATTAAAATCAGAAAACAATGTCAAAACAATTCTTTCTTCACATGATGAATAGAGCACTGAATTTGTCCCTTATGGACTGCTAGAATTGAAAGTGACTTGCCTATGTCTAAAAACACACACAGTCTTAAAAGAGTAAGAAACCTCATGATTCATGTCTGCCTCACCCTGAGCTTGCTTTTTTCTTCTCATTTTCCCATGTTTTGGTGTCACGTGAAAGACAAAAAATAATTAACGCAATGCTGGGCCTGAATTCAGTCCAACGTAACTACCATAAAACAGCAGATTGTATCAGGACAAGGATCCACCAGATCCAGCATCCTTCCTTCAACAGTCATGAGTATGAGGGACAGGCATGCCTGGAGTGGTCCTTTCTCCTGGCAAGCTCTTGGCAGCAGTAAGATCTCGAGGGACTACCTGAGACAAAGGCTCTAGACTTCTGTGCTCAATAGAGAAAATGGGGCTGACCACAGTCCTTTTTCTAATTACACTGTTGGCTCCTGAAACATCTTGTGGCAATGAGTTCCGCAATTTAATTACAGGCATGATATGACAAAGTACTTCCTTTGTTTATTCCAAAACTGCTGCATGAAACTTGCATTGAAGGCATTCTAGATTTTGCATTGTGAGAAATAATGAACAGCTGAACAGTTTACCATACATCTGAGATAAAGACCAAATTATCATTCTTCAAACAACTTGAGTTATCTGGTTCCTCATCAAGATCACTAAGAAAAGAATACTCTCAAAAAAATACATAAACATTTGGAAAATGTATTTGTATGAGAACCACAATATCTTGAAAGGAGAGAGGAGAGAAATTATAGCAGCTATTTGTTCATTATTTAGGGCTTCTTTTTGTTTGCTATTTACTAAGGAAGCCTTGCTTTTAAACATTTGCACAGGCAAATTTTGAATTATTTAGTCATGGGAATATCCTAAGATATATACGTTTTTAAAGAGTATTCTGTTGGTGTAAGAGTAGAATAATTCCTGAAGGAACAAAGTTCATAATAGATATGATTACAAATTCCTTTTGCAATCTGCGTAATGCCTTATTCACTCCCTGATATTTAAGGGCACTTACGGAGGGAATGTAAGTGTTATTACAGTGAGTGACATACCATATGGCAAGTAGGATCAGCTGCAGCTTTGAACACTGTTGTCATTTTTCCCCTTACTGTACTACAGTTTTGCACGATGTAATGTTTTCCTGTGGTTGTTCAACAATCTACCATTTAAGCCTGACGTATTATAAAATGCCATTTTAAGGAGTTGCAGCTGAACCTGCTCACTGTAAGTCTTTATTTATTTCACAGATGTCTATCACACTCATCCCACAGGTGCACTCCAACTTTAAAATTTTCCTGGGCCTCATCTTGTGATGCAAGAAAAATGTATTATGCAAGATGAAGAAATGGCAGCCAAAAAAGTAAATGCTGCTAAATGTCATTTTACAATACAACTTGAGCATGCAAATGCAAGTAACCTTAGAGGGTGATAATATTTGCACTCTCAGCTAAATATGATGCGCAAATGAAAGTGGAAGGGCCAGGTCCTGAAAAGTAAAGGTCCTCTCCAGGGTAAAAGTAAAATACAAATGAGGTGTTGTGGGAGGTGGGGGAGGGGAGTGTCCATTAATATGGGAGTCATTTGGGTTTTTTCTATGCTTCTGCTCTACTGTCATCAATGAAAATTTTGGAAAATTGAACTCATATGTAGTTTATTTTCTGCCTTAAGTGGAATTACAGATTGTTTGAGTGTAGTCCTACTGGTCCATTCTCAAAGAGTATCAGACAACGGGCAATGCAAAATGCATAAGCAAAAAAATAAAAAAAAGGAAGAAAATATGTTAAATATTAATTTAACAGGTAACTATAATCACACATTTAAGGAAACACTTAACTGTTTTTTGAAAGTTCTAACAACTGTGAAGAACATTCTCTCTTCATTTCACTACACTGTGTCCCACCTTTCCTCTTTCCTCCTCAACATGCCATGCCTTTTTTTTCTATCTGCAAGTCATCAGCAATGTTGTGATCTAAGATTCAATTTCAAGGTCAAACTGCTGTATGTCTACTGTATGAACCATCCCTTTAATTCAGTTAGGCTGCTGACATACTAGACTGGGAGGAAGATGATGAAAAATAACTAAGGACTTTTTTCAGTGGGAAGTGCCACTGGTCCAAAAAGAGAAAAACATTTTCAAACCTCAGTTTGAATTTTAGATCCCCATTAGAAAACTAGTTTTATTTAAGCACCGGTCAGGAAAACTGTAAAAGAAAACTAGTAGATTCTTCAGTAACAAAGTGTTTGAAAAACACTTTTCTGTGTTAGAACAGTAGTGTTAATAGAAATATTTTCAGTATGCAATCATATAGAATTAAAACCAGTGTTATTTCTAAGTCAAATAAGACCTTCAGTTTGACATTTTTAAAATTAAAGGCTGGATAAATGTGAACATAACAAAAGTTAAACTAGAATGTAAAGGGAATGGCACAATTAAAATACAAATAATTTTAAATTAAATAAATCACCATACTTTGTTCATAATTTTGGAGTATATGTCAATATAGTTGAATACATCTAACTCTACATTCTCATTTCATATTGCTTTTAGTGCCAGTGCTAAGTTACAATAAAACTAATGCCTTGTTTATTAAATTAATTGAGAGTAGATATCGCCTGATAATTTTGGTAAGTTCTTCTCTGATTAATAATTTTGAAATTGTAACGAGAAAACATGGTTTTATAGACAAAATAATGGAAAATATTGAAATTGATTTATAACTGCAATTGAAGTTACTCTTTCATATCAAGGCCTTTACTCCTTACTTCACCTTGCTTGTTTTCATCAGGACTGGAAGACAAAGTAGATTAAAAACTCTGCATCAAGGAAAGCTAAAAATCCCACTCCCTCAATAAGACGTGCATTTCATGTCTTATTTAATCTACTCTAAGTACTGATTTACCAGATCTTTTCTGACTCTTGGTTAATAACTAGAAAGGAGAACCAAAATATCTTAAAATACATATCTTTATTTCTCTATGCAAACAACAAATATTATTATTAGAATCTTTCTTGACAATAGAGTGGTTTCTCTAATAAATTACCCACAGTAAATTTCACTGATGTCAAACAAACACCTAAGGCCTATTCACTTGGAAATCTGAAAGTCTGTTAAAGAAAAAGATTATTAGAGAAAATAGTCTTTAGTTAGTGTACTGTTAATTTTATGAAGTTATGGCCACTTCCTTCTTTTATATGTTTATTAATTTCTTATTAAAGGATTTGCATTTAAATAACAACAACTGCCAAGATTTATGGCTTAAAATATCAGCAAAAATATAATAGAAAGATACTGAAAAGTTTACTGCAATTGATGATGTTGGTTAAAAATTGTACTTTCCTCTTAAAAATTTTTATACCACTGGTGCGCTTACTTATACTTAAAGGAAGTATACATACTTACACTTACTTATGTTATTTATACAGGAAACAAAACCACTTCCTCTCTACAAGCTTTACTTTCCCACTTATAATGCTAGTTTCAGATACTGTCCAAGCTGAGAAAGAAGAGGGTAATTCTTTTGCTCACTCTGATTCTGTGATTCAGAGAAATTTACATAAGTTGGCAAACAAGGAAAAAGAGAGCTATAGAATTAAAAAAAAAATTTTAATGTGATTCTAAAGAAAACAAAGTCTTAAAAAGAAAGTTATGACAGCAGGTTACTGAAAAACCCCAAATATACAGCGATATCCCAGAAAACTTTATGTTTTTCATTTTGTTTCAATGTTTTCAAAGTTAGTTTCTTCTTTTTCTAAATGATCATTAAAAAACAGATCTCATAGTGCTACAATTTCTATTTAAAATAAATTGTATCAAGAATATAACTTTTCTAGTAATTTTCCACTAGAGAGAGGTTTCTTAAAATTTTCATCCAGCTTTTGAGTAATTTACTTTTATATTAAATTCATATTTTCTTAGTACACATTGAATTGCTAAAAATCCAGGTATGGTCATTTAACAACAATTATACATGGAAAATTAAACTCCTCAACGTATAAGAAAATTTAGCAAATTTGGAATGAGAACTTTAATGAAGATGATCTTTCAACAGTAATTATGGCAAACCAAATAAATAGTAACATGCAAATACACACAAATGCTGCTATTACTGAAAATGTAGTGCTGTATTTTCTGATGAGCAGTGAGAAGAGTAAGTGAAGGAAAGAATAAAACCAGAAAATAAATCAGTAAATATGAAGAGCTGATACAAAACAGAATGGGAGATGAATAAGTTAATTCAAACAATATCATGATGGATGTGGAAAGGACTTCATTACATTAAAAAAACAGTCCTAATTATTAAAAATACTAACTAGATTAAGTAGTTCAACGCTTAACAGAGATATATGACAGTCATGTGGAATCATCTATGGAGTCATAGAAAATCATCTAGGGATAAGTTCCTATGCAGTGAGTTGATATGCATGGACAAAGGAAAGGAGAAGCTTCTGCTCATGTTTTTCAAACACAGATGATCTTCAGTAACTTTTAGGGCTAGTAAAGAAAGAAAAAATAATAAAAGGTACAAGAAAAAAATTTTAAATATTTATCAATGATGTGACAAGACTTTACAAAGAAGGCATCATATTCCAGATAATTTTTTAAAACTTGTATTATTTCTACATTAGTTATAATTAAAAGCTGTTCTAAATTAAGAATTCCTTATAAAAACAGAAGAAATGTTTTTATCATCTAGAATTCTTTTTCATAGCAGGTCTAATAATAAATGGAAAAGACATTTAAGTAGAATGAAATATTAATAAATTAATGGTAATTTTTTATATTTTGTATCAAAAAAAGAAAAAAAATTGAAATCCTCTTTTTTAAAGAGTACTTTATGTCATGTGTGTAGTTTCTCTTTAGTAATAGTATTTGTCAGTGCACAATGCTTATGTGTAGAACTTCAAATATATTGCATAAATTTTCATGTTCAATTCTCATGATTGATCTTGCCTCTACCTCCAGTTGTAGAAATGCCAATAATTTAAACTCAAGTTTTTGCTGCTAGTTTGCCTTTGAAAAGATCAAGCTATTATAATTCTATCTTTCTAAAAGGAACTATGCTGTGAAAAGATTAAGGAACCTGTTACTCCATCTGTAACAGTATTTAGATTCTACAGCAAAGAAATCTAACAAATTTGGGCAAACTGCTCAAACAGCTGACGGAGTGAACCATTGAAATGGCTCAAACTCTGGAGTTTGAAATTCTCTTTTGGCTGTACATTGTCTCAATATGTTATAGAGAAAGGCAGAGCTCCATTCCCTCAGGGATTGAGTTGGGATAAGGAGTAAATAAATGTTGTCTATAGCACTCTTCATGTCAGGAATTTTGTGCAACTTGCAAGAAGTTCAAAAAATGTGTGCCACAGAAACTGAATATTAGATTAAGTATTTTACAACTTCAGAAGATAGAAGGGAGAAAAATAGAAAAACAAATATAAGAACAACTATTCTCTAATAGGATTCTCTAATACATTTTCTGAAAAGACATTTTCTTAATTTTTCCAAATAATGCAGACTAGAAAGTATTTTGGACCAGAATATGTTTCTGTATATAAATGTCTAGGATGTTCTGCTGTGGGGTGAGAAGTCCCAGGCAATTCCAGACAGAGTGTCTGCATCTAATATTCAGCACTAATTGTACACACCTGTATTATGTGTCAATTTACCCAGGCTAGTACTAGGGTATACTGTCATTTCCTTTCCTCTTGACTGAGTATCTAAAAGGATTTTGCATGAAAAACTGCTTACTTCTGGATAAAAACATCACAAGGAAGTTCAGCCCTGACCTCAGTGTCAGTGTGCTCAGTGCTGGACAGCCAGAGTATGCACACCCTTGACTATTCAAAGAACCTGTGAAACAGGTTTGCATGAATTTAAAGCATTGTGAATATGGGCTAAGGCACTTAGTGCCTTATATCACTGGATGCATTTGTTTCCCCCTTTTTCATATCTAGTTTCTTCTTACTCTCCCCAAGCAGATGCTTGTTTCAGACTGGTAATCTGTGAAAAAAAACAATCTGGGCCAGAACTCAATGAGGAAAACTAATAGAAAAATGCACAGCAAAATCAACAGACTGTCAGCTTTAATTAGTTATCTTCTTGTTGTAATTTAGTCTGATGTCCAAAAAGTAACTGTAGAAGTATTACTTCTTTATATATCTAAATAATAACATAAAAATATCATTAAGAAATCTATTAGTGACATTCTATTATGTCTTATAATTGAAGTAATTGTTGCTCTACAACACATCTACTGTGCTAGTACACATTAAGCAAACATTAGCAAAACCAGAGAAATTTCTTTGGAATTGAACAGTGTTATAGACAGATTTTTCTTTTTTCTGCAGTGAATCTTTCAGCTTAATAGCAGAATTGACTAAGTTTCAAATTCTAACCAGTCCTGACACAAGTCACAAGAATTTTCCAGTGAAAAATCTCTTACCACTTTATGCCCCAGCACCAGACCCCAGCAGTCTTGCTCTCAATTTTGGTGACCTACTGCTGCATGAGAAAAACTCCAAATATCTTTAAAAAAAAAATCCCACTGCTGACTTTAGCTACAACTTTTCAGTACACCAGTTTCTGCTCGTGCATTTCACCTACCACAAGCAACTTTCCTCTGATGGAGCTTCTTTCCCAGCATACAATCTTCTCCAATTTACCCTCAAGGGAAATTCTCTCTGTGCTGTAATCTCCATATAGCCAGGAAACACATCAGTGCTGCCAAAACGTTTTGGATGCACTGGTTGGCTCCATGTGTGGCATTAACTCCATCCCATCCCTGCTTGAATTCCTTCTATATTATTTGTAGTTTAAGCTGCAATGGTCATTTGTTCACTTCCTCCTCCTCAGTTTTCTACTACACGATAATGTGTCAATTAGTGATGCTGAAGTTACCTTTAGATAAAGAAGAAGTATTTTATTAAATAAGCTTCAGCTGCAACACAGACTAAACTATGTGCTCATCCATTGAAATGGACTCATTAGCTTCATAAAATTGTTTCAATGTGCAAATTATATTAATTACTACTTAAAAATTTTTGGTCAGGTTTTACCCAAGAAGCGTCAACCACAGAAATATCAGCTGTGGTAATAAAATAATATATTCAGTTCAGGGGACTGATTTAGTTCCCCATTGCCTTTTGGGCTAACAAATACTGCTGTACTATTCTGAGATGTTTTGCTTATAGAAATATTTCATAAACTTAGCGTTAGCAACTTCCTTACTTCTTTTGTCTCCCTTGAGAAAAAGTTTACTGAGAAGAGCATTTGGTAAAGAAGTGCTTTTCCAATATCTTTCTGGTGTGTTTTTCACTAATAACAGACAGGTTGGTGAAAAATAAGTTGCTCTTTCGTCACTGAGAGCAAAGGGAAAAGTTTTTTGGTAGGTTTTTGATTTTTTCTTTTGTGGGAGATTTTTTATTTGTTTTCATTTTGGATTGTTGCTGGGGGTTTTTTGTTTGTTTGTTGTTTTGGGGTTTTTTTGTTTTTAATTTTTGGCCTTTGGAATGGTGGACAGAAGACCACTGAAATTTGAAGATTGGAGAGGTGATTCTCTGCCCTCTAATGTGAAGGAGGCAACAGAGGTCTGAAACCAGAGTGAAATTCCCGAGTAAAGGCACATGAATAATTGAATAACAAGCTGTTTAGAGAATACTGAAGAAAGACATTCAGAAAAAAAAAATTAAAAAAAGAGAGAAAAAGCAAGATGACAATTTAGCTTTTGTCTTTTATGATATTTAAATACAAATTTTCATAGAATCATAGAAATCAGTACAAATTCCAAAATATTTTTTTAGAAAAAAATATTAAGTTTTATTGTGGGTACACCTTGGTTGGCTGCCAAGTGCTGACACTCACTTTATAACTTCCTCTCCTCAGCTGGATGGGAGAGAAAATAAGATGAAAAATCTTGTGGGTTGAGATGAGGACAAGATTATTCACCTATTACCATCACAGCCAATATAGATTTTACTTGAGGGAGTTTAATTTATTGCCAATTAAAAATAGACCCAGGTACTCAGAAACAAAACCAAAACCAATCCCCCTCCCTTCCACTCCCCGTTTTTCCCAGGTTCAAATTTCCATCTTCATTCCTGGCTATCGGACCTAGTCCTCATGCTGAGCAGTGCATGAGGATGGGCAATGGAGGGGTGGGGTGAGCCCACAAGAGCTCCTGCGTGTCACTCCTTGCTCCTGCTTTTCACCTGCTTTAGTGTGTCTCTCTGCCAGCTTCAGATTCCTCCAGGGCATATCCACCTGCTCTGGCAAGGTCTCCCCCACTGGCTATAATGGGGATCTCCTTCCCAGTGGCCCTTTTTTGGGCTGCGGGGACACAGCTGCCTCACCACAGTCTGCACCAGTGGCTGCAGGGAAATCTCATCTCCAGCACCTGGAGCACTTCCTTCTCGTCCTTCCACACCCACCTGCATGTCTGCAGGGCTATTCCTCTCACATGTTCTCACTCCTCTCTCACACAGCTGCCGTGCAACACTTTTTACCCTTTCTTAAACATGTCTTCCCCAAGGTTCCACTGACCATTTGGCTGCAGGGCCCAGCCATGCCTTGTGTGAATGGGTTGAAGCTGCCTGAATCCAGCCATGGACAGCCCTGGGATGTCCCTGGAGCCCCCACTGCCTGGCCCTGGACATCAAATACATTGATTCGTATAGAAAGCAATTTTGGCTTAATTTGGTTTACTTGTAAAACAAAGCAAATAAATCTCAATACTTTCTCCTGCTGTATGTTGTGATCACAAAATCTAATCAATTTAATTAAAAGAGACATTTTCTCACAAATTCTGTTGATTTTATTGGATAAACTCCCATTTCTCCATGAAATACTATTCTTATTAAAACCAGCCAATTATTAGTAATATATTGAGCCAACCTCTGCAGGCTAACTGTACTTCTTTAATAACAGAAAAGGTTTATAAAACAATCTGTCACAGAAATTTTAAAATTGAAATCAACCCCAGAATTTTCATGCAAATTTTAATATTTTATTGCAATTGAGAAAGACACTGGGCTGCTTTTAGCTGGCACAGTTAATTTCCTTCACAGTGGCTGGTATGGGGCTGTGTTTTGGATTTTTGCTGAGCACAGGGTTGATAATACAGAGATGATTCTGCTATTGCTGAGCAGGGCTTACACAGAGCCAAGGCCTTTTCTGCTGTTTGTACTGCCATGCTGGCAAGAAGGCTGGGGGTGCATGGGAGGTTGGGAGGGGACACAGACAGGACAGATGATCCCAACTGACCAAAGGGACATTCCAGACCATATGGCGTCATGTTCAGTATGCTGGCCCAGTATATTCAGTGATTACATCCTACCTAATCCATGAAATTACACATGAAAATACACAAGAACCTTTTTCCTGCTGTTCAGACAGCCAAGTGCTAGGTTGTCCATTTTGATGATATTAGTAGAGGAAGACAAAAATGAGAAATGCCTTGGATTTGGGGCTGTGAAAGTAATAATAACAGGGCTTTTGGTGCAACAGTATTTCCCTCTGTGTTCCCTGTCTCAGTAAATGACGTCTTCATGCATAGCCCTTGAAAAGGCCCATGGAGAACAGGGGCCTGTGGCCCTATGTAAGAGGATGCCTTTAAGGAAGAGAGGATAAAAGGCTCTTTGACTTTTAAAAATAAAGATAAAATAACAATAATACATATTTCAATTAATAATGATCACTTTCAGAATACCTTACAGCTTCAAAGCACTATGAAACTATCAAGTAATTAATGTTTACTTAGTGAAATTAACATAATTCAATATACAAAGACACTGAAACAACAGAGGAGTTTTAAAATACACAAGCTAAATCTCTGAACCCACCTGAGAAGCTGCACGACTTTGTAGTCAGGTTCTACACAAACCTTGATGTGCTATGTAAGCTGAGTGTCCAACAGCAGCAGAGTAGACCAGCGGAATAAATCATCTGGAAAACAATAAAATCTCAACGGCAATCCAGGCTTTTAGGTGGCTCTGCAGAGGGTAAAAATCACACACCTTGATGTTCAAACTATTCATGCTACTAATAGATAGGAATGAATTGACCAAATAGAGGTTGAGATTTTGTCTTTTTTTTCTTTGTAAGCAGCATTTTATTGCTAATTGATTCTTAACAGCTTATTCACAGTATGATTCTGCATTTTTATACACTTAGAAGTTCCATTGACTTAAACAGGAGTAGTGAGTGCACAAGGAATGGAGAATAGGGCCTTTGAAGTTCAGTATCATTATTTAGATTTTAGGCATGCCTGGAGACAGCACTCTAGATTAATAAAATGCTTTGCTTCAATTAGATCTGTGTCTCCTGCATCCCTCCCCAATTCCCTCTGCCCTTGTTTAACATACTCCCTTATCCCTTCACATTATCCAGACAGGTGCTCTCTGCTACCAAAGTGTTGCAAGTCTCACAGAGAATATTCAGTGTGGGGAGGCAGGGTGTATACATTGGTTTCTTGGCTGGGATGCATGAAAGGAGAAGGCATGAGTCTTTATATGAGTCTGATTTGGTCTCCCTGAATATATTGTTTCAGAGATTCTTTAAAAATATCTCTGAAGGAAATAATCTTAAAAGATCTTTTAAACAGACATGCTCACTTCTCTGTATTGCAAGCATATTATCACACAGAAAATGTAAATCAAAGGAGTATTACTTTTAGCTGATTAATTCTGGGGGAGAGGGAAGACAATATAAAGAAAAAATATATATTCTTTAGTATATACGAAGTCAGATTTATGCCATGATTTTCTCTCATTTTCCACTGTTATTAAGTCCCCTCATTTCAGATTTCCTTGAAAGAGACTTAGGAGCATAATGCAATGGCCACTGAAAACTGACACATTCTGCAAAGTGGGGCCAGGAAATTATAAGTTTCACATTGAGTTCGATGGGAAAGTCATAAGGCCCTGCTCCTTCTCCCTTGGGGTATTTTCCTGTTTTATTGTCAGTACTATAATGGGCAATCAGTTCCTGAAATGGTGCCCTGCTGTCTAGATGAAGCATTTATAGGGTTTTTAAGCAGTCCATTTGAACACTGCAGAATAAAAAAAAGTCAGTCCTTGTAAGTTCAGATTTTAGGGCCCTGATCCTGCACTGAACTATGTGTCAGCAAACCTCCTGCCCACTTGGAATTCAGTGCAGGATGAGGGTCTCAATTTCCACATTTTCTGCTGCAATTCAGACCTTTATTTATCATAGCTGGAAGGAACACTACAAATAAAAATGCTTCTAAAATCCAAGTGTCTTTTACTTTTAAAAGTAAACTTCCCTAGATTTATGCACATATATTTACATAGTAATCCTCTGAATGGAGAAACATCTCCTAATGAATTAGGGGATTACTACAAAAATATATAAATCATCACAGATGTTTTCCAAGAAGAAACATTTTATTTAGAAAAAAAAATCAAAACTCAAAGGAAAATCATCTTTTTAAGTGCCTAACATCACAAACCAGATCCAAGAAAGAACTTATGGGCCAGATTCAATATAAGATTTAGGCCTAAAATGAAACTAGGAGAATTTAGGGATCACTTAAGGTTAGTCTAAATTAGGATTTAGAACCCCAAACTTGACTACAGCCCAGATCATTATCCAGGTCATCTCTTTTTAGCACTTGTTAATCCTTACAATGCCTAAATGTATAAAATGCCTTCCTGTGAGGCTTAAAGTTTACTACTGCTAAAAGTGGCCATACTTGTTCAGCCCTGGCTAACTGAAGATATATGCCCATTGCCCAGCCACAGTTAATCAGGTTAATCAGATAGTAATTCATTGAGCTATCTACTCCAGAAAAGTCTGAAAATATTGCAATGCCTTTTGTTTTGTTTTGTTTTGTTTTGTTTTGTTTTGTTTTGACATCTGTTTAATGCTCAGAACTGTTCTTCACAGAAGCTGGACACCTGCAATGGTGCCCTGAGCCACCATTGGCTGTAAATTTTACAGCAGCCACAGGAAAGGGCATGTTCCACCGACCAGCAGAGGTTTGACCACCATGAAGCAAGAGGGGTGGCATTAGAACAGATAGAAAGTTTATGAGTGACTCCCTCCAAGTTCTTACGGCATTTACCAGGAAGAGGTAAATATGATGTTTTTTCAGGTCTTTATTCCTGGAATTATTGTCCTCAAAACCAAATAACATAGGCGGTACATTTCTATTCTAACACAGAGAATTAATAAAATTTCTGTCCCACTCAAAGGACAGACAGAGAACCCTTTCTATGATCTTCCCTGGTTAAAATGGCTTCATTTCTAGAACCAAAGCAAACATTTTTCAGCAAATGTCCTCACCAAATTGTTGATTGTGTCTCAGGTGGTCACAGAGGTTGGCAATTTAGACCATTGTTGTATGGAGGAGGCATCAATTGCTTCAAGATTTGAAAATCTCCTTACTGGACCAATGGTTTTACTGCCAGCCTACAGTTCAAAAGATAAGACGTGCAATTTATCACCACTTACAAAATCATTCCCTTTGGTGTCTATTCCCCCAAGGTGTGTAGGCTCTCAAAATCAGCATCTCACTCTTTTTATCTGTATTCTTTCACATCAGAACAAGAATTTATTCATGGAAACTAGCTAGTTGCTCTCAGCTGAGTGACACGTATCTGAGTTCACTGTATCTTTTTCATTCTCGGCTCAATTAACCTTGTCTCATGTAAAATGAAAAAGAAGGATGACAGCATGAGCAGGATGGAATTTTCTGTGATGATTTTTTTTTTGGTTTTTTTTTTTTTTAAAGATGCATTGAAAGACTGAGGACATGCCTCCATAGATAGATGTAAATATGCACATGGCAACCTATCACAAATTTCACCTGTCTGGCTATAAGCTGACTCCAGTTTCTAGGCTGGGTGGTAGTATTAACATGGCTCCAAGACCAAGTTAACCAGGAATTAGGAGACTCCTGAGAAAAAGAGACTGTTGGCAACTTTGCAGTTTTGGAAGGTTTGAAGCTGTTTCAGACACTCCCTCAGTCTCAATGAATAGCTCTATTCAGTAGTAGGTGATTATCCTTAAGAGCAGGACCTATACACATAGACAGCTAGTAGAGACACCCTACTGTGAGTGGTTTTTTGGCAAGCCCCACCAGAGACTTTGGCAGCCTCTCTTCCTCTAAAGTGCCACTGTGCTTTTGCATGGTTGCATTCTTCATGCAAAGAAATACCAATGCCAACCCTAAGAACATGAAGAACTGATAATAATTACTGTTTTCACTGCTGGATAGCAGAGAACAACTGCAATATCGAGAAATATCATGCTTTCTGAGCATATTTTTTAGAAAATATATGTATTTCCTTAAGCTTAAGTAATAAAACCCAGTCATCTGACAACACATTTGAATTGTGTTTTCATTATATGCATGTACATTTCGAAATGGATTACAATTTTTAATTAAGGCCCCATGTGGCTTTCCAAAAAGAGTAATTAGTAGCTTTCAATAAAAGTTTTATGTTAATGCTTGTGAAATAATGTATTAGACAATTTTAGAACAAAATAAAATAAACTAAAATGTGGAATGTCTTAAATATCATATTTGAGTCCAAATAAAATGTTTCTTTTATTCAATTTTTTCTACTCCATGCCATGATTGACAAAGTATTTTTAGTAGATATATGTTCATATAATTTCAAAGCTGGCAAATATTTACTTGCTTGGGCTGAAAATATTTCTTTACAGTATTTCTAGTGCTCACTTAACCTGGCCTCCTCTGGACTACTTAACGAAGTTTTAATTCTGGAAAGAAGGAGAAAATAAGTACCACAAAAAATTGTGATAAAGAAAAGACATGAAATAGAAAGAAATGTAAAAGGAGACAGAAAAGGGCAACTGGTTTTACAAACTGAATAAGAGCAATACACCAGGTTGAATGGGGCTTTTAGTGAATGGTCTAGTGGAAGGTATCCCTGCCCACAGCAGGGGAGTTGGAGCCAGATTAACTTCAAGGTCCCTTCCAATCCCAGTGATTCTATGATTCTATGATCATCTATTCAAAAGTTAGCAGTGAAAATTATTTCCAAGATCTTTAGCAATGCTCTAATGCTCTATCATTTGCATGAGATATAATACTCTTTCTAAAAAAATCATGTAGGGTGGGGTGTCTGCCTGACTTCAACTAGTGTTAACAGCTGTTGGGGTGGGAATAAGCAGGGTTTTATTGCTCATCCACTTGCCTACAGGCTGCAGCTCTTTGAAACATATTCCTACTTTCAACCTTGTTCCAAATCAGGGAACAATAAGACTTGCTCACAAGAGGAGAAGTCCCCTCCCTCTACAAAAGACAAAATGTTCGTGGCCAGATGACTCCACAGAATTTCTCTGAGACACTGGCAATTTGGGCTGGACTGAAGGCTTTGCTCTGTTGAACAAACACAATTCATTCTGTCTTGTGAGGAATGCCACAGTGAGTATGCAGGGAGCAGTGAGGTTTTGTGCTGGGTAAGCTGAGAGATTCTATCTCCTGGAGTTCTGGGCTGTGATACAGGAACAGTTTAGACTGCCAAAAATATGTGTGTTAATGACTAGTCTTACTTTCAAGATCTCAGCAGCAAATTACTCACCTCATGCATGACAGTAGCTCCTAACCTCTTGATATTGGCTTGATGTTAGACAGACTAGAGACCTATTGGAGAGAAATGTCACTGCAGAGCTCTGAATTGCACATATTCTAGATGCACCAAGGCTGACAAAGCTGCGTGGGTGGAAGATGTCACTCCTACTAGATGTGTCTTCATTACTGGAATTCAAACACTACCTCTTTTTGATTCCAAGTCTTTTGTTTACAAATGAATAATGAGAGATATAATTTGATAATTAATTCTTACACCAGGTATTTTTGACTGTATCTTTTGTTTACTCTTAGTTGGCATACAGGGGTTTTCTGGTCTAAGGGCAAAGGGAGAAGGATACACAAACAATGACATAAGACTTAACCACTATTTATGTTCATTTTTGGTGGTTTTCTCCTACATGTATCAGCACATATGTGTTTACTTTTTATTACAGTTTTAAATTATTTGGGCCAGCAGATGGAAAGCAAAGGAGGATAGTGATAATTCCTATCAGTAGTTTTCTTCTTATCCCTTTGACTCCAGCACACAATATGTGCTTTTTATTTGTCTTCAACAGTCTACTGATCAAATATTTATATTCCTAGTTCTTCTAACCTAGTAGACAAATTCAATTGGTATTTCCATGGGAAATTCTACTTCTTCAAGAAAGAAGACTCAAGACTCCAAGCCATCTACTTCTCAGAAAAAGGAATCCTACAAAATGTCTTAGAATGTGATAATATTTTCAGCAATTTGTAAGATTTAAATACAAACTAAAATTTCAAACTTAGAGGTCCTTGTATAGAGACATTGTTATAATATCTGTTTCTACTGTTTCTGCTGAAGTAATTTTACCTGATACATAGTAGGGTCGTAATTGCTTGATGAGGAAGCGTTGTTCCCTGATAGACTATTAGAGCTACTTCTTGCTTCTTTTTTCTTTTACTTGCATCTGATTTAGCTCCCACTATATTGCCCTCCAAGACAACAACGCTGCACTCAACACACATATTTTTCATTTTCCTTCAACACTGTAGTCATCTAATCACAGTCTTTCATTTCACTGGTGATCTCTCACAATGCTGTTTATGATGTTTGTATCAAGATCCTCAGTGGAATACCAATAAATTTCTCATCAATGATGGGAAATTAATACTGGATCTTAATACTTTACCTTCTAACACAAACCCTTTCATCTAAAGAATGAAACCCAGTTGTTTTGATTCACAGAAGTATTTTCAGACAATGATCCAAACTGCAGTGGAGATTGTCTTGAGGAAAAAACCCTCTTCAGATGTGCAAACAGTTGGCAGCTTTGATATACCACTGCCTGGATGTCAGTGAGATATCCTGTTTATTTAGTTGTATCTGACACAAATTTAGCAGTTTAGGAAAAGAAGAAAATATAACCTTTTTTATTTCTTATTTTTAAATGGAAGTTACAAAACCAGTAGCAGCCCATGAACAATATTTGTAAGTTTAATGACTATATAATAGTTTGATGGAAGACTTAGGGATAAGAAAGTATGTCTACATTAGGAAGCAGTACAGTGCAATAGGGGTCAATCTCTGAAGTGAAACCAGTAATTCAAGCAATCTGCAGTACAAACATTTTAGATGGAGTACTTTAGAAAACTTGCAGACTTGTCTTACTTGCAGCCCCTGAAGTGCAGAGGGTGTGCTGCGATGGCGTGCTACGACGGCACAATTCTTCACCTGTCATCCATGTACCCCATATGAGGGATTAAAAGGTGCTTTTCATCCATCCTTTTAATAATTACAAAGACTGGCAAAAATATAGGGTGAAACATCTCCCTAAAGATAAAGTTACTTACTATGTACTGACTTTGACTTGTAATGAGAGACATCAAAGTAAATCTATGTCTAAGAACTCTTCATTTTTACCAAAGATATACCAGTAACACCCACTGACGTCCTGGAAAAGAATTGTCTTTCAATTTGTGTTACCTACTTATACAAGTTAGAAGCCCTAACACATCTCACAGAGTCTTATATAAATTTGAATTTTGAATGTTTTTTATTTGACATCCTTCATATAATTACTAACTTGTTTAAATATCACTCTGCTATTGCCTGAGGTAAATGCAGTAGAAAATCACTATGTTCAATGTTATTGTCTTACAGTTTCATCCCCTCTGTCAAACTGAGAACTTTTGTTAATTCTGCAGGGGAATTTTTATTTCATTTTCTTGTTCATTCCTAACGTGGATGAATAAATTGCTGGCTATCTACTTACAGATATAGAATATTTCCTGTGTCAGTTAGCCAAGCTTAAAATGGATCTGTGCACTTTTGTCATTGTCACAGAAAGGCTTTTTTCCCCACTGCACAATAATGAAATGTAGAAAAAATACAAATTAACTTTTTTCAGAAGTTTATTTAAATGATTGATAGTCAAATCAACTGCTGTTCATTCTAAAGCAAGTTCTCAAACTTAATACGGACTAACTTTGGGAAAGAACCGAGCACATACTTAAATCGAACTTTTTCTTCAGAAGAGCTTGGAGTGAATTCATATGGGGGGTGCCAAGCAAGAATTCTACAGCTGTGGAAGAATAGAGCATAGTGCTTGAAGTACTCAATAGCAGGGGGAACTGGGCACTGACTTCCCTACCCAATTTACATTAAACTGCCATTACATAAAGAAGTTATGGTGATGGCAAGGGTATGGACCAGAATGCAAATCTGGCTCTTCTCTACTCAGTGCAGTGCCTTATGGAATAGAAGAATTAGGTTTTATTTGAAATCTCCAGCTGTTGTGGCCATTGCTCTAACAACTGAGCTACGCATATGAAAGGCAGACTCCCATGCGAGGTCCAGCCTCATGAAGGCAGCTAAGTGTGTCTCAGAGCTACCTTCTCAACTTGGGAGGCAAAGGGTATTTAGACATCTATTTTTATAATTTCAGTTGAAATCTCTCTGTTTAATACTCCAACATCTATATATGCTGTTCTGAGGTGTCTAATTCAGCAAAATTCAGTTCCTGGGATACAGCAAATAACACATACTAGCACACAAGCTTTGCTTTAGAGCTTATTCTTAGGCTGCAACTACTGCTTTAGGTATCTACGTGGGAAGGTTTTGTACCAGTGACATTTGCAAATCTCTGATATCACTTAGGAGGTGACTAACATTTCCACTGGTAATATCCTCCTTACGACTAAGCTCTTGCCAGAGGCCATGCATATTAACACCAAACTTCTCACAGCATTAAATTGGTAGGTGTCTAGATAATTAGATTAAAATTTCAAAAACAGACATTAGTCAGTGTGCTTCGCAGCAAAGCCTGAAACACATTTTGAGTATTTGAGATATACTGGAATATCTACAAGAACTTTGGCAGGACTCCAGATAAGCCAGATCTTTGAGGAGGACCTGTCTAGATCTTTTTGCTAGAGTGACCTCTCTGAAAGAAACTGAAGATTTAGGCTTCATCAGTTCTAGGATAGCTAAATTTTTGGACAGAAAAACTCAAAGTGACTAGGATGATAAAAAAATGTTCAATCAATAATTAACTTATAAATGAAACCATTTTCCCCCACTTTAGTTCCTCCATGATCTTAAAGGTAGGTCCTTTATTTCAGTCATTCTGCCAGCTTCCAAGCTGGAGCAAATGGCACAGTCTTCTGTAGTTAGTAGGGACACTGCTTCTGTCATTCCTGAAGCCTCTAACAATGCTTTCAGTATTCCGGACCTGCAGGATACCAATTCATTGCTATACCTCTCACTGCCTCCTACTTCTCTCTCACCCTTGGCAAACCCCTGCACTTCCTATCTCTGTGCTTGCTCAGAATGCTCTCCAGAAAAGATCCAAGATCCACTACAGAGATCCACACAGCCCACTCATTTTGACGGACCAGAAGCACAATTTTGAAAAGTGACTTAAGAGAAAATAAGGAGAAAAAAAAAAAGGTAGAAGAAAATTCTCTGAAGAATTTAAAATTGTTAACCTTACTCTACAAAAATGATCTTTACAGCAGGGAAGTAAATGTCTAAGTGATCCCACTTCTTCACGGCCCTCATACACATCTTGTTCAGTTTGCTGGCAGTTATACATCCCAGGCCTATCACCCAATACACCCTTAGACTGCAGAGCAACAATAGCATCTAATGCTGCAACAGTGCAGCTGTAATCAAGGGCTGCAATATTCATTTGTAACACTGATGCTTGCTTAAGAAGAATGCCCAGAGCCCTGAAGTGGCTAAGGAAAAATTTACTCCATGGTTACAGAAATTGAGCCACAAACTGAACAAAGCTTAATATTTGAGCTTATATACAAACTGGGTTTTTTTTGGTTGTTTGCTAGCTTGTTTGGTTTTTACAAGTTTAGTTCTGCCAACAGCAGTTACAGGATTGGTTTCATAAAGGGAGTTTGAAACCATTGATTTCATATAGGCATTATTTGATCTCATAGGAGCAATGAGAAAAAAGGGTTTTATGCAAAAATGTTTATCCATTGGTATTCATCTCTTAAAGCTTTCTGTACTCTGTGATAATATGACCTTTGTATTTTCTATTGACCACCAGACTTGTATTCAATTTAATGCTTTATTTAAATATTAATGTATTAAGGTATAAAAGTAAGTGTACCATATGTTAACTTTTGTTCCATTCCTTTCTTAACTTATACTACAGGGTTTAGATTTGGAAAAAAAGTGAAATATGTCCTTGAAAACTTGTAACTAGCTCTTTATAAATATTACAAAAACAATAATTTTGCATCAGTATGGTGAACAAGTAGCAAAGTGCCTGAAGAATATAAATTGAATGTTCTCTAGAAGAATTGGTAAAGGTTAAAATTCATCATTTTAACTGATAGGCCTTCTTTGGGAAATAACTGATGCAGTGAATACAAAATGCCATGATAATTTTGTGTTTCTCCTCAGTGTCTTTTTTACTTGAAAAACAGTATCTCTTCAATAATAAAGCAAACATTTTTTCACTCATTCTTGAACTAAAGTTTCCTACAGTGCTTGTCTTCCTGCACAACTGATAGTTTTTTCACTTTAAATGGAATCTTTTTATCTGAACAGAGTGAACTCTTCTGTCCATTTCAGGAGAGGCTCCATTCCTATAGGAAATGGACAGTGATTCAGATAATTTTAGGAAAAGATTTAACCTAGACATGGTATGAAGACTGGTTGCTAAATACCACATTTACTACGACAGTTTCCATAGTGATTTTCAGACTGTAGCAGGCTGGAGGCTAAACTAGAAAAATAGGCATAAATACAATTTATGCTAGAAATAATGACAGTATTTAGGAGCATCTGTTTGTCCCAGCCACTTCAACAATGCCAGTAAGAGATAACTTTTCTTTTGAGTCTTACTGTCAGTAAGTGAAGCAGAAAGGTACTGCCATCTTCCTACAGTTAGAAAATTCAGTTACAAAGAAATCAAAAGACAATTCTTTCCCAGTCGTATAAGAAGACTGCCACAGAAATTAGCTCTGATCTGAGTTTCAGACCAGGTTATAAACCAGATTTCAGTTTTCCATTGAGTAAATTTACTCCATTTAACTATCATTCAAACTGCAGATTAACCTCCTGTGCTGATGGCCGGAAGGAGCAGACTTGCATGTAAATCAGGTATCAATTTGTGGAGATTAGCTAATTTCAAGTATCACTATTTCTTTCTATCATGTCAATAGTTCTGCCCACAAAAGATTCTCAGTGCAATGTGCTTTGTTAATTTGGGGTCCGAAACAGGCTTTTAATTGCTTCACCAATTTAAAACTTATGAGTATGATTAGACTGTGGAAAAACAGGAACACATGGGTCCAGATTTATATTTCGCATTGCTGGCAATTAGACTATCACTAGTTCAAACACTTCCGAACTTTCTCCTTGAGATTTTAATTGTCCAGTCTGGGTTTCAGGCAAGCCATCATCCCCAGGAACAAGCTCTGTGGCAGACAGACCCAGCAGCTCAGCACCGAGCACCATTTTGGTAGGCTAAGAAACAAGCTACAGATACACACACTCAAGCTCCCCATTTAGAAATCGCACTGTGGCATTGCAGGTTAGGGGCTTTCTTAATTCACCTTCAGACAGACAAATCTCTCTGAATGTTCACCACAAAAGTGACTCTGAGAGTGTGTGTGTTTGTGTGAAGTTCACCCCTAATCTTTACAAGAGCTAAGAATTATTCCTACTCCTTTTGTATCTTACTTCTCTTTCTGCAGGCTGTTCAGATAAGGATTTTCATTGTCATTGTTCCCACTCTACTCTGAATAAGTGGAGTGTATGAAAAAGCCAAAATAACAAAAGGACTCGCAAATAGTGATGCCACCATTGGACGTGAATTTAAAGTTATCTCACAAGGACACTGTTAACATTTATCCTCTCCTCTGTAGGCCAACAAATTAAAATATTACTTGAAGTCTCAGATCAGTTTCTGCAAGAGCGTTTCATTTTGATTGATGTCCTCTATTAATATCAGTGATGCTAGTTAGCTTTAAGACACCCCAAAGGGTAGTCAGCTAGTTAAAACTCCAAATAAACCTCATGCCAGCTGTTTAGCCACTTGAAAGTTTTGCTGAGCATTGACAGAAGACCTTATCAATCATTACAATTAAGTGCCTTCAGACTGTCCCTTCTAAGGGAAGTCAGCCGAAGTACCATCTGCTAGTTTGCTTTCAAAACTCATTGGTCTCCTCTAAGCCAGCCGTTTCACTTTTGAAACTACATTTCTTTTTAAGGAGAGTGATGGGCTGATGAAGAAAACTTTTTGTTTTAATAATCAGCAGTTTCTATGATGTGACATAATTTTTGCAGTGCTCAGGGCCTTTTACAAATCAAAAGGAATCCAACTAAAACAGTAATTAATGTCAAATGACTAGTCACATACGGTCGTATTTAATTAAAAAGTTCTAATCTTTGATTAAAACTCCTCACACGTTCTTGTGACTGGAAACTGTTGTCTAAAAAGAGAAAGTAATTGGGTACATAATCTATTGTGTCTTCTAACTGACACCTGCTAATTGTCTCAGCAGCAAATGGCAACAATTTAATTTAGAAAGTCAGAAAGTTTATCTTATATGTTCAACAGATTTTTTAATCTGTATTATATTCCTTTACTACATTAGAAAGATCTCTTCTTGAGAGATCTTTATCCTTCTAAGAATTGTCTGCTCTCCAACAACATGATTTCCTATACTAAATACAAAAGATATGATTTACTGGACCATTCCTTTAATGCGCAGTTACTGCTATAAATCTCTATTTTTTTTTTTCTAAATATTGACTTATCTGAACAGCGGATGTTGCAAACAGGTTTTTGTACTCATAACTTACAGGGAGAAAATCAGGAGGAATAAGCCACAGAAATTACCTCCACAGAAATTCTGATACTCAGAATTTCAGCTGGTGAAAAGCTGGCAGCTATAGCCACCTGCAGCACTATAGTGAAGGACCTTGACACTTCATCCTCTTGGGATCTCAGCTTCAGCACCAGTAGTACAAAGAGCACTGCTAAGGCAGAAATGCCTCAGAAGAAAGAATATTATTTTCCAGCTTCCACTCTTTTTTGTTTTTACTCATCAGTGCAGAGTCCAACTATTATTTAGCAAAAATTATAGTCACTATTATGTCTGTGTTTCCTGCTGAGATGCTTCGTCTTTCTAGGCGTATGGTTAATCTGCTAGCTATATTTTTTTCTTTGTGTCTTCTATGGCATGATCATTTATTGTCTGCAGTTTTTCTGAACTAGAGCTGTGACACTCCAAATATATTGGTATTCCCAGCTGAAATTCCCAACAAGTATTTTGTCTGCTTTATGTCTTATTTTACCAATATATTAAAAAGTCCTTTGGCATGTTGAATGAAGCATTTTCTGGGAAGAATATCATCACTGTCTTTTGACAGCACATTTCAAATCCACGTGTAATCCACAGAGTCAACTGATAGGTGAAGTGTGTCTGCAAATATATTTTGGTTCTGATGGCTTCAGACATAGGTGAGCTGTGACACCTCCAGTCAAAACTATCTATTTGAGCAGAGTAATTTTCAATTTTCTTGCAACCCCAAACACATCTGGACCCATCCCAGTATCAGGAACTGGGATACTGCCACCAGAAAGGGACCATTATTACCCAAGTGGTGGTTGTGAAGGTGTCCATGTGGAGTGACCTGATGGCATCTTCTGAGTTCTACAGAAAATTCTAATTCTGTCTGCTGAACAGTGTCTATCCTTTTTCATCTATAAATTTACAAAGAAAATAAAGAACTGTTTTCACTGCTTTACAGACAGAGAAACTGTAGCACAGCAAACAGAAATAACCTGTCCAAGATCACGGGGCTAATCAGTGCTAGGCTCAGCAAAATAAACTTGTGTCACCTGATTTCCATATTCCTTCTCTACAGCCAAAATGTAAAAATAGCTATCTATCAAAACACATGAATGTATAGAGACAGATAATTATATAGATGATCTAGAAAGCTTTGTGACTTTTTCTAAAGAAAGCTGGCTGCAGCATGTCAATAGAATAGTAAATTAACACAGCGGGAGCCTTGAATAATTTTTTTTTTTTTTTTTTTTACATAATCAACAACTTTCAAATATCTGAATTTGGACTTCTTGGCCAAATCATCTCTTTTCTCTATCTACAGTATCTTCAGTTATTAATCTTCTTTTCCTCCCAGCTTCATGCCTTCATTATCTCTCACCTGCTGTGACCTCTTAGCCATTGTAACCTTCTTCCCTCTAATCTCCCTCCTCCAGTCCACTCCAAACACTGCAGCCAAGGTTATCTTTCTTGTTCACCACTCTGATCATGTCAAGTCCTCTCTCAGTCCCTCAGGTGGTTTTCTGACTCATTACTCTACAAGGTCAAATTCCTCTGCAATTTCAAGGCTTTGCAAGAGTCTGCCTTAGTCTACCAGTGGACTGAGTCCCTACTCTTTCCTGGCTCTGATACAGTCCTGCTTACTGTGTGTATCCATATCTCATGCATGACTTCCTTTTTCTATTCCCAAAACTGTTTAGTGCTGTGGTGGTTTTGATTGGCCCAAAACATCAGTGAAGTGTTTTTAACATCTAGGAGAAATTTGGACTCCTCAGAAGCTGTTGTGGTAGGCCTGGGGAGGTGTTTGGGGGGTGGGGTGTGGCACAGAGATGGCTCCTGTGTGTCCTGAGTGAAAGTTCTGGAAGTTTTTACATCAAGTCCAGCAGAGCTGGCTCTGATGGCTTTGAAGGTGACAGACATGCTGCCGGCCAAGTTTGGGCCAATTGGAGGTGCTAGTTACGCCTCTGTGAAAACATATTTAAGAAAAATTCAGAACAAAGCAAGCACGCACTTCTTTCACTTCTTTATAGTTGGAGGAGGAGGAGGTGGAGGTGAAAATATGTGAGAGAGAACAGCATAGTGTGACTAGCACAGGTCTTTCTCGTGAGAACATTTTGCTACATTTCATAAACAAAGATAAAGTTTAGATGTTTTGCAAACAACATCTCCAGATTAGGTCAGTTCGGGCTTGGCCAATTGGGCCTAGGGGGAGGTCTCGGGCTGACCAATCTGGGTCACCTCTGTAAACTCTATATATATGGAAATCAAAACAATAAAGCTCTCTTCTCTCTTTCCTTGTCTGAGAACTTGGGTCACTCCTCAGCTAGCGGCTCACAGCGACAGCATAGAGATCGCCAAGGTCAGTGAAGAAGGGGGGGAAGGGGTGCTCCAGTGGTCCCGGCACCAGAGCTGAATAACTTTCTGCTAGCCGTGGTGAAAACTAGGGGGGAGCAAGAAGTTTCTCCTGCAGCCCATGCAGTCTATAAGGATGCAGAAATTCACCCACAGCCCACTCCAGAGGAGCAGGTGGATGCCTGGAAAAGACTGTGAACCAGTGGGAGTCTCATCTAAGAGTTAAAACTGCAAAAGGCCTTGACTGGGAGAGAAAGGCCTTGCTCCTGGCATGGAAGCAGCCTGGCCTCGGCTCAGGAGAGTCTGCACAGCACCTTATGGACAAAAAGACTCATGTTGCAGCAGAATTCGGGCGGGATGTTGCTCATGAGATTGGACCCACGCCAAAGAAGTTCCCAGAGGACTGTCTCTCGTGGGAAGGACCCCGTGGCTAAGTAGAGAACCTCTTTTCCTGATTGGACTGACCAGAGGACCCCTCAACCTGCCCCCTGTCTGTGTTGTTGGTTTGGAAAGAGGGAAAGGGGGGTGAGTGCAGAGACTGCTTCTTAAGAGGGTGGGGGTGAGAGCAGAAAAACTGTCTGGAGAGAGAGACAAACAAGTAGAGATAAAGAGTATTTGTAGTAGAAGAATTGTGGTGATGAGTAAATTTGAGAATCTGCTCCGTGGACTGAAAAGAGACCCCACACCCTGCCCCCCCACCACCCTGCTGGTTGACTGTAAAGGAGGAAAGGGGGTGAATACCATAGGTTCTTAAGAGGGAGGGGGGAGTGAACAAAAACTGTATGAAAAGTTTATTTTTGCCTACATTTATCCTCCAATTCTGTTAGGTAATTAAACACTTTTTTGCAACTTTAAGCTTGGAGCCTAGTTGCCCTCTTTTCGTGCGTCCTCCTGGCAATGTCCGGTCTCAAACCCATGACAAGTGCCTAAAATATCCTCTGCTCTAACCTGCCAACCAACTTAACACTCCTCTTTCATGTCTCTGTACATTCTGTGCAAATTTGTTTGAGAGTCCTTTGGAGCAAGAGGCTTGTTTCTTCAAAATACAAGGTATTTGTGAAGTTGCCGGTGTAACAATGAAGTTAACAAAATAATTATGAAATTTTATTCATCATCTTGCATCACACTGTAAATAAGCATATAAAGTAGCATTAAAATATATTCATACTAAGTAAACAACAAAAATGTCTCCAGTTCTATTCTTCTCCAGATTTATAGTGAAGCAAAGGAAAGGAAAAGTGATTACTATGTGTGAGTCAGATATAATTGAAAAATTTTATTCTGTCACCAGGTTACCTTTCCTTTGAAAGCTGACCACAATCAACTGATACATATTTAAACCACAGCTTGAACTTTATGGTGGAGTAAAGTATATTTTTGATTCTCATTAAGATGTGACCCCTGACAGCATTCAATGAGCTCTGTGACTTTCTCACGAGAGCCTTGAGCCATAGATAATTTTGAAATAAATATGCTGCCCTTCAACAAAACAACTCCTACTGAAAAAAAGACAGCTACGCCTAAATCTGTAAAACAGAAAAAAAAGGAAAGAAAGTGGATCATGGAAAGAAATCATAGGAAAGGCATATATCAATTTAAAATGTTGGACAAAAGTTTATGGCAGAAGTTTGATTTCTCCCTCAAAAAAAAAAAACAAACGAAAAAGAAAAGTTGGTAAAGAAAAAAGCCACAGACACAATAGAAGCTTTTATTCCTAGGAGTTTCCTCAGCTTGTTTATCATACAAATCTTTTCTGTAATTCGGCTATTAAACAACAAGATTCTGTAATCTATTGTCAGTTAAATTAACGTTTGTAAATCTTTACTGCTGCTGATATTATAATAACAGAAGCATCTAAGGGCAACTGCTATCAGTTTTATTGATAAAAGCAGTGGGAAATGGAAAGAAAAACTTGCAGCAGAAAATCAGTAACTCTTTCTGAAGCAAATTCAGTGTATGTGATGCATTTCTTTTAGTTTAGCTATGAAATGAATTAACAAAAAAAATATAGCAAAAAAAAGCCTGGCCACACAAGATTTGCATCTTGATATGTAATTAACTTGATTAATTAGCAGTACACTTCTTAAACTGTAATATGTAGATAAATAAGAAACAAAAAAATCCACTAAAATTTCTGTATCTGATGCTACTGTGGGAAAACAATCCCCATTTCCAATTTATCAAAGTAATTTCAACAGCAAAAGAGATAAAAATGTTTCATTATAAAGTGCTATAGAAATTAATCTGATTGAGAGCTCAACATACAACACTGGTCACTAGCTGCTTAAACTCAGACATGCTTTCACATTTGTGACATGTACTCCGCACATCTGGAGACACATGCCAACGTTTCATCTATCTGCTCTAACAATGTTGGTAGAAGTTTGCTTATTATTCTTTTTTGAAATACACCAACAATGCTAGAAATATTGACACCTATAATTAAAATGTTGTTAAATTCAACCACACCTGTTAATGTCAGGTGTAATTGCCCTGGTTTTAGTAAAAATGTACCAGAGACTGTACTCCCACTTTGTGGTGCTAGTGCTTTAGTGTTGATAATGACTAGATCTAAATATTTTGATTGTGCTGTATTTGAAAAAAAAATTAAAAATTCAAATTCCACTAGAACAGGCTACCTTCTCTTTTTCAGTGTATCTCTGAATCAAATTAAAGCAGAATTTCAGTGTGGCAGGCACGTATATTTACATGCTTAATTTTAAATAATTTACATTACCTTTTAATATGATAGTTTTTCTCTAGCTGGCATGCTAGAAATCTTCCAAATTATTGACTCCAAACTAAAATCATTGTTGTGCTCACCCATACTAAGATTAAAAAAACCCCACAAAGTACCCTTATTTTCAGTACCACAGTGTGTACTTTTGCTGCCATGGTAGTGAATAGCAAAATTCTGATTTCAGAAGGATGAAGATAATTCTCCATGTGTAAAACTGGCTGTCTCCTAATCTTTCCTTTCTAAATAATTGACTACATTTATTCAATGAAAATTACAGAAGAAGGAAGGAAGGAAGGAAGGAAGGAAGGAAGGAAGGAAGGAAGGGAGGGAGGGAGGGAGGAGAAGGTCTTTGTTTAGGATATGACAATAGTCAGTACTGGTGTTTAGCTCATGTGTCTCAGTTTCCTTGTCACTGTGGAACACAGCATCTTTCCATTTAACATTCCAATTTTCTCCCTGTGTGATTTTCAGTGCTGTGACATTTAGAAGGGATGACAAAACCTCAATACTTGTTTATTCCATAGGTCAATATTCCAAACAGTTGTCCTGATGCATTAGAAATATTAGCTGCATTACTGTTAATATTGACACCTGCTATTTACTCCACAGAAGGAAAAAAGTTCATGTCTTTATCATCTCTTTCTTCCTAATTAATTGCATAAATATGCTTAATACTGGAAAAGACCTGTTAAACCCAATGAGAATTTGTTCTGTTCAGAAGGGTAAGGCCTTGGTTATACTATAGCCAACTATGAAATGATTAAAAAATTTTAAATTCATGTCATTTATGCACAACAGTAAGTCCCCCAACATACTTGTATATGCCTAACTCTGTGTATTAACAATCTTTGTTCCCTTTATGTGATAAGGTGTGAACACTAATTATTATAATTTTTCTTTTTTGGTACACTGACTGGAAGGAGGACATGTATTCGAATCTACCAGAGAGCATCCACAGCTTGAACTCTAAATGAACACATTGAAAAAGAATAATGTCTCCAAACACAATAAAGAGATTAATCATGAATATTCAAATTTACTTTAGTTTCTTAGTAGAGGCCATACACTTTGTATTTGTGGGCATTTAGGGATGTGTTGTTTAGGTCTGCCAGGCGTAATTTTTTACTATATCTTATTTTAAACTCTGTGAACTAGCCAGAATAGACAGTAATTTGATCTCTTTGGAGTCTTTCACAATTCTCCTGTGAATTTTTAACATTTTTCTTTCATGCATTTACTCTATGGTAAGTGCCTTTTCAGAGGTTTGGGTTCAATTCCCAGGATACTGTAGCCAGTTGTCTGAGAGAGTTGCTGTTTACCACAAGACAATAAACAATGGCCCCTGTTTGTGAACCCTTTCCCATAGAGTCTGTAAACCAAAGAGCTTGCTACATTAAATGCTTTAGAAAAATCACAAAAAAAACTTTAGAATTCTCCTCATTCATTGGTTAAAGAAAACCCAAACCAAACCAACCAACCAACCAACCCGACCGGAAAAAACAAACAAAAAAATCCAAACCCAAAAAACCCCAAAAAACCTGCAACAAAAAAAAAACCCAAAAAACCCAAAACAAACCAAACAAAAAACCCCCAAAACTGAAAGAAGCTGTGATTAAAAGTTCATTTATTGTTTTTCTTTAGAAATTCAATTGCATGGGGACTTCTGTGATTTTTGTGCCATGTGGGCCAAACAATAACAGAATGATCACGTAGGTGAAGGCTTAAATCTGGTTACGCTCTGATGAGCCTTTAGTAGGAAAACAGAACAAGTAGCTATTTGGTAAAGTTCTGCAAGAGAGCAGAATCAGGACTACAGTCATAATACTGTAGAGACAGTTTATGTCTGCTGAAGAAGTGAATGCTATGCTAATGTGACTACAGCCTTTAAAGATCAGAGACAATGATCAGGAACACATCTTTGTAGACAAAACAGTGAAACAATTTAAAATGCATTTCTTCAGTAGTTTTCTATATGATTATGTCTTGTAATAAGCTCAATAATGTCTGAATTCATATCACCTAATATATTTCATACAGCTTGACCCCACATATCAGCAATTACTTTATCGTTCTTTTT
Organism: Entomyzon cyanotis; assembly: GCA_024500445.1. Lineage (NCBI taxonomy): Eukaryota > Metazoa > Chordata > Aves > Passeriformes > Meliphagidae > Entomyzon > Entomyzon cyanotis. The sequence goes on along the minus strand of JAKEPQ010001016.1, from coordinate 56,720,840 downwards.
GTTGTATGTGTTCTTCTCCAACAGACAGATTTTTTGATAGACATTTGTCACTGTAGCATGAGAACATCTAATATCAGTGTACCAAACACTACAAATTAATCTACTTTAATTTGGTTCTGCCATCCTTGCTTGAAATAGCAGTGTGTGACCTCTTTTATTTTTATAAATTAAAACTACCTACATACAAATTTTGTATATATTTTCATTAAAGCCAGCTAAGGAGAGAAATGCCTTTCAACTGAAGCAGAAATTTGCTGAGGTGTAAAATGGTCATTGTTTCTTGTGGGATTTAATTCCACTGTATCAGATCTGTCCGCCAGAGATGTCAGGCACTCTCCAGATAAATTATATTTATGGCAGACTGTTCTAATGGGACTAAAACCCAAAACTGTCAACCAGTCATCACAAAGGACTGGGTCTTTTTGATACCCTGAGTCATTAAGCACTTTGAAATAAGGGTGAGATGTTGAACTCGACTGATGCACTCTGAGACAGGCTTTGTGCCCTCACACATCAGGTGGCAGTGAGCATTACAGAGGGGCTGCACTGCAGCACCGTGTTAGACAGTTTCCCAGGCAGTGAGGGTGTACAGCCTCACCATTACACACATGAGGATAGAAGTGGTCCTGGATCATCATTCACCATATCCAAATGGTGTGTTCTTGTGCCTCAGAGATACTTACATACCCTTAATTTGTCTTTTAAAGTAAGTTTTTAATTTAAAAAGCAAATTTTACTTCTTTAGTAAAACTTAAAAGAGCAATCCTCCAAAAACCATCTTATTTAGGTTTGATAGGAGTTATTACATGGTAAACAGGAACTAGCTATTAAGAAAAACAGAGTGAAAAAAGGATAAAAAACCAATTACATATTCCCTACATCTAAATAAATGTATTAAAAATAACTATGCAATTTTAGTAGCATAAAAACTCATTAGCTCTCAATTAAATACCTGTAATGTAAAACAAATCTTACCTTAAGATATTACCCCTCCCAATATAGTACACCCTCCTTTACACATCACAGTGGACATATTTAGTGGAATAGGCAAATGGTAGAAGTTAGCCCTTTAAATATTTAATGCCTCTGCACATTAAATAAAACTGTCTGCAACATATATTTTATAGTGATTTATTTGCAATTCAGATGTTATCTCTAGATGTATGTAAAACTGTTAAGTCTGCTAACAATTTTAGAAATTATAATAAAACAGAAAATTGTAGCAATTCATTTATGTTAATTTACTGATACGAAATTCCTCAGGGCAGCAGCTATGAATACACTTTCTTATATAAAACTAAAACCTGTTTTGGTACCTAACACATCAAAGTTAATGACAGAAGTACTACCTAAGATTAATATTTGCATGGATTTGTTTGTTTGTTTCTTACCTTATTTTTTGCATCGTTTATCCAACACGTGCATTTTTTTTAAAGACTAAAAAATGATTTTATGTACTTATCGTTAAGAAGCCTTAAAGGACCTAATTTCCAGGACATGGACACTTCACAATTTTAAAAAATCAAGCCTGTTTAATATGTCTTTCATAAAGACAGAAAAATACAAAAAGCATTTTTAGTGGTCTCAAGGATACAGTATTTAATAATTTTAGGACTTGGTTTTGTTTTTGCAGCAGGTTATAGAATTTTTTAAATGTTAATTTTGTGCCTTGGTTATTACATTTTGTTCTAGCTTTTTTATAGCACTGGCTTCTAACTAATCACTTATGACAAGACTGTAAGACAACAGTTTGCCTGCAGAAAGGGGGATGTATAGCAGCACCATCCCAGGAGCAAACAGAGGAGGGAATTATGACTTTTAGAAGCATTATTTCCTCTCTCGCTTGCCCCTGGCTCTAAGGGGGGCACAAACCCCTACTGCTCTGTGCTGGCAGCCAACTGTCAGTTCAGCTTATCTCAGATGGCCAATGTGTTGAGGGGATGAAGCCAAAGTCCTGCATGGCCCTGAGCACCAGCTGCCAATGCCCCATCAGGACAGGGACCAGTGGCCCCTCACAGGCTGCTGTCATCACTCTCCAGCTTTTGCTGTGACCTGAAGTCACACTAGCCCATGCCAGGAAGCAAGCCCTCAAGTCACCCTTATTTTCCTGCACACTGGGGATAAGACTATTTGACAATCCTGTTTGGTGATTATGCCACCAAAACCAGTATTGAAACCTCAATTTGGTAGTCAAACAAGACAAAAAAAAAAATCTGCTACCCCGTTACCCACCTGTAAATATACTGGACACATTGGCCAAAGAACCTCATTTTGTAATTCCTGAGAGCTAACTACTCAGAGGCAGGCCCCTCCCTGGATTCTCTCTTGCCATCAGGAGATGAAAGGGAGCTTCGTACAAATAAATGGCTTGTGTTGCACCTACAGATGTGTCAAACTTTGAAAACCTCATGCTCTAGACAGCCTTGCCTTGCTGCTAATTGGTATGTTTTTCTTTAAAAAGTGAAGATTCTAACCTTTTACTTGACAGATATGTGGGCAAAATGCCACATAACATTTTGAAAGCTTATCTATAGTCTGCTGTTTACAAGTCTTGTTTATGTTGGAGCTCACACAGGAGTATACAAATGAAAAGGGTTAGCAGGAGCAAAACTGGATGGTTGGTTTCAAATAGATGTGTAAGCTAGGAAAGAAAGAAAGGTTTTCACCTACAGAAAGTCTAAAGATGTTGCTCCCTTTTAAAAGGTATACAAATGTAACACTTGACTCAACAGATTTTCTTGTTATCATAATTTATTCCTAGTTGTGTCCCTGATCTTTTGGGATGGGCAGCAAAGGCACTTTCATTACCTGTTTTGGGTTGGTTTTTTTTACTTTTTTTCTTTCTAATCTTCTGAAATTGCAGCTAGGAGAGAGTAAATGGGATTCCATCTCTGGGAGTGATTTAGCGACAGAATTGTTTACAGTGTTGCAATCAGTCATGTTTAAAGTAGAGCTAGTAACTGCATAACTAAATAAGGGAATACTTTGGAAACAAAAGGGTTGCATAACAGGTAAATTTAGCTTGTACAATCTTTAGTATGCAATGTATAAGAAATTTCATACACCCCTGGGAGAGCTTGAAATTTTGTCAGTGGGTGCAAAATTCTAGCTTATAAAAATTAAAATGGAAAAAAAAATGGAAATAACTAATTACGAGAAATCTGGGTTAATTCCTTTGTTGTTGTTGTCACTGGTTTTATTTCCAGTATGAACTTTATCTCCTGTAAATTTATATACACTTGGCACTTACAGTTCAGACTTATTCTTTTCAGGAAACTGGAACCTGATTTCCAGCTGTGCTCGGAAGTCAAAAGTTTCAAAGACAGTATCTTCATCCCACTTGGGGAGTACCTGCAAGAATACTGGCAGGGTTGAATGTCCATGGGTCAGGACTACCTAGTACTTTATATGTGAATTATTCTGGAGTCTTCCTCAATCTTCTGCTTTCCACCAATACTGGAAGGTGGCAGCACCAGCTCTTAAGACACTGGTCTTCCTTCACATGAAAACTGCTGACCTGTCTGAATGATGTTACAGTCTTCAAGGCTCTAAGTAGGACTTTGCAAGGAGAAAGTGAGGGATTGAACTCTTTAACAATTCCTTGGGTACTGCCAGTAAACATTAGCTCTGAAGCAATTGTAATACTGAAATACTAAAAGGAAGAAGAGATTCAGTGACATGCTATATTGAAATTACAGTGAATTCCAAAGTATTAATTATTACTAATAATATTAATATCATAATATTATTAGGGACATTCCTACATAAGAAGAATGAGAGCTATCCAGTAGCTTTCTCAAAAGCTTTTGGGTCAGTAATTTTGTTTGTTTGTTTTAATGAAGGAAAATATTTGTTCCATACCAAAGCTCACTTAGAATAACCTTAAAGTCTACTAGGTAGATTATTTTTCTTATAGTTCTTCCAGCACAGGATTTTGCCCTTAAACAGCTCTCAAGAAATATATTAATCAAGACTTTTGTTAGCGTCTCTGTTTTTTTGATTTTCCTGATCTTTCATATAATCAGATATATTCTTGAAATGAATATATAAAGGCCTATAGTGACAGAACAAGGGGGAATGGCTTTAAACTGAAAGAGGGTAGGTTCAGATTAGGTATTATGAAGAAATTCTTTACTGTGAAGGTTGTGGGGCACTGGAACACGTGACCCAGAGAACTTGTGGATCCTCATTCCTGGAAACATTCAAGGCCAGGCTGGAAGGGATTTTGAGCAACCAGGTCTAGTGAAAGGTGTCTGTGCCCACAGCAGAGGTGCTGGAACTAGATGATTTTAAGAACTCTTCCAGCCCAAATAATTCTGTGATTATATGATTTTGGCTTCTCCAACTTTCTCCTCTATCAGTACGTCTATCTGCAAAATATATATCATTTAGCCAGATCTTCAAGCTTGATATGCTTCTTACCTTTTCCTTAAAACTAGCACTATCAGCACTTGCAGGGAAGTTTGAAATGTCTAAGATAAGATTCTACCCAAAACAAAGCTTGATAACACATCCAAAGTGAGACACCATAGAAAAAGTGCAGATGAACACCCACTGGCTCATGCTGCTGTAACATGCCAGGTCATCTTGTTTGCGCATGGTCCCACTCAGGCAGGTCTGCAGATTATGCACAGTCCCCTCCCCAAGCCCAAGAGAGTATTTTCTTTTCTTCCCCTCTGAGACTTAACTAATAGTTCTGTTCCCTGCTTTTCTCAGCATTTATCGGAATTTCTGCTCACTCTTGGTTTTATTTTCTTTCCCCCTTCCTCCCTCTTTTTCATCCTGCATTTCCATAAATTTTCTTACTCAACCATTCTCAAGGAAGGCACAGTATTTCCAGAGTGCAGCCTAAATCAAAGGGCAACAAGACAACAAAAACTTGTCCTGTCCTGACACATAATCTTTAAAGGACATAGGAGACATTAACCTACAACAACTGCAATCAAACTAAATCACATCTACTAAACTAAGTATATAATAAAATTTAATTATATTTATAAATTTCTAAACAAATATTTAAATCATTACATTAATGACAGGTCTGTGTGCTCTAATCTCTTAACAAACTTGTCACAAATAATTCACAAAACAGATTTTCATTAGTAAAGTACTTCATTATTCAGTGAAGCAGAACATATTGTTGATCTCGATATGGTTTGATGTAATTTACTGTGCAAACAAAAATTGTCAGGTTTAGGAAAAATCCATACAATATTTGCTTCAGAAAAGTTTCAAAATGCCTTAGAGACTATCCTTTATTTGAAAATGCAGATATTCCTTTTCTTTGTTAAAAAAATCTGGTGTCTATATTTACAGTATATTCCTATCTCTCTGGTACTAGCAGAGCATGCATTATGTTAATGGTCACATGACCCGAGTCATGTGATATTACTGTACCATATCCTAAATCCAGCTCTAGCATCATGTTATAATCAAATGGATAAAATGTTTTATTTTTAAATGTTTTAGTTTTTCAAAGGAGGCTATGCAAGTGAAAACACCAGCCCCCTTGACCATTATCTGAGTGTCTCTGTCTCTCCATCATTCTGCCCAGAAACTCTGTGAGCTACTGGATAACTGCAATCAAATTTGCAAGTGGTTCAAAGCTGGTTTTAGTTTAAATTTCATTTTAGTGGGTGGGTATGTATGGAACATAAATCGATACCCTGAGAGAAGGTAGCTGTTGTACCTTTCTGGGCAGCTGCTGCCTGGCCCAGCAGCAGGTCTCTCTCAGCCCAGCCACTCATATCTGCAGGGCAACCATCAGACACAGGAGGAATCTGGTAGTAGTGGCAGAGGGAAAATTAAAAGACACACCTGTAGGAAACAAGTTTTCAATATTTCAATTGCTCTTAAAGAAATTGCTTTAAAAAAAAAAACTCATTAAGAAAACTTCTTAGTCTGTTTGAAACATGCTGGGTTTGATCTCAGCGTGCCCTGTTTTCACTGTAATGAAAAAGCAAAAAATGTTTCTGTATATTGTGCTAAACAGTCATTAAATTATGCAGCTGAAAAGAGGCATAAAAATACAAATCCTAAGACCCTACCTCTGGCCTAAAAGTCACCCTTTTCTGTAAGCCTAATGAATCTTTGTGGGTGTTTGTGTTTCCAAAATGACACAGCTACAACTGTAAGCATAATACTCCCAGCTACACAGAAGCCATAGGCATCAGCTCTTTCAGTGGCAATCTCAGGCTTAGTTGCTACTTACTAATTCCCTTTGTCTGAAGCCTTTTAAATAGCCCTGCGCTCTACTCCAGCAACCTTTTCCTACTCCTCTCTCTTCTTGGACCCTCTCCTCCCACTAGCCCACTAACATTATTTGCAGACACTTTCACCCTCTTGCATTTACCTACAGCACTGTTATTTGTACGTCCTTTCTCAGCAATTCTCTCTTCTTCGTGTCTTGCTGGTGGGACCTCACAATTAAATTGACATAAAACTGCTCATGTACAGAGCGACAAAAGTGGTTTTATTGTTGTTCCATTACTACTTTGAAACAATACTAATAGAAAGAATGTGTTTTTAGTCTATCCAAGTTGTATTATTTTGCCACTATGAGATGAATCAAATCAGTGGGGAGGTTTCTATTGATTTCATTGAGTTTCTGGACAGTACTTCTCTCACATTTCTCTAAATGTCATATAATTTCTATTTTTAATTGTGATTTTAACCAATTTTATACTACTGCTATGGAAAGTAAAGCTTGCCACACCACAATTTGTTGATTACCCTTTCAAGTCTTTTAAAAAGAGAAACAGATTTTGTATATTTTAAACCTCAGACATAGTAACTGATCTTAATGACTGCATATTTTTAACAGTTCATTTACCTCATGTTCAGATTCTGTAAGAATACTTGATGACTACCATTTAGTTAGACGCTTTCTTCTCTTTAAGAATATCACCATTGACACGTTGTACACACCCACATCTCATCTTTGTTACTAAAAAAAAAGTTGACCCAAGGAAATGTCTTCATTTGCTATGCGTATTAGAGTACAGAAATTTAATTTCTGTGCAGTATGTTTTATTTTAGAGCTAGCTAATTTATAGGTCAGACAGTTTTGTCATGGCTTCCTCACATTGGTAAAGCACGTTTGTTTATTAGCAGGTAATTAATTCTCTTACATATGGATTCTTTGTTCCTCAAATTTTCTACTTGGCCTTTCTAATTTTACTTCTTTCTATTGTTCTCAAGCTGATTGGATTTGGGCTTTCCCAATGATGCATCTTAGTCTCAAATAACTAAAATACTGAACCTTGACATTTAACTATATTGATCTTTTCCTTGTCTCCCTATTTTCTCTTAGTTGTTTTGGGGCTATTTCTTCTGAGACTTCTGTGTTATGATTAAGCACCCTCCACACCAAGAGAAAAGATTTTCACTTCATTTCTGATTCAGGGTATTTATTTCTTTTTTCTTTTTTTTTTGTAGGTAGGAAGGTTTACCTGTCTTTGCTGAAGATAGAATAATAATCATTCATCAGGAACACTTCACAAAAAAAGACTGAATACTGTTGTTTTATGTTTTCAATAAATCAATTTAAAAAACCGTTTCAGGGTGTGTCCTGTTACTACTTGTTATTTTGGTTAATATCAAACTATAGCTTCCAACAAACAAACATTTCAAGTATTGAAAAGTAGCATTCCAAAGCACAATTTAACTCCATATAAAGTTAATTGTTAGGGCTTTTATATTGGACTTTGCTTCTCTGTTTAGGTTCTCCTATACAGCAGACAGTGCAAGTCTTCTATATGTGTATTTCTGTTATTAAGGATTTGTGGTTTTTCTATGTATTAGCCTCTCCACAGTCCAGCTTTTCTCTCCAAGCTCTTAAAAACAACTTTTTGTTTTCATTTTTTTTGATTTTTCAGCAATAAATACACACTATATATTCAATATATTGTGACATGGCACAACATATAGGTATTATTTGCATTCATTTGCATTATCATCATACATTTAATTTCCAACTCTTCTTTGTGAAAAGTATGACAATTTCTGATGAATATGAAATTATGATGCCAGTCTAAGCTATCAAATATGTAATGTGTGCTAAAAAAACTGATTAAAAAGTATTACAGATATACGGTAAGATTATTGAACAAATAAAATATTCATTACTTGCACAGGTGGATTAAAATCAATAAATGCCATTTTGTTGTTATAAACTGTCTGATGCAACAAACATCAGCCTGACAGAGACATATATTCATATGCAAGCATGATTTTTTATGTGTATTTTTCCAGTTAGGCAACTAAGTCTCTATTGGGTTTAAGAGCCACAATTTGTAAAGATGCCAAGATGGCATGATTTCCAAGAAATCATTAGAAATAATTCACAATCATCCATACCTGAAAATGAGTATTAAAATGCAGCTCTGCTGAACTTAACATCACAAAACCAAAGTGAGTTGTAGAGCAAGGAGTAAGAGTTTAATTTATCATCACCTGGCAATCAGCCAGAGGTTTAAAGATCCAGTGCTAGTGCTTCAGATTTTATTTTTCCTCTAAGTATTCCATGTATGTCGTTGGTATCAATGCACTATTGTAAGCTGCAAGATGTTTGACAAAAAAGATAGATTTTACAAGCAAAGACTCCAGTTACTTGTATAAAGGGTTATATAGTTTTTCCTCTTAATTCAGAGTCCCAAGTACTTGTTTTACAAACTGCAGAGTGCCCTCAAATGTATTGACTTCATTGTGGAGTCAGAGTATTTATTGTGTAATGCTGAGTCATATAAAAAAAAAGAAAGTACTCACTATGCTGGAGAAAAAAAAAAGTGATGGAGACACAAGCCGCCTCCTCCTCCTCAAAAAAAAAAAAAAAAAAAAGAAAAAAAGATAAAAAAATTCATCCTGGATCTGGAGGCTGTTTTTAAAACTAAATATGAGAAACATTGTCGGAAATATATTATATATTATATGCCACTGTAATACAGACCATTTTTTTTTACTCCTGCTGGTGCCTTCCTGCTCTGAAAGGAAACTAGTGTTAGCATCTGAGTACAGACTTAGGCACAGTGTGTAGCCCACAGTGTACATATATGTATATACATATATACATACACACACACGCCCCACAGGATGCACGCACACGGGATATACCCCAAGTGCAGCAGTATCTCTGGCACGCTAGAGGGAGCCATTACATAATTACAATGACCCTTCCTCCCCCGCCCCCAAATAGCAGAACTGGAGAAAACGCGGAAAAATCTCTGGACATCCTGAAGGTTTGGCATAAGCTGCAGAATAAGGAGAGGGAAGCAGAGGACTCAAGTAACCGTCAAACGAGGTCTCGTGATAGCTTAGGGGCTTACGCTGGTGTTTGCTCCGCTTTTAATATTGTGCCGCTCTTATAGGGAACTTCTCCAAATATGTGACTTAGCCGAATACGCCAATTTCCCTCAGCCAATCTGAAGCCCTCATGCAGAAAGCAAAGCCCATTTTGTAAACATATCCTTTATTTCATCTGTCTGTCGCTCTCACACAGAAAGTTGGGTCGGCTGAGAGTAGCGGTTTTCCACTACCACTAATGTATGTATAGTTTATTTATGCACTGCATTTTAACACGGCATTAGTTCTATAACGGTTACCAGCAGACTCGCTCTGGATGGCAAACTATCCGTTTCACAGCTACAAAGAGGTCCTCAGGACGGGAAGATGGGTCTGGAAAGAACACTCATTTGAATTTATAAATCTGCAAGACTTTTTCCAAGTCAAATTATATTTATGGACATCATAACTCAGGGCTGAAGGTTACCCTATTGAGCAAGGCAAACGAGCAGCTGCCTTAACTGAATCTTTTAAGAGATGCTCCTAAAATAATTCAGGAGCGTTTTATAAGTGCTCTAGAGGGGGGTTTTGGTTGTTGTTGTTTCTGTTTTGGGGGCTTTTTGGTTTATTTTTAATATATATATATTTTTTTTTCTCCTTTCCCCCTAAATGATTCGTGCTACTTACACGCTCCTCACAAATGGCAGCTTCATTTCCGTACGCACGGGTCGAGACCGGCCCTCCGGCAATCCGAGCACGCACCTTTCCAGCTCAGTCCTCCCCCCGCCACGGCTGCCCCGGGCCGAGAGCCTCCCTGCGCGCCGGGGCGGCGGCGGGCACTGCTGCGGCCCCCGGCCCCTCACGGCCGGGCTGCCACCGCCCCGCTCCCCGCGGGCAGGCCGTGCGCTCCCGCCCCCGGGGACTGCCCTGGGGAGGGCGAGACCCGCTCGGGGCGGCTCCCGCAGGGCCAGGCAGAGGTGGCGGGAGCTGGGGGTGTCCCCCTATCCCCACCCCTCTCTGGCCGCGCGTCCCCGGCCCGGCGGGTCACTCGGGGACCGTGCGGCGGAGCCAAGTGCTCGCTCTCGCAGTGCTCTGGGCGAGTTCGGGGATGCCGCGTCCCCCCTGCTTCCCCACCCGTCAGCGCGGAAGACTTGTTAACACGTCTGGAAAATAAATAAATAAATAAACAAACAAATAAGCGGGGCGGCGAGGCGGGGATCGGCCGGCGGCGCGGGGCCGGGGGGGCCGGGGGCGCGGCGCTGCGGTGCGCGAGCGGCCAGACACCGCAGCCCGCGCGAGCCGCTCGCGCGCCCCGCGTCCCCCTCCGAGCCGGTCTAATCAATGACACCCAGCGCCCGCCGCGGCCCCGCCCCCCGCCCGCCCGCCTCCTCCCATTGGCCAGGCCGCGCCGGGGCCGGTCGGCGCCGCCGCCGCCGATTGGCTGGCGGGGAATCCGTATCAATGTTTAAGCCGCGGCGTGAGGTGAATAGAGGCAGTCGGCGAGCGGCGCTGGGCGAGGGCGGCGCGGCGCGGCGGCCCCGCGAGTGCTGCAGTGAGGGAGGCGAGGCGGAGAGGAGAGGAGGGGGGGAGAGAGGGAGAGAGAGAGCGAGGCAGAGCGCGGCTCCAACTGTTGAATTTTCACTGAATTCTCCACTTACCTGCGGGCGGCTGGTGAAATGGATCTGGCTTATCGGGGATCGGCGTTCGCTCCGCGTGCTGCCTGGCTAAGACTGACGACCGTCTGTTTGCAAGGGGCCACCCATCAATGAGGCAGAGAAGAATATTTGTTTTTTCTTCTTTTGCATTTGAAAGCCTCCCTGCCACACGTTGCAGAATTAACTGTGTACTTTGGGTCCGGACTCAAATAAAGGAGAAAAAAACAGTGCAGAACTGAGACTCGGAGCTAGATCTGTGAGCTATGTATTGGAAACCTATGTTTTTATTGCTTTTTTTTCTTTTAATGTGAAAGATCTGTGATTTATTTCACACATAACACTGAGGAAAGGTGGTTAAAAACACTCAGCAAAGCAGGAGACAGACGCGCCTCTGTTGCCAGTGAGTGGATAACAGCCTTGTTTTCCTGATCCTCAGTCTCCCGGAGAAAGAGGTATAGTAAAAGTGTAGCTGGATCCAACACCCCCACCTTTCTCCTTTTTTTTTTTTTTTTTTTTTCCTTCTTTCTTTCCTCCCTCCTCTCCAAAATATAAATCTGATTAATTTTTTTCCTGTCTATAGAGTGAGTCAGAGAAGCGTTAGGAAGAAGCTGCAACTAATGTCTGTGAAGGGAGGAACATGAGGCGATAGTGAATGTGATTTGTTCCGCTGGATTTGACTCATCCAAGCAGATTGAAACACCTGCATTTCTGGATTTGCCATTCATTATTTCAGGTTGTTAAAAGAACCTGAAATATAATTTCGCTACCCTTCCCCAGTATTTACCTATACACCGTATCGCTAGGAAAGGTGTATATAGGAGAGGGGGAACGCATCTGGCGTTGCTGCCGCTCTTCCCTGTACCAAGATGCTCAGAGAGACTGCTAAAGCTTTGAAAGGACTGCAAAAAATGCATCACACAGATCGCGGAACTGCATAGGTTTTAATATAAGCGAATTAGTCGATTTAAAAGGTCCCCCCCCTTTATTCATCGCCAGGATTGTTTTTCCTCTTCTTCTCCCCTCCCCTAAATGAAGAGGGCTAGGCGGCAGTGTCATTGGAAGGAGACGCTGAATAGAAAGAAAAGAGAGGCACTTGATAGTGCAGCCCTGTGAATACAGAGACTGTTTCCCTTTTAGCGAGAGACTAAGAAAGAGAGTGTGTGTGTGTGTGTGTGTGGTGGCTTTTCTTTCTCCCCCCGCCCCCCCACCCCCTCTCGTGCTCTCTCTCTTTTTTTTTCTTTTTTTTTTTTTTTTTTTTTTTTTTAATCTCTGCGTCCAGCCATGGGTTGCCTGTTGCTTTCCTCTCGGCTGGAGAGAAAAGCAAACTGGAATTAAACTGCAGCGAGAAAAGTGCAGCTCCTCAGACACGCATACGCACACACGCATAGATACACGGAGAGAAAGGATGTGGTGGTGGCGGCGGCTACTGGCCTGTCTTAAAGAAACCCAAGTGTGCTGCTGATTGAGCACCGTCTGAGCTTTCTCTCAAAATATATATTTACTGCTAGTGATGAAGGTCAGCTGGTGGGTTTCTTAATTTTTTCACCCCAAAAAGAACGCGTGGGAGGCTGGTAGTAGAGGGAAAGAAAGACAGCTACAAATCCGGACACTAGTTCTTGCTGGGGGGTGGTTTGGTTTTTGGCTTTTTTTTGGGTTTCTTTTTTTTTTTTAATGTGTTTTGTTTTCCTCTCTTGCCCTGCAATCCTCATTCCCTCTCCCCCTCTTTCGGGAAGGAAACAGTGACCCAGGGTGTACGAGACAGAGAGGGGGGAAATACCGACGGCAGCGAGATGCAGCTCTCCGCCGCAAGCAATGCAAGATTAGATCTCTAAATGCAGCAAAACACTCCCTGAAAACCAACAACCCCGCGGTGCAATCAGACATTTCACTGCCGCTCACTGCACACGGAGAGGGCTTCAACAAGCTAAGACTTTTTTTCCCTCTGTCTCTCTCCTACCCCTCCACTCCATCAATCGCATCACAAGCGATGAGTAGCAAATAAGCCTTTTTACCTCTGCTACAGACCTGTGACCACCCCCTTTTCCTATGTATATATAAATACACATATTTAAAAATATTTTTTGTCATTTTTAGAAAAACAACCACTGCCGCCGATTTTTTTGTTTTTGTTATTATTTTTATTATTCTTTGTACATCTGCGGGGATTCAAGGACCGGGAACACGTCGCCTGCCCCGAGGAGAAGATCTTTTGCAAATTTTCTGGTTTTTTAAACCCTCCCACTGCCGAAGTTGGACAGACGAAGTAACTGTGAGGGGACTGCAAGCACGGCAAGCTCTTGTTGAAACGCTGCCGAAGCTGCTCCCTCCCCTCCCCCCGACCCTCCCGATTGCTCCCTCCCTCTGAGCTACATGGTCTATTTGCTGCCTCTCATCCTGTGTCTCTGCAGATGTTTTAGAGCAACAGGTTCAGGAACTTGAAATATAGGGGTGGGGAAAGAGAAGGAAAAAAAATCAAAACCAAGAGGGAAGGAAAAAAGAGCCGTCAGAGGAGGAAGAGCAACCCCAGCGCAGGAGGCAAAGAATACGGGGACAACCCTGGTCGCCACTGCTGTTCCTGCCGCCCCCACCCCTGCTCGGGGATGTACCTTTCCATTTGTTGCTTCTTCTTCTGCTGGGCTCCCGCCCTATCGCTGAAGAACCTGAATTACTCGGTGCCGGAGGAGCAGGGAGCGGGCACGGTCATCGGGAACATCGGGCGCGATGCGCGGCTGGCGGCAGGCGCAGCGGGAGGCGGGATGCTGCCCGCGGAGCGTGGCGTTCCCGGTGGCGGCCCCGGCGGCGGCCGCGGCCCCAAGTCCACCTTCCGCGTGCTGGAGAATTCAGCCCCGCACCTCCTGGACGTGGACGGGGAGAGCGGGCTGCTCTACACTAAGCAGCGCATTGACCGTGAGGCGCTGTGCCGGCGCAGCGCCAAGTGCCAGCTGTCCCTCGAGGTGTTCGCCAACGACCAGGAGATCTGCATGATCAAAGTGGAGATTCAGGATCTGAACGACAATGCACCATCATTTCCCTCTGACCAAGTGGACATGGACATCTCTGAAAATGCTGCACCAGGCACCCGCTTCCCCCTCACCAGCGCCCACGACCCAGACGCTGGGGACAATGGTCTGCGCACCTACCTGCTCACTCGTGATGACTACGGCCTCTTCTCCCTCGATGTGAAGTCCCGTGGCGACGGCACAAAGTTTCCAGAGCTGGTCATCCAAAAGCCATTAGACCGTGAGGAGCAGAGTCACCACACCCTGGTGCTGACGGCACTGGACGGCGGTGACCCGCCACGCTCAGGCACGGTGCAGATCAATGTGCGCCTCATTGACTCCAATGACAACAGCCCCATCTTCGAGGCGGCCTCCTACGTGGTAGAGCTGCCAGAGAACGCACCACTGGGCACGGCTGTCATCGACCTCAATGCCACTGATGCTGATGAGGGTACCAATGGAGAGGTGCTCTACTCCTTCAGTGGCTACGCACCTGAGCGCGTCCGTGACCTGTTTAGCATTGACCCACAGAGCGGCCTCATCCGTGTCAAGGGCAACCTGGACTATGAGGAGAGTGGCCTCATTGAGATTGATGTCCAAGCTCGGGACCTGGGGCCCAATCCCATCCCTGCTCACTGCAAGGTCACTGTCCGCCTCATCGACCGCAATGACAATGCTCCCACCATTGGCTTTGTCTCTGTTCGCCAGGGAGCTCTGAGTGAGGCTGCCCCACCAGGCACTGTCATTGCCCTGGTGCGGGTCACCGACCGTGACTCAGGCAAGAACGGGCAGCTCCAGTGTCGGGTGCTGGGCGGTGGCGGTGGGCCCGGTGCCATTCCTTTCACCCTGGAGGAGAACTATGACAACTTCTACACTGTGGTCACTGACCGACCCCTGGACCGTGAGGCGCAGGATGAATACAATGTGACCATCGTGGCACGTGATGGGGGCAATCCCCCACTTAACTCCACCAAGTCATTTTCTGTCCGGATCCTTGATGAGAACGACAACCCACCCCGCTTCAGCAAGAATCTTTATGTGTTACAGGTGCCTGAGAACAACATCCCTGGAGAGTACCTGGGTTCAGTCTTGGCCCAGGACCCTGACCTGGGCCAAAATGGGACGGTGTCTTACTCCATTCTGCCTGGGCATGTGGGAGATGTCTCCATCTACACTTATGTGTCTGTCAACCCCACAAATGGTGCTATCTATGCCCTGAGGAGCTTCAATTATGAGCAGACAAAACACTTTGAGTTCCGCGTGCTGGCCAAAGACTCGGGTTCACCCCACCGAGAGAGCAATGCCACAGTGCGCGTCACTGTGCTCGATGTCAACGATAACGCGCCACTCATCGTCCTGCCTGCCCTCATCAATGACACTGCTGAACTGCAGGTGCCACGCAATGCTGGGGTTGGCTACCCTGTGGGCACGGTCCGCGCCCTGGACAGTGACTTTGGGGAGAGTGGGCGCCTCACATATGAGATTGTGGAAGGCAATGAGGAGCACCTCTTTGAGATGGACCCCACTAGTGGTGAGATACGCACCTTGCACCCCTACTGGGAGGAGCTCAGCCCTGTGGCTGAACTGGTGGTAAAAGTCAGTGACCATGGCAAGCCCAGCCTCTCCGCAGTGGCCAAGCTCATAGTCAGGGCCTTGGCAGGGCCCTTGCCCGAGGCTGGCGAGCCACAGGTGAATGGCGAGCAGCATCGGCGGCCACACTGGGACTTGTCGCTGCCGCTGATTGTGACACTGAGCACTGTCTCCATCATCTTGCTGGCTGCCATGATCACTATTGCTGTGAAGTGCAAGCGAGAGAACAAGGAGATCCGCACCTATAATTGTCGCATTGCCGAGTATAGCCACCCTCAGCTGGGAGGAGGGGGAGGCAGTGGCGGGGGAGGAGGAGGCAGTAGCAGTGGAGGGAGCAAGGGCAAGAAGAAGAAGATCAGCAAGAATGACATTATGCTGGTGCCCAGTGAGGGCGAGGACAGCCGGGGTCCCCTCAATGTCATGAACGTGGTGAGCAGCCCATCCCTGGCCACCTCACCCATGTATTTTGACTACCAGACCCGCCTGCCCCTCAGCTCTCCCAGGTCTGAGGTGATGTACCTGAAGCCCGCCTCCAACAACCTGACTGTACCCCAGGGACATGTGGGCTGCCACACCAGCTTCACAGGGCAAGGGACTAACGCCAGCGAGGCTCCCCCGAGCCGGATGTCCATAATTCAGGTAGGAGACTTTTAGAATACCCTGGACCTCACTTTAGACACTGGTTTAACTTTCCCTTTTGTCTGCAGTGAAATCTGCTGTCAGGCATCACTGAAGGGACCAACACAAGTCACTAAAGAGAGGTGGACTTAATGTAAGTGGAACCAGACCACAGCTGGTGGGTCTGGTTCTGCTGTCCCATTGATGTTTCCCATGTGATTCAAAAGAAAATGCCTTCTTGAAACACATACAGAGTTATGGCAGTGCCGAAGACGTGCATGTTAGAGTGTGGGCAGGTGTTTAGTACATTTGAGGCACACTGGGGTATTTCCCAGAAGACTGTCAGACAGAGGTAGGCACTTCCACAGGTTTCACTTCTTTGGTTTGGGGTGGAGAAGAGGGAGGACATTTCTAAAATGGTCATATCACCTGCAGTAACTAACAGGACAGGGGAGAAACTGCACACTGAGGACATCTATTGCAACAGTGTATTATAGCCCTCCAATCTTGTATATAAATATGAGCTATCTTTCCAAGACGTATGTTTTAATTTTTTTTGATTTCCTTCTTTAGAATATATATCCATAAATATATTTTTGACAGTATCATTGGGGCCCCATTGCCTCCTCCTCTCCCCATAAAAAGCTAAACTTTCAGTGCTGAAAATTCTGCTTAGTCAAATAGAAAGAAAATGTATGTGGTGATTCCCTCCTACCCCCAAATGTTAACAAAACTCACATCCTGTCATAAACCAGCAAAACAACTAGTCAGATCTCCAGTAGCCTGAGTCAACATTGATGATTGCTTTATAGCGAAAGACTTACACACTCTATCTTGTACCAGAGCTCGTTTAGAAATTATAGCTGGGCTGCATTCTGCTGCCAGTTATATCCACACTGTCCTCTACTGACTTTTGTGAATGTGAGAAATGGCAGAATTTTGACCATTGGATATAGGGTACTAATCAAAGAATGACTTAATTTTTAGCAGGTAGTTTAAAGTCCAAACTCAGAAGATTTATTTCAGAGCAGTGAACTTGCAGAGTGAAGGTGAGGGCAGAAATTGGCTCCAGTTGATTTAATTTAAAGTATTACTTCATGATTAATGCAGCTTAATGCTCAAACACTACAGGTATGTTCCAAAGTGATTTTTAACATTCGGATTGAAAGCAGGCTCTGGATAATGACTATTAAATATATTTGAAATGTCATATCTGTTTCATCCGGTGGTTCTCCTAATATGCTGTTCTGAATCATAGGGGAATGAGATGAGTGTATCAGAACTGACACAGACTCATTTTGTGTATGCAGCTAGTAGGAAAGAAGTTGCACTGTAGTCACTTGATGTACCTAAAGAAGATTCATAATACCTTGGAGTTAACATACCCTGTGATCTGTGAACACCAAATGTTCTAGTTGCCAGCTGTATCTAATACTTTAAACTGAATAGAAATGGCCATTGGTAATTGGGAGTTTAAAGAACCAAAATTCAAGTAACCAATGACCTGTAAATTGAACATTTATAACTGGAAAAAAAAAAAAAAGAAAAAGAAAGAGAAAAAAAAGGCTGTCTGCACAAGGTCACTGTAAACTAATCCTCAAGCGACTATTGAGTTGTGTCACAGAAACAATTTCATTTTATGCCTATCATGAGTTTGTGTTGCTATTAATTAGGTGAGTGGAGCAATACTTAAAATCTGAAATTGATTTTAACAAAAAGTGACACTTTAGGAAAGAGTTTAGGTTAGGGCACAACCAGAGATAATTTGATTTATTATTCATGCTTTAAAAAACAAATAACTTTCCATGACACTTGTTTAAGTAATGTCAACTTTTTTTTACTGTAAAATGGAGTTGTCAGAAAGCTGAAAAAAAACCAACCACTCCACATTTTTTCCTACTGACAAGTGTAATAGTTACTAAAAGACAGAAAATTATACTTTCCTACAACCATGTAATGTCTATATAAAGCAATTAATTAATGTATTGATGCTACTGAATAGTAAAGTTTCAATTGTAGTGTAAAATCCCTATGGAAAATATGATTCCTTCTTTTTTACAGTGTATACTGTATAAGATCAATCATGATTTTTTTTTCCTGAAATCTATATAAAGCTAAAAGTGGAATTTCCTCCCTTAAAAGAGTGTGTTGTGGTTTCTGTAAGAGTTCTTATTATGATAACTATGGAAAATGTTAACTGTAACTCCTCATAACACATACTGGTATTTATAATACTAGTTCTGTTTTCCCTCAGTATCTACACAGAGTGTTTTGTATGTTTGGACGGTCCAGTCAGTAGATTAGAAAACACTCAGTTTTACCTAGTGAACCACCTGTTCAAGCATACTTATTGGTACTATATTTTGTAGTTGTATTGGCAAAACAGACACTGTATGAAACAGTGTAGTTGGTTTCTGTTTAGAAAAGGCTCAAATTTAAAGTAGCTAGAGGGGAAAATTGATCCTCTTCACTGTACTTTTGCATTACTAAAAATACATTTTGTATTCTCCATCTCCACATCCCTAGAGTAAATTTTATATAAAATTTGCATTTAGAATGTAGGCACTACTTTATGTCTGGTCCTCTACTTCTGCCTCATGTAAAATTTACACTGCAGACTTAAGGAGAAATAGTAAAGGATCAGCCCTCTCTCTGGATCTACTATGTCCTTAATCAGTTCAAGAGACCTGTGTCTGCATATGTGAATTACACAGCTAGGAATCAAAGGTGTAGGCAGTGGAAAAAAAAAAAAAAGAAACAGAATCCAGCTGCTTTATCCTCTCTTTTATTTAGCCATTCCAGTTAAGCAGTTTTCTTCATTACCTCAGTAAGGGGAAGATAATTGTGTAAGGGTTCTCTAACAAATGTTCCCTTTTTAGTTTTTACAGATATATTACTGAAATATAATAATCTTATACTATGTAATTCATACAATGGAACTGCATTTCTTCACTCTCATTTTCTCAGCAACTGTTTAATGGCAGAATTCTCTGACAGGAACCTGTTATTAAAACTTTATATATATTTATATATGTGTGTGTATATATATATATACACATACACACATCTATGGAGATATATATACATGTTAAATATTATATTATTACTTAGTACATCTGATTGATTCTATAAATATTTAATAGCAAATAAATAATTTATTTCTCAGTAAGATACAAATTTTCTCACTCTTCTTAGGAGTACATAATACATTTTTCCCTTTGCTTACTAGTAAGACCCAGTGAAGTCAATGATCTTTATGGTTCCCGTATTTCTCATGAGCAGTATTTTACTCTACAGATAGCCCAGTTTACATCAACAAATACTTGTGGAGTAAAGTGCTACTTAGAGACCAGGGGTTTCTGACTGACACAAAAGGACCAGCAGTTGAATGAAATACTTCCTGATATGGGTAAGAGTGGTGTAATCTTGCCTCTCTTTAAGTGACTTCTGTTACACACTAATCACACAATTTGACACCTTGTGTGTTCGCTCACTACTTTGTAGGATCTGCCTATGTGCCGTGCTTGCCTGTGTTACTTCTATATGAATCAATGAGCTACTTCAGTACCATAAAAATTAAATAATTTAAGCATGCATACATACATATATGTATAAAATTTTGGATGGATAGACAAGGATGGTGTATACCCTCAGCTTTTATTGGTGCAAGAGACTTGCAAGTCTTAAAGCCTCTGAAAATTGACCATTTGTGATTTGATGTGCACCTGAGATTGATGTGTATGAAGAGGTGTTTAGTAACATAAAGAGAAGGTACACATCTACATTTTAGCATGTTTCATTGTTCTTAACTTCAGCAATCATTTTCTAAGCATACTTTAGAAACAGTGTTTTCAGACAAAGTCTGTTAAAAATATTTAAACACAGGGCAGGTGCTGTACAATTCTCATTGCCAGAGCAAAAATCCCATGTGACCTTTGAATCACTTAAGGTCCAAACTATTAATTTCTGTTGAGGAGAAGGAAAACAGGAGAAAATGGAAACTCAACATGGCTGAAAGGAGATTTCTGTTCACTTTAGACCTTAAAGACTGCTGGGCAAGTTCTGTTCATCTCATTCTGGTGACCTACTCACCTGACTATAAGAAACAGAATCTTGCTTTATTTTGAAGTGCAGACATCAGAAAAAAAATGTAGATGTACATGTACGAACATACACATACATGTATCTTTCCTACCAAAATTCTGAGTTAGTCAGTTTGCCTTTTCCTGTATGAAGAAGTCACAACTTCTTCTTGCAGGTTTCCAATATGTAAGAGTGGATGGATAAAGGAAAACAAATAGTTTCTTTACATGAGTAGGTTCTGGAAATAGGTTTCTCAAAGTGACATAACAATAGTGTAGAAAACTATCTACAATATGCAGCTAGTGTTGATCGTCCTAGAGATTATTTATTGCTACATTTGTGGTGCTACCTGGAGAGTTTTGTAAATATATCAGGAATAAGGTGGGTGTGAATAAAGAAAGTGGTGGTCACAGCTTTTGTTAAGCATCAGCTGAAAATGAATGACTGCTCTAAAAGAAGCTCTCAAGCTGGGAATTGCTGTATCTGCTGTACCAGGCACTCCCACAGCATTTGAAGATAAAGTACACATCACTCTTAATACTTCAGGCATCTGATGTTTATGATGTGTCAATAGATTAATGTCAAGTCCCAGTGCAGCTTCGTCGCCAGGTGTCCAGTAGTACCTAAGAAGATAGAGTCTTCAAGGGAAAGAAAAAAACATGAACCATATTAGTGCTGCTCTATCGTTAAATATGCTACTTCATACTTTGAGAAACTTCTGCTCAGAAATTTCAAGATTGCAAAAAGAAATCTGCAGCTGCTGCAAATAAGGAGAAGCAGCTTTTCATCACAGAAGTTGCACTGATCTTCAGTGATTTAAATTCCTGTCTGAAAACAGAGGTATTGTTTGTAAGAAATTGTATTGTAGAAATATTTTATTTCTTAAATCTTCTACTTTAAATGAGGAATATTATTCTCTCTTCTCACTAGAACTAGTACAAGGTAACATTTTGCATCAAGAAGATACTAGATCTGTTTTAAACATTTGCAAGTTTGCAGGTTTGTACTCTATATATTCCAAAGATTCACAACTGCACATTCTAGGGCTGTATCTAAGGGCACTAAATTGTGAGATGAAAGTTTCAAACTACCTGCCTAGGTTTCATTATGGTAGCTTTAACAGTGTTTTACAAGGACAGATATCCTGCAAAATGAGCCCTTTGAATGCTTGCATTGTGTAAATACAGTCTGCAGTTTTGTGTACAGTCTGGTTTTGTGTTATGTTGTTCTGCAGCTTTAATTTTATTCATTGGATGAAGTCCATTCTAAAGTTGGCTATGTAAGAATTTCAGGAAAAAACCTTTCTATGCTTCCATGAACCTTTATTTATTTTTTTGTCAAGATTTACTGTATAGCATAGTGACACAAAACACATACATTTTAGGACCAGATCTGGCAACACACCACTCACTGTGGCACTGGCTGTTGAAATAGATGAAGCAGAACTGAGCTCCTTTTTTGTGTTACATCTGTTCTGGTCTTGATCTTGAGTTCCTTGCTGGTATTATTTATAGCACTATTATTTCAAAAGGATCATTTTTGATATATAGGTCCATATGAAATCTAAAGAACTTTCCAAGGTGAAGTGCTGTAATAAAGAACATTAAAAATAATAGAGAAAAAAACAATTTAAGAGTCTAAAGTGGAATATAGATATTAGGAAAAAGAAAATGGTGTTTCCAGGACAGAAATTCTTGTTAACAAAAAATTAAGAATAGTAATATCTCTGTAGAACATGCTGTTTTATAAAATAAAAGACATGAAGCAAGTTATGCAAGATTGACTGTCACGGCTCTCAACTGCTCTTAAAGTTGTCTGAGCTTTCTACAGCTTTGTGTTTACTGTCACTACCTAAATTTAGATGGGAAGATCCCTGCAAATTTATGATTACCAGCACAATTTCAACAGCTGATCAATCCTTTGAAGAGTTATCTTTCAACAACTTATTTTGTCAGGTTTCTGTTCTCCCTACCCATGTTGATGGAAAGGCCTGTTCTTACTCATAATTCAGTCAATAGCACAATTTTGACTTTACAAATTATTTTAGTGGTTCAAGAATGAATTGTGACTAAGAGCTCTATGGAGTGCAGCTAAGAATAGTATGATTGGGTCCTTCATTTTGAGATTTGAGGGTTTTGTGATATTTTTTCTTACAGCATCTTTACAATTAAGGAGACTGTAATTTAGATGTTTTTGTAACTATGATGTGAATTGTAGCACAGAATCATAGAGTGGTTTAGGTTGGGAAATACCTTCAAGATAATCAAATCCAATGGCAAACCAAGCATAATCATGTGTTCAGCTGAAAAGAAATCAAATAGTCCATTGAACATAATGCTGAAAATATGTTTCCACATTTTCATATATTTTTGAAACCATGCATAATACAGCATTATTGTTAAAATTCAGCAAATATTGTTAAATGGAAAATTTATCAACAGGTATGTGTAAAATATTCACGAATTTTGCTTGGTATTAGGAAAGCATAGATACAATCTTTTTTCTCTGATAAGACAAAAGTGTCATTAAATAATTCCTTCAAAGTCACAACATCTGCATGCAAACCAGTTCAAATTTTCTTTAAAAAAAGAGAAAAAAGAAAAATTTTTGTTTCTTTGTTTGTTTTTTCCCAGCATTTTCTCTTCTTCTTCACTACCTTCCTCCCCAGGAAACATTAACATTCCAGCTAATATTTACATATATGTTTCTAAATAACATGCTTTATTTTTCTTTCTTTTGTTGTTTCTACAAAAGTTAACAATATCTTGTTAAATTAGTTTTAGGTTTTGCCAGGCAAAGCAGTCATTCTACATAAAAAAAGTAGATGTGTATGGGTTGGTTTTTTTGAATTCTTTTATTTTTTTTGTTTGGGTT
The DNA here is from genome assembly GCA_024500445.1 of Entomyzon cyanotis. Classification (NCBI taxonomy): domain Eukaryota; kingdom Metazoa; phylum Chordata; class Aves; order Passeriformes; family Meliphagidae; genus Entomyzon; species Entomyzon cyanotis. The sequence continues at coordinate 56,697,742 of JAKEPQ010001016.1, read as the reverse complement.
TTTTTTCTGAAGAAAACATGCGTTGCATGGAAGAGATCTTGAGATACTTTTTCAAGCCTGAGAAGTAGCTACATGTATGAAGACATTTTGACACTAGTATTAGTATTTTCCAATAGGTAGAAAAATCCGGTGATGAGGACTTAAACAATGATTTATTTAACGGAGCAGAAACACAGCTCTGTTTTTACCTTTAAAATATAGAAGCAATCCTTTGATGCCAAAAGGTCAGTGTAGAGCAGTTGGGACAAATTTTTTCAGCAGATAGCCTGAGAGCTTTATGCTTTCAATTGTATGGCTACTTCAGCTGTAAGAGAAGTGGTAAAATTAATACTAAAGGGTTCAAAAATACAGGAAACAAGTAAAACTCTCAGGGGATTGCAGGCTCTTGCCTTAATAGAAAAAAGAGGAAAAAGAAAAGAAATAGAAAAAGGTACTAGGAAGACAGTGGCAAAATGATTGGGGAAAAAAGTTCCTTGAGTATAAGTGTTTTATTTGTTATGTTTTTAAGGGGGGATCAAGGATATTAACTAGTCACTGCTTTTGTTGATGAGATGAAACAGAGTAATGTGCAGCCTGCCATAATTCTTAGCCAGGGTGCATTCTAAGCCCTGCTAACATATTTGGCATAGTGCAACCGTTGTTTTTCAGTCTGCTACAGACTTTTTTTTCTTTAAACAGAAGAAGATTCTGGATTAATTACTGTAAATCCTATGAGAAAGAAGAAAAGTAAATTGTTAAGCATTTTAGATAAAATAGTATTAAGTGCTACATTCACGAACAAGCAAATTCTTACAAATGTCCCTGTTAATTAGGATATTAGACAGTGCTTTAAATAACCTTCTTGAGCAGTCATATATTTTCTAGCTACATCCCAAAGGCTGGTGATACCTTTCCTCCTTAATAAGGTACTGCAAGAACCATCTCTTTCTCCTACTGGTTTGCTTCCACTAGGCAGTGGTATTACCTCTACAGAAAGGACAGCAGATCAATTCATCCACTTGCTTGACACAAGAAGAAATCTCTTTCTTTTCTGTCCTCAAAACTGAGAAGTCCCTCTGCATATAAAGATAGAACTGCATAGTTTCAGCCAATTATTAGCATTATTTGTACAGAGGAACAGCACAAAGAACAATTCATATCTCACTTTGGTGCAGTGAGGGTATATATCCTTTTTCAAACCTCAAGACAATCAGTCCCATACTGGTCTATTTTCAATTTAATAAGCTATCAGCAATCTAGGCATGTTAAATCCTTCAAATTAAGATATTTGATTTCAGCCTTGGACCTTTCTACTGGTCTTGTGGCACATGTACCAGATCAGAGGTTCTCAGGTTCATAAAATACTTTAACCCGTAACAGAAAAGTTCCTAATCTCATCCTGCTCCCTGCTGGGTGTCTTTGTGTTGCGTCTCCATGGAATGCCAAAGGAGAACTCCAAAGGGGAAGAGAAAAGGCTTGTCATGAGATACAAATGCATAATTTCAGCTGTGTGGGTGGGACCTCTAATGGATACATTGTAGGTTCTCGCAGTGATAGTCATGCAGAGTTCGTTTCAGAGAGAGGTTCAGACTGACTGCTGATGTATGTGCGATGTGCGCGTATTGCCTGTACGGGTGCTAGTGACACTGTGAGTGCTTGTGTTTCCAGTCCTCGCCCTGGAACACTTCCAGGCACTTTTATTGTATTGAAATGGCTCTTACAGTTCATTGAGCATCCAGCATAACACTGTTGAATGTGATTGGTGTGTGTGCATATATTTATTAGAAAAAAAATCAGGCAGTTAAACTGCATAATTATGGGAAAACGAATCCTAACAATAAAAGACTATTTAAGTTAACAAGCTTTGTGATCAAAGAATAAATACAGTTTAGATAAATGAGACTCTAGATGTAAGTAATCTACATAAATAAGCTTTGGTGTGATTAGAGGATAGGAATATACTAAAATAATCTAAAGGTATTTAAAAAGTATTTTACTTTAGTACTTTTATAATTTCCAGTTTAATTTCATCATATTTTTAGCATTTCCACTCTATAAAAACAGCTAAGTGATAAACTACTTTTACGTGCTCCTATTTTTTGATTAACAATGTTTACCCAGCAAGAAAACTTTAGTAAACAAAAGTAACATCATAAGTTTTCATTCTGGTTTGAATGCGTTGTGTGTCAAAAACATAAAGCATTTTTTAATGTCTTAATTTTAATTTTTTTTATGTGGCAATGTTTTTTAATTGATTTTTAATTAAAGAAAAACATTAAAGGGAACATTTAAAGGACAATTTCTTGTTTACTGTCTTTATCAGCAGAGAGCAGCCTTTGTAGTGTTTGAAAGCTGGTGCATTAAAAATCAATTTCAAGTCTTCAAAGCTGTAAACTCTTGCTTGCTTTGTAGATATATACTGTTTTTAAAATCATTGGAAGCACAGTTGACAATTGAATTAAAACAAAAGGTAAATAATGGTTTCATGAACATTTGAAGGATTTTAATGTATTTTTAATAATAGCTACAGGAATTTTTTACAGCAACAGACATGTGAATCACAATTTGTAGCTTTTAAATGCATAATTTGTTCCTAAAGACAGTTTTTTTGTACTCTTTTATTAAGAGAATTTTGTCTTAAACTTCTCTTGGTGTTATTCTGTTGTTTTTACTGAATACCATGATTCAAACACAGAATATGTCAGTCAGTTTCTTTACTTACTGTATTTCTGTCTCGCTCTTTGCTGATTGCTAAGCAACCACTTTTGATTGTTTAGCTACAACTCAGTTTAAAAAAAATGGGTAAGCTGAAGTGGGCTAAGCAAATGTTCATTAATTCTTAATGAAAATATTTAAATTCTATAAAATTTTTAAAGTAACAAAGAAAAGAACATTGTTTTAACCATGTACCTCAGATTCAGCACTTAAGTGACTACCAGCAGAGTCAAAAATGCTCCTTTTGTGCAAATCTAGAAAAAAAGCATATCCTTAGTCAGTGTATAAATAATTTTGAGGCATGTGGAAATATACATATATATTTGTAATTAAATTAAAATTATTTCTTTCAGGGCAGGATCCTTAAAACATTTAATCAGTGATCATTTTAATTTAGGCCGATAGAACCATTGAATTAAATAGATGATTTACAGGAGTGGGGTTGCTGATGTGCATAAGCATGTGCAGAATTCAGCCCAGAATCTGTTACTCTGTGTTACCTGAACTGCTCCTGTTGCTTCTCTCCTTTGCTTTAAGAACCCTGCAAAGCTGCAAAAGCTGTTCATTTCACTTAGCCTCCAACTACATTTTCTAATATTCTGTTGAGATAGTCCTGATGTCTTGCTTTTTCACATAGACTTGAGTAATTTGATATGCAGATTTGAAGATCATAAAAACAATCCTGCTTTGATGATCGTGAGCTAGATTATCCAGACACAGCTGTAAAGTACCAAGTGTGTTCTTTTGTGATCTCTTCATCATTTCAGTGGATCAAATGACAATAAGAATGTAGTGGAATTTTGAGTGCTTGGGAAATAATGAAATTAAAAGCCTTTTTAAAGTGACAACCATGAAGCCTTAGAAACTATTTAGATTTCTAGGCTATAGGCCAGATAATATAACTGTGTAAGAGTGCATATGTGGATATACACGGAAAAGAGTGCAGCATGGAATCAAAAGAGCCATCTAGATGGATAAAAAGCATTATTAATGAGCCGTGTGCATCTAATTTTTTTTATATTGTGTATGATCTGTACAGAGCTGTGTAGCAGTGTTTTGGAAGATGCTGTCAACCTGCACCTTTTGCTGCTAACTAGAAAGCATCAAGTTTAGAGACAAATGATGTTGTCATTTTTTTCCTGAGGCAAGAGTATAGGTAAGGAAGGACCTCATTTTCCACTTCATGATGGAATCCTGCTATCAAACTTCAGGATTGAGAGTGATGATTAAAAGGAGGTATAAGTCATGCAACATGTGAAAAGAAACAGCACTTAACTGATTCCATGGACTGCGTTATTAAAAAGCACATGATAATTTGCATCTCATAGCTCCAAGGCAAGAAATATATCAGTCAGCGCTGTAGCTGTTGGGTAAAAAGGAGGTGAAAACAAGATGTTTTGTGTTATCTCTTTCAATATACGGTCTTCAATCTGTACATGTATTTTGTGTATTTAACCCACATGTAACTTCTTTTCAGGTCTAACAGGCTGTAGTATTGCAAGAGGCAGAAGCAGCTGTATTAATTAATTTTATTATTTATTCATTGGCCACCATGTACATGATCTTTCCCAAAAGTGTACCTCTCATTGCAACAATGTGATGGTAACAAAATAATAATTCCTTCAAGTATGAAATAACTAATTTTAAGTGCTTTCCTGGGCGCATTTATTTCAAACAGGCTTCCAGAATTTTGAAGAAAACATTAATTTCAGTTAATTTAAAATATATGTAGACCACACATAGTCTTTTCTTCATCCCCTGATACCAGCAAAGGAAACTTAGGAATGAGTATCTGGATTTCCAGATTTTGACCTACCTGTAAAGCAAGAGGAAGCTGTTCCTGTAAAACAAATGTAAGCTTCAGGAATTTTGGTTAGCGATGGCGAAGACATTTAGATAAATTACTTGCAGTCATACTGGTCTTGCTGATAGCTGTGAATGAAGAAATAGGTACACATGTTGAATAGCCATGGGAGGAGAAGACTTTTTTAAGGGAAAGTTTTTGTTCTGATTTAAGTTTTGGGTTTTCCATACTGTTTTATAATAAAGACAATTACACAGTAATTTGGGTTAGAATGCATGCCCAGTTCCCCATCTCAAAACCCAATTTGTTACTACCTGTGGCTATTTCTATTAAAAAAGAAACATAATTACTATGAGTCTCAGCAGTCTAAGAGTAAATTTTTGCAATTACAATACTTCCCTTGGGCAGATATATGAAAATGGCAGATTAATTCCTGCCAGTCTATTCCTTGCACATTCTTAAGGTTACTGGTATCTTGGACTATGATTATATTCGTGCTGTTTATTATCCTGTGGTTAAGGTTAAAGCAGCAATGCTACTATAAACCTTTAGGAATAGGATGCTATACCACTGCCTTGTGAGTCTCTGTGCTGAAGTGTGATGCACAGCATCCTAGGAACATGATACTAATTCTATTTTCATGGAAAATCAATGAGTTTGCTGTTGATCTTAACATATTTTAGAAGGGTATTTTGTATTTTATTGCTTTATGCCTCAAAAGATTTAAATAAAAACACCAAACAGCCCTGGGAATAATAATTGTTAGGAATTTATCAGGAAATTTATAAAGCTGCATGTGAACTGAAAAATACAGTCGTTCCTTAGTATTTAATAGCTTTTGTTTTATTCCCAATAGCACAATGCCATGAAACACCAGTAAACTAAGATGGCCCTGAAATTATGTAAATTAACAAATTCCCATGAAAACAATTCATCTTCTAATGGGTTTTTCTACCTGAGAACAAGTTTTGAGGACATATGAGCAAAAGCATTGCATGCAAAGGCTATGCTCGTGGAGATCACTCTCTGCAGCTAAGCACCTAACTCCATGTTGAATTCCAGTGAAGTTGGAAGTTGGTGTGGCTTCCTGTGGGCTCATGATCCACCTGCAGGGAGCAGCATTAGTCTGTGTTACATATGATCTGGTTTCACTATTCAGGAAGAGGAGTATGAACAATCCTAAGGTTTTTTTTTTCCTTTTTGCATGATCTTTTGTTTATAATTTCTTGGACTGCACCTGCAGTGTTTTCCTTTCTTTTCCCACTTTGAAAGAGGCTTCCACATGCATATGCTTTTGAATGTCAACTTGGGAACTTCCATGATATGGACATTATTTAGAGAAGGTTTCATTAAAATTTTTCTTTCAGAGGTCATAAATAAACTTTAAAAAAGTAAAATATATATACATCCTTCAGCTGATGTCCAACGCACTCCACTTTGAAAAATAAGTGCTCACATGCTGTATGAGCATTCTGCTAATTAGATAGAGAGGGAATCCATAATTTAATCCCTGTGTTCTAACAAACGCCTCAGTCAAATATTCGCATTCATGTTCAGTCACTCTATCCCTGGTGAAACTTGCAGCAATGTCCTAGATATTGACAAACCAACACTGCTTTGGAGCAGAAAGATGACTTTATCTAACCCTAGAATCTTTGCAGAGATCATATCTTATGTGGATCTTCTTAATTTTACAGCAATATCTGATTTCAGAGTCTTGACATGGCAAGGGAAGACTCTCACATAATGGGAAGGGCAGTCCAGAACATTGTTTCCCAGTCTTTTAAGAGTTTACAGTTCAAAGTCAGCCTTTAAATACCTATGAAGTTAGTGGTTACCTGTGGCAATCCTTATCTAAGTGGGTGTTGTGTCCTAGATGAGGTGATCCTATCAAGAAGGGTTGCTATTTATTGTTTTGCTTGTTCTGAATCAATTTAATACAGAGTCCTATCAGAAGACATTGCAGTTGGTTAACATTTAAGTGAGACAGTTGTGAATGCATACACAGCCCTATATCAGAAAAGTTTTATTTTTTCTGTCTAAGTCTACTTGACCACTGCTACTATACTCAGGGTGTAATGGTGTATTCGATCAAACTTTCCATTTTATGAGGTACCTCATCATAGACACATGACTGTTATGGCTTTGAAATATATTTAGGGACAGAACCTCTTGGTAAATTTGCGCAAGCTTAAATTATTTATCTTATGTCACAAATAATACATCAAGTCATCACCATTTTACAGCTGCAAATCTCCTTGCATGGCCATGTGAGTCTGTAAAGCTTGGTGATCTACTATTCTGTCATAAATCCAGCCATTTTTTTGGCAGTATATTTAGGGGTGTGACTTTTCCTAGTGCTTAGAGGAAATAATTACGCAAAGGTATTTCTGTGAAAGTAGGGCTTTGTATCCTGTCACAAAATGTTTATTGAATACCTTCACGGGTTTTTCTAACAAAAAGTTGAAATAAAGAGTTGTATGACCTAAATAGGAAATTAGACAGAAAGTAATAATGTAAGTTTTAACATCTGTGATTTTCTTCTGACTTCCTAGGGAATTTAAGGGAATCATTGCTTTTCTGGTGCAGGGTTTTAGAAAGAGAAAGGGGATAAGGTGGCAGCTTTAAAGGAAAGGAGGTGATCTAGTTTTACCCCTTTTTTTCCTGATTGTCACCTAGGAAGAAAGCTTCAGTGTTCCTTTTTGTGTGTGTTTTGTGTGCAGGCAGTGTGGCTTCGGAACCAAATCCTGCTCCATCTTTGTTGCTAATTTCTTTCACTCTGTAGGGAAGAAACACAGCACTGGAATTTTGTGCTACATACAGTGTTTGCTGCCTAGCTAATCACCTTTCCGCATCAGTGCCATTATAAATCTGTTTAAGCACAACTTTCTTCAGCATTCAACATATGTATCTGTGGGAATGTAGCACACTATGTAAAGACTCATTTAGCCTGTAATTGGAGTAAGCAGACTGATCCAAGGGCTATTGAAACCAATTTGAAAACATCCATTGATTTCACTGGACCTCAGGTCATGGCTTGTGGGAGTTTTATTGTTGCCTTTACTGAAAGTATGGGCTGGACAGAAAAAGGTAAACATACTGGATAGATGTTAACACAAAGTTAACAGATTTTAAATATCCAGTGTCTCGACTTTCTCCTTACTAAATATGATAAGTACAAAACAGATTAACAGTGTTAAAAGGCCATGAGTTGTTCTTCTCCGCCATCCAGTGCTGCAGTGTTTATAAGCTTTTATCTGTTCAGAAAACATTTGTGTTTTGTTGCTCTTAAAAACAGGAAATAAGCAGTGGTAAGAATAGGACAAATTTTACTACGCTTACTGGCTTCACTGGGAATCCCTGCTGAATAAGAGCTTTCTGATATGTCTCAAAATTAAAAAAAAAAAAAAAGCCATGAGATCAAAATTGCACTGTAGAATGTATGTGAAAGCAGAAAATCAAGAAAGGCAAAAAGACAAAAAGGCAAAGGCAGGAGAGGAGAGGAGAGGAGAGGAGAGGAGAGGGAGAGGAGAGGAGAGGAGAGGAGAGGAGAGGAGAGGAGAGGAGAGGAGAGGAGAGGAGAGGAGAGGAGAGGAGAGGAGAGGAGAGGAGAGGAGAGGAGAGGAGAGGAGAGGAGAGGAGAGGAGAGGAGAGGAGAGGAGAGGAGAGGAGAGGAGAGGAGAGGAGAGGAGAGGGAGAGGAGAGGAGAGGAGAGGAGAGGAGAGGAGAGGAGAGGAGAGGAGAGGAGAGGAGAGGAGAGGAGAGGAGAGGAGAGGAGAGGAGAGGAGGAAGGATATAGTTGTTTTCATGCAGAAAAAAGGGTTCTAAGCATTTTAAAATTCTTAATAAATACTTTGATCATATCCTTAAATTTCAAGGCACTATTTTTAAAAGTTTTCCTTTAATTTTGATTTAATTTTTCCTCTAATTTCTAGATTTCATATTTAACATGAAAAATTAAAAAAAAAAACAGAAACAGACCCCAACCCACAAATGCAACCAAATACACACTTCTACATGTATTGTTATTTTGAGTTGATGGTATGATATTCTTAGAATAAGCTGGATATTGTGATAAGTGCAGATTTCATTCTGGTTTGCTAATTGTAATTGAGTCTGTTATGCAGTAAACATAGTATCTGTTAGGAATACTAAGGTGGACTCAACATGGTGGGAACCATAGATAAAAGGAGCATTAAAGCGTTTCAAATTCAATCATTAAGTTTCATTGCACCCATCTGCTACCAGAAAATATAATGGGCAGCTTGATTCATTGACCTTTAACTGTCATTTTGAACCATGTTTTTTAAATCCGTATTTTTGAGTCAGACATAGAGAGTTAATTTGATAAGAGAATACCCAGTATATTTTAATGCAATTACTTCTTTCTTTCTTTTTTTTTAATATAATCAAGTTTAACGGTCTGTTGTATATTCTGCTAATCCAGTCAAAGTAGTTATTTCATATTGAATGTGGTTAAAAGCAACTAATGTTCAACTTCATTAAGGCTTCTATTAAATAGAAGGTTTGCTGAACTTCTACTATTTTTTTAAATGCATGAACTAATAGCTCTTATTAATTATTTCCAGGGGTTTCTGTTACACTAGAATTACACTTACATGTTTCATTTCCACAAAGATTATACAGCACAATACAAGAGTTGAATATGCATTGAAACTGTGGAGTGCTTTGTATTTTGTTTTTAAGATGTGTTTTATCCCTTTCTTTTTATTTTCTGAGGCAAATATTATCTTATGCATGTGAGGTGAAGTGCATAGGTCTCTTAGCAGTTTTATATCTGTGGCACACAAGTAGATTTTTATAAAATAGCAGTTTTACTTAGTGAAAGCAGAAAACAATGATAAATGAGGATAATATTTTCTCAACAATGGCAAACAATTATACTATTCTGTCATCTGAAGTTTCTGTAATGGAAAAAGTGATTACATATATTTCTTTACCCAACAGGTTACAATTCCTGAAATATTTATGTAATATAGAAACAGATGTATGTAACCTAACCTTATAATCCCATTTCACAGCTCTCCCAAATAGTGGGGAGCTCGATAAATGGGAAGCCGATTATATTGGCACTGTAACTCTATTAATAGGATTCGGATTTGCCTTATTGACAAGCCAGTACTGTTAATATGATCCAGTATATTAAATTGACAGGAAAACTGGAGCGATAGAATGTATCTACAGCCTAATTGACAGGGAAGCTCTTTCAAAAGGTTCTTAATGTGTTTTTTATTGACAGAGTAGCTTCAGTAAGTACATATCATTGGTGAGCAGTGTAAATATATTGGATGCAACTGTACTAGAAGATTTAGGTGTAGTTATTGTTCTGTCTTCCCATACTTTCATCTTTACTTTGATATAAGTTGTATGAAGCTCTCTTGTAAGACCTTTACAAATGCCTCTTAAGGTACCAGACTAACTGCACCTCTCACAGGCATTTGACAAGTTGCGAATTATTTTAAATGTGTTCATCATTTTTAAATGAATAGCGGCAGTGCAGAGCAATGCAATAATGTGTCATGAATTTCATTATGTTTATTTATTGAAGCTGTGATAGCGCTATTGTACTTTCAGCTTGAGCTCTTTATGTGGTGTGATGTTTGGCACCTCTTCCTGCATTCTTATCTTGCATTTTCTCCAAAAAGTAGTGTGACTTAGAGCTTATGTTACAATTCCTTTTTCCTAGTCCAATTTGACAATTTACCACATTCTCTTCTGAGATCATGCTACTTTAATTAGATTTCATGTTTCTCCAAGGCAAAATAAAATAATGCTCAGAAACCTGAAACCATTTTAAAAAATCCAGCAATTTGAATTTGGTCCGTAAAGTCTTCTTGATTCCCTTTTCAGTAGAAGAAAGTGTTGGGTTTGGCTTCCAGTTTTTCTTTGTCACATCTTTCTTAGAGAGAGAAGTATGACCTTAAACACACATCCTGTACTGGTGGAGCAGCTGAAGGCTTCTGTTGAGCTGACTTCCCACTGACAAAGAGACAAGCTTGTTCCTCAAATGCTTCAATCTTTTATTTCATATAAAAAAAATCTGATCAGGGTCTGGTCTCACCTCATCTTTAGAATGTCACTCAGGTCTATTTTTTTTTACCAGGATCACTAAAAAATATGTGATTCTGTAGTGACCTTTTTAGCTTCTTCAGTCTTCTGACTTGGTGCAATCGTCAGTGAGGTGAGAAGAACCTTGTCTGGGCCTTGTGATTTCTAATCCTTGCATTGTGTTAAGTTCCCACAGTCCAGGCTTCTGTCATCTTTTGTGTCTTGTGCATTGCAGAATAAACTCTAGTAAAAATCTAAGAAATGGTTGGTTTCATTAAGCCAGTAGTACAAACAACTGAAATAACCTACAATACCTTAGTATGACATCTTAATCAATAGATCAACAACAATTTATTTTGGTAACAAACATGGTACTTGCTAAGTGAAAACAGTGCATGGATTAGGCGTTTATACAGGGAGATCTGCATTCCTTTGTTTACGGAAAAAGATGGTAACATCTGTCCTCAGAGCTTCACTTTTCAGAAGTCACTGTGCAATTGACTGAAGAGCTCGGGACCTGTTCCTCTCACACTTGCTTTTGTTATTCAAGAGAAAAACACCAGCCGCCAACCAACACTCTTTAATAAAGGGTACAGCAGCCTTGTGAATGATATTGCCTTGTGCATTTGACTGTTTTTACTGCCCTGTGTTTTTAGTGTGCTTTTGAAGAATGCTACATGTGTCAGAAATTCACATAAACACACTGTAGGCCTTTTAACACCAAAATACACATTTTGCAGCAAGTGTGAAACTTCCCAAATATGTACATGTCATATAAATTATATCTCAAAAACATTTTCAGAGGGATGAGAGTGGAGAGCACATAGTAGGATAATATTTGTTAAAATAGTCTATTTAATTTTGTCCTTGAAAAAGGTAGGATAACTTCTGAGAGGTTTATGGCCAGTTGTTTGGTTTTGTTATTGCGATAATGAATTTTCTTAATGAAGTAAATCTTGTGGAACCAAAAACTACTATCTGAGGCTAAGTATACACACTCACTGGCAGTCTTATACTGAGAAGTCTTTGTGAAAAATTGTACTATGTTGAACCCACACTGTTCCTAACAAAATGAAGACAATTGTCTGCTCTTTCAAAACTCGATTTGGCAGAATACAATTCTTTTGCCTCCAGAAGAGGTTGCCATTATGTAAGATCTTTGTGTGGTGGGGGAAGGGTGAGCACTTGGAATTCAGCTTTTCAAGAAAAGGCACAGAAGATACTTGAGTTAGATATAAAGTGGCAGTCTGATAAAGGTGAGAGATGTTTCATTTCATTTTTGCATTTAATGTTTAATTAAAAAGAAGTTAGAGTCAGCAAAGACATTTTGCTTTATTATAGTTCCAGGTATGAACACCTACATAAAATGGAGTTGCATTAAATCATTTCAGAAAATGTGATACTTCTTCTTGTAATTCTGAGAAAAAATTATGAATATTCTATTCGTCTAATATTCATAAATCTGATTAATGTCTGAGTCCTTTTTTTTCATATTTTAGAGTACATCTTTCCCTTATATGACAATTATTTCTGGACATAATTTGTCAAGAATACTTAAATATTGAATTTCTTTCTGTGTCCCTTTCTTTCTCTTTCTCACTTCCTCTTTTTCTTTGTAGACATTGATTTTAAAAATTTTCTTTATTAGACAGACCTGTTGAATTTCACACCCTTTTAAAAAAATTTTTTTAAATTTTATTCAAACAGTATGGAATACACCAAATATTTCTAGAAAGCTTCAAAATTAGGACACAAACAATATTTTTTTTTAAAGTAAAAAGAAAAAGAAAAATAGCTAGGAACCTCTAATTCTTAAGAGAAAGTCTGCTTTTTGCAGGACTTCTTGAAAGTGGAAGCCTTGTGAAGATGTCTACTGTTGCTTTACTGAGAAATAGTAGAATTCTTGGAATCTGATTAATTAATATGGTGCTGTAATTTTAATCCTGAATTTAAAAAAATAAGTATTGTGTTCAGAGCCACAGTGGAACTCCTTTATATTTATAAAAGTAGCATAATATTTCAGCAGAAGTAAACACATATACCTTGTGAACATAAACTTATGAAAAGATAAAACAGGGATAAGAGATGAATGTAACCCATTGCTAAAAATATTCTCCATAATTCATTGTGTAATGCTTGGCCCAGGCTGGTTCAAACTGTTTCCAGTGATGAGGTTTTTACTTTTTTTTTCTTATGAGTTTATTTAAGGTTAATGGATCCTATGAAGAATTTGTTTCTCATACTCTCTTCTTGGCTATAATTTTTCATTTTCCTTTCTCTAAATTAAACTTTTGGAAACCACAACCATTCCAGAATTAATTAGTGGAAACTTAACAGTCGACTTTCAAACTTTTGAATGGTTTTATTTCTGAGTCCATAAAATTCACCATTGCAAATACACCATATGTGAGCTGTACTTAGCAACACTTTTAGTTTATCTAGGTCCTCGTGTGGTCATAATATACAAGCCCCGACAGGTGCAATAGAATGAATGGTTTTGTAGACAGTTGATGGCACTTGGGAAGATACTCTGCATGTTGTTCATGCAAACACTGGTCAGTTGATGATTTTCAAAGTGCCACTATTAGACTTTAGCAATTATATTGTCACATTTGAAATTCCATACCAGTAAATCCCACCAACACAGGTTGCTCAGAGAAGTTGTGGGTGCCCCATCCCTGGAGGTGTTCAATGCCAACCCTGGATGGGTCTTCAAGCAACCTGGGCTAGTAGAAGTTATCCCTGCTCATGATATGGGGAGGGTGTGTGGAACTAGATGATATTTGAGGTCTCTTCCAACCCAAACGATTCGATGATTCCCTGAAAAGTACATTTTGCTCAGGTTTAATTTGCATCTTCTTTTATTTTCCTTTTCCTCAACTCACTGAAGTAAAAGTTAACGAAATCAAACTGTATAATATTTTCTGAAAGGTAGTAACCCTTTTTTAAAAAAAAGTTTTGGCAGCTTTTTAAATGTTACTATGCATTCTGACCTCTTTTTAAATGGCTTTTTTTAATGAGCTTCATCTTCTGAGAAAGCTGTATTAAATGTGTGTATAGACAGACATTTTTTCTGCAATATTATACTAATGACAGTGTTCCTAAAATTTCATTTTTAATCTAGAGTCACATATTAGAACAGATAGATGGAAGAGAGTATTTGTAAAGGTCTGTTGTAGCAACTGTCAAAAAAGAATATCTGTTGAATGATTTAACAGCATATTCTCATTGGAAATGAGCTGGTTCCACTAATGTGTAAAAATGAGCCATAAAACCAGGGCCACGTCTCCACAGCAGCTTTGGACAGTTAGGTTGACATCACAGACTTTAATTCTCTGGTATCTAACTGGGGCAATGGACATTCCTGCTTCTGTTTTAATTTTAGATAACATTTGTCCAGCTACTGAAGAAGCTGAGCTGTGGTACCTAGTGACTTAATTGATACTCCAGCCCTCAGCCTTGAATCACAGAGATAGAAAACATTTTTTACTGTTTAACTCTGACTTTCAGAGATGGATTGTTCCTGGAGATTTTTTTGGGGGGAGGGTAAGAGCGAGGGTGGAGTTTATTTTATTTTGTTTTTCAGGAGGTTAATGGCATTTGAATAATTTTTGGTTGTTTATCAGGAGACTGCAATTCCATGCAATTAATTTCTGACATGATGCATCTTACTTATCTTTAGCTACTGCACTGGACCTCTTGCCAGTTGTCTAGATTCCCCTATGGCTATTGGTGAAAGTAATTCCCAGGACTATTATGTACCTAACACTAGATGACCAAATGGGATAGTTTGTATTTCTTTAAAGCACATTAAGGGATCCTGGCTGATTAGCTTAGAGTAGTTGACTAGATTTTAAGTGGTTTTTTGCAGGTGAACTGCAACCTACCTTAAAATTGGAGGTCCAGAGCCTTGGTGATTTTGTTGTCCTATAAAGGTGGTATATCCAGAGAAGAACAAGAGGTTTTTTAGATTTTAAAATAGTATTCATTTCTTAGAGTTACAGCTATATAATGTAAAGAGGTATGATTAATGCATGAGCGGGAATGTGTAATGTCACTTCCATAAATGTTAAAGTGTAAAAATTTGAAGTATATGACCTCTCACTTCAACTGGGATTACAAAAAAAAAAATACCCAGAAGAAACCAACCAACCAACCAAACAAATCAAAAAAAGTTTAAGGGAATTAGACATGTTAGACATTCACCTCTCTCACCCATTGTGAAGCAGATGTTTACATTTCTAAGATTCCTCCAAACTGCCAAGCCTTAAAATGAAATTATTTTTTAATTATCACAGTTTTTAATAGGTATTTTCATACATTAAACAATTCTCCCTTTACTGCCTGTATCTCAGAGTGCTGTTACAGCTCAACACAAGCATCATACCTTCATAATTCATGGAAGGAGTAATGCTTTTAGAGAAGAAAGAACAGTATACAACTCTGAGCTCTGTGTCTGTATATGATCATCAAGTACTTACATTTGTACTTTTGTAATAATGAACTTGCTGTAACATGGCACCCAACTCATTGTATTATGGCAAAATAGAGTATGAAGGAAATTGGTCAAATTATTATACAGTTAAAAGTTGTTAATGATTACCATACATACAGAATTTCTCAGCAGCTAAGATATGGTCATAGCATGTATTCTAAAATCTGTGAATTGTCTCATCCAGGATGTGTGACTAGTTCTTACAGTGGTCCAGTTTATAGTTAAGTTCTTATCACCATTAAAAAGGAGGAGTTATAATTATTTCCAGGGCAAAAGTCTTACTTTTCTAACGGCAGAGAATTGATGAAAAGGCAGTTTTATAGCAGGCATTTGACTGCCAATGTCATGAAAAATGGAAATGTTGATTCTAGTAGCAGCTGTGTTTAGGAGGAAACAGATGTCTTATGTAAGTAAAAGCATAAGGTCAGTTTTCCTGGATATCTCTATTTGTGATATTAGACATAGAAAACAGACATGATTTCTGTGGTTGGAAAACTTTGTTCAGGTTGAGAAGTATTGGGCTCTGTAAGTGTTGTTATGATTGTAGATGAGTGTATATATATCAGGTAGGTTTCCTGTACAAAAGAGATACTAGCTTAAAACTTGTGAGAAGAAAAGAATAAATGGAGGAATTAGAGCTGCTTCCAAAATATGATGTGCTGCATTTGGGAGATTACTCATAAGAATGCTGAAATACTTAATTTTTACAGCTCCTTTTTTTGTTGTTTTCAATGTTTGTTTTTCTAACTTGATAGACACTAAGTGTGAAGACAAACTTTTATTCTAATTGCATATACTAAAGCTAGGATAGATGTGAACATAATGTGTGTTATCATCTTATTTTTTGAACTAAAGGATTTAGAAGCTGGAAGTATGGTGCACATTGACATATATGCTGAATGGAAGATGGTTCTGTATTTTCCATCCCTTCTCTAAAACACAAAAGACATCCATGGTATACAAGCCCATCTATTTCACAAGTCACTTGGGAGTAACAGGTGTCTGCCTATTTCTGTTGCAAACAGCAGTGACTTAAATTTCGGATAAATTTTTTTTGCCTACTTTTCAACCATACAAGAAGTAGCAAATATTTCTAATTACCTCCTACTGACAAAACCAAAACCAAAGATAAAAAAACTAGTGTGGGGAGTGGCAGGGAAACCCAAATATCTAAGAGACAGGTCCCTTGTATAAGCACTTGCTGTGTGAGAGTAAACCTTGGGCCCTCAGCTCCCTTAATTGAGTGCTGCCTGTGTTACGGATGCTGATCCGCTGGATGCTGCTGCAAAACCCGGAGCTGCTGCGGAGCATAGTGGTGTGATGTGAAGTGATGCAGAAAACAGTAGAAGCTCTGTCGCTAGGTCAGCTGCAAGAAGAAGTGACGTGCTTGAATGTACAGTATGCAGAGTTTTCTGAATGATGCAGTCTCTCTTTCTCCCAAAGAACTTCAGCTAATGATACAAGGGGAATTCAGTTCCCTTTGGCAGGACTCCATGTTGGTCAGGATCCTTTTAATACTTCTGCTTCTACAGTTACTTGGCTCATGCTGCTAAAAATATACATGACAGACTTAATGAAAGTATCCTCTTTTAAAAACTACTTGTCAACAGTGATCATTTAACGTTCTTGTTTGCATGTGTGGTTCTCATTATTCTGACATAGCTATTAATACTGATGAAAATTAAAGAGAGAAAATCCAAATATTTTCATACTTGCATTTTTCCAGTTGCATCTGAGAAACCCCACAGCTAATCAGCCATAAATTTTCTTGATTTTTTGGTTTGTTTTTTTCAATTCATGTGTAATATAGCTGTATACAAAAGTTCATTACAGCAGTAAGAGCTTCAGAATCCCAGTAGATGATGTAATTATGATTAAAAATTAGTATTATTGAATAATTCACTTTTTTAATATGCAAAATAATTTTTTCTCTCATTTTCAATAACCATCAGTCTTAATATCTCTCTAATGAAAAAACATAAACAGTGTCATCTGTCAGGTTTCTAACAGAGAATGCCACTTATTGGAGCCTCATTGTTTACTTTAGCAGGTAATTTGTGGACCGGAATCATTTAATTGTTCTGAGCACATAATTACATGCCAGCGTTTTCCAATTTAATTAAAATGTACAAATCTGAAGATTAAGGGAATTTTTGAATTATTAATCATTTCTCCTCTAGGAAATCTTGTTGCTCTGCAGGAGATTTGTCCAGTGTACAACTATACGTATTTTTTTCCTTCTCTTTCACAGACAGACAATTTTCCCGCAGAGCCCAATTACATGGGCAGCAGGCAGCAGTTTGTTCAAAGGTAAGGCCTATTAAATAACTTTCTTGGCTTCCCCATTTGCATTCTTGTCAAAATTGCTTTGCCAGAGAGTACAATTCAACTTAGAACAAGTAAATACAACTCTCTCTCTCTCTTTTTTCTTTCTTTCTTTTTTTTTTTTTTTTTTTTTTTTTTTTTTAAATATGTATTTCAGTAGCTCCACATTCAAGGATCCAGAAAGAGCCAGCTTGAGGGACAGCGGGCATGGGGACAGTGATCAGGCTGACAGTGACCAAGACACTAACAAAGGCTCCTGCTGTGACATGTCTGTTAGGGAGGCACTCAAGATGAAAACTACTTCAACTAAAAGCCAGCCACTTGAACAAGGTGAGTGAAGCCTACAAGGCCTACAAAAGCATTAAGTTTAAACCATTATTATCAACCTATTAGTATTGCAGTTGTGGGTTATCAGGGAGGAATAGCCCACTGATAATATAATCAGAGAAAACAGTAAATCTTGTCACTAGCCCAAAGCAAAGAACACATTATCTTTCAGAATGAACATGAAATGAAACTACAAGTGTCCAAAGCAGATTAAAAAATAAAAAAAATTAGTACTTTTTAAAAATGATTAGAATATACTTTATCTCCACTGGCATTGCCTGTGATATATTATATACAATCCTTCTGACGAAGTGTGATTTGGAAATTCAAACTAGGCATGACTGCAACAGATAAAAGAATGCTAGTCATTTACATTCCTCAAGTAGTTTGGAGAAAAGGAAAAGAAAATGCTTTGGATAAAAGACAAGAGTAAAAATGAATCAGAAGATATTTTCATTTCATGGTTGCATTTTCCTGTTTGTAATGTTGATTTCACAATTAAGTGTAGTGTGAAAAGTGTCAAATACTAATACAATCTGATTTTCAATGTACTTTCTTTCACATCCTGTGAAGGTACCAAAGATTAAGAGTGTTTATGAAACAGCTAAAATGACTTATACCAGGGCAATGACAGTGCTTTCTGCCAACATTCATTCGGACAAACAAGGATATTTATTTCCTTAAACTGTGTCCAATTAATTTTTTTCCAGATGTGTTTTATCTAATTAGGAGGGCTTTTATTTCAAAAGATTTTTTTTTTTTTTTTTTTTTTAAGCATCCGACAGACAAAGCACTGCAGCATTCTCTGCCTTTATGTTTTGTTTCTAGGCTGGAATCAATAAAGTGCACCATTGAATTATTTTTAAATATTTTGTATGTTTCCCATTATTTTACTTTGTTGTGGGGAAGGTGATTCAGTGTTAAAGGCAGTTAAGAAATTGTTAAATCAGTCAGCCTTAATAAGAAGTTATATTCCTAATTAAACAGAAATACACAAGCTTTTTATTAGTTGTTGGTTAATTAGACCTGGGTTTTTCACCTCTTAGCTTAGTCTGATCTGTAGAACAGTCGTTGGGAAATACATGTTCAACTTCATTTTTCTGATTATGTTGAGATTGCAGTATAAATTTTGCAGCATAGAATATTTAGAATGTTGCAGTATAATTTATTCTGTATACATTTGGAGGTTGACCTCATATATGACCTTATTTTCCAAGTAATAAATGCTGGAAAGATTATTTTTTCCTGACCTTTTGCCACAGCAACTCTCTGCTTATAATTGGACATTGATCTGTATGAAGATTCAGTGCCGGACTTTTTTTTAAAGAAGCTATTTGAGCATGTGTCTTACTCTTTCAGTTTTGCGTGAAACAAAGGCAAAAATTCTGGATTTCCGTCTATCAAGTATAGCTATGAAAGAGCTTTAAATTTTTTTAAATTTCACTCAGAAACTATCTACTACTCAGATTAAAAATGTATGTTTTTTTAGAAAAGGACTGTATGGCCAGTGTTCATAATACTGCAGTTTGTCCAGCAGCATCAAACCCACTTATGGTCAAAATATATGCAGCCTAGTAAGCATATTAAGCCAACCATTCCTGCAGCTTATTTTCATTATAATGCAAAGAATTATATGCAGGTTTACATTTGTCATTATACCTAGATGAGGTGTTCTATTAATCAAGAAAATTTATTCCAATTGCTCATGTGAATTCCTCGTTCTTATCAAACATATATTGAATTTTGGAAGTTAAGTATTGTCAGACACTGAACCACAGCAGTGGGTGTTTATGTGAATTTTTTACCGAGGAAAGAAATAATGGGGATAGAGAGATATAAACTACTTCTTCTTTTTAAAAAATTTTTTTGTTCCCCCCGAATATAATTACAGATAGTAATGAAATAAATTTGTTTACCTGAATGAACTCTTCTGTCTCAAGTGTGCTGTAACAAAATCATTGTCATATTATGAAGACTGAACCTGCATCAAGCACCTTATGGAATTTCAGGTCACTGCAGTAACAAATGTGGTGCTAGGTGGTGTACCCAATGAAATCAATGATTACTTGTCATTGCGCTTAGTATGATTAGGGTTCTTAGCCCAATGTAATTTTTCACTTTTGAAAATTCCTTTCTCTAGTCATAAACCAAGTTGAAGGAGGGTAAGAAATATATATATGTGATTAGGATAGGAAAAGAATTGAATTTTTCTTTAGAGAAAAATTGTTTTCTGGGAAAAGGAGATGGAGAGCTTGCTAGAAACAATTGTCTCCAGTAATGCCTGAAGCAATATCAGAAGTTGTGGTTCTGTCATCATTTTGGGCTGTATGCAGGGATGGGAAGCCACTATTTTGTAGCAAAGTTCTAGGCTTGATTATTGTTGTTTAAAGATACTTAAAATACTTTAGCTCCTGCAATTAAAACAACACATTATTAAGTCTTCTGACATTACTGAAAAATTGTCTGGATTAACTGTAAAGTCAGGATCTTGACTTGAGAATCCTAATTTAAAAATGACTTAAGTTTGACATATTCTTTATGTAATTCCAAACACTATTGTCACATGTCCAGTTCTGCCCACGGCAGTAATCAGAATGCTAGTTGTACCAGTATTTTGACTAGTTTCGAGCAGCTCTAGCCTAGATAATTGAAAATTAAATGGCCCTGCTGAGATTAAAAATGCATCAGTAGCACTGCAACAATTGTGCTTCTCTCAGTAACAGAGTAGGAAATTTTATGAAAAAAGTTTTTGTAGGTAAGACGTCTTCTGATTTCAGCATGGGATGGGAAGTAATCAAGCTTACTTTAGTATTTTTATTATATTAATGAAAACAGTGAGTGATAAAGCCTCCGTCAGTTTCCTATTGAAACAGATGATTTCAAGGAAAATATATCTAGATAGCAAGTTTTGTCTGGTAGTGATTTTAAACATTTTCACAAATTAGAAAGATAATGCAAATTAGATATAATTAATTTCATAATTAATGAAATGCTTATGGAATGGCTTTAATGGAAGGAAAGTAGAACCCCCCCAAACTATTAAAGTTATCATGATAATAAGTCTTAAGTTAAAATAAGCAAGTCCCATTTTAGTTATCTCAGCCTTATATTCTCTTGCTGTGACATCCAATCCACTTTCTGCATAAGAATATCTAGCTGTCTCTTAAGCTTACTTTTGCTATCTTAATCAGCTGTCTTACTAAACAGCTTGTTCCATATGCCTGCTACTCTTAATAGAATGGTTTTGGATAAATTTGTTTTGTTTACCTGTCTATTTTTTTCACTTCTGTAGCTGATACTTTAAACCCTATCACAAGTATGAACAGTTTAAGATGACCCTTAGAAGTCTTACAAGAATTAATAGTTTTGAACACATCTGTCAAATTGTCTGTTTATTTCACTTGAAGCAGTAGCATGTAATATTCATTTTTTGCATTTAAATAACAGACTAATTGTTTTGTTTGGTATGGTTTAAGAATAACAGCAGTAATCTATATTTCTTTAAAAGGTATCCAAAGCTGAACATTATAACTCATAAACCATAAACAATAACATCTACAGGGGAGCAGTAAAACAGCAAGATGTTAATTTTACACTTTTCTTAGTGAATGCTGCATATGCTTACATTATAATCAGTAAAAAATACAGAGTTGTGGGCTTTTCTGTAGTTACTCATAAATTATTGTCTTTGTTAGATTTTCCCAGGAATTTTTAGCTTCTTATTCCTTTGTTCTGTTTCTTTTCTGTCTGTGTTTTCTTGTTTCAGTGTAAATCTACACTTTCATGTCTTTGTCAAAAAAACTTGAAGGGATTAAATATCTCCAAATTCAGTAGCTTTGCTGAGTTTTTGCTTTATCACCATGCATTGTGTCTTTCTTTCAACACAGTTTCTTGCCATTCACACCTGCATCCCATAGAAGAGCCATTTCTGCATATGCTGTTGCCTCATTAACAATAGCATGGATCCTGAGAATAAACAAAAAAACCAAAGGCAATTGCTTGGAGGAAGGGTAACAGGAAGCTCTTCAGCGTAGCTGTCAGAGTCTCCTCTAGGACCAACACTGCCCATCAGGCTTCTCTGTAAGACAGCACCATTTAAGTCTAGAATATAGTTACTAGTATAAAAGGAATTCAATGTGTCTGCTTGAAAAAAAGCGATACCAAGTGTAACTTAAAAATATAATGGCTCTTTCTTCATCACAGCAAAAATACATTTATGTGACAACTGCTGCAGTTCTGCATGCAAGTCTTAGGAATAAATACTGTATCAGTGCTAGAGAATCTCTATGAATACTGTTTGTTACCCATTGTGTTTGCCCACTGGACATGTTCACATGACAAGTCTGTAGTAACTTCTTCATTTGTAGTCTCCATTTCTAAACAAGACTGATCCTAGAAATCAAGTATCCTGCATTATCAATCTGCAGCAGAGCAGAAATTACCAAAATTTTTACCAATATTTTTCTGGAGTATCCAATAATTTTCTTGGCATAATATTGCTCAAGTCTGTTGGATAATTAAAATCCATTCTGTTTAACTGAGTTAGAATCAGTCTAGACTGATAAGTGCAGAAAGTTCATCAAGCGCATTTCTGCTGTCAGATGTCAGCGCCAATGCTTTCCATGCCATTGGGGATGATGAGTTCTTTTATGAATACATCAACTTAACGAGATAATAGAAAAAGAAGATTGCAGAGAAATATTTCTTTTCAAAGTCTGCAAAACTGGTGATGGCCTCTTCTGAGAAACTGATGGAGCCTGGGAGTCCCCAGGAACTGACACAACCTGTGAAATCTTTTGTTCAACAATGCTTCCTCCCATAGGTTTTTTCCCCTGGACAGAACATCTATCACATTCTCTCTGTGCTCAGAATAGCTGTCAGACTGCCCTTCTTGCTCTGACACCACCTAAGAGTCTTTATGTCCAGCACTATCATCCCTTCTAACTCGCTTAACCTCTAACATGGCCAGGTAAGATGTTAACTTGCTGTTTATTTGCACGCAGTACCCCTTTTTCAGTTCCATCTGATTAATTGTTTTCGAGGAAAGATATAAGAGTAACTTAATTGTATTGAGGGTCTCTTTCCTTTTCTTAGTAGGTCTTAGTAGTAGAATCTGTTTCTAGAACTGTAAGTTCTGGAAATGGTCAGGTGAAGCCCCACACAAAATGAGGTTTTGAGTCTTGGGTTTTGTGCTTCTGTTGGCTCTTTTCTATATATTTTTCTCTCTTTTTTTTTTTTTTTTTTTTGGTTCTGTGCTTTATGCAAGCACACATATGATCCTCGATGAGGACTAGCATAGGTCAAAGACAATTAATGTATTCTGTAACTGCTTCTGATTGACCAAATTTGTTATCGGCGAGTTGGAGATACTTGACTTTAGCCTTATTCTAAGAATGAGACTTTTAATTTAATATTAAAAATGTCAGTAGAATTCCAGGGTTTTATGAAGAATAAGATCATTCTTATATTTCTTTGATATTTACTCCAGTGTGTATAATAAGTTTAATATGACATTGGAGCCATTGACATTACTACTTTCCTTTTTTTCTGCTGTGAGTACTTTTTTCAGTGAAAGAATACTTCTAAATGTAAGAGAATTACCAGGATTATTATTGGTCTCATACTTCTTATGAAGTCCTTGTGAATGGTGATATTGAACTTTGATTAATATTAAACTTTTAAATTGATATCTTTCACTTTAAGTCAGAGGAAACTAATAAAAGTTTCAAATGTTCCAAGTATCTTGACCTCAAACATTCATTTAAAGACGATCTAGGTAACACTTTTGCAAGATTTCGTTACCTGGGCTGAGCTAGACTGTGCAAATGTTCTGTAGTTCCCTTTTTTGAGAGAACACAATTATATTCTGCCTTCTAACTTATGTTAATGAACTACAGAGAGAAATACAGGTCATTTGCCTTTGATGCACATATGATTGTCAGCTTTTCTCATGTTAATACCCAGTAATCTTTGACATATCTTTTGCTATATAATGTATCAAGCAAATTATGTGATGGATTTAGACAAAACAAAGAGAAAACTGCCAGCTTTTGTTCACTCAGGGTATTATGTTGAATATCTTTTATGGTTTAGGTTCTATTTTTAGACCATCTCCTAGTCTACCAGTCAATTTTAGTTCCTCTTTTAGATTTCAGTTATTTTTATACCCAGTCCAGATTTGATTGAAGCTGTGATTGCTTCAGCACAGAGTCTGGTTTGTTTTGTGCTTCCTTGTTAGAGATGGGAGGGCTCCCAGGCACAGGTTCACCGTAGTGTGCTCTTCTCACAAGTCTGCAAGCAGCTTTGATTTTCAAGCAGGGCTATCCAGGTAAGGAAGGAGAAGTTTGAGGAAGCAGATGTTTGTCCTAAAAGAACAGAAAAAGTCAGAAAAGGAAGGGAAGTGGCATCTTAACGGAGAAGGGATACATTGACTTAAAGCCTCACTACTTCTCTGCCTTTGTTGATCCAAAATATGAAAGTGGTACAAACATTCTGGCAGCTGAAGTGACAGTGAATACAGTTTGCCTCAGATTAATTTAGCCTATTATTGCTGCCTGTTATTGCCCATTATCCTGCATTTCAACCGGCGTTGTGTTCTGCCACACTGGGTTTTTAACCAGGTGCATGTTTCAGCACCTGGCAGATTATTGCCATCATATATCTGCTAGCTGTGAAGTTTTGTGAACAGCATATCCCACAATTAATGCACTTAGCCAAAGATTAGGGGAGAAAAACTCTATAACTGACTTTCAAAACATACAGAAAGAGCTTTCTGCTTTGGTACACACAAAAATGTCACTGTGACTCAAAGGGATTACAGCCATTCAGCTCAACTTCATCTATGCACCATTTGGTGTGTTATGCTACATTTTTCAGGTAATTTCATTTCTCCTCCACATTATTTCCACTTATTTTATAATTAAAAATTAATTCAGTGGTTGAAAATGATGTGTATTTTTGACCTGTATTTTGTTTTCATTGGATGTTTTGCTATCAAATCAACTTAGATACATCCTTACTAGCATCTGAAAAGTTTGTGACTGCACCAATGAAAGTATTCATAAATTTCAGAAGAGATTTCTTTGATGAGCTTATTTGCAAATTAATTCATACCATGCACTTCAAGATCACAAGTCTATTACCATAAGTCTCGTATCTGAGATTCTAATATTTGGGTGCTGTAGCTGTTGGTGCTCATCTCTTTCTGCTTTACTTCAGAGGCAACAAAGCAGAATATCCCTCCCCTGTCACTAGTGGAAATCTCATTACATTCTTACTGTACTTTCTGTTTTGACACTGCCTTTCCTGGGGCTGAGCACAGTTATTGTACTGCAGTTTTTTCTTGGAAGGCTTAGAATCCATAAGTTATCTTTTCACTTTATTCCCACCAGAAGAGCAAGAGAAGGATTTGCAGTTCTCAGTAAGATGAGGTCCTTCTATGTCAAAATCATTATCTTCAGCTAACATTTCTTCTTTTCAGATTCTTCGTATAAATTGAAAGAAAAGTGGGGGCATAGAAAGATCAACAACTTTTGAAACAAGGAAATCAGAAAATAGAGAGTTTTGATAGTTTCAGGCTTTATGCATTTCTCTGGGTGATAAATGGATGTTCTCTACGTGTGCTTACTTTTGTTAATGAATATTTTAGGGCATATATTCATACATTGGATGGATACTTAATGTCAAGGAAACTATTTTAACAGGACTAGAGAGTCTATTCCTGCCTGCCTCTTACTCTGTGTCTGAAAATGTCTTTGAGTGGAGTACTTACAGGTCTCTTTTAATTAAGGTTACAGAGAATTCGACTTTAAAAAACATATAAATGAGGGTATGTGTGTTTATTCGGTTATACTGAGGAGACAATTAAAATAAATACATCTTCTGTCTTTTCCATTCTAAATAATCATTGTATGATTTATGTATCTCATTGAGTCAGCAGAAAACACAGATATGATAAAAAGCAATAGTAGATAAGATTTAGCAAAATCCCATTGCAAATACCAGCCACATTCTTTATATCAACAAGAAGCCATGTTCTGCAGATGGAGTTGCCATAAAGCTGATACATATTAGTTGGAAATCTGAACGATTGCATTTATCAATAGTTCTATGTACAGCTGGGGAAGACAAAAGAGAAGTGTCTTAAATAAGAGACAGGAGTTAATTATTCCATTCAGCAATGGAATACTACTAATTGTATTTTGTTCTTCTGGAACAAAGAGTATCTCCTAATATCTGTGCACACTAATAGAGACTGTCTTTTTCATGGCCCTTTTTCTGTTTATATACTTTTTTTCTCCAATGCTGTGGTTTCCAGAGGGAGAAATGTGGTTTAATTTAGTTTGGGCCAGAGTTGCAGCATTCTCTAATTAGCAATACATCCACTGTACACAGTTTGTAGGCATATTTTAGAGAAAGATCTGGAAAAATTCAAAATCAAAAAAGAAGTGTAATAACAGCAGAAAACAGAGGTTTGTGAAACACTGCCTGTAGGTGAAGTTTGAAAGAAGTGTTTGTTTAGAATCTGTGTTTAAATCAACAAGGACTGGGGTGAAACATAATAAAGGTCTCTGTGTATATAAAGTTGTTATAAATAGGATGGTGATTGCTTTTTCTTTTCATTTTGTTCAATTTGTTGGGAGAAGCATTTAAGTTATATTTGAGGGAGAACTTTTCTATAAAGATGTGTAGGCACTGAAGTAGGCTACCCCTATAAGTTAAACAATACTCTTTCCTGGAGATTTTTAAAACAGGTTAAATACACATTTGTCAGTGATAATCTAGGTTTATTTTTAACTACTCAGGGCCAGAGGATCCACTCTAGACCTTCTTTTTATGGCACCATAACTAAATATGGGGATGCACTCTATTGTCTAATCCTGAGTAGAACATAGTGAAAGGGAATATTTGCTCTGACCCATTGTGCAGCCTCTTCTCTGTGAACATCTTTATTGTGAAGAACTCACCATGTTAGAGAATTGCAGGGAATATGGATTATTTAGTGCATCCTGACAATAATCCCTGATATAATATAATAAGATGCAGCATTTAACATGGATTTGGTGCAGAGACAGAGCTGCAGAACGATCAACTAATGAAACTTGGTGAAACTTTGTCTAGCCTCTGTACTTCAGTGATGCACGATGCCATGTATCAGCTTCTGTGCACCTACTGCCCAATCTGATCTCCAGAATGGCAGAACAGCTGGTTTCCATTCCCTGCTGCTGCTTTCTCCTATTCCAGCTGCTGCACTCAAATAACCTCCCTTCCCCAAGTGGGCTTCATATGGTTTGAAAGGGACTTAATGTACCTCAGTGCATAGGGAACTTTTGATGCATATTTCATCATGTTTCAGTTCTTTCTACAGGGAGCACTGCATGTATAACAGATGTTCCCTGACTACCACCCTTTCCTGAAGGTGACATGCCCTTTTTTGTGTTTCATCTCTAATGTATATAGAGCTGGTAATGCCTGCGTGGTACTAAGAAATACTGCTCCATAGCTGCCCCTGTGCTGCATGCCAAGCTATATTTAATTCCATCTGCTCCCCTGTGCAGCGTGAAATGGAGAAGAGCATATGCCCAGTATAACCAAGTGACACCGTGGCATAGATAAAACCCCTTTATTCAAGACAAGCATAAGCATTTAGATTTAGGATCCCCCCATTCTTCCATCTTTTTAACACATAAATTGTTTTATATAAATTAGTGAGGATGTTCATGTAATTACATATCAAAAATGCATAGCCTTTTATTATTTTTTTTACAATTATTAGTTTTGTATATGTATATATAGTATGTGCGTCTATATATGTCCACATGCATATTCATAAAGACAAAAATAAGACATCATTAACTGATGTCCCTGAAAACTTAATTTTGTAATCTGTATAAATCTATATCTGAACAGTATAGAAAATTGAATGCTTTGAAACATTTTATGCCTGCTTGTTTTAAAACTGCAACTGTGGGAAAAATTCACAAATCCATTTACACAAAACACTCAATTTTCATCCTAAAACTTGTTTTGGAAAGAAAAATTTTGAGGCAAAAGCTATCAGATTAAAATAGAATAAATAACTGAAAAGTGGTACTTTACAAATAAAGTTTTTTAATATCTATTTAATAATGTATAGCCCTATCTGACCCAATTTTTATTTGAACAAATGAATGCAGTTCTTACATAAAAAGTGCAGTTTGGGTTGCATATTGACAAGATCCCTAGGCAACTACAGAGCCCAAACAACCTTTCAAGGTCCAAATAAAACATAAAAAGAAAATAGAAACAGAAATGGAACTGTGTCTGTTCTGACCCTGTGGAGAGACTTTTGCAGCACATCTGTAATCTCCATGGCCCAGGGAAGTGTATATTGAATCTGTGTGTGCTGCTGAATATGAATATTCCCACACTTTGTGAAGTATTCCTACACTTTGTGGAATATACCTGCATTTCATGTCTGTGATTAGTTTTAACAAGTGGTATTTCTTTTCAACATTGCTAGTTTGACTTGAAGCAAGGATTCTGTCCCTTATCCTTATGGTATTTTGTTGTTGTAAGCAAAGTTCATATAAATTACTTCTCTTTGAGGGGAAGTACGTGGAGTAGAGCAGGATGGAGGAAAAAGCTACAGTGAGCACCGAAGCTACTGCTGTGAGGAAAGCTTTAAATTCAGCTTAACTTGCCACTGTGATGTGGCTGCTTTTTTGCTTCTCAAGAGTACATCAATAACCAGGGCAAATTGCTGAACTGGATCATAAAAATTATTAAAAAAACAAATTTAAAAAACCAGTTTAATTGATACTGCATATCCTTAAATCACTGGGAATACCACCCAATTAGAAAATGGTATTTTTTTCTTTGGCATTCATATTTGCAATAAACACATAAGCAGTTTGGACTTTCAAAATAAAGCTTCTTTCAAAATTTTCTTTCTTTATTATATTGATTGTGAAAATAAAATCCTACAAGGTGTTTAAGCCTATGACATTTAAAATCATTATTTTTTTCCTATGGATATCTTTTCTTTATACAAAAGCATTGATAATGTCCATATTTTTGTTACATTTAGAGTCTGTTTATTCTTTATTATTAATGCATATTTTCATTCCTTTGTTTTTGATTTTATATGTTTTATTTTCTGTTCATTCACATTTTTTTCTTAGTGTATGGAGAATAGCAGAAATATTTATGTTGCTACAATTTTGGCACAGGAAAACAGCCTCTCATACACAGGCTAGACAATTACTGAGAAGTGTGAACTTACCTTCCTTTTGTTTTTGAGACATCTTTCCCCAATCACCAATTCAAAATTATTTTACAGTGATTTCAGGAGTTGTGTAACCTTCATAGGTATGACAAAATAAACCAGTATTTAAAGCCTGAAAACTCTGTTGCTACTTAGAACCTAAAGATTTCTTTAATTTTTTTAAAGATGTGGATTCAGATGTTGGTAGAAGTTCAGATTATTGTAAATTTGTTAAATGTCTTTTTCTGATGAGCAGGAGTGTGGAAAGACAGAGAGAGAGTTAGAGGAAGAAGAAGAAGAAAAAAGCTATTAACTTAGAGGTTAAGAGTGTGGAAGGATTACATGTAACACAGAGGAGAAAAAAAAAACCACACTCAGATATCCTAAGAAACAAGAAACTGCCCTACTGTCAGAGGTAGTATGTTTTTGTTAAATTTAATTCTCTGCCAAAAGTGATGAAAATTTCTAATTTTCCTAAAGACAAGCTGTATTGAAATAATTCTAAACAGGAATATATTCCATGTCAGAGAGGGACTTGCTTTTTTACAAAAGCTCATCAGGGTTAGCGGTTGTACCCCCTTGACAGTTTGAAATAAACACAGTATGCTTTTTTTTTTTTTTTTTGTTATAAATCTACAAAATATAACTTCGTATTTTTAATCCAATGTTAGGTAATATAATTCTTTTGCATAAGCCTTTGTATTTAAAAAAATTCTCAAAACTTAGATGATATTTTTAATTTAGATGTGTGAACATAATACTTTGGAAAAGAGAAAAAGAAATAAAAAATTATAAGTTTAAGACAACTAAAAATACTCTTCCAAACCTTAATGAAATCCAGGATATTCAAGTAAATAGCATCTTCATTTACACTGAATTTTACATTTTCAAAATAGATTCAAGACTAAGGCTTGGGTTTTCTCATAGATATTTGGTCTTCTGTAAGTACAAGCTGGAAAGACCTGAAGGTTTTGTTAGTGTGAAAAAAAGGAAAATAAAGCTTCCAATACCTCTACATTTTCAACCCTGTTGAAGGAAAGAACAGCCACATGTTCTCAGGAACCTTGTCTCTACCATTTCACCTACTATCTCACCTACATCTGAGCTAGTTGCCCTAATTCGTTATTGTTAATTTGTTGATGAGGTCTCTGGAATTACTGAGGAGAGTGAGGTACTTCTAGAGTATGATTCCTTTGACCTGCTTAAGATGAATCACATCCTCTTTACTCTCAGTACAAGATGACTAAATGAGATAAAGTTAAATAATTATACATACCTAAAACTATGAAGGATGAATTTCAATTCAGGTTTTGAGGGAACAAGCTTTTTGCACAATGACTGTTGTTTATTACAAGTTTTGGGCTTCTCTGTTTCTTATTTGTGTTATAGATGTTAATGGTTCCAGCCCAAATTCATTCTGGAGACATCATCCCAAATTTATTCAGCAAATCTTTCCCATTTCATCTGTCATGCTGTAGAGGTGGTGAATATCTCTTCCATCGCAGAAATATGATTTCTATTTGCATGGCTATTATTCCCTTTTCCACATATTTGCAGATGGGAACTCTTTCTACTTTCACAAAATTGGGTGCTTGTGTATGGTGCATAACTTTTTATGCTTTGCTTAATATTTATCTACTTGGCTTTTGGTTTGAATTCTTATAGCCAAATTTCTAGTGCCAGAAGCAATGGAGTACAGTGTGTTGGGGGTTTAAAATTAGAATCTGAAATCAACCTTCTAAAAAGCCCTATGTGCTGAAATGCTTTACTGAAATGACTCACAAGAAAAGAAAGGCATGGTCTTGGATTATATGGACCTCTTAATATCAAAATAAATTAACATATTTATCTGACTGCTGGAACTATTTTAATTTAAATTAATTAAATATCAAGGGGTAAATAAAAATGTTAATTTGATGATTAATCTCTGTGTAAAATATCTTTACCTTTCATAATTTTAATCTTCAGTAAATTTTTATCATTTGGTGGATAGAAGCAATTCATGAACTTGTTAAACCTATCTCCTCATAACATCTAAAACAGTTCTTGTATGTTCATTAAATAACAATGGATTCTGGAATAGCTGTTAATCCCTGGCAAATACATTTAAGAATCAACTGGCATTTCATAAACATACAGTAGCAATCCCATTAAATCTAAGTAAATATTTGTTTAAGATATTTCAAGTCTGTTCCATTTTATCACACCCTCTGTAGGGTGTGCCATTTTGATGGCAAGGTGAGGTTTATCTGCGTGACTACACCTGCCACTCTCCTCTCAAATCCATCACCAGAGCCAGCTGCTGGAGATGTTGCACATGCTGGCACAAAGAGGTCTCCTTCCAACCTTTCTGCACTGCGTACCTGAAAGAGATAAACTAAACTAAATGTGTATTCATATAACTATGTGAATGTCAGAATTTCCTGCCAAATAGCTGTGAGAACCGGGGTTGTCGTATTTTTTCACACTTCTAGATGACAGAGCTTTGCCAGCAATGCTTCACAACATAGATCAGGTCTCACAAGTTGCTATTCAGCATCAGTGTTATTGATAGAGAACATAGTCTGCTTCCTTGCAAGGCTCACACAGAGAAATATTGAGATGCATTTTTGGCAAATTGAACAGGGTTGCCAGGAATATGTTAAACACCTTCTCATGTACAGATTAACCCTAATAACAACTATTTAACTCTGTAACTGCCCCTCAGAACTATCTCAGAAAGTAAATCTTCTATAGTGTACATCACTCAAATACATTTGAGTGTCTTCTGCTTTTGTGTTTGCTCTTTCAGCTTTGTTAACTGATAAACAAGTAGTGGAGTAGGCATCTTATCTGGATTTTTTTTTCTTTCTCTCTCTCAGTAGTCCCTTTACTTTGGGAAATTTGAGTACTTTCTTCTGATGGTTTAGTTTACCTTTTTTCTTACCCACAATAAAATATTTCTTTGGGTTTTTTTTTTCTTTTTTTCTTTTTTAATATTTAATTGCTTTTACAGGGAAATAGAAAATAGAGACAATGTTTATAAAACAAAAAAAACCCAAAGCCCACCTCTTTCAAAATAAAAACCATCAAGACTTTATGTAAAAATATTAAGTAGACAATTTCTAATGATTACAAAATTGCTATTTCAGAAATTGTAGGAAATGTAATTTAGATAAGGGCTCTATTATAATTTATACTTTGCTATTCACAGCTACATTTGTCATTCACAAAATATTCTAAGTTTATCTGTTTTGCAGAATGGGAAAACAAAAGTGTTTGTTACTGAAAATAGTGTCAGAATTTCTTCAATTTATATCTTTTCACAGCTTTTAATATCTCCATACCTTGCCTTGTATCAATACAGCTAATGTGAGACAATTTAATACCTTAATATTCTTTATGATTTGGGCTTTAGATCCCTCAGCTTTTTGAAAATTTATTAAGATTTTTATTTACTACCATCGAAGAATTTCACTCTGAAAAATATAAGAATTCAATATTATGATTATTCTATTGTTGGAAAAAATAGAAAATATTTTGCATAGGAAAGACTTTGAACTTAAAGCAGTAACTTAGTAATAATAGTGGACATATAAAAAATTATTGAAAAGGTAGGCAATTTTTCTATTGGACATATGAGATTTTTAACTGTATACTTTCTGTGACTTCTTATAATTCTGGTCCCATCTTTCTCTTTTTATCTCACCATTCCAGCACAGATTTTTAAATGTTACTCCTGTAACATGTATCTTGTCTGGAGCCGTAATGCTGGTAGCCACATATGCATTTGATTTTATGAAACTAAATTCTTAATAAGGAATTATTTTTTTTCTTTTGCAGATAATTTAATATCTTTTATTAAACTGAACTAAGATAGTACTTAAAAATAGCTCCCTGACATTCAGGATAATGGATATGAAAGCAAGAGTAATAAAAATTGCTGGGAAGGTGCAGTGCAAGCACTGATTCAGCAACTACCACACTGATTTAAACATTTTCTTTGGTATGTAAGATATTAATCTGTAGGGGCTTAAAAGCATATGAAAACAACCCTGTCTAGTAAGGGTTGAGATGTGGAAGTTACATGTGAAGTAAAAAAGTACAAGTCATCGTGCTGTCTAGGGCATTTGCACTGTATGTTTGCCCTTCACTTAGAGCAGCTGAAGGTAATTCAATCATCCACCCAAACACAACATCTGAGTCACCTTGTGGAATTTCCTGTTACTCCAGCGTTTGCACAAAGACTTCAGGACAATTACAGCCCCGTGCAATTAAGGGTCTAAAGAAAAGATTGCAAGAAAATAAAAAAGGTGTTTTTTTCATCAAATCTGTGAGGATTTTTGTTTCACGATTTTGTGTAATGGTGTTATGGAGCCTTAACTTCCATAATGTCCTGCACAACAATCTCTACAACTTACTTTGGTGTGTGCACAAACACACTGCTTTTGATTGAAACCTGCCACCTGATAATTTTACAGTGCCTAGTTCCTGCTTTAGGAGAAACAGTAAATAATTGTTTCCTATTAGTCTTCTTAGTGACAATCACGATTCAAAAATCTTTTCATATTTTCCTTTTGTTGTGTTTTCTTCAAGCTGAAAAATCTTAGTCTATTTAATCTCTTCTCTTATGAAAGCCTTTTCATAACTTTGATCATTTTTGCTGCTCTTTTTTGTCTTTTCAGTTCTATTATATTCTTTTGAACATGTCATGAGCAGAACTGAATACAGAAGTTTAGACACAGCAGCTATGGATTAAAAGAGTAATCTTTTGTGGTTTAATCTCTATTCTTTTCCAAGATATCTTCTTATTTTAACTGCACTCTTGATGAACTATGAACTGACATCTTCATTTAACTGTCAAGACTAATACAGAGGTCAGTTTTAGAGTCTCTTGCTGTGTATTGAGAGTTGTTACTGTTTTACATCATGTACATTACCTGAATTTGTTGACACAGAATCTCATGTGCTATTTTACTGTAGTCATTCATGACATCTATCTGCAGCTCTTCACAGCTTCAGATTTTACTACTCACATTTGTTTGATACCAAAGCTAATTTAAGTGATAGTGTTACAATGCTCCAATTTCATATTTGGATTCCATATGGTCTGCTGATCTGTTAGGAGTCATTTTACCCTATTATTCTTTTAGTTCCAGGCAGTTTTAATGACTCATTTCTATCCCCAAAATATCTGCATTGTAGGAATTTCCCTGGGCTCCTTCTTTCAAAAACTTTTCTTTTTTTAAATTTTTTTAATTTTTTTTTTCTTGTATGAGGAGCGGGTGCTTGTAACTTTATCTTCTTTCAGTGCTGTGTGTATGATGATTCTCTGTCAGCCTCACTAATCCACTGATCCTCTGGAAGACTTTCATTTTTTTTTCTGATATTTTGGTAAAAAATTCTCATTAGTTTCTGTGCCATGAGCAAATAGTCTTCAAAACCTTTTTCATACTTCCTTAAATTTTATAACATTTTATTTGTTGGACTTCATGCATTTTTCTTATCCTAATTTGCTCACAATTCTGACATTTTTAAGAGTATCTTTTTACTCCTTATGGCCTCCTTTAGTCTGTTGTTTCACCATGCTGGCTATTTTTCTGTCCTTTAAAAGTGTTTTTGATAAGTGGTATACAGTTTCTCTGAACTCCTAATATAGTATCTATAGCCAGTCTGTCATGCTATCTCTAAGCATTTAGTCTCTTAATTGTCCTTTTCAATTTCCTTTCAAAAAGCTTTTTCATGTTCAGGTAGTTCCCATTTTTTTTTTAAGTTACATGATGCTGTAGCTTTTTTTTCCTTTCCTTTTTCTTCTTTTCTATAGGCATTAAATTTGAGAGCTTTGTGGCCAGCATTACAGTGCAATTTATATATAGTTACTTTTTCCACATGGCCTGTTGAATGTTAAAAAGTAAATCAAATAAGCATTGTTTATTCTCTCTTGAGGACTCCTGTGAATTCTTAGACTAGTTGTTTTAAGTGCAATGTACTTCTTCATTCCTATATAATTTGTATCTTGGAATTATAATTATGCTGGGTTCCACTGGCTGTTTTTTACCTTTGTGAGGTATTTGTTACATCACATTCCTCACTTAGAACCGGCTGCTGGAGTTCTTATCTTTTAGACTTAAAAAAAAAAGTGTAGAATCAAATAAATACCCGATTTTGGTTTGGCTACCAGTTTTTATGTGCCCTGTTCAATTAAGATTTTATTTGCTGAAGGTTTTTTTTTTGCTGTTTCTTCTCTGAATACTGTCAACTTTTACTCTACCCTACTTTTTTTTCCTTTTTCGGTTTACAGTTTGTGACTTCATTCAAGCTGACAAGTTATCTGAGATTACATGCTTTTCTATACCTGTCACTTGTCTTCAGTCTAAAAAACATTATCATAGCCAATTCAAATGTCATCAGCCTTTTTCAAGTGCTGGTTTGCATAATGCCTTCTCTTCTTGGATGTGTTCCATTAACTGCAAACATTTCCTTGTTTTCTAATTAAAATATACCCTCCTCTAATCAATTTTCAACACAAAAAAAGTATATGAGCTTTGGCATCTAAAATTCAGAAAGCAGAAAGGGAATCTCTGCAGAAATGTGGAAATGCTGCAGAAATGTGATGTTATTTTCAGTTCTTTCTTAGGTCATTACAGTGAGACAGAAAAGAAAAAAAGAAGACACATTTATTCCAAATCAATTACAGAGAAATTCTTAGCTGTCTCATTTTCATCTTGAATTTTATCTTTTGCTTTGGATTCAATTGACTCAAGTCTGCCTCTTCATAATGAATTTTTATGAGAGAGAGACTTGATAGTTATACCTGTAACGAATGTTCAAGTAAAATTCTATGTTGTGCTTCCTTTTTACTGGAAAAAAACCACCACACATTATCCTGGTTGTTTCCAATGACTGCCACCAATTTCCTATTTTCAACTCCTTCTAGTTTTTATTCTCACTCTTCCTGGGAGTTTTGGCAACTAAGAATAACCATTTTAAATATATGTACAGACAATGTCCATTTTTCCTTGGTATACTAGTAATATCACATATCAAAGGCAAAAATTATATTTTTATTGTTCCTTTTTTACACAGTTTTCCAAGTGCTTATTTTAGGCTTTTTCCTTACCCTTTTCTCATTATGACTTTCCTCACCCTTGGAAAAATACTTTTAGAGATCTTTCATATCTTATTGTTGTAGAATTCCACTTAAGAATGCAAACATCCATGATTATTGCCATTTTCTCTCAATCTAGCACAAATCTTAATGTTTTTCTCCTTTTATACACTGAGGCAGCTGTGAAAACTTGTCGAAATTAACATTACAGGTGGATTAGTCTAATCATTTTAGAGCTATTTATTTTTATCTTTATTTAGGCTTAAAGTAGAGTCACTTTTCCTGAACTTAAATCCAAAATGAATCCAAAGTGCCAAAGTGAATAAGAGTAAAGTGATTCAGGGCATTTTAGATCTGAATAAGATCCAGGAAAAAAGTAATGAAAAGAGTAAGAGTATAACATGAACAGTATAAGAATATCTGCTTAGTGGTTTGATGCAATTGAGCAAATCTTCTTTAAGTTTGTCTGTTTAACTGATAAGGATTAATTTTTCAGAGTGTTTCAGTCTAGCCTCAGACAGAATTAGGTGTGCTTTTACGTGCTCTGGTGTTCACTGTGGAGGTCTTTCATCAAAGCAATGCCTTTAGGATTCTTTTCCACCTGGTGTCCAGTGCTCTTTTAAGGACTGCAGTGGGATTTGTTTAGGTTGTTGTGGCTCCTGACTAGGCTGCCACAGCTTTGTGGGGTTTGCTGCAACTTCTTGGTTGAGTCTGGTAAAAACAGGGTCATAATATGTGAAAGAAGCAGGTAGGTAATGCATCTTCATTCACCCATTGCTGATATCCTATCAGGGAACACCCTCACAGTCTGACTTTGTGCAAATAAACCATGGCACTCTGATGTCAGAGGTTCTCTGATCCTGAAACCAAGGTGGTCACTGGCGCTACTCTAGTCTCTTTTACCCTGCAGCACAGAAAATCACCTGCTTGTGTAATCACCAAGGGTCTTTTTCACAGAATTTCTCCAAAGGTTCAAGGTAAAATCCAAGAAGAACATTATGCTAAGAAGAAGGATCACACAGCCATGACACCTAGCTATGCTGACTTCCAAATCACGTCTGCAACAGCCAGGCAGAATGAGAGCTGGATCAAGCCAAAGGCGTGCTCAGCATTATTCCAGCTGCAAGGACATTATAGGTAGGGCAGTCACACAAAACTGACAGTTTTATGCTGTGGCATTTCTACTCTTATTAAGCCAGATTCATCCAAAGAATCTGTTGAAAAAGAATCAACATTTTGAGCTCACAGAGTGTCACTCATATTCTCAGACAAGAATAAGAGTCTCTCAGTTTATCTAAGGGGCTTAACATTTTACACTCCGATTCTCATTCAATTACAACACATATTTATTGAAAATTCCTTCATCTGGAACCTTAGGAAAAGATAACTTCTTTCCATTTCAGTTTTAAAAAGAGGTTACAGTAACAGCTGAAACTTGTGGAATATTTGACCCAGACGTGTCCTGTTAATAGCTTGCTTGCTGATTCAAACACGTGAGGCCATCAATGCTGTATTCAGGATTTCCTTACTGAAAAGAGCAGAACAGGTCTGAATGTAAAGTTTTGGTACACTGCTCTGTCAGGTTGAACAGCTCAAAGGTAGACAAGGATACATACAACTCTGTTCAGCTGAGCTTGAATTCCACCCTGATGCATGCTGAGAGTTAGCATTATATTCTTTACTTTCAGCGGTGGCTGCCAGCCATGTAACTCCTCATGCATATCCTGCCATTTGTTCTATCCAGCAGAAATGGGTTTGATTCCAAAGTAGCTCTTCCAAATGCTTCGTAGGAGTAGTGCACAAGGAGGGTGAATTTGGGCAAATAATAAAAAAAATTGACAGCAGTGTTACATGAAGGGAAACAAAATCCATCTTGTATCCTTGTTAAAAGTGTTAGGATGTAAAAAATTTTGAAGTCATGATTCTTGTGAAAAGACGAAGAAGGGTACATGTCGCTGTTGAGCGGCTAGCTGAGGACTGACCCAAGTTCTCAGACAAGCGAAGAGAGGAGAAAAGGAACTTTATTGTTTTGAATTCCATATATATAGAGTCTACAGAAGTGCCCCAGATTGGTCAGCCCGAGACCTCCCCCTAGGCCCAACTGGCCAAGCCCGAACTCACTCAATCCGGAGAAACTGTTTGCAAAACATCCAAACTTTATCTTGTTTATGAAATATAGCAAAATGTTCCCACGGGAAGAACCTGTGCTAGCCACAGGTACAGGACATTAATTTTATTAAGGACAGTATGCTGAAATCCATTGAATTCAAATCTTACTTAACCCTTAATCACATTTCCAGGTGCCTCTTACTGTAGTATGTGAGAGCTAACTACCTCAATCATTTAGATATCGATGTGAGACTTGCTTGTGCTCAACTGTTTACTGGAACAGTGTACCAGATGGGACCTCAAAACTCTGTTGGAATCATTTTTATGCCACTGCACCCTGATTTCCATTAGAAGAATAGGCATTAGGTACGTGGGTGGGGAGCAGGAGGCGTGGTGTGTTGCACAAGATCCACACCATGCAATTTGATGTAGCCGTGGAGGTGTTAATGAGAGGTTAGACTTTCATCTAACAGATGTGGCTGCTTTTATTTACTGCATTTAAACTTCTGGGTATTGTGGCTAGCACAG
Organism: Entomyzon cyanotis; assembly: GCA_024500445.1. Taxonomy (NCBI): domain Eukaryota; kingdom Metazoa; phylum Chordata; class Aves; order Passeriformes; family Meliphagidae; genus Entomyzon; species Entomyzon cyanotis. The sequence goes on along the minus strand of JAKEPQ010001016.1, from coordinate 56,659,059 downwards.
GTTCTTCCCGTGGGAACATTTTGCTATATTTCATAAACAAGATAAAGTTTGGATGTTTTGCAAACTTCTCCGGATTGGGTCAGTTCGGGCTTGGCCAGTTGGGCCTAGGGGGAGGTCTCGGGCTGACCAATCTGGGGCACCTCTGTAAACTCTATATATATGGAATTCAAAACAATAAAGTTCTCTTCTCCTCTCTTTCCTTGTCTGAGAACTTGGGTCATTCCTCAGCTAGCCGCTCAACAGCGACAGGGTATTTTTTTTTTACTTTAGTTATTATTCTTTGATTGTTTCCTCAGTGTAGGAGAATCTGACTGGAGCCCCTGTTTATTTCTTGTGATGTGTCTTTTCCATCAAATGACAGCTATCAACTGAGAGCATTTTATTTCTAGTCTCGAGAGCTTCACACTCATGAGAGTGGCCTAGAGGGACACAGCTGTCTCATTGTGCAGTGAACAGAGAATTCTCAGATGCATCCTGTTCAGCAAAGCCTTAAATACTGTGGCCAGGTTCTTGAACTGGCATTGAAAATAAATGGAGAACCAATGGAAAATATGAGTTGTGGATGTGACAGGTTGAGGTGGCTTGTCCTCTTAAACAATTATTTTTTTTGTTCTGTTCATATTATGCTTGGGTCCGTGATTGATTTCTGCAAAATGCTAAGTACCACAGTATGAGCAAGATAGGGCTATCACATTGATGATTGCTATCAAATCCAACATTAAAAATAAAAGGACAATGCTTATTGAGGTAAAGAAAAGGAATTCAGTTCCTTTCTCTGTATGTCTGATGAGATCTTGAGACTCTGTACGACTTGAGTAAGCATATGGTATATAATTTAAGGAAACAGAAAGTATGCCTAACATACAGATACTCAGAATGTTCTTTTTTCCTCCAGCATCACATCCTTCTTCAGCTGTCTGACCTTGAATCAGCTATTCTTTACCCTTTAGATTTTGTGACAGCTTTGTGACATTACTTCAGAAGACATAAGGCTGGGGTCCATCAGTTTGTGGCCTATAGCAGCTCCACTGACACAGTCTCTGTAATGCATGGGGCAAGCTTGTAACTTGTGATGCCAGGAAGGACCATTGCTAGGAAGGAATTAATGTGTTCAAAACAAGAAGAAAACTTTTAACATTAAATATACAAGTGACTGTCCATAAGTATTAGCTCCCGATGAGCAAGAATGGAGTCTCTCATAGTCTCTCCAACATTAGATACTTTCACAATTTTAACTGGTTTAAATCACTTAAACAGTCCTGGTTCCTCTCTCTAGATGAGAATTTTAAAGGACAGAGGACTTGTGATCTTTCAGCAAGCTGGTTCAGGAGGGTGAACTGATTTTTTTATATGTTCTTTTAGGCACTTGAACCTACTCACTGTAAAATCAAGCAGGGTAGAAACACAGAGTAGATGCCAGTCAGGAATGATCTTGCTTAGTTTTACATACTGTGCGGCCACAGCCTAAAGAAAGGTAAACCTTGCTTCAGTCAGAAGCTAGGTCTTTGCTAGGGATGTTTGCTTGCCCAAAAAATCGTGAATCCACACTGCAAAAATATTTAAAGAAAAACAAAAAGATGGCACATGCCATGTGGTTTTTTCCCTCATCTGAGTAAAAATACTATTTTTGAGCAAATGAAGAAGTGGGCAGTCATTTTAACCTGTTGCAGTTTAAACAGCTTACTGAAACTCGGCACATCTTGGTGCAGAGGTTTTTATGTGTTTTTTTACAGATGCAACAGGCAAAAAAAATGAAAAAAGATAAAGGTCTTCCTTTATCTGTCTTCTAAATAATGTCTTCTAAAATAATAGCACCCTTTGAATAAGAATTTCTGCTACATATAGGCAAGATGTTATAAGATAATCTCCAACTATTTACAATATCTGCAATTTTGTCTTTTTTATCTTTTTCACGTACTTGTTCAGCACCCAGAATGAATGAATGCTCATTCTGCGTATGCAAAAAGATGCCTTAATGTTTAACCAGGAGGTTAGATTTTCAAGTTACCAAGCCAGATATACAGCAAGATGGAAACTATCATTGTATAAAAGATGAGACATAAAGCTCTTAATATGAATGCATTCATATTACTTTGCATTTAAAAGGACATATCTTAGTTATAAAACTTATTTACAGATAAGAGTTTAGAAATTCCACTCTTATTCATCATGTAGTTTTTTATGTTTGTCTTACAGACCTAACCAAATTACAAGTCCCATTTTGCTAATAAATACCCAATACGTTCATCATTCTGGGCTGAGAAAGCAGTGCAGATTTCTGTTCAGTTTTGCTTTTTTTTTTTTTGAGTAATGACTTTACGTTTTCCCATATAAAATTATTAGAGGGATATCAAGCAATAATGCATTTTTCTTGCAAACCATAAATGGCCACTGGGAAATAATTTCTCAACAGAAAATTCAGACTTGTACAACACACAAACAAATTTTAAAAAAATTTAAAGATTTCTAAATCTATAAAAGTAATTTTTTACAAATGAAATATGCATGCCATTGCAATGCACAAAGTCATATGTGCTAAAAATCCCATGTTCATAACAGCAAACTTCAAAATTATTTTCATTTAATTACCCTAAATAAAGTAAGTAGACATTCCACTCCTAAGGCATGAAGTTTCTTAACATCTCTAGTATAGAGGAGATTAATTGTGAAAGAATTACAAATGCAAATCTACATTAGGAGGAATTTCTAGTTCCAGTAGGATGCAAGATGGAGATTTTCTCCTTAGTAGAACAAAAAGAAAAAAAATCAGGCATGAGGACTGCCAGTACTTACATGTGTTTAAATTCTTATCACATCTCCAGTTGATTGACATCTTCAATAAGCTGTTAATGACCCACTCCATTTGCTTTAAATGAGCCTTAGATTTTTAGATCTGGTGAGTTTTGTAGAATGTTGAATTAAGTAGATTTAATTTTCTTTTTTTAGGTTTTTGTTTTCATTTTAGTAATTCATCATTCAAAGGAATAGTATGCTTTGCCATCATAATAAAGTTTCTCAATAACCTTTTCTTTTATTTGAGTTCTAGATGCGAAACTGAGTACTAGCCATGATGAAAAAGTATTCTTTCCTGAGCTAGGCTGTATATATTAGGTAGCAGTTATTCATAAAATAAGAGTTTTTCTCATGCTGGGTTTCAGTGTTTTAAAGTAGTAATTTAGCAGCTGTCTTGGAAAGATCTGTGAGCATGTTGGAAATCAAAGATGACTCTGGTTCTGTTCATGAGATGGGTTGGTACTGCATTTTTATTAGCATATTTTCTTTCTTTCTACTTTGATACTTTCAGTCCTTGGGGCACAGAGCTGAGAAATATAGATTGTAGCTATCATGCCAGATAAGGAAAACAACGTAAGTGATGATGCAAAATGTATTTTCTCTGGCAGTGAACAAGCAGAGACTGGCTTGTGTAAAACAAATTTTTACCATCTGACTGTGATGGGCTATTCTTACCACAGTGATACCTGCTGAGGAGCAGTGTTATATTTAGTTGCATTGGAATAGCATTTCTTTCAAGAAGTGAATTACATATCTGTAGAGAAATGGTGGCACTGACAACCATGGCTATTAGTATACAATCAGCATTTTATACTCAGACATGAAAATCTGTATTGGTGCCAGACACTATCTAACCTGTGATTGTGATAGAGGAAATTATTGATGAGAGGGCTGGGAAGTGGGGAGCTGGACATCAAACTGCCTATGAATGTAAGACTTTATTACATCAAAACAAATAGAAATCTAACTCTACACAGTAGGAATGTGTAAAAACATAGAAGACATAATTAGTGAGCTCTCTTACTTCCATTCACTTGGACATTCATCTGGGCAGAATTTCACAATATGAAATCTGAACTCAATCCTTGGATGCAGGCTTGCACAGAGCATAGTCCCTGGGTTCATGCATGGTCAGCTTTCCACAAATGCACAGCTATCTCATGTCTGCACAAGGTGGAGTGTGTACAGCTTTAGTTCTTACATGTACATCATGGAGGATGGAAGTCTGTGTGATCTTGAGCAGAGAACAGATCCCCTGTGCCTCTCCAGATAACTTCTGTGTCTGTGCCTCCCTTCAGGAAGATAGCCAAGGACTGCACTTATCTGGTAGCCACTGCACTTTGGAGAAAAGGGAGTATGCCATTAGCTGAGTAAAAATGAAATACAATATCCGGTTTAAAGTAGTCACTGGGCTCTCTGTGACCTCATTGCTGCAAGGCAGCAGCTAATCAGCATTATCTGGTGGGGTTGTATTATGTCCCCTCTCGTACAATTCCTATCTGCTCAACAAATGACATATGATCTTTCATCCATCTTTTTGCCTTCAGTGAGCATAAAGTGTTTTGGGGGGGATGGAGGGGACAGAAGGAGAATCAGACTAACCTTTGCAGCTCGATTACAGAGAGAACAATTTGTTTTTGTAATTAGAGCTCAGCAGTGATCTCTGTTTCACTGATACTCAGCTCGGTGTAAACAGAACTCAATTTTGACAACTGTTTAGCTCACAGCATAGTTTTAAAGTATTAAAGGATAATGGAAGACTTATTAGATTAGCTTTTGCCATGATCTTTTAGTGTCCCAGATAATTATTATTTGTGATACAGCTGAATGGTTTAGGCTTGTGCTAATATTATGCATGCATTTCTGCATAATATTTTATCTGATGGGCACTAAAATATGTATTAGGAAGTATACATTTAGTCAGATTGCATGGATATTAGCAGTATTTTCAAGTGGATCAAATTGTTCTTTCTGTGATTTTTATTTTTTTTACATCATAACAGTTCTTAGTTCCTGACTTGTATTTTTCAAAAAAATCAGTGCAGTTATCTTCATTGTTATTATTAACACTTGTGTGACTTTTACCACAATCCTTTGATCCAATCATTACTTTACGTTTCTCCCCCAGCATTTTAACATTCCCTCTGTTTCATGTGTTTTGGTATTGCATAACTTTTTCTTGCAATATCGCCTTTTCTATCTTTCTTATTTAGTATTTTAAATCATTCCTGGTAGTCACATGCTGGTTTTCACCTTGTTATTTGACTTTTCCTCTTATTACCTTTTAATTACAGTATGTTGTCTCTATCTCTGATCTTATAATTAGAATTTTTCCTTTTGATCACCTTTTGTCTCATTTTGCATAAGGTATGTATTTTTAATCTTTTCACCACTTTTCCCTACACAGTTTTCCCTTCCTTATTTTTTTTTCCTGGCTAACCTCATTCTGTTAGTTTGACTCCCTATCCTGGTTTTGGCTTGGAAAGAGTTCACTATCTTCCTAGTAGCAGGTGCAATGCTGCGTTTTGAATTTAGTATGAGAGCAATGTTGATAACACGTTGGTGTTTTTAGTTTTTGCTAAGTAGTGCTTAGCTGATATCAAGGACTTTTCAGCTTCTTACAAAGGAGAAGGCTGGAGGGATACAAGAAGCTGGGAAGGGGCACAGCCAGGACAGGTGACCCAAACTGGCCACAGGGATATTCCATACCATATGGTGGAATGCTCAGCATATAAACTGAGGCGAAAGCCAGCCAGGGGTTGCTGCTTGGGAACTGGCTGGGCACCAGTCATTGAGTAGTGAGCAGCTGTATTATGCATCACTTTTTTTCCTTTTCTGACCCATTAAACTGCTTTTATCTCAACCCACATGTTTTCTTACTTTTTTTTCCAATCCTCTCCCTCATCTTGCTGCAGTAGGGAGTGACTGAGCAAAGCTGAGTGGTGCTTAGTTGCCATGTGGGGTTAAACTATGACACTCCCCTCTGATCAGGAATATTGCTTCTAATCTTATATTTTAATTTTAGTAAGTATTTTGTATACTGTATTGTCCTTGTTTACAACAATGTGATTTTCTTTTTTAGAAGTCTAGGTTTGAAATCAAATTTAGACTTCTGTATAGATTAGGGCAATACACTTGAAGGTGATTACACAATCAACCTGGACACAGCCTAAATTACTGGAATACATGAGTTAAAAAAGAATTATATAGAGTCTTCACATTTGAATAATTGCACTCTCTCTTACGGTTCATCAGGAAAGCAAGTCTATGTCAGTGACTAAGTGGATACATTTAACAAAACATGAGTACTAGTCCATGAGTGAAATGCAGTTGTATTTTCATCTCAGTCTCCAAATGAACATCGGTGGTTCATGTCATGAAAGCACAAAGATTGCTTAGGGCAAAGACAGCTCTGTCAAGGTTAATGGCCCCAAATCCTTCCTGCCCTAACCATTTTTTAATGTTTTGCAGGGGGGATGGGGTTCAGATTTCTTCTTAAATTTGCTCTTCAAACAAGAGTCCACAAGAAAAGAGTGTAATAGTTACTGCACTCTGTGATCCACCTCACTGTTTATCTTTTATATAATAGCCTTTATGCTTTGTTCATTCCAGTGTGCTGCCATCCAGCAGGATGGTTTGTTGCTAGTTTTGTTCATTTGTTATTTATTTCATGCTCATGATTAGTATTCGTGTTTGTTCTTGCAAAATGTAGTAACTTAAAAGCATCCAGGCCTTTCAGCCATATATTCAATTTGGAAGTGAAAGGCATGTATCTATTTCTTAAGAAATCATGCTTGTCAAATGGGCATAGCGCAAAAGAGGAGATTGCTGTAATCACTGTGTAGTAGGAAAAAAAGGATTATAAATATATAGGCACTCCTTGCACATATACTGTCGAGATATCATGAAACAACCAGGTAGTTCTCTGAAAGTCAACCTTTTCCTGCACTGCCTTTATTATGAATTAGATATTTATTTTCATTCTGTTGGTACTCACCACAGTAGTCTCTGAGTACCCTCCCAGCGGTGTATTAAGCTCTTGAGTTAAGGTCTCGCATTTTCTCTCTAGAAGGAGAAAACAGCTGAGTGCACCAACTTTAAATTAATGCATTTTTGGTAGCCTATGTCCCAAAGGGCTCCAATTCCAGTTAAAATTTGTAGTTCTGGTTGAACTATGGCATGTCATATAGGGAAGCAAAGGTTGGAAAAAGGGCATATCACTTTCTCCTTTCTTGAGACAGTTTTTAGCCAAGGTTGTATAGGTTGTTGTTTGTGACAACTTCATACTAATAAAGAACATAGAAGTTAAAATACATGACCTATGGAGTCATATAGTCATAGAATGGTGTGGGTAGGAAGGGACATTTGTAGGTCATCTAGTCTAACCTCTCTAACAAGAGCAGGACTCAACATCCTCACTATGAAAAAAAATTCTTCCTTGCATCTAATCTCAACATACCTTCTTTCAGTTTAAAAAGTCTTTCTCTGCCTTTCTTATAAGCATGCATATAAACACTGATATGTCTCCGCAGAGCCTTCTCTTCTCCAGGCAGAACAGACCAACTCTTTCAGCCTGTCCTCACAGGAGAGGTGCTCCAGCCCTCTGACTTTTTTTGGCTCACCTCTAAACCCTCTCTAACAGGTCCATGTCTTTCTTGTGCTGAAGATTACGGAGCTGGATGCAACACTCCAGGTGGGGTCTCAAGAGAGTGGGGTAGAGGGACAGAATCCCCTCCGTCACCCTGCTGGCCATGCGCTTTGGATGCAGCCCAGGATGCCATTGGCTTTCTGGGCTGTGAGAGCACTTTGCAAGGTCACATCCACTTCTTCGTCCATCAGAAACTCCGAGTCCTTCTCAGCAGAGATGCTCTCAATCCATTCATCTCCCATTATTGATGCATTGCATTTGGCCTTTTTGAAGTTCACGAGGTTAAGGATTCTTCTTCCTAATTTTTTGCTAGCCAAAAAATACCAAAAAAACCCCAGAGAGCTTACTTAAAAACTATTTGAATCTCTATGTTAAGAATTTAAACTGAAATTCTCTCTGGAAGAGCCTCTCTTTATCCACAGACGAGGTAGGGAGCCTAAAAAGGCCAACTTCTTAATTTACATATCTAAGCAATGTAACCCTCCCAGAACACAGATTATTTTATGCTTTATACTGGTAAAATTTCAGCCCAGGAGAGTAAAGTACAGTTGTGAGAGTTTCACAATACCTTTGTGAGTCTTTTAGGACCGTTTGCTCTGCTGAACTAGTAAATATTCCTTCATAAGCTGATGTTTTCCAAGTATCTCCCTGGTGAAGGTAGCATCATTTTCCTGACATAAAGAGAGAAAAAGCTGTTGGTTAATGCAAGCTGTTCACTTTTCAGTCCGTATCATGTAAATTATATCAGGTAATATATGTGATATATGATCTAATGATGATATTTAGATAGGAGCTGAAGGTACACTGGTAATTATACTGTTCACCACAAGTGTGGGTCTTAGGTGATATTATTGTTCATTTCTGACATAAAGGTATAGCACATTCTCTCTAGATCAAACAAACTAGACAGATCTCGTGGTTGACAGTATTTAACCATACAGAAATACAGGAGTATCAGAATAATTAATGTCTTATCTTTCTCTTTAGATCAACACCCAGTGTACTGCCAAGTCTAGGCCATGACCCAAGTCCAGACTGACTTTTCAAGAATATTAAACTTGTACAGATTTTTTTTTTAATTAATTAACCTCTTCCTGATATTACTCAGGATTTGGATGATTAGGCAGAGGATGTCAGTTTTATTATAGTTGGTGAATCTCTTAGCATTTTTTGAATGCTCATTTTGGAAAGAAAAGACAGATGACTTATTTTAATGTCTGTTCTAGTTAGGATTGGAACCAGCCACCTTCCAGTCAACATTGTTTGTCTTCCTGAGCTGCAAAGGGCATAATTCAGATTTTTTGGTCAACATTTTCTTAGGTATGAGTTTCTGGTTTTTTGTGAATAGCTACATTGAAGTTTGAGACTTTTGGTAGACATATAGCTTCCATGATTTAATCATAAACAAGGTATCAATTAACTCCTTTTTCTAATCTTTATTAAAAGATTTATAAATAGGCACAATTATTTTAAATTATCATACCAGAAGACCATGTTAGGTATATACATATATATTTTATAATATTAACATTGTAAAAGCAGCATGGTTCAGGTTCTAGCAGCAGATACCACATAAAACTTTTTTCCTGGGAACTTTGACAACAATGTCAGAAAACTCTAAAGTGATGAAATCTGGAGGCAAGAAAACAAATCAGGTCTCATGAGGTGGAAGACAATTATCACAATACATAGAACAGCACAAACATTGAAAATTGAAAATAATTTAAATGGAATATCAGCAAACCTTTACAGAGGCTTGTCAACTTTGTAAAAAACATATTTTAAAGTAAGAAAAAATTCCCTCCACAAAGATAAGAGGACAGTACTTTCCTCTGAGAGCTATCATGTGTTGGTAAAACCTTGCAGTCATCTTGTGTATATGTAGTAGTTATATCTTTACTGTTGTACATGAAACATTATTTGACAGCAATTACAAAGTCACTTTTGGTGAATAATAGGAAAAAATCTTGACTTTCATGTATAGAAAGAGAAGGAAAATAAAAAACAGACAAATTAAACTTGTGTAAAATCTGCCCCCCACCCCCAGTAATCTAATAAACTTCATTAAATTGCAGTCTGGATGGATTAATTCCAAGAATCCCAATTTTCTATGCATGCATGAGGACACTGTTATTTTCAACACGCTCCGTGGCAGGTAGTTCTAAGCAGATTTCCAGGATAACTTTGGAGTATACCAGACCCAGGATGTCTTTCAGTTTCTTCTCACATTCTTTTAACTTTTCTTGCCTTCTTCCAATCAGCCTCTTGTGCTTTGATTCCTTTGCTGGGGGCAGGTGAGGACGATGTGGAACAGCAAGAGTTCAATAATAACTGCAACCTGGATAATTTAAAAGTGCAACTATCAAGATAGGCCTTTCAAGTATACTGAAGCACTCCTTCATGAAAATAGTATTTTTTCACAAAGTAATATTTTGCATTACAAAAGAATTTTTCTGTTTTGTATGCACATATTTATGGCTAACTTGACTGGGCACATTACAAAAGCTATCCATGTAATCTTTCATTATTAAAGCAGCTTCTAGCATTAGATATCTTTTTAAAAAATATCAAATGCTTTTTCTTACCTTTTGAAAAATAGGGATTTGAAACTGGAGTTTGGTTTTGGTTGGGTATTTTTTTCTGGGTTTGGTCTTTTGTAGTTTGGGGTTTCTTTTTAATTTGAAAAAAGATTGTTAACTTTCTGTCTGGGAGCGAAACTAGCCATCTTTCAGAGAAACAAAAGAAAATTAAATCATTTCATAATCTCTAACTTTCCTATATGTAATTCTGTCCCCCAAAAATATACCAATATTTCAGATTTCTTTAAAACTTATATTTTGTTAAGAAACATAATTTTACTCACCTTTGTCAAATTTACTTTACTTGGTATGTCATTATTCAATGACAGAATTTCTCTTTTACTTTAAAAGAAGCAGGTTAGAAGCTGCAGGTTTGCGACCCCCTTAAAGAATAAACATTTCATAGATAAACTGGAAATGTACATATGTGTTCTGTTCTAATTTTCAACTATTCATCATCTCTTGTGAGAAAAAGTGAAAGCAGATAATATTTTTCCTTCAGCAGCAGCCATCAGATTATGTGGTGTCTCAGTAATAAAGGGTAGTATCGAATCCATATTGTATATAACATGATAAATATGTGAGTGCAAATAAATGTAAAAAATTCATGCAGTGGGTAGGTTGGAAAAACGTTAAAATCAACATTTTTGCACAAGCATCCAGAAAATATGGAAAATATGCAATAGTTTTCTGACATACCAAGAATACAGAACTAAATAAGTGACACTATGAAAAAACCCCAAGCTGTCCAGTCCTCAGTTTTCAAACAGGAGCAGTTACACATTATTAAACCCATAGGTAAAACTTTCACCCTTACCATGCTTGCTAGGATTCATCTCATATGAACTCATTCAACATTCAAGGAATAATTCCAATTATGACATTTATGTGAACCTGAAGATAGAACCCTCTAATTACAATAGGTTGTATTGTACATTCAATTACACTCACTGTGCTTTGTTTACATGTACTACATAAAACGAAATCCATTCTATTTCTGCATAGTACTGTCTTTTGTACTTTGTATCTGCTTTTTTTTCTCAGCGTGAACTGAAAATTCCCTACACTTTTAGTACTTTTTCCACAGTTAGCCCCAAAGTCTTTAATTTTTTTTTTATTTTGGATTAATTAGAATCCTTTATTTATCATAATATTAATATCCTTTAGAAATTAAGGGGAAAACAGCATCTTGTACCTGTTTCTCCATGGAGGAACTCTTATATATTTTAGTGGCCATTTTGAATATCTGTCAGTATAACATTTTGACATCTCTTTTAGGCTACATAACAAAGCCCAGTCACTGAAGTGAAGTATTTGTAAAATGAGGAGTATTTATCATGGAGCCATGACTACTTTTGAGATAAGTTTATATTAAATAAAAATCGAAGTGAACTTATTTTGGAAAAAGAGTACATACACATAGACGTACTGAAAGACTACAAACCTTTATAGAGAATATCTTTAAAAGGTCTGGAAGTCTTTCCTGTTGTGGCAGACTACCTCTCTCAGTCAAATTCCTTCAACATTATCTGGACAAACTCTGGTCCCCCCCGCTAAATGTGCTACATATCCAACAAAAGCCTTATAAACATGTGCATTTTCCAGACTTATTTTCAGGTGGTTCCATATGTTATGAGAGCATATTCAACATCAGGATAGAAATGTATATAAATTAGATGAGAAACCAAAGGAAAAATAGAAAGAGAAAGAAACATCTGCAGCGCATCAATGGAGAAAAATGTTTAAGCTGCCTGTTATTAACTGCTCAACCTGTTTTATGCTGGATTTCTGCATAATTATGTTGCAGAGAAGGGGAGAAAGCAGATGTTGAATAAAGACTGAAAATAAGAAAATGAGACTGTTGGTAAAAAAAAATTAGTTGTGGTTGCTCATAGCTAGACATTTTTTGGCAAGACTTTTAGACAGCAATCTATTTCTCAAATTCATTGCCCATTTCTGCAAGATTAATGTAAAACAAAATGTTTCTTTTTAAGTCTGATCACTTGAACAATTATACAGCTCCAATAATCCCCAAGTCAGTCTTTCAAGAAAGCAGCTGAATGTTTCCTCAAGCAGTTTCATAAATTAGATTAAATGAATATGATATCAGGTCAGAAACCCTGTAAGCTCTTTTCATGGAAAGTTGTTGATAGCTTATGTAATTAGCTGCTTTTTTCATCCTTTGCAAATATCCATCTAATCCATACAAGATACATTTTTCACAATCTTTACAGAATAAATGCCATCAAACAGTACTTGTATGTTTTCTGTGTTTCTCACACTCATGTCATGTTTTAAAGCCAACTGATCTATAATTTTTAAGAATGTCTCAGTATTTTATCCGCTTAGTTGATATTTTCTGGCACTGGGTCTGAATGCATTAAGAAATTTCTGTCTGGATAGAGCTATCTAAAAAAAAAGGGGCTAAAACTACATGTTGGCGCTACATGAAATAATTTGCATCACCACGACATCGTATGCTCTGTTTTACCCTGAGTAGATTATTTACCTGAGTGAGAGTTATTCCTGAATTCACTCTGCAGTGGCTCTTAACTAAAAGAATTGTGTGCTTTATTGCAACTGCTTCCACACTTTTTCAGACATGGCTATTCATAGGATTAAGATAAAATCAGAGACCATTTTGGAAGAGGGATTCAGATATGAAATGAATCCTTTCTCCAAAGTTTTTATTTTCTTCTTGTTAACTAAAAATATTTTATTTTTCAAGCATTCCCGACTTTGCTTTCCTTTGCTATCCTCACCCTACATACCATCACAAGTAGACTTCAGTCTGTTGATCTTCTTTCAGGTGAGCAAATACTTCATCTGTTAGCTGTCTTCTCTTGTGATCCAAAATTTACATGTGAGATTATAAAGATGTGTAGGGTTTGTTTTTTGAAAACTTGCAGCTTAAAAAGTCACAAATCAGAGCTTGATAGACAATAATTTGGTGAAGAAACTGCGTATTTGCATTAATTTTGTATTTGAGAGATGTGGGCATAACAAACCTGTTCAAAATAATATCACTGTCTTTGTTTTGGTCCTGATAGAGGTCTAAAAGAAAGCATGCTGTTTGGAAGAAGTAAAGCTGTGTAAAAAGCACCATGTGAACCCGTGTTATTTTGGGTGTGTGCTGTGTGCATGCACCTTCTCTAAATACATTCTTATTACAGAGTGCAGGTGAATAGCAGTAGTTCAATGTTACATTATGTTTAAAATCCCAGATACACCATTAACACCAATCTCTGCTGGAGTCATGGTTTACAGGTACCGGTGGGTTGATGGATCTGTCTGTGGAATCAGAACAAATCATTCTTATGATTCATTTTTTGCCACAGATAAACCATAAAACACAGACAGTAGATTGATGGAGGTTTAGTTTTTCTGCTCTTGTTTTAAATAGCAGATATAGAACAGGTTCTTCTATTTTATAGCCTGAAGCTGAACTGTCAACATAAAAGATGTACTGACTTAATACCTGAGAGCAGGGCAGAAGAATGACTTCCCACTTTTTTTAGAACAGATTAAACCCTGCACAATATATCTCATTACTACCTAGTTTAAATTTATTGAAAAGGCAGTTGTTGCTAAAGCATGAAATATTTTGTCTTATTATTACCTACTTTACTGAAAGACACAAATTTCAGCTGAGAATGAGAAAGTTTTTCATTTACAACCTGCCTGTTCATGCTGGCAGAAATTCTCTACCTGGCCAAAACCATAAAGTTTGAAACAGTATTCCTGCTTTTTGCTTATGTGAGTAAATGTGACCATGTCTCACTTGGTGTCATATATATACAATCAGTATACTATTATGAGTTTATTAAATCTGTACTTCATGAGGGAAAAACTCAGAATTCATTACAATATTCAAATTAAAATAACCAAAAGTGATGACCATTCAGGTTTTTGTTCAGATTTGGAGACTAATTCGATGCTTTATTTTTAGTTCTGGATATTTATTTTCAATGAAAAAAAAAAATTGTGATTAGTTCCGAAAACCATATGCCAGCTCTCTAAATAGCATTGATAGAACATTACACATTCTGCAGAAGAAACAGAAGAGAAACATGGGCAGAAAAACAGAAAATCAAGATGAGAAACAAAAGACTGAAGAATAAAATATCAACAAAGTAGCTATTAAATAACATATTTCTCTTACATATTTGGCAATAGCTTATACTTCACTAAAGCAAATATACCTTTCAGAATGTATTTCTCCTGTTCATCACCATAGATATAGAAATATATTCCTAAGAGGAGATCCTCTAGATGTGCATAAGATAAAAAGTCCTGCTGTGTTACTTTCAGCTCACCTCCTTTTGAATAAAATTCTGGATGTGTGGGACAACTTCAGTTAGGTTTTAGCCAGTCTACTTTTGGACATCTTTTAAAATTCACCTTTTTTTTTTTTTTTCCCACCAAGAATAATTAATTCTTTACTTGAGATTATGGAAGTGATTACAGCTGAGTAATTTTGCTATATATTTATGACAGAACCAGTGCTGGTGAAACAGTCTTCAAGTTAAAATGTGCTGAAATGCAGTCTGGTATAGAGCTTATTTCACAAATAGCATTTTACTTGCTAGTTTTGTTTAATATCAGTTGGGAAAAAGCCCAAAACAATCAAACAAAGCCATATCTAACACAGACGAGCTTAACCAACACCACTTAAATAAACTAAAAGTTTAAAATAATTTATAAGGTGGACTATAAAATTTTTATGATCAGAGATGTATTTTTTTATTTTGGTTTCAATAGGATGTTGCCTTTAGACAAAGCAGGTCTATACCACACTATTCCCTTTAATGCATGCTTGCCAGCACATATTATGTGAATACTTGTAAATTTTTGCTTGTGCATTGAATTCTCTACAACAACCTATTGACAAATTCTCCATTTTAAAAGATTTTTTCTACTCATGTAGAAAATGACATGCTTGAGCTTGCTAGGTTTGAAGATTGTTGACCTAAAAATTTATAATAATAAATTTGCCTTTCTTGTGGGAACTGATCTTGGATGCTACTTAATTAAAACTGTATCCAAATAAGTGGTATTTATTGTTGGCTGGAGGTATATAATGTAGTTCATGCTGGAGGATGGAACTGCAATTCTGGTATACAGAAACAGTTCTTAGCAAAAGTATTTCTTCAGCTTTTGTTTTTTTCTCCCCCATAATATTTATGTTTTGATCTGATAGAAATACGTTGGCCTCTTGTAGTTAATTTGTGTCCTGTAATCTCTCGAAACTTCTTTCTTGCCCTTTGCTCCAAGTGTGAGTACAGAAGGTAATCTGCCTGATTTTTTAAAGATCTGGGAGATCTTTCTATCTTATGGAAAAGATAGGACGTTTTAAGCGAGTTAAATTATTTCTTTCTTGTGTAGGATGATATGGTTTTCATTAATCATGTGTGAATGTGTTGTTATGTGATGTAACACAGCTGGGCACAACAAGCTGGAGAGTGTCTTCCAAGAAATTTCAAGACAGTTTTCTTGAAAACTGCTGTGAAATAATAGCACATTTTTGTAGCAAGAGTGATTAATCAAAATAGGACTTTCCCTCACACAGAAACAAAAAGAAACCAATTAGATGCCACTTCTGCAGCTCTGCTCATAATTACTGACAAAATTCTTTGCAAAGTGTCTCATTACAGAAGACTGTATTTAGGTTAGGGAACCAAGTATTTTCAAGTATCTCTGCCAAAAGATGGTAACCTACATCTATATTTACACATTTAGAGTGCATTTTTGATCCCTATTCATACACCTAATTAGCAAACGGATTCAGATCAACTGTAAAAATCTACATTAACATGCACATGATATTGATTCTCTTAAGAAGGACTCCATATGCTAAATGGGAAGTTAGACACTTGCCTCACACATGGACACTTTCCTTGGAGGGATACAAGGATCAGAATATGGTGCTATGTTCCTCTTACATTCCTTGGTGAGGTGCAAATGTGTGCACCCATGACCAGCACAGAGCAGTAATGCAGATTCAGTGGAAGTGTCTGAGTTAGTTCAGTGTCAACCTGGACATACTAGTGAATTATTTCAGGATAATCTGATAATTAGTGAATTTCTCCAGGATAATCAGGATAATCTGCTTCTCCATGAGCAGTCACTTAAACAGATTTTACATTGATTTGCTCAGAAAGCCATACTTGAAAAACTTGGCCAATAAGTAGTTTATAGTAGCATTAATGATCTCCTAAGTCCGTTCCAGTTATTCAAGGAAAAAAAATCCTATGTAGGGAGATCAGTCTTTCAACAACAGTTATGGAAAGGATAATTTAATTTTTTTAGATATATTTTCAGGGGTTTTTAGTAATAAATTCATGAAATTACATTCTGCATCTGCGCATTTCCCTGATTACCCGTAACTTGTGAACCAGTATCTATCCAAGGACACAGGACTCAAAAGTAAGTTTCCACAAATTTTGTGGATATAGACAGCTGTAATGGGCTATATAAGTGTTCAGTATCAGTAAAAAGCTGATGTCACAGATTATTAGATGGTGAAGACTCTTGACTGAACAGAGTCATTAAAAATGCTTCAGTTACTTAGAAAGCTTCAAGCAGGCTGTGCCTTCCAAGTCATGTTAGTCAATAAAAAAAAAAATCAGGAAATAAGCTTTAAATTAGTTCCACTGCTCCTGGCGCTATGTGTTGCTGTAACCATATTGTCTTTGTAGACAGTGCAACAGAAACTGGTCTAGTGAACAGAATCAAGCACAGGGAGACTAACAGCCCCTTGGAGTATCTCAAGGAGGACAAAACTATTGTGAGTCGGAATATTAGTGCAACAAAGATCACAGAATCGTGGAATCATAGAATAGCTTGAGCTGGAAAGCACCATAAAGATCCATCTAATTTCAACCCCCTTGCCACGGACAGAGACACCTTACACTTGGCCAGCTTGCTCAAAGTCCCATCCAACCTGGCAAAAATATTCAAAATTTTGAAAAAGTTTAGTTTTCCTTTGTTGAGAGATGGAAAGTCAAAAGATGTGGGCCACTGAAATCAGCTCAATTGGTCAGACCATGGTGCTAATAATGCCAAGGTTTTGAGTTCAATCCCCATGCAGGCCATTCACTTAAGAGTTGGTCTCAATGATCCTTGTGGGTCCCTTTCTACTCAGAATATTCTGTGAAATGTGTAATTGTCAGTGAAATGGCACTCCAAAAACCAGGGACAAGCAAACTGACTTTTGAGGCTCTTGGAAGGCTGAAAAGATATTTGATTTGCATATACTGAAGGAATATATGTAAATTGAATGCAGGGGGCTGTTGTCTTTTTCTTTCCCATCTCATAAAAACAGAAAATTTGTTTTTAGAGGAATAAATAAAGGATGACTAATAGTGCCTCAGCTTCTCCTGATCTGCTCCCAGGTCCACTTTAGTGAATGATGGATTCTGCACTCCTCTAGGAGGTCTCCATAAGACAAAGGGACAATGCAAGCAACACAGCATGTGTCAAGAATGCTGCAGATTTTTTGCTTTGTGCATAAGAGATAAGCTGTTTGTTCTTGTTATAATTATTAATTTCTCACAATTATCACCAGCTGTATTCATGGGACAGAGTATATTTCTATCCTAGAGTAAGATTTCAGTATATGTCCTTTCTGATTCCTTATAGCATTATATTAAATTATCCTCTACTTGTGATACTTTACCTACCTTTTCTCAAATATCTCTAAAGCTGCTTGGTAAGAGAAAGCATTTTAAGAGATGTCCTTGCACTGTGAAATGAATGCATTATGGATATAGAATTATATTCACACTTCTTACAATCACTTCTTTTCACCTCTTCATGCAGTGATCTCTTCCAGGTTGTTGTCACTGCACTTAGATTTACTCTCATACTTTCAATGTTAACACGGAATTTTTAATAAGTATGTTAGTAGGGTAATTAAGTACTTGTCATACATTTGTCGACAAGCACATGACAATGTATGTGTTGTAGATACAGCTTTGTCTTCATGATATAGATTCAGCAACATCCTTGTGAACATTACTGTTTATGCATATGAAAGTGATTTCTTGCAAAATGTCAGTGGGATACAATAAATTGCCTTTGTCCCATAACTTTTCAGACTCACACACTCCCAATCCACTAGTCTGTTTTGCCAGGATCTGTTCCACAATTCCACATGAATACCTATATGGAAATTACATTATTGGGAAAAAAAAGATCAGGTAATTATCTTGAAAAATTTTAGACAAGATTGAATTTTCACAGATGAAATTATTGTCTAGGCTAATAGCAGCTTTTCTGTCACTATTATATGCCCAAGTTTATGCAGATGATGCATTCATCTTTGATTTTAATCATGTGGTCTCACTGAAAATGAGAGAAATTGTATATTCTTTCTGAAAGCCTTTACAAAGTGAAAGGTTAAAATTTATGCTGTAAAGAGTTGGACAACAAATTTGAAAGAACTTACCTTAGTGAGCACCTAGCATACCTGAAAACACTGAAAAGGGACACAGAAAACGACTTTTCCCATAATTTTGGTGGGTAGAGAGAGGCTTTAGACAGGCAGAAAAAATCTGAAATTCAGGTGTGTTTTAGCACCCAGGCTGTTTCTACATTTTAAGATAATCACACGGCATGAGTTAAGGATTTTATCTATATTACAAATCTGTTCTCAGAAGGCTTTACATTCTCCATTGCAGCCTTTGATAATTCAATTAGTCTCTCAAAAAGTTGGGAGTAGCTGATAAATTCACTTTAATGTTAAATCAAGTACCCCAGCAGGTTTCTCTTCATATCATTGCTTCTCAGGGAGCTTAACACTAGACCTCCCAAATGCAACTTTCTGCAAGGAATATGTGGGCCTTTGGAGCAGATTAAAAGAACTGTCTCTACCAACACAGCTTCTCACCATTAATAAAGTTGCTTCAGATCATGACAGTGATCTCATTCACTCAGATGGCTGTCCATCTAGTTTAGTTTATTTTAATTGGCAGCCTTAGGTCCCAACCTGGAACAGATTCCTTGAATATGATGAATTATCCCAGGAAGAGAGAATGGCATTATACAAGCTGAATTTAACCCTTCCCTTTAAACACTGTCTTTTGGGATTCCCAAATCCTATTGGCAGACACTGATTGCTGAATAATAAGAAGGAGGGGATTAGCTAGATCTGCATTGACTGTGTCTTTGGAGAGTTCTGACAATAAAGCCAGTTCTGTTTGTCTACTTCCAGTAAATGAACAAGAATATGTTACATGCAGAAGATGAACAACAGGATTTAGTGTGGTAAATAGATGCATGTCCCTGCAGAAATCAGATAGCAAAGCAGAAAGAAAAATCCTTACAAGAAAATGCTGCTTTACTACTCACAAACAGTTGGTCTTAAAAGGCAGATTTTCATTGACCTTCTGTAGGATTACAGTTTTGCTAGAAGGAAGACTTGAATTTTAGATGTATCCATCCATGTCATCAAAGATGCATGTTGTCATCATAGTTAGAGCAGGCTAACTGGGACACTGAAAGCTTATAGAAAATGCTGTGTTCTCCTCTCCAAATTCAGAAAATAAAAAGTGACTGAAATATACATATGCTTCTCTGTGTGAAATGTTTTATCCTCTATTTTTACCCCTCTTTGACTTCCTCTTTGAAATTTAATAGGCAATTATATTCCAGAACAACATTTTGCTGATTGTTTTATAAAACAGATTCTCACAGTAAGCAAAATAAATATATTATTTAGATATGATTTTTTCAAAGAAAGATTGGAAACAAATTAATTTCTAATGAATTAGTCATAGGAAACTTTAGGAAAGATGATTTACATAAACATTTAGATTTAATACATTATTTCTTCTCTTTTGTTTTTTTGTCTTGAAAATCAGGCTTACGTAAGACCTTCTTTTTATTCAGAGTGTTTAGCCTAACAAAGAATTGCCCTTTATTTTCCCATACAAGTTTTAAATTTTTTTAATATGATTATTTTCTTTTTAATAGCCCTTAGCTACCAAAAAGAGCATGGTCTAAACCTGAAAATATCTGCCCTGGCATATTGCATCCCAACATATCTTGAGAACATTAACTTTATTACTCTTCCAGTAAAGGCCCTAAAAAACCTCTTGAAGTGCAGGTGCAATGAACTGCCAATGAACTCATTGAAGACAGTTTGTATCATCAAGCTGGAACTGAATTTATTTGTATCTTATGTAGACAAGATCATTTGATAATGCAGATCCACCCACGGGATTACCATCATTGGTTTTTTACACTTGATTATGTTTAAAGAAAAATTAACTGCTGAATAAGTGTATCAACTTTTCAGAGGACTGTGACTGATATTTTATGAACAAAGTTGTTGACAGTTGTTTATCATCATAGTCTGACTCTCTCAGAAATACCAATTTAACTTTGAATCAAAAAGCACATGCCAAATTTTAACTGAGAATTTATTTTAAGAAGGAATACTTGGGCTGATTTTGAAAGCAACAGATTTAATGAACGAAACAACTTAGTCCTACTCATCCTTTGAAATAAAGAGTTTTGAGATCAGAACTGTTTCTGAGAATGGAATCAGTGACGGGTGGGAATTCGAAATATGCTACTCTATATCAATAAATTTTGAAGGTGTCCAGTACTCCACAGTGTTTAGGATTCAGCTGGATCTGTGATCCAGCAGAGCCTGGGCTGCAAAG
This sequence comes from Entomyzon cyanotis, assembly GCA_024500445.1. NCBI lineage: Eukaryota > Metazoa > Chordata > Aves > Passeriformes > Meliphagidae > Entomyzon > Entomyzon cyanotis. The sequence continues at coordinate 56,638,369 of JAKEPQ010001016.1, read as the reverse complement.
CAAGGTATGGCTGGACAGAAGAGTTGGCTGTCATCTACCTCTGCCCCCAGATTTCTGCAGGAGACAGGATGATGTTCCAGTCAAGTGGTCAACATGCCAGCTTGCTCTGGAGACAAAGTAGAGTTGATCATCTGATCTGGATTTCTCTTGCTTAATTTCTGGAATAAAAATAAAATAAAATGCCACTTCACACCATGCCAAATATCTTGCTTTTGTAATTGTGGAAGAATCTATACATCAGCAAAGCCACTCCCTGCTATGCTTCTGACATGAACTTGGAGTCAAAGCTGCAGCTGCAAGAAGGGTCTGGATCAGCTACAGTTTTCTTCAGCAAAGAACAGCAGTTCCCAATGTGTTCCTTCAGGCATTCAAAGTGCAGCCCTTTGTTACAAGACTTAATTCTGTAAAAAAAAAGTACTAGCTTGTTATAAGCATGATAGCACAGTGTAACAGAATAATTTGTTTGCTTTTTCCTGAAAATAGCTCAGGAAATATACCTGAGCTATACCTGAAAATATGGAAATATACCATGAAACTTGATCTGACAAGATATTGAATGAATATTCTATGGATATCCGAGAAGTTACATGTGCATGGTATCACTTAGCTATTAGTTTGCAAAGGGACTATTTTCTTACCAATGGGAGGAAAATGTGCATTAGGAGCACATCGTGGAAAAGGGGACTCATCTTGCTGAGTTGCACACCTCAATCCCACCTACATTAGTTTAGAGAATATTGAACTCTTAGACTCAAAGCAGACAATTTTCTGAGTGCTGAAAAGCTTAACTCAGCTAATAGGAAAAGGCAGACCAATTGATATATACCCCTAACACAAAGGTAGACACCTTCACGACTTCAATTCCATGCATGTGAAGATAGGTAGACTTACACATTAAGTGTTTTAGGTCTGGAGCCTTTCAGTGGCATTCTGAATGGCTCTCTGAATCCACCCCTCTCCATTGTCTCCAGAGATGACATAAGAATTCTAGTCTAATTTGAATTGTCAAAAATTAGATTATGTGTCTGACTCTGTTTGGTGAATGAAATTATTCATTTTTATGGCTGCTGCTATGTCGCCGATGAAACTAATATTCAGCATCTAAATCTACATCCTGTGGGCTTTTATTCAGTCCCTTTACTGACAAGAACTCTCCCTTAAACAGGAGATTAAATGGAAGCTCTCTCTGGTTTGCTTCCCTTTTACATGATAATAAAGCTTTGACAGGAGGGGTGAAAAACCTATGGCCTGTCTTCCTCTCTCTAGGATTTAATGCACATAGTAGGAGGAAGTCAGGCTCTTCAGCAGATCTCAAATGTAGGAATAGCTTTACTCTGAATCCTAGATAGACTTGGGCAGGAACTGTTGCATTAGGAAAGTCTATGCTTTATAGTCTTGCTCAAAGGAGTAAAGCTTAGTAGAAGAAGCATCTTGAGGATATTTCATCTTTACTATCCATGAATAATGTCAGATGTCAAACCAGCAACGTTTTTTGGGTTTTATTTTTCTCTTCTTTTACAAGAAGAACTAATTTCTGTATGTTTTCTCAATTAAAAGCTTTTTTTTTTTTAAACTTTGCTGGGGGATTTTGAGATGAACATTGGCACAAAGGTTAAAGTAACTTCAAAAGGCCTTCAATTTAGTATTAGTTCTATGCAGCTACCTCCATCTTTCAGAGTATTACTGTTCTGCATGGTCCGTCTAACCAAAGAACAAGATTTTCCATGCTCTTTGATCTTTTAAAAGTATATTGAAATCTGAAATCGAGTGCTTTGCCTGAGTCTTGACTTTTCTGGCAACTGTGAGCAGAATAATATGCTAACATGTAGAGTCCCCTATAACACTTAAAAAAAGAAGAAATTACATATCTTCAGAATCGGTCCAGCTATGTCTAGCAAATGATTAAAAGCTCTGAAGTCTGATGTGGATAAAAGGGGGGTCATAAACAATCAAGAAAGGAAAAAAAATAAAAAAGAGAATGAATGGAAAAAGAGAGTTCCAGCTAAAACAACCCCTTTTGATTAAAGGACTGTACAAAGTGCAAATGTCATGTTAAGAGAAGAACATAATCTCTATGTAAAGTTACACAGAAGGCACAGCCAAAATATTTTTATTATAACTGTAGTACAGAGCTCATTGTGTATCTTGTCAATAACGCAAAAACAATGCCACAAAAAAAAATCTTATCTATCCTTTATTTATTTCTTTCACATAGAGGTTTCTATGTAGAGGGTTACTTCATAGTAATACTAGGGACAATTAAGTCTGTTTAACACAGAGACAGATGCCAGATGTATGCACGTAACAGTTACAGGGGAAGCATATGCAGAGTATCAGCTCTACAAACAGTCAGGCTCCCTAGGCACTCGACAGTTTTGAAGCTAAGGGAGGGAAGGTTTTTATGTTATAACATTTTCCCTTGGTGGTAGCAAATTAGCTGCCTTGTATCCATCTTCAGCTGGAACTGCAGAGAGTCACTTGAGAGCTTACAAATAAGTTCAGACCTCTGCTAGTCTGTTTCTTAGGTACCTGAGAAGTGGCGTACATACCCTGCCTGAGCACAGGCACCTGTGTAACAGGTGGACACAAAACAAGAACAAAAAAGTTTGATTCTTTTTCCCATAAGACAATTATTTCTTAACTTAATTCCTTACAGAATTTGTTCAAGGTCAGGCTGAGCCATACTTTCAGATATGGTACTTTATTTTTGTCTCCTTGAGAATTAAAGCAGTCCTTCTTCTTAAAGAAAAACAAAGCAAAGCTACATTTTTATTAGGAAACCCAGAGGCTGTTTATGAAGAACCATGCAGTAGATATTAGGGCTCAGATTCCTCTGCTTTCCCTTATCTGTGATACTCAGAATTCAAACTAATAATAACTGTACCGGTCTCTTGCTTTTTTTTTTTTTTTTTCTCAATACAACAATAAGCCTGGAAGGAGGCAGACCCATTAAAATCAAGTCATGTTGGAAAGCTTACATGAAACCCTAAATCAAGTAAATATTATAGTGATAAGTTCCAGTAAATGAAAAGATTGCTTTAAATACCTTGAGAAAGTTGAAAATTATCTATACCTAGAATAGGTTTTACTGCATTTTATAGCATGTCTTCCCCATTTCTAGGGGTGTAGTATCTTCATCACCTCTACAAAGTAAAGATTTTCTTAAAGGATGTCAATAGATTGATACTAACTGTCTTATTCTGAATCCTTCTGCAGCTTTAAATTTAGCAGCTGCATCTTTTACTTCCTTTACCAGAACAGCGTTTAACTTATCTAATGCCTCACTGCTGATTTCCTTTGTAGGGTGTTCAGATAAGTATGCTGAGGGCACAGCAAACAGAATTTACCCTGACTGCATCTTACTTGGTGGTGATGTTTGTAATTAGCTTTTAAGTCTATCTCCAATACTAAAATATACATTTTATGAGAGCATGGTTCATATTAGAGGTTGCTAGACGCCAGAAAAATAGCTTCCAATAGTTAGCAGGCTTAAAAAGCGAAGATATTAGTGAAAACAAAGAACACGTAATGACAATATCTTCGGAAATAGTTCCCAAATTGACAATTTTTCTTAAAGCTATCTTATGTCACATCAAAGTATTCTGACATCAGCTCAGAAATGGAAGCTATAAGAAATGAAAAGATGACAAGTAAAAAGGTGACTCTCACTTGAGCAGCTGAACTGCTGCACATGAAAGTAACTAGTAAGAGAGATTTTTCTGTATTAGTGATGTTAATATCTATAATCTCCTCAATCCTTGAAATATAAGAAAGCGATGTGTAACTTAGAGTTCTTGATGAAAGAACTGGGAATAGGAAGATATGAATATTCTGAAGGCATCCTCAGTAAGTGTCTTTCAGAAATTAATTCACTGTTCCTGGAAAATCTGAAGATGCGGTGTTGAATCTGTTTACATGTATAATTCCCTTTGCCAAACTAGTTATGTTTAGAGAGTCAGATTTGGAAAAAGCATCCTTAATTATCCTCTCTGATTGATCTAATTGGAGCACTATCCAGGCAGAAAGTTAAGTAGGATAGCATTATGAAACTTAAATTGCTAAGAGAATGTGGGTTCTTCATAAATTGGCACAAGGGTAATCCCATTCCACAAATCTCTTTTGAAGGTGGTAATAACACACCAGCAATCTCCTAAATAATAGTCTAAGGGACCATTTAATCATATGATAATGAATATGTTACTTAGCATGGGGAAGACTCTATATGAAACTCTTAAAGAATTTATTTTTTAATAAGATTTTTGCATCTCGGTGTCCAAGTGAGAACTCCTTAAGATGTCAAGACAACCTAAAGTTTTTTCTGAGAGCATCATCATGAAAAGTGTTCTTCCTCCTGTTCTGTCAGACGCCTTGTACCTTCCATGAAGTCCAAAGTATATGACCTGCTTATGACATCAACCTTTTGAAGCAGAGGATGATACTCTTTGGCTTTTCCATCTATCAGTGTAAAACAGACATGGTGTCATTATAGCTGTTAAAGGAGATTTTGAATGTGAACCCAGGCATACTGGCAGGAATGTGGAGGAAAATACTCTCTTCACCAAAGTGGCCAGATTGTGAATTGTTTAGCATCCATGTAACCTTTGTAATTATTTTTATGAGACTTTGCAAAGGAAAACAGATAGCATTGGAAGAGCTTTACTGACAGCATTGATTCTGTTTTGGACAAAACCAGGCTCCTACACAGAAGCTGACAGACTTCCATTCAACAGAGACTACCTACAGTCAGGATGTAAACAGAGCTATCAAAAGGACATAGAGATTTCTTTAGAAGCCTGTCATGTCTCTCTCCTCAGTGGCACCCTCCTCAGTCAATATCTGTAAACAAGTTGTCATATCCAAATTTGAGGCAAGCTTGCAAAGCTAAAAGCTTGGGTGCCTTCTAATTAAAGATTTGTATACTGAGATAATTGGCAACTGGTAAGGAAGTTTCGGTGGTGTAACATATAGCTCATCATTGGTGACTTGATGGTGTGACAGATGGGGATAGCTCCTTTAAATTATGGAGCTTTTATATTGGTATTTTCATGAAATGTCAACAGCGTGATTATATTTTCATTAATGTTGTCTTTCCTTCCCATTCATTGTTTTTGTTTGTCATATTCACTTGTTACCTTTTGTCTCTAACTAAACAATCTGTTAATATTTGTATAGGATGGCTCACAATGGTCCTGGTTAATGACTAGATTACTAAACATTGCCACACTACAATATGCAACATTTACTAAATGCTACAAATTAAATATGAAAGTCATTGATACTAAAATTATGACTAGCTTACAATAAAGATAGTAAAAAGAATGTGAATATCATGCAAATAGTGCAAATGATTACACAAATTCAGTTAGGTTTCAGATTTAAGAGTCGTTGCATTTTTCGATGCTAGTGCTGAAACAATCCCATTGGCACTGCCACATATTTGGCACTGCCTTGATCAAGAGTGAAAATGTGCTATATTAAAAATGTGCTTTCTAACAGATCCATGAGGCTGTTCTCTTCTGTTAATTACTGCCATTTAGTTTCCCTTCTTTCTCAGAAAGCAGCTTTGGGGCTCTACAACAAAGATTTACAGTTTAAAACTATGAATGTGTCATGTTGCTAAAGTTTCCCAGTAGCTTTTCAGCTAAGTACAGGGCTGGCACAGCTAGTCTTTGTAAATTTGCTCCTTGCAGCCCTGGGCTAGGAAGACTTTTTTATGTGGTATGGGGAAGAGACCAAAATGATTGTTTCATGACTGCTGTATGGTCTTCTCACTGCAAATTAGAGTCAGGACCAGTCACCTTATAGGCAAACACTGGAAATCAACACTGGGTGTCCATTTTCCTCTTTCTCCTCTATTAGGAAAAAATGAGACATACTTTTTACTAGTCAGACATTTTCAGTTCACTGCCAACTATAAACATGTGGGTTTGTACCATTGAAAAAAATTATAAAAAATTTCAGGGACTATGAGCTGTGTCTGGGCCACAGGTAGAAGCTGTTTTTCTGCTGCAGAAGTTTTGACATTGTTGTGAATTTTGGAAGCAGAGCCTATCCCTGTCTGTGACTCACAGGTCTGATTTGCCTCCAGAACAGCAAGGCAGAGGCCAAAGACCCATTGTTGGGATCTGTGGACCAGCCCGCTGTGAGGATGGAAAATTTTCAGGTAACACAACTATTTTCTTTCTCTTATATTGTTTTTGAATAAAAATATGTGATTGTCATTAAATTGTAAGCATTTAATTAAAGCATGCTTCAGTAAGAAATGTTTTAAATTTTCCATAATGCTCCCTGTAATCCTGAAATTTTCCTCCAACATTTATTGTCTGGGACAAATGTGAACTAGAATTAAATCCATAGGCCATCATGTTTTTATGACTTTTGAAGCATTTTATGTCATGACAATATAAAACATGTATTGTCTTTATCCTCTGTCCAGAAAACAAGTGAACAAAAAGAACCAAAAAGCCAACACCACCTGTGGGAAACTGTGTAAGGTTTATAGACTTCAGAAACTTGTATTTATAATATCAGGAGAAAAACATGACATCCACAAGGTTTAAAAATGTGGCAGTGCACTCTCATTTTACTGCCAGTCATTTTGCTAATCTGAGCTGTATAATTGCTTTGCCTGACTGAAAGGAGCCTTAAAACAGACAAGCCAATATAAATACTCAGATAGGAGACAGCTCTGTTTAATAACAGCAAGAGAAGTATAGAAGTATTTGTTTACCTCTGCTCATTTATGTCAAAATCAATTGTAATTAAACAGAAATCCAACCACAGAAGTAGTGCTTTAGCTGATTGTTCTCAATAGAAATGTCATATAGACCCAGTGTTTAGGACATGCCAAAGCACACATTATTTTGATTCTGTAATAAATATCTACTTATAGTCTTTCCTGTTCTTTAGTAAAGGCAATTGCCTGTCTCAAAAAAAAAAAAAAAAAAAAAAAAAAGTAAGCCACCGTTTCATGTAAATTCTGTGAGGTTTTCTGGTCATATTTTAGGAATTACTGAAGTTCTGAAAAGCAGAGTTAATTACATTCTCTGTTAGATATTATGTGGCATTTATTGTCCATCTGCTTACACATATGTACAGAAAATACAGATCTTTCATATCTATTTAAGGTATTAAAAATATGAAGCATAACATTATTTTATTAGTCTAAAGCAAGTACTGCTCTTGGTGGGTTTTTTTCTTACATAAAATCATAGAATAGTTTGGGTCGGAAGGGATCTTAAAAATCATCTAGTTGTCACAGGTAGGGACACCTTCCACTAAACCAGGTTGCTCAAAGCCCTATCCAGCCTGGCCTTGGACATTTCCATGAATGGGACAACCTGTTCCAGTGCCTAACCTTCCTCACAGTCAGGAATAGTGCGTTTGTGGTTGGACCAGAGAAATAAAAGCTGCGGAGAATTTTACACCTTGTTTCATTACTGAGTAAATTCTAAATGGAAATATTTTCAATAATGAACACAAATTCATGACATCAAGGGTGAATGGAATTGCTCTCCTAGACAAGTCAGAATGAACTCTATGTATGCATTCATAGGAAAATCTTTTTCTTTGTCGTGTGAAAAAAGGGTCATCAAAGATGTACTTTACTATTCACTCTGTAATGCAAGGAAGAATAGAGCATTTCAAGAGTGAAGGTATTGTGAAACTGCATGCTTTCAAAAAGAGGGCAACATACATATTGAAATGGGTTCTCTGGTTTATTTTTCATTTGGACCTATTAGTTAATAGTCATTCCAGTCAACTGAGTCAAGCTATGAACCATCCCTTTTAGCTTCCATATTTATAGAAAGGAATTTACAAAGATGTCAGTAAGAAGGTGTTTATGCAATAGTAAAAACTAGACATCCCCCATTTAAAGAGAAAAAAGGTATCTGAAAGATAGACTTTCCTAGGACCACAAAAAATATCAAAACTACTGATATTTTAAAATATTTAGTGTAATTCATGCACTTATCTAGCCATATTCTTACTTAGTCTTTATCAATGCACAAATGGCAATAAAGAGCCACATTTAAAAATATATTGTGATTAAGAAGTTCTTAGAAAAGAATGCACTTGAATGACTATTTACCAGTTCAAATGTTATAAATTGTAATGATCTGAACTGTGTCTGGCTTGTTTAACTTCAAATAAAATTTGATAAAATAATTTACAAGTTTTGTGAGAAATAGGATGTCATAGGTGTAGGTGTAGGTCTAAATCTATGCCTAGTCATGTATCCGACCTTGTGGATACAGGAAATCAAACTTTAAATATATATAGATATATTTACATAAATGTATATAAAAGCATATATGTATTTGTTCATAAACATATATTTATAGTCTGATTTCCCATATATGGGAATCTTGACATTTAATATTAAATTATATGGAGTGCTTCAATATAGACTATAGTGCTCTTCATCCTGTAATAATACATAAAATATTTAGTAGAAATGTTTGCATGCTGATGTTTACATTTGTTTTCCTGCTTTGTATGTACGTGTAATTTAAATAATTAAGGTCCAGTTAAATTGCAGAAAATACTGTATTTATTGACTTGATTTGGCCACCCTGAGTCACTGTTTAAAAATATATTAATTCCTGAGCTTCTTCTTTGTTATCATTATGCAAATTTCATGTAATTAGTGAGTCAAAATAAGATATCTCTGTCTTAGCCATTGAAAGGAACTAGCTATCTAACGCATTAATTAATCAACTTTATAGTGCAATATATTTAGGGTGAAATCAGTACCCATAATTAATTCTGTTCACAATATTTTTAAGAAAGTGTAGGAGATTGTAGATACCACAATAAAAGTATCATTTTCTTTTATCTTGCTATGGAAGGCAGATGTTAAATATAGCTCCTCTGGTAATAGAATAAAATATGTAAGATACGTCTTATGCTGGACCAAATTACGTACCTTGCATTGCATTTTATATGTTGCCAATAAAACTTGCATCCTATACCATCTTTAAATTTCCATCCAGAATACGTTTCCTATCTAGGCAACTGTTGTTTACAGATAGCTTGTTTCCTTTTCTTTCTACAGCTGATAATTTAGCAGTTCTATTTTAGTGTGTGTTCTCCCCTAAGTGCATAAAGCACTTCTGACTGTTTACCCTTAAAGCTCCAGAGAGTTAGGAAAACCTCTAGACTGCTTCTGTTTATTGTACACACATGCACTGTTAAGGGTTTATTTTCAACAGGAGGGAGACAAGCACAGAGATAAAGACTGATGGTGCATATCACTCTAACAGCACATCTTGCTGTACAGCACAGCATATGACCTATTTTACATAGATATATTTATATGTTTACCTTCAAATTGATTCTATTTTCTCATATGTACTAATTTGGCCCTTGGTGGTGATAGTTCACCACTTTGTAGTTTCTGCTACTAGTACAAAAGTCCCTGTTCGATTTTCTTCACTGTGTGCTAGCCGTAGCAGTCAAAATTACAGGCTAATGGTGAGAGAAGCAGCTTATAATGTATGATAATCAATACTCAAAATCCGTTTCCTATGTTGTGACATAAAAGAGTGAAGTGAAAAGACAGAGATTTTCAAGGGTAGAGCACCAAAGCTCATGCAATGCAGGTGGGTTTCAATTCAAGGTCATTCAGTATTTTTATTTTCTACTTTTTTGGCTTCATATTTAATTCAGTCACTGCTACAATGTCCAGGGAGCAGAAATGGAAAGTTAGTCAATACACTGAGTAGGAATGCAAGTATTAAAATTGCTTTAACAAATACAGGAAATGAGAAGGGAATGAGAAGGGGAAAGAAGATACAGCATGAAATATATACATACCATGTCTATGCTGTATGAGATATACATATCTCTTTTACTTAGAGATTGCCCGCGAACTTTGTATTTTTGTTGGCAGTAGTGAATAATGTAAATACTGTGTAAGGCCCCTCCTCATAACATTGTATGTGTATACACGTGTGTGAGAGCTAAAAATATAAATTTTGAAACATAAATTGATTGCAAAAAATAAACCTAATGAGTGTTGAAAATCTGAAAGCATATTTTTTAACACTGTACTGAATACCTGCTGAATAAGTTTACAACACTTATTTCCAGTGACTGAGAACTTCTCTGATCTTTACGTTTCATCTTGAGTTTGTTCATTTCAATCTCAGTTTAGGGAGTTTTTTTTAAGGAAATAAAGTTCAGTCAAGTTTTAGAAAATGAGTCAAATAAAATTTCCCAGTTATATATTTCATATATATATATATATATATATGTAGTCAATGTAGATGGCAGAGAATTGTATATAGATATATATGAATATATATTTAATGCATTTTAAGATAATATAGCATAGAACTACCACCTGAAAGATAGAGAGAGTTTCCCTCTACAGATGGCCTTTTTGTGGTATAATGAAATAGACTGCAATGTCTGGGTTATTTTTCTGTGAGAAAGGACGGAGCAAAGAGGGATCTTGCTTTGATAGAATAACTGAAAATAGAGGAACAGTGAAAAGTACTGGTCCATTGATTGTGCAGTTCTGAGCATTTTATGGTAGCTAACGTGCAAATGGTTTTATTTTTGTCTTTTTTTATAAAGCAACAAAATTGTTTACAAATATCCATACAAAGGATATTTAAGCTTACAACATAAAATTTAGTTAGAAAGATGATTAGTTGTTTAGGTAAACCTTTAAAATTGCCAGAAAGCTTTTACTCAGCATTGTTGTAAATTCCATATAAATGAAAAAAAACTTTAGATATTGTTAGGGAAAATCCTAAAGAAAACACAAATTTCTCCTTACTCTGTAAGTCCACTTTCAAAGCTAGAGTCTAAGCTTGCCACAAATCTGAAGGATCAGGAAGATGAGAAAAACTGAAATTATTTAATAGCGAGCAACTGCAAAATCCAGACTTCCAGAATTACAATTGCAAGGGTTGGGCTTGGGGCACTTTTTTGTTTGTTTATTTATGCAGAATTTCTGGGATAAAATGCAATCAACCCTGCCTCGTATTAACTCTTGCCCATCCATTCTACAGCTGAGAACCTTGTCCTCCAATGCTCCGACACCATGTGTTTTTTAAAATATACTGATTTGGTTTGCTTTGTGGAGTTTTATGTTTCTGGGTGGGTTTTTGGAGGAGGAAGAGGTTGTTTGGTTGTTTGGTTTTGTTGGTTTTTTTTTTAGAGAGAGAGAGAGAGTAGCAGTTTCACTTGGCTGTTTTAAGCAGCAGCTGTTTGATGCTTTAGATGCTCCGGAAAACTAGATACAGAGAACTTTAGTGGAGGTGAACTAATGGGTGGAATGAGGTGTATAGCTATGTCCTTCATTTGTATGGCTCCCATTTCATTAAGCAATTGCCACACATACGCTGTCTCTGCAGTTATGCATACCAATGCCATCTCATTCAAGTAAAGTAAAATCAAGCACAACAAACCTAAATTTCTTCCTTAAATTCTTCTCAATTCTGTGTTACAGTCACAAGGTTGGGGTTATTTTACTCCAGCTTTTCATCATGATAATTTAAATTTTTATTGTATGGTAAAAGCAGCATGTGGATTAGTTTTCCTTGGAGGTCATGGAAAGATTGAATGGTTTGGTCAGAAGGCACCTTGAAATATCTACCATGGGCAGGAATGTCCATCACTAGATCAGGTTGCTTAAGGTCCTGTCCAACCTGACTTTGAAATTTTCCAGTGATGTGACATCCACAATTTCTCTGGGAAATCTGTTCCTGTGTCTCACTACCCCCATATCAGAGAGTTTCTACCTCATGTGCAATCTAAATCTGCTTTCTTTCAGTTTATGCAGCCCAGGTCACAATTGGCTGTCTGGGCTGCGAGCACACACTGCTGGCTCATATCCAACTTTTCATCCACCGGTACTCCCAGTCCCTCTCAACAGGTCTGCTCTCTATCCATCTATGCCCCAGTCTTTACTGATACTGGTGAATTCTCCAACCCAGGAGCAGGACCTTGCACTTGGACTTGTTGAACTTCATGATGTTCACAGGGCCCCCACCTCTCAAGCCTGTCACAGTCCCTCTGGATGGCATCTCTTCCCTCCAGCAAATTGGATGCACCACTCAGCTTGTGCTCTGAGCTTTCACTCGTTTCCACTGTCTATCTCATTTAATACAGATAATAAATAATGTTGGTCCCAATGTGGACCCTGGAGGGACACCTCTCATTGCTGGTTTCCACTTGGACATTGAGCCATTGACTGTAGCTCTTTGCATATGACCATCCAGCCAGTACCTTATTGATCTGACAGTCCATCATCAAGTCCATCTATCTCCAATTTAACACCAAGAAGACTGTGACCATATCAGTATTTGACCATATCAAAGGCCTTACAAAAGACTTTGCCTTGTCCACTGATGCAGTCACTCCATCGTAGAAAACCACCAGTTTAGTCAGACACAGTCAGCCCTCAGTGAAGCCTTGTTGTCTGTGTCACTTCCCTGTCTTCCAAATGTTTTGATGCATCTTCCAGGAAGATCTGTTCCATGATTTTACCAGGTACACAGCTGAGGCTGACTCACTTTTAAGAATGTTGTATTTAAAGCCTTTATATTACATCCTTTCCCTCAACAATCTCTTTGTTCTGCTGTCCCTGTACTTAATTCTCTCTTGCTTTTGGTATTTTTTCGGGGATTACACCAGACTTTGATTTTAAAGTTTTCAAGGAAGGGAGCATATATATAGAATGACACTTTTTCGCACAACTGTATCATTAACAAGTATCAGTTCTGAGCAAATTATGTCATCCCAGTTTAACATCACTGTGACATATCACAATTTTAGTTGAAGTCCTGTTTATTCATATCTTTTTAGAAATATGAAAAACTGTTTACACTGTTGAATTCTTACAGATCACCTTTGGTGTTTCTTTTCTCATGCGTCTGCAGTGCAATCATCCATTAATCTGGTGGTGATATAAGATATCAGAAATTTATTTTCTAATTTAGAAAGATGATGATTGCTTAAATTCTCCTTATCTTTGGGTCAACATATTTGTTCTGCTTTTCTGAAGACTTGTGCATGTTTCTCTATTTGTGTTTCACCCTTATATTTAAAGTTTTTTTTCTAACTGGAATTCCAGGCATTTTTTAAATACTAAATTCCTCAAATAAAATGAGTATTGAACCCATCTACCCAATATGTGAACGTTCTTAACAGCTAAAGATCAATGTATAGTTAACTGAAACATAGAGATGATAAAAGGATTTACTATATTTATTATTTTTCTTATCTCTGATACATGGTTAGATTCATGAGTACAATTATAAGACAGTAAATATTGGCCCAAATTTTATCTATTAATATAAATGACACACAAGCCAAGGTTTTTAAAGACGAAAGTTCTCTCTGAATTGTAGAAGAGGAAGCATCAAAACTTATGTTCTAAAAATGTAGCAAATGAATCTCATTTAACTACATTCCTTGAAAGAAATAAGGATATAGAAATCCTATCTGAAAACATCATCAGTTCAAATAGTGTGTCATGGTTTGTCATTCTTCCAAATTGTATGTATTGAGAAAATCCATTTTCACTTACTTGCACCAAAACAAAAAAGGGGAAAACTGATTACATGATCCATACTCATGTCTAATAAAATTGCAATATGCACTTTTTGACAAGCTTATATTTAATGCATACGGATGGAAGATTCTAATTCTCTGTTCTCAGCAGGAAAAGTAGGCTTTTTAAGAAAACCTTTTTATTTTGTGACTGTCACACAACATAACAATTACAAATGAAATGGAGGTGACAAAAAAGGGAAAAAGAGCTTGCTGATTTTCATGGAGTGTTTGTATTTCCAGAAAGGCAGTCACTGCTCAGTTATTTGATTTGAAAAATTAATCCTTATAATTCCTTTTGAGTTCCCTAAGTACTGTTCACTCTTTTCTAGTATGAGTTTTACAGAACAAAGCCTAAAAGATTTCTACAGCAGATTAGTTTACAGATGAAGCTCAATTCCACTGAGAATGAGTCTCTAATGACCCCTTTATACTTCCATTGGGCTGTGTGAATGCTTTAATATGTGGAGAACAGAGTTAAATAAATCTATTGTCTCAACTCACAGGTTTATGAAAACCTTCTGAAAAATTTTAATTATAGCTTCTTCTTTTTCTCCATAATTAAGAAACCAGATGTCAAGTAAGCCTATCATGTGATGATCATAGCCTATCCATTAGTCTAAATAAATCCACTTATAATTAGAGTTTTTTTCTATTTCTCCTTTGTTTTGCAGAACAAGAAGAATGTGTTAACTGCACAGATGAATGCAGAGTGCTTGGTCATTCTGACAGGTGTTGGATGCCACAGTTCCCTGCAGCCAGTCAGGCTGAGAATGCAGATTATCGCACAAATCTCTTTGTACCCACAGTTGAAGCTAATGTTGAGACTGAGACATATGAAACTGTGAATCCCACTGGGAAAAAGACTTTTTGTACATTTGGGAAAGACAAGAGAGAGCACACTATTCTCATTGCCAATGTTAAACCTTACTTAAAAGCCAAACGTGCCCTGAGTCCTCTGCTTCAGGAGGTTCCCTCAGCATCGAGCAGCCCAACCAAGACATGCATTGAGCCTTGCACCTCAACAAAAGGACCACTGGATGGTTGTGAAGTGAAATCAGGAGCCTTGGCTGAACCAAGCAGCCAGTACTTGTCAACTGACAGTCAGTATCTATCGCCCAGTAAACAGTCAAAGGACTCTTCCTTCATTGCATCAGATCAGATGGCTAGGGCCTTTGCAGACGTGCATTCCCGAGTGAGCCGAGACTCGAGTGAGATGGACTCTGTTCTGGAGCAGTTAGACCGTTCGGCCCGGGATCTAGGCAGGGAGTCGGTGGATGCCGAGGAAGTTGTGAGAGAAATAGACAAGCTCTTGCAGGACTGTCGGGGAAGCGACCCTGTGGCCATCAGAAAATGAGGGGGAAAATACGGACAGGCTGGCAGTTGCATTCCTCTTCTGCTGATTAAAAGTAAATAAATAAGTAAGTTCCCTGGTTGTAACAGAATTACAGGAATGAAGGAAGACCAATGCTGCTTTAAGGCTTTTAGTGAACATCTGAAGTGCCCACAAGTATGTTCTTTTCACTGCTCTTTCTTTTTGACAGATAATACTGGTTTCATTTCGACCAAATTTCATTAGGACAGAGTCAAATACACCAAGAACAAAATGAAAGAAGGAAAGACAGTGCCATTTTGACAATCTGATAGAAAGGTGTGAGAAAGATAGAATGGAAATACATCTGATACTTTAAGACTGTCCTCAATAGCTGATGCTGACTTTACTGTTTACGTATAAACCCCAAGAAAAACAGGGTTGAATAAATCTGATCTGTGGTGAATTTCCAGCAGCCACCACAGGCTTCTACTGAAAGTCCTATAAAGAGTTCTTGTAGTAGTCCAAGTGACGCCAAACATTAACATTCATTTGTGGTAAACATTTATGTACAAAGTTATCTGCCACAAATATGAAAAAAAAAAAAAAGAACAATAAAACAAAAAGAACCATTCCAGATCATTATTCAAGAAAACATATCCTCATCATTAATGAAACACGACATATCATATTAGGGTTAAATGTAAAATGGTATAGTCCATCTTGTCCTGCACACACATAAGCTAATTCACTTGATAAAATGGAAAAAAAAAAGATTTTAATATCTATTTAGCATTTTAGTGTCCAACAAAGCTATAAATAGTTAGTGATAAGTTTAAAAAAAAAAAAAAAAGGAAGGAAAATAAAGCTGGGGGAAAAAAAGAGTTACCTTAAGGGTAATACAGAAAATAAATTAACATTATTAACACTTTTTTATTCATTTGTGGACACTAAAATAGCTCAGGAAAGTGAAATTGTCAGATATCCACAAAAGTCACATGGTCATTTAAATGTGCAAATGTAAGAACATTCAGTGTGTTTACATCAAATGACATATTTTTATTGATTTATTGCAGATTCAGTGCATATGAGCCAAATTGTTGAGTGTATAAGAGCTATATTGTGTATTTTATTAAATTAATATATAGTTGTGTTGCAAAAATATTTGGGCTTATATTGTAAATGGCAAGTGTTGCCTTGGTAGCTGTCGAACTCTATGAGTTTTGTTTTTTTCTGCTTCCTTTTCCCCATGGAATATGGGAAGCAGCGCCTCAGAGCAAAGTCTCTTGTTTAATGTATGGTCTACGAAGTACTGCAGTACATAATCTGTTCAAAATGTGTTTGAGTGAGCTGATGGAGCTAACTGAACAGCCTACAAATTCTTCCATCAGTCATGGTTATGTGCAAGTCCTTGTAGAAGCTTCTATTGCAAACCCATATTTAATAACAAAAATTACACTCGAACCAACATCTCAAACCTCCTTGGGTTTTTTTCCCAACACATGCAGCCAGCCTGTTCAATTTGATTGACTTCTTCGGAGATGCCACCATTTTCAAAG
The DNA here is from genome assembly GCA_024500445.1 of Entomyzon cyanotis. Taxonomy (NCBI): domain Eukaryota; kingdom Metazoa; phylum Chordata; class Aves; order Passeriformes; family Meliphagidae; genus Entomyzon; species Entomyzon cyanotis. The sequence continues at coordinate 56,621,929 of JAKEPQ010001016.1, read as the reverse complement.
TTTTGATATTAAGTTTATAGAGCTGAAACATATCTCAGTGCCAATGTGCCGTGAGCAGTATTTGATTCTTTAGAATGTGCAATTGCTTACTGCAGTTCTAGATAAATACTGCTTATTCTGGGGGGTCTTTTTAGTCAGGTTTTCACTTGATCTGAATAATATTTTCAGAATAACTTATAATAACTTGGGATATAGCGTCTACTTTTTTTTTATTTTTTCCTAAGAGTGTTTTTATTGCATTTGAAAAATTCAAAATTACTTTCAGATCAAACTTAGTAAACAACACACATTCAAAATGAACTTCCACTGAACAAGAATGGAAGAATAAAATATTTAGCTCAGGATTTGTCCCATATATACTTCAGATACTCTGCTGGAAATAACACTATGGCACATTGTTTAAAAACTATGTATTTGGTTTCATGAATTTAATCTGTACTATAAAAACATTTATAAAAGGGGTTGGCAATCTAAAATATCACAAGCCATAATTTTTTATCAGTTCAAGAAAGAAAGTTGACCCAACAGCCTATTTTGGTTTTGGGATTGCATTTAAATGATAATTTGAACTAGTCAGTCCTACAATGAATTGTCTTTGGGAGACGACAATTCTGACAGTTTGCTTTTAGCTCCTGTTTAAAAAAGTCTACAATTACACACAAAAAGAAGGATCTTGTACATGTCTTATCAAGCTACTCTCCATGTTTTGGACAATTTATGTATCTAAAATGTGGTGTTGTCTGTGTTATATAATTTTTTTTTTTTTGGCCAGGAGACCCAAGATTGGTTTTGCTTGATAGCTTGATAGCTTGAAATTCCATAGTGGAGAGGATTTCTTATTGTTTGATCAGTCTTTTATACGTATTTCCGTGGTGCCCATCACTTCAGTGTCTGTGCACCAAGTCTTTAGCTCTGCCAGTGAGATCCATTATTCAGCAAAATCTAAGCCAGTATGTAAATGCAGTCAATTGATGGAGATTTGTGTATTTTATAAATTATTTTAACACTGAGTAACCAATTGTACAATTCATTGTATGTTTCTGAAGACATAAAACCACAACATTCTGAGAAAGGGCTGTGCCAATGTAAGAGGAATTTACCTTAAGGCTCTCTGTCACTAGTGATTTACTAGCTTTAGCTGTTTAACACATTATCTGTATTTAGTAGTGATTATTTATTTACCACTCTGAGGTAATTCAGAATTCATGACTCACAGCTTTATAGAAGAGTTTAGGAAATCTTGCTTTTATTTAATTTGGCTTTCAACTGCCTCGTTTTGTAAAACTCTGGCATACTGCTTCCCAGTATAAGAATATCCCAGGTTAAAAAATTTGTTTTACAATGTAGAATGGATACATAATGAATCAATAAACCAGCAGAGTTTATACAATGTGAGTTTTGCTGGTTCAGTCAAAATTAACATGATTGTGAAGGACATACTGCACACAAAAGAATTCAAAATGTTTTTTCTCCATGGTATCTCTACTATCACCATTGGAGAAAGAGGCAGCAATGAAAGATAAAGTTTATGATTTATTTATCTCATTTTTTGCATATGTGCTTTATAAGACTGAAAGGAAATATCTGCCACAAGAATACAAAAGGAAAGTTGGAGTTAATGGAGGCAAGTTAAGCAACTAATAAATTTGTACTGTACACTGTGAATAGCGAATAAGGCATTCTGTATCTTTTTTTAATTAACAAAAGCCAGCAACTGGGAGTTCCTTATACAATTGGCCAATCAGATCAGAACTCAAAATCAGACCTCTTTTTTCCTTTTTTTTTCTTAATTGGCATATTTATGAAGAAAGAGATTGTCCTGAGCAGTGCTTTGCCTCTTAAGAATACAGGTTTCGCAATCCAAGTTACCCATAGAAGTCAAACACTGTTCGTAGTGGAGCAAGATACACCATTCAAACAAGCTTCCATGCTGCTTGCTGTCAAATGGAAAGGAAATTGCTGAGGTCAAGGAGGAGTCTGAAGCCTAGCATAACATACACCCACTCATTATTTTTTAATTGCTTTCTTTTGACACCAGGCAGTGATTATTATTGCATTAATTTAAATGGGAGTTTTGGCTATCAAGATTTGTTGACTTGAAGTGTAATTGAATGAAATCTGATTAAGGTTTTGACTTCTCTGGCCCAATTGTGATACAGGTTGGCAGTCTCATTTATCAGCCCCTGTCTCCCCATATGGCTCAAAGTTGCACCAATGACTGGTGAATGACACAAAAAAACCAAACAAAAGCAGAATACATTGTATGGATTTTCTCAACCGCTATTGTTTAATGGCTGTGTTTAATGTGACCTATCTGGAAAATGAGGACTATGAATAAAAAGCGATTACTAATAGTGGTGTTGCCTGCTTTTGCATTCATTAACACAGAAGAAATGTGTTAAACACTGCATACCACAGGGAGCCTGATGGTAATTACTTTGGAAAAGCAACTTGTGGCAATGCGGCTGTTACAGCTAGTTATCAGTTTGCCAAAAAAATGACAGTTCCTGCTTCATTTATTAGAAATGTGTAACCGTTTTCTCTCAACAGGAAAGTGGCAAAGAGTTTTCATCAAGCTGGGTAGGTTTATCTTTTAAGCAGCTGATGCACTGAATCCCTACAGGCTGTTATTTGCTCACAGAAACACGGAGCTGAATAAAGGATATTTTGGTTTAGTACACTGGTGTGAGTTCAGCAAAAACATTATGAATGGGGCTGGAAGTTCTCAAAGAGTGTCAGCCCAACAGGAGAGATCAAAACACTGCTTGAGTACACAAGTGGAGAGAGACAGCCTGAAGAATGCAAAGGGTTGGGTTTTGCCTTTTTTTTTTTAAATGTGTCCTTCTCAAGAGTGTAAGTCATTTTATTCATGTTGCTGTAAACAATGTGACAAATTGCTGGGAAAAATATTACTAAGTCCTGTGTGTGGTTTTTTTGAGTTTGTTGTTATAATTGAACACTTCCATTAACCTCTTTTGTTTGGTTGGGTTTTGATGTATTCAAGCATTATGATCAATCCCTCAGAATGTGTGGCCCTCTCTGTCTGCTCCTGTGTGATTGTAGCAATGACATAACAAATAGTGTAAACCCTGTACACCAGATCTTTTAGAGTTGTTTGTTTGTTTGTTTGGTTGGTTGGTTTTGTTTGTTTGGTTTGGTTTGGTTTGGGGTTTTTTTGGTGTGTTAGTTTTTTTTAAGTGTTTGGGTCGTTTGGTTGTTTGATTTTTTTTTAATATCAAAAAATATTATAGGCATTGCTTTTGACAGCTAAATAGAATTTCAATTTGTTCAGAATACTACAGGTATTATAAAGATGTGTGCTATTCCTGCCGACAGAATTACTTTTTACCTACTGCATTTTTCCTGCAAGTCTCCTTGCCAGAAACAAAACCAGCCTGCATCTAGTTAGCTGCCCATCCTAGGCACTGAAATCCAACAATGTTATCTCCCCTTTTTTCTGCTACATGTATTTGTCTTTCTACAGGCTGATTTCCAAAATCTAGCAAGCCACTGTCTGTGCTGAGTCCTGACAGAATGTACCTTATGCTGCTGATGACCTCACTGGACATGGGATGTTACTTTTACTGTCTTCAACTGTGTGTGATTCAGAGCTTGGCTGGCTGCATAGTATCTGTAGAACAAGTCATAAACCATCCTGGCTTTTCTTTACCCAGAATACAGAGTCATTGATTTCTCATTTGGAAAGTGGCCAGTCTGTCAAACAGAGATTCTTAGATCTCCTCTAAGCCAACCACGTATTACTGCTTCAGGGTGTTCACTCATGGGATAAATACCTTATCCTTATCCTTTATTGAGTCTAAGACATGAAAGCAGCTGAAAGCTTATTTCTTCAGTTGGTAATGTTTCCCTAAAAATGAAATTTCTCCAGTAGAAAGGACAACTGTCTGCTGTATGCATAGTTTGATTTGTGAAAGGTCACCTTAGTTTCAGTAGTGCATGAAGAAATGGATCAGGGAATTAATGAGCCATCTAAGAACTTTCTGAGATGTATATTCTGTAATGCATATGTTATGAATCAGGGAAAAGAGCACCGTATCTTGGTGTATTTATTGTTGATGGTTCCCGATAATGTCTGGCTCACAAAAACATTTAGTTCGAATTTTGGGGAAACATTTTTCTCTGTCTGTGAGACAAATTATTTTTAATATTTTTAAGATTTTTTTTTCCTAAATATATACTAGTCAAATGTTGGGCCCTTTGTTACTTTGTTACTTTGTGTTCTGACATGGTTCCCTCCTTTAGGTTCTTTAGGCTAGAGATAATACCTTTAATTTGGGCAAGACTCCAAAATGTCTGTAAACATTCCAAAATTTATCTTCGTAGGAGTTAATAGCATAGAATCAACTTGAAACGTAGATGATTGGACAACAGATTCAGATTTTGACCTACTGAGGAATGGAATATTGAAAATTCCATTTCTGAAAACATATTTTATTTAATACTTTGAACACTAACTCCATGGAAATTTTGTTACAGTGCACTTACTGAACTCCTGCCAGGGAACTGGGGGAACAGTTAGCCAGTAATCCTTAGTGTTTTCCAAGTTAAAAGCAACATTGACGTTGTATCTGGAAATCACTTGATTGCTGTTTCAGTATGGAAACGTTTGCAAGATTAAATACTCCTCAACAAATTTGCAATTACATTTAGTAATACCTACACATTTTGCATCTTCTTAAGGGCAATCACATACAGAAGTCTTTTCAAGGGTTTGATTTGAGAGTGATAAAAATGGATCACTAGGCTGTCATCACCATCGAAACAGAAACACCATGTGTGTCTGACCATCAGAAAATGACATTTATCTATTTCTGTTATTACTGACTATAGGAAAATGTTCCATGCATATATTTTTAAGTCTGTTACAACAAACATCAATTATGATGCTGCATGCTGCAATGATTTCTACAAGTGTCCCCTTTATTATTCACCACTCCTTTCTTTTTATATGACCATTTAAAACTCTTTACACTGAAAATCTATTTAATGTAGAGAATTAGAGTAGATTTCTTATTTGTCTTCCAAGATATTTCACACTTCTTACCATATAATAAAAAATATTAATCATCATATTTTTAGATAAGACCTCCATTATTTCTTAAAATTCTTTGGTTTAAAATTTGGTTAAAGCTGCTTAACTATATTAAAACAATATTTTTATTTTCCAAATAAAATACTTACATTTTTGTGAAAAAATCCTTCATTCACTAGTGTTAGTTCAGTGGGGAATCTTATTAGGAGTGTTGCAATAAACTAGTCACGTCTAATTGAGAATCTTTTCTTGATAACTAAACATATAGCCATTTCATCTTCAGTGAAAATTACTTCTATTAAGATTTTTTTGCACTGAAATTATGATAAAAAGTAATCTGACATGTGTATTCTGGATAACTAACACATTTAATATCCTCTAACTATAATGCAGTTCAAAGCAGTGATATTTCATTATGAGTATATGTTTAGGGACTGTCTCAGACCAGATGAGAAATTGTATTTACTCTGAATACCCTTTGAGTTTCTATGCTTGAAGATGTATTGGCTATAGGAATGATTCTCTATTCCCTTGTGCCTCATTTTAAATTGAGAACAAAATTAATATAAGCACTGCTATATCACTTAATAAGGATTTGTATAATACCAAGTGAATATAGTAAATACCGCAGAAAAGAATACATGTGAAACTATTTTAACAACATTACAGTACCATTGTATTATAAGAGATTTAGAACAGAGATTAGCAACTGTTAATAAGCCTTTATCTTTGACCACAGGATAAGCTTCTTAAAGGCACTGAGGCTTTGCCTCAGTTTAAGGGCTGTAGTACTAGTGGAGAGCATGGGAGTAAGGGTCCTGTTCAGACTCTAGGTTCCTTTTGTTCTGTCTTCTTCTGGAAGAGACTCCAGAGGTCGGTAATTATGCTTCCATAATAATTTTTGCCCGTCCATCAGCCAGTGTAAGTATGCCAAGCTCCCTGGTATATACCAGCTCACTGCCACTCAGCGAGCCAATGTTGCCTTAGCAGAGTCTCGAGTTTAGGGAACTCGTTTAGGGAGCCAGTATGGACAGAAGGTCAGTTTTGTTAGCACGTCTTTTTGGACATGTCAAATTAAGACACAGAAATCCTTGAAAAGGAAAAGAACACCCACTCTTTGCAAAAGTAACAGTTTTTGAAAGGTAGTCTCCAGAACCTCCTCCTCACACTGACACCACCCCCCCCCAAAAAAAAAAACCAAACAAAAAACAAAAAAAACCAAACCAAACCAAACCAAACAAAAAAAAAACCCCTGGAAAAATAGTCAATATAGCCCCTTGCTTGTGGACAGTTTTCCCATTTTTCCCTCCACAACACAGTTGAGTAACACTGTTGATGAGTATAAATCCACCACCATTCTTTTCTAAAAACACTTTTCCCAGTGGACTAAAGTAGCAGAGGGTAATAGAAGTTTTAGAAACCCAGGTAAAGCCTGTATAATGATAGCAGGCACAGTCAGTCCTTTAATTTCCAAATAAATCCTTCTTTTTAAAAGATTCCTGCTTCTGCACTTATTAATAACCACCTGTGCATTGTTAAATCATAAAACCATTGCAGCTGCAGTGTTAATGTGGCTAGCAGTAGAAATCAAGATAGTGAAGGAAAAGGAAAACTATGCTTGAGGCAGACTTCCAGCTCCTATTACATCTTATCCCTTTATGACATTTCCCTTTAGAGGTGAAATGTCAGGGGCCCATCATATTACTGCAACAGTAGGAGAAGTACAAACAATTGGAGGACGTCTGAATCAAGGATTCTTGTTCAAAAAGCTTTCATGGAGATTTGCCAAGCTTACCGTGGGATCAAGAATGTAAACCTGAGACAGCTCTGCTGATAACCAGTAATTCCTGTAGTCTAAGGTGATGTTCACATCCCCTCCTGCCTGGAAAAATTTCAAGCTTCTATGGGCAATAACACTCAACTGCAAGGAGCCACTAGGTGCAGCTGCCAAATCTTGAGTCCCATAGCTTCTTGTAAGTGGATGCCAGCTCCCCTCATTCACTTTATTTCCTTCATCCTGAGTGTTTATAAGGCACACTAGCAAATGCTAGTTGACACTTCCAAGCCTTGAAGGGTGGTCTGGAGAAGGACCAATCCTGGTTCTATGCCTGTGTTTGTTAGCACAGAATGCTTTCTTGCAGCCAGATAAAAATCAGAACTCTATTCAAAGAAACACCTGCTTGCTCAGTTTGGGAACTTCTTTAGTTATTATTTTTGTTGCATTTTATAAATAATCCAGAAAATCTTCAGCATCAGTGAAGCTAAAAGCATGCTCATTTTTAACAGCAGCATAAATATTAATCACAATCACCAGTCAAGACTGAGGATTTTATTTGGCATAACATGTACAACCATGCAACAATTATGTAAAGATGGAAGTTATTATGAGCTGTAATTAATATACTGTGTTACCAGCTGACTCAAAGCACTTTGCTCAGCATCCTTGGTTTTAAAGACTGCATCTGAGTGGTGGTAAAATGTATACTAAATTCAGTAAAGCACGTCAGCAGCCCTAGGCTTTCTTCTCTAGTGGTGACTAGCACTGAATTTTATTTCTGCTGGAATCTTGCTATTAAAAAAACCCAACAAAACAAAAGCGGTATAATTGCTGATTTGCCACCACTGCTTAATCTAATTCAGTTCTTAGTGGTCCATTAGCATAACGGAATTTGCATTTTATTTCACAGAAAATGTTATGGCTCCACCTGCCTTAGTTCAGAAAATGTATCAGAAACAGGAAAAAATGGTAGAAGCAAAGAAATGACAAATCACTTACATTTACTAAAGCAACTTAAACATAAAAGGGGAAGGGCACATGTACAGTGCATCGTCTTTGCAAGTGAACTAGAAATGTACCAACCCCTCCTCACATCCTTCAGTTCCATCACTCGTTTCCATTTTATTGGGTTTCCACAACTCAGAAGTGATTTTCAAATGTGCTGCTATCACATACCACTATCCTTGTAAAATTTTATTCATTGTGAAGACTGTGACAGAAAATGTTCAAAGACATATGCAGAGATATAGTGCTTCATCAAAAAATAACATTGCTAACCATAAATATCTTCCTATTGACTTGGACCTAATCCAGACATTAGAGATCACAGACAAATTACAAGTTATCGCACCCTGCCCAGAGGGAGGTGATCAAAATAATAACAAATTAAGGATATTTTTTATTGACAGTTTATATGTATTTCATTATATTTTTGTACTTCCTTCTAGGCTCAAATCCTAAGGGTGACAGCTGTCATTTTAAAGGTGACTCATTACATTCCTTTACAGAGTCCCCTAACAGATGGAAAGGTCTTTGTTTCCCAGGGAACACTGACAGGTTATGATTTCCAGAGCTTTTAATCATTTTAGCAAAACTTATACACATCTGTCAATTACTCTATTCAGTGATGTTAATAATACGGCAATCGGAGAATGACAAAGAACACTCTTCTTCTCCTGAAAACACAACTTTTCCATCAAGACTGGGAACATAGAACAAAAATACTTTTGAAAGCTGTTTTCTTCCAGACAAATCAGTGTAAGTGCCAGGGTATTTGGTCTGGCTGAGATGGAGTTAATTTTCCCCACAGCAGCCCTCGCAGTGCTGTGCTCGGCAGTGGTAGCTGGAAAGGTGTTGGTAACACACCAGTGTTTGGCTCCTGCTGAGCAGGGCTGGCACAGCATCAGCCCTGTGTCTCCAGTACTCCACCCTCACTCTCACCCCCAGCAGTACACTGGAGATGGGAAAGATCTTGGCACAGGACATAGCCAGGACAGATGACCAAAGGGGTAGTCTATATGATATCTTCTCAGACATAAAAGTTAAGAGAAAGAAGGAGGCAGGAGGGATTCATTATTTATGATATTTGTCTTCTGGAGCAGCTGCTACATGTACTGAAGTCCTCCTTCCCAGAAAAGGACTGGACATCACTTGCTGATGGGAAGTAGAAAATAAATCTTTCGTTTTCCTTTGCTTCTGCCCATGGTCTTGCTTTTCCTGTATTAAACTGCCCTTATCTTTTCCCATAAAGGTTTTTGTATCTTATTTTCTCCCTCTCCTGTCCTCTAGTGGAGGGGACTGTTTAGGGCAGTTCAGTGGGCACCTGGAGTCCAGCCAAGGTCAATCTACCACAACGAGTATTTGTACTAACAGTAAAATTTTATTTTCATAATACATCTCCACAGAGCTTTTCTTCTCCTCTCCTGAGCTACAGTGAAGCTATAAATCATTAAAACATACAACCGATAAAACATGACAAGCTGGCATCACACAAATAATTAAAACCAAAGTCACTGTGCAGAACTGATAATTTTGGTCAGGTACAGAGTAAAGGCCTTCACTGTGGTGCTTTTTCTGGTCCTGATAGCAAGCACTTGAAGCTCCTAAGGCTTCACAATAGAGGCAGCAGATGTGTGTGTAGCAGTAGATGTGGTAGCTCTACCTCATGACTAATATGAAGCTCATTCATTCATTATAGGACTGAGGCTGCAGTCCCCTTATGTAAACCAGGTATTTTTTTGCAGTGATATTACAGGCTATCCACATGGATGTTCCATAGCCTTTACAGAGCAATGACACTGGGATATTTTGGAGAGGGCTTTTTGAGATCTATATAATGTTCAGTATGAGGAGAAACCTGATTATCTAAATAAAAACTTTTGACAAAAAACTAGAAAACTTTTTCAGAAAAAAAATTTACAGCATCTTACACTTTTATTTCTTTTAAAATGAGAAAAATTTTTATTCTGATATCTACTACAAAAAGTAAAAATAGCCCTAATGTTTTCCAATGTAACAACAACTTAACTGTACCTTATTAACAGGACCCTTTCAGCTTTCAAATGACATTTTTAAGATGCCCCAATGGAAGATTTTTGTGTCATCAGGCAGTTCTGAGTATTATTTAATATCATTACAATAGCATTTGAAGTCTCTAAAGAAGGGGTCACAGCTTCTTTTTAAGCACTACTGATAAGCAGTGAAATGTTTCATATTGCAAAGGTATTATGGACGCAAAGCAAAGCAAAGCAAAACAAAACAATATTTTGGATGGAGAAAATCTTATTATCTCCAGACCAGTCACAACTGGAGTAATAGGACAGAATTTATAGGTTGTGGTCTGCACAGGCAATGTTTACTGGAGCCAGGAATTTAACTTGAATTTCTCATAACTTTAATCCAGACCTTAAACTATTGCAACCACCTTTTTACCTTCTTCAGGAAGATCAGACAGGTTATGGATCAGAAGGGCAGTTCCTATAATTGAGCCATGTTCCACAACAGTTTAACCCCAGCCTTTAACCTCTTCTCTGTATACTCTGTATAAACTCTGCCATTCTTCCAGTAACAAAATTGTCAGGAAGAGTGTTTCCCACCATTTTCTTAGGGCCCTTAGACTTCTAGGGTCCTTGACATCTCTGTATAAATTCTCTTGAAAAAAGTATGGGCTATCCAAATGCTCTTCTGTAAAGTAAAGTAAGTGGCAGCTGGCACCATACAGTTTTGTTATAATGAAAACATGAGGTGGTTGCCATTACACAGTCCTGCACTAATGAGAACAGTAGGAGTCTAACATTACAATGGTCTAATGAAAACAGGAAATGGCTGGCATTAGATTGGTATAATGAAAACAGGAGGTGGCTGGCATTATGCTTCTACAATAAATAAATTAAGATTTCTGGCCCTACCAATCTCATCTACATTATATATGATTCCAGTGTGCAAGAGAGAAGCTTATGCAGAATCAGGGACAGCAACAGTAAAGAGCATCCTTTGTTACATCACCTCAGAAGCAGAGTGGTGTCGTTTTCCTTTCAACTGTTTATTTCTTTTTTGGTGGTTATACATGAGTGAAACAGGGACATGGCTTTAAAAACTGACACATAACCTGTACAGACACTTTTATTTAAAAAAAAGCAAAAGTAGATTGTTTTCTGATGCCTGTCATGCTATAACGTGAAAGGGTAAAAATAGCTTATCCAAAAGTGAAATTTGATATGACAGGACCTTTTTTAATGAGTCTCACACACAGCACTCCCAATCTGGGCTAAATATACAATTGAAAATATTTTGGGGTGTTTCATGTAATACAGAGAATGAGATCAACACAAAAAATACATGCTGAGAAGAAAAGAAAAAAAAAAGAATGAAATTTAAGCACAAAATCAATCATCTAGCTAATGGGCCTTCTCCTAAGACCAGCAGGGTCAGGTAGTTTTCTTCCTTGTTTTTCAAGCTAACCTCTGTAGTAGAGTCTTTTTAATTATTATTACACAAAAGGGTCTTCCGTGTAGGTCTTAGACAATGAATAGACCACCATCTTTCCTTTTATTGCAACTTTTAGAGCCATCTGAAACTGATTGATTCCCTCTCTCCTTAATCTGGCTGAATTCACCACGAAGTTCGTACAGTTCAAGGCCAGTACATTAAAGCACTGCATCAATCCACTCATACGGTACCTTTCAGCCACTCAGTCTCCCATTTCTCATCCTCAAGCTCAACTGCATTGTTTCTGGACATTTTCCACTGAAACCAAGAGATTAAATGAAGCAAGAAAATGTTTGGAGTATGATTTTCAAAGCAGCAATTAGTGTGCTGGAATGTTCCAGCATAAAACACAGTGCTTCCTGCAGCCTGTTATTCTGCTGATAGCTTCGGTTTCCACACTTAGATTGCAGTGAAAATATTCCAGTCAGGTAGCTTGGAGTGAAACAGCAGTGTGATGCAAATAAGGAACAGATAATCAAATCAAACTTTCTAATCGAGTTTTGCTATGCTGACTCTCTTATTTCTCTCTAGCCTGCAGTTTGCATGTTTTACAACACTGCAGAATTAGCTTAAAGAGTAAATACTTGTGAGTTTATCGAATCTTGTCATGTCTCACACATACCGAAGAACAAATGAAGGAAAATAATCTTCCTGTGCTGCTTCTATTATTACTTTAATTTCTTTGCATCTTTGGTGTGGTTCTGATTGAATTCTTTTGAAGGAGGGGAATAGAAGATGAAGAAGCCAGAGGGGTAAAACAGGGTGAGTGGTATTAATAAATTTTTGCTTTCTTTTTCTTTTGTTTTTATTTCTTCATCAAACAACTGAAGGAAAACAAAACCCAACAAAATACTCATACCTTATGGACAAGATTTTAAACTAAAATGTATGGCACTGGAAGCAGCATATGCCTTAGAAAATCTGCTGTTATGTGCTGTGTGTGCAAGCCTCAGACGTGGCTTAATCGAGATAGGAGGCGACACGTGCCGTGCATCTGAGATTAGTGTCTGGACCTCAGCCATTAATGCTGGCATCCCAGGAACTGACTCATTCCTCTGCCAAACTTCTGCTGGGATTTGGGTTCACTGAATCCGACTCACAGTCTTTAATCCCCCCAAGCAGTATCTCTTTGAATTGTGGAGCTTGCAAAACATCCAGGTTGTGGTCCAGCCATGACAGTGTCTGCATAAGCTCAAGAAACAGCCTGCTCTCTTTAAGAGTTCTGCTGTTCAGAAAGTTTCTAGCCCTCTACCATGCAAGTCTGATTGTCAGAGCTCCTTTTTCTTTGGTTCATTATACTGAGTAGACAATAGTCATATTGCCCTTGCATAAGCCTTGCAATCTCTTTGAAATATCTGAGATTTTACAAACATCGTATGCTATAAATCTACTTGATGGGTCTCATCATTCTGTAAGCAATATTTTTCATTAGCTTTGCAATAAAATGGCATTTTGCCCTATTTTCAAACTAACAAATTTTGTCAGGGTTGGCATCTATATTACATTACCAAATATATTAGTCAATACCACCTGGTGTAATTGAGTCTTGTCATATGATTCAGATAGTTGCTTAAACTATGGATTTTTCAAAGTCAAATTTTCTGGCAGGATGACTATTGTTTTAATAGAATTTTAGATAAATAGGTAGTATATCACTGTAACTACTAGTCTTGATTTAAGATAATTAATTGACCTCTCTATGTATAATATTCAAGATCATTTATAATTGTGTTGCACCCAAAAATCTGTATGAAAGCCATTTGATTATGCCTGATTTCTATCTCAAGCTGCATACCAAAAGTAGCACCCGACACTCACAGTAGAACATGAATGAGTCTGACAGTAAAATCCTTATAGGAGCCAAGGTTTTAAGTTGTTTTAAATAATACTAGGAAATATGCTCTCTTCTGGCTTTCTAAGTAAGTAAGGAAACTGGAATAAAGAAAAAGGTGCCTGCCTTTTAATGGAATGCAGAAATTAAAATTTAAAATCTAACAACACACACACACATGAGGAGAAGAAGCACATGAAGGTAAAAGATTTAAAATGGAGTTGCACAGGTGCAGCTAAACTACATTCTGAGCCAAACCTTTTTCATAGATGTATTCACTTATAACAGCTGCTACATGGTTAGCTAATTAAAAGTTTTTTAATTCTCATCTGTGCATCTGTAATCACATTTTGGAGCATCCATTGAATTACAAATATTTAAATGGCATCTAGACACTATTTATTTCCCTGTAAATGTTTTTTGCTTACATTTTCAGATTGAAGAAATATTTTTAAAATGTAGATAAATATTAAAAATGTCCTTATCTTAACTACATTAAAGGTCTGGGTTATAACCAGCACTTCAGCATAACAGAATTATTTGTTTATGTCCACATAACTAATCCAAATTATTTTGTAAATTTTTCTCACGCATTGTATTTTTATTGCTTACTTTAAGGCACTCTAAATTCTTTGATGACAAACACTGAGATTTTGTAAAGTTTATATGACCATGAGAGATTTACAGCTTAGCTACAGTCTGAATTTTCAGTGTACATAAAAAATATTTTACTACACTATATAGTTGTGCTAGATCCAATCAACTAAGTGGAGCTCACCCCAGCCAATTCTCGGGACATCTCCAAGGAAAACAGAGAACTCTTCTAAGTAAACGAGACTGTTTACCAGGTGATACTGTCCTTTTCTTCTATGTCAACATCAAACTAATCAATATTAGTCAAAACTATTTCACCTGATAAGTTCCCTGCCTTTTCAGAGCTTATAGTGGAAGCCCTCATTCTCCCCCTTCTTATACTAAGATAAATTGAAAATCATGTTCTAAGTTTATATGGACTCTTTCCAAATGTTCTGTCAACTGTGGTATTCCACAGCCTTGAGCATTTATTACGTGGGTGCCAAAGGTAGAAGAAACTGTAACTGCTGCTCCAAGTGGGTTCATCCAAAGCCACATTTCTACTGCCATCCAGGTTTGGGGAAGAATGGAGAGCTTGTCTTGCCTTGAGCTGCTTCTTTTTGGATTGGAAGTAAAACAACGTGCCATTGATTATTAATGGCTCAAGGGCAGTTTGTAGATAAACTATATTTACTTCTGTGGATTTTTGGACGAGATCTCAATTTGAGTTATTATATTAGCCAAAGAAAGATTTCCTGTCTTCACAAATAAGTTGAAGCTCTTCAGGAAAATTGCTGTTTCTGTTCCTGCAGATAGTTTCATTATAACTAATATTTGTGCAGTTACTATATGAAAGAAAATTATTTACAGAATATTAGAAAGCAAACACACAAAAAAAAGCTGCAATGCACACACTGTCCTGTGTGAGATGTAATTGGTAGGTAAAAAAACTTCCTTTTATTTGGCCATGAAATGTATCTCTTGGAACTCTGGTAACAGAGAATAACAGCAGTTTATAACCATGTAAAATTTTGTCTCTCATTAACCATGCATTCTTATTACATGCAGTGTAATTATACCAGCCAGGGAAAGATTTCATATCCTCAGGGAAAAGTTAAAGCTCTTCAGGAATGGTGTAATTATACTTCTAGCATATCTCCTAATGCACGTGTTGGCTGGGATGACCAGGGATAGAGCTCTTCTCATAAATAGGAAGACCTACTGGCAGTCTTAGGTGTGGCTTGAATTGCAGTGTCTCCAAAATGATTAAGTTAAGGACCTGGAGGTGAAACAGGAAGGCCAGCAGCAAATTTTGGATTCTGAACTTTACAACTGCATATTTCTTCTAATTCAGGATGTTGCTTGGGAGCTCTTTGGGTAGATGCCATGAAGGAGAAGGATGTCAAGGAAAGCTAGGTAATTTTTTAAGAGAGCCTAAAGACAGCTCGGGAGTTAATCACAGAATCAAAGAAGCTTTGGCTGGTCTAAGTTCCTAGGAAGATCAAGAAACCAATGATCTTGGAATCTACATCCATATCCAAGTAAGTGAAAGACAAGAAAAGTAACCAGGAATACTCAACGCGGATTTTTTCAAGAGTAAAGTGTGCATAAAAAAATCTTTTATCAATGTGCAATTTAATGACTGGGTACATAACAAGACAAAATGGTGTACAAAATTTTCCTAGACTTTAGTGAATGTTTTGTCATTCTCCACAGCTGAGGAAATTTGTGCTGAGAAAATAGTTAGGTGGGTTTGTTTTGTGGGTTGAATATTAACTGGACTCAGCCACAGCAATGACCAATGGTTAAATGCCTTTCTGGAGATCAGAGAGAAATTCAGTCCCACAGAATTCCATGGTCAGATCTGCAACGTTCAACGTTTTCAATGACCTTGATAACAGCACAAACTGCATTTAGAACATTTTCAGATGAAATAAACTGGAAAGAGTAATTGTGGCCATGACAAATGTCATAACTCTACCCACAGAGATTGCAATAAACTTTAGCACGAGAGCAAAAGAAAGCTTTTGAGATTCCATAAGAATAAGCAAAATTATCTGAACCAAGTGAAAAATGATACCACACATTAACAGAGGTTAGAAAGGGACTAGGTGAGTTAAAGCCCTGCTGAAAAGAGCTTGGGGGTTATGGTGTACATGAGGTTGGAGACAATTCCACAGTGCTCCTTCTTTCTGAATAAGACAAATTACATACTGAGTATGCAACTGTTATATACTGTATATACTGTTAAAAAATTCTGGCCACAAGATCAAGAGAAGTTATTATTCCCTTCTACTTAGCACCAGAGAGCTCGCATGTAAAATACTACATCAGATTTAGGACTACTCAACTTAAGAGAGATAAAAACAAATTGGAGAGGAACTAATGGAGTGGTGAGCTATTGTCCATGGAAAGGATTCCCATTAGAGATGTTTGTGGAGAACTGTCTCCCATGGGAGGAATCCCACACTTGAGCAGGGGGAAGGATGGTTCCACCTGAGGACAAAGCAGCAGCAGAAACAGCATGTGATGAATTGATGGCAGCCCCAGTTTTCCATCTCAGGGCAACCCACTGAGGGGAACTGAGAGGAAAGAGATAGAGAGTCCGGAATAAAGCTAAACTTGGGAAGGTGCTTTTAAGTCCTGTTTTACTTTTCATGATCCTGCACTGATTTTGATCAGTAATAAATTCAATTAATTTCTCAGTCGGGTCTGTTTTGACCCTGATGGTAATTGTTGAGTGATCTCTCCCTGTCCTTATCTCAACCCAGGAGCCTTTCATTGTTTTCTTTCCCATGTCCAGTGGAGAAGTGGTGGAGCAGCTCTCCTGGGCACCTGGTATTTAACCAGATCAAAACACCACAGCTGGGCATAACAGCATTTAGGTCTCATTGTCAACAAAGAAAGAGAGAGAATAACTAATAGCAGAAAGTTCCTGATCTTTCCAATTCCTCACCAAAATCAAACTCAGGCAAAAATTAGACAAAGATTTATTCTAAACCTGAAATGACTAAACAAACTATTTCTGTTTTACATTCAGTCATCGTTTTCAAGGATTTATTCATTAGACCAAGTAAATGCTTCACATGTCTGAATTTAACTTTTTCTCTCATTTAAAGTATTTTTCAGGACATCAAAGGTGGCTTTGTTAAGTCAGAACTCTGAGCATACACTCGAGTTTCTACTAATAGGTCTCACTGAATGCAGTTAACGTCTAGAAACCTGTGGATTCAATTAAATATGCATGAGTATCCAGAACTCAGATGTCCTGTGCCATCATCTCATGGTCACCTTTTTCTCTGTCATTTTTTTCTCACAGCATGACACTCATCAGTTTTTTAAAACAATAGGAAGAATTATGGGAAGTTCCAGGGAGAGGCAATACCAGGCTTCCTTTCCCAAAAACATGTGGTAATATTTCTGCCTGATATTTTGTTTCAATAGCTTCAGAATTCAGCCAACTTAATAATTTACCAAACCATGTCAGCTGCAAAGAGAAAAAGCAAGATATGTGGGAGGCCTTGGATTTTTATCTTTATAGGACAAAACCTTTCAAAAATGCTTCTGAAGCCGTTTGTCTTCTTTGTTGAGAGAATAAAAGGGGAAGCAATTTCCACTCAGAATATCTCAAAGTGGATCTCTGTGTCTATTATGCTTTCTCAAGGTTTATCTAAGTCACCTGATAATATACGATCACACTCAACAAGGACCTGTGCATCTCAAAAATGCAATTTGCATTCAGTGTAGCAGAGTTCCATACACATTTTTTAAAAATCATTTTATTCTAATGCATGTACTTTTTCTGGATGCTTCCTGTCTTTCAATAATTTTTACTATCTACTTCTTAGCCCCACTCAGCTGTACTGCTTTGGAGCCACCTACAGCAGAATAGATAGAAAGAAGATGGTTTCTATAAGAACAAGAGTTTTTAGAAACAGGATATATCCTTTTCATTCTTAATGTTCCATGGGCAATCAAGAAGGAACTTTAGGCTTTTCATGGCCTCCAGGGTCTGGAAGAAAGATGAAGGGTGGTGGCAGTCTTTTGTCCCTTTCACTCCCAGACGGACTGGAAACCCCATGTGCCCAGAGGAAGACGAGCTGCTGTGGGCAGTGCTACCTGAGGCACTGGATTTGGCCAAACCCATGGGAAGCAGGTGAAGAGTGAGGGCAGGAAAGCAAAGATGAGGCCCTGCCCTGTCTTAGGGGATGAGGCCCCTCCTGTCATCATCGCCTGGCCTGAGTGATCAAGTCCTTCCCATCTTGGTTACTACACAAAAAAACGGGTAAGATGCACCTTTGATCCCTTGGGACTTTGCTGGCCAAAAACATTTGGTTCCAGGCAGAGTGGAATACCAGCAAAGCTAACACAAAAGAGCAACATACAATTAATTTAGTGGGTGATTGAGCTGATATCTTTATTATGGCAAGGGGAGATCAAGTATGTTTTACAAATGGAATGATAACCGAATTTTTCAAGACCAAGCAATGGCATTCCAGATAGAGGATATTCCAAAAATTGTGTCTTGCTAATATGTCCTGTTAGAGCCAAAGGCAAACCTTTTCAGCTCCTTGAATTGCATTGCATAAGGGCAGAACTGTGAAAAAAGGGAAACATCTAAAGCAGGCAGTTTTTCTATGATGCTGTTTCTACCAGCTCTACAGCATATGTGTATGCTGACAAATTGAGCAACAGCTGCTTTATTTGCAATATTCAAAGTTAAGATATTGATGCTGTGCTTTGCTAAGAGAATTTTTCTTGTAGGAAAGGGCAGCTAAATGCAACATTTCATCCTGCCTGAACTCTAAAGGAAATGAAGCAGCTATCCACACTACCTTTTAAATTACAGAATTGGAATACAAGTGCATTATATATTAGGGATTTTAGCACAAATATTCATACAAGGTAATCTACTTTTATTTTACCTTTTTTGTTTGTTTAAAAAAGTCTAGGTGAGGTGTCTCTAAAAAAATCCCTGTGTTTCTCCAGCACAAATGCACTCATAGCAGCTTCTATATGAACCTGCACATTCTTCCAGCTTGGCAATATTCCTAACAAGGATGTATGAAGAGTCATGAAGTGCCTTGTTCTCACCTTGATGAGCACTTAAAATGTAATTTATTGTTGCTCTCAATTATTGTAGATTCCACAAGTGTTTACTATTTTTGGAATCCTGGAACCTCACAGCTACATGATGATGAATGAATGACTTGATCTATTTTAAAAGGAATATGATGGCAAGGAAAAAATAAGATATTTAGGCTAATCTGCATGACTACCTCTTGAAACTTTCATGAACTGTCCAGAAAATGTGCTAACATTATGGTGAAAAAGATACTACAAAATGGCATCATTTCATCAGCACCCCAAGAATAGCAATTTCTTTTTTTAAAAAGAGAAGGATAAAGTAACGTATGTGTTATTTGTATTAATCATATAGAAGATCCTCTTCAGTCATGCAATTGCATGCCCATCTAGCACCCAAAGAAGGGGTTCAAATGCTTAAGAATTTGACAGCTGCTGTCTTCCTTACTCACTGCATCAAATTTCTTCTGTAGACAAAAACTGTGAAAAACCTTCAGCAACATTTTATCAAATTTTAGATGTTTTATCTATTTTTTCCTTCATATTCTTTCATCCCCTTGTAGTTTTCTTTTTGGCCATAAAAGGAAGCAGCTGCTATGAAATAGTGTTGACTTCTTCCTTTCTTTAGTCCCTTTCCTGCATGATAAATTATTTCCAGGCTAGTACTCAATCTAGAATGTGGCTAGAAATTCATGTCGGAGGTTTGCGCTGGGTAATATTTGATCCTGATGCAAATACATCCTTTGTATGGAACAATATGGGCCCTAATATGCCAATGGGATGAACTGAACACTTATTTTTTTTAACAGTGTACTATAGAAAGAAATGGACTGCAAAAAAAAAGAAAAAATTACTCAACAACACATGGTGCATTTTCATTTTGTATAGAGCTTTCAAACCACGTCCTGCTTGCAAATGAAGAACAATTTTTCAGCATTGGCTTTATCAGAAACACACTGCCTTTTGGTATTTCTTTCCAGACTTCTGACACAAGTCTTAGAGCCATATAGGATGTTTTCACCTTATTTCAAGAAGGACTCTTCATTTCGGGCAGATGGAATTGTAGACTGCAGGAATATGGCCTTTTAAAATAATTTTGGGAAGATGGATTATCTTCTGGAAATTTTCTGTGAAGAAATGTAAATGACAGAGATTGCCCTAAATAAATACCTTCTAGTCTTGCAAAATAATCAGTCATTCTTGAAAATTTTTGTTCATAATGTGCACTCAGTGGGAACAATCGGTGAACATTAAACAGACAACACTGAAATTGTAATTTAAAATAATAATGACAGGATTATTCAACCATACCAATCAATGTTCCGTAAAAACAAAAATAATAACAAAAAAGAAACTATAGTCAATTCCAACAAAAGAGTTTAACTTATTATACTTAGGTAAAGAACATTTTTTCCTTTCTAATAAATGGGATCAAAAATACAAAAATCTTGTGATTTGGTTATGCTATTTATTGACTTGCTAGAAAGATAAGAGAAAAAGTCTCTACAACATGCAGAAGGTCAAACTAGATGCTTTACAATAACGCTTTCCAGCCTCAGCACTGATGAATCTATGGCACCCTCATATCTTGGAACACACTGCTAGTTCCAAATTATAACAGGCAACAGGAAACCTCTTTAATGAGCAGATTATTCTGTAACTTTTCACTCTAGGGAACTATTGCTATTTCCACTGAAGTATTTGGCACTGGACATGTCAAAATAGAACATCATGTTGAACAGACTTCTGCTCTGATCCAGAAACTCAGTAGTTTCACAGGTTCGTATAATTAGAGTGCTACATGGAAAGCTTCTTGACACTTTCTTTTTTGTTGTTTTAAACTAAGATTCTGGACGGGCTCATTTACTCTTATTCATAAACATTTGACTATTATATTTGCTTATGCAACACAAATACATCATTATTTAAACTAATCCTTGGGGATATTTTTTTTTTGCAGTTGCTATGCTTTTTATAGTACCCTGCTCTTTGTATAATTTAGGTTTTGAACGCCTGTTATCACCAGCAGTTTAAGCCTGCACAAAGAGTACATAAACACACAGATGTCAATGAAAATGTTTAGGCATTTTGTGGGTGTTTTTTTGTGTTTTGTTTTTTTCCATTCTGAAGCTTTAAAAACGACCTTAAAAAGAAATAATTTTTCATCATATGGTAGGGCATAGCATCATACAGTGGCTAAAGGCTTTGAGGCTATTGCTATCTAATATTACAGAAAACTTGTTCCTCTCTAAATTCACTTGTCTATATTACCCTAACCAACATCATGTAGCTTATGTCTATACTGTTAAATAACATAGGCCAGTCCTGCACCCTAATGCACCCTAATGCACAGTTTGGCTCTCATTTGTATTTTTCATAACTAGCTGTGTCCTTGGAGAATAGACTGGTCTCATGGGACACAAATCACTCAGCCTCAGGTTTCCTATAGAATCTGTGTGATTAAGATCCCACAAAACTGTTAACAAGTCTTTGCCTATGAATGGGGGGGGTGGGGAGGGAGGAGGGTCTTCATACAAAATGCTTGAAGAAATATATTAGGGGATACCCCATGCTGGAAGTTCAAGAACAGTATCTTTGAATCCAGGCTGATAAGAAGTAAGAGGATCATGAGGACAAGATGGTCCACAGAAACCAGAAGGAACCCGATTTGTAGAACAAGCACCTTTAGTGTTTCAAAGCCATATCTGTTTAGGATTGTATTATATCCTTTCAAGCTACTATGCTCTATTTCACCTTGTGAATAGTCTTATGTCTAATCCTACCTGCAGTGGTCACACTGTGAGTAAGGTTACTCTTCTTAAGCAATACTGATAGCAAATGTTTCCCCTTGACTTGACCAGGCATGACAAAACTTGTCAAAGGGGCTCTTTTCTGGAGACTTGAGAGAATGCATTCTCCATCCCTACCTCATGGAAGTCTTTGATCTGTCTGCTAAAAGTGCTCCTTAGTGATGACAGACATAGGTTCATGAGAAACTTGACCATCATTTCTTTCCTTTCGTGATGGAGAAAGTAGAGATGACTATTTTTATCTTTAAAAGTTCATTTCTGTAAAACATTTATCTTTTCCTTTAACAGCCACAAAGTTCTTGAAGAGGTAAACTGTGTTTCAGGATACCCAGAAGACTCTGGGAAAGACTGAAACCACAAAATTTGTGGGAGCTGCAAGCTCCAGCACGGCTGCATTTACTGAGTCTCAGAAGAAAGTCATGAAAAA
This sequence comes from Entomyzon cyanotis, assembly GCA_024500445.1. NCBI lineage: Eukaryota > Metazoa > Chordata > Aves > Passeriformes > Meliphagidae > Entomyzon > Entomyzon cyanotis. Next base: position 56,599,885 of record JAKEPQ010001016.1, on the reverse strand, counting down.
AGAACTGCAGCCTGGGGAGTGTGTGTGGTGATCTGAAAAGAGAACCAGTGCCCAGACTCTTCAGGGTCAGAAAAGTGGTGTGAAACTGATCCTCTGAATTCTGATTATTATGCTATGCTGTCTCAAGATAGCAAGCAACTGTCTTGAGACAGATAGTTCAGATCAGATCAAAGTTCTACTCCTGTAGATACCTGTTGTAGGATATCTCCCTCAAATTTTGAAATTTAAGTTTTCTAATTGCCCCTCTAAAAGGGAGTGGAGATAAAGCTATTGTAAATTAATAGGTATCCAGAAAAGCTGATTTAGGAAATGAAGACAAACAGTCAAACACACATACACAGAGAATATGCTAAAATAATAAAAAATATATAGTAAATAAATAGGGAACTTTATTTGCAATTGTTCATAACTCAAGATCTAAAGAGAATCTCAGCAGATGAAGAGACAGTAGCTGTATAAAGGTCGAAAAGAAGTATTTTTTTCACACAGTATGTAATTAAAAAAATTGATTTTATTTTCATAAAATGATATTTATGATAAATCTCATAAAGTGCTAAAAATGTTCAGAAAGTGAAGCTCCTTCCGTACTTACTAAAGGCAGAAGTCTGAACGCAACTTCCAATTCCGGAAGCCCCAGACAGCTGATGCCTGCAACAGGAGAGTGAGACCAGAGGAACTTTCACTTATCTTTGTCTTTTTTGTCATCTTCCCCTAAACATTCATCTCAGCCCACAGGATATTGCTCTAAATGAGTCATCTGTTGTTTTCTGATATGGGGACACTAATGTTCTTGGGACACCTGTAGGATTTTCACAAATGCTACCTTAAAGACTGAATTCAGTACTGAACTTAATTATCTCCCACTTGAGATGGATTCATTTTGAATGTTTGAATTTCTTTAAACAAATATAGTCTAATAAACTATAGACTATACTTAGTCCCACATATTCTCTCCCACATGTAAATTGCTTGAATGAAAACTGCCTTAATTTTTCTGATGGTTGGTGTGAGATACTGGTTTTATATAAATAAATATATATAGATTTAATTTATAATGCATACTTCTTTCTATATAAAATTAAAGCATTGTCCTATCCTAAGTTGAATACAATGAACATTTCTGGGTTCTGGGGTTTTTATTAAACTTAACATAATGCATTAAATTTGACTTAGGGTAATTTCAATCACCCTAGTCCAGATGATTTTAAGACAGCAATAGCTACACTCTGCAAGAGAGTGATCCCTGTTTTCCAGGGCCAAGTACAGTCACTTGTGTCCAAACTGTTCAGAGTTAGTCACTTCTACATATGATTTGCCATATTCTTAAGTAATGCCCCCAAAAAGTCACTCAAAGAGCCTCTTAAAGGGGCTTTTGTGTTTTTTATGTACTCTGAGTTAGCTTCAGGGGAGAAATACCAACAAGATATTCTCATGGTGTCAAAACGACAAAAAAAATTTACTGGCAACTTCAGAAAATCAGACAACTTTGGCAAAAGCTTAGAGCAGCATTCAATGAACATAAAACACATCTGAAAGCATTAATGTGGCCCATTCAACTTAGCAAACTCCAAGCTCATCAGATTTAAAGTTACTCAAATCTCCAAGAAGAGGGAGTTGGAAGAAGGAGAGAGAGAAAAAGACAGAAAATATATAGAAAGAACAAACATAACTACCACCCCTGGCACCAGCGGTGTTCAGCTCATAGGAATTCCAAGAGGAAGTAGGGACAAAACGTGCTTATGCCTCATTTAAATACCCTTTGGCCTTCCTGGGTGCTTCCCCCCCAGGTGGGACTTCCTCTCTGGTGGCCACTCTGGGGCTCGATTGAGGCTCCAAGGGTGAGTGTGGAGCACTGCCTCCCCTGTGTCCTTGAATCTGAGGATAAGCCTCTGGTGAGTAGGTTAATTTTGAGATGTTGGGATTGGTGACATTTTGAAGGAGCGGGACAGAAACTCTGACCAGTTCAGTACTATCTGCTCCACATTATGAAAGAGGTTTTTGCCCAAACCATGACTGAGTTTTTGGATAAGGTAAACTGATTCAGACACTCAGAATGAGTTTTAAATAAATGAAAGCTTTTTGAAGGAACAAGAAAGAAAATACTTTGTCTTTCTCTATGAATTCAAGCATAAGCCTTGTTATTCATAATGCCTTGTTGTTGTTTTTCCCAACTAATTTCAGTCAAAAAGTGAGTATACTGTAGTCAGCACAGTAAAGCTAAGGTGAGTGGTTGAATCCTGCCGGTCTGTTGATGACTGGAGTGATACCCAAAGAGGCTCATTGCCCACTTTGCACAGTAATGAGCACTCAAAGATGCAGCTTTTAAAAGCAGGAACTTAACCTTAAAATCTGCAATTAAGATTTCCACAGAGACAGCTGTGAAAGATGCAATGGAGTTGCAAAATAAACAAGTTGTAGAGTGTCAGATACGTAAAGTTGCCTGAAAGGAAAAGAAAAAGCCAGGAGTAAACAAGATATGAATTGTTTTCTGCACTGTAACTCTTCATATGACCTTAATGTTTTGCTATAAATATAAGCAATTCAGAAAAAGCAACCATGGAGGATCATATTTACAAGAAATGTTACATTTCATCAAGAGATAAGCATATGAAGCCAGAAAAGAAAAGAGTATGTAATGCATTATGTGATGGATATTAGCAATGGTTGGGATTCTTCTTTACTGTACAATAATAGCAAGAAGAAAACCGTTTCACATTTTAGAATACAATTCAAGATGTTAACAGATAATGATTTGTCTGCATATTGAAAACGTTGTAGGAAAAAATGTATCCGAAAGACAATAATGAAAGTTGCAAAAATCAAACAATACAAAGTTGCAAAATGACAGTAATGAGCTTGCTTTCATTCAGTTTTATGTTAAGATGTCTACACATAGGTGGAACCAATCTTTCCCTGAATGTGCTCAAGAAAACTCCATTTATCCATTAAAAAACCACTAATTTCAAGAGAAGAGAATTACTAAACACCCAAAGCTCAGGCACAAGCTCTATCTATCATTTACAACAACTAGAACTCCTCCTGTGGCACTGTCTTCATTAACATAATCAACTGTGTCACTCATTTAATACAAAGTTGGGGATGATGCTTATTTACTCTTCTCATTATTCAAAATGAGTGATGTAAAAGCTTGTTTAGTGCACACTTTTCAGACTCTGCTCTGAACACTGAGTTATCCATTTTTCCAGAGACTCTTTGTGCTCTAGAGTCTCAAACACTAACCAAGCAACAAGTCTTCACCACTGCCAGCCTGTGTTACTGGGCTGCTATTTTAGCAGAGCAAGTGGGTTTAGGTGAGCAGTACATAGATGCTCAGGTCAGCCAAGACAGTGACATTTCCACGTTTTCCATAACAGGACTAATGTGGATAAGGCAATTTTGTAGACAAAACAAGGGTTCTCAGGCTACTTTTGCTGTTTTAAAGACAGAGGTCTCAAAATTCGCTTCCCAGATGAACAAGGGATGGCAGTAGCAGGCTGCTTCCTGAAGTAACAGCAGGGAGCTGTGGTGACCCTAGAGCAGGTAGTGCTCTCACTCTGGGATGTAGTCCTACAGAGTCTGAGTACAGTGGGATGAGCTGGAGGCTGATAGCAACATCCACCATTAGCTCCCAACATGGCAAACAATCCATCAGCTCCACAATACATGCACAAGGTCCCATCAGGGGCAGCAAGACATGAGTCTGAGGCAAGATACAGAGTACCTCTAAGGGATCCATCCATGAGACAAGCTAACCATGGTATAAGGATGAGGTCAGTCTAGGTGGCAGGACTGGAGACAGGAGCACCTATAATGTAGCCCAGGCAGTATGTGGAGGCCCCTGAAGGCTGGGCTGGAATTTGGCTCCTGGGCCTGTGGTCAAAGTGCCAGTGGAACAGCCAGGTGAGAATGCTCCAGGCCATTAAAACCCATTAGTGTACCCATTACACAAATTTAATATGCAAGATAACTCTGCTGGTTTTCGGTGTTGTTCTCCCTCTGCCAAACTTACCTGATTTTTTTTTCATTTATTTTTCTGAATTCTGGTTATTGCTACCTTTCTTCAACATGCTTTAATTCCCAAATAATCTTTCTGATGAGTGCTAATTTGTACAGCACTTGCTAGAGTTAAGACTACACTACTGATTCATGGAAAGACTTCATAGCTTTTACCACATTAATTATTATCATGCTATGCCTCCAGACAGCTTGGTGACGTTTTTGATACAAGTATTTAATTGACTTAGTTACAGACTTTCCCAGGTTTGAAGAGTTGCTGTGTTCCAGCAGACACAAACAGATCCCAAGCCATAGAGAATGTGCTGCAGCACATTCTTCCTACTTCCACCAGTGTAGCCTCTGCCTTTCCATCCCTTTCCATTGTGTTATCTGAGCCCTGTAGGGGTTCATAAACTTGAAAAAAAATTGGCTATTGGTTTAGGTAGTTTTGAAGCAATTATCATGTGTGAAATCAGGAAGCCTAAAACTGGGTAGCAGGTGTTTTTCCTTTGCACATATTTTTTGCAGTACCTTCTGGCCTTGATTGACAACTTTGTGCCATCTTTCTACCTCACTGCACAGTCTTCTCTTTCAGATCATTAATAAAATGTATTAAAAGCCATGGAGTTTAATGTGAAACCTTGGAGCACTTCTCTGTTAATGTGCTGGCATTTTTTTAATCCTCACATTTTCTAATTCTTAACCAATTCTGTCAGTTTTATCTCCCTTAGTCTATCTTTAATATTAGGAATAATTTATGCTACACCTATCACCAACAATTTTCCAAGTTGTTCTTTTTTCTCTTTAAAACATCTCTTGACTGGTTTAACACAGACAGCTACAATAGTCTAGATGCTGTTATTGATCTAACCAATGAAAAGATGCTAAGCAGCCTCATATTACGGGTGCCTTGTGTTGAAAAAAATTGCATGAAAAGAGGTGGTATAAGTGTAAGTGACATACAATAAATACTGTCAGTGCCAATGAATCCTGAATTTCTTCCTGATCAGTATCAACAGTAAGGATGTCTGTACCAATATTTCCAAAAAACTATATCCCATTAGTTAAGGATGTTGGGGTGGGTCATGACAGAATTGTGATAGAAAGTTACCAGACTCAAAAGAATTTCAGCTCATGTGTTCTGCCTTTAGGGAATGTAGAGATAATACTATTTAGCCCATTATAAACTAAGGATGAAACTCTGAGTCTACCTTTTGGGATGAAACCAGTCCTAATGGGACGTGTTTCACGTATTCTGTAGAAAGCTTCTGAATTGAACTATTTTTGGAACAAAAGAGGAAAGACATCTAACACCTGAATACCAGCTCTGAGGTGTGATGAATTTTCCAGCCACATTAAAACTGATCAGTTTTAGCACAGGGAGTCTAAAGCTTAGGACTCTGACTTGTTTTCTGTGGGTATATATGTCACCAATTTTTAAAGACGATACCTAAGGTGATTAGGTGCCTAATTTTTATGTTGATGTAGGCAGGATGAACCTGTCCCTAGACAAATAAGAGAGCAGATAATCTAGGAGTGAAGTATCTGTGGATGTTGGGTCACCTCCAAAATCAGATACAAGCTGACCTGCGATTACAATTTTAGCATCTAAACTTTGTTGACATCCCACTTTAAGCACTTAGGTTCTTATTTGGCTATGGCCAGTTGAGAATGTAGAACAAAACTTAAGCTGAAGTCAAGGGGTACAACTGTAGTGGATAGAGGAGGTAAGGCCAGTTCTTTTAGCAACTAAAAACTCAAGCTATTCCCTTCACAGACAACTGTGCACCAAAAATTTCCTAGATATAGACAGGCAAATTCAGTTTTCATGTTGACTTTGATGTAATGAGGGAGGTTTACAGAGGCTCACGCTGTTTTTCTGCTTCCTTTTCCTTCAGCTCCTTCAATTATCCTGCAAGGTCTTCCTCCAATACTGATTTTCAAATGACTTCCCTTTCTGACATGGAAATTATGTATTTCAGGACATAACTGAATACGTTTCTAATGGGTCTCAAAAGGCATTTTTAAGAAGATTCTACAGCCTAGGAATCCTCTCTCCTTGTCTGTGGTATGCCCCATTTGTTGTGACATGTGAGGTACTCCCAGACTACTTGGTGCCTTCAAGACAATGAGTTTGTTTCCTTTGATTATGTCATTCTTCATTAACAAAGGCTCAGAAGTTCACTGGTATATCAATTATTTTAATATTTTGCAAAAGATACTAAGCAGCTTATTAAAAAAGCAATAATAGTATAGATTAATTATTATGAGGCTGTCTATATCACAAAGTTCTAGAATTCATAAAATGCTATTATATGTGTAAATTCAAATGTAGAGTCTTTATTTATTAACAGTTTTGACTAAATGTAATGCATGTCACTGTTTCTGTTTCTTATCCCTGACTTCTGCATAGCCTTAAACACTTGGTTTTATTTCAGTCTGAGAGTCACTTAACGTTAAGCAGCCCAGCCTCAGGCTCTGAAGAGTGGTTGTGTTTCTCCTCCAGCCCTTGCCAGCTTCATGTCTGGCCAAAGGTATTTAAGAAAGGGGAAAAGAAAACAAACTTGAAAGAAAACAGAGGAAAAGAGCAACATAGTATGATCTAATCTTATTTATTTGTTTAGAGTCAACAGAAAAGCTAACTGAAACAAAAAATTAAATTAATTTCATTGTTTTCTCAAAACATTATATTTTTTAAACTTGATTGTACAGGTTATATTTTAGTATTTGTACAGGTCCTCAGAATCTGGTTTGTGTTAGATTAAGAAGCCCATATGTTTTTGACACTTGAGCCATAATCCCTTCTAACACTTCTCTTTGCTTTGATCTGACAAAAACAGTAAAAGTCATAAATAGTATTTTTTAATGTCTTCAGATTTTTACACATCTCTTTTTTTGTCACATAAGTGCTTTTGTCCCTGCCTAGGGACATGAAGACTACTTACACAGGACTTAGCGTGCTCAAAAGTTGTTAGCAGTTTGTCAATGCAATAGGTTAAGGTGAAAATGCTTTAGGTAGGAATACACATAACAACATAGCAGAAGTGTATGATAGCAACTGATTTGCCTACATATTATAGAATATTAAAGGTCCTATTGTTGCTTTTTCTTGGTTTTCCTTTTATAATGGTGTCATAAATATTTCATCACTGAGATAATTTTGTTTTCTCCTTTGTAAGAACCAATTTCACATTCACTGAATCTGGAGCAGAACATTCATTTCCCATCTTTCTACCTCACAAATAAAACCAAATCAAATCCCACCATTTTTTAAAGTTATGTCACTTATGATTACTGCTTTCTGATGTCATAATTAAAGTCTCATTGTAGCCCAAGTTATTTAAATCAGGAGACTGAGAAAAAGAATACATACAGTTGTGTCCAATGAAGGACTACTCACTGTGAAAGGTGCATATTCAAACCTAACCTCTTAGCAATGGTATCTTCTCATTTGTAGTGTTAGAGTAGAGAGACCAAATGGCCTACATTTTTGAAGACACAGCTGCTTCTCATCAGGAAATGTCCATAACAGCACTTACACAGAAAAACGGAAATCAGATTACTTGTGAAAGTGATTTTGATGCTGTGTTATATGCATTGAGATTTTTTTTTTTTTTGGTGGATTTTTACTGTGGACATAACTGTTTCTTTAACTGTCTTAGTTCAATATTATGATTTACCCTGACAGCTGTTTTACTGATAAGATAACTTTGCAGGATTAATTATTAATGTCTTTTATTTTATTTTAGTCATGCAACTGGCTGAAATTCTGCACCAGTCATTTGGTAAAAGTCTAAACACTAGAAAAATATCTGCTCTGAATTAAGGAAAGATTACAGTAAACAATCGCTTTGTGTATTTCCTTTTAGCTAAATCTAGAATTCAAAGCAAGCAAAGACATCAGCCCAACTCATAATTCTTTTGAAGCCAGTTCTTTGCTATGTGAGGATTTGAGATTGCAGCTTTGAAATACAAAGTTAGAAAAAAAATATGTCAAATGCCTGAAGGCCATAAACTGTAAAGACAAAAGCTTATATCTAATTTACAAAGTTTGGCAAGTGCTGTATTCATTGATTTTTATGGTCATTTTCTATCCTTTTTTTTTTTAAAGTTAAAATGTCAAATGGAGCTCTGTAAAGCACAACACAAGTTCTTTCCATCCTCTGGTGTGTATACATTCTGCTTTTTGGGCATCCTTTCACTGTCAATACTTACATCTGTTGTTTAAAATGCTATTCCTGATACAATTGTTTTTTTAAATGCAAACCCATATGTGTGATCTCAAGAGAAACTGGTAAATTTTACCAAATGGGCATCCCTAAATTGCATGCCATCTGCAGCTAGTGATGAGAGGACTAAACCCAGTCAGCTGTGATCTTCCACCACTGCATCTATCATTTTGATTGGCTCTAGGGAAATCAACAGCTTTTGGCTTGAACTTTTCTCACCCCAACAGGTTATTATGTACTGGTTGAGATATACTGGCTAAAGAATGATCTCTTTTATCCACAGCTAGGCCTCAAAGTGTTTTCTTGTGGAAACCAGCAGAAAAACTCCAAAATTCAGTAAAGTAAAGCAGGCACATACCCTAGCTCTGATTCTGATTTTATGAGGTATAAGTGTGCAGCCTTACTAACTCAGAAAGGCTATTAAAATATGTAAAGCATGGAAGACTTTAAGAAACATTATTATTGCCTATGTAATTGTAAATTAATATTACTAGGAAAAAACTAATGAACTTCTCAGAACAGCATGTTCACATTCTGAAGGCATAATTGTCAAAGTGGGAATTAATGTATAACAGCGTGTGGGACTTTAGGATCATCTGAGAGAGAAAGAAGAAAACGGGGGATATAATACATGGATGTCTTCTCACTGAGGAAAAGCCCTCTGAAATCCCATTGATCTTCCACTATTATGTTGTCCTTCTACCCCCATCATTCAGTCTTACCTCATGACATATTCCTTTAAAGTAATAAAAGTTATTAAAGCTAATTAAAACAGCAGTAAAAAAAAAACAAACCTGGAAATATATTGAGATACACCTTGCTCTAACTGATAAAAGGGCTGGCAAATGTAAGTGCTTAAAAGTCATAAGCCTTAGTGAACACTTCAAAATTTGTATTTATTTATTCCCTAACTAGATGAACAAATAAGGTCAGAAAACAAGATCTGAGGGCCAGCTCTGAAAAAAAAACCCAAACAATCATAAAATCATAAAACTGACCATATCAGTGTTAAAATTAATCTTAGGTTTTCCAGCTATGTTTGCTTTCAGGTTCTGTCCTCTGTGCTAGAATTTTAGTATGCACATTTGTCTTGCTCCTAGAGCGTTTGCAAGATCAAATTCCCCATGGAATTTAAGGGAAGGAATGGCTGCTGTGTCTAAATAGGTTTAGTTAATGTCTAGATGCTGTGTTGCTCAAAAATGTTACAGTTTGAGTGCCTAAAATACACATTACAATTCAGCTTCAGTTACCTAGGAAGATTTTTTTAAAGGTCACACAGTAAAGAATCTTTGAAATATGGGAATTTCTAAGATATACTAAATGGGTGTCTTAAGAATAACGATTTGAGGATGATGCATTTGTATTTGATGTTAGATGCCTGAACTATGTTTTTGGTCTATTAATTTGTAGCAGGGCATCTCACTCCCTGCCAAGAGCTTATCTGTTGCTTGTTAACCGGAGAGATAATTCAAACAAGACAAACTGTCTTATAGTGAGTTATTTTGGTGCCATGGGGTTAACACTGGTCTGGCATCTCCCAACTGCCAATGAACATCTCCCTGCTAAAGTGAGATCTGGAAAGATAAGCTGAGTTTCTGACCAACAGACACCTCACTTTACTACTATAGAAGTGACACCTAAATTTCACAAAGCAAAAATATTCTACAACTTCCTTGGAAATATGTGGAGTTTCTTCTGTGGGAAGAGATTCCTACTTTGTGGTTACCCCCAGGGGTTTAAGTGAAAGGACTTTGTCTACATTATTGTCATTTCAGTGGCAAGTTACATTTGACTCCTAACCCATACTCTTTATTTTCCTGGCTTTGATATAGGTACCTCAATATCATACACTCTTTTATGTTATGCTGTAATCTACTAGTAGTTCCTTTTAGTTTTATACTGTGTAGTGAATAATTCTGATTAAGATCTTTCATCTGTCATCTCTTGCCTGTTTAATAAAAATTCATTTTTATAAATAGTCCTGATTTGCCATCATAAGAACTTGCAGGCCAGAGTGATTTTTTTAAATTTAAACTGTTGCCAAAACCCAAAGCTATGGCAGGGCTTGTCTGAAGCTCCCACTCCTCCCATGATATCATTAGATTCCCAATGCTTTAGTTTTCCATGTGTGAAATGCAAAATATATCTTTCTTCCTTAACAGAATGTTGTAAGAGAAACTAATTTAAAGATTGTGTTCCATCAAATCCTACAGGAGTGTACTGGGTACAATCCCTAATGGATACTTTATGTTTGACATAAAATTGTTAAGATTCTAAGGCACATTATGGAAGAAAAGGGGAACAAACCCAGAAGATGGAACAAGACAAATTAACTGGGAGGTAAAGCATTGTAAAAATATTTTGTACTGGCTTTTTATAGTCCTCTTGTTCAATGATTTTTCTTAAAATCTTCTGCACAAAGACTTAAAGATGTTTCAACACCAATTTTTCCATCACACTTGATTTCTTAGGAAATCAGATGCCTAAACTCTTTTAATTTTTTTCTACCATAAGTAGTTGAAGGTATTCAAAATTGAGATGTTCTGAACTTGCTTTTGTAAAATGTTTTGCATAACATTTTCCCACTGAAGCTAATATTCACTGTGAGTTGTCTCACTTCAGCTGGTTGCTTGGTGGTGTAGCATCAGTCCCAGTCTCACAAACGTTTTAACAAATGCGTAAATTTTGGGGATAAGGCAAAATCAATTACAACCAAAATGATAAAAAAACCTAAATAAAATTAATTATGTTAGGTTAAATTGCTGATTAAACTACTCGCATTATTGTAGTCACAATTAAAGCCAGAACAAAACCCCAGAAATAATATTGAGGAAATAGACAGCAGAGTCACTCACAGAGAGTAACAAATTCCTTTGTAATAGTTTATGCACAGTTTGCTATCACCAGTGTACTTTGCTAAAAATATATGAACTGATGGCAGACTGTGACTGCAAAATCCATCAGACATTTGCAGTAAGTGCTTCAACATGACTCTGCAAGAAGCAGAAAACAGAAAAAGGCTTTTGCATTTCGAAAAAATTTCTCAAAATAAGGTATATTCTTCTATATACCCACTTGAAAGAGCCACAGGACTACCACTGTGACTTTTCCAAATTATGTTCTTTCCCTTCAAAGTATTCCTCACTTAGATGTCTGAAGAAAGGTGAGACCTTTCTATTGATTTTTCAAGTGTTTTTTTGCTGGTGTGCATTCCTCAAGACTAATGTTAGCACCCTCTCACAGCTTTGCACCATTACCTTTATTTATTACATTTACCAGAAACATTTCCTCTTTGATTTCCAGTACCCAAAATCGTGAATAGCTGCAACAGCTGGGAAAAGATCAACACTCTAGTGCTACCAAATAAAGCCTGCAAAAGATGACATGAAATTATTCTTCAAGACAATGCTAAGAAATATTTATTAGTATCTATTTTTATATAATGAGAGATGAATAGTAGAAATGCAAAGTGATTTTCATGCACTTTCTTATTTTCAAAGGGCAAAAACAACCTCTGTGATATCAACAAGGACTTTTGTTATTGACTTAGGTGAAGATAGGATACATTTGCTCCATAAGGAGAGATGGAGGAAAAAGGATGAGGAGGCAGGCTTCCAGTTACATTATTATTATACAGTTATTATTTGAACTCTTTGCAGTTGTAGAATCCACAGAACTTCTCTCCACATGCAAAGGATGAAGTCTGGTTCCTAACTAAACCGGAAATGACATCCAGTCTGTGAGAGAAGATGAGTAGGATAGCAGATTTTAGCAAACTGAAAATCTGCTTATGAAAAATCCCTTTGTGCTCCCTGTGCTCCCACAGAGAAGTCAGGAGCTGTTAGAGTTTCATGTCAGAGCTCTGTAGCCCCATGCTACATGAAACTCAGCTGTACTTGAGAGGGATAATGCATGAATTTGCAATGCAAGTACTTGAACAATTACCTTGAAGGAAACTGAGTATTTTAAACTCATTTATTGCATCATTTTTCTGCCCTACAAGACTGACTACACTTAGGGTAAGCATTTACCTTTCAGCTTCTATTTGAAAGCAGTTTAACAAATACAGGGTTGTTTTTTTTTTGTAATTTTATTTTGGAGGTAAATGCTAGCAACAACATGGAAATTGTACTTTCAGGAGATGTACTTCTTGGCTGTAGTAGCCTTCCTATCAATATGAATATCCCGTTTCTGAGCTTTTTGTAGCATTTTATTGTGACAGTATATCTTGAAATCCTCCCTTTATCTGTATTTTTGAAAAAAGATATTGAAGAAAAACAATTGTTTTCTGCATCTAAATATCTGTTTCCCTTCTAATTGTGAATCTGCTAAAGAAAAAAAAAATTAAACACAGAAAAGACAGAAAACAGCTTTCACAAAAATAAAACTACAGTTTTGTTTTCTAATTTTTTTGAAACAACAGCGAATGGGAATATACGATTTTAAGAAAAATGTGACTGTGATTTTTTTTGTTTGTCTCTGAAGTTTTTTCTCTTTCCTCTGATGGCACATCAGGTAAAATCTAATTTGCATATTTTATTGTGTGTGCATGAAAAATACATACACAACCTGCAGTTGTTTCCATACTCGTGGTGTGCTGCACCCGAGCTGCTCCTCTGAGACAAGGAAAGCTTGCCTTGTCTCCCTAATGTACTGTCAAAGAGGACATAGTCATGCAGATCCTGTGGTACATTGATCTTGGTTTGGGGCACACACAAAAGTGATGCAGTGTGAGCTATAGAGCATGGAAATCCTTTTCCACTCACTTCCATACAGAGGTTGAACAATGGAGAACCTTTTAATGGAGTGGCAGAAGTGAAGAGCCATCAGGGTGAATGCACAGCTCAGAAAATACAAGAAAGGAAACTGCAGGAGGGGGGCAAAAAAAAGACACTGGCTGCTGACTCCCACTGCTTTGTCTTCACTCTCCCAACTTTGTCGACTATAATCTGGATTTTGCCTTTGTTCTTGTCATTGAATACGCCCTTTGGAGTGACCCGATAACAGTGACCCTTTTGGAGTTCACAAGCACAGCAGATGCCAGCTTGTGCTGCATAATAAAAGGGGTCGTTCTCATTCTTGCATTCCAAAGACACTGCTCAAGCTGGTTCAAATAAAATGAGAGCCAAACATAGTCTGCGTCATTGCCTCTATCCAAATGAAATAACTGTTTGTTTCAGCATAATTTTCCATAATGTAGCCTGTAGTTTGATTTTTCTGGCTATCTGTTCTCACGAGTTCAGGGACATTCATAGGCATTGCAGGTAACTCAAGTGTGAATTGTTCCAAAGAACTGCTAGATGGAGAAGACCAAACTCATGCAGAGGATTTTCTAAAATTTAGTACCATAGATGATAATGACCAGCACCCACATGTGTTACCAAATAGGCACAAAATGGCTGGAATAGGTATTGTCACTGGTTCCCCTTCTAACAATTCTGATCTGTGATGAAAAGTTGCTTCCCTAGAATAATATTTTCTTACATGCTAGTATCATTTTTAAGTATGAAATTTGTGATTTTTCACAGCCTAGATAGAACAGGGTGAAGAACCACATCAGCAAGATCTAAGAATAGAGGAATAGCTTTTGGCTGAGTTAACATTTGCCCATGAAACACTTTATAGCTTCAAAATCTTTGCAGCAGGAATTATCTTACGCACCTTCAGACATCTATAATGTGAATATGTACATGTGGGCTACTATCTGCAAATTTGTTCAGTGACAAATGAGAGAGCTAGACACACTCTTCAGGTGTGTTTCAACTGGCCAATTTTAGCTGTCTGCTCCAGGCTGACTGGATGCAAGCCCTAAAAGTGCCTGCTTTTTTTTCACTGTCAAGAAGGTAGACTATTTCAGACACAGCAGCAAGCTAAGATGCAATTTACTGATTGAGCAGACAGATGTAGCTAAAGCACACTCTGATTAACACTCTCTGCCTTCATATTTGACCAAAAGATTTACTGAGAAATAAGAAACTAGCATAGGTGAAGAAGTCTCCCTTTGGTCAGTTGAACCCTATGCTCAATAAGTCTTAGTGACTTGGAATGTATGACTCCTCCTAAACACAAAGAAATAAAAAACCCTAAAAAAATTCAAATGGTTTTTGTATTCTGAGTGAGTAAAATCCTTTCCACAGTGGTTTCACAGAGTTTATGCTATGGGAATACCATGCTGATTTAGCTGTGATTGCACTTTCCACACTCACTGGAGCAGAATGAAGCAGGTTTTGTCCTTATTTAGTCCAAATTGTATTTGTTCATCTAGTCTAGTCATGTTGTCCTTGTTTTCAAAAAGGTTTCAGCTCCGTCTGGAAATGTTTCTCCCATTATTTTGCAACTCTCTTTAGAAATGTCTAGGGGATATTTCCAGGTCTTGGAGATCTGTTATGCTTCAGATGTTCTAATTCCTTGATCACCTGTTCTGGCTGAATCTTACCTCCTTCGATATTTTTTTCTTGCTCTCCTGGGAAATTTATGTCTGTTTCTGACATCTGTCCCCAAATGTTATGTGTGAACACAGAGGCAAAGAATTCATTTGATTGTGCTTTAGTTACATCTGTCTCTTCAGTCAGTGAATTACCCAGGCTGGCTCTTAGAATTCTTCCAATGACCTCTTGTTCAATATGTTCTTGAAGATAAAAAACCTTTGTTATTTACCTTAACCTCTTCTGCAATTTTCCTTTCATTTCACATCTTTGCTATTCTTAGCAGATGGCTGTGTTTTCCACTGTGTTATGTCATCTCTTCAGTTATGCTCATTTTTTTAATACCTTTCATCAGCCTCTTTGTGGTCTTTGAATAACTTCTCTACTGATTCCTTCAATTTCATTGATTTGGTTTTTTTCAGACACCAGATAAGTCTGGTAATGTCAGAGCACAGAATTTGAGTACTATGTATGTTCTGGGTACCACTGTTTAAGAAGGATGTGAAGGTCCTTGAATGCGATCAGAGGAGGGCAACAAGGCAGGTGAAAGGACTGGGAGGAAGGTTCTGTGAGGAGCAGCTGAAAACTTTGGGTTCTTTCTCTCTTCACCACTTAGTTGCAGTGATCTTGGACAAAAATCCCATGGGCTAAACATAAGCCAGACTATACATCCATAAGTGGCAAAGGGGTAAAAGTGAGAGATTGGGCTGGCAGACCTTTCTCACATAAAATAATAGTTCATGGCAGCCACTGCACCTCATTCCCTCAGAGACGAAGGATTGAGTGCTATAATAATCAGCCAAGAAACATACATAGCATGTTTTATTAAACTGTCTCACTTTTCTCAAGGATGCTCTGGACGTATTTAGGGTGAGTCACCATAATCCTGTTGACCACTACCACTGGAATCGGATATAAAATGATAAGGAATTTTTTTTAATAACTTATGTAACTATCTGGAAATTGTGCTCATGAGAAAGTGAAAAGTGGTTCTGAGTATGAAATAGTGGATCCACACGTGATTTATAATTTCTCTTTTTATGCAGCACAGTCAGAGATCCCCAAGAGCCTCCTAGAGCTTTATTCCGAGGAAGTGGAGAACTTGGAATACAAGAGATGATAGTTTTAACACCAAACACCCTCCAAACAAGAGAACTGGAGAATGAAGGATTGCAAATATGACTTCAGCAAAAATCTACAGCAATATCTTTGAACCTAAAGCTTTTGTTTCAAGTGAAAACTTAGTTTTACTAAGTTTTTAGTTAGGAGATTTTTGAGCTTTTAATTTTTCAGAAAGAAGCCAACATTTTCCATGGGGAAAGAAACAAAATAACATAATCTTCCACCTAATTTTGGTTGTAAGAAATGTTATGTTTTTGTAAAGTGCTTTTAGACCATCAGATAAAGGTCACTGGGGAAGTGGAAAATGTCATTAAGAAATTCACTGACTTGATTTTCCACAGGTTTAGGCCTCATTTGCCAGCTAAATACTACACTTCTTTGTCTACAGCGAAGTCTGTACAAGACTCAAAATTAAATTAGATTGCATATTCTAGTTCTCTGTTGGTATTAAGGTCACACCAAACTACATCTATAAATTACCCAGGCACAAGCAGTTCTTAATGCAGCCCCTAAGGACACTCCAGTGCAGCAGCATGAAGAGAGGATTTCTCTGGCTTAGCATTAGGCATAATCGTTCCAGGCCACGCTTTTCCCCGAGCAGTCTTACAATACCCCCAAAACTGAGGACAATCCACCTGATGCAATCCTTCTAAACCCCTGACTTGCAACAGCTGCGTCATGGGTTTGAGACCGGACATTGCCAGGAGGATGCACGAAAAGAGGGCAACCAGGCTCCAAGCTTAAAGTTGCAAAAAGTGTTTAATTACCTAACAGAATTGGAGGATAAATGCAGGCAAAAATAAACTTTTCATACAGTTTTTGTTCACTCCCCCCTCCCTCTTACAAACCTATAGTATTCACCCCCTTTCCTCCTTTACAGTCAACAAGCCGGGTGGTGTGGGGGGGCAGGGTGTGGGGTCTCTTTTCAGTCCACAGAGCAGATTCTCAAATTTATTCATCACTACAATTCTTCTACTACAAATACTCTTTATCTCTACTTGTTTCTCTCTCTCTCCAGACAGTTTTCCTTTCTGCTCTCACCCCCACCCTCTTAAGAAGCAGTCTCTGCACTCACCCCCCCCCCGCCCCCTTCCCTCTTTCCAAACCAGCAACACAGACAGGGGGTATGTTGGGGGGTTCTCTGGTCAGTCCAATCAGGAAAAGAGGTTCTCTACTTAGCCACGGGGTCCTTCCCTCGAGAGACAGTCTTTTGAGAACTTCTTTGGCATGGGTCCAATCTCACGAGCAACATCCCGCCCGAATTCTGCTGCAACATGAGTCTTTTTGTCCATAGGGTGCTGTGCAGACTCTCCCAAGCCGAGGCCAGGCTGCTTCCACTCCAGGAGCAAGGCCTTTCTCTCCTTTGGAAGGCCTTTGCAGTTTTAACTCTTAGATGAGACTCCCACTGGTTCACAGTCTTTTCCAGTCATCCACCTGCTCCTCTGGAGTGGGCTGTGGGTGGATTTCTGCACTCCTGTGGACTCCATGGGCTGCAGGGGGACCTCCTGCCCCCCCATGGCCTTCACTGTGGCTAGCAGAGGGTTTTCAGCTCCAGCACTGGGAACACCTCCTCCCCCACCTTCTTCACTGACCTTGGCGTCTCTATGCTGTTCTCCCTCACATATTTTCACCTCCACCTCCTCCTCCTCCAACTACAAAGAAGTGAAAGAAGTGCGTGCCTGCTTTGTTTTGAATTTTTCTTAAATATATTTTCACAGAGGTGTAACTAGCACCTCCAATTGGCCCAAACTTGGCCGGCAGCATGTCCATCACTCTCAGAGCCATCAGAGATTGGCTCTGCTGGACTTGATGTAAAAACTTCCAGAACTTTCACCCAGGACACACAGGAACCATCTTTGTGCCACACCCCACCCCCCAGACACCTCCCCAGGCCTACTACAACAGCTTCTGAGGAGTCCAAATTCCTCCTAGATGTTAAAAACACTTCACTGATGTTTTGGGCCAGTCAAAACCACCACAAGCTGCTACAACTCTTGTCAAAGCCAGCCCGCTCCATGCTCTCCCTGTGATTGTGGTCAGGCTGTTTCTACCCCCTTGATGCTCTGAAGGTGCTCTGAAAGAAGTCCTTTTACACTGGTTCTTCTCTCCATTGGAGATATGTGGGAGGTAAAGATCACTAGTACCCACTAAGTAGTGAGTGAGTTGAAAACGTTTATTACCACACAATTTCTGAAAGTCCGGCAAGTACTGTCAATCTCCCATAAATCCAGAGGGATTGGGTTATAGGGAACATGGTCTCAGGGGTACCAGCTAAGTGAGACCTTCCAGAGAGAATTAACTCGAACTAGGCTGGAGGGCACTGTGGCACTGACAAGTAAAAACATGAAGTTATTTTACTCTCGAAGTTGCCCTGAGAAGCTCTGAATAGTGTAGTAAATGGATCCAGAAAGGTTGGATTTAGGAGTCAGGCACATAAATACTTCTTAAGAGCTTTTCTGAGAAACTCAGTGCTGATAATATATGAAGTAGAGTAGGAATCCAAAACCCAAGCTAGTGCTGTAAATGCTGAGGTATTCCACAAACAACTGATGTATTCTTTATGAATAGTCCTTGATGCTGCAAGTCACATGTTCTTGCTTAATGCTCTGAACTAAAATACATTATGAGTTTCACAGTGAAAAAGGCTTGCATTAGCAAATGTAAATTCATGAAACTCTTCCAGTGCAGGTTGGATTTTACAGTGAAAGAGAAATTCACCTTGACATTTCCAGTAATCAAAGGATCTGATTATTTATCTACAATGTGAGAAATAAAAGTTTAAGACATTTTTTCTGCATTTTTTCCATAGCCCATTGAACACCATAGCCAAATTTTTACTAGCTGTGGGGGTAAGTATCCTCTCTTCATTTATACTAGCTTGTTCCTTTCTGTATGGATAATTAAATAATCATTGAAATGGAACTGCAGTGTGGGCAATGCAGACATTTCAGAAATTTTACTGAAAAATTCTGTACAGTTTTAATAAATAGTCTTAAGTTTATTAAATTGGCCAACTCTTGCAGTCCAAATGTTAATATTGGCCAGACTGAAGACTCTTTTTTGTTGGTCTTAGAGAATACTAGAATAGATTGGAATCAGTTATTATCTTTGTTTCAGCTCTGGGATTTTTCTGATTACTTGATTTGTTCTACAGTACAGGAAATCTTTGTATTTTTATCCTTTTTACTTAATTCATCACTAGGATAATGAATATTAAATTTCTAACACCGGTTTTTTCCCTCATTATCTTCAAAATATTTCATTGTAGGCATATTAGATTTAACCCATCTTCACCTCTCTTAAGGTCCTCTCTATCTATCTTTTTAGCAATACTTGGGGAAAATGCCAAGCACTCTTAACTACTGTGTTTGCTTGGAAATTGCTTCACTGGCACTTGTCTGGGAACACAGAAGAGGCATAACCTAATTGATCCATAAAGGTGAAAAGAAGAGCTGTGTAATGCAAAATATATTTTTATGGTAAAAGGAATTGGAAATGCAATATACATTAAAAGCAGAAGAAGATGTTTTTGCAGAGCTAAGGCTGATATTTAAAGTCTAGAAAATGAAAAAAAAAATTGAAATGATAGATGGCAGACACTTTCCTGCTGTCATTGAGTCATATAATCATAGAATGATTTGGGTTGGAAGGGACTTTAAAGATCATCTCATTCCAACAACCCTGCCATGGGCAGTGATAAGACTACTGGACTGGGCTGCTCAAAGCCCCATCCAGCCTGGCCTTTAGAAGTCCTTTTCTTTTATATAAAGTCTTCAACTTACCCCAGGTGATTTGAAGAGTTACAATACCTGGAGTTTAGTAAGTGAAAGAGGTTAAGTCTATGCTACCGTAAATAATTAATATGCAACTTCTCTTACAAGGTGCAGAGAAACTGTCCCAATCCTTATTCCTGTGGCCTTGTGGTTGCATTAAGATAATAGTGTCTGTTGCAATCAGGAAACAGAATTTACTAGCAAAAGCCAAATTTACTGTTCATGCTGATGAGCTGCTGATGAGTGTTAGAGCACAGACCATGCAGTGGCTCTCTGGGACCCAAACCCACCAGCTAACATGAGGTTTCTCACTCCGGGGGAAAGCGGCAGAACCCAGAAACCTCACGAATGAGGTCTGCCGCGGTGCGGAACCTCCATGCAAGTCCGTGCCGGGCGTGGCCGGGGCGCGCTCAGCGTGGCATGAAACTGGAACAACAGAAACTCTGCAGGAGCCATGGGTGAGGCAAAGGAACATACTGGAGACTGTTTCTGTTCTCCCAGGGGGTTTATCTGGGGTCTTTGGGGGGGTTGCAGGGAAGGAGGAAGGGGGAGGAAAGCAGGGAATGGGCGAGGGGTCTGAGAGCCCGAAAACAATGACACCCGAGCTCATTCTGGCATCAGCTTATAAGGGAAGGGAAGGGGGGAAGGATTGGCTCTGGAGAGCCAATCCCGGAAGTTCTGAGGGGAAGAAAGGCAGAGGAACACACCAATAGACTTCTGATAAGGCAGGTCGCATAATTCAAAAAGGGCCAATAACATACAGAGCAAGGAAACAAAGGAAAAACCTCGTGGAGCTTTGCAGAGCCACACTGCAACATCAACACAAGCCAGAATTACATAGGACAGGGAGCACAATTCTGCCTAAAGCCCATTAAAGCTTGTAATGAGGAAAGGAATCCTTTTTATGAGGAATCAATGGTGTATCAGCACTGCACAAGACAAAAGAAATGGCATTACTGACAAGATGGAGTGAAAAAAAAAGGTGAAATAACTCCAAACTTCTGGACCTGTCAGATCTTTATACTCAGTTCACTATTTTAACTATTTTTGACAGCATAGTGCCAAGCATCAATTTGCAATAACAAAGAAAATCCTTCCCAACCAATTTTTCATCTGTCTTTTCTTTTATTCCTTTTTGTTTATTTTTTTCTCCCACTAGCTTATGGGTAGTCGTATAACCTGTTGGTGACAAAGTGTTGGCAGCAAAGGGGCTGCAGGAGTGGCCTCTGTGAAGACAGACCAGGGCTGTCTGGTGCTGGACAAAGGCAATTCCAGCCAAGACCAGCAGAGCTTTCACAGGGCATGGCTAAGCCCCTCAGCCAAGACAGTCCCACTTTGGGGGAAGCACATTTAAGGGCAGCCCCATGTCAAGCCACCACAATAAGATAATGTACAATCTCCAGCAATGTACTTTTTCTTCATTTTGTACCTTCAGTACTAAATATGTATCACTGGAAAATTTAAAGAGTTTCAGGTGACAGTGTGACCCTGGAATCTTCAGTGCTGCTGGAACATGAATCTACATCTTAGAATGTCACCCAACATAATATTATTTTTGGAATTTGACTTAGTTCATGAGATCTGCCTCCTCCCAATTACTTATACTTCTGATAATCTCTGGGGTTTTTATGTTTTGTTTGGTTTTTTTTTCAACAAAGGTTACTAAAAGAGTTCCAATTATATTTCAGTACCATGAAAAGTGGTATTGATATTACTGAAAGAATGGCAAATAGCAGTGAGGAAAGAGGAACAACTGGAACTGGAAGTGGGGGAAACTCTATGACAGCAGCAAATGTATGTGGAACAGGACACAGATCTGTGTGGCAAACTTAAGCTCCCTCATCCAATTATTGTAGGTTGACTCTGTAACAGCTTTCTGTATAGTTTAAGTTTAAAATAAAAATAAAATCTCTCCTCAGCCTGCTAACCTGGAAGATAATTTTTCATGTGAAATAGATGTATTCCTGCTTAAGAGCAGTGGCATCCTTCTTTATAAATTCTTACACAAATAGGGAATATGAAATGTCAAGGGGTTCTTTAGACTAGAAGAGAAATTCTTAAAGAGATCCAAAGCCTAAAGGTAATGCTACACAAAATAATGGAAAAAAAAATTAAAAATCTAATCTTTTTGACAATTCTACCAGAGGTTGTTCAGTTCTAAAAAGCATCTAGCTAGGAGTCTGTAATAGAAAAACTTGAGTAATAGAAACCTCTGTTGTCACCAGGAGAAGTAGGAAGATATAGTAACCCATTTTGTGTGTGTGTGTGGTTTGTGGTTTATTTGCTTAATTTGGTTTGGTTTTTTGGGGTTTTTTTGGTGTGGTTTTTCAGTGTCTTTTGGTTGGTTGGTTTGTTGGTTTTTGTGTTGTTTTGTTTGTTTTTCCAAGAGGGAAAATATTTTTTACCCACTTAAAAAACCACAACCTTTTATGGGAAGAAAGGGCATAAAGTCAAATAAAAACAAATTTATAAAATATCAATAGAAATTAATGATAGCAAAAAGTATTATTTGTGATCTATGTTGTTAATTTTATGGTGAGAAGAAGGTACTCAGTTGCTGATCCTTCCTGCTGCTGAGATCTTTTTCTCTGTTGAGTATCCAGGTCATTAGGATATTTTTCTACTATTTCGTATGCTCATGTACTGTCTCTATGAGAACATCACCCAGAGGTTTGGCTCCCTGTCCTAGGAAAGGAAGTGTGTGTGGACTTCTGAAGAGATGATTTTTATGTAGATGCTGTTGATCTAGGGCATGGTCTAGGCTCCTGATTTTTGTCTTTTTCTCTCAAGTATTCATTGTCACTACTGCCTTCACGCTGCATTTATTCTTGTTAAGGTAACCAACTCATATTTTTCAACACTATATCTTGTAACTACTGACTGCAAGACAAGGTGCTTCCATTGCTGTGTTGATCTGCAAGAAGTTTCCAAAGTACACCTGAGAGAGGAACCATGACATCTGGGACCAGAACTGAGTCCATATTACTGAAGTTTTAGCCCTTTGCTCCTGAATGGAGACAGATCTCTTTGCTTTTCCTCATCTGTGGATGCTGTAATGACATGGGTCACCATACTCTGAGAAGGAACACTACTCCAACATTTCATGATGGGTGTTTTGACTAAAATGTCCCAAACTACAAAACATTGTACGACATTTAGGTAAATATGTCCTAGCAAAGCTTATTCTCCCTCACTTGTCAAAAGATGCTGACAGACTTTCCCTAGGAGCACCCCTGTCTACCTGGAGTTTTCAGAGAGCTCTGAACTGCTCTTATCCCTGTAGATAATTCTCCCAAGGCTTGTTAAGTGACTGCTTTTGAAGTGACTCACACAGAATAAACTCGAAAGGTGAGCTCTCTAACTCTTTTTGTTCTGGATCAAAAAAAACAAAAACAATTCCTTTCTGGAAAAGACAGGGTATACAAATGTAAGCTATGTGTACAATAATAAATATATTAAATTCTCTGTGTTGCGTAAGGATGAGAAGCTAAATATTCTTCTAGACAAAATTCTCCTGATTTATGACAGTGTATACATTAGTCTGGATAAAAGGTGGCTGAGGAGACACCTTATCTCCCTCTTCAACTACCTGAAAGGAGGCTGAAGTGAGGCTGAGTGTCTCTTTTGTCACAAGTAAGAAGTGATGAGACAAGAAAAAACATCCTCAGTTTGTGTCAGGGATGGTTTAGATTATATATTAGGAAAAATTTCTTCACTGAAAGGGTTGTCAAGAATTGGAACAGGCTTCCCAGGGAAGTGGTTGAATCACCAGCTCTGCAAGTCCTAAAAAGATACGTAGACATGGTGCTCAGAACTTGAAAGTGTTGTTAGTGGTTGGACTTGACCTTAAGGGTCTTTTTCAATCAGATGTTTCCTCACTTATATAGCTCTAAATCACACTTCTACACATTCTTCTTCATATAATACATTTTAAAAGTTTCTGGTATTATACGACGCATTGTTTGAGTGGGAAACTATAGATATGAAGATTTCTTGTCTTGCTCACCTGTAAATCAAGGGCTGTACACATAATGTGTTTTTAACTAGCATACCTTTCTAGATGCTACAGCACATGCTGGATGGACAAGTCTGTGGATTCACACCTCTGTGTGAATGGACACAATAACAATGAATTTGGCAGATTTCACAGCCAGCTCAGAGCCTTTATTTACACACAAAGCAAAGACAGCAAGAAGTAGGAATATTTTGTGACTAGAAAATGCAAAACTAACAAAAGGATAAGGGAAAGGAAAGCCCTTCAGGATAGAAGCCAAATTAAATATAATGCTCTAGTTATAGTTAATTACAACACTGACCACAATGACAAATACACCAGATTAAATTATTCTCTTGTTTACCCATGACTGAAGTGGTGAGGAAAAAAATTTGTCCAATACTGTTATGGAATTTATTCTGCTGTATCATGTTGTGTATAATTCCCAGAGCACGGTATCATACTATATTATGAATGAGTGGGAAGGGTTAAAAATGAGCTGGCATGCAGTGGCTATGGAAAAGTACTTGTCTTTCAATTAAAGTTGTCAACAATTTATTGTTCTTTGTCTACTCACTTGCAGTTAAATTAGATAAAAAAGCATGATTTTATATAAAAATACAATATTTTATTATAGGTTTGTGGTTATGAACACTTCTCTAGTCACAGTTGTGGCCTAATTGTTCAATACAAAGATTCTGTAAGTATCAATCTATACATGATAACTGCTTTAACATACTTTAACTTTTTATCTTTTATTGTCCATGAGATATACTTGACACTTTCTTTACAGTTTTTTAACTCACAGAAGGGGTGCAGCTCAGTGTTTGAGCTTGCAGGGACAGGCCCTGAGGCTAGAGTTTGCAGAGCCAGCATGAAGAGGGTGCAGTGATGAAAGCACATCAGACCCTCTCCATAGGTATCACACAGCAGGGTTGGGTGTGCATCAAGAAACTCTACATCGTTCTCACCACAATTGTTTTGGTGCTCTGTCTGTTGCTTAGTAATCTGTGGCTAGCACAGGTCCTTCCTGTGGGAACATTTTGCTATATTTCATAAACAAGATAAAGTTTGGGTGTTTTGCAAACAACTTCTCCGGATTAGGTCAGTTCGGGCTTGGCCAATTGGGCCTAGGGGGAGGTCTCGGGCCGACCAATCTGGGGCACCTCTGTAAACTCTATATATATGGAATTCAAAACAATAAAGCTCTCTTCTCTCTTTCCTTGTCTGAGACCTTGGGTCATTCCTCAGCTAGCCTCTCAACAGCGACAGTAATCCTCTGCAATTAGCTTGCCAGATACTTTTCCTGCTTGGTTTAGATCTTTTTTTGCCATGATCACCCTCTGACAAATCCATAGCAGAATCACTGGGGAGTTTTTCTGAAGCACAGCTCTGTACTGCTTTTTGAAATCCTTTGTGCTCACCTCATTTTAATAGTCTGTGAGTCTGTATGATAACCCTTTCCTTAGGATGGAAGAACTAACCTGTTGTGCATCCCTCTGCTTTCATACTTTTGCTTTCATACTGTGCACAACCTGTAGCTCCAGGGCCTGACCCATGTGCTTGTTCATGCCTTGAGCAGAACCTGTTCTGTGAACCTAGTGACTAGCTTAGAGAACTACTCTGACATGGCTCCCCCGAGTGCCAGTGTGGAGAGATTAGCTCCTCCAAAGCAGCTGAGTTAGGCTCCTGCTCTGATTTGAACTTTGGAGAATCTCATTTTTAACTGTGAGAGAATCATTACTATATTTACCTTGAGTTACTTAGTTATACACTTTGGGTTACACTAGTACTTACCAATAGTCTGAAGACAGATAAAATCACTGAGAGTGTAATGAAAATGCTGGTTTGATGGCTTTGTTTCCTTAATAACATACTAAATTATCTTTAAATAAACACTCAGAGAAAAAGTGTTCTAAAGCATATTTATCCAGAGAACTGCATAGTGAGAAGGCCTTCTTTATGCCTTTTTTCTCCATGTATTCAGGTAGTTTATTTATCAGAAGCTCTGGTGTAACACAGATGAAATAATAGAAGGGAGAAAAAAGACTTATTTTTATTCCACTTCTGCAATGGAAGAGAAAAAAACAAAGGATGCTGAGAATGAAGGGGGAGACAGAGGTTAGATGGTGCAGATTCAGGATATGGGGAGCAAGGAAAGAGAAGGAAATAGAGCAGATAGGAGTGAGAGATTAAACAATGAACAGAATCTGACAGTATGGCTAACTGGTTTTATAAGGATAAAACATGTATACCTCAATTGCGTATGAGCTTGGTTAACCTCCTTACCCCAGTAAGAAACTTGATGTCCTAAGGCTGTAATTGATCACAGTGAAGGAAAGTATCCATTAGACAATCTCTTTCTGAAAATATGGTCCACATGTTGGCAAAAGTTGAACACCCTTGCTAGTGACAAAATAATGCACTTGTAAACTACAATACAGTGAACAAAAAGGAAATAGCTGTAAATAAAAAGAAGCACAGATGGCTGTGCTGGAGATGGGGATGGCCACAAGATCAGTCTGTCTCAAGGATGGGCAAGTTGCATTTTTTATCTGTCACAGGTGTTGTTTTCTCAACACCTCCATCCTTTCCCAATCAACAGATCTACAGGTTTAGTTTATCTGTCCGAAGTTATAACCGTTTTGTACTTAGCTGCTTCATTGTGAATACCCTTATTTCAATGGTAAAGAATTTGTTGGAGTTACACAGTTAGGGCACGATTTTGCTAGGATCTGTCCTTGGAGACATGAGAAAGAAGTGTGTATATATGCAAGATGTCTGCGAGTTTAAGCTTAAACCTGAATACATTGACTAAAATATAAAAAATTTCAAAAATGTTTAAAAAGCAAATTAGATTAAAGAAAACAGTAGGGTTTACAATGCTTAAATTCATATTAGAAATCAGATTCTTTATGACCTGCAGCTCATATATGAAGAAAAAGGAAAATTTCAGAATCAGATGGGGAACAATTGGTGAGTCTCTCTTTGAGTAAAGGGATCCCTTTGACATCAGAAGTAGGCTCCTGGTATCACTTTCTAATCCATTACATTGAGAAACAGTTCACAGTGCTGCCATGGACTGCCATGTCTATGATCAAAAACAAGGTCAAACAACCCAACTGAATTTAATACCTTATTCCACATGATGATATTTTGGGGTTTATTCCATTTCTATGAAGACCTATTATGTTTATCTTTGTCAGAATCATCTATTCTTTACGTTTAAAATGTTTACTGACGTGACTAGATGACTGATTTCCTTTTATTGCTAGCCAGATTACCAGTGTGTAAGTAGCACTGATGGGATAAAATCACTTCCAAAGAATTTTGAAATGTAGAATACAAATAAAACTCTAGGCAAAAATAGCTTTCAATGAGAAGTAGGGGTGAGGGTTAAGAAAAGCATTTTCAGTTCTGTATCTTTATAGCTTTTTGGGAAGTGCTCATGACAATTTCCTTATTGAAGGTAAGTATATACAAGAAATTTCCTACAGGTCACATTTCTGTACTGTCGTATATTGAATCCCCATTTTTAAAATAAGTATTTGCGAGTTTTTGCAGTGTTCCTCTGCATAAGCCATTGTGACTTGGAATGCAGCATTGACTCTTCTAGACTGTTTCTCAACCTACAAAAAGCTAAGATATTGAGAAAATTTTGCAGAAGTTAGCGGTGATTATGAGAATCAGTAAAGATAAGTGTAGTAATGCAATTTTCAGATCTCCATGTGCTCCCTGTGTTTTCCCACTCAGTGTACCATTGGTTCATTTTAAAATATGCTTTGCTGTACCTCAAAACCTATTGGTGTGTAACCCTCCTGCCAATCTTCCCTTCGTCCTCCTGGGACTGGCTCAGAGAGAGCCAGCCCCTGCCCCCTCTCCTTCCCTTTAAAAGGCAGAGCCTGGATCAGCTCGAGGTCTTTGCATCTCTGAGTTGGTACCCCTTACCCTGTCCCAGCCTTTCCTCCCCCTTTCTCCTCCCCTGCAACCCCCTTGTCCCCGTTACCCCAAATAAACCTCCCTGCTAGAACAGAGATGGAGTCCATTTCTTTCCTTCGCATCACTATATTCCTGCTTGAATTGACGTGGTTTGAAGACTCACGCCATGCCGCAGAACCTCGGGGGCCGCCCCGCCCAGATCCGGTGGAATAACACGAACCAGGGACCCTGGACCGGGGGGGAGCCGGCCTGTGCAGCCCTCCTGGACCGTGATACATCAGATAAGCATACACCCAAACCATCAAATTTGGTTTCTAGTTTCTCAGAGTTAGTAACCAGATAAGAGAAAACTCGGTTAATAGGCATGAAGGGTCACAGTTATATTTTCTGCAGAAACTTCTGTTCTTGGTTTCCATTGTACTTAACTTTTGCCCATCTGGCTGCAATGAGGCTAGAAAGAATAAAAACTAAGAAAATATTTGAAAATGAAGCTATTTTTGTCCCTACCAGTGTGTAGGGCACTGATGTGCATATACGAAACAGAAAATTTGGGGTGATTTGAGGGGCAGAACTGAGAATAATAGCTTCAGACATTTCTAAAATCTAGAATGATTTGTTGTTGTGCAAATACTTGAACATTTAACTCAAAAAATTTTTCAAGCCTTTCTGAACACACAAAAGAATTGTCTCGTGCTCTGGTACATTTGACTCAACATGCATTCTCAATTTTGCTGCAGTTGTTATATAAACAGCTTCCATTTTGTTTTGATGTCTCTGTGGCTTTGCATAGCACATTTATTTTAGCTTGGGATTTTATGGCAAGCTATTAAAAAATAAACTAACATAAAAGCATTACAATCAAATCTAAAGAAAAACTTTGTTTCTGTCAGGGTGCAGTATTCAGTTTTCTGACAAGCTACCACCAGTTGAAATGCAGGGATCTCAACCCATCATTCACTCCTATTTTTATTGCATCTCCAGTTTAGCTTCACCTGCTCTTCAGCTTTTGCTACTGTATCTATATATGATAAAGTGGTGATGGGAATACAACAGGGCAGTAGAACCAAAACAAAATGGAATTATTTCATTGGCTCAAAACTCTGGTTCAGTTTAAAATATCTTTGAAAGAAGTACTTCAATCTGCCAAGCATTTTATTTTTTTCAGATAAAATATTTGTATTCTTTTATTATAAAAATAAATGTTTTCAGTTCCATATTTAATCTAGCACATTTCTAGTGTTATGTCTGATTTATAAGAGGCCAGGCTGGTTATTGCAGACACAGCACTCTTCTGCTTTAGGGACCCAATTTGGCATTGCTGTGAGCTGCAACTCTGTACTGTGTGGACTACTGGACTCTCTGGAAGCTGTTTAGGAATTATCTGCATTGCACTCAGTTGCATGCTATAGCCAAGCTGTGCTATCTTACCAGCCAGATACCGATACAAAAGTAGTACAGAAGTATAGAGTTTTCCTTCTAATGCAGATGCATGAATCTTACACAGAAATACACTGTCTTCTCTGTTGCATTATGCCATCAGCAGTTGGATAGCATTGTCTGGTAAGCATCAAGGTAAAGTGTCTGTGAATTTTAAGTTTTTCCAATGCCTTTGGGAGAGCCTTTTAGGCACTGCATGTGCATTATTTGTTAGCCTTTTTTCTTTCTTTGTTCTTTGAGGTTGTCTGTGTTAAGCCAGTAAAAACTTATCCCTTCTGTATCCTTGTCAGTGCTCAGAAAACAGCACATCTCTCTGTAGGGCTCCCATACAAAGGTGTAAGAACAGGAGGAAGAATCCCTGCTATTAGCCTTTTTTTTTTTAAGTGGTAGTAGCAATGATCAGTTCAAGCAGTAAGTTTTATCTTGTTGTTTCTGCTTGGTTTCTGTTTAGTTTTTCTTTATAACTATGATTTATACATGTACCTATTGGAAAACCTATAGCAGTTGACAACTCATTTCTAATACAGTTATCATCACAAAATTTGATGAATTGTACAGAAGATTTGATCACAATATTATCATGGTCCAGTTTCAACTATAGTCTGTACTTTTTCCTATGCTGTGATGACTTCTTTGTAGGTTCATTTCTTAATGTATATTATAGCAGATGTGCACTTCGACTTCTGCATTATATTCAGAAATAGAAAAGAAATAAAACCCTCAAAGTTTTATTGCAAAGACATATAAGTGGAAAAAACAGCTATACCAGAAATTAATCTCATTTCCACTAAATAACTCCAAAAAACACTATAGCTGATTTTTTACACTTTTAATACAAAAACAACTTTAATGAAGCAGAAGAAATCTATTTGTGAAAAACAGTATAAGAATAGAAATGATAACTTATGCTTCTGAATTCTGGTTTCTTTTTTTACATCAGTGCAAATTCATTAATCCTAAACAATTATTCCTAGCTACTGAGCAGAAACCTAGAACTGTTATTTCACAACTGTTTAAGTAAAAATACAGATGTACAAATTTGCCTAGTTATGAGTTGGAACTCATTTTATATGCTTACAATTTATTTGAACTATGAAATGGTTAGATATCTAGTTAAAACTACTCATCTACCTTCACCACAATTAATGGTGAGAGAAAGGTGCCTTTCTAATCTTAGACACCTCTCATATTGGGAATTGTTCTCTGCAGGAGCTGAGGGAAAACTGATTGTGCATGCACAGTTGTATAAATGTACAAATACAGGTATAAATACATGTATGTATTTAGACAAAGATATATTTTTATAGATATTCACATGGACTCATGGAGTAGACTACATGGTGACATATACATCCTAACATTCTTTCCAATCTGACAGTGCCACCTTAAAAGCCAGGAATACTGGGTGACTTGCTGCAGTAGGGTATAAAGGGAAGTCTACTTTGATATTTCGCATTGGTGTGATGCCTGGAATTGTGTGGACCAGACTCTCCCTCTGGGTGTCCTAGTTCTACTGATTCTTTCCCCTCAACTGTCTTTCCTCCTCTTGTACACCTACCTGTCCCCTTCCTCCAGGTGCCTTTTTCTTTTATCTTGAACTTTTTAAAGCACAAGAAGACAAAATGTGTTGCTACTCAGCTGGATATTGCTTGCTATATCATGCACTCCCTTTCCACTGTAGAATCATATCCTGATTTCAGCTGAGATAATTTTCTTCACAGTAGCCAGCATGGGACTATGATTTTGAATTTGTGCTGGAAGCTGTGTTGATAACACAGGGAGATTTTGTTACTGCTGTGCTTACACAGAGTCAAGGCCTTTTCTGCATCTCACCTAGCCCACCAGTGAGTAGACTGGGGTATGGAAGAAGTTGCAAGGCAACTTAGCTGGGACAGCTGATCCCAACTGACCAAAGGGATATTCCAGACTATATGGCATCCTGCTCAGTATATAAATCTGGGGGAAGAAGAAGAAAGAGAGGGACATTCAAAGTGATGGCATTTGTCTCCCCAAGTCACCTTTACACATGATGGATCCCTGCTTTCCTGGGGATGGGTGAACACCTGCCTGCCCATGGGAAAACATCACACTGAACACGCTTTTCCTTCCTTGTAAGAGTGTGAGGATCAGAATTTCTCTTCTGATGGTCATTATATTCATATGCTCTCATATTGAGATTACATTCAATTTGGTAATACAATTATATGATCTTATTTCCTCATTGCCCTCTGTAATTTGTCTGCTCAAATTCCTATTTTTATTATCTTGTGATGTTTCAAATTGTTACATTTTTATCTCATTGAGTGCATAAACCCTTGAGCCTTTACCTTCTTATGCAGGTTCATGGACAGACAAAGATTCCATCATTTTATGTCAAACTATAATGTTTATGTTTCCTGTGTAAGAAAGGAAATATTTTAATAGCTGATGAAACACTGATAGAACAGCTTTGCATGTATGCCCATAAATATTTGTGTCTCTGACCACAGCACTTGCTAGTATCTGAATAAAATTAACTCAATGATTTAGCAAAACATGATTTCAGAAATTTATATAATTTCAGTAAAACCGCAGGTATCCTTTTATCTTGTAAAAAAAGAAATAAAAGGCAGCAGCTCATATAGAACTCAAAGCAAGAAGAAAATGCCCTTTGAATTTAGACTATGAACACTATCATTCAAAACACACTAAGACTAAAATTCTTAACCCCTGAGGGAAGTGTTTGAATGGATGAAGACTACTTGGCACAGCAATTGGATATATGAAGCATGAAAACATGACATGGTATTAATTAGAGGGATGGCACCAACTAGTTCAAAGCACAAAAATTATCTTAAATTGCTGATTTGTTATCTTGGGTCTATTACTTTTAATTAGCATTTCATAGTGTTCATGATTTTGTGTTGCTTTGTTTCTCTTAATTATATAGAAATGGATGCAAGACACGCTTAAAAGCATTTGCTTTACAGAATAAAAAACTGCCTATTCTCTAGCTCTGACATTCATGCCTCAAGGAAGGCATTATTTGTTGACACGGGTTGTAAACTACTATATTTTTGTTGCAGACTATTTGATGTGCAATGTATTTTTCTTGGAGGTGGTGAGCCAGATATTGTACCACATCCATATTTTCACACACAGGAAAACTGTACAAACTGGTTGAGAAATGCAAACACAGATGCACATAACCTAGAAATTATTTTTTCACGTATTTTTTATATATACATACACATATCTATATAAATTTAACCTTCCCACGTATGGCAGAAAGTATCAGTGGCTTTTTAATAAACATATGTAGCAGGTTATATACATAATAGAGGAAAAAATGTAAACAATCATTTGTAGTCAGGCAGTACAAGTAGTTTACATGAAATGTGACCTTACCCCTGGTACATCTGCATAAAGGAAATACAAAAGAAATTTTAAAAAATGTAATAAATGTTAAAAAGCTATTATAAAAACAACCTTACAAAACACCATAAATGGATGGCATAGGAACATTGATAAAAGAAATGGGGCAGAACAAAAGCAATAAGCATTTAAGTCAGCAGTGACTGTTCTAAAATCATTTATTAGGAAGAGAACGGAAGATATGGGGTAAATAAATCTATAGAATGTGTCAATCACAAAAAGTATTGAATTGCCTTCTCAGCTGAGGTACACCAATGAAGTCATAATAAACGCTCAGTAACTGAACACAGATACTCATTGAGATAAGGATCAAAGCAGAGCACTCAGCAAGTATGCCTCAGTGAAAAAAAAAATTTAAGAGGCATTTTTGTTTCACAAGAGCAGACAAAATCCTGACTAGGTCACTAGACAATAAAAAATCACAACAACTTTGGTGTTTAAAGACTGAAATACTTATATTCTAATAAATTTTCCTTTCATGTGAATGCAGACAAACCCATTAAATTCATCTACAATTTGTATAACAGGTCATGCCAGAAATGGCCGATTACCTCACCAGATTTTGTACTAGGAAAAGAAAAAAGTCACAACATTCTCTCCTCATGAAGTTAAAAGTTCTTGTTCAGACATTTTAGATTATTGGTATTCTCTTAAATACATTGGGTATTTAACTATTTATTTTATAAAGGGAAGAACATCCTCTTCGCCATGTGCTGTTGCATTCAGAGACAACAGAAGGATCTCAAAAGAAAAATTGTACCTATGCCTTTCAAATACAACCCAACTTAGAACATATTTATTATAATCAATAGACTTCCATGTGATTCCAAGTGAAGATTCATTTAACATCAGTACTAAGACTTTGATGGAACATCTGGAGATGACCAAAAAGAAAGCAGATACAGACTTTATACATTAAATATTGCTTTTCTTTGGAGTAACAGGGGATCTCTAGCAATTTTCATTGATGAGAAGAGCTATAATGAAAACTTTTACAAACCAGGAATAAGCCATATTGGCAAGCTTGCACTGGGAACTTGCACAGTACTTGCTCACATTCTGACTGTCTTTAGCTTGTGATGGTCTTTTACAGAAGGCAGGACTTTGTCTAATGTTTCGTCAAAATTCCAGTGCTTATCCTTGGAGGAGTGAGCTAACGGATCCTAGAAAGTATCAGGCTGCAGGGTTACCACAATTTCTGAGTCACAGATGTTGATTTATAGGATCAATTTCTAATCTTTCCCACTCAGTGCAAAGAAAGAGCGCACAGAAAGGGTGCACAGAATATTGTGTAGAAGATCACTTTTTCCCTGAGCAGTGCTTCTGGCCACCAGCACCCTTCCCTGAAGGTGAGAAATCAGTGACTGCAAAGAGTTTACTTGTTCTACTTTTATCTTTTCCTCTCCTTGCTAAATTGTACTGACCTACAGGAATTGTTAACTTAGCTTTCAACCATTTGCTGGATGACCTGCAACAATATTTGGAAAAATGGAAATTACGTTATAAACTGTGGCTTTTATCACTGTGTGTCATATTTGTAATTTATTACAGGATGGAACATGCAGTATGCTGGAATCTCCTGATGGTTTGGAAATAGCTTCAGGGGTTTTAGCCCTGTGCTAAGACTTCAGTTTTATCTTTGTTGGTTCTCAGGAGAATTTTTCATTGATAATTGAGAAAACCTTACTTTCGCTCTAATAAACTTTCTTTTCCTTCTTATGACAGCAAAAACAACAACAATAATACAAGATGCAATTAAATGAAAGGAAGCATGTGATATTTATTTCTCAAAGTGTTAAAATAAGATTCGAACTTATAAGTTTAAACTATAGGTCTGTATTGATTTGCTGCATTAATTTGTATGTGTCAATATGAACATTAATTTTTCTGTTTGGGCCTCAGTTTCCTCATTTGTAAGGTAGGAATATTAAAACTGTTTACTTCATAGAAACTTTTTGTAAGGTTTAATATGAATTTTAATGGTGCTTAGGTGCATAGGATGGTAAATGCTATGTAAGTTGTAAGACACTATTGTTCCCATTCATCTTTGTCATGGGAGTTTCCCTGCTTTCAAAGCCTTACAAATGTGAATTATCCTTAATAGTAACCAGGCCCTTACATTGAATGCAGTCTGAGGAAATATACTCCAACAGCTGTTTCCAAGTGCTATAATTTATGTTGTCACTGGACAGATTTAGATCTAGAAATCTGGACTATACCCAACTGTTTTCTTCATAACAGAATAAGAATGGTGAATACTGTATTTTATTTGTGCAGGTGTGAGAAATTGGATGAGAAAACTCAGCATCCTGTGGCATACTCACAGAAATTGAAAAAATTATGATATTCAGCTCAAGATAAAATATCATCCAGACATGTCATTGAGGTAATTTTTACCAAATGGTTTTATGCTAAATATTCTGAAGGCCGAAGCTATTAAATGTGCAATCTTTATTATCTTGTCCAGCACTGGTGTAGATCTGTTCTGAGAGCATTAACTATGTTTGTAATGCACTACTGAACATTTTCCTTCTTTTTTCATGAATGAATCACCTTTCAAATTCTATGTATTTGTTCATTGAAAGACACATTCAATGTGCATATGGGTGCAGTCAATTGTCTCTATAACATTAGAAAAATCTAGTAATCTCAACAAATCATTTTCATGTGTTGCAGGTGCTGCCTATTAAAAGAAAAGATGTGCTTTGAAGTTCTTTAATTAAAGATTAAATTCCTTTAGTTATTATTCTGAAAATAGCTGAATTATAAATTCTACTATTGAGTGTTCTGAGAAGTAGAAAGAATTGATGGCCACAAGCTCAGTGCTACCAATATCTGTACACGTACTTGTGATACATGAGTGCAGTGTGCTGTGTTGTAAGTCAAACCTCACAGTTTACAAGGCTCAAAGCTTCTTCCTCGCCACAGAACATCTTCTTTAAGTAATCCTTCTCTTTCTGTTTAATCTTCTTTCTTTCCCTTGTTAAGTCTGTCTTGCTTTGTGCATTATGAGCTATTCAATAGACTGAAATGACCTCGGTGAGAATAAGCTTAAATTGGATAAACACTTCCACAGACAGCAACACACTCAATTTTGTGTCTGTCTTCTGAAGAATTAAGTTGGTATTATTACATCACCTTGTTCATGGATAATACAGGGACTGAAAATTTCAGTGCCAAATATAAGCAAGTGGAACACCTTCATTGAAAATATGCAAATGTATTAGTATTACAAAACAGTATTATATTGTTAGAAATTCATATTGGCAAAAGAAAGCTAGGAGTAAATGGCTTATAATAATTCACATGTAGGATGAAAGCCATTTTTACATTTAAGGCTTTTTAAAACCTAAGCCTTGGTATGTTAGTATAGTTTCCATATTGGTTTCTAAGTCATAGACTCAGAATATCTCATACTGGGAGGCATCCATGAGGAGTATTGATTTCAATTCCCTTCTCTTTGCAGGACTACCTAAAACTAAATCATATGTCTAACAGCATCATCCAGTCATTCTGTGAATTCTGCCAGGCTTGGTGCCACGACCACTTCCCAGGGGACCCTGTTCCACTGACTGACCACAGTCTCAGTGAAGAATGTTTTCCTAAAGTCCGAACTGAACTTCTCCTGCTGCAGCTTCATTCCATTTCCTCAAATCCCATCATTGGTCACCAGAGAGAAGAGATCAGCAGCTCCCCCACCACAGCCCACCTTGAGGAAGTTTTTGACTGTGGTGAGGGGACCCCTTCTCTTCTTTAAGCTGAATAGTCTTCTTGTCCAAAAATGTGCTACAAGAGACAGTATCAAAAACTTTGCTAAAATAAAACAACACTTCTACTGGCTTCCCTTGAACAGCTAGATGGGTCACCTTGTCATGAAAGGAAATTAAGTTTGTTAAGCAGGACTTTCTCCTCATGAACTTGTGTCAGCTATAACCAAAGACTGCATTGTTTCTCTACTGTTTTTCAGTACTTGTCAGTAACTGCAGAATTTCACCTCTGAAGAGAGACTGACAGGCCTGTAATTACCAGGGTCTTCCTTCTTACTCTTTTTGAAGACTGTAATGACCTTTACCAACCTCCATTCCATGGAGATGTGCAGCCTCTGAACATCATTGAAAAATAACAGAGATGGCCTGCCATAATATCACCAAACTCTTCCAGTACTGTGGGATGACTCCCATGAGGACCCATGTGCATCCAGTTGGAGCAGCAAGCCTCGAACAAGTTCAGATTCATATGGAAGTTTATTATCCCCCTAGTCATGGTCTTCCAACACAAGGTTGCAGGGGGCCCAGGGTCCATCATCAGTGTTAAAGACAGAGACTTGTGAGGTGACTGACCTCAACAAGTAACAGATTTATCTTGAAACCTCATTGTGCTGTTAACATATTTAAAAATTCTTGAAAGAATTCTTGAAAGAAAATAAGAAACTGGATTACATTCCATTCCATTGTTGCTTCACTGCAATTATATACATTAGTCTTAATTCAATAAAGGGATTTAGGGCTTTACTTGTCCTTTCACAAGTCAAAATCTGACCCATAGGAACATCTGACAACCCCATAACCTCTATGCAGTTACAGTCCATCCTCCAGCTGAATGGTGTGCACTTCCATTCTCAAAAGAGATTTTGGTGCAAAAAATGTGTTTGCTGGTTCTTGCTCAGCAGCAGATCTAGCAGCAGCTGTAAAAAGTTTCTGCCAGTTCAACTGAGGCTGAAACAGAAGTCCTGGGCAGGGTAGGTAGAATCCCTGAGGGAGTCTGGCCGTGGAGGGTAAGACCTGCAAGTGACCCCAAGACCCTGATTCTCTGTTACCAAATTGATGGAAAGTCTCAGGAATTATTTTGGCCTTGACACTATTCCCTTTTATTTCACCAGGCTTGGGAATTTGAGCAAGCAAGGGTTGCAGATTGTTTACATGTTTAGAAAGCAACACTGTTGTTATATGGGTAATAGCATAAAAACTAGATTTGTCCTGTGCCAGTCACCTCAGTGCTGGAAAACAGACACACAGACATTTAATTTATCAGCATGGATAGAGCAGAGATGTGTTAGGACATGTGAAATGGTGATGGTTCTGTACAGGCAATGGTGCTTGTTCAGGTGTTGAAAGCAGTTCAGTTGAAACACCGTGGAGCCAGCTAACACTGAACATGGATTTATCAGACTAAGGGCCTTTATCTCTCTCCCCTTCCCACTAAAACCATCCAGTGCAGAGTAAATGCTTCTGATTTTGTGGGGGTTTAGCTGTTTCCCAACAGTGCTCCTTTCTCCACAGCTGGATTGGATTGACCTTGCAGTGAAACCTACCATTTAGAAATACTGCTAGGTTGACAGTGTGGATGACATTCATCTGATGAAT
Organism: Entomyzon cyanotis; assembly: GCA_024500445.1. Classification (NCBI taxonomy): domain Eukaryota; kingdom Metazoa; phylum Chordata; class Aves; order Passeriformes; family Meliphagidae; genus Entomyzon; species Entomyzon cyanotis. The sequence goes on along the minus strand of JAKEPQ010001016.1, from coordinate 56,562,193 downwards.
ATTTCTGGATCCAGAGCAGTCACCATCAGCTTCACTTGTAGTTACTTGAAGGAAATAGAAACTCTTGGTTGAAATTCATCTCACAGTAATTATCTAAAATAAGTCAGGAACATAGTGCTCATTAAATTCTCTTTTTTTTCCTCTTGATTCATATAAAAGACCTAGATCTGACTAGTTCAGAAGTAGATGTACAATGCATCTATCTAAACATTGGTTGGATGGCTTTCACAGCTTTTTTCCTGTTGGCTTATCCTAAGTCTTTCTTTTAAAAAGTAATTCATATTACCTGATGAGTTCCAAATCAGCTCTGCAGTGCTGTAATAAATATAATTATTATGATAATTATTTGCAATCTCCACTAAAGTTAAAATGCTTTATGATAATGCAGAGAGAGTGGAGGTCACCAGCTGTTTATGCTTCTGACAACAGGAAGAATTCACTCACATCCAAGCAAAAGGATCTTCCAAAGTGTTATGAAAATGGAGTTGAAATATATTCTGGGTTATTTCTCCGTACCAAGAGACCATTATCATGACAATTTAACACCTGTATCACTGATTTTTGGTAGTGCAACCTGTAATCACAGTCTGAAGTGATCCCTGAAGCAGTTATAATTTAGATTACAGTTTAACATAAAACAGTATCACTTCTGAGCTATTGGATCACAGAATGTGGAGCACCTCACCAAGCGATGATTGAGATAAGCAGGATTTGCCGTGAAGGGGGGCAATATCACAATTCTGCATTCTTGAGATGTAGTCAGACTTGACTAAGCTTGTTTCTTGAGTAGGATGGCCCATTTTTGGCAGGGTGTTACCATGCAGAATGCATTCATGAGGCATCTTTCTGGTAGTTTTGTTTAAAATAGGCCCAGGAGACACTGCCGATTTACCTCCAGGCTGTGATTTTGAAGGGCAGTCAGTATAACTCAGGAAATGGAGGAGTGTTACGAAAAGAAAGTTATATCAATGCGACATCGCAGGTATTACACGTGGGGAAAAATAACACAGCCAAGCAGAGCTGTCAACACTCTTCTGTGTACCTTCCACCTCTGCTGTCTCACCAATACTGACAAAGTCTGGGGGACAGTAGGAATGGCTTAGAAACCCATAAAGCTTTCTGTCGCAAAAGATAAAGAGGAAGAAGGTACCTAAGCTATTCTCCCTGCTTATTCTCTTAGAGCTGTTTAGGAAAGGAAAATTAAATCATATCTTCCAAAATGGTTATTTATTTCTGTACTGACAGTGTTATGGGCAGTGTAGGTTTTGGTGCTGCTAGAATGCGATCTGTGCTCCTATTTTAAACAAAACACTGTTTGCTTCCTGCCTTTTTCTTTTTCCTTTCCTTCTTAGTGAAACTGCTGTCTAAGCAAATTTTGCAGGTCCATAAAGCCCTGGGACTGGCTAGAGGGACTGGCAGCTCAACTGTGAGCTAGGTTCAGGTAAAAAAATTCTTGACCATTGCACTTATTCATTGTGATATGCTCCAGGCCAACCATCATGCAGCATCTCTACCTCAACATAATACAAGAGGAAAAATAAACATACCTTGTTGTTTTGTGGCTTTGTTGTTTTATTTTGTTGGGTTTTTTTCTGGATAGGACATATGCTTGAAATGTAAGCACTTTGTGAAATTTCATTTATTTTGGCCTTCCTACTTGATTTTTGAACAGTTTATGAAAGATAAGGTGTGTAGTCACATTTATGTAACCCTAATACACAGATCCCAGCTGTGAAGGTTTCAGACATTACTGCCATTGTTCAAAGGTGGCTCTGCCACCTTGCAGATCCTTCAGCACATCTGACACATGACTCCTACCAAGACCAATGAGATGGAGATGCTTAAATAATCAGAAGGTTCTGGGCCTTAATGATTTGTTTTAGCCATCTTCCATTGCTCAGTGAAGTCAGTGTAAATATTTCACTGAAGTTTAATAACAGTTCAGGTACTTTCTTGACAATGAAGGTCTAAACTTGCTTGTCTGGACAAAGGCCCCCTTTTAGTATGGAGAGGGGCCCTATAGGTATTGCAAATCATTAGAGTGGTGTCAAATTGTTGGATTTTTTTAAGTAGGACATAAAAAGTAGCAATACAGAACTTTCTAAAAACTAAGGCATTTCACTGGTACTTGAATACCTTCAAATTTCCACAATATTCCTGTTCACATACAACTGTGGGCAGACCAAAGTATTTATTGCCTAGATTTCTAGTGATAGCACTGACTGCAGACTCAAGTTTGTGCTAAAGCTGTGGAAATCAACTAGCCAAGTCTCAATATTACTGAGTCATTCTGAGCTGAAGTTCATATTGCAGTGCTGAGGCCAGTTTCACATAAATCTTTTGATTTTAACAGAGCCAGCTGTGATTGATACACTGAAAGAAAAGACTGACTGCATTATAAGGCTTCACACAAAAGCTCTCAAGAAGGAGGGATGTTAAGTATTCCTTTATGAATTGAGTATCCTGCAATTAAATGTCTTATTTAGCTAAAAACATTTTTAAAAAGCACAATATCCTCACTGACCAAGGGTTTCAGGGAAGCTATGTTAAAATCATAATCTGTTGAGGAATGTTCTATATTGAGGAACATTTTAAGCTGCTGTAAATTCTGAGTCACTGGATGTGGAACCAGTGCTTTTCTTGGTCCAACATAGCTTTTCAGACCATATCCATTCAATCAGCCTAGCAAGTTTCTCTGGACTGTGCGAGTTCCGCTGAGATCTAAGGACTCTATTTTTTGCAACATTAGAAGCTTGACAAAAAATATATCGACAGTTTAGGCACCTCCAAATTTAGTCAATAGCTGATAAGAAGTTTGCAAATTATGAAGAGTCTGAAGTAAATCCCTTGAAGTCCCACAGTTTGTAGATCTGACAGCTTATGTGCCAAACTCCCATAGATTTTTATGCTTAACTGTTGTTGTGTCATTTCAAAGAAGAGCAAAGAAAAGTCTAAATTATTTCATGAAGATTTTTCTATTTGTACATTATGAGATATTAGAGTCTTGCCCAATTAGGAAAAACACTCATTCTGTAATTTCTACTGAAAAGCAGTTTAAACCTATCTCTCCTGAATGCAGGAAAGAGCTGTTTTGTGTATCATATTATCAGCAAAGTAGTGGCAAGTAGCCCAATTTCTTTTTTTTTTCAGACTTTTTTCAAGTCCATTCCAAAATAAATATTTTGGAGCTTGAAATTATTTCAGCAAATCTTGACACCATAATAATAGCTCACACTTGCACTAGTTGTTCCCTAACTGGGCCCTTAGCCATATTATTTGCATTTTGTCTTAGCTCACAACTATCCTCATGCTCCTGTCAAAGCTATTACACTTGCTGTTGCAAAAAAGGAGGCTATCTGTATTCCCAACATTCTGGAAGTGAACAAAGGAGCAAACATTTCTGCACAAAGCGTCTTTGAATTATTTAATTTAATTTCTAGCAAAACGAAAGATGACATTGAGCACTCAACAAAGAAAAAGTTATTCCTTAAAACATGAAACACAAATGATAATTCAATCATTAGGAGAAATTCTATTACATTCAGGGAAGTTTCATTATGACTTCAATACAGATTGTGAACTAGTGGCTGTTGTAGTGGGCTACAAAAGTTATGTTTGATTTTGGTATTGGTTTTTGTTTGCCTGCTGACAAAAAGTCTACTTGAAAATTTAGATGGTAATCTCTCTTATTCCTTTCATTTTATTAATAATAATTAGAGAAATCCTTTGTTGCAGGAACAAATGGTAAGTTTTCAGTGGGAATAAAACAGAATAAAGCTGCTACTCTACCAAACACTTGTATCATCCCTCTATTTGTGTACATATTTTAATAATCCATTACTTCCTTTTAATAAAGATGATATTATATTCAAAGAGAGTAAGCTAAAACTATGAGTGAAAACTAAAAAAAGCCATGAAGGTCTGGCTTGTGGTATCCTTCAAATACAAATTTTTGTAAATGTATTCACATTTGGTGTTTTTTATTGCAAAAAAAAGGTGTAGCTGCAGCTTTTAGTCAACTGGAAATCTGAGGGTGGGCAATTTGTTTATACAAGAAAAATAGATCAAGTAGATCACACAATGGCATATTACAATAGATAAGCTTGGATGTGGCCTCCACTTTTGTAGTTAGGTGCAAATGAATAACAGAGGCATAAGGTAAAAAGTTGAAATATTCTACTAACATTTTTGTGTTGATCACATAAAGGTTCAAAGCAAGTCTTTGGAGAGTCTCTCTTACCACATCACTTGACAGAATTAATAGGAAGCAATATCAGTGTCTGCATTAAAAAAATTACCTCTCAACATAATTTCAACTTCAGTGGTCAGAAATTACACAGATTACATTTCATGCACATAGACTGAATTATCTGAAAAATTTCTCTCCTGGCAGATACTACTACATGAAATAGGTGACTCATGACCTTCACTGGTGTTAATTTGAATCTGTCCTTTCATAGAAACATGACAAAAGAAAATCTGGAGAGTGGGGAATTGTATTGTGTTTTATTTCAACATCTACAATCTGATTTGAGGCACATGATATGATTTCAAAATACTTTTATACACATCAATTCTTTCTCGGTGGAGAGAGTTTGTCAATAACAATAAAACAGGTCTCACCTGTTGCAGAGTGAATTAACAGAGGATTGCCCTTGTTAGCATTTCTTTTTTATTAGCTAGAATTAGAGACAGACTTCCTCGCAACAGACAATTCCCTGTAACATTTAGATTACACCAATATGTCCTTATATTTAATTGCGGGAAAGACCCTAAGTAGAAGTGATCAGTCCTCACCCATACAACAGGTGTGTCCTCTATGTACTGCTGATCACGCCACTCATGCACCATAACACAATTCTACTGTAAAACTTCTAAGAAATTCTTCTGATCTTTCAGTCCAAAATAATTCTGTCTCGTGTTAATTTGGTGTGTGCCTACTATAGATCAGCAAAACCATTATTCTGACAAGTGTCCTTAGCTTTCAATAGTTGTGGAAACTGCTCACCTTGCACAGCATTTATTTAACTAATGTATGCTGTGAGTCAGTAGCAAACATAGTTAATATGTTTGCAGTGGGTGACCAGGCCATAAGAATTTTCTTTATCAAGAGGATTTAGAGAGACAGGTGCAGGTGAGGTGGACCTGAGTGCATGAGCCTGAAACAAGGAAAGGCATCGGTCTGTGAGTGTGGCTGGAAAACCAGATAGCAAGGCAAATGAAATGCAGGAGGGATGGCATCTGAAAGCTTCATCATCCTCTGTGTTTTGAGATTTCAGAGTCTGAATATCTTGAGAAATATGCCCCTCTTTCTGCTCTTCCATACAAAACTGATCACCGGGGAGTTTATGGCATCCTCCTTGTCCCACCTGTCTCCAGAGTATCATGTGTGTGTCTCCAGAGGCACTCTGTCCTCCTTACATTTAGCTAAAAATGGTGCTGTAAAGGTATATCTGATAATGTTTGCAAGCTTAGACCTGCTTTTGTAATCATTTTATTCAGTTTCACTGTAACAATGCTCTCCCCCATCACTAAGCCTACAGTCAAATCTGTATGCCTCAAAGCTGCTATTCCCCTCCATTGCAAGATCTACAATTTCATTCCCTACTCTTTCCTTACTGAATTGCATTCCAAGGAAAAAGATTTCTAAAGGGAAAAATGGAAGAAAGGCAAAAGATCTTTTTCCGGCTCTGCTACTCAATCACAGTTCTTCCAAGGTACTCTGGTAAATTTCTCTGCCACTTTACTCTTGAACACAGTTAAGTTATTTACAGTTAAGTTACTACTCCAGAGTTAAGGTGGCCTGGATATACATTATAAATCGTTATCTGTGAAAATTTAGATGACTGCCAGAACTTAGGTCTTCCTTTCCTATTTTCTGAAATATTAATGTTTCCGAATCCACATGCATATCACAAATTTATATCAGTGAAGTTTTACCTTATTGACATTGTATTTATTAGTAATATTGTAAATACCTTACCCAATCTAGAAAGTACAGATTTGTTTTCTATTACATTGTCTTTTTAAACTGAATGGCTAAGCTTTTCCCCTTTCCTTTCCTTTCCTTTCCTTTCCTTTCCTTTCCTTTCCTTTCCTTTCCTTTCCTTTCCTTTCCTTTCCTTTCCTTTCCTTTCCTTTCCTTTCCTTTCCTTTCCTTTCCTTTCCTTTCCTTTCCTTTCCTTTCCTTTCCTTTCCTTTCCTTTCCTTTCCTTTCCTTTCCTTTCCTTTCCTTTCCTTTCCTTTCCTTTCCTTTCCTTTCCTTTCCTTTCCTTTCCTTTCCTTTCTTCTGTTTTTTTCCTTCCTTCTTTTCTTTTTCATTTTTTCACCCAGAATGAGTTATTGGCATTTCTCATGGCAATATGATTTTAATTTTTGCAGCAGTTAGTCCCACAGGTAAAACATTTAATTACCTGAAATATAGTAATTTTAAACTCCACTACTGTAAAATTATATGTAGAAAACTTATAAATATTTCAGTTGTTTTAAGTATAAGGACCAGGATAGTGATATGAAATGTCAACAGAATGTTACTGTAAACTCAGCAGTTGCTCCAGTGACATAATAAGTTACACATTTTAAATAAGAGTGCTCTTCATGCTTATGGTTAATACTGACCCAGAAAGCATAGCATAAATGTTTTAAATAATCTCCCTACTGAAAATCAATAATTTGTTCAGTTATTATGAGCACAGTATGTGACATAAAAGTAGAATAACATTTGCATTAAATTTTCTACAAGGACTCTTTAGGGAGTCACAAACAGCACAGAACCGTTTTCTCCCCTACATCTTTGGTGAAAAACATGAAAGCAGTAAGTATTTCAAAACCAAGTCCATATGCCAGATGCATATTTTGTATATTTATTTTTATTATGACAGTGTAGGAAACAGTGGTGTGCTAGGCATTAAGTGCAGGATGTGGAAATAAGAAAGTACCAGCTCTGTAACTGGGATGATTAAACTGTAATCGTTACTTTCTTTTTCAATCTTTAGGATCATATTTTGATCCTACTTAATGTTCTACAAAAGGAGCTGTATAAGATTATTCAAAAAGTACACTTAGGGCCTATATTTAAGAATATAGATGAGAGGCCATCCCTGAAAAAAACACCTTCCTTTTTATGCTCAATTTTTATTGTATTTAAACCCTTCAAATGCTGGATGCTATGTTGAATAAAACCATAAATTACATATAGCTTTATTTTGCTCAGAAGGAATTAATTTAAAAGATTGGATTAATTTTTGTTCAGAATTTTTGTTAGTAAAACAGATATTAATAGCAAAACAAATTATTTCTTTTATCAAGTTGGAGAGGTAGCTTCAATTATTTTTTGACATCTTCTTAGAGAGTATGTTTTTTAAAAGGACCATATTACATAAATGCTTCTGTTCCTTCACTGCTTCCTTTCTATGCTCCACTCTTCAAAAGAGGCTGAACTTCTTCTACAAGCCTGGCTGTAAGGAGCTCTCAAATTCCGATTGGAAAAACATATCACTGTATTCCCAAGGCACTGTCTTGTAGTTAACAAACAGAGGCTTTCAGCAGTGGTTTCCATACAGAAACCTTTTGCTGTATCAAAGGAAGTTGTTGTATCAATTTGGGGAATAAATTTATTCCCAGATTAACTTTAGTAACACGAATGCAGAAGTGAATTTTGCAAAATATGTTGTACACACTTAGCTGCTTCACAGACTTTTCCCATTATCTAATGTATAATTAATAATTTAAAGAACTTAGTGAATTGTTATTTTGTAAAATCTATTTTCACCCTGATTATCCACTGTCTCAGACTTTGGTTCTGCATGCACAGACTGCTCACAAATTTTAACCAACCAAGCGATGAAATTATTTTGCATCCACCTTGCAGATATGTAAATGAGTTTAGAGAAGAAGAAAAGCTAGATCTCACTGTGAAATATCCTTTCCATTGAGAAGGAAAACAAACAAACAAACAAAAAAAAAGACAAGCTGTCTATAAAAAAAAAACCCAAACAATACCAACCTGGACAAAATAAAAAATATTTTAAAAAATCAAAAGAAAAGAAAGGGTGAAGAATAATTTTGCCTCACTTTCTCACATAAAAGCTTGTATGAGTAGAATAAAAATGTCAATTAGTGTTTATTGACTTTTTTTTCCATTCTCTGAAAGGAAACATTCACTTTGACAAAATCACTGGTGTTTCTTCCAATATGGCAAGATTTTTTTTACGTGCTGTTTCTGTATACTTGAGGAACATCATGTAACAGCCTGAGATTTCAATCTCACTGCAGAATTTGTCCTTTACAGAAGTTTCCTCTTAAGAGTCGTTGTCAAGAATAACATCTGTAATGGCTCTTGCTCTGGCTATGAGGAAGAACCATATAACCTTTTTATGTTTTTCCTACAGCAGTACAGATTTCAAAAAACTTCAGAACTGATTAGAGATTTGGGAAACTTAATTTTTTAGGAACTCCATATAAGGCATTTGTGAAGAGACAGAACCCTGAGTCTCAATTCTTTTAAAAACAGATTACATTGAAGGAGTTTTTGCTAGAAACCTATCCTAAGTTTACACTTTGCTAATCAGCAATATCTTAATGAAAACTGCACAGTCCTCCACCTTCTCACGAAGAGGGTAAAGAGGAGAGGCATAACAATGTCTCATCCTGAATCATCTTGGTATTTTACTAGCCACTCTACCCAGAACCAAAGAAAATCAAATGCAATCCCCAGACATATAGAATGTATTAGGAATGGAATAAGAAGCCTTAGCTCTGTAGTTCCTGGCTTTTGTTGGATTATTTTTACACAGCTTTTGTATTTAGGGAGGATTATGTCACACATGGTCAATAAGATCACACAGTCTTTTTAGACCCCTATAATACTTCAAGGTGCAATGTAATTAGTTAAATATGGAGAGAAAAAACAATCTGAGCCTCATGGCTTTTGGAGTTTTAAATAAAAGCTTGTTGCACATTTTAACATACTTTTTTAGCATTTACTGAGAAAAAAGCATAATGGAAAATGTCATACTCAAATATCAGGTCTGCTACAGTAACAATTATTCTCAATTTGCTCCATGGTGATCACAGGAGACACTTTAGAGCTATTATGATTTTGGTTGAAGTGCATGGGACAGTGCTACTTAATTTCCATGAGATCGTAATGCAACTGTTATGATTCCTCCATCAAATGCATAATCATACATTCTTCGGTTGTCACGGTGTATTGCACCAATAAATGCTACCAAGGAAATTCTTCAAGCACAGTTCATTGACATAATAGGCTATAATGGGTTTTTTTAGTGCTGCCATGGTCTGCTGTATCAATGCTTGCTGAGGGAGACTTTAAAGCACTCATCCAAGCACATAGGGTAACTATACATAATAAAAATCTTTATGAATTTTTTGGAAATAAGCAATTATTCTGCACTGCACTGTTCATTTTATTTATAAGTGTCAAAATCATTAGCATACACAAGGGACAGATGTGGTATTCAAATTTCCCCTTAAAGATTGCATTAACTTCACTTTCACAGGCTTCAAGAACCTTCAAGAAAGTTGAAGGGTTTTATGTTGTCTTTCATTTTTCATAATGTCAAAGTGCAAAAACACAAAGGAAAAACTTTGCTTTCACTCAATGATCTCATGCTTCTTTATCTTGATCTCAATACCTTCCCTATATTTTGTAAGAAAAGTTACCATTGCCTTATATTCCTGTCTGAAAGCTATGCCTGTAATTTGAAACTTTTTTCTAAATTTTCTCTCTGGGAAATGAACAGAGGGTAGTACCTCCAGAAAATAATTTGGAGGAACATCCATAAATTAGTTACCTAAAATGAGTACGAAGAATGATTCGCTGAAGTATTTAACCTAGCTTCCTAGCAAATACATGTCTCAGGGAATATATCTCAGTCCTTATGTAGAAAATACAGACTACAGAATTTCAGCTATCTAGATGAAAAGAGATTAGTTTAGGAAAACAGGATGTTTTATACTAAATAGGATGCAGTGCTAAATAACTACCACTTTCTTACATGAATAGCAAGATACTCAACAAGAAGTTCAAGAAACCACGCAGCTATGATTGATACATTAACTTTGCTTGAGGTCTGTGAGGAAACTTTAACTACACCCCAGAGATGTACTATAGTGTATTGTAGATAATCAGAAAACTCTTTTTTTCCTCTATTTTTTGAATATTGTGGTGGCTTGATCTTGGCTGGACTCCAGATGCCCGTCAAACCATTCTATCGCTCCCCCTCCATCAACGTGACAGAGGGAGAAAGAATGAAGAGCTTATGCGTTTAGATAAGAAGAGGAAGACCATTCAACATTTACAGTCACAGTAAAACAAGGAACAATTTGGGGAAATGAATTTAATTTGTTTCCAATTAAAAAAAAAAGGAAGATAATAAGAAACAATAAGAAGTCTAAAAACCTTTTCGCCTCATATCTCCCTTCTTTCCTGGGCTCAGCTTCACTGATGACTCTTCTAACTTCTCCCTCTGAACAATGCAGATAGGGGAATGGGGTTTGTGGTCAGTCCATAAGTCTTTGTTTCTGCTGTTCCTTCCTCCTCATGCTCTTCCCCTGCTCCAGCTTGGGGTCCCTTCCACAGGATACAGCCCCTCATGAACTTTTCCTTCTGCAACATGGTCCCTGACCAAGTGGATGAAGGGAAGGCAGTGGATGTAGTTTTAGTGGATTTTAGTAAGGCTTCTGATACTGTCCCTCACAGCATTCCTCCACACAAATTTTCCAGCTGTGGGATGAGTAGGTTCATGGTGCACTGGTGAAGAACTGGCTGAAGGGCAGAACTCAAAGGGTTGTAGAGACTGGGGCTGCATCTCTCTGGAGACTGATCATCAGTGGTGCCCTCAGGGCTCAATTCTAGGGACTGTCCTATTTACCGACAGTCTGGATGCAGAAGCTGAGTGCAACACTGGCAGGTTTGCTGATGATACCAAATGGGAGCTGCTCTTGATTCTCACAGAGAGCAGCAGATCTTGAGGAGGGTTCTAGATAGATTGGAGCATTGGTGATTGAATAATGAGATTAAATTTAACAAGATAAAGCACCAAATTCTGCCCCTAGGATGGAGTAATGCTGGGCACAAGTGCGAGGGAGAGGAGTGGCTTGAAAGCATCCCTGCAGAAAAGGATCTGGAGGTGCTGGTCAGGAGTATGCTCAGTATGAGTCAGCCCTGTCAGCCAAGAGGGAAAATGAGATACAGCATCACCAGACAATCCAAAGAGTTGATTATCTCACTGTGCTCAGCATTGGTGCAGCCTCAGCATAAATACTGTGTGCAGTTCTAGGACCCACAATTAAAAAAGGATGTGAAAGCCCCTGAATAAAACTTCAGTCTCTTAGTGAAGTCTTCTTTAGTGAAACATGAATTTCCACTGTTTCCATGTTCAGTCCAGTTAGAAACAAAGCCAAAGCCATGTGGGTGAAGATTGTGTTTCAAAGCAAGTAAATATGCCACATACTGGTGCAACAATACCTGTAAAAATAATCTGTAATGCAGACAAGCCTTTTGACAATATTCTTTCCTTAAATGTTTGCCCCATTATGACAGCATTCTAAGCAAGACCTGTGGCTCAATAACCAGACCAGCAGGGAGTAAGCATAGTTGTGTACTTAAGTCAATATTCAGCTTCTTTTCAAGGTTATCTTCCCACAAAATGACAATTATTGTTATTATCTTAGATACAGCAAAATGTACAGCAATCAGCGTATAAATGCACAGCAGACCCAGACTAATTCAGTCTAGAAAAAAGTTTTAGCAAGTCAAACTAAAATTTCTAATAAAAATACAGTTTTGGGAACACCTGTTGCTGTCAAATAAATATAAATGGAAGTAGCAATAGTTTTTAAATATGCAATATAAATATAGAGTATAAAATAAATAGGATTTTTATATGCTATAAATCATGACATTATTACAGCTTATATATAGTATATTGCTTGCAATTATATGATTGTATTTTAATATCATATTTTACTATAATTTATATATAAATCTCTGCATGTATGAGATAAAATTTCTTTGGAAATCTCAGCTGATAGCATAAGCAGTGCTTTTGTTAAAGAGGTGTATAAAACACTAGTCACTGAAGAAATTGACATTCTGAATATTAATAATAACTACTAAGTGAAAAATTCCATCTATTTACCCATAGCATTCTTTCCCTATAAACAAAGAACTCTTCTGTAAATTCAGCCAAAGGATCAAACAGACTGACCAAAGGACTAACCACATATATCCCATATACAGCACACTGAGGTGAAACAAAGGTTGTTCAGAGTTTACCGGCCAAACCCAGGGAAGTGAAATGCAAAGGCATCATTGGGAAAATCCTGTAACTGAGAAGCAGGATTCTTTTGTTGAGGCTGAACTCTGTACTGATATGTTTTCTTGTTACTGCTTCCAAGTTAGTTAAAAGCTTTTTTGGATATGTTGACAGATTAGAGCACTAACAGTAGCATAAATGATCCAGAGAACTTCCTACTTTTTGTCTTGTTCTGTCTGAAAATTATTTTAGTCTCTTTTTAATCCTTTTGCATAGATCTGTTATGCTTCTAACTTGCTTAAGTCAGAAGTAAACTGATCTGCAAATAGTAGGTGATATGGAGACAGCGCAGAAGTTTACCCATCACTGCTATTTGCATGTATTTATTCTTTGTGCTGAGGAAATATGTAGCTGCTCATATTGAATTTTTCAGCCTTCACATGCAGGCTGAGGAGTAGCAGTGGCTGTATCTCAGTCTCTTAAAATAAGACCCATTATGAACCTTATCTCCTATCTGAAAATTCAAGGCTGTCAGGAGTAACAGGAAGACCTCTGTGGCAAATGATCTAAAGCTGAACACACACTATTCAATGATACATGTGTGCCAACACACCTTCAAACAAGAGGCTTCTTACCTCAGCAATTGTTTTGTCAGTAAATCACATTTAATTTGCTTTCACTCAGATCATGCACTGGTTCCTATATAATGAATGCGTTGAAGCTCTGGAATCCAACTTGAATGAAAACATAAACATAGACCCTGAACAAGCTCAAGAAGGCTGATAACATATCTAATGCCCAATCTTCTAAGATTTCATTAAGAGAGTTTTTCATGTAAAAATAAAAGGTGAAACTTGAGAGAAGTTCAGCTATGAGAAATCATTATTTAAAATTTAAAATTATTTGGAAGAGTACTTTCTGGTCTTTCTTTCAAAATCAAGTAAAAGATACAATTTTAGTGAATCTATATTTTAAGTTCTGAACTGGGGTAGCACACCAGAAATAATCTGGAAAAGATGGATTTTATAACTCTGAACTTTGATCATTTGAATGGTCTGTAAAAGACACACAGAAGGCATGTATGTTTATGTGGTCGAATTTCTCCCCTCTGTTTTTCTCTTCAGCATCTATACACAGAGCTGATGGCAAGTCTGTCTTGGATAAATTCCTCTCTACCTCAGAAGATAGGTCCCTTTGGTAGAGTGTTTAGAAGTCTTAATTTTGTTTCAACATGGAATTAAAATTCTACTTGGAGGCCTTAAACTTAAAAAAAAAAAGTTTTTTTTTAAATATTTCTGTTCATGTCTCTAAACATGAAGAATGAGATTGAAATATCCTGCACCATATGTGTAAGTTACCATTAGCAGAATCGTTGGTTATGAAACACAGATCTCTGAGATTCCTCTGGAACTAAGTAATAGATATCTGGGAAAGAGCCACCTCTGATACTAGTTCCCATTTCTTTGTCAGGATTTATCACACAGGGAAATATGATATGAAGGAACAGAATCTATTCTGATGTCAAGTTCGATATTTTCTTATGCTAAAAGTGGACTCTGAAACAATAACTGACAAAGAGAGAGATGAACCAGTTTGATCATCTCACCAGCCTCTAAGGGAGAAATGTGTCAAAGGGCTACAATATGTGCTCCTATTATTAACTTAGGACCCTAATTTTCATTACTTTTCCTGCCTTCAGAGGAAGACTGATGACCAATATTCAGAGGAAGTCCCTATTGCATCAGTATCTTTTATTGTCTAAAAATCTCTGAAAAAATCATCTGGGAATCTTAGCTTCTGAGAAAGAATTGCCTGATAGTCCTGTTTATTTCTGGTTTTGTGAAATTACTCTCACACAAACCTAAATATAATTGTAAAGCAATAGGTTCTAAAGCACCAAGAACATGTCCCATTCAGTTACTTGCATACTTGGATATACATAAATACCCTCATGCAGAAACACACTTTTTCTACTGCTTCCATAGTGATTTTTTTTAACATGCTTAAAAATAAATTATGCAGTGATAGGTCCATTATAGTTATAGAGAAGTGCAGATGTCCCCTTCTAGTTTCCTCTTACTTGCACTTAGTTTTACATGACAACACAACTGAATTCATAGGTATAGATTTTTTTAATAGCTATCTCTAAAAGCAAAGATGGGATTAATCAAAGTGTGAATCTTTCAAATCCAAGTCCTTACAAAGAGGTCACCAATAGTTAGTACTATTAGGTGTGGTAACACCAAACCCATGCAACTTTATTTCTAGGAAATGGTCAAAAGACACCATAAAGATAATATATTATACATTTGTAGTGTACAAATAGATTGATATAAATTAAATCTATGGCATTTACATGGAACTGAGTCCGACTCCTGCATTGCTAAATTTATAAGACTTACTATGCCCAGCTGTGCTAGAAGTATAAATTGATAACATTAGAATTGTGGCTTTTGGGTCTATCAAGGCAACAAGTCTAAAAAATGGCGACACAATGCTCTGTATAGAAGTTTAGTTTTTAAGTAGTAAGAGGGTCAAAACCACGAGAATGATGTTTATTTGTAGTAAAGACATATTACATAGCCATTGATCTATCCTAAAAACAATATAAATAATGCCGGGTCCAATTCTAGACAAAACGCTTCATTTAGCATGTGCATATACTTCTCATTTCCACTAACTTTAAAGTGTTTTTACAGCTATTAATTCTTAATATGTTTTTAATTTTATTGCCTCTGTAAATATTTAGTCAATCAAATAAATATCACGATAAACTACCTATTGTCAAAGAACGTCATCGTGACAATGAAAAATATTAATAGTAAACCCATACATAATTGAAATGGTACAATGGCACTTTCAATGAAAGGATGGCTCAAGTGTATAACAATATTTACTCAGTAACTTGATAACAGAAGTAGAAATATCCAGATATGATAGATATTATTAAAACCAATAATTATTTAACTGCTGCAAAACCTCTTGTGAGGTGAAAAAGAGTTGTAGCCCATATTTAGAGATGGGGAAAATGGTGCATCACAATTTTACGTCTCCATCTTGATGTGCCAAAGCTGAAACACTTGTGCTTTGATCTTAGAGGTGATGAGCTCCTACAGCTCTAATCATGAAACGCAGAATAGTATTTGTAACCACTAAGAACACACTTTTTTTTCAATCCAGATTGAAAGGGTGATTCTTCATCCACTTTTCCCTTTTGAAGATTAGATCTCGGCTTTTGTAGTGAAAGATGCTTTTTGTCATATTGTGTTTGATATCTTATAGTTTCCACTATACTGTGTGGAAGGAGAATTCAGCCTGAAATTCTTTATTTAGTCTTTTGGCAGTCTCTCACTAACAACCTGCTTTTTATGTCTTCCTTTCTATTGTGAAATAATAGTTTACATTTGTATTTAGAGTACTTCAAGCTACAGTCATTGTCATCATAATCCCTTTCAAAATTTCCTCCTATGTCTTCTGAAACTACATTAATACTTGTTTGATCATTATTTCTTATGGGTATGCAGTGGAGGTAGGTGCAGTTTCTCAGTATATTTTATTGTAAATTTTTTACTTCTTTCAGTGCCATGGAAGCACAGGACAGTTTGCTGGACACAGTGATTAAAAAAAAAAAAAAAAAAAAAGAAAAAGGGGCTCTCCACAAGTTTATTTTAATAATAAAGCTATCACATGGGTGTTGTGACTGTTCTAATCTAATTGGCCCATCAATTACACCAGTCCACCCCTTGACACCAAAACCAAATAACTTTTTTGGCAATACTTTGTTTTTCAGAGCTAAGACTTCTTACTCTGAAATAAGGGTTCTGAGGAACTGAGGTACTATATTGAAGATAAAATTGTCTTCTCTAATAATAAGTTGCATCAGCACAGCTCACACATGGCTCCTCTTTCACAGTTTTCTGGTGTAGCTTGCTGATACCGAAATGTTAATAGTTAATACATATAAAATTTTTCTTCTCTTAGTGATGAAATTTTAAAATAACAACAAAACTTGAACAAATATGTTTGTAGAGCAAGAAATCCTTAGAAAAGGATTTACACACACTGTTAAAAATATAAACAGTAGCTTAAGAGAAGTCAATAGTGTACCAAATACCAAACAGAACAGTATCAATGACTGTAGCTTTAAGGTGCCTCTTAAAAATAATGCACTTTGAGAACATCCTTAATGGAACTTGTGATTCCCCTCTGCACTTCCATACAGAATTTCAGTATACTACAAATTTCCTTTTACCCTGCGTGCTGATATCTCTATTTCTAAGAATACACCTGTGACCATTTTTTGTAAAGCATTTAGAGACTTAAATGCCTTAAATACCTTTGCCTAGTCAAAAGAGACAGAAAAGTCCTTTGATGGGATTTCTGAAGAGCAATAGAGACAGACTTAGAAAGAGGCTGACTGAGGATTTACTGAGAGTCAGGAAATGGATTTGAGTTAGCACAATGCTAGGTGTTAGTTAAACTGTCTAATATGGTCCTTTCCTAAAATTGCTGAGAAATATATAGAGGGTTTTTTCATATGAGATTTCAGAACTTCTAATAGATAATGTTAAAAACAAATCTTGCTTCTCCTAGGATCAGTATCTATGGATGTTTGTCATTACAAATGGAAAAACTATTGGAGAAAGACAGTGAAGTAGAAGTAAATGCTATGCAAAATATCCTCTGAGAGGTCTAATGTATCTCACCTAACCTATTTGCACCAGCTCTGTTTGTTTAGATACAGACAGATAAATAATTCATTCTGTAATAATGGCACTTTATTAATTTCCTGTGCAGTTAATTTTGGGACAAGTTAATTTTGCAGTTAATTTTGCATTCTAAAATGTCTTAGTGAGTCTTGTCTATTGCTCTGCAGTAAGACTAGTAATATGTCAGTATCTGGAAATTTGGATGAAGCTTTTTAAATGCTATCTTCGTCTGCTGTAAGTTATTGTGTTGGATTAGCCTTGGCCAGAAACACCATCCATATGTTCAGTTGTCCTCATCCTCACAGGACAGGGGGAGATAACAGGAATGACACAGCTTATGGGCCAAGACAGAAAAGGGAACTCATTCACCAATTACTGTCATGGACAGAACAGACTCTGCTTGGGGAAAATTGATTTAATTAATTTCCAATGAAACGTAGAGTTGTGTGGTGAGAAAGCAATTGCTTCTCCATCTTGCCTTTCAAAGCTGAACTTCACTGCTTCACTCCCAAGTTCTCTCTCCTCTAAGCCTCCTCTGTCTGAATCTCTATGAACAGCACAGTGGGAAGGGGAATGGCAGCTGGGGTCAGTCTGGGAGAGTTCCTCTAAGATCCTGTTGCTCCCTCCTCACCCCTTTCCCCTGCTCCAGACTGGGCTCTTCATTTGGGTAATATCGAGCTGCTCTGGTGTGGGGTCCATCATACACCGCAGCTTGATATCTGCGTCGCCGTGGTCCTCCATGACCCTCCATGAGGGCAAACCTGTACTCCTGTGCCTGGAGCACCTCCTTCCCCTCCTCCTTCTCTCACTTTTATGTCTACAGGGCTGTTTTCTCACACTTTCTTCCTCCCCCCTCACATTTTTCCAGTGGTGCCACCATCTTGACAGAGGGGCTCAATCGTGTTCCCCAGTGGGTGTCCTCCTCACAAAGGCCACCTCAGCACCTTCCCCTTGCCAAAGCATTGTCATTTACTCCCAACACTCTTATCCAGAGAAAATCCTCAGATGATTAGCTAGCAGTAATAAAATGGACTAAAAGTCTTTTTTTGGTTTGTTTTTATTGTTGTTTTGCATTTTGGTTTTTGAATTTTGTTGTTTATTTGTTTATTTGTAGGGTTGGTTTTTTTGGCGGGGACATCATTCCTTTCATGAATTAGCAACAAATAATAAGATGAGGTTTTCACTCATCTGAATTTTGCCAATGCTCGATGTATAGTTTTTTGGCCATTAATGACACAACTTTCTTTCCTTTAGATAGGGCTGTGTTGTTATGTACAAAAGTTGCATGCTTTTAAGTAATAAGACAGTATTTTTTGTGAATAATGGGAAGGCTTGAGTTTTTACAACACTATTATTCTTTTCCCCCTCTGAAGGTATGTTAGCAAAGCTAACAATAATGTATATATATTACATATATATAAAAATTCATATATTTGGAAATATAGAGGACTCATGCAGATTGTTTACATACCCAAAAACTTCCCATTTTCCTTCTAGTTGGTCTAATAAAAATATTTTCTCCTTCTTATAAATACATCTTGTTTCTTTTTTTAGAACCCTGTGATGGTGTACCTGACATACTAATTCATTCTGCTTTATTTCTCTGCCCTGTCTCTGTATAGATGTGTTCAGTTGACCTTGGCTGGACACCAGGTGCCCACTGAGCTGCTCTATCACTCCCCCTCTCTGCTGGACACAGGAGAAAAAATAAGGTGGAAAACAACTCATAAGCTGAGGTAAGGCAGTTTACTGAAGTAAAAGCAAAAGTTTGTGTGCACACAAGCAAAGAGAAAAAAAATGTAGGGTTTTTTCTCTACTTCCAATAAGCAAACAATGCCTGGCCACTTCCAGGGAAGCAGGGCTACAGCACGTGTAGCTCCAGAAGGAAAACATTGTAAATATTGAATTCGACTCCTTTGTCTTAGCTTTTATATCTGAGCAGATGTCTTAGGGTATGGGATATCCCTTTGGTTAATATGGGCCAGCTATCCTAGATATGTCCCTTCCCAGGATCTTGCCCACCCCCAGCCTAATGCTGGGGGAATGTTGGGGAGGCAGCACTGATGCTGTGCCAGCCCTGCTCAGAAGCAGCCAAAGGTGTATTATCAACGCCTTCCCAGCTACCAATGCAAGGCACAGCATGGTGAGGGCTGCTGTGGGAAAATGAACTCCATCTCAGCCAGATCAACTACAACAGGATACAGGTTGCAAAAACCCCCTTACTGGACTATCCTCTCAGCATGACACTGAACTGTGCCTTGAGGATGGACTAACCGCAGATGCCCTGTGCTGCCCAGTGCAAGAGCAACTCACTGATGAGCATCCAGCTCTGGCACAGATCTGCTGTCAGAGCTTGTTAAAGCATTCTCACGATCCGCTATATGGTAATTTTCACATAACAATAGAAAACAGATGTTTTGAATAGATGATGAAATTTCAATTCCGAAGTAAATAAGTGCAACGTTTTCAACTTCATTTAAGTGTGGTGCTGTGAATGCCTTTATCTCATCTAGTGTCTATGTCTAAAAGCTAGAAAAAAATTCTTATTGGCTGACAATATTATCTGAAAGTATCCCTTGTCCTTGCAGACCCATATTTTTTATTTCTGTCCCAATCTGTACTGCCCACTTTAACCCTATAGTTTATGCAAACATAAAAGCAATTGTGTGGAAAAACTGCCTGAGTCAAAAAATTGCCAACTACATACATACATTGTCTAATTTTCAGCTCATTGTTTTAGTTTACACTTTATAGTCAAAAGAAAGAAACAGGCATCCCTGTAAGGTGATCTATCTTACCTTGAGGCTCCTATTTTGCCTCAGTATAAAGGGATCTAGCTTTAACTTTGACAAGTAACTTTTACACAACTGAAGCTGGATGAATTGTACTACATGATGCATGAATGTAGCTTTAAGACTTGAAAATTAATCTGAGCTTTGCTGTAGAAACAGTTGGTATATTGCTTATTCATCTTTAATTCATTCTGAAATTGACTTGTAAGATCTATTAAAAATCCCACAATAATTAAAACTTTTGATTGTTGGAAAACCATATTTGCATGGGTCATAAATTATTGTAAGTTTTTAAGCCTTATATGGCTGTCGTTTCTATTTGGATGTGGAGGGTTTTTTCTTCCGTTATCTGATGCAAGTGCATGGGCTGCATCCTGTAAAGAAAGGAGGAGATAGTTCTGTTTTCTTGGAAATTTGCATTTGAACACTGGCCACAATACAAGTAAATGCACATTCACCAGAGGCACAGTTCATGGAGTGATGAGGACACAGCCTCAGAGGGAATGATTGTTTCACAACGAGGAGCTCATGCATTTAAAATCGCTCAGCACCTGGGCTTGAAATGAGTCCATGCTCCTGTTGCTTAATGCTGTCGCACAGTAGTTTTGGCACCAAGACTGACAGCTTGAAGGGTTATTCACAAAATCATATAGCATGTTAAATTCTGGTAATGTATTTTTTTCCCTTCCCTGGCAAGATTACAAGAAAAAAATTGGCTGGATCTGTATAGATGTGCATCTGGCTAAAGGGCAAAGTCTGGCTATCAGTTTTATCACTTTTAATCTATAGATTTGGGATTTGCACTTTACTTAGTCAAACTTAAACTTCAAATCGCATTTTTGCCTTAAGAAAATAATTCATTTTCCACCTAAGGGAAGAATGCATGTGCACATGATTTTCAGACATTGTCTTGATTAAGTTTTGACTGCTTTGATGGTATTGAGAATCTAAAATTTTTTACAAATATGAAAGCCGAGAGCTATCTGCAAATACAGATGCTTTCTTATGAGTGCACATAGAACGTCAGACTGAGCGTCTTATTAGACAAGTACCTTTTTGCTATAAATTATTTGTTGTGGATACAGAGGGTAAGTATAATTAACCAGGCCCTCAGATACTGTCCTGTCTTTAACTTGAGGCCTTCCTTGACCATTTGATATTGCAAAAGAACAGGGAAAAGTTTTAGTGTGGTAGGGTGAGTCAGATGGGTGCAGTATTAACCAAAAGAATTCTGGCACAAAGTCTGATCTTGCTTGGAACTGCCCTACTACTACAATTGCCATGTTCTTTCACTTCTGTGTGGGCAGACACCATTGATCCCTGTCAGAAACAGGATACTAGGAAAAGTGGACAGTTAGTTTGGCTAATAAGGAATTTTTAAAAAATATACAGACAATAATAGCAGAATGGTAGAATAGTCACAGAATCACAGAACACTATGGGCTAGGTGATACTTCAGGCAATCTCTAGTTCAACATCAAACCTTCTTTACGTATGAGGTCAGACTGGTTTACTTGAGGCTTTATCCCATTGGGTCTTGAAAAACACCAAGGTTAAAAACTGCAGTCTCTCTGGGAAACTGTTCCACCCCTTTATTGTTTTCTGCTTAGAACCAGTATGTCATATTTAAATTATGTCATCTACTTAATTTATGTACATTATTCTTTGTCCTCCCACACTGCACCACCATGAAGAACCTGGTTCTACCTTCTTGCTCATGAAGCTGAACTTTCTTCATTGAGGTTTTCCTTGTCCTTGACAGGGGTAAGGGGAGATTGCAGTGACAAGCTGGCCTCAGTATTCTACGTGTGGTCTAATAGGTAATATATAGAGGGGAACAATCACTTCTCTTGAACTACTGGCCATGCTTTTGTTCACAGAGCTTAGGTTCATGTTGCCCATCTCGCTGCCAGAGCACACTGGTGGCTCCCACTGAGCACATGGTCCACGGAGGTCCCCATGTCCTTTTCACAAGAGTTACTCCCCAGCTGCTCAGTCCCTGACCTGCAATCAGCACTTCCTTCTAGGGGCAGGAGTTTGCAACTGTCCCTGTTGATTTTCCTAAGGCTGGTCCATTCCTGCAGCCTGTGCCTAGTGCCCTCCTACAGCAGCACTATCGCTGAGCATGTCAATTTGGTGACATCTGCAAACTCTGTGAGAACTCACTCTTGCATCCCCTGCAGACCACAGGTAAAGATGTTAACAGGACAGATTGGAGCATAGACATGCAGAACTCCTTTTGTTACCAGCATCCTGGTAATAGAAAACAGCCCCAATGAGAAGAGACTGCCCCATAGAGCAAAGATGCCAGTGCTACAGTTTTGACTAGAGTTTTGATGAATCAAACATTTGAGAAACCCTCAAAAGGGAAAATGGGGTAAGGCTGTATATTTGTACTATGGCATTGTACTGTAATGCATATAAAATGCAGCCACTTTGTGTTGCAAGTGACAAACAAAGAGTCACCAAATTAAGACACCTTTCACAACTTCTGCATTACATTTATTCTTTTCTGTCCATAAATAAATGTGGGATATTTATTTCACTTAGAGGTATAAATAACATCTGGGGGGGGTTTTTCCATTTTTGGGAGGTTTTGAAAACAACAGAAAACATGAAAGAAATATTAACAAAACAATATTTTTTCTTTATTTGGAGAACACTTTCTAAACATCTGGAATGTCTAATATACAAGAAGCTGGATTTTATTTGGCTAAACATAGACCTGTATGTAGCATGGTAGTGCTGGTTTTGAGTAGATAATATGATTTTATAAAATCTGGATTCTTACATTGATGAAATAAATACTAAAAGTTATACATTAATGAAAGACACAAGATATATGCTTAAAAATCACAAAAATAGAAGTGACTGTTTAACTATTTATTGTTGTTATTATTTATTATTTATTTTTGTAAACTTCTTGTGGGCCAGAAAAATGTCTCAGCATTTTTCAGTATTCTGTATTCAATTATTAAAATATTTTTATTCAAGAAACCACAGATCTAAAAAATACTGTACTCTGTGAAATTACGAATTGTTTTAACAGACAGAAAGCTGAGCATATTGCAAAGCTCTTATCTCAAATTATGATTAGAACGGAAGCAAAATAATGTTATTGAGATATAAGTCCTTGATATCTCACTTTGTTGTTATTTAGGAGGCAGGAGTCCTGTTTTTTGGAGGTCCTGTGCAGGATGAATAGTGTTTTGCTGGATTCTTGATAGTTATCTAGGCTTTGGTCTCTCAGTTTTGAGGTCAGAGCATAAACACATTTGCATTATAAAAAGAAAGAAAACTTGTTTGGAATCCCAATATATATTTCATCTGGTTTAAAGCCTTAATCCTGGATTCTGAGTGCTGTGTGGTTTTAAGAGTATTAGTACAGATTTGTACAAAATGGCTTGATACTGCATATGTAAGCACTTTCTACCAACAACAGAAAGTTAAATAAAAAGAGAAATAAACCTAGATCAGGGTTAACAGGGTCTAACTACTGAAGCCCTGGGCAGACCAGATGGCTGTGTGAAACAACTGTATTGCTTTCTTGCTGTTGTTCTGGATACAGCTTTTCAATCAAAGATCTTTTATCTCTATTTTTAATGCAGAGAATACAAAAAGAATCCATGGAAAAGTCTAGTTTGAAAGCTTTTTAGTTTTTTTTGTTAGTTTGGGTTCTTTTCTTGCGGGGGGAAGGGTGCAGTATGTTAACAGGTTTGTTTGCTGTTTGTTCTCATTGCATTTTAACACTCCCTAATAGTTGATTCACCCTGGGCACCAGACACTCTCTTACTTTTGTCCTTAGAGCCTCCTTCTGCTACATGCCTGTTTCAGGGAAGATGGGAATGGTTGGAACAGCAACTGGCCAAAATTCAGGTACTCTATTTTGTGTAATAAAACCTACATAATGATATTTCTATATTTTGATTTGAACCAAATCATGTAGAAACCAAATTTGTTAAATTTTGCATGAACAGAAATCCTGAAGAAGAACAAAAGGCATTTTTCCCTACGTCCATCTGTTCCCATCAAGTGAAATAAATAAGCTTGGACCTGCACCTGCTAAGAGAATATTACACTCTTGGTGGGATCAAAAGGCTGGGGAATGAGTTGGCTCAGGAGTTGAGACATCTTAGAATCTTTGGCCAAAGCCAATCTTCCCAGTGGGGCTTCCTATGGTCACATGCCACTGATCTCCACCAGCTGCTACACTGGAATTAACATTCTTGTCAAGTTGACTGCTGCTGTTAGCCACGTGAAATTGTCACAACTGTGCCTTTCAGCATCTCCATGCCAAAAAACCTGGAAAATCCAAGAGCCCAGACTTGAGCATAAAACTCTTAAGACTGCTAAGCTCAGACCACAAAGCCAAATGTTGACCCCCGTTTAGAGGTGGAGCTCAGCAACTGGGATCAGAGTCTGAAAACCTTCTCACAGCAAACTGCCCTAGCACCATGGATAATGGGAGCTCGTACACAGTGGGAAAACAAATCTTATCTAAAATACTGTTTAGAGCCTTGTATTGTCAGTCATTAACAGCAGATGAGAATTTTGTCAGATTTTCATCAGTCTTGTACTTGATTTCACTGCAATTCCTTGATTTCAAGACCTTTCAAGTAATATTTTAGGTAGGATAAAGAGGTGTTTTCTGGTGAAGCTGAATTTTACTGGAAAAATTTTGGAATAGACTAGATTTGTTCTTTATTTATTTATAAATTATAGCAAAAGGGTGACTTTCTGCATCTGTATACTAGGTGAAATCCAATGTCCTTCAGTTTTCATATTTCACCTCACTTCATAAGGCATTTGATGCTCCCAAATTTGAGTTGTTATAACAAAAAGTTTGGACAGCAGGGTTTCTAAATCTTAGGAAAATACTGAACAGAAGTTGCTGTAGTCCCTCAGGATGTTGGAACTATGACCCATTCCAAGAGCTCAATATTGTTAAAAATTAAAACAAAACAAAAAAATTACCTGTTAGGAAATATTGAAACTGAAATCAGGAATTAAAATGAGAGCACAATTATGTCACTATTTCAACCTGTTGTTGACATCTTAAATACTCTGTATATTTTTGTGTTGCAATCCCAGGAGAGCCATAGAAGACTGTAAAAAGTTTAGAAAGAAACACAAATGATCAAATATATGGAGCGGGGGGAAAATCTCTTTAATTTCCAAAATACAGGGAAGGGAGAAGTAACAAATGTTTATATAATACTGGGTTTTATTGAAAGGATAAAAAGGTTCCAAGGGCTTATTTCCGCAGCAGAATAGGAACAAAGGAGTAAAAATCCCCAAGCTAGTTGAAGCTGGGTCCAAAACAGACATTTGAGTCAGAATTTGCAACTAGAGGATGCTGTGAGTTCTCAAAGTTGCTGCAGCAACTAATGAAACTTAGCTTTGAAAATCTATGGAAGGTTTTGAGAGACTGCAGAGCAGAGTGAGCCAGGGTGCTGTAGCCATGGGAATCGCCATTGGATCCAACCATCCAGCCAGGAGCAGGGCAGCTGGGGGCCCTGGAGCAGCACCAGATATCAGGCTCTGCCATGGGGATGGGCACAGGCCAAGACTGGGACAAGACTAAAACCCACAGCCAGGCAGGGTAGGGGTGTTGGGAGCTGAAGACTGGCCCTATTGGGGCATTGCTGGAGCAGGGCATCTGGAAGATGGAAAATAAAAGTTCTGGAGATATTTTAAGGTGTGGATCCCTGAGACTTCCACTCTAGCTCTCCACTATGAGGATATAGCAGACTATTAAATACAGGTCTCCTGCATGCCTTAATTTCTGAACTGTGATGTAAAAGTGATAAGAACCCACGCCATTTTGTTTCTTGAACAAATGCTGACAAGGTCAAACCCCTCCCAAAAAAAGATTAATGGTGATTTGGGATTACTTTTACCAGTATTTTTCATTTAAGAAACGCATTTAAAAAAGCAGACCTTTCTCTGTTCTATATGCCACCACAGAGGAAAATAAAAAATTGTACCCATTAAATTAACTTATTTTCAATGTGAAGAAGACAGTGGTATCTTGAACATACTGAGGATTTTAAAATAAACTTCTTTATTTACTTTTAGGAACAGACACCAAAATTTTACATGAACTACATAAACTGAGCCATAGTGCCATGATAATCCAAGCAACCATGAAATAAGATTTATCTTTGTGAAATCCTCTAGTATGCTGACCTAAACATTCATAATGCAAGAACAATTCTTTACGTTTGGTCTAGTCTCTGTTTCGCTTAGGAAGCAAGACAGAATTTAACAGATCTGTGATAAAATGCAGGTTTCACAAGTTCTCCTCCTTAGTACCAAGGGTTGCTACAGGACAGACAATGTAATTTTCAGACCTAGAATCTGATAACACCAAAAGTCTTTCATAGTTCCCTTAAGAACAAACTGTTAAAACCACTGTGAGTCTGTATATGTTATAGTTTCTGACCTTTTGTATTGTTTTTATCTGTGGACTGCATCATCTATGGAGTCTTTACTTACAGTCACCCATTTTCCCACATCCTTAGTTTTTAAAAACATGACTTTCATTAATACTTTTAATAAAAGCTCCCAGATAATCTGTCTCAGGAGTTCACTTTTATTTTATGAATGGTGAACAAGATCAACGTATAGATTATAAACAATGGTGTTTTTCATTTTGAAGAAATATGGGATTTTAATTGCATTGTAGAGAAGAAACTTAGTATTTCCTGTCATCTGCTCCAAATATTTAATTCTATTGTTCTTCTGAAAGGTCATATATAGAATGTCACATCTGCAAGGACACCCGTGACCCCTCTTGGCATACAAGCTTCTGCAAAATGGAAGCAGGAAGACTGAAGAATGCTTCCCTTAGTATCCAAAATAGATTATTAAAACTT
This sequence comes from Entomyzon cyanotis, assembly GCA_024500445.1. NCBI lineage: Eukaryota > Metazoa > Chordata > Aves > Passeriformes > Meliphagidae > Entomyzon > Entomyzon cyanotis. The sequence continues at coordinate 56,535,533 of JAKEPQ010001016.1, read as the reverse complement.
ACCCCAACAGCTGAGCTCCCCAAGGCATCAGTGTTATGTATACATATGCAGAAAAGATTTAGCATTTAAAAATATCAGGAAGCATTTCCAAATCAGTCCCAAATGACTCTTACAGCTTCTTTCCTTTGTTCATTGCTGGTTTGTTGGATTTTATGGTTTGGAGTTGGGGGGTTGCCTTTAATTATTAATATTTTTACTTTTTATAATTCATCAGAAAGAAAAGAAAGATTATTTCTCTGAATGTCAGTTGCCCTGGGAACTTTCTCTGATGAAAGAAACTCTATTTTATGCATATCTCATCTTTACATTCCCCTTGTTTGTGAATACTAATACTAATGGCATTCCTTAACTCTGGAGCTTATTGAGGAAAAAAAACAGCAGGGGAATATCTTTAGGGAATACTGATATTTAACTACTTCCTTTTTCTTAAATAAGTTTCAAAACAAATATCAAACAAAATAAGGAAACTTTTCACCAAATTAAAAAAAAATAGTAAAAATGGGAGCCTGGAAGCAACATAGAATTTTCTTTTATGTTCACTAGGTTTTGAGAAATGTATTTCAAATTCCTCAACCTAACCTTTTCTCTGTGAGTCTTGCTGCTGGTCAGACTGTATCTTTTCTCACTTATCATAAACATTCAATTCCCTGCAATGCAATTAAAACCCCATCTTTCTTCAAACTGATTAAATCTTGAAACATCTGTGAGGGAAGAAAAGAAGGTATAAACATTCTCTTTTTCTTTACACAGATGGGAGGCACAGACCAACAGAATGCAAAATACTCAAGTGGTTGCTAAATGTTAAGTCCTTTTCAAATGAAAAAATGTGGGTTTGTGTTTTGCTGCTCTGAGTTCTGAGGGATTAGATTAAGATCACTGATAAAGTCACTGTTAAAACGCCAGTTTTTGGACTTCTAAGACCAGAGTGGAACATCCTACATACATTTAAAAAGATACAAGATGACTGAGATGAGCTGCAATAAATGTGGCCAGATATTTTCTGGGAAAGAGAAAAGGAGTTTCTGATCACTTATGAAAAAGGTTTTCATAATCATTTGAGCTGCAAATTAAGAAGGCTAGATTTACGTTTCAAGCAAAATTAAAGATCAGTTATGAAAGAACATACGGAAATAGACTTTTAAACATTTTTTCCTTTGTACTAGTATGAATCACAGACCTAAAATTGAGTTAAGTCTAGCAGTCACAACAAGATACTCTGACTTTTCATGAAGATTTTATATCAAATTTAAAAAATAGTTATATGTTTGTGGGTGTGCCTGTCTCTAAAATGATGGAAATACCAGTTAAAAATCACTTGTGTTTTACCAGAGAGCTATGGAAGTTTGACATCACGTGCTTTTAAATTTCCATACAAATGAGGCCTTGCACTCCTAGGTGAAAGATTCTGTCTAAGAGTCTTGTTACATACTCTTAACACTCCAAACTTGCCTGGAAGAACAGAGTTTTTTAAATCTTGGGGGTTTGTTTTGTTAATTTCTAAAATGATTATGTAAGTTTTTTTCTGTTATTACACATGCTGAGGAAGCAGTATTGGAAGAAGGAAAAAAATACTCCCTATCTCTTGCAGATTGAAATGTATCTTGAACATCATAAGTAATTACTGTGACAGGACTTTACATTTTTCAGTCTGTGAGATTCTTTAAGTTTTTTGCTAAGAAAAAGAAACTTGCCTCCATGGAACTTACAAAAATGATGTCCTATATTTATTTTTTCTCTTACCCTTAACTAGATGTGCTTGTTCATTGATGCACATCTCATATTCTTTGGATTAAGAAAAGGCATGGGCTCTTGTACATGCCTATAGAATTTGGTCATGAAATTCCTGGTGCCCTTCTGAGATCCATGTTCCTGATGTCATTGAAATATGTAAGAGACAATTACTGCTGTCTACAAAAATTGTAACTGCACACATTTTAGTAATATTCTTTCTTGTTAAAAAAGAGAGAATTGCTGTAGTGACACACCTCCATGGCTGTAGAATAGCCAAAATTATATGATTTAATGTAAGGCTTTGTGAATAATCTTTCTACCTTTTTCTGTATTTCAAATAGAAGCAGCTGGAGCAATAACTTCATCACATTAGATCTTTACAGAAGCAGAGTTTTCTTTCATCCAGATGTCTTAATTTCAGGGAACCAATACAAATTTCCCTCTAAACTACATTTTTTGTTCTCAGTGTGGTCTTGATGCAAACTATATGTCAGACTTTTCTCGGAGATTACATGCTTTTAGATTTTTTTCACATATCTCTGTGTCCAGAGGCTAAAAAGCTCTCTGCTTTTTGGTGCATATGGTTTTTTCATTGTGACAACAAAAGGAAACACGTAGAGCTGATTTAAATAACAATGTTGTAGTTTTAATTTAACTCTAGATAAAACAAAGAGAAGAGATCCACTATTTGTATCTCTGTCACAGAAGAACTGTCTTCTGCAGAGTGCATATGTCCCACTTGAAAGTTTGCTAGGATTCTGTTTTAAGATATTTTTCCACATAAATGACGTTTGTGTTTGCAAGAGATGTGGAACAAGAGAGCAAGGAGTTGCTATGTGTTTAAATGAAACTTACTTACACTCATAGAAAAAATCAACATGCTCCTTTAAAGTGATCAGGGTAAATTTTTTCTTAAGAAGTGTCAGCATTAAAGGGAGAAACTGCTATATGGGTAGCTCATTTCCATTCAGGATTGTAAAACGCAATTTTCTTCCTATTTAGTTTTTGATAAAACTGACTCCTGATCAATGTTTCAATGCTAAATAAATTTTGCATGAGAGATTAGTCTACTTTTAATATCTTTTTCTAATATTAAAAGACTGAGATCAGACAATAGTCATAATTATGCATTAGCCATATCTATTCTCTTGATTTTACTGCAGAGATGTTATTTAAACTTCCTTATGAAGAGGAAAAGAAGTAACTCCTTCTAAAATAAAACCTGGAAGTGGTTCTGGGAATAGCTTTTCTGACTGATAGCTTCCAAAAGGCTGAAGGGTTAAGACAACCATCGGCTTGTTGCCATGTGCTCTACACAACACTTTCTGCGTGTGCTCTTGATCCACAAATCCTTGAACACACCATAATGCCAGGGCATGCAACACACTTCAGGCCATAAGAATTCAGCTCTGACAGGCATCAACAAAGCCTTCACACCGCTAGTTACATTTTCAACAGGAAAAATCTTAAGCTCACGAAAACAGGAAATATGTCTTTTGTTCAAAGGATTACCACGTAGGAATAAAAGTCAAGTCCGTGTCAAATTCTGCTTGTTGTGGATGCAGCTAGTTTGTTCTAGGGCAGCCTTGAAGAACATGAGTGTGAATTACCCTCTAAAAGCAATCTGGAGATAAAAGATAACTGCATGGGACAAATATGTTAACCAGCCAAAGTATGTGGCTAGAGCACAGGCATCAGCAGGGTAGCAGGGAAGTCCCCTGGGGACCAAATCACAATGCATTCCCATGTCTATGATAATAATGTAAATATACTTATTAGCAAGTTGTTGCAGATGACAGTCTTTGGTGGGATAATAAATGGCAAAAAAGAAGTTACTTCTGCACATTTGTCATAATCTGCGTGGATGATCAGAGCAGGCACAATTCATCAAGCCTGACTATAGCCTAAGTATGGTTAATCTCTGTTTTGTTTTAACCCAGCCGGCAAGTCAGCACCAAGCAGCCACTTGCTCACTCGCCCCTGGTGGGATGTGGGAGAGAATTGGAAGGACAGAAGTGATAAAATTCGTGCATGGCCAGCCTCACTGAAGGGGTGGGGTGAGAGGCAGAGAAGGGTTTGTCACTGTGTAAGCACTGCTCTGCAACAAAGAAAACATTTCTGCATTATGAACACTGTTTTCAGCACAAATCCTAAACGACCCCATTCCAGCTACTGTTAAGAAAATTAACTCTCTCCCAGCCAACATATGCACAATCTCCCCCTCTGAGATTAATTAATTGGTCTCCTACTCTGAACCATTCTCTGGAGGATACTATCATACTAACTCCTCTACCAACTCTGAGGGACTCTAGGGAAATTAGCCTTTATAGACAAAAATTAACCTTTGGAAATACATTCCCCTTCCCTGGTCTGACAAATATCTACATATCTAGGATGTGAATAATGCATATGCTTGTAGAGTGTCTTGTGAAATACCACTTGGGGAAAAAAAAAAAAAAAGACTGTTGACTGCTGCTGAACACAAAATATGCCTGTTTTGGAATAAGTGAGAAGCAGAGCTACTCTTCAGTCTAAGGCATAACTATGAAAGGTCTAAAAAAAACCTGTCATTGATTCACCCTTACTACTGGTACTTGGAAAAAGTCTGTTTGCTTATTTTTGAGGTCCTAGATTTGAAAATTTGATTAGTGTTGCTTTAGGGTTTTTTGCCTATCAGATAAGTAAAGCATGTAATTTAACACTACATATTCCCAACCAGCGTGAACTTTGTCACTATAAAACCTGTTTGTCAGAGATCCTATCTCTTTAAGACAATGAACAAGCATTGCTTTTCCAGATAAAACAAGAGTCATCATATTTTGGATCTGTGGCTCGTAGATGCAGCATCCCAAGATTATTACACGGAACAAAAAAGCGTTTTTGGATAGAACATTCCAAAATAATTTCAGAATTTACTTTTTTCTTAACAGATCTAAGATCATTAAACTGTGAATCTTTTTGAAACAAGCCAATGCAGATTCCAAGATACTTTCCTAGATTCTTTGCAATTAGAGTGTGATGGATGTTCTATCAATAATTTTAAAACCTTTGACAATGGCAAATTAAGGGGCAAAAATTACTAAACACTGCACAGAGTGATGTCAATACCAAAATGTGAGGAAGTGAAGTCCTTTTTACTCACTGATATATTTGCATAAATTGTAGCTTTCCTAAACTGAACAGGTAGGCCCTGAACCAAAATAAAAGAAATAAAATATGTGGTCCTTTAATGCACAAAGTAACATAACATGCCACTTGCAAATGAAGTCACTTTTCTTTAAGCTCATTTCTCCAAGGTATCTCACTTGAAATCATATCTGTCTGGAATTTTTCAGATACAGACATCACTAATTTATCTGCTTCACATATGCAGACATTTCCCAAGAGAAATAAGAAAAGGACAACATATAGGCAAATGCACACAAATCCTTTTTCCATTATTTTATTGCTTATAAAAATAATTATTTAAATATCCTTATTTCAAGATAAAATTTCTAAGTATATTTGAAATACTAAGTAAAAATGGGACGTACTTTGTCCTTCTTTAATAGAAATGACACACATGAATTTATTAAGTAGGAGGAGTACGTTTGTGCTCTACATCATAATACAATCCAGACATATGGATTGTGCCTTTGTGATCTCCAAGCGTCTGTTGCTTCACAAACTGTCCTCTCCAGATTACACAGGCATTTCTGAAAAGTTTAAAAAAAGAACAGATTTCATCTACTGATCATTCTGAACATAAGTAATAATGTAGTTTTACATTATTTAAACATAATATCCAAAATAGAAGAGCATGTCTGCAGATGGATAACAATAATTATAAAGGGAGAGAAAGACTGTTAGAGTAATAAGTAAGTTTTGGTTTTATGATCATCTTGTCTAGATTCTAAATTACCTAAATATGAGTTCTTTGATGCACAGTAAGCCTTAAAGCTAAATATGAGTTTAAATGCCTAAGCCTGGGGTTTTGACTTTTGAAATGCTGATCCTGGATACTTGAGTAAAACTTTCAGATATGCTGTTATAAGGTATTGACTAAAAGTTTCAAATATTATTGTCTAGTATTTTTCAAACATGCTAATAATTGTCTTTTCTCTCTATAGATTTTCTCCCATTGAACCAGGGTACATAATTTAGAGACTCAGTATTACAGATTTGATACCTGTGCTAAATTGGTCTAATTATGCAGCCCTTGATTTCACCAGCGTACAAAAATGCAGAGCAAGCAAACAGCATCAGATTCTCTCTGCTAATCTCCACCCTACAACTGGAGGTTTCACATGATTACGAAATTGGTAGTCAGAAGAGTTGGCAGATAATGTCTTATACGGAATCCTCATAGCTTTCTCCTATATCTTTTATTTTCCCTTTATAATCCTGACATAGGAAAGCTCTTGTAATTTTTGAAAATCAGGTATCCTTACAGGCATCTAATTTAAAACTTCCATTTATACAGGTCAAATTATAACATCTTAGTACCTTCATATTCCAGTACACTCAGTCAGAAGTAGAACAAGAAAAGTGCAGCCTGTGTAATGCCACTTTGTTTATGTTAGAGGAGATGATACAGGAGCTAGGCACTTACTTTACAATATGAAATGACAAGTAAATGCAAATTCAATTCACTTTTCTGGCAGCTGTATGTTTTGTATTGCTATAGAGATTCATTCTTGTCCATCTGAAAGCCCAATCCTGTAAAAAGTTACTCGCTTTAATCATAGAATCATAGAATGTGCTGAGTTGGAAGGGACCTTCAAGAGCCATGGAGTCCAATTCTTGGAACCTGCATAGGGCACCCCAAGAGTCACACCCTATGCCTGAGACCATTGTCCAAACCCTTCTTGAACTCTCAGGCTTGGTGCTGTGACCATTTCATGGGGAGCCTGTTCCAGTGCCCAGCCACCCTCTGGGTGAAGAACCTTTTCCTGATATCCAACCTAAACGTCCCCTGGCTCAGAGGGGAGGGGTAATTCATCCCATTTAGTAAGGATCAGGGGTATTCACCAGCTCACATGTTCCTGTAAAGCAACTCTCTTTTTTTTTTTTTTTTTTCATCTACTACCTTCTACATCAGTTTAACAAAGCAAAATTTAATTTTGAAGAGGAAAACCAAAATCTGTGAATCAGAAAACAAAATGGCTTCCCACTATAATTTTCAGTATCTAAACCAGATTCATGTAACTTGCAATCAATGTAGTGCCATGACTTAATGTACCATTAAAAAATAATTCACATTCAACAAAAATCACCTCTGTACAACTGTGCCTTCAATTTCATAAAACAAGCCAGAGACACAGCATGAGGTTAAACATATCTAAATGTCAGTAAATTACATACATAATTAAACACAGATTTGACTTCAATTACTCCTATTTTTTAAGATGAAGAATACTCAAGAGAAAGTAATATCCATAAACAGGAAAATAGGAAAAAATAAACCCCACAGTCCAAAGAGCAGGTTTTCTAAGTTCAAGACCTTCCCCCTCAGATACAAACATGTAGGAAATTCTGAGCTAGGCTGTATCATTCAGTCTTTTTGTGGCATTGTCTCTTTCAAGAGCCTCATGCTTATAACACAGTCTAAGTGAACCATAATCTTCGATACATCATGGTGCTTGCTCTCTATAACCATCCTATACTTAAAATGGTTACGGTATTTTCTCAATTTAGTAAAACATATTAAGATTATTATTAAAAAGCCAAGGAAAAAGTAATATATAAGTCTTTAGGAGCTGATTGATTTGCCTTAAGGTTAGATTTTAGTTTGTGCAAAAATCAAAAATTACTGAATTGGGGATGCAAAGCATTTTGAGGAATACTGAGCCACTATTAGCCAAACTTCCCCTTAATCTCTGTGGGCTCAGTCATAGCATATTTCCACTTTGCAATGTGCTTTACTGTCTGTGTTTTTATGCTGACATACATAGCTGCTTTGAAATAGAAACTCCTATATTGGTCCTTGCATAGAGAAAGAAATTAACTTCTTTCAGGTCTCAGATTTCAAGACTTTTACTATTCAGATCTGTATATTGATGTCATCTGAATTTTCTTCCCTTTCTACTTTTCTGTATACATTTTTTGTATATAGCTGTCTGTTTTGGCTGTCTTTTCAAGATTATGAAGCTATAATATCCCCTGAAGAAGAATTTAAAATCCTGATTAAGACAGCATAATTAAAACTAAAGACTTCATTGCGAATGCAATGGGTTTGATTTTAATGGGACTACTTACAGAGTAGAACGACTTCCTAAGTTGTGTGGTGTGTTACACCATACATTGTTGGACTGAAGTTGATGAAGTTATGCAGGAAGTAAAGGAAAACTTTTAAATCAAGATAATCAAATTTTTGATCATCATTAAGAAAACCTGGCATCTGACAAATATTCTTAGCCAGTCAAAGCACTGGCAAAGGGAGGCTCAAAAAGGCTCAAAGGGAGGCTTTGAAGTGCAGTATTATGCTATCCACATGTGTTAACTTATTTTTGAAATCCCTGATTTGGTTTTTATGCTGAAGTAAAAATTATCTGCACCATCTGGCAGGACAAAGATGATGCTTGGACTGTAACTTCCAGAATTTGTCATTGCAGCAAACAGTTTAAGAAGATGCATAAGAAGTACACACAGAACAGTGGTGCAAGCTTTCCACTCTGTAATCACTTCATATTTTCTGCAAAAAGTCTTAACCTTCCAGAGGATGTTTCCTCTTCCATAAATATTGCTGACACAGCAGAAAACAGCTGGGATTTTCTGTAAATATAAAACTCAGACAATTAACTCATGTACAACACACACGTCATCATATTCATTTGCCATTTTCATGGTGGTTTGTCCTTTCTACATTTTATTATTCATTTATGATAGCTATTATATGCCTTTCAGAGTCTATCTGGCTCTCCTGAGGAATATTTATGACTATTATAGGGCTCTTATGAGAAGACCCAACGACAGTTATTGCAGAAACTCTGTGAAATGCTACATTAGTGCAGAGATATGCCGGTAGTAAAATACCTGAACTTGTTTCAAAATATCCCTTGATGGAAATTAGGAGACAGGCTTCTACTGGTGAGGTTTTTTATCTCCTCTAACCCCATCACCTCAGAGAACTGAGTAGTTCTGATTGGAAGCTTAGTATTCAGTGGCTGCATCGAGTGCCTGAAACAAGAGCTCTTGGAAAGGCTTGCAGTAGAAAGAAAGAAAACACCCTGTTTTTACAGGTATTTGATGCAGCAATAATAGAGCAGAAATAAAAATGGAAAGATTTTAAGTGAAAATAGAAGGCCTAAAGGTGCCTCTTCCGGCAGTCAGGGACATCTCTCTTTACCCTTTACCCCTCTACTTCCTTCTATTTTAAAGAAGGAAGTGGGGTGCCTTGATCTGAATACTGCAGTTGCTGCATCACCTTCTGGGATGGAAACAATCTGGAAGGAAGAGAAACAAATCAGGGAGGAGGAAGAAGGGCATAGCTTTCACTAGCTTTTATTTTTCTTTTTTTAATCAGTGTCTCATTTCATTCCTGTATCAATAAATGGCTGTGAAGAAAACTTCTGAATCATGTTTGTTCAACCAATGTCCACTAAAATCTTTACTATGTTTCTAACTATTCCTCCCCCTGTATACTGAAAAAGCAGTCATTTTAGTTTAGAGATAGGGGATTATCTGGCATGTTAGTGGTTGTTGTAGGAGCAAATATGCTATATTGCTAGGGAATAAATTTGGGGAACTTCTTGGTTGGAAAATGAAAAAAGGCAATTTACGAGGATAGAAAAAATTAAAGAAAGAAAAAGAGACGATCAAAAAAAGTGAGAAAAGTAAAAGAAATAGATATTAAAAAAAAGCTTGATAATACATGGATACAGTATAAATATAAAAAATTTTCAGTTTGGGGGCAAATATTAATTTTACCTTATAGAACATAACTTCACCTTAAAGAACATGAACTCCTGTGATGAATTCACATCCTGTGAATGCAAGAAATAGGTTCTGTTATGCGAACCCATTATCACAGCTATTTAATACACTTCTCCTGGAGTCTCTGATACAAGGTACACAATATCCTTATCTTTCCAGAACTTAGTTTTTGCACTGTGTCTGAAAATTGTTATTTATTTATGTTGGCTGGGCTTTAAGCAGTTTATGGAAGAAAGCTGTGCATTGTCTTGGAATGTAGTTTAATTCCATTTTGGACCACTCCAGCATTTATCTTTGGCTATTTGAGAGAAGCTAAAGCAAGCTATTTGCAAAGACTAATCTTACCCCAGGAAAACTAGTCTCCACAGGTATCTTTAATCAAAGGAGAGGAGTAGAGTGCACAAAGGAGATGTTTCATTACTAGAGGCTCTGAATCATCACTGAAGGTGTTGTCTTGTGCTGAGGATGCCTAAGAAGATGATCCTTCGTACGTAAAAGTCAGTCTCTCTGACTAACCCTTCAAAGGATTATCACAGTCCATTACAAAATGCTCCTCTTAAAATATTTCTCTACAGTGAATGTGTTTTCGTGTTTTGTGCCCTACATTTCCATGGCTTTTGCCTTAGTGCCATATTTTCCTCTGCCCACTTTCCTCTACTCCCAGTTACAGGTCATTGATTTTGTTCAAATTATTAGTAAAAGTTCTTTTTATACTGGTTGAACATCCCACCACAGCACCAAAATATTATCCCCTTTTTCCTGTACTCCTGACCATAAGCTTCCTGGAACAGGGATTAATTTTTGCTTCTGATTCTTAGGCAAAGCTCATCAGATTGCCCATATTTAACCAAAATCAAAGAGAAAAAAAACCCAAACAAAACAAAACAGTGCCCCAAAATACAAATGAAAATATATAATGTCTTAGTGAGTAACTTAATTGAAGTCAACATTTTCAGTTTCCTCTAGCTGAGGATCTGGCCATGAGTATTCGTTAAGTATGAGATTAAGTGTGAATAAATCATATTGCACTATTGGAGTGTACGGTAATTGAGTTATTTTGTTTTCTGAATTCCCCATCTTTTGCTCTTCTGGTTTACTTTAATTAACAAACAGCATGAAGCTTTTTAAACCTGTCCTTCATGTTCATTGAGGAAGAGCAAATGCCAAACTTTAACCTACAATTCATCACAAACACTGAGATACCTTATAGGAGGTAGCAGAAAATATAATCATTCACATTTAAATTAAGTGTTTCAAATAATGATTTAATTGAGAATTAATAAGCCAGTTATTGCAGGTTAATTAAATGCCACTTGATGATTAAAAACATATTATTTATTCAGATTAACAACTATTAGGCAGTAGTGTAGCCCCACACCCTGCTGTGACTTATTATTTTAAAAGACTCTGCCAATGTATTTCTCATTTTCAGGCTTGTTTCAATTTTTTCCTTTGTTCCTCTTTATAACACCTCAAAAACAAGAGAAAATAACTGAAAATTCTTAGTAAAAGATTGTTTTCCCCAACACTGAATATTTTTTGGGGTTGTTTGATATGAATGTTTTTAGAAGTTCATCTATAGTAATTATAAGGAAAAAAACCCTGAACTATGAAAAGTGTTATACATATACAAGTTTATATAAAACAAGGAGGAAATTTGCAATGAGTGTACACAACACAACAGAAATTAGGAAGTCAATTATCAAATCTGTAATCTTCCGAGTAAATCCTGTGATTTATCTCGTGATCCATACCCAGTTAATTTTCAGTACAGCTGCACAGCTATATATGCTACCTGCATTTGGATGTAATATGTGAATATTGTCTGGTGGTGGTCAGGAGTGGGTGTTGGAAAAATCCACATATCCTTCCATAAAACCTTTTTAAGAGTGCATTGATGCTCATGTTGTGTTGTGCTGAAAGGTTATTTAGAATTCCTTGTAGATGAAAGATTGCCATGATAGAGCAAACTTTTCATCCATATTAATGCACAGTATAAGCACCATCTCTTCTGACTGTAAATCCAAAACAACTTTAAATCAAAGCAACTGTGCAAATCAGCTTTGCATGCACAGCAGGATGGCAGGGTTCTCCCACCTCAGTTTGGACGAGAAACTGAAGCCTGGCAGGTAGCCTGAGACAATCATTTCCTTTTGGAAAGATTGCACAACTACCATGAGATCAGGGAACTGGCAGAGCCATGTATGTGCATATACTGATTCTTTGCCACTTTTGCTGATTCTCCTCCTCCTCAATGAAGTACTGCTGCACAAAACTACTCTATACTACAGAACATAGACCTTGAGTTTCCTACTACCTCTTCACAACCTCTTAGTGTTGGTGCAACAGCTCTGTCTGCTTTCATCAAGAAGTTTGCTTCTGTTTCTCTGTTTGGACAACTTTCTCAAACGCATGGTGTGATTCTTGAACTGGGGACAGAGCTGGGAGTTGGACTTGATGATTCTCTTGGCCCCTTTCAACTCAGGATATTCTATGATTTTACGATAAGTGAGCTAGAGAAATACCAGGAAGCCTCACCATTATAGCCAGATATCTTAACAAACAATTTGTTTTATCCTGTTTTGACTTGGTGCATGGTTGATTAGCCCAGCTTAATTGAAAAAGATAATGAAGATAGGAACAAATAAAAAGATTAATTTACTGTGAGTTATAGCAAGGGTCCTCATACAAAATGAGACAAATATTCTATGAACTGGTTTACAAGTATTGCTTAAAGTCCCACATCAAAAGCATAAAACAGTTTTTCACTGCTATGAACTGCACTGCCTTTTCACATAATCAAAGATGGTAGAATTGGTGTCATGTTGATTGGAGAACATTTGGCACCAGTATGCACAACTGTTATGTGGGGCCAAAGTCCTCAGAGGCCAAATTCCTGTTCCAGTTGTCTTCCCTAAAATCATGGATGGCTCACTGACAAGCATTTTGCTGGCACCAGTAGGTTTACAAACAGTTGCCTTGATAGCATAGTAGTTGAGCCTAAAATTATTTTGCAGAAAAAATATCTTTCAAACCTATCTCTGGCATTAAGGGAAAGACAAACTTACAAAGGAAAGGGCATTGAGAAAAGAATCAATTACACTAGCTTCTGTTCACTCAAAGTCACTGACTTTTAAGCTGGAAGAGGAGAGAGAGTTAAAATGTTTGTTTTCTCTTCAGTTGGGTATATAAGTGTTTTCTTCAGAGGTCAGGAAGGCCAGTCTTTCTAAGCACAACAGGTAGTGGAGAAAACTGTGAGCTACAACACTGAACAAGACAGACAACCTTTTCTTCATGAAAAAGTCAGCAAGAATAGAGGAGAACGTAGTGTCACTTACTTTGCATTTCGTTCAGACTGCTCTATCAGACAGTTTCAGTGACTTCTCACATCTCTGGAGTATTCATGAAAGTGATGTATGACTCTGAGACGATGCAAATGCTATGTGTCAATAGGTGTCAGGATCTTCATATTCTTTGAGTTAACAGCTCAAGATATTTTAATATGAGGCTATTTAAGCATTTAAGGTATGTCCATTTTAAGACATTAATTACTTGATACTCTTACAGTGTCATTTGGTGTAGCTGTATGTGCCATATGGCTGTTGTGGATCTGATTCCCATGTTCTTCTTCAACTTTCCAAGACTGACTGTAAATTATAAATTGCAATGAGCTTTTCAGCAGCTTGGTATATTCCAGTCATCCTTTGCAGACCTCAGCTTATCCTAAAACTAGCACAACAGATACTAAAATGAGGGAGCAATTATCACACAGATCAATTGTAAAATGCATTGTCTCAGCTTTATTAAAATGTCAGTGGATAAGGATAAGGATGATGGTAGAAATAAAGGACAGAAGTATTCCAATAATTCAAAATGCATTATCATATATTTTTTTCCTGCACGTTTTTGGATCCATACAATTAATTATTGAAATCCATTCTGTTTGAAATCTGTGAGATGATATTTAGACAAAAGTTGTCTTTCAGTCTTAAAAAAGAACATATTAAAATACACTAAAATATCCATACCTTTCGTTACTATTTTATTAAATAAAATAGTTGAATTTTGCACATATTATTCACTTTATTTAGGTTGCCTCACCATTTTATATTTTGTTTAGCACCAAAGATATTACCAATAAGTCACTTAGACTATAATTATTCCTATTTTCTTGTTTCAAATTTTTCAGACTTTTGTAATTTCAAAAGTGCTCCATTACACTATATTCATTTTTTGCACTCCTGAGAAATACTCAGATGAAAAGAAGAAGGATGAAAACAAGAAAGAATTCCAAGACATAGAAAACTGGAGAATTCTAGTCTCTGATGTTTGGCAATTTTTTTCATTTAGTGGTCTTAAGGTGTTTTGTGACTGTAGTAGATACCATAGGTAGTGGGGCATCAGGTCTTGCTTCTACTTTGCTCCTGAACCTTTTCTTGCTTTGGTATTTCAGATCATATTCAGGTCATAAAAAGGATGATTTTCATCATACCTCCTGAAGGTAAACCAGATGATATGGAAGAAACAAAGCCATGATAAAGTGTTGCAATTTTTTTGCTTTAGTTAGTTTCTTACGACTATGAAGCCCTTTAAAATGCTCTCTTTCTTCAGACATCCCATCATCTCCAGTAAGAGGAATATTACTCACTCTCCAGTAAGAGGTGACCCACTCACATGTCGTGTCAAGACTGTGGAGGAGTCAGGAAGTGGAATAAGTACAGCAGGGCTGTGTCTATATGAAATACCCTCCTTCTGCAGATGCTAAGTGTGCCTGGAGGCTTCGCTGTGCTGTGGCTACATCTGAAATACTCCAGTTAGAGAAAGGGAGAGATCAGAGGCAGATAGTCACAAGATGGGTGTCTTATTTCATCATAGGAACAATGACAGGAACAAAATATCCAAAAATTAAGGGAGGTTAACATAGAGAAGGTAAATGGGCTTTAAGATATGCAGGAGAAATGAATGACAGGAAATCTCTAACCACAGTGTATGGAGGGAATCAGGAACCTGCAAGCAGATCTGTTTTGCGTCCCTGAAAGACAAACAAAGTAGCAGACTCTGGGAATGTAGTTGAGGAGGTACCACAAGCATTTTGCTTCCAGGTGGGGAAAATGCAGAGGAAAGATAATGGCTTTAGTATTTGTGGAAATACTGTATGCAAGAAGGAAAGAACTTCCCAGAGCATGTTCAGTTCCCTTTTCTTTTCACTGTAACCCTCATCCTACACTGCTTTGGGCAGAGGTTGCAGAAACTGCATGAGAAACTAAGAAAAACCTGAGGCAAAGTTGTGAATGTTTTAGTCACAGTCTTTCCTTCTCATGGCAACCTATTTTTGTACAACATCAGGGCCATTCAAGGTGTTTGTGAAACACAGTTGAAATTCACTAACAGGCTGCAGTGCTAGTGTGACTGCACTTGGAACAGAGACATAGCCACACTCTGTGACCACACATGCCTTGGGTGTTAAGAAATCAAGACACAGACAAAAGGATAAACTTCCAACCCCTCAAAATAAATGGCATTCTTTATTATTATGATTGTGCCAATTATTATTATATTCATCAATAAGAGATGCTATGAGAACTACAGTAAAAATAGTTTTTAATTGCAAAAATGAATTAAAATTCTCATTTTCAACCAAAATTGATTTTCTTTTTCAAATTATTTCATCAAAATTTTCAAATTATTTCATCCAAAAAATTGTTACATACTCCAATATTTTATAAAAAGAAATATTTATTGGAAGATACTTTATTCATGGAGAATTTCACCATTCAAGACATTTCTATCATCTCTAGCAGAAATATTTATGTTAATATTTTGCTTGACATTTTCTGTAATCAATCTTCCTGTAGATTTCTGTTTAATTTTAGTATTGTTTTTCTGGAACTGATTAGTTAGGGATGCTTAGATTGTCCACTAGAAACTCTATAACTGCCTACTAGTATTAAGTCCCTTGTTCAATGTTTTTCAAACTAAGGATTTTAAAATGTTCCTGTCTTCCCATAACCATTAGGGTAGATTGATACAGTGTCCAATATACCTATCTCTCTGCAGTACAGCTTACAGGGATGCTGCATAATCAAATGAAAATGTCCAAAGGAGGTGTCAGTTCAAAAATTGATGTTCAAAATGTTACTGTATCCCTACAAAATAATCTGCTACCAGCAAAATACTTTGACCCAGAGCAAAGATATTTTGCATATGTAAGCAAGAATACATTTTCTGTGTGAAGCAAATCCTGTGACCTGACTGACATCTTCCAGTGTAAATCTGTCCTCTCATTTTCCTACTGACACAGTTTTGTTCTTGGACTAAATTGAATCTCACATCTGCATCCTTGGCTGATCTTCTGCTCCTTCTTCAGACCTTTTTCTCCTGTCTCTAATTTTCTGTTTGCATACATTTTCTCACAACATTCTGCATTTTTGTTTTCCCTGTGGCTCAACCTTTTCTCTCTGTAATTCTTCTGTTTTGTCTCCATCAGAGAAGTTCTTTAGCTGCTGTCCTGGAGTGCAGAGGAACATGGTGGTGACCCCCTCTCATCCTAGCAACACTTGACCATACTCATGTTTCTTGTAGTAATGTTTTCATTCACAGAAGAGCAGTTACAAAATCACTAACTTATTATTGCATATTTCAATGAACTCTCCCAAAGGAAAAAAACAACAGCTCTACAATAAATGTTTCAGTGCTTTTGAGATGAAACAGTTTCATCTTTAAGAGCCTTCTTCTTCAAAGATTTCTTTTGATTTCTCTTCTGACTTACAAACTCAAAATAAATCAAAATTCTAACTTTTTGTTCTTTCTTTAATTCTTTTGTTTTAAGCTAATAATAATGTTTAATGTATTACTTTTTACTGTATTTTATGATAGTAACAGCTAATAGTTGTGGTTTGGAAACAAAAGTTCACTTCTCATTTCCTTTGCCACAAACAGAAATATGAACACCCCTATGATGTATTTATGAGGGAAAGAAGGGAAGACTTTCCTTGCAGTCTGTTTGCCAATCATTTTCTGTACCAAAGAAAAGCATCATTTGCCAGTACAGCTTCTGCTATACTTTCACTAATCTCAGCTGCCAGACTGAAGCTGACAGAAAGGATCTGTGGTGCTGTGGTATGAACTTCAGTAGCTCTAGTGCTATGGCAGGGTCTGAAAAATTAATTAAAAAATAATTCTCTGCTGTAAATTTGTAGAATCCAGGAGAGCCCAAACTTCTATGGGTAAAAAGAAAAGGGGGATAGAATAGAAAAGGGTGTGTTGCATTAACATAGGTCAGCCATTGAAAGAAAGACATTTGCCTCCTTGGACATCCACTGAGATCTTCATGTCAAAACTAAAGCTACATATTTTGAGATCCTTTTGATTTAAGGTCTTATTTATGGCTTTTTTCCATATATGTTAATGACCAAGTTTGTTTTTTAGATTTACAATAACTGTTTGTCTTGACAGAATCCCTTCCTTTAGCCTCAATAGTTGCAATTTTCCCCTGCTTTATACCCAGAATAGTATTTAGAGATTTTTGTGTCTTGGCCTTTTGTACATGAAACATGTTTCATGCCTGTCCCCTTATCTGTCACATTTTATATAAAAAATGTTAAATTCTAGACCTTGTTTTCAATGATTTTTACATGTTATTTGATTCTGGATTTCAAGTGAGTACCTTGAAATTTCTTTCCCATAATTGCATGTTTTCCTTCTTAAGATCTACAAAACTTAATCTTCATTCTATAGTTCTCCTTTCTAGTTCTTCTTCATGATGCTATTGACAAATCTGACAGCTCTCAAACAACTCTGAACAGTGCTCAAGTCTGATGATTGTCATGGTTTTCTGGTATTTCCTTTAAACTTATTGCATTTTAGTCTTAGCATTGGGTTTCAAGATTTCAGGGAAACCATCCATTTGTTCTAACTGAATATTACCTAAAGCAAAAAATTTCTCACAAGGGCTCCCGGTTTCTGAACTAAGAATGTTAACAAAACAACAGCTTCAAGTTGGAATGAATAAATCCAACAAGAGATTCTCCAAGTTATCCAAAATTCCTACTACTTTTTAATTAGCATTTCATAAAGCATATGACTTACATTGTGTTGGGCTAAAGACATCTGTATATGATCTTTGATCTAAAGTGTCATCAAGTTCTTATTTAAGTTCCTTTGTAATCAAGGATGAAGTTTTTATCATGTCCCACAATTTTAGCATTGTTGTTCAAATAATTGGCCATTTATCCTATCCTAAAATTCCTTGATGTATGTCTCGCTTCTGTTATGTTCTCAGAAACTTTTCTTCAAATTCTCCTAGAAGGAATAGGGTGCAAAATGTTATGATGCCTCCATATAAATACATATATTGCTGGCACATCATATCACTAATAAACAGGCTGGGTTTTATAGCTCCGATCAGTGGCAGAGTCAGGCAATGCCCCTGAGCAGCATAAATATTCAAATAGAGAACTCCCTTTACTTACATAGGCCTCCTAAATATTGTTAAGGAATAGTAGATGGCAAAAATTCCTTGTTACAGTCCAGCTGTAGCCTACTGCATCAACTAGAAGACACTCTCCTGTTTGTGTGATATCTGTCAATATTCTTCCCTCTCCATTTTAGTATTTTTAGCATCTTATATAAATTTTCTGATGTCACAGGAACTTTTAGACCATCTTCTAGCTAAAGAATCTACAAGGGACTTGGTTTTTTGGTAGTTTTTCCTCATGCAGGTCTGACCGATTTTACCTTGTTAGCGTGATGGAGAGTTACCACATGCCTAAAATTCAGCTTCCAAGAGTTCTGTATTAGAAACAATGTGGAAGCTTCAACTTCATATTCCCTGTACACATAAGTGCAGTTCAGAATGCTAGTTTTTAATCAGTACAGCCATTCAACATTTGTGTTCAGTTTACTATCCAGTTAGTGTTTATTTAAAATTAAGATTTTGTGTTTTATGACTATACGATGAAAAATATCTTCTGGCAAATTACATACTAGCAAACTTATAGGTAGATGAGTCCTTAGTTTATATCTTCCATTTCAACATTGCCTGACCTGGAAAAATACTTCTTAGCTAAGGAGGCCACGTTCACTTTGTGATGCTTTTTTCTTTTCCTTTTTTTAAGGACTTGTAATTACTGAATGTTGGCCAATATACCCACTTAATCTTTTCAATGTGTTAACTGTTGCTTTATCTGTCCTAACAGATGGAAGCTGATTTTGCACTACTTGAATTTTGCTAATTGATGCTGCCAGGATTTGCTTTGCAAGTGCTATTGAACTTTCACTGGATAAGATAACTTAGATCTTTTTTAATTCCATAGAATAATTAAGATCCCGCATAAGTGGAAACCTTGGACAGGTATGTGATGCTCAGAGGTAAAAAAGCTGTTCAAGAATCATTATTATATCAATGTAGTACATTGATACAATTGTAAAATAGAAATATGCCAGGTAAAAAAGCAGCTATAAAGCACTCTGAGCTGTTTCAGCAAGATGCATGCTGACCTCAGACTATAGCAAATAATCTCCCGTTACTTACATGACATTTCCTTTCAGTGCAAATGTTCCACTCTGTGACCCACTTTTCCTACTTTATTAATTCACAAAATACAATGCAGCATGTGAAAAAGAGCCAGTGTGATGAATGTCACAGGTCCATTGCTTCGGTTGCCAGGGAAATTTTCCCTTTGGTGAGCACATGTTCTGAAAACATTTTATGTTTCCATTCAATGATTGCAGTCATTTGCTTTGTTTCTAACTACTAGATGCACTCCACCTAAACCCAGGCTTAATAAATCTACCCTTTCCTAATCTTTAATATCCTGAAACTCCTCTGTCCCACACAGGCATGCAACTTATCTAATCACTTTGACATGTAGGTGCATGGATTTATTTGGGGTCCCTTTCTTCCTCAGGCAGCTACTTGAGCAGTGTGTGTGATCACCAGTGGGAATGGGAACCAGGCTCCCAATCAACTGAGAATCAAAATGTCCAACTAATTCCTCAGTCTCTAGAGCTGTTTGAAATTTTGTTGGTCATGACACATCATAATGTCCAATACTAAATTTCTTTGAATTGGTAGACAGTTGATGATATTTACTGTTTCTATAATGCTTTAGTTTATGGAAGGCAAGACAAAACTGGAGATCTAGCACACTTTTTGAGGGATCTGGATGATCAATTTATACTTACATTTATAAATCAGAGTAGATTCATACTGAAAATTCTCTCCCCTTACTTCTTCTGTCTTTCAGTTTCCACCAATGAAAAAGGATTAATACTATTTTGTTTTCTGGAGAACCTGCTTGAGCAGGGGTGTTGGACTAGATGACCTCCAGGTGTCTTCCAACCTTACCCATTCTGTGATTCTGTGATTCTGTGATTCATAATTTATACATGTTTGTGCAGTTACATTTTTTAATCACAGGACACAAAATTTAAGTAGAGTAGGAAACCTAAGTATTGAAGCAAATATTAAATTACGACAATGGTATATTACTATTCATTTTTTGTTTACAATTCAAAGGAAACTCCTGTAAGTACAATGTTACTTATGAAACTTAAATGAGAACAACAGACAGATTACTGCGAAAATACAGATACAAGTAAGTCTTCTTCCCATAAGTAGGCCATGTAGCAACTAGATGTTTACAGTATGCTCAGTTACCATGGGCTGTCTTGAAACCAGGTTAGAGACACTCTAGATGCTCTTGCTTCAGCCTATGGAATCTTAACACAGTGTCAGGGTTTGACTCTGACTAAATGCTGACACTCTAGCTCTCTCTTGCTACAAAAAAAAAAAAAAAAAAAAAAAAAAAATTTACACTAATCTCATGAGCCTTATGAGATAGGACACTGGTTGGTAGGAGGACGCACAGAAAAAGGAAAAAGGGCAAACAGGCTCCTCTTAAAGTTGCAAAAAAAGGTGATTTAATTACCTAACAGAGTTGGAGGATAAATGCAGGGCAAAAATAAACTTTTTATACGCTATTTTGTTCACTCCCCCCTCTCTCTCTTATGAGCTTATAGTATTCACTCCCTTTCTTCTTTTATAACCACCAAGCCCGAGTAGGAAGACAGGGTGTGGGGGTCTTTTCTCAGTCCACAGAGCAGTTTTGGGCCAATCAAAACCACCACACACAGGCTCCCATGTATGATGCAGTACATGCTACAAATCAGTGCAAAACACTGTGGAGTGCATCGGTACCTTTGTTATAAGAGTTCTTACCGTATTCACATGATTCCAAAATAAAGAGTCAAAAGAGATAATATTCTCATTAAAACAGAAAAGAAAAATATGGTACTGCTAAGACAATAATTTTGTGTATGTTTAAATATGTGTATAGAGAAAACTAAGAAAAATAGGTGGATATTATGCATCGTATTTAAAATCACACAGGGATTTTAAATATCTTAATACATAATGACCTGGAATTCAGTCCTGAAATTTTGTTTTAATTAAATTAAAATCTCCCTTAATTTCAGTAGTCTTAACTTTTGAACTTTTAACTTTTCAGTAGTCAGAAAATTGGCTGACAACTAGTTTATTTCTTCAGTCAGTCGGGAATTAAATTCTAAAACCTAACCACACAACATATTGGATATATAATTTCAAGCACGAGAAATGGAATAAAGCCATAAGAATTTCAAGTAAAAAAGTAAAATGCCTTTCTAGTATTCCATAGTGAGGAGTTTTATTTAGACAGAAGCATACTGAAAAGGAGCTTCCTAAAGCAAGCATCAGGAAAACTTTCTAGCTGATGATATGAGCTAGAATTATGGAATGGAAAGGGTCAAAAAATCCAAGAGATTTCATAATTTCTCGTACATCAGTGACAAAACCTTAGGGCTGATGCAAGCTGATGAACCAAGAGTTAATGTAATATGGTCAACTCATTTTTTACTGATTACAGTTCAAGCAGCTGCATCCTGCCCTATCAGTTATGCTTCTCAGAAAGCTGCACTATTTTGAGTGAAAAGAGACATGCCATCAAATGATTTAAAATATATGCATTAGGACAGGGAGAAATAAATACAGACTGGAAATGTTAAAAAGGAATAAAATTAAGAAAATCTTTTGTCCAGGTGTTTACATATGCTAATAAAGACTTTTCTTCAAAGATTTTAGAAACTACATCTACATTGAAAATGACAGTGTACTGTAACTATTTTTTTCTAAATTTACCATGCTGTTATATTTTATATATAGGACCTATCATATCAATAATGAATAATAAAGCATACTTTTATAAGTATACTGATGTGGTCTAACTCTGCTCCCAGTAGTCCAAGAGTGAATTGTATTTTTTAGAAAACTTCTATTCAGTGTAAATTTATCAGAAATTTGCTGTCCTTTTCAGGGGAGGTTATTTTACTCCTTTAGGGATGAGTCTCATAAAAGCTAGCCATTTTGTGATATTTTATCAATGCATTCATTATCTATTTAAAGGAATAGAAAAGCAAAACAGGGATTAATATTCAGCAATGAAAATGTAAAGAAGCGGAGTGGAGCCCTGTGGAGCAGATAGGCTAGAATGCTTTTAAATTATTTCAGCTGTGTCTTATGATTGCCTCCATGCAAATATCCCCAAGTGGTATCTCTTTGATTTAGACTGATAACAACACACATAACCATTGAGTTAAGGGTTCCCTTCAGTACAGATACAGTGAAACCTTCTATCAAAATAAAAAGTAGATGTTGTTAGAACATTAAATAGTAGTGACGCTTTCAACTCTAGTTCATTTTCTATTATGGAAACATGTATTTGGAATAATAAATGAAGGCCTGATTTTATATTCCTGATTTTATATTCCTGATTAAATACGAAAAAAAATCTCTTGTGTTCACTTAGATTATTCATTCAAACACACTTCAAGATTAGGACATTTTCTAGGCTGTTACTTTTTACAGGACTGTAACAGTGCTGAATAGGAGCATTCAGTTAAGGAAAAAATCAGCAAAGTTGGGGTTTGGAAAATGCTCTGGAAGGGTCATCTCAGATAAATGTCAGCTAACTTTTAAATCTGTTGTCGTTCTGAAAATGCACCATGAAAACTATCAAGTGCATGTTTTTCAAATTAAACTAAGAAAATTCATTTTCTCTATCAGCTGACTGGGCTATGGATGTTCTCTCCCTGCAGAAGTTGTCAAAAAAGAAGGCAAACCAAATATCAGACTTTCTGTGATACCCTCTGTTATTCTGTGGTTGAGTCCAGGCTATAGTCAGAGGGGATGACTGTCACTTTTAAAAGCATTCATTAAATTTGACAACTTCTTTTATATTGATATATGTCAAATGTTCACTGGTGAAGTCAGCTTGTTTCCACATGAGACCATCTGCAGTGGGTTTAAGTTTTTTTTAAGAAAATGCTTTTTCTCCAATATGAATCACAAACTTTATCTAATTTATATTAGAGAGCTAAGATCAAGTCAGCTATTTTAATTTATGCCAGCTGGGTTGCATAAGGTTCACTTCCTTTTCCAATTGTGTCAATCTAATATGGTTGTCACTCTAAACAGATGGAGTATTATGACAGCATTAAGCTCATTGAGTAGAGGATCATGCAGAGCAGTAACATCCTTTGTTCTGTTTGTCCACTCGATACTTCAATGATTTTGGTGTGCTCAGGTTACCATTTTTACATAGATAGTTTTCAGTTAACAGTCATGAAAAAATTACTATAAAATTCCATCTTCTGAACATAGAATATTTTTTAATATATCCTGTGTGACTACAGACACACATTTGCTTGTATAGCAAGCAGTACCATAACAATACTTTGTACATATTTTCTTTAAACTAATATAGCCTAAAGAAAAATTCTTCTAATTTTTTAAGAAATGCATATAATCTTTTTCCCTTTCTTTCCTACAACCCCAGTCATTGCTCTTGTGCAAGATAATGTCTGGGAACAGTCTTTCTTTCAATTGTTAATTATTACTAGATAAAATTGTTTGTTTACATCTAAGTATAGATTATCACACAGAAGAAGACTGAAGATGACTAAAAGTAAGGAGATTAAAATTTTTTGTTTGGCACATTTTTTTAAGCAGTTAGAGATTTACAAATAAAAGCTTATATATCTTTTAACGTGCTGCTGGAAGACAGCTATTGTTTTGCCTTGTCACAGAGTAACATAGACCTTAATTAAGTCAAAATACTTAAATATATTCTTAAATTTTATCATATTGGGACTGAAGCAAACCATCCCATGGTATCTATCCACTGATAACATCAGGATGGATCCAGCTTCAATATGGTCAGCACAACTGTTCAGCCGTAAGGTTACTGACATGTCACATCTCAGCACGCTGCCCAAGGACATGTTGATGGGTTGGCTACAGCCCCAGAACCTTACCTTCACCTCAGCAAATGTGTCCCAAAGTGTCACTGAGAGTTGTACATCAATATGTCATGCTCTCCCTAATGACTGGTCTTCTGGCCAGATCTTTACAGTGATTTTATTAAGCAATCATGGTGTTTTGTACTAAGTCTTGAATTATATGTAGCTAAAATTGTTTGAGGTTTTGTTGGCTTTTTTTTTCCTTTGTTGATTCCATAGAAATTATTTATATTTTTGCAATCCTTGAGCAGGTGCTTTGGATAAAGTTAGCAAACAAAGTTCTTGAGTCATTAGTCAGCTAAATGCAGCATAGCAATATAAGTAAATTTAGAAATATACTGTGCAACTAACCACGCATAAAATAATTTGGTTTGCATCTAGGAAACTATCCACCTGACAAAGTATTCTGGCTCTACCTGCAGTGGACTGTTGATGACTTATTCATACTCTGAGCAGGCTTCCCTGAGCCTACCAGGAAAAACTGCAATGCTCATTGTCATTCCATCCCAGAACAGAAAATGGCTGAAAAACAGTCAATAATTATTAAAGTCACGCACTTCAGGTTACTACAGTAAAAACTGCCTGAAAGAACCAAATATATATCTGTGTATTCAAAAGCTTAAACAAATTAATTGAATACTCCTATACTCTAGTTCTGCTCTCTCCTTAATTCTAATGTGTTGGAGACATAAACACTACAGAAGAGGAGTGGATAATGAAAAGCTGGATGAGATACAAAATATATCCAGATAGATTTCACAGGATAAAGATGAAACTTCAAAGTGAGATGACAGAGATGAATGGGTATTTTAAATCACAAATTGAGACAAAATTTTTCTGCCAGGAAAAATGGGTTTAAACTAGAAGCCCAATCAAGATTTTGAAAGATATTTCAGAAATAAAAATATGTCAAATGAGTACGCCTGTACCATAAACTCTAATTGGTCAGGAATATAGCCAAATTGAGTAAAGTCAAAGTTTAGAACCATAAATAGAAACCCATATTTTGTGCAAATACAAGATGCATATCTGAATCCTTTCGTACCACATCTTCAAGTCAGAAGCTGGTCTTCGTTCCATTCCATTCCTTCTCATCTGGGCTGTGCTGGTCAACAAGGGATTTCAAACTGTGCAAGTTGTGGAAACGATTTTACATTTCTGGCATCCAAAACATTTGTCCAACCCACAAACTATTTTTGAAAATAACTTCTTGAAAAAGAAAATGAGCCTAGACTTGGTTTTGTTTCACTGAATGCTTTACGCATATGACTATCAAAATATTCTATCACTAAAAAAGGTAAAACTAGCTTTAGCAAGCAGGGCCAATAAAGTTGTAGACATGACACAACATAACAAAATTAACTGAACATCTTTATGAAGCAAAAAAATCTTTAGCAGAAAATGTCCATTCATCAAAACTAAAATTTTAAGCAACTGAGTTATATTCAGTAGTAATGTCTCTAGTTTCCTCACAGATATTATTCTCAGCTTTCAGGTGAAAATGATTCTCTATAGCTGTAAGGCAATTTCACTCTGTGGACTTTAGACAGCTGCTTAAATCTTTAGCTATTCTTAAAAACACAGAATGACTCATTTCCATGTAGCAGAGGGGGAAAAATCTTTATAAAATTACACTCCAATATAGTCTGGGATAAAAATAGCAAAAGAGAAAAAAACCACACAGATTTAATTTTGACATTTCCAAAATGCAATGCTTCAAATCAATAGTGTTAAAAATCTCAACAATTTCAACTTTTAAATCTCATATTTTTAACTTTTTTTTTTATTTCTAAATATCATTAGATTTGTTTTAAATTGCACCAGATAAAGAGAAAAATAAGTAAAGGTTTTTGAAAATGGTGTGTTTAAAAAAAAAATTGCATTTGAAAAACATGACATCAGTGATCTTTAGTGCCTCTGTGAAAACTTAAAAAAATTATCTCTTTCAAGTCAAGTATTTTCATGACTTTTTGCTCCCAGTTTTCATAATTAAAAAAAAAAAAAAAAAAAAAGAAGCCAGTATTGCTCAGTGTGTTAGCTCTACATGGCAAGATTTGTGGGGAGTAGGAGTGGTGATGCAGAAGTGGCTTCTGGGAGGAGAGGCTACCCCATGCCGGACACAGCCAAATATAATGTTGAGGCCAGGAGTAAATGAGAAACTGTGTGAATATTTACCTGAGAGCTAAGGCTATCTCATCATTCTGAGGTCCATTTAAAGGGTTCATTGCTCTTTAATGAAGAAAAAGAGACAAACATGAAATATTACTCAGGGAAGAGAAAATATAATGCAGTTTCACTCTATGCTGATGTAGTTAATAATTTTGGAGAATAAAGTTCAGATAATATGGGCAATGCATTCTCTGCATGGGAAAGAAAGTAAAGCTACTTTGAACACAGAGGAGTCTGGAGGTTTTGTCACTTCTCTCAATCTGTCTCTTAAAATGTGTCTTCACACAACACGCCTGCTCTCATGACCAGGCTGTATACCATGTTGTGCTTTTAGTCAATGCAATTAGCAAAAAGAACTCACTTTCTTCTTGTTTTCCTTCAGTATATGAATCTGGCAGGTTCTTGACCATTTTTCCCCCCCTCATTTTTACGTCATAGAGAAAGTCTTAAAGTTATGGGACAATAATGACATTAAAGAGGACTCAGTGCTCAACCAGTATAGTATCAGCAACTCTGCCTCTGAGCGAGAGAGGTGGAAAGGCAATAATGAACCACATACCTTCTGCCTTTCTTTCACACTCTGTTGATTAGAAAATATGGGCAAAAAATTTAAATTAATAGCTTATGACCTCTACTGTGAAAATACAAGGTCTATGTTTTGAACCAACTCACATCTCTTCTTTGTGGGCCAGGTTCAGTGTTTGCACACAGTAACACAGTATAAATTATGTAGGGATAATGATTCAAGAATTCAGAAAGGACTTTAAAAAACTTACTGTCTGCAAGGCACACCTGTGCTTCTTTACTTATTAATATGTGTTTCTTTGTTTCTACATTTATATTTAGAACAGTGGAAAGGGCAGGTTGGGAGAGCATAGTTTTTGAAGGTGCCACCAAAAAAAGTTACAAAAATGAGAGGGAAAGGTTTAAAAATAAGTACAAAACAGAATCTTCAAACAAAGCAATGCAAATTCAAGAGAAAGTGGAAGTCTCTACAGTTATAGAGACTTTGGAATCTGCTTAATAGCTGTGGGTCCACTTTCAAGGGGAAAACATGTTTGCAAAAGGGGATAATGAGATTTCTGAATCCAAAATACTTTAAGCTTGACATTAACAGTGGTGACTGTAATCTGTAAGGAGGAATTCTTGCTCCTTTACTTGACTCCCTAGCAAAAACTTGGCAAATGGTTTATAGATGCCACTGATATGGGAGGTTAAAGTTGTCTTGCATTAGAGATTGGGAGCTTCTGTTAGTTTTTTATAAGAATTAAGTCCATTCACAGTGAGAAATTATGGAAATTAATTTTTTTACAAGTTACACATTTCCTTTGTACATCTAAGCATTCATCCTGCCCGGAGAACTGTAGAGTGTTGCAAGTACGAGGTAAAATGTGTTGAACACAGGAGCCTGACTCTGCAGTAATGAAACTGCTGGGCTGCTGAATTGCTCCTTGCCTAGAAATACTCTTTCGGGCACAGTAAAAATTATAAATTATAACCACAGCAGAAGCAATACATATAAGGCGAACTCTGAGCTGTGTACCACATTTGACATGCTGAGGATGGCACATTATCATGCCGTGCTAAACGCTCTTGAGTCTCTGTTTACAGCTCTGCTTAGCTACTGGCCACATGAAGAAGTAAGGAAGGAGTAACCTAGGGAATGTGAGTGCATAGGCTGCACAGAATGGTACCCAGGTCTTCACCTTGTCAAAGTACATCACACTGAAAAGGCAAAGACCAACACATACCTCCTTGTGCAATTAAATTAATAGCAGGAAGGGGTATAGTAATTCTGTGTATTTGGATCTCCTTTATTCAAATATGGTTCAATACCAGACATGCACGTATACTTTCCTTTGGTAAAAACCCTCAAATTGTGTTTGCTAGAAACACTATTTTCCCAAATATTTCTCAACTTACTTAATTTTAAAGTTTTCATTAAAAATATATAAAATATAAAATAAAAAATATGTATAGGCATATACATATAGGCAGAGAAGCTCTAACTCATCTTCATATCAGAAATGAGAAGATATATGCTTAAAAAACTTAAATGTCAGTTGAAGGACTGCAGCCTACACACTGGAAACCTGTTGCCTAACTCTGGAAGTCCCTACATTTATGTTTTAAAGTAGTTTAAGAACCTTAAATGTCTCCTCAAAACTGCCTAGATCTAGGGAGCACTAAAGAGATAAGGCTTTGGTTTATATCTCAGCACTGTCAGAATGTAAAAATGTCACAGTTTAGGAATGGTATTCTCCTATTTAGTACTCCCACTAAAACCATGCACCACTTTTTCCTCACTTCCCTCTCCCATGCAGTGGGCTGGAGAGGGCAATTGTAGGCACACAAGTCAAACAGCATGAATCGAGAAAAGAACAATTTACTGGAAACAGCAATGGCATAAGAAAAAGATCAGTGACAACAACAGTACTAATGAGAGAAGGTGTAAGAAAGAGAATGATTCACATAGAAACCTCCCAGCAACAGAGATACCAAACAGCTCTCCTTGCTGTGCTTACTTCACAGGAACAGAAACAGAACCCTTCCTCCCCGGAGGAGATTCCATTCCCCCTGTCCCCAGAAATGATGTGAGGTGCTATAGAATAACCTCTGGGTCCTGGCTGTGCCCCCTCCTGGCCGGAACCAGGACAAAAAACAAATCATTTCCTCTCTGAATTGCCCATTTGAGACTGATTCATGTGGCTTCCCAGATCCTGTCTACCTGGCTGAACCTCCTGAAAACTATTGGTGGAAGATGTCATGTCCGGTTTTCACAAAGGAATTTATTGGTTAGAGCATGCGCCTATGCCCCTAGAAGACCTTATCTGAGTTTGGATGCCGCTGTAGGGAGTTGAACCCATATCACCAGAGCCATCTGTTACCCAATAGGTTGTTTGGTATTCAAACCAGGTCTTCTTAAGTTCATCTGTTTAAAAAATGTTCTGCTTATACAAAATTTTTGCAATATTTATGGAGCATGGGTTGGAATTTCATTCTCCCTCACTCTAGTGTACTAATTATCACCAGCCTATGACTGGTTCAGCATTTCATATTGAAGAGGCAGTTCTGCTTGCTCAGCACGTCTTAACACATCAAGCTTACATCAAACTTATGCCTTTATTAAGCATCCTGATATCCTGATATCTAGAAATCTCATCATAAAACACTTGAGGTGAAATTTATGTAACCAAACATAGGCAGCTAAACTATCTTTATTGTCAGAGATAAACAAACACTTTTACCGGAAGATTCCTTCCTACTTTTAGGTGACCATTGATATTTGGTCAGAATTTCACCCAAAAAGAACCCCTCTCTCCCTCCTTGAATTGTAAAGAGTGTCTGTAATGACCAATTCACTTGTAGGTCACCAGTCTGCAATTTCAGTCACTTTCAATATCAATGGATTTCTTTTTTTTTGGAACTAATGTTAACACCAGTATGGAAAGTATTTTCTTGAATAATTTGAGTAGCTATAAACATTGGTCAAAGAATTGGGTCAGTAAGCAGATTTTCCGTTATCAGGTGGATACAGTCTCTTCACAAATTTTGTCTTACACAGGAAAGGACAGTTGTCACTCCCTTCCTTATCAAGATTATTGTATTAGTGCCTGAAAAGCAAGTTTTCTTTCTCAATTAGGTTTATGTGCCTTTTAATACAGCAGGTGTGGTGATGGCAGTGCTGTTCTATGTGAATAGAGGCCAGAACCTGCCCTATGTCAGATAACAACTAGTTTCAGATAGTTCAAATAAACCCCCTGCAGGGCACAGCTGGTCACCTCAGTCAAGACAGTGGCACCTCAGAGAAAATGTATTAAGAAAGAGCAAAATGCTGCACAGCAGTGTGAGGAATGCAGAAAAACCCACGAGAAGCAGCTCTGCAGACACCAAGGTGAAAGAAGGAGGAGGAGCTGCTCCAGACACCAGAGCAGGGATTCCTCTGTAACCATGGTGGATCAGGTTGTCCCCTGGAGCCTATGGAGGACTGGAGGGGAATAGCCACACTGCTGCCTATGGAGAACCCCATGCCAGAACAGGTGGATGTGCTCTAAAGGAAACTTCAGCCTGTGGAGAAGACCCTGGACTGGAGCAGATTTTCTGGGAGGAACTGTAGCCCTAGGGGGGCCCACACTGGATCTGTCTGTTCCTGGTTGACCATACCCCATGGAGACAGCCCATGCTAGAGCAGTTCCTGAAGAGCTGCAGTCTGTGAGAAGGAGAGCCCCATGCTGGAGCAGAGGAAGAGTATGGGGAGGAAAAAGATGCAGAAGCGAAGTGTCATGAACAACCCCTGCTCCTCATTCTCCTGCATTGCGCAGATTAGGGAAAAAAGCATAGAACAGTTTATAAAGATAGAAGGAGTGAAGTTGAACCTGGGAAGAAAGGAGTAGGGAGGAAGTTGGTTTAGTTTTTGTATTTGCTCCTCACTCAATTTTTAACTGGCAATAAGGGTTTTTTTCTCATTTGATCTGTTTTGCCTGTGGTGGTAGTTGGTGAGTGATCTTCCTATCTCAACACACAAACATTTTCATCTTCTTTTGTCCTTATCCTGCTGAAGAGGTAAACTTATCATACCCTCAAAAAATGCAAGGCGAGGTGGTATTTTTCTTTATTCTCCCCACAAGAATGTGCTTTTGTTTCAAAGATGAAGTTCAGAGAGAGGCATGGATATATCTGTTTTATCTGTTGAGTACCACTTGATATCTTTTTGTTGGTAGGACAGAGTTGTTGACTTCCAGCTGTTAAGAAGGAAAGCAGGTTGGCCACAAGTTACTGTTTAAGAGCAAAGCAGACTTCACCAGAAAGAAATAGACCCAAATCATCACAGTATTTAGGGTGGAGACGTGTCTCTCTCTTTTTTTCAGAGGAACATTAATTCCACTAACTGCAATACCATGACAATACCTTACAGGCATGATTGGATTCTGTGGTTGTAAGCAATCCTCTAAATGCACATTGACAGCACTGATGAATATTTATAAGAAAGGATAGATAAAAATAATAGTAAGGTAGGCTCTAGAATCTGATATTATGCTTTTCTTCTGAATGCATGTTCAGAGCTGCTTTTCCCCCTACATTTTGATTTCTGAATTAAAAAAAGAAATAGAAGGTGAAAAAGAAATTGTAACTGAATGTGTTTTCCCTTCCTTTTCTTCTAAGCTTAGTTGAAAGCTAAGAGGAAAATCCTACCTAAACATATTTGCTTCTTCACAGAGCAGAACTCCTAAAGAATTGATAAATTAACTATGTAAATACAATTGATAGGGCCACACACTTAAGTATAAAGCTTAATGACTTAAGATAATTGTGAAAGAGGCCTGGCCCAGTGTCAAAACACTTCCAGCTGGATCTTCAGCTGGTGGAAATCAACAACATTGTGTTGGGTGCAGCGAAGCAATGCCAATGTTCACCAGCTGAAGCTCAAGTTCTTTATATTTACCTAAAGATTTACTTTAATATGGTTCCTTTGTCATGCTCACTGGCATGCATACTCATGCCTAATGTGGGCACTGCTGCGTGAAGGATGTGTTGTGCCATTCAATGAAATGCTTAAATGAACCACCTGCAGCCCTCTGCTAGTTAGCAATGCAGGTGGAAGTGCAGGATCCCACAAAGAAGGTTGCCCAGCTTTTCCATCACCCAGTGAAACAGGTTCTTCTCTGTAGGTTTCTGTGTTACCATTGCTGAGCTATGGCTTCCACACTTACTGTACAACTGCTGCTTCCAATACTTCAACATTTCAAACTACTTTGTGGGTGCTTGGAGCTGATGAGCAGTGCTATATCAAAACAAATTCTATTCAGTTTATGAAACTATGAGTGATACTTGACAGTGGGGAACAAAATATTTTCCTATGTCTTTGGACTAACTCCTGTGAGTAGTTTTGTGCTGTTTCAAAATAATTTAGCTCTGGGGAAAGAACAGAAGCAATGATCATCTGTCCAGGATAAGAATTAATAGGGCCAGTATTGATCAGCCACAGCTCTTTACATAGAGCTCTGGTCAGAGTTAAATGTAACATTTCTTCACATCTGCCTTTGATTTTCCTCTAGAGAATTTCATCTTATGATGTGTCTGTTGCAGAATGGTAGTTATCTAATTCTATCCATCACTAACAGAAAAAAAAGAAAAAAAAAGAGAAAAAAAGAAATAAAAGGAACAGCCCAAAATCAGCTAGATAAATAAAAATACTGGGGGCAAAAGAAAAACATCTGTTCTCATGTAGAAGTCAAAAAGGGAACGTCTGGTACTCTCCACTCAGATAGAGACACAGATTCATACCTTGGTACACTATCTAAGAAGAAAAATATTGAAGTACAAATTCCAAATCCATCCATGTATCATTATTGTCACAGAAAATGTTTCATAATCACATCAGTGTTACTGAGCAAGAATTTGGTTTTTTACTTTATTTTGTTTTATGAATAAGAGGAAGTAGTTTTTACAAGGTGCTTCTGTTGTCCTGGAAATTATATTGCATGCACAGCATTGGAATTAATAGCCACTTAAAAATGTATTCCCATTTCCCAGAAGTCAAATTGAGTTTTGATGATGTTTCACTGGAGGCAGAACCAGCTCCTGAATAAACCATAAGGGAAAAGAATAAAATAAGTGGGATGTATAGGGTTACACTGTCACTCTGACTAGCCAAATATTTTGTTTTAAATCAAGGGAAATAAAAAGGGCTCAGGGAAGGCAAAAAAACCCAGGGTATTTTATGGTGAAATTATTCAAAAATCTTCTCCCAGTATCTAGCAACTAGAGAAGCCGAAGCACCTTATTTGAGCCAGAATTAATTTCATGGACATATTTAAAAGTGGAAACAAAGACAGACTAGACTATGCTGTTATTCATCTTTAATTTCAACCGAAGACTCAAGCAACTGAAAAAAATATCCTCATTTCAAATTCTCTTGAAGTTTCCTAGAAGAAGCACTGCTCTTCAGAATGGTTTTGTCTGGAATTATCAGCAGACCAAGACAGGGATAGAAGGGCTGTTTGCTTGTCTGGATAAGATGTCATTGGTAAAGTTTGTTTAGAGGAAAACTACACAGCAGATTTATTGTTTTGTTAGCACTATATTCAATTGTATGGGAAGATAAGAGAAAACAGGCTGAACCCAGCTCAAGCTGAAGAATTTAGATATAAAACATAGGTGTAGAATAAAAAATATATTGTTCACCCTTTTACTTTGCTAGGAATCAAGACTGGTTCTTGAGACTGGTTCTCAAGAAAAATTTAAGGTGTTGTCACACCAGTTTCAAGGGACTAACACAACAGCTGTGGCTCAGCATTGTATGTTGTGCAGAAAAATGGGCCAACTGCATCTCACCCCAAGTCTAGATATACACTGCCAATGAAAATCCTGCCTGCTGCAGAGCTCAGGGAATCACACTGGTGCTAGAGATGTAAGTTTTTTAGCCAGAATTCACTAGCTATTGAACAAAAACCCATGTGTATTCTTGAGAATCTCACTTTGGACGTTCAATGTGAACAATACTGTCAGCCAGCAGAGATTTATCAATAAATATAAGTTTGTGAATGACCTCACATGTGTAACTGACTACAGTAAGTGGTGTCAGCAACACCATAAGGATAAATCCAAAATACACTATCATCACAAGTTCAGTTAACAGGAGATCACAAACTAAGAAAATACAAAACATCTGTTTCATTATGGTTGGAAAAAAATGCTATTGGCATAATCATAAGAGAGCTGGTACAGAAATGTGGTATTTTATATGAAATGATGGCAAATTTATGGTAATATGTCTTGAAAAGTAAAACATAAAAAGTATATTCTACCTAAATGCTTTCATCCAGGATTGTTCTACTTGAAAGATATGAATAAGTTTGAGTTAGAAATTAAGGTAGAGTGATCCAAAACATCAAGTTGTGAAAGAGCGTGGGGGTACTCTGCCCCCCAGGAGGCTGAGTCTCGAGAGGCGGGGGGCCGCTGCCCAATGGGCAGCGCAGGACCGGTGGAGCTCCTGAGGAGGACGGAGCGCTCGAAGACCAGTTCACGTTGTAGCAAGAAATGCAGTCCGTTTGGTTAGTGTTCCAGAGAATTTATTAGGAAACTGAGGGAAAGAGTAACGGGACGGAGGGGGTTGGAAACAGTAACCAAATGGCCCCGACTCTCTCTGGGAGCCGGGTTTTAAGGGAGCAGGCAGAGGGGAGGGGAAACACGAGGAAACCAATGAGGACAGTGGAATTGGGAAGTGACATCGGTTTTACACAACCAGGTATAGGGGAAGGAGGGATAACTTTTTCAAA
Organism: Entomyzon cyanotis; assembly: GCA_024500445.1. Lineage (NCBI taxonomy): Eukaryota > Metazoa > Chordata > Aves > Passeriformes > Meliphagidae > Entomyzon > Entomyzon cyanotis. The sequence goes on along the minus strand of JAKEPQ010001016.1, from coordinate 56,501,103 downwards.
CAACAAATCAAGGAACAACAAGGGTACAGACAAAGGCGAAAGATCCAGAACATCACCATAAATGGAACAGGGGAGGGGAGAGGAGTAGAACCAATCATTGGCAGTTTAAGGGAAATCATGTCTCTGGGGGCAAGGTAGCTTTTTCACTCCCATGAATCTGTTCCTGGGTCACTGTCTGCCCATGGGTCAGGGAGGCTCAAGTGTGCCAGGGCGACTGCAACAAAGTTGTGTTGATACTAATTATTTCCATTCAATTTCAGATGTTCAGCTGAGACCAGAATTCAGTCTCTGGACTTCCTCGAAAACAAATGGTGTCAGACCATCCTATAGGATATTTCTTCATAGGCATATAAGTAACATTAACATATTGAAGGCTTCCTGACTTCTTATAGACATGAATTTTTGTTGATCAGGGGGGTAAGAGCTTAGTGTTCGCCTTAAAAGTCTGATCAGTTTCTTTATGTTAGACTTAAGGTACTGGAAGAAGCAGATGAATGCTCTAAAGGGTCTGAGCACTGAGTGTTATTTAAAACTCTATGTGAAATGCAGTTCCCATGCCCAAACATGCAGGAAAACTGCACACTGCTGGAGAGGTCAAGGGAGAGGATGCTGGTATGGGAATTGCTCTTTTCAAAATTTTCTGGTTATCAAAATCAAACAATTCTGGGCAGAAAGAATTGTTTCCTTCCCCTCTCTCTCTTCTTCTGAGAAAGGGAGTGATTGTAATATCTTTAGCTCTATTATACCTTGTTTTTGATTGAGAATTTTCTTAGCTGAATTCCAAATGTCTTGTGAAATGCACCCAGGACTACTAATAACAGTCACCAAGGATACACAGAGATTTAATGCAGTGTTTGCAGAGCTGGGAGTAATGGCTGTCAGACTGAGCTAGTGGAGGTACAGTACTTCATTAGCTCCTTCAAAACAGTAGCAATTTTAGAGCACAAGGTATCTAAACTGTAAACAATTCCCAAATCTTTCTACCCCACCACCTTTTTTTTTTAATTTATTTTAAGGCACAGTGAGAATTCTTAAAGAGACAAAGGTGAAACAGACAACATTTACAATTAAATATATATTTATTATTTGTAAAAAAAACCTCATGCATAGAAACACAGGACTGTTAAGGTTGGAAAAGACCTTTAAGATCATTGAGTCCAGCCATTAAACTAGCACTGCCAGGTCCACTGATAAACCATGTCCTTAAACACCACATCTCCATGTTTTCCCATCTGCAAATCCCTTTGAAAGAGTGTTTCTGTATATACAGGAGAATCTGATTTTTCTATATTTTATCCATGCTTAGCATTTACTGTATAACTATGGAAGATTAGCTGAATTGTTTGTATGGCAGTAGTGGGAAAAAGGAATAAATTGAAAGGACTGCAATTTTGTGAGGTGCTGTGGCTTTCTTTCACACATTTCTTTCCCCTTGCTTGAAAAATCAGTTTTTGGGACATTTGTTAGTTTGTGCTGTATTATTCATTTGGTGAATCCTGTATGGCTACAGAGGGTAATTTGTCAGAATACACTAGCACAGCACTGTGTTACTCAGATGTTCTTTATAACAGAACAGTCATAGACAGTTACGGACCTTTACAGGTAGTAAGTATAAAAACGTATATCAGGTTGTTCTACATAGATCTTTTTTTTATTTGGTAGTATATTACTTTTCAAAGGAGACAGAAAAGTACAGAAGCAAATTAAAAATACCAGTCCTGATAATCACAAGGATGGCACTGTCTCTTTTCACCTCACATGCTAACAGCACAAAAACGTGTTTGTTTTTTCTGTCTTGTCCAATGAAAGATCAGGACCATGATCTCAAGAAGTGATCTTAACACAAAACTGTAGAATGATAGACAGTTGGGTTGGAAAGGACCTTAAAGATCATCTCGTTCCAGCTCCTCTGCCATGGCCTAGGATATCTTCCCCTAAACCAGGCTGCTCAGAGCTAAATCCAACCTGGCTTTGAACAATTCCAGGGATGGAACATCCACAGCTTCTCTGGGAAACCTGTTCTGGTGCCTCACCACCCCCACAGCAAAGAACTTCCTCCTAATATGTAACCTAAACCTATTGTCTTTCAGTTTGAATCCATTCCCCTTGTCCTATCACTACCTGCATGACATAAAAAGTCTCTCTTCATCTTTCTTGTAGACACTCTTCAGGTACAGGAAGGGCTATAATTAGGTCACGCAGAAGCCTTCTCTTCTCCAGACTGAATGATCTCAATTCTCTGAGCCTTTCTTCACAGGAGAGCTGCTCCATTCCTCTAATCATATTGGTGGCTGTGGGTCTCCTCTGGACTCTCTCTAACAGGCTTTTTTTTGGCTGAGGGTCCCAGAGCTGGATGCAGCACTGTGGGTGGAGTCTCACCAGAGTGGAGTAGAGGAATAGACTCCCCTCCCTTGCCCTGCTGCCCATGCTGCTTTTGCTGCAGCCCAGGACACGTTTCACTTGCTGGGCTGTGAGTGCACATGGCTGGGTCATGTCCAGCCTCTCATCCAGCAGCACCCTCAAGTCCTTCTCAGCAGTGTTGCTCTTGGTCTGTTCATCCCCCAGCCTGTGTTGGTACTGTGGCTTGCCCAAACCCAGGTGCAGCACCTTGCACTTGGCCTCATTGAACCTCCTGCGATTCCCATGGACCCACTTCTCAAATTTGTCCAGGTCCCTCTGGATGGCACCCTGTCTTGCAGGTGTGTCAACAGCACCACAGTTCTTGGTACCATCTGCAAGTTTGCTGAGGGTGCATATCAGGGGTGGCTGGAGAATCAGAGTTTTCTAGGCTCAAACTGGAGAATAAGATGCAGGAAAAAAATAGAATGCAGTTCCAGAATTTCAATACAGGGTTTCCTGCACAAGAAAAATTTATGGGAAACAGCTTGCCTGCCTTCCTCACTGGTCCCACAATGAGTCCCCACTTGTCCCTAGCCACATATGAGGGTACAGCGATGATGGTATATTTTCTGAAGAAGAAAACAGTATATAGGAATAATCCTTTGGTAAGATATATAAAGGTTGTGCTGTATAATTTCACTTACTTCCACTGATTAGTGTTGGGCAAAACTCAAAGGTTAGGTTAGGTTAGGTGCTTCCATTGAGGTGCTTCACCCATTCCCTAAACCCTGACTGACTCTTTAGCATTCCCTCACCTATTCTCAAGTTCTTTTCTGCTTTTCAGAGCTTCATCTCTCCAAAACACACTAAAACTAGGGAGTATATCACTTCTGCATTTACTTTCAGTGATGCCTCTTCTAAAGTACAGAGTATGTGGGACTGAGCTCAGAGAAAGGATTCATGTTTGTATGATTTCAGGATAACCAGTCATGGTCTTATGCACAAATATTCTCAACGCCCTGTTGTTCTTCCTGCCTCTGGCTGCAAACAACACTGCACTTTATTTACTGTGTGGTAAAACTGGGAATCACAGAGATTAAAAACTATTGCTTTCAGGTCTTGATATCCCACTCATTTCCTGTCAGTCTGCTGATATAACTGATCCAGAAGGTGCTTTTCATTAAGAATTACAGTAAGAAAATCTCTTAACACTGGATTTGAATTTTTATGGTAAAGATCAGATTGGGTAACCTCCATTACATGCCACCCATCAGGGAAAGTACACTGTGGTTGTGTCTTAGCAGATGTCTTGTGACAAATATCACTCATTTCTGTGGCAATCTTCTTGTGTTAGCCTTCTTGAGACCACAGAAGAGATTAGGATTTAGAACAAAACACTTTTTCAATCTACTTTGTAGACAGACTTTCACATAGGTCCTTACAGACATTCTTTTATTCAGCTGTCAGTTGCTTTTAAGTAATTTTAAAAAGCAATGATGAGGATTTGTCTCTCCCCTCCCCTTCTTACAGTGACTTTAAGCAAAGCTCAAAAAGCCTTGATTTGAATAAACAGACCAGGTTTTAAATACATAGCAAGAACAGACATTTTAATTGTGATCTTGAAGAAGTTATTTGTGCAAAGATTATAAAGATTGTTAGAGAAACCTCTACCAATGGCTTCTAGATTTCAATCTAGGTCCCCACTTCTGTTGAAGTTAATTGAAAAGAGATTTCAGGACTTTGCTCCTATCTTTTCATTAGGCGATACTAAATTTGGCATTCCTAGCTTGAGGGCCTTTCTCCATTATTTATAGATCTGGTAGGCTTGCAGAGACTGGATGGATGGACTTCCATAAGTATAACTCTTTCCTTCCCAGAATTAGAAAGCCTAAATGGTCATGTTTTACAACTGACATGTAAAGCCAGTCTGGTTTTCTCTGACTGGCAAAAATTTTCATTTTATAGTATAGAGTTGAGGAAAATCGGATCCTTCCTGTTTCTCAAAGGTTTTTGGCTACTTTCTTAAGTAGCGCAAATTGACGTGCTTCTTTTAGTGCATTTTTTCTTATCTTTTGAGCTCATCGCCTATGATTTCTGAAGTATTGGTATGACAAAAAGAACTTTCTTGATTAAAAAATTATTTTTTATAGTATAGGACACATCTGATTGTGCATCGTCTCTCTCATTTAACAAAGTAAAACTTACAACTCTTTACAATGCCTTATGAATAATAAAAATTTTACTAGTGGCTTTATATTTTATGAAAGCAAAACCTAAATACTGATGGTACTCATATAACATCACAATTTTTTTTCCCCTCCTTTTTTTTTTTTTTTTTCTCCCAGTAATCCTCTTTAGGGACTTAAAGAAAAAAGATAATATCAAGGTCTTTGGTGGCTCTAGGACATTGATTGCCAAACCAAACCATTCTTCCAAATATCAGTAAACTAGGAGCAGCAGACTGCTGTGAGCTATTTTTTAGCCAAAAGGATTAGATTTGTCTCTTAGATGGCTCTGACATCTAATATAGATTTCCAATGGGTTGAGTTTCGCCAGTCATAGTTGTGACTTTGTGAGAAGACTTGCAGCTTTCTGAGGGTGGAGTATGTCCCCTGCTGGGGATATGAAGCATGCACCTCAAGCCCTGGCACAGCAATTCTTCCCTAGTACTTGTTTTTATGAAGCCTTGAGCTGAGCTGAGGGCATGTATCCAGGTGGTAAAATCTTCTGGGATAGTTTCTGTTCCTCCTGCATAGCACAGTGGCTTGTGGATTCAAGTTATGAGTCAGCTATTAAAGAAGTAGGAAGAAAAAAGAAAAAAGAAAAAAAAAGCATTACTTCCTAGGTAGTTATGAGATATTAGCCTTTGTTCAGGGGACATATTAGGAAGAGGTAGTGCCTCAAGCACTTGCACCATAGTTTATGTGAAGAAGCACAGAAGAAGGACTAAAATAATTAAGTGAAAATAACAAGCTGCACTGGTTAATGAAATTAAGTTTTTATTTATTTGCATAAAAGTACTAGCATTATTTATGTAAACAATAAAACCTGCATCTGTTAGTTAGCTTTGTGTGAGATTTTCCATATCACTGAGGTTTAGGGAATATCACTTAGGGAGAAAAGCAATTTTAAGGTTATCATGTGAGTGACAAAGACATTAATCTGACAAGATATGCTCAAGAGACCCACGATGCAATTGTAGAATTCTTTTTGGCTCTCTCACCCATAATTTCATGGAGCTCAGTGTAATTAACACACTTCATGGGATTTAAGTAACATTTGTTTCTTCTTCATCAGAATGCAAATTTGAGAATGATATGGATCTGTACAGAAGACAGAAACAACTGTTCCCTAGGTAATAACTTGCGCACTGTTTCCTACTGAAAAAAAACCAAACCAAAAAACAGAAAGGAGAAAAAACAACAGGAAAAAAAGAAAAAAAGGTGACAGATGAGCATTACTCAGGGTTTATTAGGAAGTTAACATGTTTTATAGCTGTTACAAATACAGAAACCAGATATGTCATAAAATTAATGAAAATCAAAAGATTTATTGTCAGCTTGCAAATTTTTGCCTCGTTTTCTTAAAAGATATATGAAATAATGAAATCTGCAGACTGTGTGTCTGTGTGTGTCAAAATGAGTGTGCAGTCAGCTAAAAAAAAATCAGTAGTCAGAAGCCTCTCTTAATTCTTAACCAGGCAGAAAGCATTAAAAGAAAAGAAAGGGAGTAATTATAGGTGCGCATGTGTGTGCATATGTTTAGAGTGCAGAAATACATCCAAGCATTCAAATCAATATTTTTTTTTCTTCAGTAATGACTCAGTGTACAATCAAAGAACAGATTAGAAGACTGGTTGCTTCCCTGTCCTACATTCCACCTCAGAAGACAACAGAATAACCTAAGTCTATAACATGTAAGGACAGATTGGATGGTCTTTATTACCTATGTTTTTGATCAGAATATTGAAAAAAAAATTGTGCTACATGCAGCTTCTTAGTAAAGAAAATGAAATTATGCAAATAATTAGTTAGCAAGTGCTACATTTCTCTAGAAATAAATATCTGAGACAAGAAAGAATATCTAGATTTTAGACTTCTTTTGCTTAATCATATTTTTATAGAAAGTGAATAAATGCACAAATGCATAATGCTTAAAGAATGTATAAGCTGAATAAATGAAGTGGGGCGTACAGTACACATTAGTTTATTAATGCTTCTGGTTTTCCTTGTTGTCCTTCAGGCGCATTATCAGCTGACTTAAGGATGATCAGATTTATCCTCATCTGCTCTTATTTTTTCCCCTACAGATGAAATAATAAATAAACAAACAAAAACCTGTACAGTGACATTTTTCTTAATGCATTTGGCATTGGCAGCACACTAATCTCAGAAAACTCTTAAGCTGTCAGCATCACAGAATGGGAGATACAACTAATTTTTCCCATATGTCTCTTATTTTTATCCCCCAAAACCTGAAATGTTTTTGGTTTTGTAGGGTAAATTTAAGGTCTTACTACTCCTTTATGTTTGCAGTTCAAAACAAATGATAAGAAAAACTGAATTACTAAGCTGGTTAAAACTGCATGTGAAATCAAATCAAAGTCCTGTTATCATGAAAGTTAAAAAAATAACAAAAGAGAAAGTGTTGATCTCAGATTGCCAGTGGTTCTTCGGATTTTTAAACTCTAACAAATATTTATGTCTACAGAAAAACTTGATATATCTCCTAGAAAGAATAAGAAATTAACTTTAAATGTTTTAAGATTTCTTGTTCATAGGCAGATGGAGGCACTCAAATGAGCAGTGAAGCGTCACCACTGACGTGAGCACGGAAATGAACAGGAGAGACAGACTAAAAGAGACTGAAGATATGGGTATATCCCAATGGGAGAGCTATGACACATGTACTGTAAACAAAAAACTCTGTTCTTAGCCCAGCCTGATTTTCATGCAAGCGGCTAAAGGGAGGACTTTCTAGTGCCTCTTTACTGACGCTCTATTTGTGTCTGGGAAGGTTTTTTTCTCAGCCTTTTCCTGGGCCCTGTGCTTGTCTGCCTGTAATCTTCTCCCAGTTCTGCCCTGAATCCTATCTAAAAGTGAAATTATAGTAATTAATTCATCACACACGCAGTGCAGCTTGTTGGCTACAGCTAGATTCATGCAGCACGTTCCTAGGGCTATACTAAATGTCTCATGTTGGTAGATTTTCAGGCCAAATGTTATTTTGTGCATATATTTTGTGTATTAGTGGTCTGTTATGCCATGTGAAATCACCTATTGCTAGGCATTCAGTGCAGGTTATTCTGAGAAATGTAATTTAATTGAGACATTTATAAGATGATATCTAGGATTTAAAGCCCAGTCCTATCTTTATAACCTTCTGAAACCTGCTCCTGAAGCTCTGAGTGGCTTAATTTTCATTTGCAAATTTGTATGGCTTTCTGACACCTGCTGCTCAATAACTGGTGCCATAAGCAATTCATTCTTAATTTATGTAACTAAACCAGTGATTTCTAGATCCTTAGTTTAATGTTCTGTTTTGTCAAAACAACACTGTGATCTTTTTTGAAGAGCCTAAGAAATGGTAATAATCATGTTAATATGAAAAAACTGCTGCGCATCTATTCTGGTATTCTGATAGTTGAGGGAGTGAAATCTTTATGAAATAGACAATTCAAGTGTTTTCAAATTTACTATGTGGTCTAAAATAGATAATGCCTTAAATTATTTTCATTATAAAAGATCTGTTTTTAAAAATCCAGTTTGTCACTTCTTCTCTCAAATAGAATATATATTTTTCTGAAATTCTTATTCTGCAACAACTGTATCCTTGGTAGACTGTGGAGGTGCGCCAGTCTGAACCTGCCAGCCCGGAACTCAGGACCCCAGTGGTCAACATGGTACAGCTCCCTGAAGGGGATGCTGCCTCGGCCTGGGACTCCGAGGATGAGGTGTAACCTGCCACACTCCTCCCCCTGAAAGTTTTCCTTCTGTTTATTGGTTATAAGTTTGGTTCCCTGCCCCTGTTACCGCCCCAGTTGCCACCCCCACCCAGAATGTTCTGTTTCCCTCTCTCCCTCATTGGTTGACTTGTAGCCCTCCCCCAGTTCTGTATGATTTGCTACCCCTCTTGTCTGTCAGTGCTGTACCTGAGCCTATTGGCTCCGCCCCTGCTAACCCACCCCTGGAAACCCCATACCCCCTTACAAAACCCTGCATCGCCATTGTTTGTGGCAGTTTGTGCCTCGTGAGTGCTGAGAGCTGGACCTCTCGTCCTCCCCTTGGTGACTTGCGCACACAAACTGCCAGAGAGCCTTCAGGGTGCTTGCTTGCTGTTATCCCTTCAATAAAGCATCTTCGGAGCGGTCACCCTCTGTGACTCTTTATCTCTGGGGGACTGGAGGCCTGCTCAACTCCCCACCACTGAGCCTGACCCTCTGCCACAGGGTGGCTTGCTCCCCCCTCTTCCCCCACGGGGAATCAGGCGGTGCCCCCGGGGGCCGACTGGTGCTAGGTCGGAGGAACGGAGCTGGAGCAGAGTGGGCGGAAGGCCGAGCTAAGCTACAGCAACAGTAGAAAACTAATTTTTTTCTTCCTAAAATGCATGTACTTTAAATTTCTGTATCTGCTTGCCCTCAAATTAAAACTACTAATTTTAAAAGTTACAAATAAGAAGTTTTATAAAACCAAAATTCAGATACTCTAGAAATATGAACTGATGCAATTTTGCTTATCTATATTAGAAAAAGCTAAGGCAAGGTACATTGCCTTCCTCTATGCTTCAAGTTAATATCACTGATTGTTGTAGAAATGGTAACCAAATTCCAGTATCAGAAGCCCTTAGTCATGGGTCAATAGCCATTCTGTAAGCTCTAACACAATTTCTTAGATGCACAATGTGATGCCAGGCAGGAACTTGCTGATTTCAACTCCTTTGTGTGAGCTCATGACCAGAAGTGATGTCTAAGTTATCAAGGACTTGAATTACACAGCATTCCAAGATCAATATTACCACCTCCAACTGGGGTCAGAAATTAATAGGAAATTCATGGTACCAAACTGGCTTTTTCTTTGTCTGGTCCTCACAAGACAGTGTGATGTTAAATCACGTATCTACCAAACTCTCTGAGGTCTGTCCATGCCAGTCCTAAGTGCATGTTGTGCATTTTGCACAGTAGGATTTTTATGTATATTCTGGCCTACAACAGTGTTACAGCACTGGTGATTGAAGAGCTACTGATGTTATCTAGCTGGACTTGTGCAAAGTATTTAACAGCATCCTGCACAACGTCCTTGTCTCTAAATTTGAGAGATATGGGTTTGATGGGCAGACCACTCAGTGGGTAAGAAATTGGCTGGATAGCCACACTCAGGTGCAGTCAATGGCTCAATTCACAAGTGGACAACAGCAATGTGTAGCTTTCAAATGGGATCACTATTGGGCTTGGAGCTGTTTAACATCTTTGTCAGTGACATGGGCAGTGGGATCGAGTGCACCTTCAACAAGTTTGCTGTGACATTAAGCTGTGTGGTTCCAGTGACACACTGGAGAGAAGGAATGGTATCCAGGGAACCTTGACCAGCTTGAGAGGCGAGCCTGTGTGAAGCTTATGAAGTTCAACAAGTCCATACATAAGGTCCTGAACCTGAGTAGGAGCAATCCTAACCAGAATTAGAGGCTGGGCTGAGAATGGATCAAGAGAGCTGTCTTGCAGAGAAGAACTTGGGAGTGTTCGATGAGAGGCTAGAGATGAGTGCTTGTAGCCCAGGAAGCTGATTGTGTCCTGCATCAAAAAGAGCATGACCAGGAGGTCAAGGGAGGTCATACACTCTATTCTTCTTTTGTGAGACCCACTCCTGGAGTACTGCATCCAACTCTGGGCCCTCCAGCTAAGAAGGACATGGATCTGTTGGAACAAGTCCAGAGGAGGACACAGAGTTGGAGCACCTCTACTATGAAAACAGACTGAGACAATTAAAATTGTTTAATCTGGAGATGAGAAGACTCCAGGGAGACCTTGTAACCCTTACCTAAAGGTGCCAATAAGAGAACTGGACAGGGAGTGTTGAGTAGGAGATGAAGTGTTGGATGAGGGAGAATGGCTTTAAATGGAAAGATGGTAGATTTAGAAATTCTTTGCTGTACAGGTGGTGAAACAGTGACGCAAGCTCCCCAGAGAAGTTGTGGATGCTCCATCCCTGACATGTCAAAGGCCAGGTTGGACATTCAAGGGTTTTTTAACCTGATAGACATTTTAATACTCCTTGAGGTGTTCTGGAAGATTTCTCCTGGTATTTTCTGTGCTGTGGTCTTTTAAATTTCATGCAAAGTCGACAGTTTCACTTATTTATATGAAAATGTGACACTCAAGTAAGTATAAATCAATTGGAGATGACTGATGATAAATGGCATGGAGTAAGAAAGGCAAATCAATTATATGAAAAAACAAGGATTTTCCCATTCAGGAAAAGCTAACATCCCATTAACAGAAGTTGCAGGTATTGCAGCAAGAAAATATGAGTAACTCAGAGTCTATTCACCATTTTGGTGTTTGGGAATTGGGCACACATGATTCACAAGAAGGTTTGTGTACTGTTTAGGTCTGTGGAAAATTATAATGCCTCTGGAAGGGTTGAAGTATTGCCCTTGATTATACCTCCTGGAAGAATGAAAACTCTTCTACTAACACATGAAAATCAACTAAAAGCCATGGCTTGAACTTCCCAGTTCCTTTGTCAGGGTTGTCTTATTTCCAGGGACAAAAAGCTGCTTTGGATTTCCATTCTTTGGAGACCAGCACAAAGTGTTGTAGTCTAAAAATTCACTGGAAGTTTTTCAGTACTCATGAAATTCTCTGATAAGAAAACCATACCCTTCAAAAAAGTAATATTAGCATTCTATCATCAACTGATATCCCATAACCCACCTTTGTACCTTGTTTCTGGGGACATTCTCTATCAAGTTGAGAATTTTTTTTGTTTATACAAGGTTGTCTTGGAAATTAGCTGGATCACAAAGAGTTCAGGTTTTCCTCAATACATTTATTTTCATAAAAGGAACAAAACAAAACAAAAAAAGGATTCTTCATCTCATTCAAAAGCATGATAAATTTCATCCAATTGGATGTACTTATTTCTGCCTATTTGACATTATTTGTTGTAAGTCTGCATTTACTTTCTAATTCTGCTCATGTTGCCTACAGCAACTAAAGCTTAAAACATATTTCATCAGGCAAGAAAATGAAAGCAAGTAATTGTTTCTAAAATATTTTCTGTTTAATTCTAGTTAAAACATGTTTTTTCCCCTAGATCACTGGCCTAAGAAGTAGCAGTAATTGGGTTATTGCTAAGTAGTATTTGTAGACATCAACAGTAAGCTGTCTTATCCACAGTTATTCTATACCTCCAGGGCAGAAGAATGGTTTATCTGAGTTGTGCGTGGTTTCGTAATGACTGTTGAATAATTTCGAAAGTTCTTCATATATGTGTTTAAATTATGCTGTGAAATGCACAAGAAATCTCTATCTATATATATATGTTTGTATTTACATTTATGCTTATGTTTGTGTTTATAATTATTATTTGCATTTACATTAACATTAAAACTCATATTAATTTCTAGTTCAATATTTTTTTATGTTTACATATGATATGAGGTCAAAATCAAAATCCTTGCTGTAAAAAAGTTTATGCCTCAAATAAAAACACTTTGGTCAGGTCTGCACATAGCTTAAACCAAGATAACACACCAAAGACTGATACTTCTTCAGTATGATACTGATTGGCTCTGCCTGAGCAGCTGGTTCCATGGATGGAAAGAATGACTTTTTTGGCACGCTGGTGTCACAAGAATAGCAGACTAAAGAAGATTGCCTGTTGATCAGAGATCCAAACCCATTCCTATCTCCCTTTCTGTGAGACAGACTGTAGTGTTGGCTACTTCAGGTAATAATAAAATGTTTAAAATTTTATTAAAAAAGAGCAAGAATAAAATAATATAGCTTTATGTGACTTAGAGGAATTTCTAATCTAGAGCTTGTATCTCATCAGTGTTTAGCAGCCATTGACAGGTTTTCACTTGTTTTTGAACTTATTTTTGAACTCACTTAACTTTTGGCAACCCATCTGTCTTGTGATAGTGAGTTCCAAAATTTAGTCATACACTAAATAAAAAAATATATTCCTTTGTTGTTTTAAGTCTATTAGCTTACAATTTCACCTAATGGCCCTGATAATTATTTTGTTATGTAAAAGAGTGTCTTGTTCTGTTTTTCTTCTCAAATAATTCTTAGGGGTTTGTTTTTGTTTGGTTGGTTTTGGTTGATTTGTCAGTGACTTCTGAACTGACATTTTCACAGGTATATCTACAGTAGTTGTAAATATATTTTCTGGGCTAGCAGTGCCTGGTTTAGAGACTTTCTGTTTGTAGACAGTGAGAATTCCTGTTTATCTTTTTCCTATGTGCACAGCTTTACATGTGTTGCCTCTTCCTTTTTATCACCCAGTTACTTGTACAAGTAACTTTTGCAATCTTTCACAAGTAGTGGCACTTCCATTGTTAAAAGCAACTATTTTCACCTGCCTTTTTCCTGTCCTTTACGTATTTATTAATCCTCTGTTCCTTCGGGTATTTAGAAATCCACAGATGGAGGTTCCTTTTACTTTTGTAATCCATGTCTTCTTAATTTATTTGTCTTTTATAGAGAACCTTGTCAAAAGTTTTTGAAAATCCTGGCACAGTATATCAACCAGATAAAGATCATCCTTGCCTGTATACTTATCTATTCTAAAACCTTTAAAAAGCCAGAATCTTCTATATGAAATTTATTTTTATTCCCACCCCAATTTTATTGTCTTTACCTATATGTCTATGAATCCTATTCTACCAATCTACCTGTAAAGAATCAGACACTGTATTTCTTAATTCCTTAATTTCCTGTATCTTTCCTGTGTCTCCCCTGCCAAGTTTCTGTAAGGATCCTTTAAAAAAAAGACATAAAATTTCCTAACCTCTATTCTTCTCATACAGAAGCTGACTTAAGCAATTGTGTAAGATCTATGATCGAATTACAAGGTCATTTTTGAGTTATTTTGAAACCCCTGAGTGTATACCATCTTGTCTTGGTAATTTGTTACTATTCATTTATCTATTTGGTCTAAAATCACTTCTATTGACACTTTAATTTAAGATAGTTCCTCCAGTACATCTTTTGCAAAGAAAACAGACACTGTGGGAAGCTTTCTAAACTCCTCAGAGGTGAGTATCAATGTGAAGAACCCATTTAATTTTTCTACCATGGTCTTATCTCCTTTGTGTTCTCCTATTACACCTCCATCATGTATCAGCTCTGCAGACTTTCTGGCAGACATTCTGCTTCTGATGGGCTGGAAAAAAGGCTTTTTATTAGTTTTCATGCCCTTCACAAAGCTTTTTTCTCTAAATCTTTTTTTGGTCTTAACTTGATTCTATATGAAGGTTTTCAGAGCTCATGATACTCAGGTGTTCCTTACCTGGCCATACATTCTGCTTTATGAGGACCAAGGTTTTAATTTAAAGAGTTTCTTTATTTTGCTGCTAACCAATACTGTAATTTTGTTTATCACTGGGGACTTTACAAAAATTTCATAATACATTTAATACTTTTATCCTTTGAGATCTTCCTTTTAAGTTCTTGGGTTTTTTCCAGTATCACTCATTTTTATAGAGGTCCCATTGTTTATACATGTGTGTGTATGCAAATTTTTAATTTATCTTTTAATTCCTATAGGGAAGAAGAATTTGAATGTACTTTAGTCAGTATGGCTATTCAGTAGTAAAAATGTCATATTTTCTTTCACTCTGTTTAGAATTATGTAAAAAATAACTGCTCCAAGAGGCAATCATTGAAGTATCTAAAATTAGTTTTTAGAACATGTCCCAAAATTGCATTTTACCAATAATCATCACAACAATTGAGTTCATTCTTGCTAGTATTTCTGCCATTGTAATCTCTCTCATCTCCCTTGGCACATCCCAGTCAACACACCTATGGTGTTCAGATGAATAATAACACAGGCTTCCTACAATATTTAGCATGAAGTATTTGAATCAGAGGGAATGTTTCTTATTGCTACAGTTAATTTGTTTATCTTGTTTGACTTCTTCTGCACCTATATCACTGAACAACCTTGGGCCTCAAGACAGGACACACACAGAAGGCTGTGACCACACTACTTGAAGTTAGTCCTCTTCAGAGAAAAATGAGTATGTTTACAACTTGATCAAGGTCTCTTCTGATCCCTATGTTCTGTTTTTAAAATGTAATTTCTATTTTTGTGCATGATTTTTCAGCTCAGAGAACCTGAGCCAGACAGCTTGAGGGCTGTGCTGTAATACATCAGAAGGAGGGCTGAAGACAACACAGTGTGCATGGACTTTTCACTTGAAAAGAAGAAAGCTGGTAGTTACACTGTACATGAAAAGCATAAAAAACTCTTCCATGAATTAGGGGGCAAGGAGCTTCTACAGGGTAAATACACCTCTATGGCTCTACAACTTCAGGTACAGTAACACTCACCTGCCAGTATCTAATTTGTAACCTGGTTCTGTCTTATCTCACATTGTATTTTCATGCCCATCATGGGATTTTTTGCCTCTTAATTCTAAGCTTGAGGGAAAAAATACCTTTGACTAGGACCTAACTGGTTATTTTTAATTTGCTCTGACTAAATATGATTTAATTTACTTGACACTCTTCACAATTTGTTACCTATATCTTCTCTATGTATAGGCCCCCAAAAAACACACCTCCTGCAACATTGACATATTTTACTGCAAAGAGTTAAGGTAATTTAAGTAAGTAATTTCAAACTTCTCAACTTTTTCCACATAAATTTATTAGATGCCATACAATTTGTTGCAAATGGCTACAATCCAAACCAGTTTCTGGATGTTTTTGCAACAGGACTAAAATGCTCTTTGTGATTGGAAAAACAGCATTCTTTTCAATGCAGTTTTCCATATTAGTACTAGAATATATTGTCAATATAAAGGCAATCTTTGCTATGGCTAAGAAGAGGGTTGTTTCAAAGGAAAACTTCAGCTGCTCATTAACAATTGGAGTTTCTTCCAGAAACATGAATAACTACTTCACTGACATGCAAATGCAGCTAAAAATTTTTCAGTTAACAGGGAAGTGTTGGTTGTGACCTAGAAATGCTTAAATGGTTTTGTGCCTTGTTACTTGAGAAACCAACTTTCTCCCATTCTTTTTCACCATTAGAAATATCTTGTTACATGGGAGAAGATACCAATACCCATCCCACTACACCCTCCTTTCAGTTAGCTGTAGAGAGTGACAAGCTCTGAGGCTGACCCTCCTCTTCTCCAGGCTAAACAGCCCCAGCTTCTTCAGCTCCTCCTCACAGGACTTGTGTTCCAGATCCTCCACCAGCTCCACTGTCCTGCTCTGGACACACTCCAGCACATCAATGCCCTGTAGTGAGGGGCCCAGAACTGGGCACAGGACTCAAGGTGTGGCCTCAGCAGTGCAGAGGACACAGGTAAAAATCACTGCCTTGGTCCTGCTGGCCACACTATTGCTGAAACAGGCCAGAATGCCACTGGCCTTGTTGGCCACATGGGCACTCGTTGGATCATGTTCAGCTGTTGTTGAGCAGCAGCTTCAGGTCTTTTTCTAGCAGACATCTTTCCAGCTACTCTGTCCCCAGCCTGTAGATCTGCAGGGTGGTGTTGTGACCGAAGTACAGGACCCAGCACTCGGTCTTGTTGAATCGCATAAAATTGGTCTCAGTCCAGTGATTCAGCCTGTCTAGATCCTCTGTAAAGCCTTCCTGACTGCCAGATAAACACACCTGTCCAACTTATTCTCTGCACACTTGCCAGGGGCGCACTCAATCCCCTCACCCAGATTATCAATAAATATATTAGACAGGACTGGCCCCAGCACAGAGCCCTGGGGGATGTCACTTGGGGCTGTCTACCAACTGGATCTAACTTCCCTTACCACCTGGCTTCATCAACCAGCCAGTTCTTAATCCAGTGAATAGTGCACTTATCTAAGCATGAGCATCCAGTTCTCCAGGAGAAGGCTGTGGAAAATAGTATCAAATGCTTTATTAAGGTCCAGGTAGTGTAGCAGAAAATCATGGTTTAATTTAGTTTTAAGAGATCCTATTTTCTCTAACAATGTCCTTTTTTTTTTTCTTTTTTTAAATTTAATTGTTAGGTGGCATTGGATTAAGTTAGGGTAGCATAGAAGGAAGGTATATAAACTGGTAGGTTTTTTAAGTTGAAGAACAAGAATTCCTCTGTTGGGAGGCAGACCTCTCAAAATAATTATTTGGGAGAAATGCTTTTACTATACAGCATCTGATGAGAGTGGCAGAAGTAGCAGAGATGTGGCAGCTGCTAATACATACTTACTTGTGTTTCTTTTGCTCTATAAATTTTTGAGCATTTATGCAATCAGCATGTGTCTCCATAGGCTTTTCTTTAGTGGACATTTCCTTTTTTTTTTGCTTTTCAGACCTTTGTTCTATACCTGTATAGTGGGTATTATATTATAATTATTTATAATAAGTATAATAATTAATTAATATAATAACAGAGAGATCAGTCTTTAATGAAACAAACTGACAAACACACAGAAAAAGCAGCCATTCTCGTATTAGATACATTGAGAAAAAGAAAAATACTTTTGCTTAAATTAATGCAATTAATTCTGAAATGATGTACACTAGAGAGACAATATTGGAACCTGCAGAAAAACTGGCAGAAAAGCCCAGAAATGCTTCACTCACATCTTACTTCTGCGCTTCTCCTCATTTACTGACTGTGTAACAAAGACATTTCACTCCTAAGATTGTGAAAGTTTCTACATGAGTTATCATTAGAAGATTATACTGTCATCTTCTTCTTACTAAAACTGTATGATTGAGAACAGAGAGGAACCTTTCTGTACTCATTCATATAACTGGTAAAAGATTGTGCTGAAAACCTAGTGCTGTAGACCTAAATAACTCAAAATAGAATTAATGACCAAAGCAAATAAAACTGGGGAAGTAAACTGGAAATGTAGACTTACTGAAATGCACACACTAAATAGTAAAACAATATGTCACACAAAATTATATTAGGAAGTGCCCTGCTAGCAGTTTTATGGCAGGTATATATTACAAGACAATATTAAACCTGAAAAAATCATTTTTTCTTGAAAACGCTACATATTTTCTTTTTAATTTTTTATATGAATTATCTCTGGACTAATTCTTTATTATTACCAGTTCTGGCTAATACATGTTTAGAGTTTTAGTATTTGTGTCTCACAGATTTTTCTTGTTAATATATCTGCCTGTTGTTGTACCACATCTCCTCAAATGGCCAGTACTTCAATAAAATTTGATGGAGAGAAGCATCAGAAGGAATCTAGTGTGGCTTATAGGTTTATTTCAAAAATAAAGTTTGGAATATGTTGGTGTAAATATTTATCATCTGTGAGCCCCCAGGACAGCCTATGTAAATACAAAGTCTTTTTTCATACAACTCACAAAAGAACCCTATGATTCACATAAAGGCTATCCCAGCCATGCCAGACAACACCAGTGAAAAGCAAGTAGCAGAAACAGCTGACATTAAACACTCATTGTTAATTTAACAGCATTTATTACTAAATTACCAGAAATTTATGTGCACATGTAGTTAGTATCTGCATATATATATTTGCATTTCTTTGAATTTCAATTTTTAAGTTTTTTTCACTCTTTCCAGTACCTTTTTCCTTATTTCTAACATCCAATTCCTTTATCCCATTATTCTACCCTTACTGCTTTCTACTCTTTTTTTTCCTTCTTCTATGATTCTTTTTTAATTGTAAGGCCTTCTTCTCCGTCATTTACAGAGCATTTAGTATTCTCCTATACCTTTTTTCTAGCTTAGAATAATACCGTCAATCACCAGCACCCAAGTACATATTCTCCCACTTATTCTCTCTTTCCTCCTTATCCATCAACACTGCCACTGGCTTGTTATTTTTTTATGTTTTCTTTATCAATCAATAAGAACAATAGTCCCTGCCATCCTAATATCTCTTTATACATTTCTAGATTATTGTTGGATTTCCCTTTAACTTTTTCCATTTCCTCTCCTTTTTTTTTTTTTTAGTGGAACCCAAAACTGAGTGAGGTACTCTGTCCAAAGCTTGATCAGTTAATTATCAAATCACTTTCTTGTTGTACATACAGTACTACTTTGCAGTATTCATGAGTTTGTAATGTTGTCAGACAGTTCATTCACATTTAGTTAATCGTAGGCCTGGACTCCTTTGTACTGGTAACATTGATTAAATACATAACTTTTTTCTATGATTTTTCTTAATTGTGTGTATTAGTTTGAAAACAAACCAGTGGGAGATTGGAGGTCAGGATTAAAATTTAATACAAAAACTAAAAATAAGTGCAATCATACAAGGAAAAGCACTGACAAAGTCAGATACAACCTGACACCTGTTAGGGTGGTGGTAGCAGTCCGAATGAAGTAGTTCAGTTGAAGCGGTGATCCTGTGGAAGGTCCGGTCTCCAGCTGAAGGTCCAGTAGTAGCTCTTGTCCCCTGGGAACCCAGCAGACAGGGCTAACTTGGGCTGTTCCAAGGCCAGGTGATATCCAGGTGGGAATGCTTGGCTCCTCCCTCCTGGGTGGAGCATCTCACAATAGGATAAGTCCATGAGTCATGTGGTGGGTGCTTGATGGCCCATTGTCTGTTATCAGGGGTGAGTCATAGCAGGAGATAACAGCTAATGGCCCACAGCTGGTGGTAATAGAATACTAAATACATCTATATTGTAACCTAGGACATTATGTAAAACAATTTAAAATTTACATGAATAGAGATTAAAATCAACCATCCCCTTCCCAGCAGCATCACTTATATACTACAAACTCATTAGGTCAGAAAAACAAGTGCATCTGTAATGTGCATTCTGCACCAGAAGAGTCTCAGAAGGGTAGGAATAATGGTGAAAGGAAGTTGACCCCAATCCGGCTGCATTCCAGGATATATTTTATTGTGAAGCTCATTGCTTCCCAAAAAAATTTTTAGAAGCCCTATGAGTTTCAGATTTAACCCAAACTTTGAATGGACGATTCTTGTGTGGGGAAATGAACCATTTTGACTGACCCAGTCCAGACAAAATCATCTTTCCTTCTTATGACATTGCTGACAGTTCAAAGAGTGGGCAAAACTTTTGCAGGGATTTGTCCTGTTTTTTGTATTGTTTTTAAAGGTTTGTGACACTTTTTATAGCTATCTAGGAAAATGTAATTTGCTTTTAATTTTTTATCTTCTGGGTTTGGTTTGGTTTTTTTGGTTGGTGTTTGGTATTTGTTTGGTTCTGTTTGTTTTTTTGGGGGTTGCCTTTTTTTCTTTGTTGTTGGAGGGTTTTTTTCTGTTTGTTTGGGGGCGTTTTTTTGGGGTTTTTTTTTTTGGTTGGTTGGTTGGTTGGTTAGTTGTTTTACTTTGTTTTCCAATCACACAGTGAAAACATTAAGCAGAATTAGACTCATGACCCAGAGCAGACCTCTGTAGTCACCTTTGATACTTCTCCCTAACCTGACACTGAACCATTAAAAATTGCTGTGGGTTTGCTTTTTTTTTTCTCTTTCTTATTTCCTTTTTTCCCTTCTTTTTTAATTTTCTGTTCTCCTCACCATTGTACTTATTCAGCATTGATTACATTTCATCAACATTTCTTCTAGTTTTCTTATGAGAATGTCATGTGGAACTGTATCAAATTCTTTATTAAAATCAAGACATAGTATGTCCACAGCATTTCCTTTATCCACTAAGCTTGTTACCCTATCAGTGAAAGAAATGAGGTTAGTTCAGCATGATTTTTTTTTTATGAGTCTGTGTTGCCTAATACTTACAAGTTATTTTCCTCCAGGTGCTTACAAATTATCTACTTTATTAATTGTTCTAGCAATTTATCAGGTATTGAGAATTCACTTATCAGTCTGTAAAGTTTCATCAAACAGCATGAAGATAACTGCCAATTTTGAACATATTGTAAATAGAGATTTATAAAAATGCTTTGTTGCTTAATTCTTTATCTAGATTAAGAGGGTTTACTTTATTTTCAAAGTTCGAAATTATTTTAGACTAAAAGGATATTTTTTACCAATATGTAATAATGCAATAAAATAACATCTGTCACAGAAAAGAACACTAAGTTAAATCTTATTGTAATACCTTGACTGTATCCCACACCATCTCCATGAGACCTGTCTTCATGTCAGCTACTATGTCAGTCCTACCCTTTTGCTGAAGTTTTCTGTGACAACTGAGCTACGACCCACGGAAATTGCTATCAGAAATCAGAACATCCATCAGGGAAATCACTGATGTTTAAGGCCTATAGCAGATATCAACTTCAGCCTGAGATGAATTGTACCCTAGAATGCTCTACATCGATTATGAAGGGACCCAAACTAACCTAGTCAGATGTGAACATTTACTTCCGTACTTCTGAATTTCTAGTCTCTCCACTCAAAAGTTGAATGAACTTTCACATAGGGAGATTTCTCCTGTGCAACTAAGGCATGAGACAGAGAGTTAGCATTGAATCTGTGCTTTTCTCCTTCACTAATTCCAGAATACTGGGAACCCAGATGTGTAATGCATGCACCCCTTGTTGGCAGTCAAATGGAATGCTGTGGTTTCTATCAGTAATCAAAAATTCATTATTAAAGGGAATTGGGATTATTTCCTTAATTCCACTGTTATCAACTACTTGATGAGATCTCTAGGTCCTGATTTAAGTAACATTTAATTAGCACAGTTGCAGAGAGGTAAAACATTTCTGAATCAAAGTAAATTAAATTGCATCTGTTCAAGCTACCAGTGATTTTGTCTTTGTCTAGATTTTCCTAGTATAATTAGTCAAAGCTGGTTTTAACCATAATAATAACAAGAAGTATTTCTGTGATACTGGTAAAATAGAGTGAGTGATGTTTTCACTGCTCCTAATATTTAACAAGATTTGACAAACAAAATCTTGCTCTGTCTTTATCCAAACACCCTCATGTGAAATCTGCTGAAAAACAGGTAAGTGTTAAAAACAGAGATATTCAATCTGTTGGCCTACAAAGGTGTTAGGAAGAAATATTAAAAGAGAAGTATGGCACTGTGCACACTAGAAAACCAAGGCATTGATTTAGTGTAGTAAAAAGAACCTCCATACTTTGGAAGCAGGGCCTGACAAGGTGAAGAAAAATCTAGGGCTTAAGGATGAAATATTCTCAGAAAAGCATATTTGTTTCCATTCTTTCAGGCAAGGCAAAGACACACTTTTTTTCCCTCTTTTTCCTTTTTCTCCTGCCCTAGAACAAGCAGAGAAGAGCAATGCAAAAAACCCACCTCTGTTAGACTTTAAGGC
The DNA here is from genome assembly GCA_024500445.1 of Entomyzon cyanotis. Taxonomy (NCBI): domain Eukaryota; kingdom Metazoa; phylum Chordata; class Aves; order Passeriformes; family Meliphagidae; genus Entomyzon; species Entomyzon cyanotis. Next base: position 56,479,330 of record JAKEPQ010001016.1, on the reverse strand, counting down.
ATCCCAGAGCATTTCCTCCTGAACCTTTGTCTTCAAAACTGAGACACCTGCACAGCACCATCCCCAAGAGTCACACCCTGTGCCTGAGAGCATTGTCCAAACAATACTGGAACTCTGTCAGGCTTGGTGCTGTGACACTTCATGGGGAGCCTGTTCCAGGGCCCAACAACCTTTTGGGTGAAGAATCATTTCCTGATATCCAACTTAAACCTCCCCTACACAGCTTCAGGGCATTCCTTCAGGTCCTGTCACTGTCACCACAGAGGAGAGATCAGTGCCTGACACTCCTTTTCCCCTCACAAGGAAGTTGTAACTGCAATGAGGTCTCCCCTCAGTCTCCTGCTCTCCAGGCTGAACAGATCAAGTGATCTCAGCCTTTCCTCATATGGCTTCCTTTCGAGGCCCTTCACCATCTTCATTGCCCTCCTTTGGACCCTTTTTTATACTGTGGCACCCCAAACTGCCCCCAGCACTTGAGGTGAGGCTGCCCCAGAGCAGGACAATCCCCTCCCTTGCCCAGCTGGCAATGCTGTGCCTGATGTCCCCCAGCACAGGGTTGGCCCTCCTGGCTGCCAGGGCACTGCTGACTCATGTTCAACTTGCCATCAACCAGGACACCCAGGTTCCTTTCCATAGCACTGCTCTCCAGCATCTCATCCCCCAGTGTGTTCATACATCCAGGGCTGCCCCATCCCAGGTGCAGGATCTGGCACTTTCCCTTGTTAAACTTTGTATGGTTGGTGATTACCCAGTCCCCTAATTTGTCGAGGTCTTTCTTCAGGGCTTCCCTGTCTTCAAAGGACTTAGCAGCTCCCCCAGCTCAGCATGATCTGTGAACTTGCTTAGCATCCCTTCCAGTCCTGTGTCCAGGTCATTTATGAAGCCACTGGAGAGCACAGCGCCTAAGATGGAACCCTACAAAACCCCACTTAGCCCAGAGGATTGAACAGCAAACTAAAAAACAAAGGAAAAGACACAAGTTCACTGTGTTTTATCAGGCAAATTAAAATGCATGGTATCCTTTTATTTTCAAGTTACAGCTCAGTGCAACAACCTCTGGCCTATGCAGTCTTATTCTGTCCTGTGATACAATTTGAATTTATATTTATTGTAAAAAAAAATGGGCTCTTTGGATGTATTGTGTATGTATACACACACACGCAAACATGTATATATATATTACACATGCATAGGTTAGAGGTATATATGCTCATATTTGTACCCATGGACACACGTGCAAAATGTAAGCATGTCCACTACTCATCTAGATTTATAAAAAAAAAATCCTGTAAATTTTCTTTTTGCCTATAAAAGAGGTTTAGGATGGAGACCTATGTTCTTGTGTTGGCAGCCAGTTTCAGCTTGCTCTGTCTTTTGCAGCTTATCCAGGATGTGTTCCATAAACTTCTCACATAGCCCTGAGGCAGCTACATCCCTGTTTTTGCTGAGAAATGATTTGTAGGTTTCTTTTTTACTTGTACTTTTTAGGATTTAAGGACCATTTGGGATTATTAGATCCATCAGTGTGAAAAGATAGAAAAATACAAGCAGTTAAAAGAAGGGTTTGAATGCAAACATAGCATGAAAATTTCACCTCAATAATTTTCATGCTAAGAGGTGAAAGAAAATTCTTCCCAGGCTAGTGTTCCACCTTTTTTTACCTTCTCCCTTTTGATTTGCTCCTGAGGGCAAAAGAGAGGGAGGAAAGGATCATGACAGCTCTGTGTACATTCCAAATCTGTCTGCTTTTGACATGCATTAAAGACCAGACAAGGATCCAGACACAAAGGTGTCATAAAGTCACCTTCACTTTCATCAGTTTTTTTACCAACACAAGCTCTATCCAAGAGCTGAGTTTGGCTTGAGGAATAGCTTTTTCTCTTTTATTTTTACTCCTGTATCCTGCTTGTATTTGTTAGATTTTCTCTCCTTCCACCGAGAAGCATTGATACTGTCATTTACTTATCAAGACAAAAAGATTTGTAATCTGTTCCTTAAGGGACCTGATTCCTCTCTCTTATACTACACAGCTCATAGCTTCCATTGCCACAGACTATGAAATGCTAACTAGTGAAAATTAAGGCAGAAAATTAAGATAGATGCCTGCCTGCATCTATCACAATGAACATTGCAGCTCTCCAAAGATGGAATGACTGAAAGTTTGGCAAGACTGCTTCCTCAAAAAAATAGAAAGAGAATGCATTATAGCAAGAAACAAATTAAGGAAGAAGAAATAAATGTGAAAAATTGAAAAATAATATTAATCTAATATGCAGGAACTAAGAATTATTCAAATTTTATCTAGACTCAGCAACATTTCACTCCTTATCAGCTACTCGGGGTCTACCATAAGAGTTGTGATCTTTTTTTCAGTCTGATGAGCAGTCTCATATCCTCAGCCAATTTACAGCTTCTTCTCATGTTGAGAGACGTCTAGATACTTAAAGTCAGCAATGCATAAAATTTGCCTATAGATGTCAATGCATCGTAAATCCTTTAATGCATACATTTCTCTGTAACCATTTTGAGGCTATAAAAAACAAGATATATTAGCATATCTCTTACCAGAGAAAAAAAATTGTTGGGATGAAGAGTTGTTTGCTGCTGGATACAAAGGAAAAAAACCACAGTTTTGTTTTGGCTCTAGAAACATTGCAATACTCTGGAATGGAGAGAAAAGTGCACACATTTTATTCAGATGTAAGTTCATTTGCTTCCATGTGTTTTAATGCTTGTACAGTAAATTGTATAAACTTGAACTACTGCTATGTCAGTCTCTAAAATGGGAAGTTTAATCTGACAAAATAGAGATTTATTCAGTGGAATCACCTCCTGAAGCCTTTTCAATCTATGTAGAGAACTGGAATGCTTTCATGAACTAATAGAATCACAGAGCAACCCAAGCTGGAAAGGACCCTGCAAGATGACCTGGTCCAATCTTTGAGATGTATCTTCTTTCATCTTACACCACATCTAAAGTAAGTCAGATGAATTATATCTTGAAAAGGCCTCTTGTTCTCCACTGCACTACTGGTTGCCAGTATAACTGGTATCTACACCCCCTGAGACCATGATAGCTTTAATAGTATTGAAAAAAGATTTTAACTGTGGAAATTAATATTCTATTTCAATTACCATAAATATCCATAATTAATGCCTCTTCCAACTTTACTGAAAAGTCAATTTGTTATCTTTCAAGTTTTTTAATGTTTATAAAAAAAACTTTTTTAAGGCAACAGTGGGTATCTGTGCTAGAAGTTCTCAAAACAGGAAGTCCCCATGGCAATTTTTTAAGCATTAAAACTTCATTTTCCCTGTGAAAAACCTATTTGAGTATTTTTAATGTTGTAATAAGTTCTCCCAACAGAAAATGAAGCTTTTAAGCCATGCTAAAACATTAATTGGAGCTTTCTACTCTATGGAGTCCAAAATTTAGATGAAGGAATTTGATTCTCCATGGCCTCATATGTTAAACCTTATAGTTCCAGTGGAGTACCTTTATATGTTTCAGGTAGTGCAATTATGTTCCAGGTATTCTTTAAGACCACTTCTCACTGCCAAAAAGAAAAAAGCAAAAGGGGTTTACGTCTCACAGACCCAAGATTTTTGTTTATTATTGCTTAGGCCAGTACAAAATATTACAGAAGACAAATGTACATTTTCATGGCATCTTTGAATTTCTATGAAAACTGCAAAAGATATAGAGTGGAAAACAACGACGTCTTAAGAGCATACATTTGAATCTGGCTTGACTTATATCTCGGATTGCAGCAAAAATATTCTTTCTTTGCATAAGTGTAATTGAGAGGAAATTCATATATTTTAATATAAACTAGAAAATCACCAGATCTGTGAAGGTGTTGCCTACTGCAGATGCACAGACAGCCTTCCAATTACACAAAATTAGCTAAAGAATTTGCTAGGAAGATGAAAAAGATTATTTCATTAGTCATCCCATTCTCACTGCTGCCCTACACTAGAATCTGTGTAGGAGGAAGACATGTTTTCAACTGAGTGTGTCAGTTTTCTACTTGTGGTTCGTTATCTGGTGGTCCTAGATGTTCTTCTAGGAAAACTAAGATAAATGGCTGGGAAGACCAGTTCAGTGTATTCTCTCCAGGAATAAAATATATTTCTAAAGTGCATATATCACCCAGAAATCACAGAAGTTTTAAAACTCCTGACAAATAAGGATGTTCAGCAAGGCTGTGAACAGTGGTACTCCTGTGTGTATATATACACTTTGTGTTGTGTGACCTCCCCTGAATCCAAGTCCTAATCAGCCACAATGCCTGATATTGAGGCATCCTCAGCCTCTATTTTGACACTTGCCCACTGTGTCTAACAATAAAGCAATATAAGGTATTGAAGGAATGTTATATAGCATGTGCTATGTCCCTAGGAGATGTGCCTTCAGCTGCAGTGCCTCAAAAGGTCTTCATGCAGCAATACTGAGACTGCAAGGGATTTACAGTCCTTGGTTTAGGAACCCAAGGGTTCACCGTGGTGCTGTACATCACCAGTAACAAGTGTGATTCAATTCACAAACCTAACACAATGTTGGAAAAAACTTTTGCTTTGTTGGATGTGGATTCCCTGTTTATTCTGAACTATTTATGCAGCTAGGACTACTATAGCCAGTTAGGTTTTTTAGGTAGAGGTCAGAAGAGTTAATCTTAGTGTCTAGTTAAATCATTACTTTGCTGCACCATCTAGGTTTTGAAACACTGAGTAAAAGACTGATGTTGCCTGCAAAATTACATTTATTACACTACCCATCCAGAATTACAAGTTAGCATCATTAAAGGGGAAAAGAAAACCAGCAAGACTGTTCGCTGCCACTAGGGCAAATAGTGCAATTCTTCTGAACATTGTCCTTCTAATTACTTCATCTTTCTGACCCAAAGATGTGAAGCTCCTTGTGAAGACTGAGAAAAACCAGTAGGGGGTAAGCAACTGATCAGTAAAATGAAATTAATCCCTTAAAAATTAAAGGGCCTTTGTATTGCTTTTCATATTAGAAAGCTTTGCAAACTACTTAGATGTCATTTCTCTCACTATACTGAACAAGAGAATTCACATAGATTTTGGAAAGCATAATTTTATCTCAGGTCCTTTTTTTTAAGAATAGAAGAATTTTTTGGTTTTCATGTCTGTTGTTTCCCAGTGGGACAAGAATTTCTTATGGAAAGTTTTGAAATTTACTTCTTTCCATAGACTGGTGATGAATATACATATCTATATGCCTAATGGCTAACTGTACAAGAATGCATTTGATTCTGCACTCCTTTGCATAAAATTGTATGAATAAAATTTGTTGAAATAAACACCATTTTGACAACATAAATCTGATATGGTAGACAATCATAATCTTACTCAACTAAAGAACTGTAAAATGTTGCAATATGATTTATGCGCTTTTTCTACCTAGTTTTGTACTGGTTCAAGTGGCAAAAGAGAGTGAAGGTTAAAGCAGAATGAGGACATGGTCTAATGAGCAGCTGTCCAGTGTTCATCTATTTCTTGCTGACCTAAAACAGGAAAGAATTTTTAGGCTGTTTCAAGGATTTTTCTTGTTTGGAATAATGCCATGAAGGAACATCTAAATCCTCCTATTCGTAAGTTGAGTCATTTAAAATATCTGTGCACTGAATTAATCTTTCTGATCCAGATTGCTAAATCTTTCCACAAACCAACCTTTCTTTTTGTTGGACCTTATTTCAGCTTCTCTCTCACACCTGCTGCCAGATCAATCTCAAACCACACCAACTTCAGCAGAATGCCTATAGATTTCTTTTAGCGGAGTTAAAGAGTTAACTGGGTTAATTATCTCTTTCAAGACCTGTAAATCTTTTCCTCTTTTTCTGCAGCACTGTAAAGTATTAGCTAAGTAAGATAGCAAATGTTGTGGTTCTATTTTTAATTTTTTTTTATGATGTTGCATCAGAGCTCTAGTTCTAGATGAGTAACCAAATTACCTCACAGTGATGACCCATTCGTTCAGTCACAGCCTTTGCCACTTGCCATGGTTATTACTCAGGATGTCACATTTCAAATGTCTGTTCAGACTCTTCAGTTCAGGGATCACTTCTATTAATTCATTATGGTACTTTCCAGATAAAAAGTAAGGAATTATTCCAAACAAAAAGCTGTGGCAGCACAAGTGTATTGATAGATAATCTGTTGATAGAATGTCTGTGAGATCTCAAATTCCTTTATAGGATAGATACATGAATATTTATTAAGGGTCATTTTCTCACACTCCACTTTGACATTTCCTTGCCTGTAAAACAGTCATCTCACCCAAGTGGGATGACTCAGTGTGTCATGGTTTTAGAGACAATTTGTCTTTTCATATAAACACCCAAAGGAATAAAATGGACTGTCTGGATAAATTGTCTGGACTTGAAGAAAGGCTTCCCCATCCACCAGTTTCTAGGACAGAGGCAGAAATCATAATATTCCCTTGAAAAATCTTACCCTTTTTATTTAACATTTTTCAGTTTTAAAATACCTATTCTGTAAATGAGATACCAAAGTAAGGGATCAGTGTAAAAATTATGATGATGCATCCCACGGAGGGATGACAAGAAATGAAAAGTAAGAACACTTTATTGTACTCTGAATCAGCTAGGTGCAGCCAATGTACTGGCATGTATTACCAAAGGCTAGTGGTGGCATTGTCATCATGATCATTATTATAGTCTTAGGTATTTAATCACTTGTATAAAGGTGAGAATATATTTATAACTGTTTCCTTGTGTATAGGTAAATAATGACCTAGTGTATTTGTCCAGGAAATATAAAAACAAATGTGTTTGGACACTGAGATACAGCTCTCAAAACAGCATTATTAAGGCGCTGTTTAGTGACTTCACTGTTAGATGTAGCATGCAATTAATATTAAAAAAAAAAAAAACCAAGAAAAACAAACCTAAAACAACCCACACAAAGATTCCCTTTGCCAAGTAAGACCGGAATTGTAACAGATGGAGTAAAATGGGTAGAGACTTCTACATAACCTCTTAGATACATTACTAAAACATGAAGACTTCAAAATGGGCTACAGAAGCTCTGATACAGTTTGCTATGGCTTTTGTTGTGTTCTGGACTCTTTCAACACCCAACCGCAGAAAGGAATAGCAGTACCTCTTCCCTGTAGCTAACAGTTTTAAGAATGCATTGCAGGAAGCGGGAATGCCAGAGTTCAGCAATCACCAATTGCAGAGAATAAGAAAACAATAAAATCACTGAAGTGGGAGACAAATCAAGAACATAGTAGTAGTGACTTCTTCATTAGAAAAGCTTGACAGAAGCACTAAGATTTAAAGAGTGTTGCTGTATTGTACACTGTTCAGTGAATTAAAAAGCCACTGTGCAGCAGGAAATCTATGAGACAGATTATGAGACATTATAAAAACCTGGTGGAAGCAGTCCTAAAGGGCGAATCACCCTCAGCTGAGGTTGCAGTGACACCAATTTGGGCATGAATGTTGATCTGTTGGAGGGTAGGAAGACTCCACAAAAGGGTCTTGACAGGCTGGATGAATGGACCAAGGCCAATTCTATGAGGCACAGCAAGACCAAGTGCTGAGTCTCACTCTTGGGTCACAACAACCCCCTGCAGTGCTACAGGCTGGGAGCAGAGTGGCTGGAAAGATGCTCAGTGGAAAAGGACCCGGGGGTGCTGGTCAACAGCAGCTGAACATGATCCAGTGTGTGCCCAGGTGGCCAAGAAGTCCAGTGGCATCTTGGCCTGTATCAGCAATAATATGACCATCAGGACCAGGGCACTGATTCTTCCCCTGTTCTCAGCACTGGTGAATCACACTTCAAGTCCTGTGATCAGTTCTGGGCCCCTCACTTCAAAGAAGACATTGAAGTGTTGGATCATGTCCAGAAAGGTCAACAAAGCTGGTGAAGGGTCTCAAGCACAAGTCTAATGAGGAGCAGCTGAGGGAGCTGGGGCTGTTTAGACTGGAGAAGAGGAGGCTCTGGATCAGAGATTATCTGTTGCGGAGCAGAAAGGCAAAGTGAGGGCCTTGTTGCCCTCGTAAAATCCTTGCTCAGTTCTGTTACTTTGGCTTGCTAGAAAAGCATTCTGGGGATGACTCAGCTAAACTAGAGGTGAAAAACAACTTACATAATGGTAAAACAATTATTAGAACCAATAAGTGCATGCACCGTGGGGCTGGTGATTGATTACACCTGATGCCTGTTCCTATTGTGGTTTATGGTGGTTGGTTAAGCACATTTGTTGTGCTTCACAAGTATGTAAAGTTATAACAAACTAACACTTTAAGAACCCTGGATTTTTGCAATAAAGTGTTTTTGCCATACCATAGTGGAGATTGTGTGTTTAACGCTGCACTTATCACTCTCTACAAATACCTGAAAGGATGACGTAGCAGGCTGGGTATTGGTCTCTTCTCCCAAAACAAGGGCTAGCTTAGGAGGACATGGCCTCAAGCTGTACCAGGGAAGATTTAGATTGGATATTAGGAAAAATTTCTTCACAGGAACAGTTGTTAAGTATTGAAACAAGCAACCCAGGGAAAGAGTTGAATCACCATCCCTGGAGGTATTTAAAAGATATGTAGATGTGGCACTTTAAGAAATGTTTTAGTGGTTGACCTGGCAGTGTTAGATTTATGGTTGGACTCAATGCTCTTCAAGGTCCTTTCCAATATAAATGATTCTATATTTCTATGACTTACTTTTTAAACAAGAAATACACTGACTTCTCATATTTTAGGGAAATTTAGGTAATAACACAGGGCAACATATCGCTATTCCAGTGGTTTCTAATACATAATAACTTACAATAATTTAGTTTAGTTATCAAACTAAGAATAGATTTTATTTTTTCACAAAACAATAGAGGACCCAAAGTGTATGAAGAAAAAGTCCCATTTAAAAATCACAGTTGCATTTAAAGTAGAGTAGCAATTCCATAGCATAATAGAGCTATTGTATAATGCACTTTGTGTGCAAGATCAATTCCTTCAAGAACATGTAGCCATAGTGGCCAAAGTTTGCCTTCAGATACCCACCTGCCCTTCTTAGTGAATTAAGTGTGAAAAATAATGTGCATTTTTGAAGGCTGTCATGACCCAGATAAATCAGTCCTTACAATTTCTTTTTGATGATGAGTCAATATGCACTGAAAATTTTATATAGATCTATGAATAAACAGTATTGAAGTCTTTCAGGTTACCTATTGTTAGTTTTGAGAAGTCTTCAAAGCTATTCCTAAATCTGATAAATGAAGAGAGAAATACTGATGGCCAGCAAAAGATCAGGGAAATGACCTTAAGACTAAAATGTCTCTAAATACTGATTTTTGCATTATCATGAAAAACAAAATCCTGTGTATTTGTGTGGTAGTCATGTCGCTCATTTTCCTTTTACTTCTCCTTTTTTTCCTCTTTACTAAAATACTCCAAAAGGAATTATGAGAAGAACCTTCAAGTTGCATTCTAATTTTCCCTTGTTTAAATGAGTAGTAGAAAGTACAAAATCTTTTTTTTCAATAAAGAAAACCTTTTACCATACCAATATAAGCAAAGCTGTTATTTAGAGCCATACAAGACATTTAACAAAACAAAGATAATGACAGGATTTTATTTGGTCTGATTAAAATTAAATTAAAAAAAAAATTGGTACCTTTTAATTCTACTGGTATTAAAGCCTCTGTATTTTGCATATTGATAAAATCTCCTTATCTTTTTTTTCATTTATCACCATTGATAAGGGAATTTTATCTTTGGAGGTTTCTTTCTTCCCTTCCCTTTGCTCTGCTTGTTGCTATTAGTACTCAGTATTCCCTATAAACCTCATACTTTACTCCATCTTTTCTCAAGGTAAGACAATTTAATGACATTACACTTTACTGCAATACATGCACTTTGTGCTGTGACATTGTATGATTGGCTGATGGTTGGTTCTTTTGGTGCTTTAATATGTTTCTGATAACCTCTATAAGTGGCTTTACTATACCTCAGTTTGATGTCTTCTGGTCATCATTCATTTTTTTCTGTTAAGTATGGCATAATATTTTGTATGTTGACTTCTATAGATTTGATCCAATAATATTTTTTCTTTCTTACCTGTTGCCTACATTTCCTTGCATTGCCCTCTCAATGGTGTTACTGCACATCATTAATGCTTATTCGTCTTCCTTCAATCTAATAATGTTGCTCAGCACCACAGCTAAGGTTATAGTGAAATTAATCCAGAATTTAGTTACAATCAAACTATTTCTCTGAAAGCATTGTGATAAATAAGGTTGTTGAATGGCTGGAAATGTTCTGTAGTTAAGTGGTTTTGGATCTACAGAAGTTCTGCTGGACCTGCCCTCTTTGGAAGTTTCTCAGTCCTGAAATGTACTTCTGCTTTTCAGATTCATTTCTTCAAAGGTTTATAAGAAAATATTATCTTGCAGTTTTTTTCCATCTACTTGGCTACTCTTAATAAGTTCAAGAAAATCTAGCAGAGGATAACATATTCTGAAAGGAAATATTTTCCCTATGAATACCTTAAAGATGCACTTCCAGAACAGAGTAAAGCTATCCACTGAGGTACAGACTACACAACTAATTTTATACCAAACTTACTTGAATTATCCAATTAACATATTTACATCAGCATGGAAGGAAGATAAGAAAACCACTTTAGACACTGCTCCTGGAATATTTGGGTAAAACATAGGCTGAGAAAAGAAGAATACCCTGAAACATGGGTAATAGATTAAATTATTGTACTATTGACTGCAGGGTTCCAGAATAGGAAAGGAAAACCAAAACAAATAGTGATGAATAAGTAGAAATGAGTGGGATTTGGTCTATTACATAGAGAAAGTGTGGGGGGAATAGGATTGAAAAACAGATTTAGTCAATTCAGTGTCTCATTGAATTAATATCACTGGTCACTGTGTCTGCCTTGGGTTCTTGTAGTATTTGAATACAGAGTAGCATTATTATTTACTGTTCAAAAAGGAAACATTGTGTTTTCTACATTTTTGGTCCTGAATTTCATGTTATCAGTCTTTGTGTTTGTCTTCATTAGTGATCTTGTGTTGCTCTTTTAGCTCCTTGGTTTAGGTGCCCTTGCTATCTGTATATTTTATTTAATATTAGATTGTTCAGAGAAACAGATATATCCTGTTAACAGTGGTATAAGACATCCCACCATTGTTTTTTTCTTCAGAATATAGCTAAGTTCTAGAATTCTAAATCAGAAGTTTGAGTATCTAATTCTGGTTTACTTCTTTATTTGAATTAAAAAAAAAAACAAACCAAAACCAAATCAAACTGAACAAACCCCCACAATTAACAAAGCCACAAAAATAACTGAATTTCAAAGAGAGGAAAAAAATCTTTCAAATCCTTTATCATCTCTTTGAATGTTTCAGAGCTTTAGTCTCACTCACTACTTCTCATCCTAATCTCTTCCCATTGACAGTTTTATGAAGAGATTGAATGCTTACATTCACTGCTTCCAGGCATGGGTATGGTTTCTTGTCTGGAAAGTCAACAATTTTATTAGTATGAGTCCCTTGGTCTGGTTTTGTTGACTGTTTTTTTTACATATTCTGGGTCAGGGAGGACCTCACCACTTTGGCTACTGTCACCAGGCTTCATCTACCAACTGCCGTGCACAAAATGAAAAGCACCCATGCTTGTAAAAATAAATGTTCCCTTCTGAGGATATGGTGTGTGCTGCATTCAGCTATGACAGTCTAGACAAATCCATGAGCAGTTTTAGAGTTCCCATGAGCTGGAGACTAAGATATTTAAGTGTCAGTGTACAAACAGTTCAATCCAAGAGCCTTTATGAAATCTAATTGTCCTAATAAATTGATACAGACATTTCTCTGTCAATGATCAAGTTCTGATTCTTGCAGCCCTTTTCAAAAATTACCCTCCGTGCTTGCTGAGAAATGTTTATAAATTCTTCTAGAGACAAGCAATCTCTTGCCATTTTTTTAAAAAAGAATATTTCTGACCATCTGTTTCACTGTGGGATTTTTTTTGTTCTTTTGTTTCTCTTATAATTGAAGATTTTTTTTTTTTCTTACAGTATCTTTCATTTTCTTTCCAGACCCTAAGCTTGAGATCAGAAATTTTAAAGTTAATCAGACTGGAACATGTACATCCACTGTGGATGACCCTGCATCAGGATGTGTTCCAGTTCCTATGTTGACGTATAAACAGGAAAAAAAACAAACCATATCTGCAGATATGGGGAAGCTTAAAAAAAAAAGAAATTCAGGAAAATGGCTGTGTGCTCTTGAACTGAAAAAAAACCAATGTAACACTTTAGTTCAACAACTGATATATGCATTGTATGGATGAATTTGAATTCTCATTGCTCAACTCTGCTTTGTAGTTCAGAAACATCTTTGAAAAAAAAAAAGAACCAAAAGCAAAAAAAAAAGAAAGCCAAGTTAAAACATTAAACAAAAAAAAAAATCTTCTTTTTCTTTTTGAACAAGTCAAGGTTATAAGTGTTGTGTTTGTGGAGACAAACAGCATAATCTCCTTTCAGTAAAGAAGGTTAAGGGATGTGAAGTAAAAAAGACAAAAACTTAAAATTACAATAACATAGAAAATCACAAACTTTCATTGCCAAGAGATCTTTTTTATTTTATGCAGTAAACACGGAACAGTTTCCAAAATTATCTATTTTTAAATCTCCATTTTTTCTGCTCCAAACTGGTATAAGGATTCTAAAAAGTAGGATGTCTTTTAAATTTCACCAACAGTGTGAGCAGTTTCATCTTTTCTATTCTGCAGTAAGAAAACAGGATAATTACCTTTCTTTACTTTGTAATTCTTTGCCGTAATTAAGAACCATTCTATTAACCCACTTTTGGAGAGGTCAGCTGTTCCTCAAAATGAAAGGTAAGAAAAATGAAATTAACATATGGGTAATAGGTATACAATGAGTAATACATATTTTTGTGTCTTCCCTTGAAGCTTTGTGATAAAAGGTTTCTAAGGATTAGTGGTGGATTAGCCATGCTGAAAGTTAGAACATTTTTCAGTTTAAAAATCCAAATAGCCATACAAAGAATAGATTATCTTCCCTCAGTCTAGACAGGCCAAGCTGGTTGATGATGGTTTTCTTTAGAAGTCTAAGCATGTTCCATGAAGAAAATAGCCACTGTGATACAATATATTAAAAGAAAAAATCAATAGAAGCATTTAAACATGAAGATGTTTCTACATTTTGTCCCAAAAATACCAAAGAAAATATCAGTAATTCAGTGTCAGGGAAGTCAATAGTTTAAAAACTAACTATTTAAGAAAAAAGGAACCAAAACCATGAGCAATTGCAAGTAACCAAACAGAAGTGTTCATTCCCTATTCTTTAAAACTAAATCAGGATATCACTGAAGTTACAAAGATTCTCATTGGTTTCAAGGGGATAGGAAAAAATCCTTTCTCAGTTCACCTATATGCTTCAGAAAGATGACAAGTTTCACAGGATCAACAGCTAGAAGCTCACTGTCATACTCCTAGCCCAAGTTCAACTGCAGAGCTAACCAAAATTCCTTGTCACACCCCAATTTCTTATCACCAGTGTGCATGAGTGCTCTGCAATGACTATTCTCCTGACTCTTCTCTTTGGAAGGGAAATGTTCTTTCTCATTTTACATCTACAGGTTTAAGCCTCACACATATAAAAGAGATTGCCCTGTAGCAATATGAAAGGCAGTCTTTGGCATCCTAGCTGTAAGGTCTGTGTTGCAATAGTCCTTCATTCCACTGTATGTAACAGGCCAGGATGAAAGCTCTAGCAGCCAGAGGCAACATAAAAATTGGTAATAATAAAAAGAACTTAATTTGTGTATTATGTTAATTAATAGAGTAAGCCTTGCTGCTGCAGGAGCTGGGCTCGACCTTCAGCCCACTCGGCTCTGGCTCCGTCCCTCCGGACTAGTCCAGTCAGCCCCCGGGGGCACTGCCTGATTCCCCCGGATGGGGACAGGGGAGATCGGCCGCCCTGCGGCAGAGGGTCAGGTCTGGTGACGGGGAGTCGAGGAGGTTTCCAGTCCCCAAGAGGCAAAGAGGCACAGAGAGTGAGAGGTCCAAGGTGCTTTATTAAAAGGGAAGCGGGCACCCTGGAGGCTCTCGGGCGGTCCGTGGACATGAGGTCTCGTCGCGAGACCACACGAGGCACGAACCCCCCGAGCCTCGACGGTTGGGGGGGTTTAAAAAGGGGGAAACGGGGTCTCCAGGGGTGGATCAGCAGGGACGGAGCCAATTGGCTCGGGTACAGCAGTAATAAGCAAGCGGGGCAGCAAATAATACACAACCAGGGGAGGGATACAATTGAACCAATGAGGGAACGAGGGAAACAGAACTTTCTGGACATGGGTGGCAACTGGGGCAGTAACAAGGCGAGGTAACAGAAACTTTTAACCAATAAACTAAAAGAAAACTTTCAGGGGGTGAGGTGTGGGAGGTTATACTTCGTCCTCAGAGTCCTCGGACCAGGCAGCATTCCCTCTGGGGAGCTGCACCAGGTTGACAGCTGGCGTCCGAGGCTCTGGGTCAGCCGGTTCGGATTGGCGAACCTCCACACCTTGCCATTCAAATGGGACTAAAGACTACATGAAGTCTTTGGTGACTGTGTATTTTCCTAGTTTGCATAGAACTCAATGCCAATTACTATCAAAAACCCTGTGCAAAACTAACTCTTACAGTCATAATGATCTTTGAAAAACAGTTTATGCATACAACAGCTTCCAAAACTTATAAAAATTTACATTATTACTACTCTTCCAGTAGTGCCCTGGAGGACTAGAAAGAACCACATTTTATCTGGTGTTTTACTAGAAACCTGTCTGATTTATATAGGAAATAGAGAAAACATCTCAAATAGGTCTGTGTTGTGAAAAACACTTTTCCCTCAACGTTTAAAATCGTTTTTGTGACAACAGTGTCTATGGCTTTGAAAAGAGACTGGTGTATGGAGAAAATAAACTAAAATAACACTAATTGTATTTAAGAAATAATGCAAAATACCCATTGTCTTTCCTTTGAGCAAAGAGATTTAGTGAGATACCCAGTTAAAAAAAAAGCAATCAGGATTGAGGACTGATTCAAGGTGTCTCTGTTTTAGGAACTCAATCCAGAGGCTATAACTGTTCTGTAAAATACATGACTAGCTATCTAGTTTGGGTATATGGCCAGGTCTTTGACATGATTTTAAGATGCAGCCAGATCACATTCTATGCTTCTATTTCCAGGAAAAGGAAACCATGTGGACTGAAAGAGAGAAGGCAGCTGCACAATTCTCTGAACCGTTACTGCAGGATACACACTGCAGTACCTCTACAAAATGTAGTCAGGAGTTAACTCCTCTGGTGCAATGGGAATATTAAGTCATCTTTTAGACATAAAGATTTTCAGTGCATCTGATTCATAATTTTGATTTATGACTTATGCCAAAAAATGGTCAAAAGCCAACATCTTTCTTTTTTTTCAGTGAGAGAACATAACCCAAACTGCCAGTTATTCCCAGGGAGATTTGAAAAATAGGCTGTTAGATGAAGAAGGAAAATTGAGATAATTTTGTTTCGGTACCTCACAGAATAAAAAAAGAATATTTATAGTGAGCTGAGGAAGTCTAATTTTAGTCATAGTTTAAATAAGAAAAATCTTCCCTGCAAAATTCACCCTGAATTTAAAAAAAAAAATCCTTGAGAAAAAGAATGTTTTCCCTTATAAAACACAATTTCAATAGTACATTCTCTTTAGAATGAAAAAAGCTTTTACTATATTTATTCCTTATTGCATATATAATCAACTTTCTTTCTGTAGTTTTCTACTGTAAAATTTGCCTTAACTTTTGTATATGTTTTCTAGTTTTTGTTCATTGTTTCACCCAGATATTGGCACTGTCTCAGATATTGTTGGGGTTTGACCCTGACTAAATGCCAGGCACCTCGACTCTCTCTTGCTACAAGAAAAAAAAACCTGCAAAAACACACACTAATCTCGTGAGTCAAATGAAATAGGACACTGGTAGGAGGATGTACGGAAGAAAAAAGAGGGCAAACAGGCTCCAACTTAAAAGTTGCAAAAAGTGATTTAATTACCTAACAGAGTTGAAGGATAAATGCAAGGCAAAAATAAACTTTTCATACACTATTTTGTTCACTCCCCCTCCTCCCTCTTACGAACCCACTTTTATTCACCCCCTTTCCTCTTTTTAACCAACAACCCCCGGGTAGGGAGGCAGGGTGTGGGGTATTTTCTCAGTTTACAGAGCAGGTCCATAAATCTATTCATCACCACAATTCTTCTACGACAAATACTCTATCTCTACTTATCTCTCTCTCTCTTCAGGCAGTTTCTCTACTCTCACCCCCACCCTCTTAAGAAGCAGTCTCTGCGCTCACCCCCCTTCCCAAACCAGCAACACAGACAGGGGGCAGGGTGAGAGGGGTTCTCTGGTCAGCCCAATCAGGGAGAGGGGTTCTCTACTTAGCCAGGGGGTCCTTCCCACGAGAGACAGTCCTCTGGGAACTTCTTTGGCATGGGTCCAATCTCATGAGCAACATCCCGCCCGAATTCTGCTGCAACATGAGTCCTCTTGTCCATAAGGTGCTGTGCAGACTCTCCCAAGCCGAGGCCAGGCTGCTTCCATGCCAGGAGCAAGGCCTTTCTCCCCCTTGCAAGGCCTTTGCAGCTTTAACTCTTTCGATGAGACTCCAACTGGTTCACAGTCTTTTCCAGGCATCCACCTGCTCCTCTGGAGTGGGCTGTGGGTGGATTTCTGCATCCTTGTGGACTCCATGGGCTGCAGGGGAACCTCCTGCCCCTCCATGGTCTTCACCACGGCTAGCAGAGGGTTTTCAGCTCCAGCACTGGGAGCACCTCCTCCCCCACCTTCTTCACTGACCTTGGCAATCTCCATGCTTTTCTCCCTTCACATATTTTTACCTCCACCTCCTCTTCCTCCAACTACAAAGAAGTGAAAGAAGTGCGTGCATGCCTTGTTTTGATTTCTTCTTAAATATATTTTCACAGAGGCGTAACTAGCACCTCCAATTGGCCCAAACTTGGCCGGCAGCATGTCCATCACTCTCAGAGCCATCAGAGATTGGCTCTGCTGGACTTGATGTAAAAACTTCCAGAACTTGCACTCAGGACACACAGGAGCCATCTTTGTGCCACTCCACACCCCTCAGACACCTCCCCAGGCCTACTACAACAGCTTCTGAGGGGTCCAAATTTCTCCTAGATGTTAAAAAATACATTACTGATGTTTTGGGCCAATCAAAACCACCACAGATATCAAGGGAAAGAAACAAACAAAATAAATTTTTAAAAAATTAAACAAAATAAAACTACACAAATGAAGATGCAAGACCAGCAAACACACAAAATTGTAGCTTTCTGACTTTGTAACTTAAAAGATGTGAAAAAGAAATGGCTAAAAGAATTATAATAAGGCTGGAAATGAAAAAGAGAAAAGATGTGGGAGTGGAATCTTGAAATGAGACAAAAGAAAGAAAAAGAAGGCCAAACAAGAAAAGTAAATTATCATAATGAAAACTAAAAGCCTTCCTTCATCTGTCTTAAAAATAGATGCCAATGTTTTGCAGATTAACTTTGGGTTTGTAATTACAGAGTTTTGGAGAAATGAATGTTGGTGAGCTAAACTGCTCACTTAGGGAGTGTAGCTAAATCCATGCAATAGCAGAAACAGCTGTTGCCCATTATGCTTTGCTTTTTGATGATAAGTGGTAAGAAAGGTTGGGAAAAGGTGACCATTCAGCACTTTTTATTATGAGGTAATGGCTCCAATGATGTTAGCAAAATAATTAAAACCACCATCAGTCCTATTCTCTGTGATGACACTTAATGGTGTTTCCATTTCTCCCTGCTCTCCTAAAATGTATTCACATATGGAGTAATATTGGAGGTTAGCGTAAAAATGGAACAAATCACAATTCAAGAAGATTTTGTACATAACATGCACAGCCCTAATCTAAACTGGGTAATTCAGTGTACCTACACTACATATTTAAATCAAAACTGTTACTCTTGTTCTCATAACAGGAAAAGTAAACCTTGTTCTCTGTTATATCTTTGACTGACAGTCTTTTTCCATACGTTATTCACAAAAGAAACATGAATTTTCACATCAATGTCCCCAACATTCCTTGTCTTCTTAGTCATCCCATATGCAAGGAAAACCTAGTATGTTATTCTAATAATGAATATCCTAATATTTTTGTGCAGGGTTACCCATGGCAGCTAAACTTCCACCCAGATGCTCACTGACTCTCTCACCCCACAAGTAGGACAAAGTGAAAATATATGAAGAAGAATGAGAAAGCTTGTGGGTTAAGATGAAGGTAGGGAGATTGTTTAGCAATTACTGCCTTGGGAAAAAAAAATACCTTGGCTTGGAAAAGGTTAATTTAATTTACTACCAAACACAATAAATACTTGGACAGTATTGGGAAGCAATAAGGCAAACATCAAAGTATCACCAGTCTTTCCATTTTCCCAGGTTCCTTAATCCTGCACCCCTAACTCCTCTAGCTCTTCCTTCCTGAGCAATGCAGGGGGATGGGAAATGGGAGTTACAGTCAATCCATAGCAGTCTATGTCTGCCACTTTTTCCTCCATACACTTTTCCTCTCTTCCAGCATGGGTCCATCAGGAAAATCTGCTACAGTGTGCATCCTCCATGGGCTGCAGGGATTATCTTTCCCTCCGTGGAGCACCTCCACCTGCTCTTCCTTCTCTCACATTGTTGTTCCTTCCACTGCTTTTGGCTCCTTCCCCTCACCCCATCACCACACCACTCCCACCTCATGTCCAAGGCATTTTTTGCCTTTTCTTGAATACGCCCCCACCTTGGATTCTGGTCTCGAGGTTTGGCTGTATCCCCTGATTGGCTCTTCGGAGGAAGATGGAAACAGCCATGTCCATCACAACCTCTTCTCACAGAGACCATCCCTGCATGTGCCCAGCTGACAGCATGTTGCCACCAGCACCCAGTGCAAACTTGCACTAGGCCCCATCAGATGTTTGTAATAGAAGTAACCTTAAAAGGGAAACCCTTCATGTAAAGAGTTGATTTCCTTAGGGGTTTTAGTACCACAGACATTGATAAAATGAAGAACAGCACAGAGCCTTATCCAGAATCAGCAGTTAACCTGGGTTCAACAAACAGCCAGTCATTTGTATTAAATTAACTGAATTAAATAAGTTCAGGATTTTTTTTTCACACAACCAACTGAAGGGCTTCATTCAATTTTATAAGGTTTAATAATCTATAAAAAGATAACCTTACAAAGCCCAGGTGCATGAACCAGGACCCTGGACACCCCATCAGCTGGATCAGTGCTGGAGCCAGAATAGATGATCTTTATTTTTTCCTTACTTTCTTCCTCTCTCCCTCTCTCTAATTTACGTTTCTTTTCACTTTCACCCTGCCCCTTATTAAAAACCCGTTACCTTGTGCTTATATTAGAAGATAAGGTGCTAATTTATACCAATTTCCATGTCCAATGGAAAACTGTAAGTTTTTGCAGACTCTCTGGCTTCTGTAATTTCTTTTTGACCATGAGAATCTTCACATCTGAGTGTTCCCTTCCATTTGAGTGGGAAGCCACTCTTTTATTCAAGATTTTGGACTGGTAAATCAATTTATAGATTTTAATGAATAGTTAAAATGTTCCTACTTGCTTGGGAAGACGGAAGAGAGAAGAACAAAGCATATTTTCATTCAGTCATCAATTCTTAAAAATCCTTTAATACTGAAATTGTGGTTTGTTTTATCTCTTTTCTCTGACAGGTGGTTAACATAAATGGCCCTTTTCTGTAATGAGCGGAGCCTAACTCTAGGACAAAGGGAAAAAAAAACAAACACAAAAAACCCCACCACAATAAACAGCGCTCACTAAATAAAAAAATCCAGAAATATACAGTAAGAAAAAAGAAAATTACTTAAACTTGTGTACATATTACATATGTATACAATGCATAAATATTGTCAAATTTGTTGGGTAGAAATACAGCTTGTGTTCATTGGCTAAAATGAAGATTTTTAACATACTGAATACCTAGTGTCCTGGCTCCCTTAACTGAAATTTAGATGACCCAAAAAAATATCAGTAAGAGAAAGACGGAATATGTATCTCTCAGAAGTTATCAACTTTTTCTCATTAGCATATGTTTACTAGTTTACCAGTTAGAAACAAAGATCTTTAGGTAATCAACATGAAGAGGGAGGCAAATAATTGAGGTATCCTGGATCTCCCTCTTCAGGTCCTCAAAGGCTTCTACGGCTGTTGAGCCTAGAGGGAGTACAAACAGTTCTTTCAGACCTACAGGATCATATTCTTCCTTCTGATGATGTCAATGTCATAAGCCTCAGGTGTAAGCGAAGTGATTCTGGGAATCAATAGATTAAATTCCAGCCAGCACTTGAATGCAAACAGACAAATCTTAACTCACTTGTCGCATTAATATATGTGTATGATAAATCAATAAATATAAATATGCTTAGTGAGAAATAGTTGTTCTAAACTAATTTTACAACCTCTAACAGTATTAGATTGTTTATTCCCCATAGGGAAGGAATTCTATTATCTTGCTGAACCCTGAAGAAGATAGGTATAGTTTTCAAGTAAACAATTTAGATGGGAAATAGCTATTTTTCATATATTAAATTTATAGCTTAAAAATGTTCGAAGCACTGAAGAAACTAGTCTTCACTAAATGAAAAAATGTTACAATGAGAAACTAGACTATGAGAGTTTAGCTCAACCTAAATGCTTTATACTTGAACAAATGAGTAACTACTATTTGAAAGGTCACTAGGAAAGCATTAGCATTTAATCAGAAGTGAGAGCATAGATTTATTTTTCATCAAATTAAAACTAAGTAGGGAAATCAGATATTCTTCCTCAAATCCTTGTTATGGGTAAAAGGCAAAACACTATGTATGTGTTTTGCCTTTATACTGTTCGTATAACTGAATATTAACCTTGCACTCAAAATACAAATGGTAATTTTTAGTACAATTGCAATGGGTGCTTCTAATTCTAGAGCAAATTATCCAGTTATTTCTTAAAAAATATTCCAATTAAAATGTTATATATGAAATTCCTGTTATCTTCCTGCCTTCTCTGGAATCCTTCCCAGTGTTTTTCTGGGTCAACAGTGTTAGATTTTGCCAATAAAATGTACAGGACCATTATAAGAGGCCACAATCACAGTGCCTGGGATGTATTAACACTTATAGCTGGGAAACTTTTTTCTCAGTCTTAAGGTCTGCTTGGGGTTATTTCTATATGTTTTCTTATTGCTGGTATCTTTTTCATTACCTCAAAGAGGGCCTTTGAAAGTTTCATAATAAGTTATTAAGATGGTACTGTACTCAAAAAGAATATGTGTACTTTCACGCATAATAAAGTTATTAAATTGCCAGTTAGAATTTGAAATATATTTATATATATAGAGAGAGAGAGAGAAAGAGAGAAATATAATTGGTTTCCCACCTCTTTATCAATTAATGGCCTCAGTTAATGACAAGGGGTCTAAAAGAAAAGGTCATTTCTGGTTGTTAGGTGACTGATTGTGTTTGTTAGAGCTCTGTGGTGTGCAAGCATTTATAGAGTTAAGCTAAAAGATGTTAGCCAGTAGTCAAGTTGTCTGAGTTTTAACAGCTAAAACCAGCATAGGCCATGACAAGTCCAGATAACTGCTGAGAGCCTGCAGTGTCAGTCAATACAGCTCCTGTGGCCTTTCACTAGTAATTGCACAAGTCATATTTATTGGGTTACAGGTATATCCACCAAAAGAAGAGAGACTGCCATGCCTTTTCTTGAAATAATTCTTATGCAGCCAAGAAAATTTATTTACTCATGAAAGTTTCTGTATTTTATATCCATATGTAAATCTTTTATCTCACCACCTGTTCATAAAAATCAAAGATTCAGCTGCCTCTCTAATTCATGCAGTACTGGATAGGGCTCCATCTCATTCCAAGCCATGGAATGTCTACTCCTTCATTCCAACTGTTTAGTTCAGCAGTACAAGAAGCAAAAAAAGCTTTGAATGTTCAGTCAAAATATGCAAGGAAATAAAAAAAGGACAAATATTAATATTTTTACAATATGGTATCCATAAATTCATGGCTGGTGTAATAGAAACACAAATTTGGTTGAGCCCTAGATATTGTAGTTTCTTAGCTAGCAAAACCCAAAATATTACTCAAACAGTTTGAAGTAAACAATGTCAAATTATTTATTCAGGCAGGGTCTATATTCCAGGATGACAGCTACAAAAAAATCTCAGAACAGATAAAATTTTATTAAAATTATAGGGAACATAGACGTCAGAGAATCACAGAATGGTTGAGGTTATAACTTGCTGGAGGTGTACTCCATACCATCACTCAGATAATTAATGAAGGGGCTTAACAGGGCTGGTCCCAGTTTTGACATCTAGGGTACATTGCTAATTACTGGTCTCCAATTAGACGTTAGGCTGCTGATCACCACAGTCTGGGCCCAGCCATTTAGCCATATTTCAATACACATCACTGTCTGCTCATCCAGCCTACACATTAGCAGAATCTCTATGAGAATTTTAGGGAAGACAGCGTCAAAGTCCTTCCTGAAGTCCAGGTTGGTAATGTCCACTGATGTTTCCTTGTCCACCAGGACAATCATGTCATCATATAAAGTTTATCAAGTTGGTCAAGCACGACTTTCCCTTCCAGAAGCAATGCTGACTAATCCTGATTATTTTATTTTAGCTCGTGAGCCTGGAAATGGTTTCCAGGATTAGCTATTCCATCACCTTATGAGGGATCAAGGTGACTAGCCTTCAATTCCTTAGGTCATTTCCTTCTTAACCTTCTAGAAGACATGAGTGATGTTTGCGTTCCTCCAGTCATTGAGAACTTCTCCTAATTGAAATGATCCATCAAAGATTGTTAAAAGTGACATAACGATGACACCTGCCAGTTCCCACAAAGCTTGTAGGTTTATCCTATTGGGGCCCACTGATTTACAGATTTTCAGTCGGCTTACGTATTCTCTGATTTGGACCTGATTGTCTTCCAAAAATGGTCCATCTTCTTGGTTCCAACCTTTTCCAAGGTCTCTTGGAAAGCCAGACTGGGTAGCAAAGACAGAGGGAAAGGAAGCATTCAGTACGCCAGCTTTTGTCATGTATAACCAGGTCCCCCATCCCACTGAGTAATAGGCCTACATTTTCCCCAGTCTTTCTGTTGTCACTTTCTATTCTGGTGCTGGCCCAGTTCAGTGGAAGGGGGCATGGCCAAGAGATTTTGTTATTTGATACCATCTGAAATTGCTGCCAGGGGTGGAGAAAAGAAACTCACTTTCTTTGCAGAAGAGATGACATTTCTTTCTGCTTAGGGAAAGAGTGTGATGGGTGGAGGATCTGTCTCCCCCTATTTTTCGTTGTTCTGTGGTTAGTGAGCATTTTGCATGTAAATCACCCTCTCCTTGTACACTTTTGTTGTTCCTATTGTTGCTGTTGCTGTGTATTTTCTTATCTCATTGCTGTTTCCAGTAAATTGTTCTTATCTTAACCTGTGGTCTCTGCCTTTCCTGCTTCCGACTGGAGGGCGGGGGGAAGTGAGGCCAGCATGCTTTCAGTGGGAGCATTACGTTGAGAAATACTGTCCTTAAACCACAGGAGTTTTAATTGGTGCATAATGCCATGGAAGAAGGGTTGAGATAACAACAGATCTGCCCAGATTGGGTGGGAAATAAATTTGATCTAGGCATTTGCTGTGTTCGGTATGAAGCCATTGTGTACAATGTGGCTTGATCAGTCCACGTGCATCTGGAACTTAACCTTGTATATATTCCTATACGTGCTTATCACAGGGATCAGGGAGAGGAATCAGGATTGCTTTGTTGCTGTACTGTGTGACATGTTTATGGCATAGAAACATCAAGGGCAATGAGGGTCATTTGGGAGTGGATTCAGTACTGCTCTCCTACCCTTACCTCAGGTTCAGCTTTTGAGAGTCCACTAACAATCGTACCCAGACTGTGGGGAAACAGGGAAGGATGATTTTCCCCAGCCTTTCACCCCATTTTCTTCCTTTAGGCCTGTTACAACAGCTTTTGAGAATTTTGAATTCCCTTTGGATGTTAAGGAAAGCACAGTTTTGTTGCTGAGCTTGGCAGGACTCCTCAGTGTGGCCCACAAAATATTTAGGGTCAAGAAAGAGTTTTCTTAGGAAGGTCATTCTGAAATCTGCCCTGAGGGTAGATAGTCACGAGGGCATTGATGGTGGGAGAAAATGAGCCAGTTCTTGGCCCAATTCTCTGCCCCAATGGTTTGGAAGTTCACCCTGAGGAGGGTAGACTGCAGTCTTGGGAACTGTGCTTCTCAGAAGTATCCCACTGCATATTGATTTGGAAACTATGCGAGAACAAATCTATAAACAACCATTTTAAAAACAAATCTGCTACTACCTCAATTTTATCTGGAGTAAAGACATGAAGGACTTTTAATGCTTAGATGAAGCTTGTAAGTTACCAGACAGCCTCATTTCCATAGCAGCCAAATTTTATGAAGCCCTAAGCCAATTATTTAATTAGCTAATTTGCTCAGTCACAAATAATTTGCACATAGCTCTAAATGTCAGATTTGAAAACACTGGGGACACTTAGTCCTAGTGGAAAGCATATTACTGAGACTAGAATTCCCTTACAAGATTTTTCCTGGAAGTCTCAACAGGTTTGAGGGATGAAGATCAGTTTGTATTGATGATTGTTTTGAGGAGTGGGGAGGAAAGAGGAGAAAACAGTAGTATGAATCTTAATATATGTTAGATGGTGAGCTTGGTTGCCTAAATAATTCCTATAGAGATATTGTATTTTTCTAACATTTCATTTTATATTGAATAATTTCTGGGTGTATGTACATTCATAAGACTTGTCCATCTTCCAAACCAATATTAGGAAAGGGAATTTTAGCCCTTTGGAAGAAAAAGGATATGGGCTAAAGGAAAGTATGAACATTCTGTCTACCAGTTTATTCTGTTACAGTCTCCAAATGTTCTGTTTTCTAGAATTCCCATCCTTTCTGGTCATCAAACCTTTCTGTCTGCATAGTGCCATTTTTTAATAGTTGTGACTCCTTGTGCCTTCATCTATGCACTTTCTGTGTTTTTTTCCATTTTTCAGGGCAGGAAGAAAACAAGTAAAATAACTTTACAACTCTTTCCATGCAGTTTCTCCCCTTACCAATGTACTGTAACAATAAGAGGACTGACAAATTAATCTGCTAGTGTTTATCAGCAGTATTTTTGCTTATCTGCTGAATGAGAACAGTTATTCTCAAGAATTGTTCTTCTAAGACTTTCCTCCACCCTACAATAAAAAAATTTGCAAGAGTGTTTTAAATTTCCTGAGTGTTGACAATATTGGCAATATGGGAAAGTGCACACAGAGAAAGCTTTGGGAAAAATCCAAGGGGTAAGCATTATGCTTTTGTCCCCATTAAATGACATTTCCAAAAACATTTCCAAAATATTTTGCAGCAGCTCTTCTCTTCTCTTCTCCCACTTAACAAAATCTTTCCTTTCCCTGTGCCTAGTTAGGTTCGTATTACATTTTTTCCCCTTTGGCAACTATGTGCTCCTCTCTCCAAAACTACCTTTGGTTTCCTCTATCAAGATCGTAGTTGCTGAGTCTTCAAAGAAAAAATCCTACTCACAAGTAGGAAGAAAAAGGTAAATCAAAGCTGTCAGCATTCAGCATTTCTTAAATATCAGATTTTTAAGTCACCAACATGGGTGTTTTGGGTTTTTTTGAATGTTATGAGACCCATATTTCTGAATGCTGAGTGATTGCAACTAAAAGGTTTTGTTCCTGATGTTTTTTACTTTCCTTAATGTGACCTCTGTGAGACCTATGAGCTTTACATGTACAGTAAATGAAGTATGATCTGAAGTCTTCAGCCACAAATGAATTAGTGTATGAGGAAATGTCTTATAAGTTGCATACAAGCAAACCATATTGACCTCAACTTTGCATTTGAAAATATTTCTAGAGAAACAGCACTGTGGAGAAAACAGGAAAGATTTCTCTGTTGCTATTTTTTGAGTGTTCAAAATAATAATAATCCACCTACATGGATAAATGCACATAAAACAGACTGCCTCAGATAGTATGTGTCATGTAATGATTGATCTTGTAATTTCCTCTCTCTCACACACAAGCACACACACTCTCACACATGCGCACACATAAGTATTATTCTTCAGCCCTTATCTCACAAATATTTGGATACTGCATCACAAGTACTGAGAACAGGCTGCAAAGCTACTGTTATTAGCTCTATTCTCTGTCTTACTATATTTATTTTTTCTAGAGAGATAAAAGGAGAATTAAAACACCTCTTTCATATTGTCAAAAAGCTAATTAAATTTAAAAATAATATTAAAAAATAAAAGTTTATTTTAAGAAAACCCACACTCAAAGCTAAACAAACAGATACACAGAAATCCCTAATCTTTCTTTCTCTAGTTTTACACATAATTCAACCCTTATATAAATGCTAAAGGTAATATTGGCTCTGAGAACATAGATGTTTATCCTCAGGCCATCAGCAATAAAGCTAGCTTCATGTAGCATGATAAGTAAATGCAGACACATATTAAAGGTATTATTGGTTTACTACCTTATTTCCTTCATGTTGTAGGCAAAGCTTCCATCTGTTGTTGTACAATATTAAGCTCCCCCGTTTAATCTACTTATTGTTTAATTTTCTCTCTCTTCTTTTTGTTTTTCAAAGACAAGTTTTCATTTTTTTAATCACTTACTGCAACGCTATTTTTTCAATGCCGCCTACATTGTTTTCTTGCTGTAACTTCATTTACCTATGTCTGAACCCAGCAAAAATATGGCAGGAAAAGAATGAGTCATAAATAAAACAAACCACAATAGGTGTTCTGTAATTGAAGGAGGCCAAAACACTGGTCCCCAGGAGACATCAAAAATCCATATACTAATATCTCATAAAAATAAAGAGTTCACCTGATAAATCTTTATTTTTATACCATGCAAATGGTCTATATTTCAATTCACTAGCTGAAGATTAAAATTAGCCCTTTTATTTTATCTAATGTTTTAGACAATAGATTTTTTATTTTTAATTTGGCGACTGCTTTACGAGGTAGATACAGGCCAATTCATAATTTTTTTTTGTTTTGTTTTGTTTTGTTTTGTTTTGTTTTGTTTTGTTTTGTTTTGTTTTGTTTTGTTTTTAATCCTGGGCACTCTGAAAATAAAAGCGATTTAACTTCTTGATGTATGAAAGGGACTAACATCTGTGCACATTTTGTAAAAATGTTCTTTTTATTAATTTATCTCCTTGATTGAAAGAATGACAACAACAAGACTGTCAGCTGCATCCCAAGGTTAAAAATTTTGACTTAAAATGACAGGTAGACTTGAATGGTCTTCCAATCCACATTTGATTGAGAAGTCCATAATGATGTGAGTCTCATAAGAAGTTATGGGAAACAGTGAAACTGTCTCTGTTCCTGCTCTGACAGAGTAACTTACAATTTGCTCATAATGGCTCCAGAAGGTGGCAGAATAATAATTATGACACTGAAAAGGATAAATCCCTGTTTTTTAAAAATTAACATTTTTTCCCATAGCTGTGATATAACTGTTTTCATAGCTCTAATTAGTGCTGATAGCAAATTGCATTTTGCTATTTTAAAGTTTCTGTATTTCACTTTTGCAGGAATTTATGATTCTTTATTTTTCCTTTCCTTGATTTACCTTCAATTTTAATTTTAGTGAAAAAATACAATAAAAAGAGCAACTATGAATTTTTTTTTAAAGTATAACATTAATTAAGGAGAATCAAAAAGTAGGTGGACAAGTACATAAACCTAGTATTGCCTTCATTAAGGAGATTCATAAAATAAGGAGAGAAATACGTAAGTGAGACACTGCTTTCCATTGTTTGCCAGTGTAAAAATAAAGTATTTCCACTAAAATGAGACAATTACTCAGAATTTCTTATAGCTGACCAAGATTTGGTGTAAAGATCGTGGCGTTTGTCATACTTTTGGCTAAGCTGCAATAACAGGACGGCATGTCTGGTTGAAAGAATATAAATTCTCATAAGTTTATTTTTTTTTTAACACACTCTAATTTGACATAAGATATTCAGTAAATAAAGGCATAATTAGTCCTAGGTCCCTTCAAGGATTCTTTGTTAACTTAGATAGCAAGGATGTTTGGTTAAGGAGATGGACCTTCATATCTGGTTGTCATAACGGAAACTGCATACTAGAACTTAAAAAACTCAAGTACTGTGTCAGTGTTATGATCCGGTTTAAATACATAAGAGCAAAGAAAGTTAAGCCTCTGTGAATAAAACTGATCAAACCCAGAAAGATTTGAAATATACCCAAAAAACATGATTAAAACCAAACAAGGTTAGATGTTGGTGCCAAAAAGTAGATGTATTTTATTTAATAGTAAAAGGGGCAAAGAGAAAGAAAGAGAAAAGAAAGAAAGAAATAGAAAAAGAGTTGGTAGTGGGGGGGAATGGGACAGGGAGAGAGTCACTGGGGTTAGATGGAAACGTCACACTGCCGAGAGTCCCAATGATGTCTCGTTGTTCCCCTCCATCTGATCTTCTGGATGGTGAGGATCCCCCACTGCTGCCACGCTGGAGAGTATGGAATCCATGGATTAATATACATCTTGGGCAGGTGGGAATGCCCACGTGTCTCTGAGGGGGCTAGGTTTGACACTGTCCCTTGCAACACTGTGGATCTGTTGCATCATCTCTGGTGCAGGGTCTGGGGACCCCTTGGGGGGGCCTGTGACAAGCCATGTCACCCCCTCAGCTGTCCTTCGTGCGGATAAGCTTTTCCCAGGATGAAGTGGCCCCTGCAGCTGAGCTCCTCTGGACATTCACTGCCTCTGACCAGAGGCTTTCTTACCACACACCCAAAACCTCTGCCCCCCCCACCCTTTGGTGTCTGGGTCTGTGCTGGCCTGGCAGTTGGGATCCCTGGGCTGTGGTCTCCACCCTGAAGGTGCTAAGCCTGATACCTCTGTCAATGTATTCTTTTCATCACCTTGTCTCCATCAGCAAGCAGTACAGGGCCTCAGTCAGAAGTGATATTCAGGGCATAGTGGTCTTCTTTGCATCTTTTGTAATACAGTTTTGCTATAATAGGCAAAAGTCCTTCATGAAAATGTTTAAGTCATAAACGATAACATTTCAGTCTCTGACACAGAGGAATATTGTTATCTTAGTGTACATAATATATCCAAATAAATGTTCCTATAAGAATACAAGGGGATAAGTTTATTTTGTACCTATATTACCAAATTGTGAATTTTCTTAGATATGCATGGCAGAACTTCATTACTTCTTGCTGTATTATGAAATCACAATAAAAACCAAACCAAACCAAACCAAACCAAACCAAACCAAATCAAATCAAACCAACAAACAAAAAAAACCAAAAAAACCCCCAAAACAACCTATCTGTGGGGACTGTGAAGTCAAATGATTTTTGTGAAGGAAAATGGGAGCGTGCTGCCCACGCACAATCACTGAGCTTCGGTTTGGATTCTCATCCTATAATATGCAGTCACATTAGAGCATCTAATTGTCACATCAAGCCTCAGAATCTATCAATTTGTAAAACTAAATCCCTAAACCAAGCTAGTTTGACTAGCAGGGTGGTACTGTATCAAGGTGGATACAGTGAGGTTAGCTAAAGGCCAAAGGACAGAGCCTGAGACTGACCCCATGATTAATATGCCACTGCAAGAGCTCTCTGCGCTGCCATACACCAATCTCTCTCAGCAAAGGCATTCTCCTGAAATCAGGTAAATATTCACGGGAGGGATATGGGTGAATTGACTAGGAAATCTGTTTGAATCTCGTATTCATACAGACTTTCTGAAAGGTATAATCAAAAGGAAATTGTCCTACTGCAGGGGGTAGTGAATTTCAAAATGAAAGGGGTAATAATACAGAGTCTCACAAGCATAAAGAGCTGTCAGCCTTCTTATGCAAAAAGGATGGGAAGTTTAGAAATGTGTAAACACTTTAAGGTCAGCATTTTACTCTACCTGAAACTGATTTGGACAAGTTTACTTCAGAGTAAAAGTAGAATGCCTTGTGTTAAGGGTATTCTCGTATTACTCATACTAGTTTCCCTGAGGCTTTAATAAATACAACTTCTTGTTTATTTGCTTGTCTTCTTCTTGTGAGTGAAGACAAGCCCTTAGAAGACAGAATAATGAGGAAATGTATATGAAAACAATAATTTGACAGCCTCATATTTTGTAAGGTGTTTTAATTAACTTCATAGAATGGGATTCATCTCTTATATCTTCAGACAGCTAAAAAGTAATTATCTATGTCAGTGCCAGTCATCTCTTTTCTCTTTTTCAGAAGAGAAATAGGTGTTCATGTTCTTTTCTAAAGTGAATACCTAAAATCCCCCTCTGCCATGTCAGTGTCCCTCCACTGACTATATCTATGGGCCCTCTGATTACCAGTTTAGATTTGTATGACTTATTGATGCCTAAAAATATGAAAATCTATGGCTGCCATAATTCCTTGGCAGCAATTTATTTTCCACAAAACCATGGCACACTGAAATATCGGTTTCGTAACATCCATTTGGACTGCTTTTTTCCTCTGTTGAATGGTACTATTTTGCAATTATACATGCAGTACGATAGGGATCAATACAGGGTCCCAGGCTCTTATACATCTTTATAAATGATCTGGATGATGGGATTGAGAGCACCCTCACCGAATTTGCTGATGACACCAAGTGTGGTGAGATGGACACCTCAGAAAGGAGAGATATCTTAACAGTGATATCTGCATAGGCTGGAATAATGGTCTAGGGAGAGCAGTAGGAAGTTTAACAAAGATGAGTGAAAAGTCCTGCACCTGGGACAGAATAACCAAAGGGTTCTGGTGGAAAACAAGCTGAACACAAGTCAGCAGTGCTCTGCTACAGCAACAAAGGCAAATCAGATCCCGGACTGCAACCACAGGGTCATTATTAGCAGAGACACAGACACTGTCATTTCACTTCACTCAGCGTTTGTGAGGCCCCAGCTGCAGTACTGTGTCTAGCTCGATTCAAGACAGATGTAGAGACTAGAAAGGATCCAAAGCAGGATCCACAAAAATTATCAAAGAGCTGGAACGCTGGTCCTGTGAAAGAAGACAGAAGGAGCTAGGTCTTTTCTCCCCAGAAAAGAGAAGGCTTGAGAAGAACATTGTCACAATATTCCAGTACTTAAAGGATGTTTAAAAAGAGGACAGAGGATCTCCCTTCCCAAGTAGCCACATGGAGAAGACAAGGACCAATGGGTAGAAGTTGCACTGGGAAACGTTTCATCTTAACATAAGAAAAAAATCTTTTACAATGAAAGCAGTCATTCACTGGGTAAACCTTTCCTGGGACATGGGAGAGCTCCTATTCAGCAAAGGTTTTTAAGGTGGAATTGAAGAGGGTGCTAGATAATGTCATCCAGACTCCCTTGCCCATAAAAGATTAGACCATATGGTCTCTTGAAGGCCCTTCTAAGTTGTGCTGTTCCGTTATTCTGTTCTACAATTCTGAATTTTCCATTCAAGTTATTGTATTAGCTCGTTTCACCCTTTAATGTGGGTAAAGGTCAATCTGATATCAGAAAATGAGCATTTTCATTACTCTTTGCACAAGTTTCCATGAGCTTGTGCAACAGAGAACAGTGCCTATGGACTACTGAAGATATGCTTTCTGCCAGGTCTCAATGACACATTGCATTTGCTTTTTCATTAACAGTGATCTTACACTTCACATTCTCAGTTTGAAGCAGTCTTATCAAAAAAAATCCATAGAATGGCCCAAGAACTCTACCCTATGTAGGACAGAGATCTCTACTTGCCATGACAAATATATCTGAAGTACCTATTTCTATCCTACTGGGTTTAAAATTTTCCTATGTTTAAAATAGGCTTGAATATTTGCAGATGTAGGTTAACCCTGATACGGAGCTCAGACCCACACAGCTTCCTCACTACCCCCACAATGGGATGAGGAGAGAATCAAAAGGGCAAAAGCAGAGAACATTTGTGAATTCAGATAAAGGCAGTTTAATAGGTAAAGTTGTGCATGCAGGCAAAGCAAAGCAAAACAAGGAATTCATTCACTTTGTCAGGCAGGTGCTAATCCCTTTCCAGGGAAGGAGGGTTCCAGCACGTGTAATGCTTACTTGGAAACACAAATGTCATAGCATCAAATGTATGTCATATCCTTCTTCGCCCAACTGATTTTGCTGAGCACAGAATTATATGACCTGTGATAGCCTTTGATGTATCACGGTCCGGGAGGGCTGCACAGGCCAGCTCCCCCCCGGACTGGGGTCCCTGGTCTGTGTTATTCCACCGGATCTGGGGCGGGCGGCCCCCAAGGTTCTGCGGCATGGCGTGAGTCTTCCAACCACGTCAATTCAAGCAGGAATATAGTGATGCTAGGAAAGAACTGCACTCCATCTCTGTTCTGGCAGGGACGTTTATTTGGGGTAACGGGGAAAAGGGGTGCAGGGAAGGAGAAGGGGGAAGGGAGACAGGGCAGGGAGGAGATGCTAGCAGCTCGGAGATGGAAGACCTCGAGCTGATCCGGACATCAACTTATACAGGGAAAGGAAGGGGAGGGACTGTCTCCCCCTAGAGCCAGTCCCGGGGAGTCTGAAGGGAAGACAGGCATAGGGAACCCACCAACAGATTTCAGGGTACAGCAGAGCATATTTCAAAATGAACCAATGGTATACAAAGCAGAGGGACAAAGGAGCACATGGAATCCTAAAACTCCATGTTGCTACAATAGCCTTTTGATCAGCTGGGGTCAGCTGTCCTACCTGTATCCCCTCCCAGCTTCTTGTGCACACCCAGCCTCCTCACTGGCAGGGCAGAATGAGATACAAAAAGAACCTTGACATTGTCTAAGCACTGCTCGGCAATATCTAAACCATCAGTGTGTTATCAGCACTATTTTAATCAGAAATCCAAAACATAGCACCATGCAAGCTACTATGAAGAAAATTGACTATATCCTAGACAAAACCACTACAACAGTGAACAGCTGTAATACTCGTGATGTAAAAAGCCATGAGTTCCTAATCCAAAATAAATTCTGTTTGGTAAAAGCAAAGCAGAGCAAAGCTGTTCTAATTTATAAACCAGACAGAGTCAAGTAAGAGCATAGAATTAATTTATTATTTATTTCGTTTATTCTACTGAGCAGGTCCTAAATAAACAGTTCCACTGAACGGAAACACCTAGACTGCTGTGCTTTGTGTCCACAAAACAAGTTAACCCATCAAAATGTATGAGCCTAAATTAATAAGTAAATTCATAATATGCAACATGTAAATAAATCGTATCTTGAAACTTGTGAAAATGAATAGAATTCAGGAAGCCAAGGAATTTGTTGCTTTATTTTGGTTGAAAAACAAATCCAGAGTCACCTGCCTAGGTGCAAGACAAATCTCATGTGATTTGTTTGGACTTGCATGACAAAGCTTGCCTGGGTGGTTGTAGGATGTCTGTGTATATTCTCTAATATTTGATTTATTACCCTTTCAAGTGTGTTTGACTTTGAAGATGCTATCATGGAAAGCATAGAGTGCATATTATTCAGTAATAGAAAAATTGTACAGCATTCATGTTTTGACCAAGGTTGAAGAGCTAAAAACTCCTGAAAAGGTAAGTAACTCATTTATAGCTGGTGTGATCCCTTTGCTTCTTTTCCTTCATCGGCTTTGTGCGCTGGACAGTTTTGGACTGAGAGTTTCAGATATATTTTAAAATTAAAATTTTTTGAAGACATTTCACATTTTAGAAAGTAGCTGGCACTTCAGCAGCAGACTCGGCAAAGAAAAACAAATGCTGAAAGGTCAGAGATTCGTTCTCATTTCAAAAAGTAGACACCTGAGGTCAAGAATTGGCCAATTGGTCAATTGGCAAGAAGTCTGCAGATGCACTTCTTGTTCTGTACCTTTTCTGCAGATCCAAAGGACTACTCTTTCCAGAATTGTCACAGGTAGATTGCATAAGCAATAAATTGATATTACACTGTAAGATTCAAATTTTCATATGTAGGAAATACAGTCTAGGATGTTATGATAAAAATATTTTATCAACATGCCACATTATTATCTGACAGTGAAACCATAAAAGAATTACAGTCTTCTGGATAATCTTTGCTAACATAACCATACTTACATCGTCATGTCCTCTCCACATGCCTACGGAAAATCATTCTGAATAATATCTTAGGGAATTAGGGAGGTTTGCTGTAAGTAGCATTTGTTACTTACCTCTGTAAAACTCTCATTTATCTTAAGACAAGCATATGAGGTTTAAGTATAGGAGGTTTTAAATATTACATAATTTTAAAAAGATCTTTCCAAGAGGATAATTTCAAAACTATTGTCAAAAGCAAAACCCACTGAATGCTACTGGAAGAGTGGGAATGCCAATGTCCCAGTGGCATTAAAGTCTTAATGTAAAATACAAAACCTTAATTTTGTCATCTCCAGTCTTGACTGAAATTATGTTGTATTTTACCTTAAATGTATTTTACCTTAAAAGAAATGAACACAGTGTTTTGGGGAGACTATTTAAAATGCCATAAATAATGTCAGCGTCTTGAAACTATTGAAACTCTGGAATATCATAGATAACCCTAAGGAATACAGTCTAGAAAACTAGACAAAATGAGGCAAAACCATTGCACAGTGTTCACCTAAAAACTGTGGGAGCATTCAGCTGGGATTATGAACTGCATGGCTCAGCTGTGGTGCGTTCCTATGATAGCTCGGTATGGTATGCATGTATAGATACCGTGGAGAAAGGGCCCAGCTGTAGCTCTTAGGAGCCCCTTAGAGAGACAGAAGAAGGAATCACAGGCCTTGAGCAAAGTGCCTACAGGCATTATTTGCCTTTGAAAACAATTTCTTTAACGTTCATCAGAATTATTGCTGTGGTGTTTCAAGTCCACATATTGTCACAAGATGCTGTAGCAGGAAAAATCTCTTCTACACAAGTCTATCTACCACCTTCCTGCACATTTTCTACTGCAGAATAACTAATGTAGAGCAAAGACAAAGAAATTAATTGAGACAGAATGAAAACAAATCTGTGGTTAACATTCAAGAATGAACCATCTTGAATTGGACATAAAATACTGTCTCCATGCACACTTGCAATAAAGTTTGACTTTCAGGCTACAGCACAATTAATTTGGGGCTTACATTAACAACTATTGTCATTTGTAATGTTACCATAACTAAGAGAATACTGTTTGTCATTCTCCATGCCTTTGGCAAACATTTAAACAAACGCACAAATTCATTTTCATGACAGTTGCAGCAAAACTAACAAGAAAGTCACTATTTCTCTTTCTAACCCCCTCAAAATATAACCAAATAAACTAATTGTATTTTAGATGTTTAAGGTTTTGGGGTTCAATTTCTCGCACCCTTAAAAAAGTTTATTGATTTTAATGTTCACACTGCTATTCACTATTGTGCAATGTATGCCCCACTCCACAGATAGTATCATATATAACACAAATTTCTAAACTTTTTTAAGTTGGCAAAGGTTCATTGTCCTGAAAATGTTTATACAAATATGTTCAGTGATGATGATGATGAGGGTGACAGTGATAAAGGTATTAGATCATATAATAGAAATACTTCCAATTTTTTCTGGTGAAAATTCTAAAATGCCATTGCATTGGAACCATCAGATTGCACCTTCAGTTCTTCTGAGTGCTGCTGCTCTAGCAGGATTGTTATGGAAACCTGTGGGGTTTGAGGGATTTTTTTTTCTTTTTTTTCAAGGGTACTAGACGTGCAAGCATTTCTTTGCAATGAATGAGTTAAATAAGGGGTTTTGTCTTTACAAACACTGCAGTATTACCTAAATTAAAATTACAGACCAAATAGCATGCTAACAAGTATACTGATATGAGTAAAAATAGAAAACCCCACCCTATTACTGTGTTGTGAAGACTTCACAACATAAAAAAAAGTAATTTTGGACCCAAAATCCAGACCAGTCCAGAGAAATATTTGGAACATTTGGACAGTATTAAATATCTAACTGAAAATAAGCCACTGTTAATATTCGATTACACTAGTCATAACAGTAATGCTGTCCCTTTGACTTACACAACACTGTGATATCACCGTTATAACGACAAATGGAAAACATGAAAGGAAATGAAACAGAGTTCATATCTAGTTCACTAAGAGATGCCACATACTTCTAAAGATAAGGGGCTGAAACCAGCAGTCTCTTGGGAATTCCAGATACTTTGACTTGATATGAAAATTTTAGACCACTTTAGTATTTTATGCATTAATGAGTGGCCCTTAGCCATGCTAGTTATGAAGCTTGTAATGAGATTGCTAAAAGATTATATTTATACCTGAATTTCATCTGACATAAGTAGATCTCAAATGCTCTGTTTTAAAATTCTGTTCCATTGTTTACAAGAGATGTGGGCAAGGCTGGGTTTGTTTATGTATTTTATTTTGGTACACAAGGCAGTGTGGAGCAACTGTAAAATTTTTCCTCTGGGCTTTAAACAACTAGAGTGAAAATATGACATGTCTGTTCATATATAAGAAGAAAACTGTTGTGTTCAATTTCCTATATAGATGTCAGCATAAGATGGTCAACGGATTTGAAAGAATTGCAATGAGATGTTAATAGGAATAAATCTCAGTAGAAAACATACCAAAATTCTGCAAACATGAACTTTTGAAATTTGAAGTCTGTTTGTATTTACCTTGCCTGTAAAGTGAAGCCTGCCATTCATCTACCTACATTTTCAATTAATCTTCTTTTTGTTGGTTATCTTTGATCCTAGTAAATTCACTCTGCCTTTTAAACTCTTCTTTCACAAGCATGTACAATTGACTAGATTGCCTTATAATCTCTTTCAGACTTCATCAGAGCCTAAGTGGTTCTGCCTTTCTTTCCTCATATGTTATATAAACATGAAGCAGCAAATAAAAGACTGTGTGGTGGCAATTTTTTTTAAAATTTTTTGCATGAGTCACTTTACTTGTACAGATGACAAATGGTATCTTTAATTTGACTTGCATATCATTTAGACACTAGTTAAAGCAACACATTGTTTATTAAGGGTTGCATGAGGTCTTCTAAATATTCCACAGTAAACCATTCAGTTTATCCAGGCTAAAATGCTATCAAATCTTGCCAAACAGACAAAAAATTGAACTGTTTTGTTTTAGTACTTATATATATGTGTGTGTGCATTTTATTTACATTTTTATAAAGTATAATTATCTCCTTCTTCAGGCAAACAAAAATAAAATAAATTATCCTTCTTTTCATAATCATAATGCAAAAAGAGAAAGGATCCTGCAACCTTCAAGTGAAAATGTATTTCATTTTGATTAATTCTTTTCTTATCACTCCTTTCCGCTCTCTACCATCATATGAGTTAAAATTACGATAATTGAATGCTTATTTGTTGCACAAACAATAAGTTTTTCAGTTTCTTTTTAGCTAATTCCTTTTTCATGGATATATACATAGAACTTAAGGGTAAAAGAGCCACAATAATTGCTGTTTAATGTGCTGTATATCACAAAGTGACTATTTTGCTAACATGCTTGTCCCCAAAATTTTTATTTGGCAAAAGCTTATGTTTCAAATGGTTGTGTAGCTTCGGTATGATGACACAGCAAATATTTTTTTTTCATTCTTTTGATAATGTTTTACAATGTGTTTGTTAAAATAACAGAATATAAACAGTGTAATCAAACCACCTCTCTATTTTCAATTTGATAAACTACACAGATTAAACTGTTTTCAAAGTAATCTTTTGCTCTTGTTCTTCCAGAATTATTTTCACAGCCTTTTAAGTCTTTGGTTTTTTCAAGAACTTCAGCAAAACTTTACTCGTTATCTTTAAGATTCCATATGCCGAACAACACCAAAGGACACAATGTTGTCTTATTCCTGCTCAGAGAAGTGGTACTTCTGCAATCTATAAAACCAAAGAGCATATTGGTCTTTCTGCCTTTGAGACCTCATCCAAGTTGCCTTTGCATTAAATACCTTAGTCACTTTCAAAGTAACAACTTTCCCTGTTTAGTGGGAATGCATTCCTGTTTCCTAAATAAACACATTTACCATGTTGAGATTGTTAGTGAAAATGAATAGTTCTTAGACACATACACACATTTACTGAGACCAGCTTAACAAATTCTTGCAATAAATCTGTATAGCTGCCTTATGTTCAACATGATTTACTGCTTCCCCCATTTGTGTAATTTACGCATTTTAGAATTAATTATATATTTATTACAAATTAAAGGAGAAAAAAATCCCCAAACAAAACAGGAGTTTCAAAGCCTGCTGAGTGCCACTTATAACATTCCTGTTTAATGATGATTTTCCACTGGTAACCAATTTTGGCTTGGTTATTATTCCGATGAGCTTAAGCTTTGCACAGTGCCTAGTGGCCTCTTCTGGCTCTCAAATCTGTGGCAACTCTGAAAGCAGTAGTTGACTTCCTTTTCTGAAGGGCTTTGGGAAACAAAAATCACTCTCCTCAACACATCCTTAGTACATACTATTTTGGATAAAGAAAAATTGTAGTCAAATCACATACCCCACTACCTTCAACCAGGCATATGCTGGGGTCTGATAGAGCTCTTTATTCCCCTGCACAAAAGTAGTCCAATCTGCTCCTGATGTGTTTCACTTTCTCCCACATTTATCTAAAATGCAGGCCTATACCAATTGTTCTGGTGTGCTGAAAAAGATGTCTGTTCTTAACCAAGGTCATTGAGTTATATTAAAGAGTACTGGAACAGATATAAGACCCTGGGAGGAGGATGAATTAAATGATCAGATCATCCTTTCTGACCTCAAACTTTATGACATTTTTCATGCATCTGGTTTTGACTAGCATGTGGGGGGAAAAAAGAGAAGGCAATACATCTCTCTGGCTAAAATAGGAAGGATGACAACACCCCTTTTGTTTTTTATTTGTACTCATCTAAATTTTCAATTTGTTTCCTCATCTTGGTGTCTGCTCCTGTCTGCACTCTTCCTGCTTGTGTTTTGGCAGCCAATGTGGGGCTGCATTTCTTAAGAGTATATAAAACTAACATTGTTATGTGGCTGTTTTGACAGGCAAAGCATTCATGCAAAGCAAGATGAATGGGATGTCAGCTTTCCCTATCATGGGATCTCCATTTACTGACCCAGATGAGAACTGTGAGAACTTGTCACAGAGGCGAGACAAACCAGATATGGCTTCAAATGGGGCTCTAAATCTCATGTAGTTTTGAAGCTACTCCTAAAGCACTGAATTTGTCATAAAAGACTTGTCAGTTCAGAGTTCATTAAGGTAAAAGATGAGAGTGTTTTATCTGGACACTCTTGAGCCTTCCTATGGAAGGAGCAGGGGCTAGTTACAGCCCTTGAAAGTAAAAAAAAAATGTGCTTTTGCAGTGTTTTCTTCCAGCTTTTCTTTGGATCAAATCTCTGTGGAATAACTGCTCCTGGCATATAAGTATTTCTTTTCCTTGTTTGTCTTTTTCGGCTTCTTTGTTAAACTTGGAGGTGTGTTTGTGATGTCAATTCAAAGTCCCTTGAGATTTGGCTGGTACTTTAGGTGAGGTGTTAAACTTCACAAGACTGAATTGGAACACTTAAGGTGAGAGACAGGGTTTTAATCACTTGCACTGTGGCTGCCACAGTAGAAACTTTGTGACCTCAGCTGAGTTTTCTTCTACTCAAAGTTCAAAATCGATAGATGTGTTCAAGACTGGAGAAATGACTTGTATTTAACTTTGCCCCCAAAGTTGGGAAGCATCAAAAAGTGTATTTCTAAGATGTGCAGTTTAAAAACTGTGACTCTGAAATGCTGAATTTCAGTATTTTGAATTCCATGTTTTGTAAAAATTCAGAACTGCAGCACCATCCTTGACAGAATACTTAATCCTTCTGATTCTCGGTCATATTTTCTTCACATCAAAAAGGTTTTCTCTTGTACTAAG
Source organism: Entomyzon cyanotis (assembly GCA_024500445.1). Lineage (NCBI taxonomy): Eukaryota > Metazoa > Chordata > Aves > Passeriformes > Meliphagidae > Entomyzon > Entomyzon cyanotis. The sequence continues at coordinate 56,439,189 of JAKEPQ010001016.1, read as the reverse complement.
GTGCATCTGTACTGATGCACCTTGACATGTTTGGCAGATATTAAACAAGAACAAGAACATTAATAATAATATCTAGGCGAATCACCCAATAGTCTTCCAAAGATTTTATTTTAGCGCATTTATTGTAATGCTCAAAAAAATGATATAAATTATATAAATATAAAAATAAATAGAAAATATATAAAATATAAAATGGTATAGATGTTGAAAAACAAAGTAGTTTGAATTTGATAGGCAAAAACTGGGGGTTTTAGGTAGAATGCTAATTATCACAGTCATAGAGGACTTCACAGCATCTTATTGATAACAATAAAATAAAAATTCATATTGATAACAAAGCTATGCTGGAAACTGTCTGGCTTTGTTAAAACATTGATTAATCATATATGCCCTCTAATAACTTATTTTTCCTAATGTCACATACATATTTTCGGTGCAGCCTAGTACGTTATTCAATATGGTGTACAAATAAACCCCTTGAGCAGTGCTGCACACCATTCTGCTGCAGTGACCCCAGGTGTACATGACAGCAACATTCATAGTCTTTCCCTCAGCATCTGGGTATATGAGTATCAGTAGTTTTGAGGCACAAGGAAATAAACTATGACTAAAAAAAACACCACTTACCACCTGACAAGTCCTGACAAGGATCCTGGTCCTGGAACCATATCTCATCTTATGATTTAAAAGAGCTTACGAACAGTACTATGATTATCAGATCCTTCAGGTTATGTCTTTCCCTTAATCATCAAAGGGTGTTTTAAATATATATCTATAAAGAAAAAACAAAAAATAAACAAACAAGAAAAAAACTATGCAAAAAACCCACCTTCTTTGGCATTTCTTTGGCCTAATAATGTGATTTAAAAAGATATGCCTCAGTCATCATATAGTGACTCTATGAAAGTCACTGCTTAAGAATCTAGAGCCAGTGGAAGGAAAGGCGTAAAGAGGTGCAGATACAATATTGTGCAGATCTGCTGTTAGAAAATTATTTCCTACAGAAAATTAATCTATGTGCAGCAATACTTCAAGTAGCTGTCACCAAGGAACACTGAATACTACAGCTGATGATTTGAATTTGATCCAGTATTACAAGATTAAAGGGCAAGTGAAAAGTACTCCAGTTATGTATGAACCATCAGCTGCACAAATATAAGATGGGAAACAACTGGCCAAATGGGGATGATCTGGGAATAATAGCAGATTGCTCTCTGAGCATGAGTCAACTGTGTCATGTTGTTACAAAGAAAGCAAATATCAGACTGCCATGTACAAGCAGAGCATCCTCTGCAGAACACAGCCAGTAATCCTTGTGCTTACTCAGCACTGCTCTAGCCTTAGCTGAAATGCAGTGGCCAGCAATGAGCCCAGCAAGCTGGAGGCAGAACAACTGGAGAGGCGATTGAAACATCTGATCTGTAGCTCAGATGTATAGAAAACAATTTGCAACAGTAAGAGCAGTGAAATTTTAAGATGTGTTTCTCAATGATCTCGTAAACACCCTGTTTTTGAAAGCATTTTAGATCAGACTGAGGAGGTATCAATCAGACATGACATTCTGGTAGCTAATCCTGCTTTGGACTGAGGGACAGGCTGGGTGATCTCTCAGAGCTTCTTTTATCAACATTTTCTATGACTAATCACTCCCTAAATGTCACCTTTTCCTCCATAGATAAAGAAAATGGGTATATTAATATCTCATTAGATTTGTAGTTAGACAAAAAAAAACATTCTTTCTTCTGAACAGATTTAGCAAGACTCTTGTATATAAAAGCTTTAATTTCATCCTGAATGAAAGCAAGCTTTGTTCTTCCTTTCATCTGAAAAAAAATGTGTGCTTTCCAAAATAAGGTTCATCATGAGGCAAAATGACTTTTTCTCAAGTTGACTTAGTTTATTTTAGGTTTTGTTTGTATATTTGTTTTTATTTAATATAAATTATTTTATCTCTGAAGAACAGAAATCTACTCATAAGTTACTGCCATGCCTCTTAATGAACACCAAAAAAAGTGCACTTTCACAAAATTTTCAGATATTTCCTTTGATTATTCACAAAAAAATATGTAAGTACAATCTTATAGGAAGGATTGGCGGAACTGATGGAAGTGTTTATCTACTTCGTGCAATTTAGCAATCAAAGGAAGAAGGACAAAGATCAAGGTGGGCTTTCTGGCCAACTCTCACTTATAATTTGTCAGCCAGGCTTTGTGTCTGAAGTAGCTATAACTGTAAAGGCTTTTTGGTTGGGTTTTTTTTGGTGGTTTTTTTTTTTGGTTTTTTTTTTGTTTAGAAATGTTATATTACATATATTCTGTTTTGTGCAGATACTATCACTCATTCTTTAATATTTTTTGCTAATGTGAAGTACCTGCAAGAGTTTTTTCCTTTTTTGAGTACATGAAAAATACAGTGAAAGTCAATTTTAAATGCACAATTCTAACATGAAAGTCAGTGGAGGTGGAACCTCAAGATCTCATTTACTTACAGCATGTTTCCAAGCCTGCAAGTCTGAGAAAGGTGCAAACATTAGTCAGAGAGACTCAAGACTTTAAATCAAAACTGTGTGTCTTTCTAAAAGATCTATTGTCTCTCAAGCAGAAGATATGAACTTGATGCATGAAGTATCAGTTCAGATTTTATGGGCTGCCATGCAGGTGTTTGGAATAGATAATCATAATGGTTCTTTGCATCCACAGAGTATATGAATCTGAATTCACTCTGAGTAGATTGAGAGGCAAAGAATAAATCAATGAAAACAAATAATTTAAAAAGCAATAACTTTTATACTGGAAAGGACCCCCCAAAAACAACACCAAGAAATGCCTAATCTTTTACTGTCTTTAAGGAAGTGAAAAATCAAAGGTGTCACTTTCCATTTTCTCCAGTTTCAATTTAACTCATAATCCAACACAACAATAAGAATAAAGAAAAGGTAAAGATATATGACTTTTAAAGGTGACTTCCTGTTTTATTGCCCATATGTTATTATTGGCATGTTGGCTGACTCAGTAAGATTTCAGAGATAAAATAAATGCAAGATGGAAATTAGAAATTATGCTTTCTGGATAAAGGATATGGACTCAAGTATAAGAGAACAAGCAAGTTTTCTGGTGGTGCATTAATCAAGAAATAATTTAGCAGTTTTTCCATGCTGCATTTGTTCTACTGTGCTAATGGTCATAGTAAAAATTTGCTGTAGTTATTAAAGTAGCAGATATAAGTACAGACCACACAGGGAGCGGAAACACAGAGTAAGAAGCGGCCATTAAAGTCACAATGAGAAATATGACCTTATCTTTTAACAACAGAGGTGTTAACACAGCAGATTGCCTTCTCACCACATTGCTGTTTAAAGACTTAATTTAAAATACTCCTCAGCTGGCATGCTTGGAAACACCATCCTTTAGCAACATGAGAATGTAGCATATAGAACTAGAAAAGCATTTAATGGCTATCCCTATATTACTGGATTTGGGAGTGCTTTTAAGTTAATGGTTGCAGTTTTTAGCTCCTTACCTCCCTATCAGAAATGCCCCTTCTGTCCTATCTTTCATGTAAAGAAAACTTGCAAGCCAGACAAGAGTATTGCTTCCTTTAAAAAGACCTCAGGGTACTTAGCGAAGCATCTCCCAGCAGACCATGGAATATTTAGTTTTAATCCCTGCATTTGTAAGCAAATATATCACAAAATTTCATCCCAAATTTAGGAAACTACAACTTAAAAATACATTTTTGCTCAGCTGTGTTCTAATGACTCATACTTGAAATAGTGAAACATTCAGATATTAAGAACCTTCTTGTAATTTATGAACAGACATTATTAATTAACAATCTATATTCTATTATTCTGTTGAAATTTATTATTTAGCTAAAATAGATCCACTTTCATTTCACTGAAGTTTTTTCCAACATAAAAGGTTTTCCAAACCTTTTATCATATTAGTGATCAGTCTGAGCTAATATTTTTTGAACTTGACCAGAATTGTGTATAGTACTCCAGACAGGCACAGCTAGTGCCTTATACTTGCAAGGACTGTACTTACTATGCAGGGAGGTAATTCAAGTTATTTTTTCCTGTTTTCATTTTCCACCTGCTCAAATGTCCTCCACACCTATTACAAAACACATTTTTCTGAGGATCAGTGCATAACTGACTAATTTTAGCAATTAATAGGGGAAACAAAGCAAAGGAAAATAAAGAGATGAAGCTGATTTTAAAAAATGCCCTGATGATAAAAAATGTTTGACACATATGTTTCAGTTTCTTTGACATATGTAGTTGAAAGTAAAAATAAGATATGCAATTTCAGTCCTTATACTGAGCATGTTATATATATTAATAATATATATATGTTATATATATTAATCATACTTAAAATTTAAAAACATACTGCAGTGGTTTAATGTTTTGAAGGGTTACATCAATCTTTCCCAAAGCAAAACATTATGACCTTTGAATCCATAAAATGCCTTTAAACATTGACTTCTATTTTCACAGGGAATCGCTATTATTCAAAATGTAAGAATTTCTCAATAGATAGCAATTTCTGTTTTCTTGCCAACTCTACTAATACCAAAGTAATGATCTTTTGACTTGACTTGAAATTGCTTATCACAAGAGTTTCTAAGAGTTTTACAATTAAAATACTTATAAACTGTATGCATAAGGTAATATGCATGTAACAATTTAATGTGTTTGAAAAAACTTAGCTGTTTGTCTTAAATTGCAACTCAGTAAGTGTGTGATTCAATAATCTGGGCATTTAAGGTATGGCTTAAATCAGGTGCTACAATTTCTGTAAGTGACTTGCTAGTGACTAAATAAAGTGCTCCTACCCAACTCATTAACTATTAACCATTTTCTTTGTGATGTGCACCCATGCTCTTCCTTTGAGGAGTGCAGCTCAGGACTGAAATCCAGGAAAGGGTCCTGGTAATAGCCTTTCATGTAATCTTCACGGTAGATTCCATGAGTATAGGATGGAAATAATGGCAAGAGGTCCTGTTAAGGTGCTTGATAAACATTTTCGAACACTCTTCAGAGGCAATTTTTTGGCACAATCACCAAGTTAGAAATCTTCAGTCCCACTGATTCCCACACCCTAGGAATAATTTTCCTCAAAAGTGACAGAACTACTGTGACTCTACTGTGAAAGAGAATTCACAGAGACAAATGCTGTGACACACTATAAACCACAGTCTTCCTGAATTGTGGACGTCAAAGGCAGAACTTGACAAGCATGGAAAGGATCCCACATGCCAGCAGAGTGCTGTGGTGGTGGCAGAAATGCTCTTGCTGAGCTGCAAGCCAACCTGTAGTGGTGCTAAATAGAAAGGAGCCATATGAATATCACTTGGAGTCTGTGTCACACAGAATTGCTGAACTGGGCAGAGGATTCAGTCTCAAATATTCCCATGTGTTGTTGTATTGCTTGGGTTTTAAGTAGGGCACAAGATTTCAGTCCTAAGAGCTTTGAAAGTTACTCCTTGCCATATCTCATTCAAGAAGGCCATCATATCTCAAATTCCCTTACAGCTGAGATACGTGTTCAAGAAAGTGAGGAATGGAAAGACAGAGGAAGATGACTCAATGATCTTAGAAGTCTTTTCCAATCTAAATGATATTATGATTCTGCAATTCCTAGTAAAGCTGCTTTTTCACAAAACCTCCCTCCAAAGATCAAAGACCTTCATGGATTTTCTGTTATTTTCATCAATGTTCAGAATGGATGACAAATGAATAAAAACCATGTGGAGAAAACTTCATAATGCTGTTTCTGTGTTCTTTTGTGTTTTTCTCAAAGCCGTATCCACCACATATGACATTTTGTGTCATTGCATGGTTGCATGAAGGCAAGCTAAATCCAGACTAGAAGCTTTATGAATCAATGATCAATCACCCAAGATACTTGGGTTTGGTATTCAGATAAATCTGGCACACAGGATGTCTAAAACAGCATAAGATTTTTTTTTTTTTTTTGCATTATTTCTGTGTTCTGTGCTTTTCATGCATGATAAAATTTGGATTTTTTCCAAACCATTTACCCAGACCTACTTTCTGTGTACTTTTAATATCTCTGAAGTGAGTTTTTCTCATCTTCTCATGGATAAACTTGAAACTACAGTGGAAAAATGGACAACATTGTCGACACACAATTCAGTAATTTCAGATGGAAAATATCACTGTGTAAAACTCATATGATTAAGCCATTGTTAAAAAAGAGTTGTATTCTCAAAGTAAGTTTACATTAATGTTATATAGGGGCAGCTAGCAGAAACATTCCTAGGACAATTAACTTCACACCTTCTTGACTGACAAAACTGACTGTTTTACTATTCAATGTTTGCAACAGTAGAATTTCTTTTCTGCTCTTTTGCTTTTTAGGCCTTTCTCTTTTTTCTTCTCAATGCCAAAACCAAATATTTTTCTGAATGCTAATAAAATAATCTATTTTTAACACTGAACTCATTGAACTCATGCTGGTTAAAGTCTTTAGTAAAACTCAGGAAAAAAACATAGCTATTGAACAATACACGAGGTATTGTACACTACTATTTCTTCACTGATGCTTTTGAGAAGTTTCCTTTTCCTTTGATTGGAGGACTTCTGTGGAGTTCCCCCACAACCATCTTTTCTCCAGACAGCATCAGCTTCTGTCCCTAGTCTTCTCCTGGCAGGACAAGTGCTCCATCCTGTCCCACTGTAGTCATCCTCCACTGAACTCACTACGATTTATCAATATCTTTCTCTTCATACACTCAGGGGGAAAAAAAATCTACATAAATCACATTGCCATGTATCAAACATTTCATTTTTCTATAACAGTTCCTTTCTGTACAGCTGGCAGTCAGGTTTATTTTATGAAAAAGTGTTAGCACATACAGACAGATAAATGTTTCAAAAAATGATTGCTTACAGAAGAAGTATTCGTTCCCAGCAGGTTTAAAAAAACCTTCACAAAGGAGCCTCAGTCCACTCCAGGAAATAAGTTGTATTGACCCTGCAATGGTTCTCCTGGGACATCAGTCAAGGAAATGGAGATTCAACAGATCATTGTCCCCTCTAACTGATAAAGCAGAGCTAGTGCAGCTAAAAACTGGTGTCAAAATAATTTCACCTATTAACCCCCTTAACCTTCCAGTGAAAAAGTGATCTCATTTTCTACAATCCTGTGCATTTCTGTCTTCATTGGAATTAAAGGAAGTTCACAGGCAAGGCCTAATGAATTATCTGACATTCAAAAGAAGGATAGCATAAAACATAAACTTTTTTAACATAAAGACAACTGAGATTACTAATTTAAGAAAAGATAATTTCTGTTAATAATGTAGTGAATAGACAGGGACAAACTCTTACTGGTGGTAAATTAGTTTATTCCTGAGAAAAACCCCAAAACTTTATTTTCATTTTTTTCCAGCAATGTCTTTCATTAGCTCTTCAAATATGCTCTTTGTATTGGAATTCTTCTTAAAGTAGGAAGTTGAATGGGAATGAAGAAGAACAATCCCAGAAATCTGCTGTTGAAGAATAGTTTTACAAAAAATCTCTATAGAAAACCTGGCCTAAATAGTAGTTTTAAATAGGTGAGATGTTTGGTATGTGAGTTAAAAGTTTTCCTGACTTAACATTCAGAGTTCTAAACAATCATTACATTTAGTAATTATGATGAAAAATATGATTATGTATTTTAGTTTTTATTGAAACTGATTTCACTCCCAAACTTAATGCTTAATGAATAATTCATTTAAAAAGCAGAAAAAACACACACAAAAAAAATAAAGTAAAATACCATTTATAAAACAGAATTCAGGAAAAGAGAAATACCAATGAAATTTGCAATGATTTGTCTCAAAAGAGAGAATAATAGGATAAAATAAAATGCATTTCAAGCATCAATGGGTAAAAGCAATGTTTTATCTGAGGTGTTTGGATTGATTTTAGGTGCTGCAAAGTCTTCATTCTCCAACAATATGGACATATATGCACAGCCTCTCTACTTACTCTTTTCATCTTCCCTAAATTTTTTTTCAGGTTTTTTGTAGTCAAACCCTTCATGCCCATCTTGGGAGAAAAACTTTCAAATAGCCCCAACAGTTACAGATTTTCTGAGTTTGTTTTCTTCTCCACCTTACAAGGCTATAATTGTTGTGTTCCAGTACACTTCATTCCTGTCCATCATAATGAAAGATGAGCTGCCACCAAGTACTGCACACCTCATAATAAGCAGGGGCAAACTATCTGGCCTTGTGCAAGCACCAGGGCAGTCCTTTTCTGCAGAAATGAGGAGTTTGCTAATGAAGATGACATATTGAAGAGACAACAATATATTGAGGATCATTAATAGCTACTCCATAGAGAGAGCAGCTAGAATCAGGTGATCCAGAAGTGTTGTGCTTGAAGGCAAAAGAAATGAAAAAGACATTTATTTCTACAGGGTGGTTACTTAGGTACTTAACATCCATGTTGAAGAGCACAGTATTTTTAACCAGTCAAATGGATTTTCAAATTGCAAGAAGACACGTTACAATAGAAAAAATGAATCAGATACAGAATCTGAATTACTGTGTTGAGTAAGATGGGAATGGCATCAGTTGTAGCCTGGAGGTATGTCTCTCTGCTGACTATCCACAGAGCCTAGATGATTAGGTTAGGTGCACACCTAACTTAAAATGAGTCATGTTGTTCAGATTATTCCCTTATAGTTAATTCCATTACAACATTTGTCAATAAAGATGTTGCAGTGACAAGATCAAATTCTGAATAATGGGCAAATGTACTGAAACTGCAAGTCAACTTCATCCCATAGAGACTGATAGAGCACAAATATTTCTCTTAAGACCATAATTTTAGCTTTTCTCTGTGCTTTTAATCGCTCTTCAGTCAGGGTCAATTTCAAAGGAGTTCTGTGATTTTTGAGAAACAGTAGGGTTTAGGTTTTGTGTAATGCTGGTGCTGTGTCACCTACATAATGCTTCAGCTACATAACTTCAGCTGTTGTTACTCATTGCCTCTCTCAACTGCTTTACAGAGTAGCTGAACAGAGATAGAGCTTTAGGGGATAGTAAAGCTTTGGACTTGGAGATGAAAAGAATAGCAGCCTAGATCACTCCTTAAAGTCTGAATTTGGTAACAGAAGAAATAAAAGAAGGTAATTTCACCCAGAACTTATGAGTGTTATCTTTGTAGAATGTGTGACCCAGAGACCGCCTCAGATTCTGAGTGCCAGTTGATAACTCTCAAAATGAAACGCTATGCATTTATTTGTAATGATGTCTTGCAGAAAGTTGTAAAGAAAGTTGAGTAGGAAAAGGAGTCACCAAAACGCCACTAAAAATAATTTTCTGTCTTTAAAATGAACAGTTTATAAACATTTAGGTTAAGTTTAATGCATATATGGAAATAATGAGAATAGGTTTATACGAATTTTTTTTCAATATAGGGAGTGAAAAAATGAAAATCCTTTTTTAATATATAAATTAAGGAAAAAAATAAGCAGTAGGTGATTAGTAACAACAAGGAGGCAGTCTGCCTTCTTTTGTGCAGAAGTTCAAGAAGTCAGCTAAAAAGTTATACTGAAAGACACTGAGATACCAAACATGAAAAGATGAATGCCAATGTATTTTCTGGCATCAGAATGCTAGGTGATTTGCATTGTGTATTTATTATTTCAGGTAGAGGACAAGGTTCTTACCCACTTACCCACTTGTTAGTGATGAGAAGAATATTTTTGGGACATATTTGGACTTAAATTTCTGCAAGATATAATAGTTTTATTTAAAATTCAACTGACAACACATATACAAGTATGAGATAGTGGGAGAAAACTACTTTTCTGTTTCTGAAGAAGATCTATGTGTTTTCAATGTTTCTCATGGCTGCAAGTAGTATCAGAAAAATATAACAATAATTTTTTAATTAATATTTTCTTGATGCATATAGAAGATACATTCATTTTGAAGGCATTGATGAGGACTCCATTTAACTGAATTAACCTGCTGTGCTGCGCTGCTTCCAGATGTGACTTGGGAAATCCTGATTTCATATATCTTACTGTCCCTATTTTACCCAATGTTCCCACCCTTTAGAAGTGTCCCTGCCTGTCTGCACTGCAATCTAACCTAAGCTGTAGCTACGCTCTCTAGTGGAATTCTCTTTCATATTCTCCCAGGACTAAAAGCCATTGTCTTTCCCAGCATGTACAGATGGTGTGGGACTTTGTGAACAAAATAAAAAAAAGAATAAAAGTACAGATAAATACAATTAAGACACAGAAGATATGATTTGCTTTTTAGAAGTAGTGATAAAGGGGATGATCACAGTGGCCAAAACACCCTGTAAAACAGGAGTACAGCCCATATGTATAATAGCAGCAGAATTACAATACTTCCTCCTACATGATGGCTGGAAATAAGAAGATGAGTTTTTATGAATGAAAACAAAATGAAACAATATTTCAGGGACCTCTGTAGACTCTAGCTATACCACACTTAGGAATTCTTCTAATATCTTGGTTCTTTGGTCCCAGTCCAGCTACATCTTAGTTTCATATTGGAAATTTAAACATCAAGCTTCCCATACGTAACATCCACTTATTTCTGTAAAATAAAAATCTGGGCAAGTGGGTTGGTTGTGAGTCATTAAACACTTTCGAAGATCTCTGGGATGTCCAGTAGCTAAACCCACAGGCCTGTCTAGAAGGTTGAGCTTCTAGAAAATAAGCAACTCCATATGGTGTTGGACTAATTAGAACTGTCTTGACTCCCTACTCTTTCGACCATCTGTCTCCTGAATGCTTGATTATGCCTTAAGGAAACATTACCCTCTGGATCACTTGTTAGTCTTAAGCATAACAGACTCCTTATATCTTTCTCTTGGCCATCTGGCACTCTTCCCCATTCTCTTTACAAGGTCTAAAGACAAATTCATCAATCCTTACCTTTTTCTGCCCGTGTAAGCTGCCCCACTATGAGTAGGTTCACATGGAGACCTGTTAATTGCATTTCTGCATTTCTGACATAGGACCCTGTAAAGGCTGATTTAGAGAAAGTATTTCCCAGTAATACCTGGGAATTATGGAGAACACTGACCTAATACCTAGCAGTCTCTCAGAAATATAGCTTCCAGTCATGCAACTTTACTACTTTACCCAAAAGGCTGAGCCCAAAGACTTCCAGGGAGCTGTCAGTCATACTGGTCCCCATGAATCACAGCTGATCTGAAAAAAATCATTCTAAGGGATAAAGAACTCTTCTTAGGGAACAATTCTTAGGGAGAAGATACTGGGAAGCATGTGGCATTTTGCTACATCATTGTCTAGTTTTTTGCATGGAAGTAACATAAAGGAAAGTGTAGTGGGTAGCCACTGGCTGGATTCCAGTCACCCACTAAAACCTCTCCATCACTCTTCTCCACAGCTGGAGAGAGGAGAGAAAATATAACGAAGGGTTCATGAGTTGAGATAAGGACTGGGAGAGGTCACTCACCAAATACCATCACGGGCAAAACAAGCTAGAATTAAAATTAGAATTAATTTAGTTTATTACTAACAAAAGCAGAGCAGGATAATGAGAAGTAAAATAAAACCTTCAAAACACTTTGCCCCCAACCCTCACTCCTTCTCAATTCTACCTCCTACCCCGGAGGTCCAAGGAGGCACAGAATGGGGTTATGGTCAGTTCATCACCTGTTGTTTCTCCCACTGCCCAGGGAGAGGAGTCATTCCCCTGCTGCACTGTGAGGTCCTTCTCTCAGGAGACAGTTCTCCATAAACTTCTCAATGGTGAGTCCATCTCATGGGCAACAGTCCCCCTCAAACTGCCACAGCATGTCACTCTTCTGCAGAGTGCAGTCCTTCAAGGACAGGCTGCTCTAGTGTGGGCTCCCTCCTCGGGTCTCCCATGAGGTCACAGTCTCCCCCCACGCATCCACCTTCTCCAGTATGGAGCTCCTCCATGGGATGCAGGTGGATCTCTGCGTTGTCATGGACCTCCATGGGCTGCAGGGCACAGCTGCCTCACCACGGTCTGCACCATGGCCTGCAGAAGAATCTCTGCTCCAACACCTGGAGCACCTCCTGTCTCTCCTTCTCCACTGATCTTGTTGCCTGCAGAGTTGTTTCTCTCATGTTCTCACTCCCCTATTCTCTGGACACAAATACAACTCTGCAACAACTTTTGTTTTTTCCTTTCTTCTCAAATCTGTTAACACAGAGGCATTATTACCATTTTCAATTGTCCCAGTCTCAGCCAGTGGCACATCCATTTTTGGAGCATCCAGGGATTGTCTCAGCTGGACATGAAGGAAGCTTCTGGCAGCTTCTCAAAGAAACCACCCCTGTAGCCACGTCACTACCAAAGTTTGGCCAGGAAAACCCAATTCAGAAAACAAAATGAAATTTAAGGAAATCAGGAAGATAAAAGAGAGTGTGGAGGGATGGGGAATGAGGACTGGAGTACAAGTAACCCCAAAAGTGAAATGAAAATTGAAATTATAAAATGGTAAAAATCTACTTTGTTTTGGTCTGCAGTTACGTGGAACTTTTTCTAAAACAATATTTGCCTAAAACAGTGCAATCTCCTTGAACATTTAAATTTTATGAGATATTCTCCTCTAAAAACTTACCTCAAAGTTCTTTCAACCAGTTCTTATAAAGTCATAAGCACATAAAACCTTAATACTACTTCAGAAAAGCTGGAAGTACTAAAATGGTGATTTACAGCTAGAAATCTCCATACTTTTAAATGTAGATGGCATAATCTTAGACATGGCAAATACCTAATCCATTTATCAAAGAATGGCTCCCAGTAACATGTTTTTTGGATGAAGGAAACAGATCAGTTTCCAACTGAATTGTCTACAGGCAGTATGGGTAAGCCAACAGCAACATCAAAATATTTCCCATTCTATTTAGGAGAACTCCAGCTGAGATATCTCAATACAAGGGTTTTATTAAATGATACAGTCATATGACAAAGAGAAGTAGACATTGAATGAATATATTGGTTTCAGAATTAATATGGTACATGAAAAATTTAAATGAGAAATGGAAATAAAACATGGAAGAAAATTAGGATAACTATGTCATAAGACCAAGAGAATTGGAAAGAACATGTAACTTTAGCAACGCAGTCCCTGAAATAAAAAACTATCTATAATTTCTTACACATTTAGTCTACCAAACAGAAAATCCTTGAAATCTAAGATGAACTGAAGAACTACTGGTAATAACCAGGGGACTTGAATAGTAACAAAATCAGCCCAAAGAAATAGACTATTACTTGAGTGATTTACAAGTGTGCTCTGAATGAAAAGTATATAAAAGAAAAAGATTGAAGAAAAAAAAGAATTCTATTCTTTTGCCCTGGAGAGGGACTGCCTTGCAGTATAGACACCCAGCATTTGAGAAAAACAATGACTTACGTGGGAAAGGCATAGCACTTTTAGGAAGTGACAGACACAGAGTCATTATTACTATTTTAAGCCACAAGACTATTTTAATGAATAAAAAAAGTAGAGCCCTCAAAACCCAGAAATAAAAAATGTATATGCAATGCAAGAGAAAGCTGGTAAACAAGGAAACAGAAATAAAACAAATTTTTCTACTTCATGGAAATAAATAAGTACTTTTTTTCCTTCCTCCCTTTTTTCTTTTTTTTTTCTCTTTTTTTTTTTTAAGAGTTAGCAGATTCTAAGATAAATCACATATACAGGTAAATAGACTCAGGAGCATCGGTAGCTGTTAAAGCAAAGAGGAAGAGAATCACACACTAAGGCATACAATATCAGATTTTATCCACATGGTGTAAAAAGTTCACTAGATGAGAAATGTTTATCTGTGACTTCAAGAAAAGATAAAAAACATACAAGCAACCAAAAAAAATCCCTAAACATCAACAAACACACAATTTCCCCCTGCCCCAACTGCTCACTACAGTTGTTGAAGGGTGGTTCAGGAAAATAACTGTCCTTTTCAAGGAGATGTTGAGCAAAACGACAGTACTGCACAGAGATAAAACAGCATCTCCCATATTATAAAAGCATAGAATACTGTATCTTGGTGTATCACAGACAGAAGAAGAGCTACTACAACACAGGGAGAAAAAATAAAACCAAAGCAAAGTAAAGCAAAACAAAACAAAAGCAACAAGACACTATCAAAAAGGAAGCACTGAGATATATTTACACTACTGAGTATTAATGGCAAGTACCCCTATAGACATTGATACCGTACAGACAGACTGGTGCATAAAACCAATCTATATTGCCATCTATGTATTTTAAATAAAAACAACATTTCCTTTTAAGAATGGGATCTTTAAATAATTGGAAATTTTCACGATTCAAAGGTATAGAAAATAATAAGTGAGATTTTTAGAGGATAATAATTTGAGGGGTAGATTTGCATAAGATTTTTCTTTTAAGTGGTATGCTGATTTACTAATGGATGTGTGAAAGCAAAAGTGATTTCATAAAAATATTTTAACTCTTAAGCATTCATCATAACAGAATATCTATAACTTTTACTTGCTACCTAAAATTGCTTGCCCCCAAACCTGTATTTTTCTAATCCTGTCCTAAGAAAATTCTTACAATTAAGGTGAACAGAAACTGACCTCTGACATACAGCTGTTTTTAGACATGAAAAGTTTGGGTGCTGGATTTATTAAGCATTATTGTTAGCAAAGGGAACCGTTGAGAAAATTGACTGAAAGAGGCAGCATTTCAGGAGAATAAAGTATATGAGACAGCATTTCAGAATTTTAGCTGAATGAATCTACAAATACGTCCTCCCTCATTTTCACTCAGCAGGATAAACAAAAACTGTAGATCACTACCAGCTGCACATTCAGTCAGGCTAGTAACAACTTTAAAAACACAGAAAGCACAATTCTACTTCATATGCAGGCTGGAAATTTCCTAAGGTAGAGCTGTAAAAAGTCTAGCAGCTTTAATTTGGAGATATATTTTTCAAATATATTTCTGCAGAGCTCATTTTTTAGTATATTTTTTTCAAAAGCCCAACTTTTGACTTTGTTATTTGAAATCTGAAGATAAAACAGCAAGAAAAAACAGAAAGATAGGGACTGAGATAACAAGATTAGGACTGAAAATAGTACTCAAATCTGTCAAGGACAAAAATCTTACATGTTATTTGTCTAAACAATGACTTTACAGTGTGAAAAATAAACTTTCTAGAGCAGTGAACCCATCAGTCCCAGTGATGACTACAGTTAAAATTAAAATCCACTACATTTGTGAGACTTTTTTCATAAAATGGGTGGGACAAACTTTGAGGTTTTTTGCAAGATAATAAGGATTTTTTTCCACTACATCTCTTTGGGATCTGGAGTCTTCAAGGCCTCCCTCTCCCTCTCCCTCTCCTCTCCTCTCTTCTCCTCCCCTCTCCTCTCCTCTCTTCTCCTCCCCTCTCCTCTCCTCTCCTCTCCTCTCCTCTCCTCTCCTCTCCTCTCCTCTCCTCTCCTCTCCTCTCCTCTCCTCTCCTCTCCTCTCCTCTCCTCTCCTCTCCTCTCCTCTCCTCTCCTCTCCTCTCCTCTCCTCTCCTCTCCTCTCCTCTCCTCTCCTCTCCTCTCCTCTCCTCTCCTCTCCTCTCCTCTCCTCTCCTCTCCTCTCCTCTCCTCTCCTCTCCTCTCCTCTCCTCTCCTCTCCTCTCCCTCTCCTCTCCTCTCCTCTCCTCTCCTCTCCTCTCCTCTCCTCTCCTCTCCTCTCCTCTCCTCTCCTCTCCTCTCCTCTCCTCTCCTCTCCTCTCCTCTCCTCTCCTCTCCTCTCCTCTCCTCTCCTCTCCTCTCCTCATTACATGCTTTCAGGGTTTTCCACTACCGTATCCTAAACAAAATCTTCAAAAATACCTTTATTCTTTCAAAGTCACATATCTCATCTTAAGCAGCTCACTAATTTCTCAAAACCTGGATGGCTAAGCCAGGTTCATAATCTTTCTTTTCTGAACTGTTTAAAGCTTTCTTTTAAAGTTTTCATGCTACCACCCTTAGTCATCCAGAAACAGAAGTCTCCTTTGATACTCTCCCTCTTCTTCCCCTACAACTTCCATATCATAACCAAACCCTTTGGAACTTGTTCCACAATTAAAAAATCCCTGCATACATCTACCCACTTACATATTTTTAGTTTTCTTCTGAAATCTGTCATTCAATGTAACTCCTCCACATCAGGCTTAAGAAAATACATTTTGCAGGGTTTCTCTAACATTAAAATGCGTAGTTTTTTTTGTTTAGGTATAAATACATTTATATGTGTACGTGTATATATATATTATATACATGCACACATTATTATATCAATAGAAGAATAGAATCAGTATCAAAAGAAGAGTCAACAATTTGTTCCATGTGAAAATGTCATATCTAAATCACCTAAAAGAGCTATGAGACTCTATGTTGGCTGTAAATTTGACCATACATCTACCCCTTTTACCTGATCAGTCCACATAATCTTTGAGCTTATGTTTTTCTTTATTCTTCCACTATCATTTATGTTTGTATTCACTCTAATACAGCCTTCTAGTATAGAGACTAAACGTTTTCCATATAGCATCTAAAATTTTTCAGCTGTTGCAGAACAAAAGATACAGCTGAACTTGAATCTCTATTTGTTGGAAATTTTCTCTAATAAAAAGAAAGAAAGTACTATAGCAGCAAAGAGTAGCACATCTACTCTCAAGCTAGCTCTTAAGGTAAAATAGAATGAAGACCCTGGAAACTTCTGTGGAGCTGAGATGATTCACTGTGAATTGTTTGTTCACTTCTAATCCCCAATTGCTGATCCTTTTCCACAACAACAGCAAATGTTTTTTTTCTTATTTTCTAAACTGTCTGCAGACACTTATATCAAAGCACAGTTTTCTAAACTCCAACTTCATGTTTTTTTATTTTTGTCAACATTCAGTTGCCTTCAATTTTCTTTAAAAAATCACCTCCTGTAACAAAAATGCAGAAGATATCTCAAGTGAATCAACTAAATTAAACAGCAATTGTATCTCTAAATCCCATTCATATGGGACCACTAGCTACAACTTTAGTAGCATTCAGAGGTAAACAGAAATTACACATCACCAAACAGTATAATTACTCATTTGAAAAATCCTTTCAAATGGCTGAAATCCTCTCCTCCTCTTAAAAGACATGAAATTAATAATAACAGCTGGTTTGGATACAGCCCTGTTGATATTTGTATGATGTCCCATTATTGTGAATGGGGTCTGGCTTCCTGCCAGATCCTGATGTGGCTGCAAGCTGTTTCAAGTACCAGCTAGTATGGAAGCTGTCAGTCAAAATATGCTTCCTTTATCATCACTGTGGTATTTTACAAAATATCCGAACGAGATGCCGCGCTTGCATCTGCTCCAGCGTGAGACGCAGCATATCACCCAGGTCCAGAGCCAGATCCTTTCGAGTGCTGTGCCCATGGGTATGCTAACATCAGGACCATCCTTCAGAGGCTGGCTTTCCACTGGGTAATTTGGAATCTTATCAAAAGCCCATTGAAGTCAAAGGAAATATTCCCATTGATCTCAGAGGGCTTTGATCAGGCCCATGGTGAGCATGTACTTTAGCAGTCTTTTAGTGCTCTTGCAACATGCACAGTCAAATGAATACACTTAATCTTTTGAGTAAAAATATGAAAGTCAGCACAGTTCAGCTGACCGGAGTCGGAAGTCAGAAGGGGACTTAGCATGTGGAGTTTGTGACCTCAAAGCCTTTTTTGGCTACTAAAGTTCAAACTTTAAGCAATCAGGAATATTCAAAATTGCCTTTGTTTAGTTGCTGTTAAAGTCTGTCCATTCCCCTGCTTCTGCTGGTGAGGTCCCCATGACATTTAAATTATTGCTCTGGCATAAAGCTCTGATAAAAAGCCATTTTTTAGTGACCAGATCACACCCAAAACCCATCGACCCGAATTAAATAGATGTTTTCTGCTAAGCACAGAGGCATGTTTCAATGTGTGCTCATACCGTGGTTAACCCACCCTCACATGTGCAAATCAGGAATGACAACTTCTCTATTCGAGAGTTTTTATGTATGGGCCTTCCCACTGACACTGTGTCAAACCCCACTGTTTGACTAGAGAGGGATTTAAATATCATCCACGTTCCCTCAAAATTTTAATTTAGTTCTAATTATTGGATTAATGTGAAGAATGGGCATAGGCAGTCCTTTCCTGGCCATGGTTTAGAAAGGATATACTATTCATTGCCTGGCTATCCCAAGGTGGTTTCCTTCCCAGCAGAATGCTTTTTACTCAAGGAAAACCTCTCTCCCTCAAAAGTATTTCAGGGAACTTCTACCTCAGATTGCTGATCTCTGTGAATATCTTTTCAAATGGCATGTGTGGGAAGTTATGAATTTGGCAGTAAGGTGTAAGGAAAATACTGCAGCAGATGTCACTGTTGTGGTTTTACGTCGTGTTTACCTTTGGACTTGCCTCAGCTCCTGCACCTTTAAAGCTACACTCTTTGGGAAAGCTCCCTTGCATTGAAGTGCTACAAAGGTTAGAATTAGGTGACCCACTAAAGACCCAGAAGAGATGTACGGTCTCCTAACAAATGTGTTTAACACTGCTTTTATAACCAAGATTATTTCAGAATTGCACTGATATCAGACTTCCCTGAAAACAGAAGTGGGAATTCATGCCTCTAGCTGGAGTAGACTTTAATCTTTTTTTAATGAAGTGACCTAGTAAGGAAAATCTACATGAATACTAGGAACTTGCTGCCAATATACAATAGCACTGACTCCCCTACTGAAGCATTTTGCAAGCTAATACCCACAGAGTCAGTGATTTAGTGGTATTGCTGGGGTACCTAAAAGTATCATATGTTTATGCTTATGCTTCTGAAAGACAATTTTTAAATTCTTTTTCAAGATCACATTTCTATAGCTAGCTACTAGATACATACTTGGAAACTGCAAAACGTGGCTTGGCATTCAGAAAAAGAATCAGCGCTGTTCAGCACAACTCCAAAAACCACGTCAGTAGCACATTATATTTGAATAATAATAAAGTGCTTAAAAATGCATACATTAAGGTCAGTGTTGCAGACTTGCCATAGAGAAAACTGGGTCAAAGTAACTGGTTGGTGTTTGTCTTCTTATCAGAAGCAAAGCAATAACTTCTATACCAGATCATTGCTTACATAAGGCAGTTAGTCACAGGCACAGCCCCCAACAATTTTTTAACTTTTTCTGATAGCCTTGTATTCAAGCAGAGGTAGGAGAAACATTTCAAAAGTATAAAAGTGACTTCAGGGCTTGAAGGAGACACTTCAAAAGCAGTTCATACATATTGGGTTTTTAAGGTCCCTAAAGTAATGAACATTTAGAAGTGTTCAGACCCAACCATGAAGCCTAACAAGGTAACTTTGGCTACATCACAGTACTTGAAAATATGTCTAGAGCTCTTAATTCACTCTGCTGAGAAGGATTACAGTGCTACTTGTAGACTTTTAACTCTAAACTTAAAGTTGTGTCTCTGGGTGGTCAACTTTGAAGAGCTCATTGTTTGAGAAATAAGTCTTGCTTCAGAGATTTCTGGTTGGTGGAAGTTTTCAAGAGGGCAGTGTTTAGGAGGTAAAAATTTTTGAAAAAGACCATAGGTACAGTAAAAAGTACTTAAAAGAATCCTGTGATTTGGTGAAAAAGTTATAATACTATCTGTTACAGTGGAAAAGAGCTTTAATTGGTTCTGCTTTCACAGACTGTTGGGGGGTTTTTGTGTGGTGTGGGGTTGTTTGTTTTTTATTTTGTTTTGTGGTTTTGTGGTTTTTTGGGTTTTTTGGTTGTTTTGTTCTGGTTTTTGGTTTGGTTTTTTGGGGTTTTTTTGTTTGTTTGTTTGTGTGTTTGTTTGTTTGTTTTATGACCAGGTATTTTGCCTCCAGTTTGGTTGCATTTTGGCCATTTCCTGTGTGTTTTAATTTTGTGGTTTTGGTTTTGATTTTGGTTTTTATGCCACGATCAGGGGCTACGACATTTTAGGGGCTTCTACACAAATTTTAGCCATTAGAATATTTGGAAATCTGTGACAGAATCAGAAGTCTGGCATAAAGCAGTAGTAGAAGTACTACCTACCAGTCCTTTACCATGGAAACAGAGGGATAGACAGCTGTGTCAATGTTGCCATGGTGAATAAGGTGAGATTAGTTTGTGGCTGGCAAACAAGAGCAGGCATGTTCCAGACTGGTAATGCTACACTCACTTACCTGAAGGCATACGATTGTTTTACATGAGGAAAATTGGTCCTTGTAGCAATAGAAGCACATTTGTACAAAACCAGTGACTCGCTGTGCACCACTGGAAAGCCTGCAGATGAAATTTCTGAGTATTCCAGTGCCAGAGATTGATCTTTGCAGTTCATGGGTTTGGGGCCAGGTGAGCTTTGAGGCTTTTGTCATTTATTTTTGAAGGAGGGGCTGTATGGCTGCTGTGGCAGTAGAAGGTGATACAATATTTAACCAAGTGACTAGCTGCAGTAAATCTGTTGTAAGAATTCAGTATCCACTTTGCAATCAACATTTCATCTGTGATTCTTCTATTGAATTGTAGTAAGAAATTGCATCTTTTCAGCTCTGGTGATCATTTAGAACAGCACCCCATCTTTTCCTGACACTGCTGCTGTAAAGAGAGTTACTAACCGTTGGGCATGCTTCCATAAAAATCCCTTTGTTCCAGCACAGAAAACTTTATTCCATAAAGATGGACTTCTGACACTTTGTTACAGATGATGAGACATAGCCATATATTCATTAGTCACGGAATCTAACACACAATCACAAAACAAAATAGAAATCATTTTATCTCCCAAGTGGTCAAATGCTCTTCAGTGTTAGACTGTGTTATTTATCTGTCTATCTGGGATTGTGTCATTCTTTACTGCTGCAGCTCAGTGACTTCGTGAGAGGAGGATATTTGTCTTTAAAAGTTGTGGTAATGGATCGTACATTGGAGTACAAGGGCATCCTGGGGGAGAGAGAATCTGTGTGTAGAATCACTCTTTTCTTAAGTAAAAATGTTACATCTTATCTAGAAAACTGGCAGCTAATTTTGCTGTCAAACATCTGCAACCATTTTAGGCTATACCTCTGCTTTCCTTGTATTAGTACATTCAACATCAATGAATACTAAAACAAGGATGCACCACAGTTAAATCCAGGGCTGGAGGGGCAGCAATAGTGTCTTCCCTTTATTGCAGAAAGCAATCAAAGGAAGATACAGCTGTCAACAATCCCAAGGTTAAGTCACTGATTTCAATACCTGAACTATGTATTTAGGTGCCTAATCTTAAAGTCTTGTTCCATTCTATGTATTTAACAAATGTACATTTAATGAAGTATCACTTTGATCTATTGCTGTTTCAAGTTCTGAAAAAATTATTCTCATTCATAAACACCTGTATCTAAAAAATACAGACATTCTCCAACATTTTTAAGGTGATGAAAAATACGAGTTATCTGCACAGTAGTTCTATAAATAATTGCACTGCATAAGTCTATTAAAATATAAAACTGATGTCCTTTTAAAGGTGAACATTGTGAAAGACCATGCAGTTCAATAATTTCTTGAACTAATATAATTTAGTCTGGGCATTGAGTTTGTATTTTGAGCTGAGAAATGTAGGTTTCTGAAAATCAACAGATCTACAAATGTGTATCAGGGTTCTTGAATGTTTTTCTTTTTTGTCACCACAGATGGTGCAGCTGACTTCACTGGAACTTTGATTTAAATATCTGAATTTGATACAGTCAATATTGAATCCAGGCTCTCATGTGCGTCACACAAAAGTAAGACTATTTTAAATTATGGATATAAAGTTTCTTCTGAAATAAAAAGTGAAAATGAGAAACTAACAATTGCAAGTGGCAATAGCACTGGTAAAAACTGAGTAATCTATTTCACCATGCCAGAAATGTCTCCTTACCTTCTGCTTTGTATTCATAGATTCAGAGAACAAATGGTGTAATTTCCTGTTAAATTTTATCAAACTATCTCTAAAGCCAGAACCTGAGATGTTATGATTGGAAAAAAAAATAGATATATATTTATATATTTCAGAGTACTCAAAATCAGACATTTTGCAAAAGTGATTTTTGCTGAGGGAAATCTTCAGTGCTAATACAAGATAATGTGAGCAGATGTTTTAAAACCCTCTATATGACCTAAAACTACTACATTCCTCTTTGGCTACCACCTTGGGGCACCATTACATTTGCTTTTTCTTGACTTTAATGTGAATTTAATGAATTACTGCTTCTCCTCCTCTTCTCATTTTTGCTCCAGCACCGGTCTCAGGTCAGCCCCACAGCCATTTTTGCTAACACCACTAAGTGAGTGGTACACCACAAGTGATAGAGGGTAAGCTATGAAGAATGGTTGGGGGAAAAAAAAATCATAGGCCAAATCAAAATCATTTGCCTCTAGGATGTCTGGAAATTAAGATCCTGCTGTTGATTTTCATCTCAGATCAGTTCAGAACATTACACTACTTTTTTCAGGTTATGTTATGAGAATATTACATATCTTCAGAGTACAGAAAACCTTTTGAAAACTTATTAAAGATTCCAAATAAGTTCTGGGGAAAGAAATACCAATATGGGAAATTAAAGTCTTTTATTAAACATTAAAATAGAATTATTTCAACTACAAGTCTATGACGAGGTTTAAAATAGAAGCCTGAAACAAAAAGGGAACCATTACATTTTTTTCAAAAAAAAAACTGAATGAAGACAGAATTTCTTGCAAGTAATATGAAATGAATTAAACATTTCTGAACATTGTGAGGATATTTTAAAAAAAAGTTATTACTCATGTGGCTTTTTTTTCTTCTATCGGTGTTATACCAGTTCACATATAGCCTTCAGCAACATAACTGCTATATCTAAATAACTTAGTATATGTCTGTAGAAGTTCATATGTAGAACTCCCTATAAAATTTCAATAAGTGGTGATGTTATGTCATTTGGTCTGCCCAGTGTTCAGAGATTTGTTGTTTGAATCCTTTCAAACCACTTCAGAGTGCTATTGAGCACACAACTGTTTTTTAATATCCTGCCTTTGGGTTAATAGCTGAATTTTCTCCTCAGTTCCTCCAAAAGTCTGTAGTGCACATCCAAAATAATAGAGATTTGGAGGTCAACATTGGTAAGGTATTTCTCTTGACTGTCTTTGAGTCTTTCTGTAGGATACTATCTTTCCTCATAAGCCAAGCTTAGTCAGATATCTACATACACTATGGTATCTACAGAGACTTTCACATCAATAGGCTAAGTTTTTGCTTTCCATTTGAGAAAATATCTCCCTTTAAAGGACAGCTGCAAATCCATTCCTTTAAATTGCAGAGGCTCTGGGGCTGTGGAGCATGCCCATGGAAATCCATGCCATGGATGGCATGTGGTAGATCAATATGGAGTACTCCAGACAGAGAGAAGTCTTACCCCTGAGAGACCCCAGTCATGCTCTGTGCAGCACACAACAAGCACTGGGGTTCAGACACACAGCACTTGAGTGTGCTCTGCCAAACTTGATCATCTGTGTCTGCAAAAGCACTTTCTGACTTAGCCACACAGACCACTGAGTTATCCTCACTTTTGTATTTATATTCCGCCCTCACTGAACAAAATTGTCATAGATATTCAGAAGGGAAGAGGACGAATGCACTGCCAAGTGTCTTGCCTACAATGAAAATTTCATATATGGAACTACAGAAAAACGTACCCAGTAACTGATTTACTAATGGCTGAAATACATTGCTTCTCCCCCTTTTCTAGTAAAATGTCAAATTCTATAGTGTAAAGCATGGATATTATAAAAATGGGTGCGTAACACAGAAGTAAAAGATGAAAAGAATGAAAGTTAATACTTTAATAACACTTTTATCTACATCTTTTCCTTTTCCTTTTTTCCCCCCTCTTTACCCAGCAGCTCTGATGTTGTTTTTCACAATTTCTTGTGTGTTTCTCATTTTCAAACATCTGAATAAAAGAGGGATGTGGTTTGATGTCCCAATTGACTAGATTTTAATTCCACTTGATTCCTGGTATCAGTTAATATAGTAACATTTAACATACTCTCTAATCATTTGAAGCCTTGTACATGTGTACTTGCCAAGATGTTGACCCAGTAATCCAAATATTGACTGCAGAAATAGTGACTTATAAGTTGTATAATCAACTGGAGAGCTATACACCAGTAATTTAGAGCTTGGCTACAAGAAGACAAAATGCAAACCTAAATATAGCATACCTCCAAATTATATTATTATCTTCAAAATTATGTACCAAATGTAAGTATCAAAAATCATAGAAGCTGTTAAATAAATAAATTATAAATTTTCAAGGAAAATTATGTATTAATTTTTGATGGAAGACTTGGACAGACCAATTTGCTGAACTCATCTGCAATTCAAGGATAATTTCTATTTAAAGTCTGTTTGCTTTAAAACTAAAACAGGGTCTTTTGATGTCCTCCTCTGTAAGACCCTGGAAATCTACCTTATTACTGGGCTGTTGCTTCCTGGTAAGGAAGTTTCAGAACTACAACAATTAGTTGAGACTTGAGAATTCTAGGTACAATTTTCAGCTATTTCCCAGGCTTCATATCGCTTCTCCAATATATGCATATCTTAATTTTCCTTATCTAACTTTAAAGTTAGAGGATTTTATCTGAATTTTCTATATAGATTCCCATAACAGTTGGCATATACTGTCCTAATATTATAGGAATTGTCCACTGGAAGTGCTTCTTTTCCTTTCTGTAATAAAAATATTTATAAAGACTGATTTTGAAACTTAGGCAGCTAAGCTGAAGATCTAAATTTAGGCAATATGAGCACATTCCTCAAAATATATTATTTGCTGAGGAAATCTTGATTCTCACCGAGGCAAGGCAACTAAAGTTTTTAAACCTAAGACTATCTGAGAAGGGTAAAAATAATATTTTTATGAGATAGTTTTCAATCTATAAATGCTTTTCTTCTAGCTATGTCTAATTTTGCTATTTAGCATTATTATTTCTGCATATAATATTTATGAGTATTATTTTATTGTGTGTTCTTTTTGTTTGTGTTTTTTTATGTTATTGGTAATTACTTGTATAAATTTTTGCTCAACACCATCTGTCTGTCAGTATCCATCTGCCATCTCTAGTTTTAGGCTTAGATTACAAGATCTTGGAGGATGATTCATCTTTTTCTTCCTGACCCATTACAAGTTACTCTTGGCTACTACAATGTCTAGGAAGTCTACTTCTGAAATAGTAGCCCACTTAAAAAGGTGATCTACAATCAAAGAATAAAAAATCAATCCTTGCTCCAAAGAGGTGGGATAACAAATGAGTGCAGTCAGACAGATGGCAGAATACAGGGAGGCAATGAGACAAAGTTAAGCAGCATGATAGGTACTGTATTACAACAACAGCCTTCTTATTTCCATGTCTTTTGTAGACATAACACTAAAAAAAAAAAAAAAAAAAAAAAGGTAATTCAGGAAACTCCTCTCAGTGAGGGATATGTCTAAGCACCAGAAAAAAACCCAAGATGCTTATTCAACAATACAGTGTGTTGGGGAGTGAACTTCAGCTAAGTGATGGGAGTAACATTATAGAAAATGTAAAAGGTCATGCAAAGCTTCTAAAATTGAAACAAGTCACTTAATTTGTGCCATAAAGGGACATTAAGAAAATAACGCAAAGCTGAGCAGGAAGATGATCAAAGCAATGAGATAAGAAAATGGTATTTGCAGCAAAATTTCAAACGGCTGTGAGTAGGGCAAACTAAGGGGGACTGCAGCCAGAGAAGTGGAAAGTACAGTCATGAGACAGGAAACAAAGGTAATTGGAAGTGCTTTCGACATTTAAATATGGTTTCATTACACAAAACAAACTGCAAGTGCTGAAGAAGCAGACACATGCAAACAGAAAAGCTTCTGGAAAATCTACATTATTGGTCATATTTGAGCATTAATAATAGAAGAAAATAATTAGTGAGTAAAAATTCTACTCTATATGCAGGGATTTGTTGCAGAAGTACTTAGTGAGCTACACTGCCCATGCGAATCTCCAGCAGCCTGATGACCATTTCTTGATTCTAATTCTTTTATGGGCAGACCAGACAAAAATGTCAGTCTGAATTTCTTAGATTATTTTAGCCGTCCCAGTGTCTTCGGTAATTCATAAGATTTTCCATCACTGCCATGCATTATTTAAATTTGTGAGTCATTTTGAGTTAAAGACAGAACCTGAGTAAGAGAGTTGGTAAAAAATACAGCTTTACTGTACTTACCTGACATGTCTCCTCTTCCTTGCTACATTTATTTATGATAGAGAACATATGAAAATTGCTTCTGTAGGTCATAGATTCACTTATTCATGGATCCCTTGTTCACATTCAGTTTGCTCCCTGAACAGCAGAATCTGCAAAGGACAGAGTTCAGAGATAGTTTACAGCACTTACACGTAGAAATGTTCATTAACAAAAATGAATTGGCTACTCTTACCACATACTAGCTAGAGTCTCATAATCCTGAAAACATTTTTTCCACTGAAATTTATATGGACTCCTAATTAAAAATATAGACAAATGTGCTGAAAAAGTTTTGGACTGAGAATTATATGTTGTTTTTTAGCTTTAGTGCACAATAAATCAAAATCATATAGGTGTTTAAAAGCAGAAGACTCAAGGTTAAGGACTTGACTCTATTGACTCAGTCCTCAGGAAAAGGTATATCTGAGCTATAACACAGAATCACAGAATTGCTGAAGTTGGAAAGGACCTCAAGATCATCTCACCCAGCTCTCTGATCAAGCAGGACCACCTAGACCTGGTTACACAGGATCACGTCCAGACAGCTTCTGAACACTTCCAAGGATGAAGATTCCACAGCGCCCTTGGGCAACCCACACCACTGCTCAGTCACCTTTACACTGAAAAGTGTTTCCTGATGTTTAGATTGAATCACCCATATTTCAGTTTGTGCCCATTTCCTCTGTTCCTGTCACTGGACACCCCAGGAAAAAGCCTTTTCATACCCTTCTTTAAGCCGTGTCTATATTAGTAAGATCCCCAATGAGCTATCTCCTCTATAGACTAAACAGTTTCAGTTTTCTCAGCCTTTCTTCATGAGAGAGGTGTTCCAGTCCCTTAACCACCTTAATGTCCCTTCTTTGGAGTCTCTGCATGTCTCTTGAGCAATACAATGCTGAACAGACCACTCCAGGTGGGGTCTCACCTACTGCTGAGTACAAGAGAAAGATTACATCCCTTGACCTGCAGGTATCACTCCTAATGTAGCCCAGGATACCAATAGTCTTCTGAGTGTCAAAGACACCATTTAAGTTCATGTTCAGGTTGGTGCCCAGCTGGATCCCTAGGTCCCTATCTCCCTTTCCAGCTGGATGGCCCCAGTTTGTACTGGTGCATGGAGCTGTTCCTCTCCAGGTGCCAGACCTAGCACTTCCCCTTGTTAAACTGATCCCTGGCAGGTAGCAATGCCTATTCAGTCACTAGATTTTCATCCTTCCCTCTTCCCAATATTTTCATTTACACTGATGGTGGGGGCAAACCCTGACTACTGCTATTCTGCAGATGGTGTGTGAAGCTTTTCAAGCTGCTGAGTCTCAGTGAAGATCCTGTCTTTTCCCCTTTCTTCTACCATGATGCTCATTTCTTTTCTTAATTCCTCCACTTTCTGGGACAGCTTCTCCATGATGGCAAACCTTCCCTACAAGATAGAGGCACATCTTTCCTGGAATTCCCTCCAGCCTCAAACTGGTAGGGCTGATTCTGCTGCCTGAGACTTTGTTTGTGTTGAAGCCTCTATCCTTTCAGGGACAGCTGCTCCAACACCTACTGAGCAAAGTGCCCTATGACGTTACCACCATGTGTCAGTCTGAATTGCTAGTGAGACTAGTACAGCAATAGAATTTCATTTGAGGCCCCCTTTGACACCCCCTTCTTTCATCTTTATGCGCAGACTGCAATGTCTGTTGGCCTTCTCTGTTAGCTAATGTTAGCACATTAAATCTATGTATTCCAAATCTCAGGTCATCAAAAGATACAGCTGTTCCAAGCATAACTCAGAATAAAATTTTTATTCTTGGAAACATTAAAGACACCCTTGCTGCTTAGCTTTGCATAGGTCTCTTTCTTTTTCTGTTACTATTACTAGACCTTGTATAAGAAAAGAGTCCCTTCTTCATGACTGTCTGAAAGTCCACTGAGAAGCTCAATTTCTTTGATGCTTAGAACAGGAGTTTTCACACCTCTATTACATTAATTTAGCAGGAAATGTGTGAACCCCTTCATTCCAATCTTTTTTAAAGGCTATTTAAAGAAACCTCAAAGAAGATGTTAAAGAAACTTCCCAGTCAGACCATTCAGGAGGCACTCTGGCAGTCACATTCTCATCACCCCAGGTTGTCACTGCTGGGACTGAAGCCCCTTCACAGCAGGTGGCTCCAGTGACCAACGGGTCCCCCTTGGCTCTCCACACACCCCACTCACACAGTCAGACCAGGCTCCCTCACTGGTTCGACCCCAGGTTTCCCATGGCAGAGTCTCAGACTTCTCACTCCATAAAGCCATTTATTCAAGGTGCAGTAACACCAGACACCACACACTGGAACAGCCCCAGCTGGTGTCCCCAGGGAGGACCCCACCTGAGGAACCCTTGGGCTTTTATACCCACATGGTCCAAGTACACCAAAGTTTCGCCTTGTCCTTCTGAATATGAAGTATCACGGTCCGGGAGGGCTGCACATGCTGGCTCCCCCCCGGACCGGGGTCCCTTGTTTGTTTAAATCCCACCGGATCTGGGGCGGGCGGCCCCCGAGGTTCTGCGGCATGGCGTGAGTCTTCCAACCACATCAATTCAAGCAGGAATATAGTGAGACGAAGGAAGAACTGGACTCCATCTCTGTTCTGCTAGAGAGGTTTATTTAGGGTAACGGGAAAAGGGGTGCAGGGAAGGAGAAGGGGGAAGGGAGACAAAGCAGGTAGCAGATGCTAGCAGCCCAGAGATGGAAGACCTCGAGCTGATCCAGGCTCTGCCTTTTAAAGGGAAGGAGAGGGGGCGGGGGCTGGCTCTCTCTGAGCCAGTCCCAGGAGGACGAAGGGAAGATTGGCAGGAGGGTTACACACCAATAGGTTTTGAGGTACAGCAGAGCATATTTTAAAATGAACCAATGGTATACAAAGCAGAGGGACAAAGGAGCACATGGAATCCTAAAACCCCACGTTGCTACATGAATCCTCAGTTTCTGCTGTGTCACTGAGTGTTTGGTCACCTGGGTGGTGCCACAGAGCCCTTTGTTATGCAAAGGGAAAGCAATTCACAGCTTCTTGTCTCCAGCCACTCAGAACTCAACCTGCAGCTGGCACTGTATCTGCACTTGAGTTACCTGCACTGAAGGCATTCCTCAACACAAGAGTTTTTGCAAGGTAGAAGTAAAATAGAGGAAACATGAAATAAGAGCAGTAAAAGAAACAGTAAAGGGCAGTAAAAGGTGATATTAAAGACAGCAAAAAAGAAAAAAGGCAAAGAAAGGGAAAATAAGGTCTAATGAATGTGAGTTATGATAAAACCTACAAGAAAGCTGAACAGCTAGAAAGTTAAACAGACTTGTCATGCAAACTAAGTCATTCCTGCTTCTGTAGACTTGTGACTCTCACATTCTTTGCTGCCAAATACAATATAAGCCATGCTTACCCAAACTCACAGATTCTATATTGTTGATTCATTTTTAAATCAAGGGATATTTTTCTCTTTATAAATAATAAAGCATGCAGACAAGTTCCTTCCATTCAATTTGCAGAGGCACACATGAATTCTTCAGTGCTACCTCAAGAAATGATAAAATGGCAACTTCCAGATAATTTTCTTCCAATGGAATATTCATCATGCAGATGATCCACAGCTACAGTGCTGAAGGGCTGGCGGTGTGATGTTTGTAAGTATGAAACCTTGGGGTCCCTGTGGCTTCCTTTAGCCCTCTGCCAAGAGCATGTAGATGGAGAGGGCCTCCCTTGTGTTGAAGAACTGACAGCTGCCATCACTGCCATCATGAATCCCACTGTTACCTCTGTTGCTGAGAAGACTAGCTCCCTGGATGAATGAAGGCAGTTGTTGTCAAGCCAGGATGTTAAAGGGACAAAAAAGCTTTTGAAGAAGTGGCTGTGGAGAGACAGCCTTCATCCTCAATAAGGGCATTGCCATTCTTCCTCATCCTGCTCTCAGGAAGAACAAGCTATTGGCTCCAAAGGCCATAACAGAAGAGTTGTTCTGAAATTTTTCATCAGACATATGCATCAGACTATTTTACTTTTAATTTTCCTTCTATTTTCTTCACATTTCTTTATCATAAAATGCCTAGTACTGACAATATCAACATTCCTTTTCTGTTTTAGTGAGAATATGTTCTCCTCTGAGGCACAAATTGGAGGTTCAGATTTTGCTAGCTGGAAAACTGGTGTCTGAATATCACATGAGATCTAGAAAGTCCATGCATGGAAATGGTTATAGGTTCTATGTGAGATCTGCACCGTTCTGGACTGGCAACTGGAGGACACTCAGGCTAATTTGAAATCACTCAAATGGCACTAGATTCCCAGGTTCAGATAGCTGAAAGCGTAGGAGAGAGTTCACCTGCAGCTGTAGGTTTTTACTGGAGGCAGTTTGCATGTGATGAAACTAGGTTTTTTAAATGCCCATTATGATTTGTCAAGAGAAAGGGATTCACCTTGACTGTCAAGTGAGGCCACTACTTGTTGCCACCAGAAATCTTAAATTGAGTTCCTGATTCTAGTGAGATGAGCATGCATCTCAGCTCTCTGTTTCATCTCACTTAATTTTAAGAACTTATTTAACTCACACACCAGAAGAGTAAAAGATAGGGATGAGATATGAGCAATTGGAACTATAAGAAAGCAGTAACATAGAAAAAAAGATTGAAACCCTTGAGTATTGCCAAATAGGTGTAATTTGTTATCCTAAGGGAAGGTTTTACAAATAGAGGGATAAATCTGGGCCATTTTTGTGAACTGGGTAATGACTGGCATATGGAACTGTAAACCTGAATCTTCTGCTAGGTTGTGGGCATCTCTATGTCAGTTGTGTTTGCTGTTTCCATCCCGTCTTCAACACATTTGCGATTGTTTCAGCTTCCACTTCTGCTTTACAAAGTAATCTAGCAAACCCTATGATTCACTAGAGAACTAGATGGACTACATTCAAGACATGAAATTACATGACATGGAGTAATATGGTCATCCTCATGTGGGATTTACTATAGCACAGAACCTCACTGCTGCAGGAGATTAACTTAATTGCTGTCATGAAGTGCCTTTACCACACCAGGGAAAATTGTATTAATATAATTGATGTCTTCCTCTTGAATGTAGAATAATGATTGTTACAATATATTATCTAATGCTTATCAAACCTGAACAAACTGCTCTTGTAATTTTATTTCCTGTTGTTTTACTGGCAAGAACGGTATGAGATCTGCACTTTCTCTCATGTGCAGAAACTGAAAGAAGACAGAGTAAATGTAAAAACTAGAGTTCAGTTGTGGTACTTGGTGGAAAATGAAATTTAAGTCAACAGAGATTGAGACATTAATAGCTTGTAGGGAGAGATTATGTGATTTGTGGGACAAACCCCTTAATAATTTGTTTTATTTGGTTTTTTTTCTCTACTAAAGGGACACTTTGTGCCATGTGGATGCCTATACTAATTTGCATAATAAAAGGAAGATAATTGTGTGTGCTTGCATGTATATGCATGCATGTTTGTTTATATTTCACATACATCAACATAACTTATAATTACATCTAAATGCATAATTTATATATTTTAAAATTTATGTCTTTAAATTTATGTTGTAAGATGATGTGTATTTGTGTGATATGTAATGGAAAAATATCATGATGTCTCTTGGATATGTATTTATAATACACAAAGTTTAGTTTGATAACACTGATGAATCTGAGCATGGCCTTACTGAACTATAGACTAGAAACCCTCTTGAAAGGCTTGTGATCTCAATATTCAAGGCAGGTAAAGAAAAATGGTAGCAAGCTAATAAGAATTTTTAAAGGAAAAAAAAGAGAGAGTGTACAGTGTGTCCTTATTTACTTTTCACATGGTAACCTCACCGCCCACTCTCCTTTGTCTTGCTGCCTCGCCAGGTCTGCTGCACGATCTTGATTTATGACAAGTTCTCTCCTGTTTTATTACTGACCATGAAGAAACACTGCCTCTCTTCAAACACAGGGTGCTTTAAAAAAATTCAAAAATAAGCAACTTACTATATTTGCCCAACACTAAGTTCCCAGCCCTTCCTACCCTGTTACAGTGGGAGAATTTCTCTTGTGCCTCTTACAGGACTCTCATATAAAACTGCAATTTCTTATACCTATGTGCTCAGTCACACAGTATTATTATTCTGCAAAAATAAATGGTAAGCCTACATATCACATGATTCCAGTGTGTTTTGCTATAAAATAGATTTATTAAATACAGGCTATCCCCTTCTTTTCATTACTAGTCATTTAGCCTGTGAAGCAGTCCTTGAAAGGGAAGAGAAAACATATGACAACTAGTAATTTGAAAGAGCTGGATCTGCTTCAGTGAACAATAGCATTACCTGAGATAGTCTTGAGGTCCAATAGTGAGCTCATCGGTCAGACAATACCAGACCTTCTTCAAATAGCAGAATGGCTTCTCTCAGGCACTTTGTATTTCTGTAAACGTCTGCGTGTCATCTTGCTCAAACAAGTAGAGAGAAAGCAGGAAATACAGAGAATGAGAAACCTGTGGAAGAATACAATGGAAAGAAATAATTTTAATCTCTCTGGACCTAACTAATTATGAAGAGAAAAAGACTGATGTCTCCACTTTAAGTAAATCATTAGTAATTTTCTGCACTAAGAGAAATAGCTGAGTTCACAGAGATGTTATAAAGATTTAAGATCATAAGTGCCTAAGTGCAAAGTAAGACATAGTGGGAAATACTCTTAAAAGGCAAATGCAGTGACAAAACTCCCTATTGCTTTTAATAGATAATAAATGGGACTTCTCTGAGTTATCTTTTCAAATGTACATTTCAGGGAAATGGCAAGGATTTTTTTTCAGAAGACTTAGGTAGGGAGGGATATTAACTAGAACAACAGTAGTTCAAATTATTCTGCAAGATATGACAGGGATATAATGAAATACTACAGAGAGTTATGATTTCACTATGCAGATATTGTGTGTATGTAACACAAAAGGATAAGGGTCCTTTAACATTAAAATTAGGAAAAAATGAAGCAGACAGATTTGACATGTGGCTCTTATAATGAAGATGCACCTGATATACCTTTAATAATTCTAGATTCCTTCATTAATACAGTAAGTACACTTAGTAGAAGCATGATGATAAGGAATTCACTTTGTCATTGTTAATACATTAATCCTAGAAAAAATGTAAACAGCACTAAATGGAATTATGTGTCTACCTACAAAGACAGGTGTGTTGAAATCTAATTAATTTATTTCATACTTCAAGCATTGCTTGAAAATATCTGAAAGCTAACATGAGTACTCCTGCAAATTCTTCTAAAAATATTTATTGAAAATAAATTTAAAACGCTAGCACTCTTTGTGCTACTTACAATATTTTTGTGGATGGTTTCTTGCAATTTTTTTTCTATTCAGTCAAGACATAGAAGAACTCTACATATTTTATGAACTTTGTCACCAGACCACTAACTGTGTATTTGCATGATGAAATGTTGTAACAAGTTGCAGGTCAAATTTAATCACTGAAGAAAAAATCTTATGAAATCTATTTTGATTTCTTAAATTATTCTTGGGTGTCTTTGAAGGAGGAAAAAAGAAGAAAAAAGAAAAATTTGGCATATGTGTTATCTGTAAGATTTTTAATTTTTTTGCATAGATATGTTTCTCAGCATGCAGATAAATATCCCATCTCTCTAGTGTGGAACGTTTGACAACAAGTATTTCCATGTCCAGATGGAAAGGACAGGATTTCAACTGCTTATATTTCCAGCCTGTTGCCTATAATTTTGTAGGCCCTGATTCAAGCATGCACGTAAATTTATCTTTAAGCATCTGCCTCCATCTCATTAAGCAAATGTTTAAGTCTTCTCTTGAAAAGGGATACCTTCTGGAAAAGAGATCTAGAGTGATGCTATTCTCTGCTTCTCACACTGGATTGAGTCAATGGGTCTTGCAAACTGCAATTTAGGGGAAAAAAAAGAACCTTCTTACTTTCAAATTAGCTTACTACATCTTCTCTCTCTTTCTTTTTTTTGAGGAATGAAAAAATTCATGATACTTGCAATTGTATGTCACATGCTTCTTTCTCTAGTCTCCATCTTGTCTGTCGTTCTAATGCTCTGTCTGCTGTTTTCACATGGGGTTTGAATGTTATTGATTCCCTTAAATTTTAAAACATGAAGGTTAGTTTAGTGAGAACCTCTAGTTTTCTTCCTCGTGTTGCACATTAATACAACTTCTGCTGCCTTTTATTGCAATTCTTGGAGTCATCCCATCACCTCTTCTTGTAAGCAGCAAAAGAAGTGGTGTTACAGTAAACATCAGACCATTTGCAGCTGCTAAAAGGTTTAATAAAGTAGGAGCACATAGGACTGTTCCAGTCTGTACCTAAATCAATGGAAGAACTGCAGCTTGTAAGACTGCATTCATTAAATTCACTACTAGAAGCCCAGCTGCCTGCAATCTCTAAAGAGGTCTCTGGTTCTAACATTGACCTGATTTAAGAAATACAAAATTTTGGCAAATTTTATATAGCATACAATCTGAGAAGCATTAAGAAGAATAAAAAGGGCTACAGGTATCCTATTTAAGGTAAGTATGACCTAAAAGGCTACTTTTCTTAGATGAAAGAGGTTGTTATATTATCTCCTGTTGTAGGAGAAGATCAGTTTTGAGATCACCTGAAGAACCTGTATATACATAAGTTCATGACCTGAGACAAGGTGCAACCCAGGGTCCTGGGGGAGCTGGCTGATGTAGCTGCCAAGCTACTCCCAATCAGATATGAAAATTCATGTCAGTCTGTAAAGGGACATATTATACCCAGTTTTTTAAAAAGTAGAAAAAAAAGGACCATGGAACTATCAGTCAGCCTCACCTCTGTGATCAGTAAGTGCCACTAAATTGAAGACATATGAGTTTGACTGATGGACTGTTAGATGGGTAACAAAATGACTGGATGGCCATGTCTGAATTGTTATCATTAATGGCTCGACATCCCAGTGGAGATCAGTAATGTGTTACGTCCCTCAAAGGTCCATACTAGGACCAACACTATTGCCTTCATCAGTGACATGGACAGTGGGATTGAGTGCTGTCCCGGGTTAATGATAAAACTCTCTCTCCTCCGAGAGCGAAGGGCCTTCAACACCCCCTCCCCCACCCACAACAGAACCTCTTAGATGGAAGTGAAGAAAAAAACTATTTAGTTAACAAAACGACGCAGAGTGCCCTGCAAGGCACAGGGGAAGGGGAAAACCAAGGTGAAAAGGAGTTATTCAACCTGATTAAAAAGTCCTTTTCCTCAGACGCAGCCCCTCTCCTCCTCGCCCCCCACCGGGGCCGGGTGGAGCTCCCTGGAGAGCTCTGCTGTCCTCTGGCCCTCCTGGGTCTTCGGGTGACAAAGCAGATCGAAGAGAAGGGGTCCAAACGAGGAAAAAGAAAAAAAAAGAACGGGAACAGAGCTCACTCTGACCGCCATCCCGCACACAGTCTCTGCCGAGCCAGGAATCCTCCCCCGGAGCGAGGCTTGGGGAAAAAGTTTTCAAAACAACCCGCGTTTCTCTCTGCGGCTGGGTGTAGTTAAAGAGACAGGACCACACATTTTTTACACACTTTTTTTCTTGGGCATATAAGCCAACGATAGGGGATAAAGGATTATCATAACATCAATCCAAGACAAGTGCACTCCCAGCAAGTCTGCAGATGATGGCGAGGTGAGTGGGGCAGCTGATCTGTGTGAGTAAAGAGATTCCACCCAGGGAGGCCCTGACAGGCTTGAGGAGGGGCTCCACAGAAATATCAAGAAGTTCAACAGGGCAAGAACAAGGTCCTGCGCCTGGGTTGAGACTGCCCAGTAACAGACTGGGAGGTAAATTAATTTAGAGCAGCCCTGTAAGGAAAGACCTGGGGATAATGGTGAATGATAAATTGAACATAAACTTTCTCTGGGCACAGAAAGTGAACTAGATCGTATGTTGCATAAAAAGAAGCCTGTTTAGCAGATCAAAGGAGGTGATTCACCCCCTTCTGCTCTGCTCTTGTGAGACTCCGCCTGCAGCACTGCAAAAGACAGACACGTTGGATCAGGTCCAGAAGAGGACCATGGAAATGGTCAGAATGCTGGAGCATGTCTCCTATGAAAATAGGTTGAGACATTCAACCTAGAGAAAATGCTCTAGGGACATCCTATTGTAGCCCTTCAATATGTAAAGGGGAATTATAAAGATAAAGACTTTCTATCAGAGCCTGTAAGTGACAGGAGAAGAGGCAGTATTTTTAAATGAAAGAAGGTAAGATTAGACTAATAAAAAGCAACACATTTTTTTATGGTGTGGGCGGTGAAACAGTAGGAAAGGTTGTCCAGAGAAGTTGTGGATGTCACATCACTGTGTGTGTTCAAGGTAAGGTCAGGTTGGAGGAGGTTTTGTGTAACCTAATTGGTCTTTGTCAAAGGCAGAGTGGGAGTTTCAAAGTTTGTTAGAAAATGCCTCCAACTGAGTCACAAGGTGCAGAAAGGATCCTTGCTTTGTAAAGCTCTTCTCAGAGAGGAGCCTAGGTGCAGCTGATTTCAGTCTTAGCCCCAGATTTTGTCAGGGGTTTATGGGTAAAGTATTATACCTGTGCAATAGGACCTTTATACAACTTTGTCCCTCAGGATTAAGGATGGAAGTCCAAATATAGTTAAATAAATAAAATTATTTATTTTAATCGATTACAATAATGATTAGGCAAAAGTACCGTAATCAGAATTATTTACTACACAGTATGGATATAACTACTAATAGAGTGCACTATTCTTGAAGCAATATTGAAGCAAATATATTAAAGCAATTATATTGAAGCAATATTAAAACTAGCAAAACAATTGCTAAGTAGAGATTGATGTTTCTTACCTATACCAACCACCATGCTCAGATCTCTGTCTCAGCCTCGAGCAGTAACCTTGAGGGGCTTCCCCATGCAAGGGAATGATCTTCACACAGCTTGGGGAGGTACACTAGAAGTCCTCACTGTGCAAAAATGAGACTTTATAGTATAAAGTGATTGACTGTCAGACATATGCATTTTTTAGATTATGTGCTGTCAGGCTTATTCAACAAAATATTCTTTGTGCTAAAAAGAGTCTTAGCACTTCTGCTCAGCACTTTTGACTCTTTATCAGGGTCTGCATATCCTTGCTGCTCTCAGCCTCAGCCAGGCTCTCTCTCTCTCTTGCATGTTCTCTTGGTGGGGTCTGGTAGTTTGCTCAAGCTGGTCTCAGCATTCTTCAGCACTAAGAACAGCAGACCATCCTTGCTCCACCTTATCACTGATCACAGGAACTTCCTTGCCCCACCAGACAGAAGACCCTCCTTGCCCAAGCCACCACTGATAACAAAGTTTGAGCTGCCATGTTCCCTTTTAGGCAGAGCTTCGCACTACGCTTGTGCACGAGTTGATCTAGTGCCAAATGTTCCTTTCCATGGCAGAGGAGTGGGACTAGGTAATTTCTAAGAAGTCAGACTCGTACCAGTTCTATCTTTATTTCTGATACTGAATGCAAGTCTAATGCTAAATGTGATACTGTGCACAAATCCCTTAATTCTTATTGACACAAAACAACTTGAATCTTGGCAGGACAAGCAATATCACAGGTTTTCAGAAGCTCTGCATGCATCAGTGCTACCCTACAAGGTACTAATTCCTCTTCTTTCCTGCTCTCTAACACATATAATGAAGTGAAATATCTGAACATCATCTGCTAAAAAGCAATTCACCTGTATGAAACCATAATGCATTTAAGCAAAATTAATCCAAGCCCTCTAATGCTGTAAAATAGGTAAAACATTGTGATAATTAACTACAACGGTGAGGTAAGGATGTGAACTTTGTTTCAGGATAGTCAGGATGAGTCGGATTAAATGATAAATGGCACACAAAAATGGAACTCTAATCCCTATTTTAAAAATCACACTTCAACACTTACTCACTTATTTACCTGCATTATCAGTAGTCAGCCTTAGTGTTTTATCACTCTTCTGCATTCCCTTTCAAATCGATTACTTTGAATTACAATCTCCCCAGGAATCATAATGCCTGACAGCGCAACATGCTCCACCAATAGAGAGTGAAGGTGATGTCACTCCAAAGCCAGGCTCTGCTCTATGTAATCTCTGCAGCTGGCAGTCTCAGACCACACAGGTGAGCTACAGATCTGTGTGGAGATTTCCCTCTGACTGAAGCATGACTTATAGTATTTGAAGTCCTTTGATTTTCCGTAAAGTTTAGTTTGAGACTTGGCGATGATCCAATATGACTGTCTGAAATACAATGTGTGAAAATCAAATGATCACACTAAGATTAGGTTCCTGAGCTTCTTCAAACAGTGCTGATCCTGCACTAATGTTGACATATGCGCTATTTCTGAACAGGTTTGGTTTTGAATGGCTCTTTTCCTTGCATAAGCTGGTAAAAATATGTATTCCAGCCCCCCAAATGCTAGTTCCTTCAAAAAGGGAAATTGGATGGCTGTATTTTCTTTTTTATTTTTGCAGTAAAATGAGTACACAAGTTTGTTATAAGAGCTGTTCAGGAAACCTGAGCAACAGGACTTCAATTTTATAAAAACAGATCATTATGGCCTATCTGGAAGGTTTTTGTTCTTTATAACCCATTTTTTCTTGCACCTAGGAAGCACTATTGAGATTTACACAGTTTGAAAGAAGTACAGCTACATATTTTGATGAAATAATTTGATCATTTATTATACATTACAGTTCATTTTATAAATCGTTTGGGAATGGTTAGTAAACACTTAGAGGTTCTGTATATGTGCACATAATAAAATTTATCTTCTGCCATTTGCCTATTTTACATGTATACAAATTAAGCCTTTAATTAATACCCTTCACCATTTTATTTGAACATCTTTGTATATACTGAATAAAAACAGAAGGCTTCATCAATTTGCTGGGATACTGATATTTCTGAGGTCAAAATCCTGATAGACTAATGTATTTTAAGTGCCATTTGGTACTGATTCATAAAAGAAAAAATAAAATTGCTACTTGCAAAATTAATTTTGCAATTCAAAGTTATTTGTCTTTTGGATGATGTAGCAAAAATTATTCTTTATTTAAAGCATTCTTAATAATTTCTTAACCACTCCGAATGCAAAGTAGCAATAAATGTGCCTACAGCACCAAGTTTTTCTGAGCCAGGTCAAATCCACTGACAGCATCCTGGCTTATGTCAGCAACTGAGTATGCAGTAACACATTAAACTATTCATTTCTACAAAAACTAGGTTTATGTGCATGGTCTGCTTCCTAAAACTGACCTGTAGAAATCCTGATGGGCTGTCTTAGTTCACAATTAAGGATTCCTACAGATTAAGTTTTAGGGAATCTTCTTTAAGCAGAGGGTATAAAGTCAAGTGTCCTTTATAAGTAATTTTTTGATGTCTCAGAATTTATTTCCTTTCCTAGAACTTACTTAATACAATTCTCAGCATGCAAACTTTATTTTATTTGGCAATCTTTTTTTTTTTTCTCTAATTTTATCCAGAAGTGGTACAATTTAACAGTTAATTCTGCAGTTAGGAAATTTCTCCCTAAATTTAAAGTAGATTTAGATTGTAGTTAGTTAAAGTAATATTGGAAGAGCAAATTCACCTCTAGCCAGGGTGTTGTAAAGGAGTATTCTTTATTTTAGATCAGTCCATAATGAATTCATTCAAGCCAGTGATTAAATGCCAAGCTAGTGCTAGCTCAAACAAATATAAAACTTAGAATGCATTAAAATGGTGTAGCCTTGAAACAATACAAACTTGGATAAAGGATTATGTTCATGTTCATATACAGATAAATATATATGCACTACAAAACTAAATATTTAACTGAATTATATAAATTAATTTCTTCTGTATCTTTACTGCCTCATCTGTTCTGCTCCTGATGTCTCATCAAACCCAAGTTTTGCATTTTTAATCCTTAAATTGCTTTGAATGAATTCCTTTGTTGTTCTTGTTGTTAAATCAAATTGCCATAAAAATGTTTCCTCCTCCTTACAGATTTGGCATGTCTTCTCTGAAGCAATTGGGCTGGAGGCCAAAGCTGTAGAAGGATCAGTCCTGGATCAGTAACAAGTTTTTATACACAAACACTGTGATTTTAAAGTTTATTATCACATTTCTCTACAGAGCTAGAAATGGAAGCTTTCTTTCTTGGAAATTACAGATTCCCATTTTCCCACAGGGGTGCCCAATCCCTCATTCAAATTCTGAAAAGAAAAAGGAAGACAGATGTTTAAAGCCATTATGTCTTTTTTATGAACAAAAATGGGCTTCATGACATTATTTTTTTTAAAACAATATTTATCATCATTTACCCCCAAAACATGGACATTTATCTTCAACACATCAATATTTTTATTCAAAATTTCATCATGAAACACCATAATATTCATGTTCTACAGCCTCTGTATCTTTATAGACTACAATGTCTAGTTAGATTTCTTTACATAGTTTTGATGATAGAGGTGCAGATTTCAGAATAGTTACTACTGTAACACAATCTGACTAGATATTCTTTCCCACAAAGCAGAAAACCAGAATGATGCTGCTGAAGTAAAGCTTCCATGAGGCATGAGTAGCATATTTCATTAGGGAAAAAAAACCCACATTTAGCTTTTTCATTGGAATATTTTGACTCTAGACATGACAGTTGGGATAGAATACTTCTCTCTTTTTTTGCAGAAAATTGAACCTTTTTTTTTATGTTATTTTCTTGTGTTGTTTTGTTTTGCTTTGCTTTGTTTTGTAATAAATTTCAGACAGAATTAATTCAGTATTCCAGTAGGGATATTGGTGGTAATCCAGAAAGCATTTCAACCAGCCCTTATCATTATTCAGATCTTTTTGTTATTACTGGAGACTTCAGTAGTGACCATGCCCTTAGGAAATGAGAGAGTTTCAGTCTTTAGAAGCCTGACAAAGGACAGCTACAATTTTCCAGAAGTGATTATGGTGTTTTATGGGTTTATGCCATTTATATTTTCATTTTGTTTTGCTATGAAAAAAAATATTTTGTATGGAAAACATATGTATGTTTATGTTGTTATAAAACAGACAGGATTGGCAGTATAGTTGACTTAATGTTGGTACAGAAAATAGACACTTTGCTGTTCATAGCTTTCCCAGCAAAGCTATACTACTTTACAATACATTAACATAGTTTTTCATGTTTAATATCCTTGCGGGGGGAGGCTGAATGAAAAGAAGGAAAAATTGCCCATGCTTAATAATATTAGCATTTAAGTTGTCCCACTAGACATTAAAATTTGCACCTCATTAAAGCAAAGATTGTGCTTGAAGGACAGATTGCAAGGAGGTAGGAACAGGAGAAGAAATGAACACGTTATTTAGGTAAATGGGGTAAGACAGCTGAATTTTGCTCTTTAGAGTCTGATTTTTGTAAAATGTTTCATTGCATTCAACAAAGGAAAATCTTTAAAATGGAGCCTAAGACCATATTAAGAGACAGCAGTATTTAAGTTTCTTTTTTAAACATTAGTGGCTTTGAGTGATGGCTTCCAGAAGGGTTGAATTTATAGAACATCAGTATTTTTATCAGTAGTCTGAGGGCTCTATCTTACTTCAGAAATTAATAAAATAAAGAAGGTATAATTGACATTTAACTAAAGTAACTCAAATTCCCTTTAGTAATTAATCCAAATGCTTTTATGGAGACTTCTTCTAAAAAAACTCACCATAGTACTTTATATTTTCCCAATATCTTCACAGTTGGGTAGTCAACACCTGAAAGCCTGATCATTTCTATTGAGAGTTTTGACCATAAATCAAGCGTAGGGAAATAGGTTAGATTTGAGGGGATTTTGGGTGTACATCTGTTTTCCTTGACTAGGCTTAGGCATCTGGGGTGCCCTACAGTATTGGAGACACTTGTGTGAGGCTATAAACCAGAATCAAACCTTGTCTTTGTGGCCTAAAAGGCCAACTGACTGTATTGAATCCTGCATGTAACCAACTTCCAGTAAAGTTAGTTAGGCTTTTTAAGTGTCCATTATTAACTCTGCACACTGGTCAGAATTCGTGTTGATGCCTGAGGTAGGTGTGGACTGATAGTCAGGTGGGCAGTGCTTGTTTAAGGCAAAGTCTCAAATAATTTATAGGCTGGCTGTACATCCCATATGGGATTGTATTCTCCTTCCTCCATTCATTTTGTAAATACAGACTTCCTTCAAGTGATTTTGATGGCTGATACATCATCCCTTCTACAAATTAGGCATCAGCTCATTCACTAAAATGGCGTGAGCTTCTGACTCCTTGCTAACTGTACTGTTACTTTGTTTAGCTGCTACAACCTTGTTACAGGAAGGGAATAGGCAAGTGGAGAACCAGCTGGCATATTATCCTCCTATTCCAAACAGTCAGTGTACAGATAAATACTTAGCAGTTAATAGTACTTCTAACCCTGAGATATGGTTCAAGGCCAAGTTTTCATGCACTAATTGTGCTGTTTCAGAAAAGCCTACCTCCTGGAAGCCATTTTCTGTTCGCTGGAGTGGCTAAATAAACACAGTCTGTATGATTTGGCTCCCCAGACTAAATTATCTCTTTTGGATGCTTTGACTACTCAGCCAATCCAGCTTTTTTAAAAGAAAATAAACATGACATTACGGACTGTGTTCAGGCAGTGAAAAGAGTACACTTTAGAATGAAATTCTCAGAAAACCAAAATTGAAAGCAGGCTTGGTCCAGTGTAATTTTTTTTAATCTGGTGATGCCTATTTGGGAAAAACTGCTTTTTGCAGACTCTCCTCTCAGCAACATCACTGGGAGAGAATGGATGGAGGTGAAAAAGAGCAAAGAAATTCTGGGTGTTGGTATTGGGAAAAAAAAAAGATACCAAAAAGGAATTAATTTAATTTATTTTCACAAAGGGATTGGGTATTTTTTCAGGGTTTTTTCAGACCTCATAATGAGGAGATAGAGAGGATCAATATAGATCTTCTAATCTGAAGAGTTTGGAATATAAACTTTTTTTTCAAGTCATTATTTTTGAGTAATTACTTTTAATTGATCTTTATTATTTAATTGGTCTTTATCAGGTGCTTGTATTCTTATTATGACTGTACAATAATGATGAATCAGTCTTGTACCAAGCAGAGTGCTCCTAGGAGGGTTTCCCTAAGAGTGCTTCCTGATTCCCAGGATGGGCTGATATTTGGTCAGAAGTTCATGTTGCCCAACAGATCACCATTATTTAAGCTATCTAACTATATTTCAACTAGGTAAAAATGGGAGGCTGGTACTCAGCAAGGGATTTAGGTACAGATTTAAGTACACCTTGAGAAAAATTCTACTTTCTGGTCTACTATGGATATTTTTTTGTTGGGAATATTTGCCAACAGTTCATAACCAGCCCCATAAATACTGTAAAGAATATTAGAGTAGCTGTAATATTCCACCTTTGGATCCGTGGTGCAGTTCAGTTTACAAAGCAGTGTAGGAGCAGCCAATACAGCAATTTGACACAAGATATGCACAAGTGTTCTGAAAATACCCTTACCCTTACTATATAATGTTTTTTTCAATTACAGCTTATTTTAGATCACAAGACTTCAAGTAATCTTTCATTACAGTAAAAGGACTCAATAAATTGATGTTACTTTAATTATATAGCACATATTTCACATGAAGAACATAATGCATGTAACTCTCATGTTTTGCTTCATGACCTTTTTGGTAAACTAGAAATTCATTTAGAAGATGTCGAATAAGAATGCAAAAATTCTGGATTCAGTTGCTTTGATTCCGTAGAAAATTATGTCAAAACTTCATTTTAACTTTCTAGTATGTGATCCTTGGATAACTGAAAAAAATCATTCCCTCTGGGTTGGAATTAATAAAAGAAAAAATGTGAAAATAAGCATTTTCTTTGAAGACATTCAATATGATTAGAGCCAATAAGTTATCTCTATTATTAGGACACATGATACACATTCATATTCATCTCTAGAAATAAATATCCTGGAAAAGAAGGCACTCAAGTCACCTGTATGTCTAAACTTAAGTGGTTCCTTTTCTTTTGCCTGAAATGCTAGCCACGTTTAAATTTTGTGAGAGCAATGAGTTCCCTTCTCAAGGGCTGATTTGAAATGACTGAGTTCCCTGTAGTTATATAAAATCTATCTGGTACTAACACAAATCAGACAACAGAAGAAAATGTATTATGAAAGGCATTCTTAGTATACTATAGTCATTGGCTTTCTAGTGACTGATCTTGCTAAATCAATATTCACTACTGCAGGCAATCCTTTGCCATTTCCTATTGTCTTTGGACCAAATACTACCTTCATTTTTATCTGTGTGGCAATGCAAGGACAACAGATCTACACATGAACAGACAAAAAGGAATTTTATCCGGTAGGACCTAGTAAATACCTCTAGCTTGATGCCGTTTTAACAAT
Source organism: Entomyzon cyanotis (assembly GCA_024500445.1). Classification (NCBI taxonomy): domain Eukaryota; kingdom Metazoa; phylum Chordata; class Aves; order Passeriformes; family Meliphagidae; genus Entomyzon; species Entomyzon cyanotis. The sequence continues at coordinate 56,394,413 of JAKEPQ010001016.1, read as the reverse complement.
GTTCTATTGATTACATTTATGATAAAGAAGAAAATAAATAAGATTTTGGGCCAAGGCAAGGACTAGGTTTTATTTCCTGTAGTAAATCAAATAGCTAATACTTCTATCAGTCAGGAAAGGGGGCAAAAGAATCATCATTAAAGGCAATTGCTGCACAGAAATTGCAGAGGAAAAAGAAAGTCGAAATCACAAATGTAAAGAAAGTAACAGGAACGAAATGTCAGTCTTGTCAAAGAAAGCCTAGCTACAATATCCACCGTGAACTCAGCTTCCAAAGAGGCAGTCCCTGCAGGAAGAAGGAAAACTCCCAATAACAGCTTTTTTAAAGGGAGTGAGCAAGAAATTAGGATTGCCATCCCAGTGTTTCTAAAACAAGTTATTTGCTCCTCAGACTCAAACAGAAAAGCAGCTGTATAACCCCTAATGAGTTGCACATTATTAAATAAGCGTCCTTAAATAAATACACCACCTGCCTTCTTTAAATTACTCTGCAGGGTTACTACGGTAACTTTTTTTTTTTTTTTCCAATTTTCATTTCCATTTGGGAAAAGTTAGTGTTATCCCTGGACTTCTGATCTGATTTTTTTTCAAGTATTTTCTTTATAAAGTCAGTGGAAATCTTCAGCACACAAGAAATATGAGATTAGACTCACTGGTTGGTTAGCTTTCTAACTACTCAGAAACTCCTCAACTCAGCCTATATCACTATTGTAAACTTGGATGAGCCACAAGTTAGTTTTCAAAAACAAATTGCCATTAGAAAATGAAATGCATTCATAAGATATTATTGAGCACTTTGTTCTTTTATCACACTTTTTTATGGTTGTTGTATCTTTTTAGAATGATCTGCATTAGAATTATGAGGGGACGCAATCCTTCCCCCCAGCTGATGGCCGTATAGGTGGCCCTTTCATGAATTTTTATTTGACACATTTTCCATTTTTCGATCATATTCTTACTGTGTAAAGAAAAAGGCTTTTGCAGCTCAGAGAAAAGTTTCAATGACAAGTACAAAAGACTAACAAGAGGCAAAAATCCTTCATATAACAATCCAAAGAAACCCCTCATAGCATAATGTCCACAGTGATGTCAGCTTCAAAACATCCTCCATTCTGATGAGAGGAAAAAGCCAATTAGACAAGTTATCCCAAAGCAATGTCAAAAGCCTACAAATTACAGTAGCTATAAAAGCCAATCCCAACAGACTTCTACAGACATGTAAATTAATGCCATTGAAAAGCAATGTAATCAGGTCTCATTTATCATAATAATATCTTCTGATATTATAATATCTGCTGAGACCTGATAGCAATCTATGTACATCATAGGCAGTTTATTTAAAGAGATAACAACTGCTACTCAAACAGCTCTGAAAACAGCTGCTTTAATTGCCCCAAAAGTAAGCAGGGAAACTGAAATTCAAAAAGTGACCTATTGCAGTATTTGCTTGGGCTAAGCTAGAATCAACTGCATTCATTTCCAAGGTGTGTGGACTTGACTAAAGAGCAAGAAGCTTTGCTTTTCCAAAATTACAACAGGTTTTAAATCTCTTCTGAATCTAACTTAATGCAGGAAACACCTGAAAGCTCAGAAATACCGTGCTTCAAATGTTTTTGAGACCAGAGATAATAAATTAAAGATTACTCTACATTTCAGTGTGAGAATACTCCTGCTCTGTGCTAAAATCATTACTCCCAACTGCAGTCAATGACAATGCTCTTTCTGGACCATTCATGATACATAAAGAAGTAATGGTTGAGATTTTTGCCTGAAACAAAATGTATGACCTAGGGGCCCTCTAAGGGTGAAGCAATTTTATGTTGTTTCAACATTATTTGAGAATAACTCTTGAAAGAAAAGCCTAAACTATCTGAATGAATTCAAAAAGACTGAGCTGTCAGAATCTTTACTGTGTTTTTCTGCTAATTCCCCACTTCCCTGTGTATAAGTTTCAAAAACAGACAACACTGTCTTATTGCAAGTGTCTGTCAGTGAAGAGAACAGAGCAAAGCAGAGGAGAAATGACTCATTTTAACTCCCTCTCCAGCAGAATTTGCTTCCTTACTGGTAAACAAAGCAAAATCAATCTCATCTTTGCCTTTAAAGAATTGAGAAACTATTTTTTTTCTTACCAAGCATTTGGATCTTCATGTTTTTCTCCTGTGAAAATTGTTGGTAGTAAAGATATGTGGCTTAACTCTCAGGGTTCTGTCAGATAAGCACTCATTGCAGCTCATCCATGTTTCTTACAGAGATTTCCACCCGGCATCCACAGCTACCTGTGCCTAAGCCTCTGTTTGCTGAGTGGCATGCTAAAGCAAACCCATTTTCACTGGTGATCAAGCTCCAACACTGGATCAGAATCTGTAATGGTGTGCCAAGGCAGAGGGCAGCTGGCAGGACAACTGGGGGCAATGCCAATGTTGGCAAACCTGGATTTGCCAGAACCATCTTTGAGAGCACTGGTCAAAATGATAAGTAGTAAATTATTCCAGGCATCTGGACACATTAAATGGCATCTTAAGATCTTATAAGAGGTATGAGAGAGAGAGAGATTAACAATGTTTTATATAAACATAAACCAATGACAATTTGTTTTCTGAAACCTGGATTCTGCAAATAGAGGAGATTAAAAAATCTGTAAATATTTCATTTAGAGACAGTTAAAATATTTGGGATTCACCTTATGCTGCTGTTTTAAAACAAATGTGTTTGAAATTTCTTTTCCAGAACATTATTTGGTCTCTTTCAATTCAGTGCCAGTTGGTGCAAGGTAAACCAGGGTCAAACTGGTGGTTTCAACTTTTCTTATTCCAAAATCCAAACTTGCCTTGCAGATTTTCTTTTGAAAATATTATTTTACTCTGGTTTTCTCAGGATTATCTGATTGGAGTTTTAAGCCTTGGCACAAGTATGCTCTGAGAGCAGTGAAGAGATGGAACATATGCTTCCAAAAATACCTTAGGAAAAGACAGAACATGTTAAGAGGCCATAATTACTCACAGACAGAAATCTTTGCCTCTGGGGAAAATAGGCTTCCTGAATCTCATTCTGTGACAAATATTGACAAGCTCTGTGCCACACTGTGTTTTTCTGACACAATTTTGCCTACAGATTAGGAAAGAGTAATACCAAATCAAAGGAAGCTTGGATAATGTTGTGGTTCAGGAAGGAGAATGTTTCATTAAGTTCCTGGTAAATGAGAGTCTAGTACAATGTACACCACCTCATAGACAGCTTGGTCAGACTCTGTCAGTGCACCTGGTTCTCCCTTCCACCCCTCTAAACCACTGTCCATTAAAAAAAAGATCAGGACCACTACAGATGGAAATCGTGTGCAATGAGCATGGGACAAGGCTTCCTGCACCCTCCTCTTTGCCTGTCCCTCATCATCCTTGCACACCCTCTCCTGCCTCACATGGCTAGTCTCCTTGAAAGGCATCCTGCTGATCAGGTGCATGTAGAGGGAAGGCAGACACAACAAAGGGGGCGAGGAGGAGAGGGCAAAGGGCCATCAGCTGTGGGGAAGGGCATGATCTTGGTACACAAATTGGGAGAGCACACTGGGACTTTCTGAAAGAAAGTTTCCCCCATTGAGAACTATGAATATCTGCCCCCTTATAATTAAAAAATTTTAGCAGTGCTGAACAAAGGCTTTACATCTCTGGTGATTCATGAGTATTTTTAGGCTATATAAATTGGTTACTGATGTTGTGTTACCTGAACCAGCTACCCCAAGACATAAAATATAACTTCAGATAAGTCTCTTAATCTTTCTGTGCCTGTATTTCCTTGTTTGCCTTCTCTAGTCAGATTGCAAGTTTCAGAGGTACACATATATACATATACCTATGCACCTCAAATTGTTAGAGTGCAGTTCTCCCTGGCATTTCTACAAACTAGCCAAATACAAATAATTCCTGACATCCTTAATCCTAGAATCAGTCACAGAATCATAAAATAGTTTGGGTTGGAAGGGACCTTTAAAGGTTGTCTTGTCCAAACTTCCTGCAGTGAACATGGACAAATTCATTTTTCTTCTATTAATCTGTCAAGTGGTCCAAGAACTGGAGATTTCTGATTATGTTTTACTTTATTCATCAGAGATGGCTTTGATTTTAGCTTTCCTATTCACGGGTGCAAGCATAATCTTACTCCATGTAAGTGAGGATCACCAAGTAAAAAAAAAAAAACCTATGTTTTTTCACCTACCTCTATATCTGGCAATATAAAACCTTGCAAAAATTTACTACCTCTATCAGCCTATGAATATTTCTAGCAGGGTGTCAGCTGTAAGTCACCTTGATATGGATAAATTAAACAACTTTCTCTAATCTGGTACTTTGCATTTTGCTTGTTGGGGCAACCTCCTGAGGAAAAAATTCATGGTTTTCATTAAGACCCAAAGCTTTCAATGTTTTTTTTCTCAAAGCACACTAAAATCTCAGTCAGTAACAGGGTATTTATGAACCATATACGAGAAATTGCTATTTCCGTATTAATAAAGAAATAACAGCAAACATTATTCAATTTGGAAAAGCTTCATTCTTGAGTCATGGTTGTAAGTACTCAGTAAGGTGAGATTAAAATATCTTCAAATATTTTGTAATATTTGGCTTAAAATCCATCTGATCCTGGTGCCTGCCTTAAGCTCAGAGATGGAATGTCTTCTATTTCTGCCTGATATGAAAATGAGTGCGTGTAGACTTAATTTTCAGGTGTTTGCGTGTGTATATGCACTTGTGAGTGAGACAGAGACTGTCAAGGAAGAAATTTAAAGTCATGGTATATTTATATATATGTTATATATATTTGTTTGTGTAGGTACTTTCAGATGTACAGCACTAGCAGAATTCTGATTCAAAATATGAGAATGAGGAATTTTGTCTCACATTTCTAACTCTCCATTTTTCTCAATCTGTGCCTCTCTATATAAAACAGATGGTTTGATATTTTGCAGTGAGATAGTAAGCACTCCCTCGTCCCAAGCCAAATCTGCCATCGGCAAATTCATTCCTGCTGTAAATTATAACTCAGTTGTCAAATTAAAAAAGTGACATTATATGAGACCTTGTAGCACTAAGCAATAATTTACTCATCCCTATGATTTTATGCTACTAATTTTTGTTGTGTCCTTCAGACAGATGCCTTTCCCATGCTGTGAGGTTAAGAGACGCACTACTCTCTGCTCTCATTTCTTCTTTGTCACTAAGTTGATTTACTCCTCCCTGGATTTATCTGTTCTCTAGGCATGTTTGCTCAACCCCACGGAGAGTAACATCTTTCTGCCCTTGGAGTTAAGAAAAACCACTGAACTTCCACTTCACAAGAAAAGAAGAGAAATACATGATCCCACTAAGGTATCCAAATGGTTCTAATACATTATTCTTTACCTTTCAAACACTATTTCTTATTGGTATGCATAAAAATTAGGCATGTCTCTTTTTTAACAACAGCTATTAGACTAAAAGAATATCATAGGTAGAACACTTAAATATCATCCTACAGCTGCAGACAGGAGAGAAAAGATACATGGTTATATCTTGTGAGAATGAAATGATTGTGGCATTCTTCTTTTTGTCATTTACATTCTTAAAAATAAATAAATACGGAATTTGTTAAAAGTCAGTCTGTCCAGGAATGTAAAATTTCTTATGGACTCCCTTCTTTCCCCATAATCAATACAAAACTCAAACTTTGCTATTGTCAGAACCAAGAAAAAGATTAAAAAATGAATTAAAAGATTTAAAATCTGTGAATTTAAATGAGAAAACGGCACGTAAAGTAAATGGATAAATTCTTGCAAAGAAACTACTCTAACAACCAGAAACTAAAGCTGGAATCTTCTCTGTTTAGTAATAGTACATAAGCATAAATGAAGCTTTACACAATAGTAAAAACTTCTGATGAAATGATATTTTCTAAGACAATGAGAGTTATTAGTTATGGTTCATTATAAAAATATATTAAAAAGTGATTTATGGGATGGAAAATATACAAAGAACAGTAGCATTTCTGTGATGTTCTAAATTGCTCTTCAGAAATTCAAATACCTCCCACTGATATCTCTATTTTTATAGAGTGGGAAGGGTCTAGCCTGGACTCACCAATACCAGTAAGAGATATGAGAAAAGGGTACATGGTTATCAAATTCACACCCATTTAGCAACCAGCATTACCTCACAAGCACATTAGCATGATTTTATTACAGCACCTTATGAGAAGATCACACTGAAATTTTATTTTTTCTATGGACTTTTATCCTTCGTTGACTTTTCACTATGAAAAAATCTATTCCCCTACCAAATACTTGCTGTCAGCAGACAGCACTGTCTTGGGAGTTTGTTCATATGGGATGCCACTCCCAAAAGACAGTTTGGATAAGGTACACCAATACTAGTTTCTTCATCCTACTGTGTTAAACACCTACTCAAAAGACTGCATTCTCAAGCACCCATATGCTATATCACGTGGAATACTATTCCTCAGTTACATAGTATAAAATCTCCTCACTTATAAAGCATAATAGGCCTACACATTGCTTAAAAAATGTTGAAATAATTACATGTCTTATGACTCATGAGACCCTCAGGGAACTCCAACATGGATGTAGCCTGCACAGTCTGCACATGGCCAGCTTGCTCCAAAGGGGGCTAAGATGATGCAGTGTGAGTTGTCACCCTAAGACAGATGACTCCAAAGTCATAGGTCACTGCCTGGTTTTCTTTCTTGAGTACACACACATAGCTCATGTAGTTCCAGAGCTGTGTTTTAGAAGTGCTTCCTGTCCCACAACAAAGATCCAGATAAACGGGAGGTGCCGTCCAGTGCCAACAACTTCTCCCACAGCTTTCACTCTCAAATGCTGCCTGCTCCACACACCATATCCTCATTTCTTCCCAGTCCTGTATTGCCAATCCCTCTTTCCCAAACCCATACATTTCCCTCGTTTTTCCTCAGCACTGAATTTTGGTGCAGGTGTGATGCTCCTTTTTTGCTGTGCCAGATGAATCAAGACACATGAAACCAGGAGAAAGACCCAAACATGGATGTAGCCTTGAGTTTTAGCACCTCAGGAGGTGACAGAGAAGATGTCTGCTTAGTATTGATTAGGAAGATTGCTCTTTGCTTGTAGACTTGACTTTTCATGTTGTTTGGAAGTCTTTCACAGGCTTCATCTTTGTGTGGGACACAGTCCCTTCAGAAGCTGGGAGTGTGTGGTAGAGACAGTATTAGAAGTATCCTTGGTCTGGAGACCCAGGAATCAAGTGTGTCTGAGTGGTATCTGACCCCTGAGGCACCCACTTCCCAGACAGCATTTAAACCCTAAATACTTAAATGAAACAAGATGTGAAACAAGATGTAAAGCAAGATGAAAAGCACAATCACAGCACTGAGTGCAGTTCCGCAATGTTCTCCTCATAGGTGAAGCAACAGGATGGCAAAACCCTGATGACTGAGTTTTCTGAATCCTTTACGTCTTTGCTTGTTTTGTTTTATTTTAGTTTTGGACTTAAAAAAGCTACTGGTAATCTCATGAGACTTACTGTTCATCCTCAATTTAAGCCATTGATTTTCAGAGAAATCATAATAAATATATGCATATTAAACTAAATCTATGCTATGCAATGATAAATTTTAAATTAAAATCTATGCTATGCAATAATAATGATTCTACCTTGAAAGTTATTCTTTCACTGCTTTTATGACTACCAGGGGAATAAAATTTAGAAAGAAACAAAGAAAAAAATTAAAAGAAAGGAAAAAACTAAAAACAACCAACCAACCAAGCCTCCCCCCATGCCCCACCAAAAAAAACCCAACAAAAAAAAGCAACAAAGAAAACAAACAAAACCCCAAAATAAAAAAACCCTACAAAAATAAAACAAAACAAAAAAAAATACAAACCCAAAAAACAACAACAACAACCAAAAAAACCCCACGAAAAACAAACAAAAAACCCCCCAACCAAACCAAAAAACATTCAGCATTAATACATGAGTACCAGCCAGCTGAGAACTCAAATTCATGTAAAATCAAATAGAACTGGTATGTTGGAAATTTTGGATTCTAAGTCTAGGCATAGTTAAGGATGAAAAATAAAATACTCTATTTCATTATTCATCCAACAATAATCCTGGGCTACTTAAAGCAACATTTATCAGCCATCTCTTATATGGAAGTGTTGCATTTAGCTTGCAGTGATCCAAATGAAATATTTCTCTCTTTATTTGTAATATTGGATTCACTCTTCTATCATTAGAGAGGATAGACTTCTTTTTTAGTTAAAATTAAATTGGAATTTTTTTTATTTCATGCCATTTGAAATAAATACTAAACAAAACCTGATTGCTTGAAGTGTGCTTCTCAGTCTGGAAAACAAACAAAGGAGGCTGAATAACACCTTAAAATCATGGGCATGAAAAGCAAACCACAGTGTCAGAGACCTAAATCAGATCAGCATATGCAGCTTGTGGTCTGAATTAGACATGAATTTATTAAAACAGAATAGACAAAACCAGCCAAGGTGATGGATGGGCAAAACCAGCTACAGAGTGTGAGTGTCCTCACTAACCTTAAGCACAGTCACAGGATAGAGTGGATGACCATTTAAAAGAATTCTGTCTTCCCATCAACACCTGAAGAAATCTAGATGACCTTAGGCTCAATTTTACTTTTTAATCGCTAGGTAAATAATAGAAATAATATTTCACTTTAAGTAAATTTTCTGGATTCCTTCTGTTTTCAAAAATTTAAACATTGCATCATGTTCGGAACAGGAACTGCCAGCACTGATTTCAATAGGACATTTCAGAAGTTCAAATTTTATTTGCGTTCTAAAGTCAGGCATGGAAAGAGCTACACATAAAAACACAGCATGGAAAGCATAATTTTGTTTTCCAACTTCTTTTTCATGTTGACAATAAGTAGCAGATGTCATGTGTTGATTATGATTTACAAAGATTGGCAGAGAGAGTGTAGATTGAAGCTCTACAAAATGGCCTCTATCCTGCCTCATTTTAGCATATTATCTTCCATTATATGAAGCTATCTTTCTAAAGTAAATGCTGACATTGTCCATATGTGAAAAAGGATGTGTTTGAAGGCATTTTTCCATTTTCTGTTTGCCTTTTTGTAGGTGTTTCTAACTTTGGGGAAGCAACCAACATCATCCCCAATTGTTAGAGGAACATCAAACTGAACAGCCCTTGGCTTCTGAAGTAGAAACTGTTTAGCTCTGGCTTTAGCAAAGAATATAAAATCGGATGCTGATTCCTAAGTAGCTCAAAAGTACTTATAACTGTGACAAGCTCTGCCACTTGTGCTGAAGTGTAATAATAAAGAGCAAACAAACTTAAATACCTTGGTGTCTGCCAGAGGTAGATGCAGTACGTCAAACATCTACTCGTGATAAGACTTTTCTGAAATACTGATGCATCCATGGTAATAACTGCAGACAAAATATTCCCATTTTCCTCCAAGATAGAAAAGGCTGCATTCCCAGTCTTAAATATCACAGCCTTGTGGCACATCATTTTTTTCAGTGCATAGATGGTGTCCTCTCTCATTTGCTGCATCTAATCCTCTGAAAAGCTCATGTGATTTTCAGCTTTGTCCAAGCATTTTCTGAAAGTATCTAATTTTGTCTTGATGAAAATGTAATTTCTTATTTCACTAATACAACCATTCACTTTAGCCATTCCTTCTCTAATTTTAAAGATTATGTCTTTTTCTGATCTCATTATTATTACACTTGTCATTCAAAATGAGAGGAGGAGGGAAAGAATTGGAATTATGACTCCCTGATGAATTCCATCTGTGCTTATGGAAATCAGTGATGTGATGTTCATTTTAAAGTGTCATCACAGCAAAAATAGAAGTCAATTCAAGAGCAATAAAATATCCAAGTTTGGAAGGCCAATACCATGAAATTGAGACACATATTTTTCTTATTATCAGCAAGTACTACTGTAACCACTAAGAACTACAGGCACAACAAAACCACAGGGAAAGAAAAAATAAAGTAAAATTAAAGGGAGGGAGGGAGGGAGGGAGGGAGGGAAGGAAGGAAGGAAGGAAGGAAGGAAGGAAGGAAGGAAGGAAGGAAGGAAGGAGCCAAAAAAAGCAAACACCCGCCCCCAAAAATCATCAGACACTTATTCCTATTTCCTGTTTCTTTCACACAACTTCATATGATTTTCACTATCAGTTGCACCACTTTCAAATTGTTACATTTTATAGGTCTGTCTCTGCCAAAAAAAGATTTTGCACCAAATGCAATACAGCTAACTCTCTAAACAATAAGAATTTACATCACATTAAGTCATAAAAAGACAGACAGTTTTTAATTATGCTATCATTTATTTAATATTACAGTTTTAATTTTTTTTTCTCTGAGGCAAGGGGAATTCAGCAAACCTATCTTTCCCATGTCTTCTGAGTTGCAAAGCTCAATCCATCTATGTAGAAAGTCTTAATTCTTACCATGGTATTTGCAGACCAAAAGCAAAGTCTTCCAATAACCAATCCATTTGGTATCCTCCAGTGAGGAAAGAACTCTGTTTGCTACAGTAAATTAATTCCTTGAAAGAGAAGGGGCTCTTTTATTTTATTTCTAGATTTCCTATCTTATGGTCTCACTCAGAGAGGCAGGCATAAGTATATGCACATTATAAAGTACAAATTTAGCAACAAACAATATAACACATATGTCCCAATATGTATATGCCTAAGACCTTGAGTATAGATTTTCTCTATCCCATTTTCTCTTTGAATGGATATTCCCAAATCATTAAATTTAAAACCTGACTTTAAAAAAACCCAACAAATTTTACTCGAGGTCCTTTTATTAGTACTGTGAGAATTGAGATCCAGCAAAGCAGGAAGAATAGTTGCTTAATCTTCTATGTAGGAAAGACATCAAGTCAATGCTGAATCCAGCTTTCTGATAATGAATGTAGAAGTACATGGAGATAATATCTATAGCAAAACAAGGTTGTGTGGAGCAGCAGAGATCTCTTCTGACCCCAGTACAGAAATAAATTCTAAATAAATGTATTACTATTAGCCACAGCCCTTTAGACACTTATGCTACAAAATTTCTTAAGGTTGAATTTTACTGTCTACCCCTAGAAAAAAAATAGAGCAGTTATCTAAATAGAAGTGGTTTACGCTAAGCAATGACAGAAGCATAGCCAAATGCATAGTAACAAAGAAAAGGATTACTACTCTAAGGCTTATGGTAACATATAATCTGAATTGTTACTTCCTTCTAATTTACAATGTGTGACATCAATTTCTATCTTTTATTTTTGCCTTGGCCCCATTCATTTTTTTGGCAATGGGCTATGGAGCCCTTTCTTTATGAATTTCTTTATGGAGATGTATATTAATCTGTAGAAAAGTCTGTCTTAAAGACATGGCTAACTAGGTTACAGGTAGAATGAAGACATAAAGAGCTGTTTGCCTCTCTTTGACTTGACAATGCCACTATGAAGATCTGTATTTCGTGATCTCTAACCACTCACAGGTTAGGACAGATGATTGCATTATGTGTAAATGTGACTGAGCCAAACTTTGTTAGGTCCCTGTAACACAAAAGACTCAGCAATACAAGCAATGGTGGTGGCTTACACCTTTGGAAGTTTTCTGCTACCCAAGTGAAAATTACCTTGGAGCATGTCAAAGCATATACTGCAAACCTATGTTTGCCTGCTGAATAAATGTGTCTGTCTTCACAGTTTGAAAACCAGGTTCAGCAATCTGAGGAAGCTTTTGGAAGAAGCAGATATCTTGAGAAAGTAAACAAACTTATATATGATATACGGTGTATATATTGCATTTGTATATATATCCCTGTGATGCCAGTATATTATGACATTGAAGTTGAAAGGATGTTATTTAGTTGCTTGATTTTCTGCCTTATCTTCAGCATAGGCAGAGAAAATAGACTATTCAGATGCAGTTTTGTTTACAGGCACTTACTCGCACTCAATGAAATTGCAGTCACTAAGCTTCCCTTCTCCTGTTTTGGAATGACTTTTCTTTTTTGTTATGTAAATAACTGCAAGGTATCTATATCAAATAAGTAGCTTTTGCAATTTCTCAGGTACACCAAATACCAAGTGTACCTCTGTAAACTCTTGTTTTCTTACGTTAATGAGAAAAGCCAGTGTGTTGTGTAACATATAAAATACCAATAAAAGCCCTGTGTTGTTGGACTAGGGAATGAGCACTGCAGGGAGACTTAACTCGAACTGCCTTAATCTGTTGGTAATGTTTAAAAACAGTGTTCTCTCCAGTTTGACAGCCTAACCACAGGAAAGGAAAAAAACAAGTTATTGCTCTTCCATACAGAAATCTTCATCTGTGTAAAAACCAAAAAACAACAAAACAGTGTTGTTTGAGAACATGGTTCTTTCAACATATAGTAACTTTCTTCTGGTTAGAAGTCACTACTTCAGAGAAAGAGAAAAATCCAGGCATCTGGATCACCTCTCTGGCAAAGAATCATAAAATGTTTCTATGAACCATTCATAGAATCAGAGAATGGTTCTATGAACCATTCACAGAACCGTAGAATGGCATAAAATCATAGAATGTCAAGGGAATAAAAAAGCCAGGCACAAAGACCTCAACCATTCCTTGGGAAATGATGAGTGAAGTACTTAAACCTGTACTTGACATTTAGCAGTGTTTGAGTGCCATTGATTGTAATTGGAGCATGTGAATATTTAACACGCTCATATTTCAAAAATATTTCTAAATAAGAATATTTTCATCTAATTTTTTTGCTACAAACCTAAAGACTGAGGCACATGAATGAAACAAGGTTTTCAGACTGACACAACTGAGAAAATCTGCCTTTTGACAGAGAAGCCTCCTGCACTTTGGAAAAAACTGTCTAAGATTATCTGCTTTTTCTGACTGTAGCAATTGTTTTTATAAGAGATATTATCTCCCTACAAACCATTCTGCAATGGGACTTCAGAGTTTCATTCTATTCTGAAAAGGGGCTCTGTACAAAAACATTCATACTCCAGAAATCTCTATTTCATGTGTACACAATCATTTCTACCAAGAGGATGTTTATTCTTCAAGAGCAAGTACACCTGGAGCTCCTGTTTTTGTATTTTTTCTCTGACATTTTTAAAAGAACATTGCATTTTTTAAAGATGAGAGTTTAACTGCATACATTGTGCTAAGGTTTTGGTAAGGTTCAACAGCAGTGTTCGTAGTGGCGTGAAAGCATCGATGGCAGTGTAACCTGGATTCTTTGCCCACTTGTATGCTGAGCTAAATGGCTCATTGCATTTCCTTTGTGGCTGCAAGTTCTACTTTCAAGATTTTTTTTAACTTTTTTTTTAATCACATTCAGTTGCAGGCTGGTATTTTACACAGCTGGAGTAATCTCTGCTTTCAATACCTGAGTTTTCCCTTTCTCGCTATCAAAACTACATACACTATATGCACAAATTTTTATAAAGAGTGAGTTCAAAAAACACATGTATGATCTAGTGCATATCCAAATTTCTAATCATAGATATATGCCAGCAAAACAATGTTGGAGAAACTTCTCTAAAATTAAAATAATATTAATGTAATGAAATAAATAGAAATCCAAATGTATATAATAGCACTCTAGCTCCATCAGTCATAAATCAGGAAAGCAAATAATGAATGATTTGCTGTTGCCACGGGAGACCAAAATTTCAACCAATAATTAATTATAGGTATAGTAGTGACTGGCACAGAAAGCCAGGTTGTACATTTATTTTCCCTATATTTTGTCAATTGTGCTTTTCATTTACATAACCATGGGATGGCATGAAGCCAGTTCATGGTAAATTTGAACAGAATCCCTTGGGTTTTTTGCATGTCTGCAAAAGATGAACTGAAGCATGTTTGGTTTCACAAAGCTACATGAGTCATGTTTTGGTGTTGCAGACAAACTTGGTGTTCTTAGCTAAAGCATGTTTCTGAGTCCCTGTTACTGTGTCCATACAGGTGAATAAGAGAGGGACAGAGATCAATCACTTTGCACAAAGCCAAGGGATTTGTACCAGGTCAAGGCTCATGTTCCTCACTGAGTGCTCATTTTGGAGAGAAAGCTGACCACAGGGGACCACAGCAGAGGCAGAGAGGAAGAACAGAGAGTTCTATCTGGTGCAGATAACCAGTCATGTAATTCTTGGGTTTGTTTCATAGAATCATAGGATGTTACAGTTGTATTAGAAAGGATTTTAAAGATCATCTGGTTCCATGCTTCCTGCCATGGACAGGGAACTTCCCTCTAGACCAGATTGCTCAAAGCCCCAACTAGCCTCCCCTTTAAGACTTCTATAGGTGGGGCATCCACAATTTCTCTGGGCAACTTGTTCCAGTTCCTTACCGCTCTGACAGTAAAATATGTATTCTTAATATTTAATCTAAACATACCATCTTTTAATTTAAAGTCATTCCCTCTTCTTCCTTTACTACAGGCCCTCATAAAAAGTCCCACTTCAGCTCTTCTGTAGCCCCATTAGGTACTGGAAGGCTGCTATACAGTCTCTTCTCTTCTCCTCTCCTCTCCTCTCCTCTCCTCTCCTCTCCTCTCCTCTCCTCTCCCTCTCCTCTCCTCTCCTCTCCTCTCCTCTCCTCTCCTCTCCTCTCCTCTCCTCTCCTCTCCTCTCCTCTCCTCTCCTCTCCTCTCCTCTCCTCTCCTCTCCTCTCCCTCTCCTCTCCTCTCCTCTCCTCTCCTCTCCCTCTCCTCTCCTCTCCCTCTCCTCTCCTCTCCTCTCCTCTCCTCTCCTCTCCTCTCTCTCTCCTCTCCTCTCCTCTCCTCTCCTCTCCTCTCCTCTCCTCTCCTCTCCTCTCCTCTCCTCTCCTCTCCTCTCCTCTCCTCTCCTCTCCTCTCCTCTTCTCTTTTTCCAGACTGGACAATCCCTATTCTCTCATTGGGAGAGGTGATCCAGCCCTCTGTATTGGGTTTGCATGTCAAGGTTTTGCTAATGGGGGGGCTGCAAGGGTGGTTTCTGTGAGAAACTGACAGAAAGCTATGTCTGACAAAGCTGATGCCAACTGACTTCAGGATTATCCCACTGCTGGCCAAGGCTGAGACAATTAAAAATTATAGTAACGTCTCCGACAACATATTTAAGAATGAAAAAAATGTTATTGCACAGATGTAATTGTGGCCAGAGAAGAGCAGAGTAAGAATATGTAAGAGGAGCAGCCCTGAAGACACCAAAGTCAGTGTAGAAGGAGTGACAGGAGGTGCTTTAGGCATCTAATCACTGAATTGTGGTAGACTTGATAGAATTTACAGAGATTTCAGCCTAACCTCCTGTTCAAAGTAGGTCCAAAGGGGAACAGGTTATGTCTGGCTGAATCTTCAGTATACTGAGGCATAGAGACTGTGCAGATTCTCTAGGCAACCTGCCATATGCTGATACACATGTCAAAAAAAGAATCCTGTATATTAAGTTTAGTAAATAAATATTTCCTGTGTTCCAATGTGTGTCCATTGCCTCTTATCCCTCCGCTATTCACTCCAGAGGAAAGTCAGGCTCCAGTTTCTCCACATCCTGCTCTAGTTACCTGTGCAAAGAACAAGACCTGCCGTAAGTTTTCTCAAGGTTGAACTGATTGAGCTCTCTCAGCCTCTCTTCATATCCTATATGTTTCAGCCAGCTTACCTTCTGTGAGTTCCTCCAGCAGAATTTATCAGTATACAACTGCTTTTCCCCTGTTGGGTGCTCTAAAACTCGGCACAGTGCTCCAAGATGTGGCCTCAAAATTGCTGAACAGAGGACAAAAATCTATTTCTCTGGAAAAACTGCTGATCACAACATGTCCTGTTGAATGAGATCACTCCATCCCAAATGCAAATAGGAAATGGATCCTCAAACATATCTAAAACAGCAAACCTTAATTCCCCTCAGAGTTTTCGGGCATGTTAAGAGAAACCACTGGATCAGTTAAACTAGATCCATCCATGGATGCAGTATCTACCAGAGTTCATTCTGGAATATCTGAAGATCAGCAGCACGGGTTATAGAGCAGTACTGTCAGAACCTCAGCACAATACATATTTTCATATTTTCATTTCACTGGATTTAATGCAGCACTTCATGGATATTAAATGGGCTTCACTAACAGAAATTCCATGCACATGCTGTGCCCCATGCAGTGTGGCATAGATCCCACAGAGCACAACAGTACTGAAAACATACCTGCTTATACCTGAGACTGCCCCATTATGAAACATTTTGATTCAAAATGCAATGGAATCAGCATGCCCAGAACTGTGCTCTTTCAAGCAGTGATTCAGTTGACAGCTACAAATGATATTTAACTATGTGGGAAAAGCCAAATATGTTCACAAGCAGGAGCAGTGTAGCAAGCAAAGGTTGATAGCGGAGACATTGGGAATAAAGGTTCAGGATGACAGCAGTGTCATCAAGGGTATAAAACAACACCCAAATGGTCACCAAAAGAGCCTGCAGCTTTGTGAGCAGGTAGAATCAGCTTTAGAGCATAACAAGTAGGAGAAGAAGCGTAAGTAAGAAGAACATAAGTAAAACATTCTATACAAAGTGAAAATGCAAAGTAGATAATGGGAAGATGCAAAATACTGTCATAGGAATTCCCAGCTAAGGATAATATTATTTGCAGCTGATCCTTCTCCCTCTGGAGGAGAAACAACTCGGCTTTCAGGCTTGCTCTTCACTATGTTCTGCTTCTGTGACTGAGAAATCCCACATGAATGTTAGGCTTTATTTTGCCATTGAGTTAAGTGTGTTAGAATTTGAAAGCACAGTTTGTGTTTGTGCTCTTTATTGTGTGTGCACATGTGTTTTTCTGCTCCAGCCTTCATGGGAAGGTGGATGATATCTCAGCAAGAGTCAAAGTCAGCTTCTATGGCAACTGTCTGCACACAAGGTCTGCAACATGCTGGAACATTCCACAGTGTGCTGCATGAAAGGGGACTGTACTAAGAAATGGTGATTGTTGCAGTAGTGAGCTGGTGAAAAGACATCTGTCAATACAGCAACAACATCTTTGCCGATTTTTCTCACATTCACATGGAAATCTGAGCAGTCTGTTGCCACAAAGACATTTGATCACAGTAAGCCATCTGCAAAACACACCTGGACAGGTGGATGAAGAAAGGGGAATGTAAATGTTTACATTTTAGCAGAGGTGATCTACTCTTGTTCCTTCAGAAAGCCTATGGTAAAAAGTATACTCGTACTTAAAAATAAACCCAAAACAACAGAAAACCAAACCTGGTTTCTAAAATGCAATTGAAGCAAGAATGGAAGTTTAGGAAAGTGAATCAAAATCTAAATGTATTTAGATATATGAAATATGGTATTATTGCTTTTTTTAACCAGAAGGACCTGGATGGAGCAGATGTTCTATAATTATATTGTGGGAAAGTCCACAGAAGAGATTACTTTTTATCGGTGTTTGAGCATCTCCTGAAATTAGACTCTGAAAGTGAAGTGTCTGCATGTCTGGCTTGTTAGGTGCAATACCAAAATAGCAAAATACCAACCACACTGAAAATCAAACCCTGATCAAAAGACATTGACTTCAAATATCTCAGTTGAAAAAAAAAAAAAAAAGGCTTATTTAAACAAAATTTAGAGAAAATCATAACCTGTGCTTTATTTTGCTTTTCCTTATTGGAGGACACCTTTCCTTTCTCACTGCAGGAGTTTAGGATAACCTAAACTTCCCTTTTTTTACATAAGCCATTGCGAAGACCACCTTAAATCTCCTTTTAGTTATAGACATAAATCCATTAGAGCACCTTTCTGAAAGGGTAAATGGTAAGAACTTAGATAAGTTTTATATGTGTAAATCATGATTTAAAGTTGTTTTCCAGATTTCTGAAATCTTTTTTGTTTCCTCAGAACATTCTTCCCTTCTGCATCCCATTACTTTTAAACAGTAGTTGTCTGAAGCTTTCCTTAGTGCTTATTCATGACTGCACTTGCTTTCAACTTCCCCTTGATATTGAAATGGCTAAACTGTGAGTTTATAATGTATGATTTAGATTTAGATTTTTTCTTTCTTAAATTGAGAATAAAGCTTAAAGGAGAGCACAGCTGCAGGAAGCATTGAAACCCTGAGTACTTTGTCATTTTGAAATCACCCTCCAATTGCCACACATATACATAATAAAATCTGATTCTATGCTGTCACATTTATTGTTTGACTGAATTTCTTACATAATTCTCATTACTGATGTCATTACTGAGTAGCAGAATCACAATAATCTGTAACTAACATTACAAACTCTCCTGAGCACAATAAATAAAAATAAAGATAACCATTCTGTGAGTAAGAAAGAAAAAGCGATAGGAATAGCAGTAGCTAGAAATGAGCCATGAGGGTGGGAGTGCTACAGGCTGTTATTCATATTTATTATCTTTCATGAAGCTCCCACATGCATTAGGCACTCAAAGGTGAGAATGCTCAAGGTATGTGAGATGCAAATAGATTGGCAAAGGATAGGAATATTTGCAGTGCCTTCCTCACGTATTTTAATTTCCTCCTCTCCAACCTATCCTTACAGATGTTAGTACTGATTCTAGTTTAGAGAGCCCTGTGATGGAAGAGTCAGGATTACCCTCATTCGTTGTTAAGCAACAGTTGTTAAGCAACAGTACATAATAAAGCTGCTCTGCTGCAAAAGCGTGGTACACCAGACATACTGTCTGTTATTAAATGGCTTCTTAGTATTGGAAGGAGCATCAGACTTGATTTTATGTTCTGCTGGATTGCTATAATTCTAGTGAATTCATACACTCATGTAATAAGAGTGAGGTAAACTGACAGGAGGTTCAAATCCCAAAATTATAGAAGGGTAAAATATACTGGACAAAAAAAAGGTAATAAATTACTTTGTGGAATTCTAATTCCTTGCTGTTTTGCAGTTTTTTTAGTTTCTTCCAAAAATAAATTAATATTTCACATTACTAACATTTGCTAAAACTCAAAATTTTTTAATATATTGTGTGACTTCCTCCAAATCCAGTTTCTGGCTGGGAGACAAGAAAAATCAAATTAATCATTTCAAAATTCATATTTAATAAAAACGAATCCTATCCAAGCAGATGGGACGTAGTATGGCATTTTCTTTAAGATGATTTTTTTAGTCTCCAGTGTCTAGCCCCTTTTCTCCCACTCTGGGAATTCTGACTAATGATAGGCTATTATGGAGAAAATTCAGTAAACACTCTATGTTGATTCACACTGCATAGAAATAAGCCATTTCAATCCATAAATCAACTTATTATAAATGATTTTGTATGCACCATGCTGAAATATAGTTCACAGTGAAAATACACAGCAGGGTATTTTAGAACAACCTACTTAATACTGTTTGGGTTGTTCAAGATCAAAATTAAAACAATAAACTTCACTCTGGATGTGTCTTCATTACCAAAACCCTGGATCATTTACTTTAACAATGTCAACTTGCTCTCACTATCCCATTGAAATGAATTAGGAAAGGAAGCAATGTGCAAGAGCACACCTCATGGTATTCCATTATCTTGAAGGAGAGTACTACCAGGTTCCAGAAATTAAGCACAGTCTTGCTCATCTTCTCACTCTTCTGCCCTCTGTGTTGTGGGAACTACATCTGGAATGGGAAATTTTGATATCTCAGGAAAAGATCTTAAAATGGAGTCATTAGAAAGGGAATAGTTAATGTGGGGAAAGACAAGATAAAGGAGCTCAAGCAGTGCTTGACTCTGCCCCCTTCAGGTTTGGTGAGAATTTGATGTTGACATCTGTGGAATGAAATCAGGTTTCAGCTCATCTTCTTGTCTTTTCTGACTGAGGGAAGAAAAGAAGATAAGCACCCTTTGTCTCCAAGACTGGCCATGCAGTGACATTGATGCATGCTGTCTTCTCACCTGCCAGTGCTCTGCGATCTCCTCTGCAGCAGCTGTGTATGAAGCCCAAAGTTGGAACTCTGACAAGAATAACTAGCTCTGCATTCATTATTTTTCTAACCAATTAGAGAAGGGGGTAGATAAATTGCTGAATGTTCTGTCAAGTCAATGTAGCTTAAAAGACAAAAACCTTAGTTTCCAAAAATATTTTCTGATATAATTTTTTTCTGTTAAGGGTAGCAGACTGTCCGTCCTATAATCATTCCCTCTGTCTCTCCCCGTAGAACAAGAAAGGAGTCCTTACTCAGCTTATATTTCATCCTTGTTCATACAACACTTCTGCTGACTCTGAACTGATCAAGGGAGGAAATCTGAGTCAGGAATTGGCTGCAAATTAAGGAAGATGAGGCAGCTACTTCCTAGTTTAATGGCTAAAAACACAACAATAAATCTCTATGTTTCCCCATTTAGAGAGCTAATCGGTACATTTACACAGCTGGTGTTAGCTTTGTGTGGTGGGTTGTTTTGTTTGTTTATTTGCTTGTTTTGTTTTATTTTGCATTTAGCTGTAATGAAAAAGGTGTACATATGCATATTTGACTTAAATACTTCACAAAACTCTAGGGGTTACAAATGGGCCTATCAAGAGCCTCTGTTGCACTAAACCAGTGGCATCTAGCAGCAGACTTTAAAGTTAAATGTTGTGTTGTTAGAGTTCTCTGTCCCTTTTCCTATTCTGGAGCTGGACATGAGAATGGCATAAGAGCTTCAACAGTATCCCTGCACCAGCCAAAACCCTTTCAAGACAGAGGGACAATACGACTGTCACATTGGATTAGAGTCAAGGTCTATTTAGTTCAGTGGTCAGAACCAAAAGGAGGTCAGCAACCAACAGATGTGAGATAATACAGCCATACAGCCTCCTTTTGGATATCAAATTGGCAGATAAATTGTTACAGGGTAAGAAAGTTTTAGGTCAGTTCTAATTCACACGAGGTCATCTCAGTTACTATAGCTCAGCTGAGGGTTTGAACAAGTGAATCGATGTTTGCAAAGAGTTCAGGAATATCTTGGGACGAAAAAGGCAGAGTGGAAAAAAACAAACCTTACCTTTCAAGCAAGAATTAGCAAAGCTGATGGGAAAAGTTAAAGCATTACCTGATTAAAAAAAAATAAAAAAACCAAACCAAAACTAAAACCAAATGCCAGAGTTTATTTAAATGTTAACTAAATCTCTGATCAGTCAACCCAGGTCTTTTTCTTTTTTCTTTTAAACTGGCATAAGACAGTCTACATTGCTACCAAAACAAACTAACAAAAGACAGACAAAAAAAACCCCTCAAAACCAAATGAAAAAAACACAGTCCAAATTAATTTCTGTGTGATCACTGGAGGTTCCTTTCAGTAATTTTTATCATCAGTGACTGCTTCATACAACTTCACAGAATCTGTAGCTATGTTAATAGAGATTCTTCTTTATTTTGCAGCTCTCTTGAGGCTATCACTCTTCAGCCTTCCTTATACTTCTACAATCCAGCAACAAAAATAACCTCAAGAAAGCTGGAAAAGACAGATCCTTCTCATAATTATGACAAATAGTTAAGCCACCCCATTGTACTGTAGTATCTGTGAGACTGAACAGCCAAAGAGAATACACACACACAAACTTCCACAGGCAGGCTCAAGCACACAAATTAGCAATGCAGATAAATCTGTGCCATCAAGGTGAACTATCAGTGGAAGCTCTTATATGAAACGCTGAAAATGTCGCCTACTGCGTTAATCTCATTTATTCCATGCAGTTTGTTCAACTCCAGAAATAATCATGCCAAAAAGGCTGACTGGGATAGGACCAGGAATGACCTCATTAGCATTTAGTGCCATCACCATAAAATGGAGAAGATAATCAGAAACAGGGTGAAGAAAGATAAAAGGAGTGAAGTATAAAAAGAAAAAAAATATTTTTTGGCATTGTACTATTGGAGCTTGATGGATCCCTGTTGTCAAATGGGTGTAATTTGTAAAGATCAATGGTTTTAGTTAAACTGCAGTCCATGGTATCCCATCATCTAATTCATCTACACAGCATATGCTTTTTTCTTTTGTAGAGAAAGGAGCATAAGGTCATTCTCAAGATTTTTTTATTGATGGGGGCTTTTTTGTCTGTACAGCCTAAATGAACTGTAAAACTCAAATACTTAATGGGTATTTTAGCCAATATTCTTTGTCTGCAAGGTGAAATATGCCTGATAATGATTGGAAAGATCTTGTTTCAGTACTTCCCATAAAGAAGCAGCACTTACCATGAGCTCCTGTTGAAAGCACTGCATACTCCACTAAGCTCCAAAACACAAATTCCAAGTGTTGCTATAGAGCTGTCTGCATTTCTCCAACTCCTTCGCTCTTTTACTACATATGAAGTACACACTCACATATCAGAGCTCATGAGCTCTGTCCTTAGCAGCTCTAAAGTACTTAGGCTGTTGCCTAGTTCTTCAGGGTCTCAGTGTCTCTTCCCTCTCCCTTTTTGAACAGTTGAGTTTGGGATGCCCAACAACCTTAGTTTTTTAGTACTTTCCTTGTCTCAATTCCTATTGATGAGCATGACCATCATCCCTGACTGAAGAAACTGCCATTGCCAGGTACTCTTCTGCATTTGCTGGTGAAGTACTTTCTTACCTCTGAGGGCCAAACAATTATTAGTTTCAGATGGTCTGGAAGAGGAACTAAGAAAACATAGAATTGATTTTAAAGGAACTAGGCATTACATGACAGCTTCAAATATTGTCACTTAATTCCCCTTGATAGGATTGAACATATCCTTTCACAGATCAAAGTGAGATTTTATTTTTTAATTCTAATTTTGATTTTAATGTTTGGATTATAATGTCAAACAATTTCTATCCTAATCATCAATGTCCAGTGACTCTTTTAGGTTCATTACACAGCAACAGTAATTCCTGTTGTACTTTTCAAAAGATTTGAAGTATTTTGTGTTTCATTTCACGAAACTATGAGACTTTTAAAAGCATCTTACAGCATTTGACAAAGTGGAGTCTGAAATAAAGTATCATGTGTCATGACTATACTTGCATGTATAAAACATACTTTTATACAACCATGAAGAAGCAAAAGAAAACCATCAGATGGCTGCCTTATTAGCTAGAAGATATGAAATTTGCTTTTTCTTTCAATTTGAATCAAGAATGGCAAAGTCTTCAGTGGATTCTTCCTACAAATGGCAGTTTGGTGAGCCTTAGGGAACACCCCACTTTAGATGTGTTTTCATCCAATGGAAATTAATTGACCCATATTCTTAAGAAGTCCTTGCTTTACATTAGAATGCACATTCTCTGCAAAAACTAAATTTTGCACAATATACCCCTTTAATCTTCATATCATACAGACATTTGCTTGTCTGAATCCTTCTTACGCTGCTTCTTTCACTTTCAGTGATTACTTTATTTCCAGCTACTGCCTGATTCTGTTGAATTACTGTCTTTTTTAATTAACAAAATTAATTATTTATCTGTGAATCTACAGCATTTTCTATTGAAAACTGAATGTGACTTCTATGTATTTTCATCACATTTCTGGTCATGTAATTAGTTTTCTCCTGTGACCCTCTGGCAAACAAGCGTAATTCAAAGAGAATTACTTCTTAACTAGTTCCATCTTTGATCTTTGACTTTCAACTCTCCATTTTCTCTTTATTTAAGTCTGTGGATTGATCTGGCCTTTACTTGTCAGCAGTGACTACTACAAATACAGGTTACAGCAATATCAGCATTCCAAGATTTGCAGAATTCTTCTACCTTCCTGGTTTTAAGAGAGGAAGTACTTCCCTCATGCTATCTCTTCTGGTGTAGTCCTCCTTTTACATTTTATTTTAAACCATACTTTTCATTACTTTCTCTAACAGATCTGCTCCCTTAGAGATCATCTGTTACCAGTCTTTCTAGTCTTCCGAACAGCCACAGCACAGGCAGAGTTGGTCTCTCCTCGCACATTTCTATTCATTTGAAACATTGTTCCTTTATCTCTCAGTACAATTGATTCTCTGTCTCTCTTCAGACCACGGTTCAAATCCTGAGCTGATACTGGTGCAAAAAAAAATCACCTTATTGCCTCAGTTATCTCAACATTTTAATGCCTTTAATTTAAACTTTAATAAAACTCCATAATACTTCTGAAAAATCTGTAATTTTAAAAAGCATTGGAGATATATAAACAGTTCCTACTTTCAAGAAAAAATTTTTTAAAGATTTGAAGTGGATCCAAAGTCTTACACACTGACCATGATTCATCACATTAGAAAAATGTATTTAAAATTGACTCGCAGTGGGTATATATTTTGCACTAATGCCACAGAGCAGAACATCATAATGCACTACAACTTGCAGTAGCTCCCTAGGGCTACAGCTTCAATAAATTGGCTGGTATCTACACAGTCAATATTTCTTAGTAACTTCCTGAACAAAGGGATTAGTAAGACTTCTATCCAGCATACCCACAATTGTGTTTTAATTCCACATCACTATTTGCAAGGGTAGCAGTTTTAGTCCTGGAGGATTGGCCAAATTCCGATTGAGGATTTGCATTTTGCATACCTATTTTGCCCCTGCAATTCAATTTGATATGTTTTGGCTCATCACTTCCTACCTTAATACATCGTAGCCTGATGCCAAGTATTGTTAAACAGCTGCTGCACTTCCCCTGAGAGGATTTCAGTAATGTGTGACAAATTCCTACAGATACGTCGAAATAAAAGGTGCTGCATTGGATTGTATACAGTGTCTGAGGAGCTCAAATGGGACTTTCATATCCCCAGTGTTTCATTTTCATAGCTTTCCAAGGAAGAAAAGAAGGAATTATCTACATATTGAGATAAGATGGATCTGAGGGACCTAGGTATAAAGGGAAATCCTTGCATAACATAGGAAAGAAAAAAATTATAGATTGTACCTACTGTAAAGCAAAGAGCTAGAGAACCCTTAATAAATAAAGACCTGTAGGGGCTTCTTTCTTGCTGTTCCCATAAATAAATTTGTTAGTTTGATTATTTTCACATTTCCTTTAGATAATACAGCTTATGAAGGACTATGATGGGTAGATGGAAACTGAGATCTAATCTCAGTTTTATCCAAAGGTATAAAATAATGCCTTGTCTTTGAGCATTTTGCTACTGCATTTCAATATCAATATGTAATTGAAAGTCATTGTTATTAGTTAATATCTAATTTTATTGACATATTCTCAGTACAACTGCTCTCAATGCTTAATAGAACCAGCACAACTCAAAAACCAGTAGATAAGGCAAATGTGATTGAAGTTGTAGTCAAACTGAAACTAATGAAATATTGCCATTCTATTTCTTCCTTACAGAGAGGAAATAGAGCATACCCCTATCTAAAAAGGTGGACAAAATAGCTAAAAGCTGTATCAGAAGAGGAGAGCCATACATATGTTTTCTACAGTGCGCATAAAATGTTATCCCATGAGTTTTAGTCCCTTAAATTTGAGTATCTAAACAAGGATCTTGCAGGTCCCTGAAGGTTACATAGTGGAAAATATCTACTTGAGCACAAACTTAAGGTGAAGCAAATGTATCAGAAGAAAGGGAAGGCTCTCAGTCTTCAGGTCATGACTGTTTCTTTGCAGGACAGCAGCAGAGACATGGTCCTCAGAACCGTACACTTATACACAATGAAGTCAATGAGACTTAAGCTAGAGATTAATGCTGCAGCTATGCTCAGCAGCTGCCCTAAGTATTGCCCAACAGTGTTCGACAGAAGTTGTGCCTGCTGGCTTCATTACTGCTGAAGCAGGGATAAAATGACAAGCAATAGATGTATCAGGGTGGCAAGGGCTTTGAACAGAGCTCTTGCTGTCCTAACTGGGTGCTAACCTCTTCTGCCATCTTCTGTCAGAAGGTTTGAGTAATCTTCTTTTCATTCCCTAGGGCAATTTCAAGTCAGTCTGGTAATAAGGATCTCTGTGTACCCTTTCTCGATCTTGCTTTTACATTCATTCACACATGCAACATTGCACATTTCCATTGCAGAATGAAGCCATAAACTCTGCACGTCAGCAGACCTATTCAGGATTTAACAATCTATCTAAGAGAATATGCCCCATTATCAATATCCTGCTGACCTACTGGTAGACCCTTAATCAGGAATATAGGATAATGAGAAATATTTATGTGATTTTCAAGTTAAATAAAACCAAGGCAGATTGATTTAGACATGATATACTATCAGAAAGTATTAGAAATTAATATTGAAGACAAAAGATATTTACCAGGCTTTAAGCACTAAATTACTTTGAAAAATTAATGACTTAAAATATTATGCACTTTAAAAACTTTTGGAAAAAATATGTTTAATACATCATTAATTGGATGCCCTGAAAATACATTTATTTTATCCAAAGACAGACTTTACAATGTGCAAAATTAAACAATGGAAATGAGATCAGTGATGTCTTTGAATACATGGGATGATATCTCTGTATAAAATGCTCTTAACCTTGAAAAGAATACAGGAAACAGAAAAAAAAAAAAGAAAATATTAGAACTGCATTAAAGATGTTTAAAATTACATAGGCAATATTTACTGAATCCTGGGAATAGTTAGTGTGCTGGCTGTAAATGAAGTTTGCTGGCTAGACGTCATGGGTGTGACAGAAATTCTGGTATGGCGAAGGCAATTCCACCATCTCTGTTCTGTTTGTTCTCATCTAAGGCCATATGTTTAACAGTGTACACATTTTATATCCACATCTGCTGCTGCCATCTCTCTTTTGTCCCTATTTCTCACCAAGCCACAAAAAGCATCACAAACAAGAACAAAGGACATCCTGCTAAAGTTGAGCTCAGGCCAGCAACAAACTAACTCTATTTTGCTTTGTCTCCAATGCTATTTCTTCATTGCTGATAGTTTCTGTGCACTTAAATTTTACACAAAGAAAGACCCATTAGTGTCTGCCTCTGTTAGAAAATTTCAGATTTAGAAATTTGAAAAAGCCTCAGCTCTCCTAAGATCCTTTAGCTTTAATTAGTATTCCATGAGCCAGAGATGAGTTTCTTGTGAGGAGACAGTGAAGTAAAATAGTAGTGTTCCAAAATGAAAATGCATTTCTTTGATCCTAAAGTCTAGTGAACGTTGAAACATTTTCTTTTCATTTTTCTCTTTTCTTAGAGTTTAATTGGTATTAGACTGAGGGGGTGGAAGAACATGTTATCCTGTAGAAAACCTTCATGTCTATTAAACAATATTTTAAATTAGGAAGTTATGTTGATTAACCAAACCAACATACCTCAACTGTCATGTAACAATTGAAATCTATTTTCCGAAATAACACATCTTCTCAATGTCTACTTACAGGGAATGTCATGAGTCTTGTGGAAATGAAGGTTCGTTGAAGGGCTCCTATTAATTCAGTCTGATTACCATTGCATCTTATAATCAGCCTCATATTTCACTATGAATAACGTGCAATTTCAGAGACTGTGAAACAACATTTGGTTTGTACATCTTTATCAACATCAATCCAAGCTGCAAGTTACTTATTAAACAGTACAATTTGGTTTAAAAACATCTTATAAAATGTGAATTTTTGAATTCTATATTCTAGCTAATTTGACTTTCAGACAAACTATCATTTGGAGAATTTGTAAATACTGGAAACATGGAGGGACTCTTGCTGTGTACTGATCCAACTACCCTAAAATGGTCTGTGAACTAGCAACAGCGGATGCTGTTGCTCCTTTTCTCCATATCTTCTTACACATATAACTAGAGTGCTTTAATGTATATCTTCTGTCGGATAATATGTTAAAACTACTGTGCATCTTTAAGAGGCTGTTAGACACTGATTTCCCATAGACTGCAATCAGCTCTTTGAAATTGTAGTGTTTGTGACAGAATAAACTCCATTAACTTGTTTTATTAGTACTGTGCGCAGTCAGGAGAAGCAATGCTGCAGAACATGATGAAATGACTAACAGTCTTCATCAGTGCACAGCAGAATGTTTTCTCCTTACACAGAATATATAATTATTGCTCACATAAACAGGTAGGTTTCTTTTTTCATCTTTCCAAGGTAATATTGGGAAATCTAAGACCCTTATTCACAAGAGAAATAAAAAATAAATTAAGCTTTCTCCCTGTTCTGTTCAATTTGTAACCATGCTGCCGCTGTAATTTTTGTCTATGTTTCAGAGAATGACCTATCAAATAAAAAAACCAATTCTAATTCAATTGGTTACTATAATGACAAAACAATTCAACAAAGCCAAAGCAGCCTGAGAAAGGAAAGATTTACTGACCAGCTGATTCGCAGAGGACCATTAGTCAAATTTAGACAGCTTGTACACAAGGTAAGCTGCCAAGCTGAGTAAATGAAAGCAGAACAAATCCAGAAGGAGAAAGTATAGCTTGCTTTATGTAAGTAAATATAAGTCAGCTATCACTGAATCAGTATATATTTCAGAAGCGGGTAGGTATTCTATACTGCAGATGGCACAGCTGCCAGTGCTTATCTGAATAGAAAGGTATTCTATTCCAGAATAGCTCTTACAGCATTGCATTAGCCAATTCAGAATATAAACAACTTTTTCTCTTCTCCTTTGCCTCCATTTTCTGCTGTTTTTTTGCTTTGCCCATTTAAGATGAAAGTCAGGTTCTGAGCTGACTAGCTGCATGGGACTCCCAGTATAAATGTCAAGCATTTCAGCCTAACAAATTATAGGAAACATGAAGCTGAGCAATCACAAAGGAAATGATTGAAAGGAAGAGTCAGTACAGATGTAGAATAATGAGACTCAAGAAAAAAAGCTTTAAAATTCAATCCAGCCTATTTTTTGCCAGCAAAATGATGAGTTTATGATTTGCAGATTGAATATAACTAAGTAGAAAGGTGCATTTCATAACAATGATTTATAGAGTCACCCTTCTGCTTGATAAAAGTTCCTTTTGCGTTAGAGTAATGTCTGTTCTTGCTATTATAGTTAAGGGACTGTCAGGCTTTTCATTATATAAACCCCTATATTCAGAAGCTTGTAATTTGTTCATAAAAACTCTCAACATGTTGAAACTTGAAATAACATTTTAGTCTATGAACAGTTTTTATAATACATTATAAAAAAAAAAAAAATTATCAGCCAAATTGTAAACTAATACAATTTTTTTTTCTTGTTTACTGTCCTCCTAATCAGTTCATGTGTTACACATTGTATTCCTTTCAATACCACATTATTGCTTCTGGTGTCCTAAGGCACATACATATATACATGTATTAATGAGTAAAAAATAAACACCTCACTGATGTAACAAAAAAACCTCCCACAAACAAAAACAAAAAACCTAACTAACAACAACAACAACAAAGCAAACAAAAAAAACCATCAAACCAAACCAACAAATAAACCCCAAAACACAAAAACCCCCACAAGAATTACGCATACCCATCAGCTACTTATTCTAAATTTGAGTAGATGTTTCAGGCTGTGGATCTATAATATGCAAATGCATATATTCATGCTACTATCCTGAAGGTCAGAATGGAGTATAAGTTAAACCCACAAAGGTCAGAAATTAAGTGTTATGGCTGAAACTCTATCATGAAAGGACAAGAGCATCTATTTCAGTTGGCCCAATAATGTGAAAGTTCACAAGGTAAAGAGCCTCACTCACCAGGCATAAACTCTGAAGTGTTTGAAAATTATGCTTGCAGAGCCACACTGCTGAAAGAGGACTTCCTGCTGCAAAATTATATCTTTTTCATACCGGCAACATGGAAAGAAGCACAACATATTAGATGCTAGAATTTGTTAACATTATTATTAATTATACCTCTAAGAGAAAGAACCTCTAACTTGACCAAAATATTTCAGGTTGTCCTTAACACATGAATTTTTTCTGCCTTCTCTTCTTTCCATAACCAATGTCTTGTTTTGTTTTTGTCTGCAAAAATAAAAAAGTTGGCATCTACCTAATTTTTCCTTCAGCTCTTCTGAACTGCAAAAATGTGCTTTGCACCACTGCTAAACACCTCATTTGCCTCTCACTGCTTTTGCCAAAGCAGGACCCACTCACCTGTTGCTACTATTTTGAATGCTCATAATCCTGTGGTTAAATTTCCTTGTCGTCTTCTTCAGTCCAACGGTGTCTTCAAATGTATTTTCTGAAACAGCACCAATATCATCTTCCATCAGAGTATTCTGTTATAAACCATACAGAGCATCTCTTTCAAATAACCCATTGCTGACAATTTTCCCAGTAATAGAGACCATTTAGGGAAGACTGATGCTGATATTGAATGCCTCAGGAGACAGATAAGTAACTTATTAGTAAGAAAGACTAGGAGCTTTGAAAAGGAAATAATGGTAAGAGTGTTTTCTCCATCTAAAAGAGCTACCCCTCCCCCTCCCCAGTTGAAAGAAACCATAAATCTTCAAGGCTGAGCACATTCCCAGAGGAAAGGCAGATCCAGGTGGAAATCTTTCCATTTGAAAAGTCTGCATAAGAACAAAAACAGATGGGAAAAAAAGTCCATCTACTGGTACCTCCCATTAAAAGCATTGGTTCTTTCGGTGCACTTGATTTAGTACATCCAACTGTGGTGCAACGGTAAGTAGAGATTACCTTACCTTAAATTACCAAGCAATTTAACATGAATGTTAGGTTTGTGTATGTTTTCCTTTTCTCTCTTTGTTCCCTGTCTCAAACATGCTCTCAGGCCACGCTCAGAGGATCTACAAGGATCATGTCTCGTGATTTTGCCAGTGCTTCGTTGCACTATTCTCTTCTGGACGTCAGTCCTCTTCTTCCCTTCTGCAACAGGAGGACCACTGGTATTGTTTCAGCTTGAAGGATTGTTACTAAGGAGGCTAACACATTGTAAGGCACTTTGCTGGGAAACATTCCTCTTCACCTCTGAGATGTTCCTGTCTAAATCTGGAAATCATTCAGTTCCCATGCAACATCACATCCTTCATTACACCTATTTCAGTTCTAACCAACCTTTCCACATACACTGTTCTGGAGAAGTCAGAATGTCTTGCATTTTGCCAAGGGGTGACAGCTCTTTCTCTGACTTATTCATCCTGCCTTTGGGCTGCCTCTTTTCAAAACTTTTCTACCTTGGATTTGACAGTCCCTGAGGTGACTGTGAAAGTCTTCTTTTCCAGGTGCAACAGAGGTGACCTGAGATGACAAGAAACAAAGAACTGCAGAATACCTTAGGTTGGAATGGACATTTGTGGTTTTCTGGTGATAACTTTCTTCTCAGAGCAGGGTTAATATAATGCCAGCTTCCGTAGGGCTGTGTGCAGCTGAGTTTTGAGTGTCTGCAAGACTGGAGATTCCTTAGACTCTCTTGGCATCCAGTTCCAGTCTCTGATTGTCCTCATTGTGAAAAGCACTTCTATGAAGAGAACAGCTGCTGTGCTAAAAGGTCACACTGCAACATCACTGTATTCTACCATGAGATCCTTGGAGACAGCAATTAGGTCACCACACACTCTTCTGAATGATGGACAGAGTTCCCTCAGTTTCACATGCATCATATGCTTTAGCCCTTAACCACTCCCATATTTTAGTGGTCCTCTGTTGGAATCAATCCAGTTTGTTAACTTCTTCCTTTTACTGAAAGTACTGCTTTATGTGTGCATTAGAATGTGGTTAAGTATCTTTGATATCCTAACTCTGATTTCAAGAGTACAGTGCAGAGACATCTGGGCTACTGGAAAGCACTGGCCTTGGACCAGCAGAGCTTTTTGTCTTGGATCATCTTTCTCATTGTCTGTGATACAAATCACGCTTCAATCAGCGGTTAATAATGACTGCCATAAATAATGAGCAGTAGAGAAGGTATTCACATTGTGAAAGAAATAAGAAGTCTGCTGCTGACCTCTGTGTGAAACATTTTGAGGCCAAAAGTCAGATTACAGGATAGCTGAAAATAATGATAATTCTCTTAAGAGTATACACAGTGGAATATTCCTGGTGACTTTCATATGACAAACATACTGAATTTCATCCAGTTTACAGAAAGTGTCAGCAAACATATTTTGCTCAGTTTCTCTTATCCACATACCACACCCTGAATTTACAGAATTAAAAAATACACTTATAAGTATCTTTTTATCTAGCGTTTTGAGAAGCTCTGCCAAAAAAAATCACAGCTGGTTGCAGAGAAAATTTTTGCTTAATTCCCCGTGTTAAAATTCACTAGTCATAGTGAGATTTTCATGCTATTAAATGGGTGACTGAATGTTTTGCTATCACTAGCTGATGCCTTGATGATACGCTGTTTCATTTCCTATGAAGTATACACAAGGATCTCTCAGCCACAGGTCTTGACTGACCACAGGTGTCACATGAATGCACAGATATAATATCAGAGTTAATAGAGCTGCGTGTGTTTGCAGAGCAATTTCTGAAACTATATGGATGGAGTAGAAGGATTTTGACTGATCTTTTTTCCAAAAGTCTATCTTTATTAAATGGTAAACCATTACCTGTTGTAACAGCTGAAATTGAAAGATTTCATGGCCATTCTGTAGACAGTGCTATACTGTGACTAGTCCAGTGAAATTTAGAACTTAAATGTTCAGGTCAGTTACATGAAACATTGGCAACCTGTTCGTCTTGTAGAATGGTACTGCAGTTCAGTGACCATCATCTGTAAGAGAAGAATTCACTCTTTAAAATGCAGAATAAAAATAAATAGACTATAATGTTCTGAATGAAACATTCAACATTGGCACATGCAGTGTTACACGGTCAATCACATCTAAATAAAAACCATCCAGGTTTATTTTAAACCCTTAAAATTGAGGTATTTCATTTCTACAGTGTTGAGAAAGTTTTTTATATTAGCAAACTCAAATAAAATGTCAGTTCTACCAGTTTCAGAAAGATTAGATTTGATAGGATCAAGAATACACATGTACATGATCACTTCATCCACCATTTTGGGTTACCTCAAAAATAAAAAAGCAATTTGTGAAAAATAAAGAAGAAAATATTTCAGGAGTATACTGTCAAACCAGGTTCCAGGTAAGTGGTAGACCTTACAGATCTACCCATGGCAGGGTAGATGACATTGGAACTAGATGATCTTAAACGCCCCTTCCAACCCAAACCATTTTATGATTCCATGATTCTAATTTAACATGCTAAAAATGACGGAATGAAACCTTTGTGAAACTTTTAATATTACCCCATAATAGTGGATGGGCACAAATATGAAATCACTGTAATGACCTACAGAGTATGGTTGGTTATGCTATTGTAAATATCTTTTGTTTACAGAGGTATTGATTACACTGCCAAAATAAATTGACTTGCATGAATACAATCTGGGAAACAAGAATTTAAATTTCTAGTCTAGATCTTCAGCTGATGAATATGGATAAAAGCTCATTGATTGCATCTAATTCTCATCAGCTAAGGCTTTGACCCTCCATATTCACTGCAGTGAAGATATAATTTCCTATTCCTAAAAAAAAAAAAAAAGACCCTGCCACGTATTCCAACTGTTCCTTGTATGTTAAATCAAAATCAAGGTCAAATACACAACTTGAAAAACATTCACATAGTATTGCAGATAAAATCATGCAGGCTAATTTGAAATTATGATTAACTTCAATCGATTTCTGATTCCACTGTTTCAGTCCATATCCACAAAAGAGAAAACGTTATTTAGTATAGTACCTCCGTGTCCAAGGAATTTACCCAATTTTTAACCAAATACTTAGGATTGCTGTTCATTTTTCTAGTGAACAGCATCTTCTTCATTGACTAATCCAGTTATATTCAATAGGATGAAGTTAGTCATCTGAAATATAAAAGGAAGGAATGGACTCATTACTTGAGACAACTGTTTTGAATCCTATGTAATACTAATGCAGCTTAATTGCAGACAAATATAAATGTTGGTATTTGTTTGATGATGACTCATGCAGGTATGGATAACAAAGCTGTTTTTACTAAAAACACAATTTAGATCTGCCATGGCTTATGATAATATCTGACCATGTTTATAGATATTTTGAACTATAACTATGATCGGAATCTTTCTGGAGTTGAGATGTCTTAGTAAAAATTTTTATTCTTATATTCAGACTAAAAATTTTGCAAAGCTTAGTCTCAAATAATATATGTAATTAATTATATATATATAATATACATTATATTATATAATTATAATTATATTATATTATATTATATTATATATAATTATATATATATAATTATTTTCTCAAATAAGAAAATTAAATCTACGTTACTGAGGCATGCCCCCTGTGACATTTGTAGCAAATATTATATTTCTTTATAGTTCAAAAGAAAACCCTTAAGGAGAATATGCCTCTCAATGCAGTTTGAAACCCTGGAGTCCTTTCCTGTAAAGAAACTACCAGACTTGGTTTGATCCTATTAAGATTCAATGTGTTTCCTTGAAACAGTTATATGGCAATTTTAATGTAGGCCCAGATACAAATATGGAGCTGGGCATTTTATGTAAATCTAAGGCATAGTGAAGACATCTAAAATGTAATAAGGAGCCAGAAAATCCTGTTGCAGATATCTGTGTTTTCATGGGATTGGTTATTAAATGTTCAGTGTTCTTCTAGCACCATGTCTAACCTTTTCCCCCCATATTTGAAAGATACTTTTTTGTACCAAGTTTCTTATTATTTCCTTTTGCATCTAAGTCCTTCTGGCATCAGTTAATTTGTTAGACATACTCAGAGCTTGCCTAACATAGCAACAACATCGATCAACTTCATCCAGGCAGTTTTATATAGCCAGGGAACATCAAGTCTTTCAGGGAAATGCTTAGAGATTGTACCACTTGTATAAGGAGTGAAAGACAGGCATTTCAATCCCCTTCAGCCAGAAAAAGTTCAAATCTACTCTGTTCAGATTAGAATGAAGGACGCAGTTGTTTGAAGAGGCTGGATTGAAGTGGTGGTATGTCTT
Organism: Entomyzon cyanotis; assembly: GCA_024500445.1. Classification (NCBI taxonomy): domain Eukaryota; kingdom Metazoa; phylum Chordata; class Aves; order Passeriformes; family Meliphagidae; genus Entomyzon; species Entomyzon cyanotis. Next base: position 56,359,522 of record JAKEPQ010001016.1, on the reverse strand, counting down.
CTCTGCTTCTGCTGCCTCAATAGGCTATGTACTTCATGTCAGGAATACTGCATCCACTGAAGTGGAAAAAAAAAGAAGAAAAATGTTCCACATTTTGTCTTCTCCTCCACTAAGGACTGTTTATGACTGCACTGTAGGGTAATTAGGCAAAATATACAGAAAATGTTAGTGCAGTCAACAGTTTTCTCAATATCAATCAGTTCTGACATCATAGGCAAAGTGGCCTTTAGTTAGCATTTTCCAGTCAATAAATTGTATATTTTCTGCCACATGATTCCACAACTTCAAGGCAGCTAGAAGTAGAATGGCCCTAGTGTTTCAGAGCAGACTCATGCTCATACAGAGAAGCCCAGACAGCATCCTGAGGTGTATGAAAAGGAGCATGGCAGGAAAGGTATGTGAAGTATCTTTCAGTTTTATAATGGTACAAAGTTCTAAATGGAGAACTTATGTTTACTGGAGCACGTGGGCATTCAGAAAAGATACAAACCAGTTGAAAAGCAACTGGGAGGAAGGAATGAGGGCCACAAGAAGTGTTCAGGCAGCTAAAATCACATGTTCTGTAGTAAAAGATTGAGCTTGTTTGTTTCTACTAAGAGAATGAAATGGGACTCCTGAAAACAGTCTTCAAATACGAGAATAGCCAAAAATGCAATGGATTTAATTGTAGCTAGGGAGATACAGGTTAGACTTTAAGAAAAGTCTTCTAAATGCCAGGATAGTTAAATAGTGGAACACAACACCTAAGAAGCTGTAGGAACGTTTTCCATGAGGAGATTGGACAAAAATTTTAGGTATAACTAATTCTACCTGTGAGGAAGGAAGATGAACTGGATGACTTAATGATCTTAATTCTGGATCAATTTATATGATTTTGGTTAGATGTGTTTCAATTTTGATTTGGAGTTGAGTTGACAATGACTGGGACTTTTTTCATAAATTAACAGGCGCCTTGGATTAAGACCCAAATAGGAATATGACTGTATGCAAACAATACAATCAGTATTTGAAAGATTTTGCTATTTCTAGCATAGCTTTTGCTAATGGCATTTTTAGTTATAGAAAAAGTAAGAAGCCTAACTATTTGTTAACTCTTCTATAAATTTTCCCTGCCCATTGAAGAGAAAGAAATATTCACACCTCTTATAAAATATCCACAGTAGAGATTAAAATTGTAGTAGAGGTTAATATTTACAACTATTTTCTGCACCAAACCTGCAGAGATGTTTAATTTTCTCTGTTGCTAACACCATCAAATAAAGCAAACAAATAATATTCATGCAGAGGCAAACAGAATAAATGAGTCAGGTAATTATAAAAAGAACATTGACCTATTAAAAATTGGTCTGATCTTCAAGAATTCTCAGCATAGCATCAGTAATGTTATTAAAAATAGTAGAATCATGACAAGTATTCATTAGAATTTGCATCCGTGAGAATGCACTTAATTACAAATTGCATTCTGCAAATTATTTAGAAGCTGTAAATCAAAGCAACAAAGAAAAAAGGTTTAGGGAGTAAGGGTTCTGAAGAATTTTCTAGTGCAAGTGTTCTTAAAAACAAAAAAAATTGAGAAGTTGTAAGATCTTTCCATGACCAAATTATTTAAAAGAAAAATAAAGTTCAGAAATACTGATGTTTTACAGATAGGCATTTTCTATAGTTAATGGAAAATTATCTCAACTAGATCAGAATGGAGTTTTATATCTAGAAGTAGATATGTTTAAATATTGTGTCACTTGAAGGCAAAATACCATATGCAAATCAGGAACTCAACTAGCAAACTGCAGGTGTAATAAATTTCATGGATTGTGTAATTTCCATGCGGATTTTTTTCAGCCACCGTCAGCACTGTGGTTTAAATGCTCGTGCAAAGCAGTCCCTGCTCTGCTGTGCTGAGTCAGCACCCACGGAGCTCTGTCTCACTGCTAACCCAAACAGGCTGAGGGAGATCATTGCCTCCCTGGAATTCTGCTCTGGAGCTGGGGGGATGGAGCAGCTGGAAGAAGAACAAGTAAATGCAGAGATAAGGAGACCAGAGAGGATAGAAGGGTTTGGGAGGTGAGGAAAGGAAGGTGACAGAGAAAGATGTAACACAAGAGGAGCCTCCGATGCAGTCAACTTCTACTTCGCTTCACTGCAGAAGAGATACTAAGCATTTTATAGAGCATTCATTTCCCATATGCAAGCCAAAGTACAGGGAATATATGGAAGAAATTTGAAAGTCAGTATTTGAGAAAGTAACTGGAAGGACAACTGTGAAACAGCTATTAAAAAAAAAAATCCACAAAAACCCCACAAAAACAAAATCCACAGATTTTTGTTTGTTTGTTTTAAGCAGGAAAAGGCCTTCCTAGAGTAAGGAGAATCTCTCAATTTTCTTAATCATCTGGAGGAACAAGAAAGTAATCCTTTCATTTTTCACTGCTTCCAATTTTTCCCTAGAGCTCAGGATTTTTGCAGGGCAGACCATGAAGACCTTAACCCTTAGGTGTTCTTAGGTTCTTCACTGTCTAACTACTGCATCCAAAAATGCCACGTAGTATTGCTTGACTTCATGGACACTTACAGACCGTGTCTAGCCCTACAGACAACTAACCATATATTGATTTGGCCCAGATGGGACTGCTCAGGTTAAAATGCAGTTAATATCTTAAAAGCAGCAGACATTTACCTAAAGATAAATAAATGGAGCAATTTGTCTTTTGTTACTATGGAAAAGAAGTGATAAATAATGGGATTATTACTACTTAGTAATGAATATTTTCAGTATTTCTCAATGCCTGTTCTTTGATAAGTCTGTACACTACATTTCTGAAGGAAATTTCACAGCCTAGTACTATCATGTTTCTATTATTTATTATTGTTACTAGCAGTAAAACAAGACGTTCAGATTCCACTTTACTTGCAAAACTTTCAGAGCTGATCTTACAAGACAGGTACAAGAGCAATAACATTTGGACGAAGCCAGGGAAAATATTCATGTAGCATTTTCACTGGGTTCTTTGGTTCTCTTGATATAGAGCATACACAGCCTCGAGGGTGCTCTTGATTGTTATCTCTGCAGCTGAGTGATTTTTGGAGGTCTCGCTGAATACAAGGGTCACAACCTAGAGTTCGTTCTTATCTGTTTTAATAAAAAATGACAATGAACTGTGCAATTCTCCATTGTCCCCTCGAGCAAAATGAAGGTGAATGTCACTCCTTTCTGTACAGCCAAGTCTAATTGCAGTATTAGTGTCCAGAGCATGAAAATTCACTCCATCAAGGGTTTTAACAGTCTATGGAAGCACTGCAGTTCAATTTGCACATCCCCAGGTTTACTAAGTTTTATCAAAACCTCCAAGGATGTTTTTGCTCTTTCAAACTGGATTGTGCTTACTGTTTACAGCTCAGCCCCATAACAGGTCATCCAAACAGTGATTTATTTCTGCATAAAAAAAATTCTTTTTCTTCAGCTCTCAGGAAAACACAGAGACCTCATAACCTGTTATGTGATATAGTGAAAGATGGGACTGAGTGCATCTTTAGCAAGTTTACAGGCAACAGAAATTTGGAAGAGTGGTTGATACAGCAGACAGTTTTTCTCTCTTTCAGAGTGGTCTTTCAAAGAGACCTCAATAGGCTGGAGAAACAGCAAGCAGGAACTTCATGAAGTTTGAAAAAGAGAAAAGACAAGTCCTGCTCCTGGGGAAGAATAACCACAGGATGACTGACAACAGTGTACGGAGTTAGCCACCCACACTTCAGAACATGACATTTATGGTCAGGGAGTTTCTGTATGACAGTTGCACTAACCTTTCATCAATCATCAGTTCCTTCTTCCATCTATTCAGCTGAAGTGTATGATCAGTTCTTGAGATCAGATCAAGAATTGTGAATATCCTCTTTGTGGAGGGAAGCCTGTATCTGCTCATGCTGAGTTTCTGCACGACCTCTAAGTCAGACTCCATCTTGAGTTGCTGCCTCTTTTAATGCTGAGAAAGTGGTGGTTAATGAGGTGGCAAGGTTTCATCTCTATGTCTGTCCCAGCTGAGAACATCATGGTTTCTAACCTGCTGCTGCTCTAGTTTCAGCTGAAGCTCACATCGAGTAACAGTCTGCTATTAGTAAGGGCTTTGGCTCCCAGGGTCATTTGGATTAAGAATTGCTTCAAACATTGAGGATGCTATAGGACTGCATATGCCATTTCTAAAACCAAAAATAGATATCAACATCAGAAAAGCAAGCATTGCAGGACATGACCGTAAGTAAACAAAAAGGGGTTTAATTCTCACTTGGGAGCAAGAGTAAGATGAAAGATGAAAGGTCTAGGGCTCCAGATATTACTACCAAGCCTGCCAATTCCTTCCTTCCTTCCTTCCTTCCTTCCTTCCTTCCTTCCTTCCTTCCTTCCTTCCTTCCTTCCTTCCTTCCTTCCTTCCCAAAGCATCTGGAAACTGAAAGAGAATTTTTCAGCTTGAGATCAAAATTTTTACTTGAAACTTTTCTTTTAAGTATTAAACATTATCTTGATTGACTCAATTCCAAATACTAAGAATGCTTTGCTTGTCCAGAGCGTCACATCCTGTAAAGGTGAAATCTATAAAATCAAGAATTTAAATGCAAGAATATTGTGGAAAAAGAATATACAGTTGATCTATAGCTCTTCTTAGTCTGACTTTTTAATCCAGGAGAAGAAAATTAAATCCAAAAAGCATTTTAATAAAATTAATCAAGCCTGTTGTTGAGCAGAAAGAAAATCAAGTACCAGCACATCGCTACTGGAGAAATTGTGTGCTACAAGCAAATGAAAAAAGAGAAACCTTAAAAAAGGTTCTTGAAAAATGGGCAAGAAACACTTTACACTTCTTCTGCTTGATGATTCTTTAATGGCTGCAATCCTGCAGGATCACAACCAGGAAATAGAAGAGAGTGTCAGTCTTTTGTCGAACAATTACTGTGTAAGTGGTTAAAGAGATAAGATTATAGTAAACGGGGACATTGTAATCCATTACTTATAAGACTAATTTGGTCCTTATTTTCTGGGAACTTGATTCCACAGCAAAATAATAGCTTGCTTTTTCCAGTAAATTTAAAAACCAGACAAACCAGCAAGCAAAACTTCCCCATCCATTAAACCATAGGAAAGTTTATTGGTTTTGCATCTGTCCTCCTTTCTCAATATTATATTATTCCCTAAATTTCCATAATACCTATTAATAGACTTTGATCCAGCCCTGCAAAAATCCAGATACTTGGGAATGTTTGGATGGAACTCTTCTAAGCTTAGTCTTCAAAGTTGTGATTAAATGTAAGTGACAAATTGTGGCAAACCATTTGGTGAAAGGCTTTTGAAAATACAGATTTAAATAAGAGAACTGAAAGAAAACTGTTTTTACTTGATAACTAATATTTTTTTAAACTTTTGGCTAAAATCTCCGTTAAAGGGAAAGGAGCACAGGAAGTCACATTGCAGAAAGTTTCGGTTATTAGGAGAGAATTTAGGTGCCTAAATCCTGCTACATTATTGAAAGAGAGAGGCTTTTTAGCTCCTCCAGAGACAATTGAGAGCAATGGGAAATGAATTCATTTTGCCTGACTTCAGACTCATGACACTGCCTTAAGTCCTTAGCTGGAATGAATTCCCTTTCAGACATGTTTTTCTCTGATTGATTGTGAAGATAACCTAGTCAAACATGACAACTTTGATCCTTCAGGTCAAGTGTATGAAAGAAGCTGGGATGATTAGACCTGGATGTATTGATAATTTGATGAAGAAAATGCTGTTAAAGAACAGTGAGCCAGGCTGAGTGCAGGACCCAAACTGCTCCACTGTGAGCTGAGCTAGCACCCAACACTTGATCTGTTTTAGGATGCTCCAAGTAGCTGGGGTGGGCCAGCATTAAAAGTACAGATTACAAAGCAGACAGTGCTAACTTGTCTCAGGGCCAATGGTCAGCTCCTAGCTCTGTTTTATTCTGTATAAGGACTAAAACTCAGAGTGTCTAAGAGTTTAACTGCTGTCAGATTTGGAAGTTATTTTTTCTTTAATTAATTCTGAATCTGTCTGTTCATCTCAGTTTAAAGTCCAGGGAGACTGAGAAACTTGAGAAAAGGTTTGAAATTTATTGTCTTAGTTCAGTGTCTGATGTTGCTAACTGGTAACACCTGACGTGACTGCAGCTCCTGAAGGAATCTGAATGTTGGATTTTATCTGACATATTATATATGGTTTAACTGCTGTAGCATACAACCCAACAGCAGACTTCAGACTGAAATCAAGGCAAGTGTCTGAGCATCTGTTTTGCCAAAGTCAGTTTAAATTTAGGGCAGGGATGTCCCCACAGCCGCAGCAGCAACTGTGACGTACCTTAAATTTCAGTGCTCCATTTTATGCAAGCAAAAACTGAAACACATAGAATTCAGCAAATAGAAATGACAAGAAGAGAATGCAGAAATCCCTGGCCTGCCCCTTAATCTAGGCTATGTAGTTCTTGAGATATGGCTTTGTGACAGGTGAAAAAGAGGCACATCATTTTCATTTACGAGAGGCTGTAATCAGAGGACACTGCAAATAGCCAAACACGGTGTTTAGACACAGAGTGCTCCCATGTCGTTGCAGTCAGTCATACTATGCTATTTGTATTTCAGAATGAGGCAAATTAAAAGAAGAATAGAATAATATCAGATAGTCAAGGACAGAAGGGTTCTCATGTTCTGTTCAAAAATTGCAGTGCAGCTTCTACACCCCAGAGGAAGGGAGCCAGGAAGAGAAGGAAGCTTAGCAGTAACTGTGTGCAGTGATCACCTGGGGTTTCTTCCAGATGAAAGCATATGTGATGTAGGTGATATTTAATGTTGTTCTTATGTGTTTAAAACAGAAACTATCACCTGGGCATAGATCTTTTATTATCAGTCAGATTCTTTTGGCAATTTTCAATTACATTTTTGAATTTTTATTATATGTTAATGGACTATATTAATTAAAGCAGACTGCAATGCACTAATAACAATTAATTCAACCCAGGGTGCCTTAAAGTGAGATTTTATGAGAGCTGAAATTCTCCATGGATCTCTAATTTACATTTACAACACAGGGAACTCTACTTCTGGACGCTTCTACTTGGCATTCTCCTCCAAACCAACACACTAGTGTGAGACCAGGATAGGAGAGGTGATGAGAGACTAGGGTGAAGAATTACAATGTTCTGAAGTGTTAAGAGAGGCAGTAGCTTTCATTGGTCTCAGTGGATTAACACATGTAACCCCACCTGGTAATATATACAGTTTTTAGAAAGCAGAGCACAAAATCTAATAGAATGTGCAATCGGTTATTGGTGAAGAGCATTAGCTCGATAATAAACACACTCCAAATGTACCTGCTCCCCCTGGGAAATAGCCTCTCTTGTTGTTAGTTCTTTTGTCATTCATGAGTAATATGTATTTAACAGAAATCTTGGAACAGGAAATGAAAAACTGAGGATGATAAATCTGTTCCACTTAGACAATAATCATATAACACTGTGGCCAGTTAGTTTAATTTATAGACACCATTCCCCCTGGAAATCTTAGGAGAAGAAATTTTTAAAAAAAGGCAGGGGAGGGAGATGGGGAGTGAAAAGATAAAAATTGGTACAAGGCATCTCTTACCCACTGGAGCAGTTAAATGGAAGAAAAATACTAATTAAGATCTCACTGCTGCAAAGCAGTATTTACAGTAGCTGGACGGGAGTTTTTCAGGAGTTCACCCTCAGTTTCTTGCTAGAAGCCCTACACTGAAGTGTGACTTGCTCATATTTAACCTGTCACACCTCTCTCTCTGGTTTTGGGGAGTTTTTTGTTTGTGTTTGGTTGGTTGGTTTGGTTTTTTTTTTTAAATTTTATTTTTTTCTGAAGAGAAGAAACCCTTTTGGACACCTGTGGCCACAAGAGATTACTAATCCATAAACATTTCGCTCTCTTGCAACCTTCCAACCTGTGGCAATAATTAGAATGTCTGACACGTATTTGTATGACTCTTAGAAAAGAATTAAAACTACTCTCATTGTCTGTGAATATAGCTCTTACATTCATACTGTTTGGATAATATTCTTCTTCTTGTAGCATGTACCACTATGTATCATACTTAAATGTCCTGCAAATCCTCCAGTAATTATCAAGATCTAAGGTCTGGTTTCTTTAAAACAATGTATTATATAGCTCGGAGTGAAGAATTCATTATTTACTTTTCATGGCCAAGAATCTGGGCATGGAGTAAAATTATCAGTGGTCTAAGGATTTTCATTTTTTTAAATGACTAACACTTCTAAACAGCTTAGACTAGCTGTGATACTTAATTTTGTGTAAGATCTAGAAATGGGTTACCTTAAACAAGGTAAAAGAGAAGTATTTTGACCTGTGCTGCTAACCACTTAGCACTTTTTACTCTTCATAGGCATAAAGATTACAAAATATACACTGAATTGGTGTACCCAAAATGAATTAGCCTATTTAAAAAAAAAAAAAAAAAAAAAAAAAAAAAAAAGGAAGCATTAAAAAGTCATAACACACAATCTAAAAACTCCAAGCCAGCAACTGATGAGATGCAAAATGTTTTTCTTCTCTTTGTTTGGAAAGAGCATTTTGTTAACAGTTTGTAAATCAAGTTTTTAACCTGTTTGTGTCATCTTTGGAATGGTGATCCTAGATATTCTCTGCAACGAACAAATAAAGCTTATGCAAACCAGACTGTCTCCAAAAAATTCCATGCATTTCTTTGATGTTGTATAATTGGCTAAAAAGAAATTTGATTCAATAACTGGATTCATAGGAAGTGATTTCTTCCTGGAGATCTAATGAAATTTGAATTTTATATATACCATACGTGATTTAATTTGAGATTTAAAAAAAAAATAGTATTCTTATTGTATGCTAGCTATTTCTAGGTATGTAATGCCACAGTCTTCCTCTCTTTCCAAGATTGTAAGCCTATGTTTTAAACAAAATTCTTCCACAGCTGAAAGGTTCATATATCCTCGTAAAATCCATGGACACTCCAGTGGCATCTGACAGCATAAAAAAATTTTGCAGGTTCATTCAGTAAAGTATGGTATACTCCTGTGTGTCTCTTAAAGCTTCCCTGCTGAAATCAGTGCATAGTAAGGTCCAGACCTGGCTGAGAATATAAATCAAGTAATTTGTCGTAAGTCTCTTAATTACTAGCCAATATAACAATTCAAGAGAAAGATTTATGGAAATGCAAAACTAGGTCTACACCATATAATTAGCATATACAGATATTTTATTTTGTCATTTCTGTAGTTTATGTGAAGCTTTATAGCCATATTTTATACCTTAGTGGCTTCTTCTCATCTTACAGGCAAAACTGCTTGATGCTTACAAACCAGATAGCATTTTCTTCAATCAGGTCACCAAGGAAATATTTATCATCAAGTCTCAATTTTCACCTCCTCCTCACAACTTCTTTTTTTTTCTTTCTCCTTTGTATTTGTTTTCCCCCACACCCCACCCCCCCCTTAAAACTGTTTCTGTACAAGAAAATAAAACCTCAATGTTTTTCAAACACTTACTGAAAAAATGCAATCTACTGGTGCATAACATGGAGGTAAAAGATACTGCAGCTACTGTAACTCACAAGCCAAACTTTGTGAACAAGGCAGATCCACAGTAAAGTCAGGATGGCTTTAAGGTCAATGCACTGATTTACACAACTGAAATTATACAGACATAAGGAAGCATTCCTTTTTTTACCATAAAATTGCTTGGGTAGAGTGAGATCTCCTGAGAGATTTATGCAGAGCCATATCTCTAGCAAGATGAAAAGAGCATGCTGTCCTCAGAATCAAAGCCAAGGAAAAAGAAGAAAAAATAAGCAGCAGAAAGGACAAAATATCCCCTCACTCATGCAAGTACTATGTGCTGAAAGGAATTTCTAGACCTTTCAGCAAGATCTGTAATACATAAATACGTATATATATTCTGAACAATAACTTTTTTTTTTGCTTATTTAAATCGTCTTACTTTTTAACTTAAAAAAATAAAAAATTATAAATTTAAAGTCTTCTCAAACACATAGTATGCCAGCACCCCACAACTGATTATTAAGCAATATATTACATAAGAGATACACATTCTTATTTCAAGCTGTATTTTAATTGAACACTGTCATTTGCCACAATATTTTGAGACTGAAAGTCCACAAAAGTTGGTATAGAACTTTATCAGAGATCTTGATAAAGCACTGCCTTTCAGAGTGATGGGGCTTGAGATGCCGTTTCATAGACAGGAAAAGGAGAAGTGCAAAGGAATAAAATAAAAAGCATCTCACAAAAACAGTCATAATATGTTGATGTGTTTTACAGATCTATACTGAACCTTTCCTTGTATTTTATTTTGTAGTCCTTATTTTTTCCCCTCCACCTGGTATTTCTTGACAGCATATATGAGGAATGAATTTTTGAAAGAATGATCTTCCTTTATGCTTCCATTTCAGTGGTGAAAAAAAAATCTGCAAGGTGCTTGATGGCAGCTATAAATTAGATAATTTGAGCTGCAAATTTTCTGATTTGCACCATCAAGGCATTTGGAAGCACAAAAATGCAAGTTCAAATTTAGAGGAGTGAAAAGACAGGTCTCAGCTTTTTACAAGAGATGTCAGAGAGAATAAATGTATAATTCCTTTTTATATGGCACACAGCAATACACACTGCTGCCACTTTTTAAAGTACTGTCCTCTGAAAATACATCTCATAACCTCCATGGGAAATAAACCACACAGAAACAGCACAGATACAGAGAAAGGGTTTCCTGAACTAAATTCCTCTTTGTGTTATGTGCTTAAGTGTATAATTAACACTTTTGTCAAACAAGGCTTTTTTAGATCTTTGTTAGGTATGCTTGAGCTTTGTTTGGTTTAGTTTTCTGCAGATTATGCACATCAAAATTCATAACTGAAAAAACATATAAATACAGTAATTAATAGATGAAATTCAGCTTATGGTTGAAGGGTGGCAGAACCTTTTCAACACCAGTTAAACCCTATGTGCAATGACAGAAGACACTAATGGCATGTCTCTTTAGGATTTGTCACATGCCTGCTTAGCCTGGCAAGGATGCCTATCTATCACAAGGAAGTATGTATGAAAAATGGCAATGGGTGGGATAATAAAATCACTATTTTTGCAGACATAGCTGAATCACAAAGTAAACTGCTTTCCAGACAGATGCAGAGAACAGGAATTTTGGGTGCCCCATTTAAACAGTGCAGTTGTCAGGTATGAGACCATCTGAAAGAAAATTATTTATAGAACCTCTAAGAGGAGTTTCTACACACATGCAACTGGCATGTCTACACAGTCACATGCATAACCAGTAATATACCCATGCAACAGGTAGATATAAATTTGTAAAGCCTGAAATCATGCCTGTGCATTTCAGCCCTGTCTGTGGAGCTACTTACCTCACACTTCTGAGAACATGCCCTCTTTCAGGTTTTGGACAATGATAGGAGTTTCAGTATTCTTTAAAGAGTCCTTTGTACCAAACTTGATCTATAACTCTCCACTGTCTTCTAATATGGATTAATTACCAGTCTGCTCTTCATGGCGACAGAGCACTTTGGAGACAGTAAAATCACACATAAATCCCTGTGATAGGATGGGAAAGGACGGAAGGAACAGAATGCCATACCATCCTGAGAATAGCCAGAAGATCTGAATTAGAATAAGGAAGAAGGATGATAGTCATTGTCTCCTCTCTGGACCAAAGATTCAGCTACGTCTCCTTTTATTTAGGAACAATGCTCCAATTAGTTTTTACAGTGAAAGCTGGAAGCTGCTGACCTCCTCCAGACTCCACTTTCTTTACTTATGAATTGTTCTGGCCACCTTTGTAATCCTGCTTTCTATTCCTCCAGATAAAATATTTTGTTCCTGACGTAACCAAACTGAAAAAAAAAGAAAGAAATATTCATATGCAAAGACAAAAAGGGAAGCAATTTGCATTGATAGTATGTCCCCAATGACTAAAACTTCTCAACACTGTAACAGTCTGAACCAGCTGTATGTAGATTATTATCATATCTTTCCATACAGCTGTCTAGAAACAATTTGGCAATTTTAGGAAAAAACACATTTACTTTTTCTCTGAAAATGTTCCCTTAAACAAACTTTCCCTAATATTGATCATGCTGGAATATGGTGCTCTATTGAGATGGAGTTTTTACCATAAGAGGCATCAATGGTCTTTCCTATAACAATGAATTTTCACTCATTCTTCTCACATATGTCTGTTTTGGCTGGTGAAGACTTGTGTTGTGTGTGTTGTGGGCAGAGCAAAATCAAATATATGTACACATGTACTTTCACACATCTGAGCGTATTTGCTTGGTTCTCTCACACCAAATACTATGATAGTCAATAGACATGGATGAAAATACCATAGGTGTTCATAAGTACTACCTTCTGACACTAATATTTTGACTCCAACTGGATGGTAAATGACAAAAACGTGTTAAAGTCTGAGAAACTGTTGTTATTTTTATCTCCAACAACTCAAAGTAAAATGGAGTGATGTTTACAGATTGAAAGCAGAGTATTATGACAGTTTGGGACAACAACCTCAATTTGTAATGTATTTTTTTATATTCACGTTGTAATCTTAATTCAATGACAGATGCAAAAGTGAAAAATTCAAGATGTCTTTATTTCAATTTTTATAAATTTTCATTGCTTTCCAGCTTGAATTTGGGCTTGGCCTGATGTAAGACTTTTTTACATGTGATCTACCTTGGCTGAGAAGGGCTAATGTCATGGTTTAGGCATGGTGCTCCCCAGCTTAGTTCTCCCACTGAGACTCCCCAAACCACACTGCTGCTCGCATGCTCCCCTTCCCCACTGCTGCATGCTCTCCCTCTTCCCTGACCCCTCTCAGCGAGCCAGAGAGGAGAACTGGAGGTACAAAATGCAAAGATCACAGGTTGAGATAAGAACAACTTATTGGAAACAGCAATGAGATAAGAGAACAAAGGGTAAAAGCAATGATATTATTAACAAAAGTGTACAAAAGAGAGTATGATTTACGTGCAAAATGCTTACCAATCTGCCAAAACATGACAGCAGCCACATTTTTTTCTGGACTGGAAACCACATTCTTCTTCTTGGTAGCCAGAGTCCCTTCCCTCCTTCCCGCCAGTGGCCTGAGGTAGTATCAAATAATATTTGGACCTTGGCCACAGCCCCTCCCATCTATTGCAAAAAATTAACCCTGTCCTTGGCCTAAAGCAGGGCAGTACTCTTTGGGATAAGCAAATGTACCATGTGCAGAGTTCGGTTCTGTGTGTTTAATGCTGCTTATTAGGTAAGGCTTAATGAAATACTAAGATGGTGAAAGGCCTTTTGCTCTTGCTGTTTTAGCAAAACTTCTATCCAGGATGTTCTTTTTAGAGATGCCATGGGAATGCCACCGGCCATCATGTCCTGCAACTTCCACAAATCTATAATAATCAGGATAGCATTGTATACACCACAACATAAAACTAACCAAATAATTATTAGTGGATCTCAAATGCTCAAATGAGATCAAGCTGGCGAGGAATCCTTAACAATTTCAGTTTTATGTGGAAATGTAGACAATCCAGCCATTTCTTCTGATTTGAAAATAACAGCTCTTTCTCATGAAGAGGTATCATTTCTGATGATGTCAAAATCTCAGTTTCCAAAAAGCTTTCTGAGTCTCAAGTACTCTCTTTTCCCTAATTCTGGTCATTCTTGGGCACAATCAAGCTGCTCAGGCAGAACATTTCGCACACTCAGTGCTAAGATTGCAAATGTAGTGCACATACAGAGCATGAGAGGACTTAGTTTGTAGCATTAAAATCTGGCAAATCCCATTGGTATGAATTAACTTCTGAAAAAGGAGAAAGACACATTTTCTTTTCCTATTACTCTATCATATTAGTCCCATAAAGATGCTGTTGAAAGGAAAATTAAAAGCCTTCAGCAAAGATGAAGAAATGCATCTTTGAAATGTATCCTGAAGAAAGGTATCCTTAACAATAAAACAAACATTATACTACTAAATATTTTTCAAGGATGCAGGTGGGTGGGATGGGTCACTGTACAATTTTGTGTATGCATACGTATGCATAGGTATAAATGTGTATGTGCATATATATACGTATATATGTGAATTTGTATATATGTGAATTTTAATATGAACTACATAATTTTTTTTTAATGGGAGCTGACATTAATGGAGATTAGTGAGAACTGGCTTTACAGATATATAAGCTTTAAAAGATTTTTTTGAAATCTATATTATGCTAAGCAATAGGCAAAGAGGATAATTCCTTCACTTTAAATAATGCATTTCTACCTGCTTTACTTGGCTTGTACCATCATCTTGTTGAAAGAATAGTGACATATCACCTAACTCCTGTTCTTCTGCTTCAGTCTAATGAGTCTGGGCACAACTCATGAATTCAGAGGATAAATGAAGCTCTATATGTTGGTTTTTTTGCATTTGTAAGATTAAACTGAGTTCATGACCTTTTCCCTTATAATGTCCAATGTAATTTAAACCCATTTATTGTCTTCCCTATGTATGTTTCCACTTACAGTAGATTTTCTAGAAAATGGGATATTGTCCTGGGTTCTAAACAACAACATGCATGTGTCTTCTTATGGAGATAGATACACAGTTTAAATGAACTTAATGAACATTCATGGCTGAGATTTCCAAGTCATAGTGTGTGAAATCATGTAAACATTTATCTTCACACTAAAGTATCCTACTTCTCAGAAATATCCTTTCCATCCTCTCTCTTTCCCTTTCTTTTCCGTTCCATTTGCCTTTGACTTTCCATTTCCCTTCCTTTCTCACTCTCTCCCTGCTTTTAATTTTTATTTTATTTTTTCTCCTTTTTTTTTTAATTTTATTTCTCTCAGTCTTGCCAATGCAACCTTTGTTTTGACCCTAATATTTGGAAATTGACACTGAAAATTGCTTGCTATCATTCAGCTTCAATGACTGTGTTAAGGGTAATGGTCAAGACTGATGGAGAAAATAGCTGAAGCATCTCGGCTGAGCTGTTACGATAGGAAGCTTGAGGCATCAAAATAAAGGCTGTCCCACCTAAGGAGATAAAATCCCTTCCTACTTGTCAGGAAGCAATGGGAGAATGTTTATATGTCCATCAGCGATCTTCTAGGTCTGTTTGCAAAGAGGAGTCCCACAGGTTGGACTAATTATAGTCTGGTATATTTTAGGTACAAGAGTAATCAGTACTTACAAAATTAATGATGATAATACAGTATTCCCTAAAGACTGCTGGTACAACTGCATGATAATTCATTATAGAGTAAAAGGATATGGGAGATGTATTTCTCTGTAAAAAGATGGGGATATGCTCTTTGTTGACAGAGGTTTTTCTCACATATATGCTATGTTAGCACAAATCTTACAATAGAATCATTAAGATTGGATAATTACTCTGAGATTGTCAAGTTCCCCCATTACCCATCACTGCTGTGTTCACCACTAAACACTGTCCCCAAGTGCCATACTCACACATATTTTGAGCGCTTCTAGGGATGGTGATTCCACCACTTCCATGGTCAGCTTGTTCCAATGTTTGACAATCTTTTCAGTGAAGAAATTTTGCCTAGCATCCAATCTAAACCTCCCCTGGTGTGGCTTGAGGCCATTTCCTCTCTTCCTATCACTGGTTGCCTGGGAGAAGAGACCAACCCCCTCTTGTTACACCCTCTTTTCAGGGCATTGTAGAGAGCCATAAGGACTCCCCTGAGCCTCCTTTACTCCATTCTAAACACCTCCAGCTCCTTCAGCTGCTCTTCATAGGAGTTAAGCTCCAGACCCTTCACCAGCTTTGTTGCCATTCTCTAGACATGCTCCGGCACCAAAATGTCGTTGTCATAGTGAGGGGCCCAAAACCCAGCACAGGATTTGAGGCATGGCCTTGCCAGTGCTGAGAGACTTATTCAGGACCACGTCAGAGCCTTCCTTGATTTATTGCAAAAGAGCAAGAAAGCATTTTTCCTCTCACTGATAATCTTCATCAGATATCCAGGTCTTAATGTACCTGTTGACCTACTGAAAGTACAGAACTAGCAAAGGGCATGATCTCTCTGGAGAGGGGGAAGAGCAAGTGACAAAGCAGAGATTCAAATATGGCATCACCAAATGTTGCTCTCTACAGCACAGCCCTTGTAAAGCCTCAGCTAGAGTGGACTTGGAGATCTTATGCTAAGATATTTTTATGAACGACAAAACTTCTGGACTGCTGACTGTTGTTACCTATATTCAAGTCCCAGGTAATGTGAATTTTTCAGAAGCCAAATATAAGCATGTAGTTGTAACAGAAGTGAAAATCAAAGGTCAGATCATCAGCTAGTCCAGAACCCCCCAATCAGATATTAGGAATTTCAGAGATATTGATTCCACCAAATGTTCTTCTAATTAACCTCTAATGAATGTCCAATAAATTTTTAACGGCTTTATTTTTTTCACAGCGAAAGAATATCAGAAGGAGGAGAAAACATTATTCTTCAAAATCGCTATCAGTTTCAGAGATATTAGAATTACCTTCAGGCATTAAAAGGAGCTGAAACAGTCTTCCTGCTTTTGGACAGTCATGTCACAAAGCCTTATATAATTGCTCTAATACCTTCCTCTTGTAAAGGAAGGCTTCTTATCCCCTTACTGCGTATCCTCTTCTATCAGATAAGATCATGCATACATCTTGGAAAGGATGGACTTCAATGTCCCTTAAAAGAAAATAGGGAAAAAGAAGAAAAAGGAAAAAGAAATTGTCACTCAGCTGGATCCTTAGGCAAAATAGCTGTGAGATCTGAAAATTTCCCTCCCTCGCCTGCTTAATACTAGATAAATTCATATTTTTATTTTTGTGAGGGCTAAATATGTCCCTCAGGTACTGTAAATGCTTAATATTAGGTTGCGGACTTTCATCCATGAGCCACGGAAATTCTGCCAGTAAAATCTTGTATGGGGTCTCGTTCTGTATCGGCTGCTCCGTATCACAATGGATATATCTGTCCAGCTGGAATAGATGACTTCTGGAGATTGTTTCCAACCTCAACCATTCTATGACATGCCAAAAACCTACAGCTGATTCCCAAAAAGCCCCTCCAGATTGAAATTCAGATCATTGGTCCACATTTCTTTATTTTCCTTCCATCTCATGTTTTGTGGAACCAAGTTCTAAAAAGACACAATTTAGCTAAATTTTAAATCTATAACATTCAAGCTTAACAAAAATATGATTAGATTATATAAAGCATCTCTCATTTTCATTCTCTTGCAATGCAGTACCACAACTACTCCACCCTGAAAGAGAGCCCCACTTCTAGTCCTGCCATATAAAGCAGAACAATGAGGGACTATACATATCCATTACCCAGCTGATCTGTTGAATGTTTAAACTAATTATTAGCAATCTTAAGACAGAGAAAAAAAGCACCCACACCATGATTCCTCTTGTCTTCACTAGAATGAATTGGAGCAGACAGATTGAATCTACTGCCAAGGTTAAATCCTTTATTTTCAATGACACCAATTATTTTGAGCACAAATGCTTTAATTATCTCAAGCAGGCAATTAATAAGTTGAATTCAAAAAATCAGGCATCACTATGAAACTGTCCAGCATTCAAATTCTTTTCTCCTCAAAGATATAAACCACAAAACCTGTTAAAAAGTTACATTAGTTTCCATTTTCACAGCCAAAGAGCCCAAGGATTTCTAACTCTTTCTTTAACCATCATTCAATTTAGTGTCAAAGGAAACATGTTGACAAGAGGAAAATCTGAGCTCTCTTGCTCATAAGAAAACAGTAGGATAAAGGTAAATTAGCATGCTTGGCAGCTCTTTGGATCTATATTACTTAAGAGCTACCCCAATAATGTGTTCCCTGCACTTGAAATACACATGTTCAGTGATTTCCCCCATAAGAACAGAACTTCTGTACATTTCAGTCACCAGGCTTCTACAATACTTACTAAAGAATTTAAAAAATAAGCAGTTCAAGGAAAAAAAAAATAAAGCAAGAGATGAAAGCCAGCTAAATTATGGTTGCTTGTGAAGGAAACATTCTTCTTATTTTTACTGAACTGTCTGTAGTTAAATTTTGTGTTGATGATTGGAACACAGAAGAGCTTAATTTCTACAGCAGAACACTAAACTGGGAAAAAGTGAGTCTCCACTATGAAGATGAATACAATTTTATGTATCAGCCTAAGATTAAAGTAGTGAAAATGTCCTGTGATATATCTACCTAATTGAGTAAAGTAGGATGTGCAAACAGAAAATCCTTCCTGACTCTTGAGGTGATCTGCTGCAGTCCTGTGACAGGAAATGGGGTTGCTTTTACATATTAACTTGCTCAACTACAAAGGTTTCACATATCATAAAACTATACTGGTCTTTTAAAGTTCAGCCTCAATAACTACCTTGATAGCCTGAGGAAGAGGTCTCCATAGGTTCGCTTTGTCTGATTAAAGACTAAATTCTCTTTATAGGTTCTAATTTATTAGTATTAGGATACAATATCCAAAATAGTTTCAACCAGGGTTAAATGGGAATTTGAAGCTTACTGCACAGCCCAAAGGCAGTAGGAGTACCTTATTGCTCTATAGGGATCAGAGATTGCATCAACACCTCAAACCAGTGTCTGTACCTCAGAAGTAATTTGTTAGTGCAGTGGGGAGAACTAGGGGATTTACTGGGATCTGGTGAGAAAAAAGGTAAATGCATTTGACCCCATCATCATCTCAGTCACTTATCTGCTAACCTTAGATAGGTCAGGTTCTCTGAACATGTTGCTCTTCGACCAATTCATTATTTTGTTCTTGTTGTTGCTGTTTTTCCGGACAGAACAAAGTTGTAGTCAGTTTGGAACCAATATCTACCTCCTGGTTCAAATAAATTAGGACTCTAATAATACAGAGGAAATATACACCAAAGGTTTTAAAATAGGAAATGGCAGTGCTATATTAATCAAATATGGATATACTTCCAATTTACAGTGTCACTGTTCTGTGCTGTATCCTCTGTGTCTCAGCCATGCATAACACTGTGGCTTAAAGTTTGATATGGGGTAAAAAGTCTAATAATTTATAACACCCATCTCTTTGTGTCACTGGGACATTGGAAGAACCACTTGTAAAAATCACTGAAGTATGTGCATGAACAAATCCCATTTGTAGCAATTATCCTCAAAAACTGGGAATTCGCTTTGCACTACTGTACAGTTCAAAGGCAAGAGCAGCATAAACAAAAAGTTTACCTGTCTTTCAAATTATGATCTTTCCAGTGAAAACAACTAGATTGTATAGAAGTTAATTCATATTCTAACACTGTGCATCTCTCTCATTTGTGATCATTTATTATACAACAAACTTTTCCTTACTTTTTCTTTGTGTTTGACAATTTTGTTTTGCTCTGAGCAAAGCTAAAGCACAGGAACCATGATTCATTCGACAGACTAAGTCCAACATTAGATTATGATTGTTTTACCTCAGAGAGGCAACACTTTTTTATCATAAAGTGTCCCTAACCTGTAGATGGCTGTAAGATATTGAGTACAATATCATGCATACATTCTAATGCAGGGAGTTATTGTCTTTTGCTTCTACCTGGAATTGGGATGATATTCATCAGTTGACCAGTTTGGTTTCCCAACTATTGTCTTGAATACCTTTGCTATCTTAAAGTCTGTATTTTTACTTTGGATGGAGAAACTGTCACAGTAAATAAGGTCATAACAGAATCCCAGAAAATCTGCCTGTTAAAGATTTTGAAAATTCACCTAATCTATCCATCTGTTCCAATGTAGCATATATTATATCCATAGCATTCTTGACAGATTTGTAACCTGGTCCTTAAACTTTTCTGGCAAAGACCTCCATGGACAACATATGCTACTACTGGTCTACATTACCACCATTAGAATGCTCTTTCTAATACATATCATGCTTATTTGAAATCCCTTTTCAAATGTAAGATGATTAGTTACTGTATTACTCATAGGCTTGCATTGCTCTTGGAACAACATTCAGAACTATTACTCTATGCCTTTCTATTCTGCAGAAGCCTTTTATGGAATTGAACATTACCATCATGGACCCTTTAGGTCTTTTTTTTGGAGCTAAGCTATTAATGGACCTGGCATAAAGCCCTGCAGAGCCTAGCAGAGATGTTTTGGTTCACTACTGAACATTGGACAGCAACAGCTTCTCTTTCAATGAGATTTTCTAGCCATTTCACAGTCACATTATAGAAGTTTCATTCAGACTGTATTCCTTTACATTGCCTACAGGAATATTACGAAAGATAGCAAACCCATGGTGATAGGGAAGTAGAAAGAGTTAAAAACATTTCACCTACCCATTCTTCACCAGGAACACTGGTAAGTTCATAGTATTTTTTTTCAATTATTATTCTGCTCAAGCTCTTCTTCAAGGCAAACAGAATTTGTTCAATTTTAAAAATAATATCTACCTCTTCTATTCCT
Organism: Entomyzon cyanotis; assembly: GCA_024500445.1. NCBI lineage: Eukaryota > Metazoa > Chordata > Aves > Passeriformes > Meliphagidae > Entomyzon > Entomyzon cyanotis. Next base: position 56,338,993 of record JAKEPQ010001016.1, on the reverse strand, counting down.
ACTATAGACTAAAATTGTCAGGAGAGGTTCCTAAGCTTTGTTTTCTCCATCTAACTGTGTGAGTACTTGTAGGATCATTATCTTGGATATAAGTTAAACTATTCTGACAGACAAATGTGTAATAAAGCACATGCTGCTCGCTTGTTTTGCTATGTAGAATAATTTGCAAGAAAATTCCATCATTTGTTTTAATGTGCAACTATGTCATCTTCAATTTCTCTGGCAGTTTTTACATTTCTGCCTTCAGTTGTCCTGTGAGATAATGACTAAGATAACACACATACAGAGAACACCATAATGGAAAAATACCTCCTGGAAGCCTAAAAGGAACTACAGAAAAAATCTAGCTAGAGGGCTTTGCAGGGTGGTATCTACCCACTGTTCAAGAAAAGTATAAGCATAGGAGGTAGAGCTAGGTATCTTGAAGCCACATAATTTCTTATGATGCAATCATGTACATCCTATTAGATGGAATTTATTATTCTTAGTACGCACTGCATCTGAGTTAATGTAGTTAAATTTGCACCATCCCACTCAACCCAAACATCAACATCTGTTAATAATTCACTTCTGGCTTTTTTCTGGAAGTTTGAAAACAAGTAACGAGAAGATGAGAGAGACTAGAAATAAGCAGCCCATAGATCTTTGCTTCTGTGTTCATAGAGCAGGTTATTAAATAACTGAAGTGTCTCATAAGCAACAACACTTGAAGTGACACCTTGCATTGAAGCTGGCTACAGTAAGCCATCCATTATCTCAGGAGAAAATTGGAGGTTTTGCAGCATCATTTGATTTAGATATACATAATGTGACTATCAGTCTCTACAATAATCAGATTTCTCAAGTGTACTCCAACACTTACAATGACAACTTACCAAGATTTTTCTCAAAAGGCTTGAATAAGAACAAGCTATTGTTAACACCATGGGTCTTGACAACTCAAAACCTCTGCTTTCTTGAACTGACTGCTCCTGCTAGAAACAAAATCAGAAAGGCTGAATGGTTAATTCCCTGCTTTCTGACTTGAGATACAACTGTTTGAGCATCTTTCACTGAACCAAAAAAAGACCAAAAAAATATATATTTTGTCTTTATTACAAATGAAGACATTTTGTCATTATTAGAATATTGTCCATAATTTACAAAACAATTTTTCTGCCTTTTCTCTCTCTTTTTTTTGATTTTCAGTAGTATTGACTTCAGGTTACTAATCTAGAGTTTATCCCTTGTCACTAAATTTAGGGCTTGTGCTCTCTCACTAAAATAATCTGTGCCAGACTACGTTTAACAGTATTGACCTGTATATGTATCAGGTTAGAATTTTACCCTCTTGTTCAAAGACATTCTGTGCACAAAGCTCACTACCAGTCACCATTATCTTAAGGACAGTTTTAGCAGCTATTAATTTGGAAGGTGTAAGTGTCCTAACCATCATGAAATGACAAATTGTAGATTACTGGCTATGACAAGTTCATCCGCTTTTTTTTTCAACCGTGAATATATATTCCACATGTAATTTAAACAGCTCAAGTTAGAAAAGTCAGAAAACCATCTATTTGAAAACTAGTCAGCTTTATTACCATATTTTTGCCTCTGTCACTTAGTATTCCTCATCTGCTCAATTTTCTAGAGTTGTTCTGGGATGAAAGCAATGATCATTGATTTTTTTAGAGTCGGTTTCTTGACAGTACTGACCATACTGTCATGTTTTTCTCCTACACTTGACAAATGTTCATTTGAAATGTGCTACTCTCCTAATAACCCTACTGAAGTCTCCAAAGTAGAATTTCTTGTACTTTTCCGGTAAAATGATCTTTGTTTTCCATGAAAAAAAATTCCTCATAAAATGTAATTATTTTTTAATTGATAAAGAAAGTCTGGTGATTGTTGGGTATGCCCCTGGGGCAGCTTGATCATTTCACAACACTGAAAAAGGAACTGGTGCATTGGAGCACCTGTCTTAGGTGTAGCAATGAATTGGACATTGGTTTAAAGTCTGCAGAGCCTGTCTGAAGTTTCAGCTTCTTCAATCTACTGCAGTGTTCCTGCTTTAGTTGCACTCTGAGGCTGTCTAGACAGAATATCAGCAACCCCAGCACCTTGCTGTGCACATGCTCTGCCTGCAGATCATACTACATCCTGCACAGAAGTTGTCTCTGACATCCCACCAGCACAACATCTACGCCTCTGCTATTTATCAAGGATGAGAGTCCTTTATATTGTGTATAAAGTTGCAGCAATCTAATATGCACAAATATTTTTTATAGTTTTTTTCTTAGCCACTGTCAGCAAGTCATTCCTTCTGAATATGAGTATGCAAAGTCACAGCATCAGTTAATGTGTCAGCAGTGTATGCAACAGCATTGGAGAACCATCAATCCTGTACCTGCATTCTGCAAAGTAAATATAGTGCATGATTTATTATGTCTGATTCCCAATTCTTTCTCCCTCACTTCAGAGCCACTGTGCCTGACTCTGCATGCCTAGCGTCTTAATTCTAAATTTCTAACAGTCATGCTTCATTCTAAAAGTTGATAGAAGAATTTCTGTATTTAGGGCAAAAACGTGAGGTTCAGGACTGTATGGTAAATCTACATTTTATCACAGTCTTAAGCTATGCTTGCTATTACCAGTCACAGCATCTTTAAAAGGATGCAAAACCCAAACCCTGTAATTTCTTAATTTTAGGCAATAGCAATTAAAACAAACAAACAAACAAACAAAAAAAAAAAAGATCCTAAACAGGGGTTTGTTTCTTTTTTTGGTCAGACATGTACTTGTGACCATAAACCAAGAATACCTCAATAATACTGTAACTTAATTCAAGTTGACTTAGGAAATTCCTTTCCTCATCAGCCCTTCACAAAATCAATACATTTACTGCAGTTATCAAACAGCAATTCCCCACTAAATTTTGAAGTATTTAGTCTTTTCTGACAAGCAACAAAGAGCACATCAGGTGAATGTGTGATAATACTCAGTTACTATTTCTTAATTGTTTTTTTTAATACTTACATTTTAGATGTTGCACACATATAGCTGGACTTCTGCATTTCGATGAAAATAAGTGGTGTTTCAAAAGAAAGGGTTTCTTTTTCTTCCTCTGTATTCTCCTGACTCTGCCTGAGTTTCATAACTGACAAGTGATTAAATGCAAATAAAAAAAAGTTTTTGAAAGAATGCATTTTACTGTGTGCTCTTTTATCTTTTTGATGGATAACAAGTTAATATAATTGCATAATTCAAAGTTTTCTTGCTAGCACAATTAAAGTACCCGTTACTCAACAGAAATTTTCACAGGAATGTTACTATGCTAAAGGCATTTTGGGGATTTGGTTTATTTTGTTTTGTTTTGTTTTAAACGAATATTCACAGAGATTGAACATTTTTCCCATTAGAAAAGCATACCAAAACATCATCACCTAGTAATAAAAGCAAGGAGTACTTGTTGCTTGTTTGTGACATGGATTCTGTTATCCGTTCATCTCTGATGTGTCTCATTTTGATTCTGCTGTGGGCTGATGACATAAACCAAGCACAGATTCTTTCACAACCAAAAGACAGGTGAGAAAAACTCTTCAAGTCACTCAGGATGGTATTCATCTCACTTAACTTCAGACATCTACATCCAAGTTAATCGCTGTATACTCCCTTTATAGTCTGTGGAGAGAAATAAGCAGTTTTAGGATGCAATTCATCTGCCCTATTCCAGATAGATGCTTTAGAATAGAATTAATCACCCTTTCATGCTGTCTTCTTTTCACCATTGACTGTAAAGGTAGTCCACACTGACTAGATCAGATATAAATGTCTGCCTTGTACACATTTATGTTTGATGAGGTAAATCTTGTCATCGTGAAGAACTGTGGTACACAAGCTGAGGAAAACGGAGGTAAAATGTCCCTGCATATTTGTGGTAATAGTAAGTTTGGCTTTATTTCTCAGTCTTTCTCATTCTGCCCTTCTGGAAATAGTAGTTCTGACTCAATGTGAGTATCTGTAATAAGTTATTGTGATGACTACACACCAGGAATGTCATATATGAATTTTAATTCTGCTACACATAGGTTTGTAAATGCAAGTTCTCAGGTGGAAACCCCAGATAACAATCAAGAAGGGTTTTGATAACTACACCCCACCACATCCAAAATGAGCTCCTGGTCAATACTGGCAGGTGCTGGGGTGCTGTGCCTGGCCATTCTGGCAGAGAAACAGAGATGGGAGAGTATTCAGTTCAGTGAGAACCTAAAGATTGCAATATTTCCCTCACATTGTTAGTTTTCTGCTGACCAGGCACTGGGAAACTGCTAGAACTTCAAGGCAGCAGTGTGTTGATAAGGCTATAAAAGCAAATCAAAGCTAATAGATTGCTCCTCTTGTTTTGAAATACTATCACATGCATCCATGGCTCTGATTTTGCATAAAAAGATGAAGGAGCTGTGTTTCTTAATTAAGTGAAGGGAAAAAAAAAGAATTAGCCAATATCATTTGCATGAACAACATTCTCTACATAACAATTTCAGTATAAGTCCATTAATTTTTGGTTGAGTGAGTCATAGATTGCTGTCACCCATTGCATGCAAACAAAGAATTTAATGTTTTCCAATCAAAAGCTTGGTCTTAAACCATACAGCATTGGGACTTAGATGAGAAAAGTGAAGAGAGAGAGGGACTTCTAAATCGCAAGATGCATGTATTTTGTTAGCAAAGGTTCTGCTTCAGCACCCCACATGCCACTGAACCAGTATAATACACAAGCAACAAACTCCAGCAGAAAACTCAAATCCTGGGTGAACTCAATGGATGCCTTCTGAAGGTATCTTTAAATGCTGCTATACACATAAAGATGTAGCATGGTACTCCCTACCATCCTGTCCTGTATGGTATATGGAATATACTATAGCTTCTATTTTTTGGTGTAAACTTGCTTTTTTTTCCTCCTTGAAGCCTTTACATGACTGAATGTACAGTTTACAAGGAAAAGAAGCATATGCCTACAGAACAAGAAGGCCTCACACTCAAGTTTTATAATGCAAATACAGCTTCTTCTTTTCCTACATAAATGTCCCAATTAAGTGTGAGGAATCCAAATTTTGCAGGCGGCAACTGTAGTTAGAGGAGGTACGTCTGGTTTCAAATACTTCTGATGGGTCTCTAGCCCCTTCTTTTCTCTTTGTAAGAAAGGAGCACTAATTCTTGAATCTGGCAACTCGCATCAGAAAAGTTCTGTGGGCTCCCAGCACCATTCAGAGGAAAGCAGGTATCAGCAATGGTCGGATCATAGGAAGAGTTGCTATCTCATAGCCTCTTAGACACTGACATTTTGATTGGGAAGAATTTTGCTGTGAGTCAATTTTTCTGTTACCAACACTCTGCCAGTGTAGAGCTTTTGAAAAATATCTCCTTCATCCTCCTATTGGCCATAAAAATGTCCTTCTTTTGAAAATGTGATGCCTGAGCAGAACACACATGGGACATGGCAGCTTTTGAGGGAAGGTATCAAGTTTTCCATAATGTTCAGATTTGGAGAACCACAAATAAGACAGAAAATTTTTATTAATATCTGGCTTCTACTTTTTTTGGAGCAGATAGTCAGGAAGGGTTAGAGTCTATTACATAGTCTATCACATGTATAATCCATTTTTTTCATCGAAGGATTTGATGGCAGGCTGGAAAATCTTCACACAATGGTCTTCTAAGGCTGTGTAATTACAGTGTTACCCAAGGGGCCAGAATAGCTCCACTTTATCCCAAGAAAGGCATAGAAATGCTTTAAAAAAAAAATCCACAAAACATCTAATTGTTAAAGCCTCAGAGACCTAAATGGATTCATAGGTAAATCTATTTTATCCTGCATCATGAAAATAAATATTACTTATATTATGTTTTCATTAAGGCACACAATTAAGTTAGGCACAGAAATGAGCCAGATTCTTGATCTCACTCTTTGTGCTGCTTTAGTATCATAAATGGGCTATAAAGTCAATTTAACAAAGCAGATGAAGATTCTCTTGAGGAGAGGGAATATGAAATGGAAATATGCCATTTCTTTTGCAATACTGATTGGATTATAGCGGCATGGTTCAGAATGCTGCTGTGTTACAGGGAGCTCTTAGAACATAATAGTCCTTTGGAATTAGCCTCACAAAATTAGGTCTGGAGTCAGCCCCAGGACTGCTATACAATACTAGGTCCTTTATGTCTTACCACCTGTGTCCACTATATACGGACACAGCTGAGAAGCTGAACCAATGTATTTAACTTCTATTTACACCACAGCATAATAAAAAAGCCAACAGTCAGCACGATACAATAATCAGACACTCCTTGGTTATGTCTGAGCTGTATGTAGACATCCAGTTTGGCTGCACATCTCCCAGTAACATAGAGTTAAGATACTCATTTGGGAGATACATGTTTTTCCATTGCCAGGTTGATTTTCTCACTGCTTTTATTCCTTCACCAAGGCAGCCTTTACTGGTCTGAGTTACTATGAAGAGTAATTTATTCTACATCTGACTCAATCAGGCTTTTGATCTCTGTCTGACTGCAAGTATACAAGATGTGGGCAATTACAAGGGTTTGTCGAAATTTGCATTTGGGGAAAGAAATGCAGATTGTAACTGTTTCTAATGTTTTCCACAGCTTATGTGACAAGCCCCTCAGGAAACAGTGTTTTGGATGCTAACTCTCTTGTTACCATATTAATTGCCTTTGTCATGACAGTTTTGGCATCTGAAAATGGCTGGGAACATGCTGAGCTCCTCAAGAGACCAATCAAGGGCAGGGGAAATTGCTTTATTGGTTCCCAAAGCAGCCTGTGCTAAAGGTGCTGCTATTCAAGCATGGTTTTGAGTCTCCTAGCTTGAATGAGGAGCCAAAGACACTTCAGGCTAAAGAAAACAGAGCTTTCATTTAGAACGGTGAAGAGGAAACTGAGAAGTTTATTTCTCTGCCAGCATGACTTCTGCAGTTAGCTTTTGTGTGCAAATCTGTGTGCCACAGTACAGAGGGTGGGCCCAGGAATCAAGGTTGCTAGAATACAGTGAGGCCATGGGCTTCCCAGGGGGTGAGCCTAAACAGCTTTTAGTTTTAAATGAACTTCACCTAAGCCTGCTGAAGCACATGTTTTCAATCAAAATTTTCCCTATGATCAAAGAATGTGCTGTCACAGGGACAGGCTGCAAACTGGAGGAATGGGATCAAGGGATAAATACCAGGGGATTAATAATTATGAATGTTGTTTTAAGTAATGCTATATTTCTAATGTAATGATGACTAAGAGATGTTAATTTCTGATTAACTTTTTTTTCTTTGAGAAGACTGGCAAACAGCTATTATGCTGTAGGTGAGAGACTGTAGGTGGTAAAGGGACGGGTCAGGGTGACAGGGCAGAAAGAAGAGATGGAAAGAAAAAGAACATAAGGAGAAGATCACATGCACATTTAAGAAGCCAAAGGAGTTGCCACAAAGAAAAGAAAGGAGAAAAAAGCCATGATTCCACTAATTACTTCAGTTTATGCCCAGAAAACTCAGATTCAGTAAAAAATTTGTGATGCAGCAGAATGGTGTCTATAATGTTAAATAAGGGTAGAGAATCCTTTCCAGCATGAACAGAAGATACAGAGAAAGTGTGCAGCCTGAACCTATTAACTTTCCTGTGTCTCAAACAGAAGACATATTTTGCTGAGACACGCAAAATAATTTTTTGACACTTAGTCAAACTAGTGAAATGTTAATGTTGTAGGACCAGAATAATAAGCTTATTACAGACAGTTTCAGTGAAGAAGAGGCAAAAAATTAAAAAGAGAGAGAGTAAAAAGAGAGCAAAAGATGTCAACCTTGACTACTAGTTTGGTGTAGGCAGCAAATGGGGGAAGAAACAGAAATAAGCGGTTTTGTTTGATTTTTATTTTTGTTTGTTTCTTCCTGTTAAATAAACGCAAACAATTCTTGGTTCTTAGGCTGGTGGTTTCCATTTTCCTTTATTTTTTTTTCCAATTTCTATTTTTGTCCTATTTCAATTCTACAGGTGGGTGGGAAAAGGGTATTGAGAGGGCCATGTCCCTGTCCCCTTGCATTGCACGAGCCACCACAGCAGACTCTGCTATGAGAGTCCATATCCCTTGTGGCTTGCTTATCTCCCCACACAGCACTCACTCATGCTACAGCTCATGAATCTTTGCATATGTACTCCAGAGGTCACATAATACATCTTTTATGCCTTGAAGCCCTTAACAGAAGCTGTAAGTGCTTCCATAATGTGGACAGGTGTTAGAATAGCACAGAACTCTGCAGAAATACAATGGGGAGCACCATGCCTCTGGAAAGGTAACACAATATTTTAGTAAGCAACAAAATGGTAACTTTAATGGTAAAACTGAGCCCTAGCAAGAAAACAAAACGAATGAAGCAAGGACTTATGCAGGACACTTCCTTTCCCCTTCTTCCCTTTATTTAAATGATATATTTTTTCATCAAAACAGAAGTTGTGAGTCAGGGAGAGGCATCATGATCAGTAGGATCTAAATGAGAGCACCAGGACGTCATGACAGATTTTGAATGGCATTACATCTATTATTCATTACTTACTCACATTCAAGTATATAGTTAAGGGAAGAGATTTGACAGGCAAGACATGTACGCAAATTGCCCATCAGATGATATAACCTACTACTGAAGGAACATTTTCAAAGGCCCAAAATATGATGGAGAACATAATATCCCTGCATGTGAAGCACATAATTGTCCAAGACGAATGCTCTGAACTTTACAGCCCTTTTCATCTGCAAATTTCAAGAAATCATGAGAACTCCTATAATGCTATATGATTTTTTTAAAACAGAAGATACTTCTCCAGAAAATATCCCAGCAGTGGGGAAACTTGCCTGGGGGCAATAACCAAGGATTTGTCAGGAGAACAGTTCGGGTATGAACTTAGTTCTAACTACTCGTAGAATACAATGCTACCAAGACACTAGTGTTTCTGCCGTTTCTTCAGGGATCTCAAATTGCATCTTTCCTAGGTAGTTCAACTGATAAATTTCATTGTATTTTCTAACACTGCTAGCAGAACGCATTTTCCTTCTTTTTTCCAACCAAAAAGTAAATTAAACAAGAAATTTTGCCTTGAACAGACATTCTCAGATAAATATAAAATATCTGAAGTCCTTGTTGTTTGTTACAGCACACAAGAAAATAGTTTCTTACAGCTATAAAGAAACTATTAGAAGAAACAGTTCTTTGTCATCTATGGCTTGGCTCCTACTCGAGCTCAGTAAATATATAGTTTGCTTCTTCCTCTACCAAAGAAATTAAAAACTGCTTCCAAATTTTTCACCTGTATTTCTTTTTTGCCTGTCAGAGAGATCATTGCTCAGATGGGACTAAGTCTTCTTCCTCTCTACTTTCTCGTTTCATTGCTACACAGCCTATGGGAATTTGTACATAATATATGACAACTGTAATAAGCACAGAGGAAAATATATTTATTTTTCTTCCCTTTTGGGGCTGACTCAACTGCCTCCCTGCATTATTTAGGTGCACAGAACAATAATATCAAGGATAGGACAACAATCTCTCTAGTACCCAACCAAGTTTCCATGGGCTCCCAGTTAGTGATCTTCTGTCTTATGTACATTTATCTTATGTATTTCAGTAACACAAATAATAATGAGAAAACCAACAGTTATTCACAATCATCAAAGAGAGGAGGAGCTGTGGCATCTCTTGATTTATCTTTTATTTTTTTAATTTAATTAAATTATTTCCTTGTTACCACGAGGAAATGAGAAATATACTCTTTGACAAATTTAACTGGGGGAAATCATTAAATATTTAGTAGTAAAGTACATGTTGCACCTTGTGTGACAGAACTGAATGCATGAATCCATACCCAGATTTCTGAAGGAAGGATGACCAGTCTATGAAAGGATTTATGATGCATCTAGGGAGAAAGATGGACTTAAGAAGAAATTAGCTTATGCATATGAGAGAGGGCCCAGTGTATCACTTAGTGTAGCTCAGCACAGAACTATGCATTCAAAGCATACTAATGGAACTTGAACAAGGATTTGTGGGGTAAAGTTAATTCATTCCAGGAATTGGTAAGGGCAAGAGAAGCATCTCTTTTATACCACTTTTCAAATTATTTCTAAGTCACATCTCACACCAGGGATGCAACTCTATGCTGCCTGATTTACCTCCCTATCAGTTATCATAACAAGAATATTTTGACTTTAAATAGTTTTACAAAGTTGGGAAATATGAAATATTCAATGTCATTTAATTAGGCCAAACCCAAGAAATTTAAAAGAACATTACAAACAAAACAAGGGTTTCAGGCTGAAATAAGTATTTGATTCCAATAGGATCCACTTTTTAATCCCATTCATAATCTTCTACATGCTTAATTTAACAGCCATATAAAAACTCAACTGAGAGCAATATTTAGAAATAATCAATCAATATTTTGCATTTTCATACAATTAAAAATATTTTGGGAAAAAACATGTAGAACAAATGAAAATAAATTCTATTTTGAAAATCGCTGGTCTGTCTTTTTTTTCTCAGGGTGTGATTCTTTAGATGTCCTGCACTGGGCCAGGAGCTGGACTTGATGAATATGATGGGTCCCTTCCAAATCAGTATATTCTCTGATTCTGTGATTCTATGATTCTCTGATGCTGAGTTGCTTTCACTGCCTATGCTAGCTCAAATCTTCCTATATATGTTTATTTATATTTGTATATAAACAACCACATTTCTGAACTAATTTTATGACTATTAAATCTTTGCATGGATTTAATACTTTAATGCTTACTAATCTTTTACACAGTCTTAAAAATTAACCTGAGCAAAAACTATAAAAAAAACACTGAAAAAAATAATATTATACAACCCATAAATTCCACATTGGTGGCATGATTTAGAGTATCTTTAGGATATAGTTTCTTCAGAGCTGAAACTTTTGTTAAAAAATATCATACAAGAGGCTGAGGCTGTTTTGTTAAGGGACCATGCTTCCAAATATTTGTTACATAATGTTGATTTGATGGGTCACTGACTAAAATAGCTGCAAAGAGTTAGTTTTAAGGAGATTCACTCTGAAGATGGACCCTGCCCTACTTGAACAATTTGCCAGGTATCCCTAGAAGAGAGAAATTTGATTTTTCACAACAAACTCAAGACATTCTCCAAATACCGCTATAATACCTAAAATTAAATATCCTTACATCACTAGAGACTTAAACCCTCTTCATTTAAATATTGTCAGTCACACATGAATCAAGATTTCTTTCACAGAAACTCATGTTCCGAAGTCTTCATACAGCAGTCTAGGAAATGCATCCAAGGAAAGGAGCCACTGCACCTAACATTATCTTTTCTGAAGCTGAGTGAGCAGCACCATATGTAGTCAGTGAAGGAAATAAGTAGGTACTCACAGAGGAAATTTCATGGTATCCTGAAATAGCTGTCCAAAACTTGTAGGATGAATCACTCTCTCACACTCACTCTTTCTCAGCTGTAGACTATAGTCTTAATGACTACTTTAGTCTTGATGTCTAACTTTTAGGCAAGAAAAATTAGATGAAACACTGCCTTCACCATGAAGGGGAAGAATATTTTTGTAGGGGTTTCATAGAGAAATTGAGGGACAAAGAGAGAGAGCAGTCTGTAAATTAAAAAATATTTTAGAAATGCAGTGTTTTTTGAGACACTAAGAAGAGTCAAAAGTAAAAAGCCAGCATTATCTGGAGCATATAACTAAAACAGGAAGGATTTGTGGCATTTGCTAGGTTTTATAAATGTTAGTGGAAGTGCCTGATGAACTTTCTCATGTGTTGTACAATCTACCACAGAATACAGTATGAATAATACTTGGCACAATCTGCCAGAGATTTTCATTAGCACCAGCTCAGAGTATATTTGAAACACTACATTTATATTTAGAAAATAGACGTAAAAATTACACCCCACCCTCCCTCGAGTCCTAAAATCACATGCAATGCATGATTTTAAATGTCTATAAAATGGGTAAATCAGGCACTGCTATGTTCTGCTTTCCAATTAGACTGGAGAATGTCAGAAACATTAAAAGACACTGTAGAAGCAGCCTCAGCTATACCATCCATTCTGTGTGTCTGTTGAAGAAAACAATGTGCTGTATCCAAGAGCACTTTGTCCCAAAGTGACTAATGCTGCTGCTGTAGTGTATTTTGAGGAGAGCATGTCAAGCATAAAGAATCAGGATCCTCAGCAAGAAGCACAGCAGAAATCAGAGAAGTATATTCTAACCATGGGGAAGAGACAGGGGAGATTAATAGGACACAAGAGGTGAATTCTTCACTTTTGTCTCAGGAAGAGAGATAGGCACATAACAGGTATGCACTCTGCTAGTGGCTTACTCTGTTCATTAAAAAAAAAAATAAAATTATGGTTTGGGGTGCAGAAATACCCACTCTTCAGATGCATAAAATACAGAGAGAAAACCCCATGAATTTAGGTAAGTATCTCAAAATTCTGCAGTTCATTTTTGCTGTGTTCCACTGTTACTTTGATTTGCTGCTGTCTTTTACCTGGAGTTGCAACAGCAGCAGCAGCAGCAGTTAACTCAAAGGAAAATGTTTCACAGTAGACAACAGCAGATTAGAGAAATAAGGGTTGGCACAGACCTCTGGAGGTCATCTAGTCCAACGCCCACTTCATAGCAGGACTGTTGCTGTGACAGCCAAGTAGGTCAGTGTTTGACTGAACTGGCCAAGTCTTGCATAACCACAAGGATAGTGAAAGCACAGTTTCACTGAGCAATCTTTCCTTGTGCTCCCCAGCCCTCCAAGGGTGGAGCTTTTCCAAACTTTCAGTCTGACCCTTCCAAGCCATTACTCGTGTCTGTTGTTTTACCATCATCGTTATCCACCCCACACCTTGTTCTTCCTTCTGTCACTCCAGCATGAACTATCTTTTGCAAGAGCTCCATGTAATTTCTTAGTGTTCCATCTGTAGAAGGACTCAGCAATCCTATCACTCGTGCAGCTGCTGTTGGCTTAAATAGAGACATCAGACTACACCTGAATTATTTAGGAGATACAACAACAGAAAATTAATTTTCACAGTTCACAGCTGTTAACTCATGAGAAACTGATTTTATTACTTAATCTGGTTTGGAGGATAGGTGCCACGACTGCATAACAGCAGACAAACTTCTAGACTTCCTCATGGCACCTTATGGATGAGAGTGTACACAAAAATCTTCTTCTGTTGTGCCTTTAAAATATACTGCTGGTTCTCTTCATCACAAGCATGGCTTTGCCTTGTGGGCTTTTCTTTTATTGCTCATTTGTTTCCTTTTCAGTCTCCTCATTTGTTTTCCTGGCTTTAGATCTTATCCTGCTCATTTGTCTAAGCAAAGTTGTCCTTGACTGTTTCTCTTTCCTCACCCTCCACCTACTCCAGTGAATTCCATTTACCATTGCTCTATCCCTTTGGTCACTTTGCACCATAGCATCTGTGCAATATTGCAGTATTCATTAACAACTTCCCTGACTACTTTAGCAATGGAAGAAGATTGTTAAAGAGTCTTTGAGGAGCAGTTTAGAAAAACACCTGTCTGCATTTTGATAAAATAATGAACAGATTTTCCTTGACTCAGGTAATAAACAATTGTTAATAAAAATTACATTGAAGCAAGTGTCAGCAGTCACAAGTTACTCTGAAATGTGTTTGTCTTTATACTGTAGTGAATTCTAGCATGCCTCTTATTAATGATGTTCAAAGTGTTTGCTCACCTGAAGACATAACAATCCATGTAGTTATCACCACTGACATCTTGAAAAAATTAAGTGCTAATTGTACTACCTAAATCAGAATCATAGCCCTATTCAGCTATACAAATAAACATTTTGGAGGTAAAAAGTGACAGAGATATGATATTATACTGTTGTCCCTTTTGTCAAATATTTTTTCCTCTCCAAGGTTTGTTACACACTGTCCAGAAATGAAATGAGCACACATATTATCTCCTGAGAAGTCTGCTAAAGCAGACTTCATAGCAGATCCACTAACTCAGACATAAGGTTAATGCCCAGTCCTTACAATTGATCCAGTAAAAACCTGTGTGTTGGGAATTAGTGAGTTTTCATGTTCTCAAATAAATGCATCACAGAAGTCTTCAGTTAGACAGCCATAGACAAAGAGACAGTCTTTGACACTGATGAAAGTTACACTTGGAAACCTCCTGATCTTTCTGTCACACTCGAGCTCACTCATGAAGGAGTATGACACACTAAGTGTGTAACCTGGCTGGTTTTCAGCCTCATCTCAGATTTTTACTCACATTTCTTTTCCTTTTCCCCTTCCTTTCTTCCTTCCAGCACTACACTTGGAGTTTCACCCATGAGAAATGCAGGCAAATGGATGAATTGCCATTAACTCCATGACTTGGCCATTTAGAGGACCAGAAAAAACATGTAACAGTGGAAATTTATCTAGATCAGTACCTTAGAGTCACCCTAGCAGGAGTGATAAGCTGCCTCCTCTCTCAGGGGGAGTTTTTATATACCCATAACAGACTGGAATCACTATCACAAATGTCCTATGGTGTCAGAATACTGCATTCAAGAATACAGAAAACAGAAGATTCTCTTGATTAAAGGCTATAATCTGACTGTCTCTTCCTAAGATTTGTTTTCTGTCATCTGGGGAAGACCATTATTACTTTGAGACTTGTGCCCTTGTCTCTGACTATTTTCTTTCTGCGAAATCCTCAGTAGTAGTATACCCTGCACTCTCCTCGTCTCTCATTCTCAAGAATCTTTTCAACCCTTTGCAATGCTGATCTAAACCATTATATTGGGCTATGTTATCCACTTAGGTACTCTTGCTCCTGGACAGGTAGCATTCAGGCCTTACTTTTAACTTTCCATCATGAAGTGAAACAGATACCTTTCAGATGCCTGTCTGATTTACCTCCATGGAATGGACACAAAGTCTCTCTTTCCTAAATGAAGTCAAGACAAACAGGAACTGACAGATTCCTTGCTCACAATTTCTGTGCTGAACTTCTGACATGGCCAAGATTCCTCTGGAATCTTGGAACATGTTGCCTGCTGCTTTCCATATGTATTTCTGTCTCAGCCACAGATCAATCCAATCAGTACCTGTATCTCTGAATCTGCAGGGAAAGCTTTTGGAATGCCAGGCCCTTCTTTAAATTGGGTCATGTTTACATTGTTTCAACTATATTACTCCAAAAATAAAGGTAAATACTGCTTGCATTTAGAGCTTGTCTATACGTGG
Organism: Entomyzon cyanotis; assembly: GCA_024500445.1. Classification (NCBI taxonomy): domain Eukaryota; kingdom Metazoa; phylum Chordata; class Aves; order Passeriformes; family Meliphagidae; genus Entomyzon; species Entomyzon cyanotis. The sequence goes on along the minus strand of JAKEPQ010001016.1, from coordinate 56,323,696 downwards.
AAATACTGAGAAATAACTATTCAGTAATAACTCAGAAATGCATGACTGGCATATAAATGCTTTCTTATTTCAGACCTGAGGAAGTATTACACAATAAAAAGAAAAAGATACTTTTTAAAGTGTGTTCCCAGTAAGCTGTTGTAGAGTGCCTATTCCTGTATATATTAACATTTTTTGGTGGTTTTGGATTATGCACATAGAGGTGGACACATCCCACATTACTGCACATACCAGTTGTGTTATTTTTGGCTAAAACAATCGAAACAAGGAAAATACCTTCAATAAGCAATTTGCATTTTGGAACACAATGTTCTTTTCAGATTTGCACAAGAAGACCTAGGGCTATTGCTGACACCTATGAGAACAAGAGCCAAAAAATGTGCCCATGAAGCAAAGAAGACTGATGACATCCTGGGCTGCTTTTGGAGGACGATTGCCAGCAGGTTGAAGTAGGTGATCCTTGCTCTCTACTCAGCACTGGTGAGGCCACACATGGGGTTCTGTGTCCAGCTCTGTGCTCCTTGGTAAAAGAGACACAGACATACTGCACAGAGTCCAGTAAATGGCCACAAATATGATATCAGCACTGGAGCCACTATCTTGTGAGAAAAGGCTGAGAGAGCTGGAATTGTTAGCCTGCAGAAAAGAGGGCTTGAGGGGACCTTTGTAATGTACATAAATACATGAAGAGAGGGTACATAGTCTGGGACAGGTTTTTTCAATGGTGCTCAGTAACAGCACCAGGAGCAATGGGTTCAGATTGAGACATGGGGGGAGCCATCTGAACATCAGGAAACACTTTCTTCTTTCCCCTTCCTTGGAGATGTCCAAAAGCCATCTGACCTTAGTCCCAGGCAACCTGCTCTGTGTAGCCCTGCTTGAGCAGAGGTGTTGGAACAAATGACTTCCAGAGATCCCTTTCAACCCCAACCATTCTCTCATTCTGTGATTTTGCTCCTAAAAGCTACACACAACAATGAATATGAGCACCAATCTGAAAATAATAAGGCCTTTGTAAATTTGACTCGTTGGCTTTCAAAATTTTTAAATGAAAGTATTAAAAATATTATATATACATGCATGTGCATTGTATTCCTCTATATATCTCTATACCTTTATTAATATCCATAACTCTATATGTGAGAGATAACAAAAAAGCAACAATCATTTAAAAGATATGTTACAGTGCATTTCATGTGACAAATACTCTGAAAACCACAAAATCGCTGCAAATCACAAAAATCCACTGGCTGACAAACAAAAATCAAAATACACTTTCCTAGTGTATGCACACAGATCAAAATAGAACGATCATCATTTAGAATACAGGAAAATGTGAGTATACATCAGTGTCCTTAATTGAAAAATACTCGTCAAAATGTTTGTCCCTTCGCATAAGCTAACATGGAGGAAGTAGCTAACAGCACCTAAGTGAGAAAAACATGAATGGTAGGAAACAGTAAAAGTAACACTATCTGATGAAATAATTACTGGGTTGCATTTTTTTAACATTCTGATTAAGAGATAGGAGGACATGCATTGTCTTTTTTGGGTTTTTTTAAGGCTAGCAATCATTATAGATGATTCTATATTGCATATAATTTGGGGAGACTGTACCTTTGGTGTGTGTATATGTATATATAAGAACCCTCAACATTCTTACCAGAGTGATATTGATATTGAACTTTAATATTGAACTTTAATAGCAACAGTAAAGAAGTAAAATGGTAATAATTTATGCTTTGAGGAAAGGCAGAGGATTTTTGTCATTAAAAAAACATGGATTAAAAAAACATGGATTGTACATAGTGGAAATTCAATGGTAGTGAGTGGGAGACTCAACTTTATGGCGAGGTCTCAGTTACACCATAGTAACTATCCTAAAGCCGAACAGTAGCAGTTTACAGTCAACTCCTTTACAGACAGGTAGATATAAAATGAAAGCAACCATTAAAAAAAACCAGGGTAATCTATGGTGTGCCTGTAATATATTTCATTTGAAGAACAAGGGTTTTATTTAATAGAGAATTTTTTTAAGCTTTTTTTGTCCTAAAATGCTACTTCTAGAAATAAAACCATGTGTAAAAATACCTCTGTCAGCAAGACAGAACAAAAACATATCTCAAATCTGCAATTACTGAAAATGAGCTACAGCCACTTTACAGGTTTAAAGATAACTGTCTGTCTTTCACTTTTTTTCCTTTTAATATCCCTGACTCAGAGGAACTTAACCAAGATCAGCTCAGAAGGACTAAGTGTTCCCTAAGAACCTTTAGATTTATCTGATACAGCCACTTTCCAAATTCCAGAGCACAAATCTAAAACAATTTAGTCAGCACAGGATAAATGCTTTCCGTGATAAGCTTTCATGAGGAAATGTCTAGAGATGATGAAATTAACTCCTTTTTATTTTGTCTTTGGTTGAAATTAACACCTGTTGACTGAAGGTTGAGCTTCACACCCCACCTCCCCATTTCCATTAATACTTTCTCTCACCCAGTTCTTCACTATAAATGTTGAGGAAGCAATCCATGGGGGCCTCAATTCCTCCTACCTAAATTTGAGGTCTTTGCAGAGATACTGTTCAAGGAAGTGACAGTCTAAACTTTCTCTACATTCAATGGTGAGAGACAAATGTCTCCAAAGGGATTTTCAGTCTACATCAACACTTGGAAGGCCCTCCCCATCTCCTATGTAGAGAATTTGAATCAGCTGCAATCCTGTTTGGGCATCTTATGTAAGACCTTCAAACTAGGTTGAATATATTCAGGCTTAAGTTCCTGAGGATTCCTTCTCCCATTATTTTTTTCCTTAAACATTTCCCTAATGTTTACATTTTTCTTTATGATTTTCTTGCCTGAAGGAAACTGAAGTTCTGGTCATATGTTCATTCATTTAGTCTTTTACAGCCACACAGATTACTGTATGCCCGGCTCTTCACACTGATAGAGTTTATGCTTAGCAATATTTATGTAACACATACCATGCCTGCTTCAGTTCACCATTAACAGTGAATAAATACTAATCTGGCCAACACTCTCAGCCAGTTAAGCAGCAATGCATAGTGAAGTATTTAAATATTATAGGATTAATGATCTTGGACTGAAACCTAGACACCAATAGCTTTATTATAACACCAACCTGTATTACAGACTGACTACAGAGAGTAGAAATAGTAAGGAAAGGTTATGAAGAATGGTAAGCTTAAAATTAGTAGGTGTTGAGAAAAACCAGCAAGGGTACATATAATACTGCAGTATAGAGCATTAATTTTAAAGTATGGGTAGCTTTAGATAGAAAATATTGAAAAAAAATTCTCATAATCATGTGCTATGTACTAAGGAAAATAATGAAATTGATAACAACTATTTTCCTTTATTTCGAAGGAAGCATTAGATCATTAATTACTAAAAAATAAGCTTGTAGAAAAAACAGAAGAGGAATCAAAGAATAAAACTACTGAGTTTTTGAGAACCTCATCTTAGAAGTCCTATGTGGAATTAACTTCTGTTTGTTGTGGGTTTATATTCCTACCTCCATAGTGTCTGATTTCTGTCCATGTAAAAAATCAATAACAACAAAAAAATTATAATGAAGTTAAAGATTAAAGAGGAGGAAAAAAATGAACAAAATTTTGCCCAGCTTCTTTGGCAGTTATTTTTTAGGGCAAAAGTTTGTCACAAACTTACTTTATTCATTAGATACTTCAGTGTCGGTAATACAAACATCATTCTTCCATGCATGCTATCCTGTAGCAATGTGGTTTTTGAAGACTCCATGTGGCTTTTCTTTGTCCCCTGCTCTGTATGTTATTGGCTGTTTTTGAAACATGCACCCTGCTTTATCCAAAATCTATTGGTGTGTTCCCCCGCCTGTCTCTCCTTCAGACCTCCCGGGACTGGCTCTGGGAGAGCCTGCCCCTCCCCCTTCCCTTCCCTTATAAGTTGATGCCTGCGTGAGCTCGGGGTCTCCATCTTCGAGCTGTCATCCCTTACTCCATTCCCCAGCTTTCCTCCCCCTTTCCCTCCCCTGCGCCCCACCTAAGGACCTTAATAAACCTCCCTGGCAGACCTGGAGACGGTGTCCAGTTCGTTCTTTTGTCTCACTACGTTTCCTGCTGGGTTTCTGTGGCCAGAGACCCACGCCACGCTAAGCGCACTCCAGGGGCCGCCTGGCCCGGACTTGGTGGAGATACGCGCCCCAGGGACCTCGCTTTGTGAGGCTGCCGCCTCCTGCAGCCCTCCCGCAGAGAGAAACATCACTATCCTGCATGTGCTGTACAGATTTTTAAAGATGAAAATAAACTGAGTTTATAAAAGAAAAAGTCTAGGTGCATAAAACGATGCTGGAGAGGAAGAGAACAAGTTATACTAAAGTTGAATGCACTGTGTCAGCTACATAAGTTGTACCTGCTATATAAAGTAATCACTAGGTAAATCCCTCTAAAGTCATAACTCTTTTTCATTTATGTTTTATTTATATTTTCAAATCCTCTGCTTACAGAGACTGCATATCTGCATAGTACTACTTTTGGAGATAGTGGGCTATCATACAAGCACACAAATTAAAGCTTTGAGGCTACAGAAAAGATCCACCTGAGCCCTCCTCTTCTGCGGCACTCTTATCATGTAATTGCAGCTAAGTCAGCTGCTGTGAATTCATTTCATCCAACTTCCATCACATAATTCCAAGATGATCAGCCAGTCTCCTTCTGCAAGAAAACCAGGAACCTTGAGGAACTGGTTCATCCTCTTGTAAAACAGGTGCTCATATTGAGAGATATATCTAACCCCAAAAATCTATGGAGGAACTAACTTAATCTACATCAGTAGGTAATTTGTGAGACAAACCTCACCCACAGAGAAAGATCTTTAGGTAGTCAAAGATGAGATTTCTAGTTGTCTTGGAGATTTAGGCATTTAAGTTCCCTAAAAACTGCCATCGTAATTGTTAGGTACCTTATTGATGTCTCGTCATGACCTTTACATTACCATCTTTCTGAAAAGCAGAATGGAAATAGTGGCACTTGCCTCTCCAAAGGGATCTCTACTGTGACGTGCATTGTTTGTGAGGTGATCAATCTCCATGATAATGGGGACCACATAGGTATGAAGACTTTTTATTTTATGCTTAAAAACTACATCATAGACAGTGGGATCTTCTGAAAACTAGAATTAACAGCAGGAACAATAAATTTCCTAGTCCTTTCTTAAAAGTCATTTTTGTAGTATAAATATGGGATGACTAATATTATCACAATTTCCTGCTATTATTACAATAAACAAATGCTAATCTTGACTCTAGTGTATAAATGCAGAACCAAGAGCTTTTGTTATGCAGCATGTAAACATATATCATACAAAAAATGAGAAAAAAAGTGAACAGAACAAAGCTGGAGTGATTTTAAAATCCTGAACAGTTTGAGACAGATACATCAGTAACAATGTCATTAGAGTTTTCAGAATGTGCCACAAGCCTACAAAGCTTATAGTTTCACCACATGTTACAGGGTTTATTATTTCAAGAATGAAATCTACAAACATAATGAAATTGAATTGAATATACAAGGCTGGATATGTACCTTGAGGGCATTTCAAATATTCACACACTGAGAAACAGTAGAGAAGGAATATAAGGATAAACAAAATGTAGCAAATAGAAGCAACCACCAGAAAACAGAAGAGAGCGAGACAGGAGGAGATAAAACTGGCAAAATAAAAGGAGATTTTGGGGGTTTCTTTACATCTTCCTTGCATGATCTTTCATTATTTCAGTGGATTTTAGAAGCATAATTTTTTTTTACCAGAGAGAGACTATGTAAGTGACTACATAAGAGACTATACAATATTAAAATATCTCAGCAGCCCACAACTATAAATTCCTCTTCTGACCACTCTCTACCCCAGCCCACTTCAGTACATAAGATTTCCTGTAAAAGACATTTAGCAAAGGATATAGCTTTGGGGGTTCAAATAATTGAATAGAAATATCTGAAAACTTTACAGCTACTTATGCTGAGTAAAGTGTACTAATATGACTGGCGCAGTCATCACTGTCTCTCAGTCCTTCTTGGATAACTAGTCCTAGGGTCCCTTTTTTGATGGAGCTTGGCTCCAGGTGCACCAGAAACTTCTGAAGTAGCTTGTCTCTGAGCACAACTTTATACCACCCCTCAACAATGACTGATTGTCTTATGTCTTAAAATGTAACTTGATAGCTTTTTATGCCAAAGAATTTTTTCTGTCGTGGCAAGTCATCTTCAGTTTAGAAAATCCCAGAATTATACATTGAGAATTTAAAAATGTTTGGGAGGCTGAATTAGATATCGCCTTGTTGCTTAAGTGTCTAGATCTAAAGTTTTACTTGTTCAGGTGAAATTAAACCTCAGTTAACCAAGGCTAGGGCTAAGAAGGGAGTTTCTTTGGTTTTCTTTGTCATTTTCCTAAGAGAAAAGAATTGGTCAAAACTAATCTGATGCTTACTGTAATTGGTCAAAATTCCACTCTCATACCACTACCTGTATCTTAGCCATGGGTCACTTTTACCATGAAGATGATTCCTAATCCCTAACAGTTATTAATCAATGTGTTTTCCTGATCTTGGAGAGTAATATTGCTGTGCAAGTGGAAATCAGGTTGCTGCTTGAATATTTTTTCCTGTTAAAGTGTAACCAGAAGTTCACTCAGGCGCTTCAAGGAAACAACCTGCTTTGTTGAGAGTGAGGCATCATCCCAGTAAGGCCTTGCTTGCACTGCAAATCTACAACTTATTAAGAGTAGCTAATAGCTAAGTTAAAAAGAGGGGAGCCATGATAATCTGGAGGGACAGTGGGTCTCAGCATACAGTGCCTGAAGCTTGATCAATCTGGTTCTGAGCCAGAGGAAGGATAAGAGTTTCTGTTTTCTCAGGAGTGGCATGTCCTGGGATTTGTGGTTGTCTATAAGCTGTGTGTTTCCAATAAGTAATAAAACTGCTTCAGGCTGCACTGCAGAACTGCTGAATGTGGGTCACATTCTACCTACAAGTGATAATTTGGCCACCCTACAAGTTAAATATTTATTTTGTAAAATTCAGTTTCCTACCATTTCCACTTCAGTTTCCAAGGGTTCTTTTGATGGTATTAAAGCCATAAGCAGAACTAAATATCTGCAGAATTATAGCAAGTTTCTCTATAACATTTCAGTTGAATCTTATTCTTCCCTCAATAGATTAAAAGGTCTTTCATCTCTGCAGTTTTAAGTAGTATTTTCCACAGTAGCAGGGGGAGACCACATCTCTGCTAGTCAATTTGCTGACTGTTTTAATACTTTATAATGTTGCAATGCTCTCCCCTAAGGCCGTCCAAGGGTAGGCACAAGCCATGTTCCAATGCCTGATATTAGTTGTCCAAGACAATCTATTTATTTTTGACTTTTTCCTTTCTTCCACTCCGCTCATTGAAGATAAAGGGAGACTGTGCTGGTAGTGTCGGGGGACCTTGGGCTTTTAAGATAAGATATTTTTTTGCAATTTTATTTAAGAAGCTTCTTCTAATGTTAAGAACTAAGTCCCCTCAAAAAGGAGAGTAATGAAAGATAAAAGACTAACCATACTCACGATTTTTGCTGCTCTAACCACAGAGGCTGTTTCTCGTGGCTTAAAATGCCTAGGATGAGCTTGCCTTTTCAAAATGTGTCAGGTAGACATATTGCACTTCTTTTACAATTGTATTGCTCAACTTTGGCAACACATAACTGAAGTTCATTAGAGACATTTATGCATAACATCAATGTATCAAAAGACTTTAAATTATTTTGTTGCATACCTGTGACTATATCATCGATATTGGCATTTTTTTAAATTTACCATATAAAAAGAAACTGGAAAAACTATTAGCCTATTTATGGACATTTTTCTTGAATAAACTAAGACTGTAATACTAAGGAAATATTCATACTAAGTAATCTGTATTTAACATGATTAGCCAGAAAGACATATTTTCTCATTATTTCCTGGGTCTCCAACAGCATAGCAATTCTTTGGATTGACTGGTTTTTTTTCACACGGTAGAAAATGTTATGGAAGAGGAAAATAGACAAATACATAATCTTTGTGCAGGTATTTCTAGGGGTCTAGATAAAAGATAAGTTAAGTTTGGAACTGCATAGGTGCAAAAAGAACAGTGATGTGTCCGAATGTACACAACTGGAAGGTATTTGCAGGCTTGATACCATGTTAATGTGGTCATGTGGCATCAGCTTTGCATTAGTTTTGGCTGGGATAGAGTGAATTTTCTTCATAATAGCTAAATTTTGAATTTATGCTGAAAACAGTGTTGATAACACAGGGATGTTTTCATTATATCTGAGCAGGGTTTACACAGCACCTTTTCTACCTCTCACCCTTCCCCACCAGTGAGGAAGCTGGGAGCGCACAAGTTGTGAGGGGACACAGCTGTAACAGTTGGTCCCAGCAGACCTAAGGGATATTTCATACTATATGGTGTCTTGCTCAGCATATATACTAGGGGGGAGATTGGCAGAGTGGCTCCTGTGGTAGCTTTGTTTTAAAAGAAATAAATGTAAGAATGACTTAACACCAGAAGCAGAAATCCGATGTAATCAACCATAACTTTTAGTCACATGTGGAGGGATAAGGCACAATCACAACACAAAGGAATATAATTCTGTGTGCTGTTCTCTGAATCATCTCAGTTCTGTCTCCATTCACTATGGCTCCTTGTTAGCAGGACTTCATGGTCCAGAAAAATCTGTGTCCTCAAACTGCTTCCTCCTACTTTGATCCTGTCAATAAATATGGCTGTGAATGATCATTTAATGGAGATCCTTGTTCAGTTCAAAAAATGTCATCTAAGTCTGTTTGCTCTAGGGGTCTGATTATTTTCTTAGATCTTGTTTTATCCTGCCTCAAGCACCACTGTCTTATCTGCTTTGCAATGAATTCCATTCCCAGCTCACTGAGCCTCTGTAACACCTGAGGATAGATTTTGGTGTTTTTCATCATGGAGACGAGCTCCCTGGACTGTATTATTATTCAGATCCTCAGGAAGGGCTGTCTTGCTGGTCTCAAGCCTTTGCTTGCTTGAAATTATTTTCTAAAGTCAACAGAGTAAGAAGCATGGTGCTGAAAGAAGGTCTTACAGAAATCCTGTAATAATTACCCAAGTGGATGCTGGCATTGCATCCTTACAGCATCCTGATTAGGAAATCTACTAAAAGACCTTTTCCATAACCAAAGAATTCCATGTAAGGTTTGTATGGCCTAGCAACATAATAGGTCTACAGTGCATGCACCTTTCCTTATACAATTTGGGAAGCAAGTATTAACAGTGATAATGCAGCCAGATATTATCTAAGGAATAGCTCATTAATACTACAACCAGAAATTTACCCTCAAGAATGAAATTTCCAGTGGACTGTAACAGTTTTAGTTGACAGTAAAGCTGTGTAAAAAGGGATTATTTTTTGTCCTGGCAGTTGAAAGACCACAAGCCATATCTATAATAATGATTAATTGCTTACTAGTTAAAGAATGTGATACTAAGTGTCCAAAAGAATTTACTATGTCACACTCTGCCTGAAATTGAGTGCAGCACTAGAGACATCATTAACTCTGTGCTGTGCATGTATCTATTTGTCCATTTGTATGTATTACTTAAATATTTTTGTAACTTGAATATATGTATTAGATTTGGTTTCAGAAAATTGCCAGCCATGATTTCTACTGATAGAATGATTCAATGCTGTCTATGGTCATAATCCACCCTGGACTGATGAAAGGTTAGACAATTTGTTAAATTATTACCTCAGAGAAGGAAAGATTTTAATGACAGCAATTGTGGTCTCTCTTTAGTCCTGGAGTTTTCTTTAAGTCACTTGTTTCACCGATTTAAACCCTGACTTTGAAAAGGCCAAGCAGTTGGGGGAATAAATAGAAAATCATGGGCCCTGTTTCCTAAAGGATATTTATTGCCATTATTGACCTGTGCTAGAAGAAGTAGCAGCTGGAGGTGGAGCTGCACACAGTGTTCCCTGGCATGCTTTTACTCCAATTACAAAGACACCTCTCCAGTATCAATGTTTCTACCTAGCAGAGCTTTGACTTTCATGTTTCTTTTTCAATACAGGTCAAACAATCAATGCAGAAATACTGTTCCTCCTCAAACACTTCAGTTCTGTAGGGCACCACTGTCACCACAATCATAACCTCTTTAATTTTCAAATCAGCTTTGGATTTGTTCCAGCATCCCCTTTAGTAAATTGATTTTTAAGAGTAAGTGGTTTATATTGTCTATGTTTCTTCAGAAACCCTCTTGCTTTGGAAACTTCAAAAATTTTGAGAGAAGAGAGAAAAATTTCTCTGAATCCTTGCTAAAGTAGAGCATAATCTAACATTTATTCTTTTGGTGCTATTAAATTTCTCTTGCTGGCATATACTTACACACATACAAACACATACACCTCCTTTCTTTCTAATTAAGTGTACTTTACAACTTCCTTCCTTACAGGATCTTGTTAGCAATTACATAAACTGTCTTAATTCTCAAACCACTTTTTCTAGCTACTTGTTTACATCAGCATCACTTACATCATCATCAACCTTTCATTTCTGTACTTGGCTAGGTACATTTTGAACCCTTAGTATATTTTATGAGTCTGCTTTATCTGATGTTTTTTCTCTCTTCTGCATGAAAGATAACCCCTTCAGAACATCATTCTTCCTGTAATTTACTATTCTAACATACATCTCCTGTTTTCTCTCAGTTGTCATTTTTCCTTTCTTGTTGCCATTCTCCTTTAAAAATTCAGCCTCTCTCCTAACCTTAACCTATTTTTTCAAAGTAAAACTAAAAATTTATGAGTGGAAATATATACAGAGGATGACTGGATTTCTTATTTGACTGAATATCAAATAATGGATACTTTTATTCTCTTCACATTTAATGCCCACTACTTAAAATATTTCCTGAGCATTGTAGAAACACTGCACCAAATGAACCATCATCTAATTCCTTAAAGTATGATCTATTCATTAATTAATCATCCTGGTCACTCGGTGCTATAAAACTTAAGGCAACTTGCCTAAGGTACAAAGCAGTGATCAGTAGCACAACTAGAGAGAAAAAAACAACAGTAATTCCTGGATGTGGACCCAAAAACTAAATTCTATAAGATGTTTATTTCTGAATAGCAATAAATGCTAATTAAAAATCATAGTATTAAATGCTGTAAGGCTCTTATAGATTCGTGTTTTGCTAGCAGGAACTGGAATTTACAGTCTATCTCAGTTGCAAATGATTCTCCTATGTGTTAGAATCCCACTTTTATTAGGAATGAATGTCTGAAACAAGCAAAAAAGCCAGGTAGGCATTAGTGCTGTATTAATAATAACTAATGTTATATTAATTAACAGAATAACATTTCCTTATGTTGGTTGGAAAAATGAATGGCAGGAGGGGAAATTATAAAAGCACAGAAAATTTCTGGAGTTTCAAGATGAAGTGCTTCCAGCCAACATCAAGCTGTCCTCCACCAAAAATAATGTGATCAGCATGTGTGATAGGGATTTTTCTTGGCAACATTATTGAACTTCTTCCTTTTCAGAGTGATGCAGTCACTGGGACTCATATTAGAACAGAAGTTCTGTCTTTCAGCAAGCTCTGGGAACAGATATTTGCAACAGATGACCACTTTCCTTCATTTCCCATCAAAAATATCCTTGATGATAATAGCAGAGGGGAGAACCACCCAATGCAGTCTAAAAAATGTTACTCTAAAATATTTCACCAAATTTTTCACTAGTATTTGCCAGGGATAAGATGAGGACAAGGGGCACATGTGGTTTCCTTTCCTATAGCCCAGTCTAGTCTGATGCTATTCACAAGCCATTCTTTGAATGAGCGACAATGAATTTTAAATTCCTGCTGAACTAAAATCTTGAAATTCAGAATATTTATTCTTTATGAGATGTTTATGAAAAATCTGCCAGTTGAATTTTGACTTTTCCATTGCAGGTTCCCAAAAGGTCACTGGCCCATTTTATTAGCTGCAATCATTGTTAAATCTTTGTACTACAGGGTAACAGTTAAGAGGAGGGACATTTTAAAAGACCTGTGTGGAAAAAGGACACGCCATCACAAAATTTCAAAATTATATAAATTTATTTGGCACTGGAATTTCCACATTTCTCATTTATAGAAATGAAAGTAATTTGGAGGCACAAGTATCAACTGTTAGGCCTCAAAATGTATATTTTCTTAATCCTTTCAAATACTCAAATTAAAATAAAAACTATCCATCCCACCAGATGATGTGAGGATTCTTCTCTGCATGATTGGGTATTAGGCTATTACATGTGTGATCTTACACTGCATGTGGTATTTCTGTAATCTTTAAATTAAATATGAAAAATTGTTATAACAACTATGAGACTAAATTAAAATCATTGAGTGATACTGAATATTTAATTATGTTGTGGTTTCTTTTTGTCCCGGAACAACTTTATCCCTATAAGGAAAAATACTGAAGAGGGCTCTTGGTTACTGGAGCTCACCCACCAAGGGTAAGTTATAGTGCACAAATGTTAATTCTGATAATCTCAATATTAACAGCTCTTTAACACTTGAAATTTACAGAATCAAAGAATCATGAAACATTTGATACTGGAAGGCACTTTTGGAGATCATCTAGTTCAGCTTCTCTCCTCAAGGCAGGTAGAGCTGGAATGTGTTGCTCAAGGTCACTCCTGGTCAGGTTTTGAATATCTGCAGGGCTGGAGACTTCACAATGTCACTGAACAACCAGGTTCAAGTTTCCAACCATCTACACAGTAAAACATAGAATCACAGAATGTTTTGGGTTGGAAGGGACCCTAACAATTATCTGTTCCAATCCTCCTGCCATGGACATGCACATTCCACCAGATCAGGTTGCTCAAAGCCCCATCCAACCTGGTCTTGAGCACTTCCAGGGGTGGGATATCTTCTCTGTGCATCCTGTTCCAGAGCCTCACCACCCTCATAGGAAGAATTTCTTCCCAATAGCTAATCTAAATCTACCCTCTATCCCCATCTCAGTACTGAGAAGAACACTGCTCTGGACCCCAGGCTCCATGTCTTTCACCCTCACCCCAACAGTCGCGCTTTCACACTTGAGATGTACTCCACATCTCCCTGACAGTATCATTGGTGCCCATGAGGAAAAACAGCAAGGGGGGACAGTCCAAGGGCTGGGCAAGCTTTGGCAGTGTCTCCGTAACATTCTGCATCCAAGCACCTGGCAAGCAGGAAGCCCTCCTGGGCAGCAAGCCAGGTGGGCAGGCGGTGTCCTCTGTCCCCCTGCAACAGCAGTCCCCCACTGCTGCCACCCACCCCTTCCTCCTGCTGCTGAGGCAGAGCTCAGGCTCAGCCTGCTCCAGTGCTCCACTGGACATGGCTCCCAACCCCTCACCTGCTACCAGGGACAGACCCGGCTCCATAGCTGCACATCTCCAAGCCAAACATTTTAAAATAGTACTTTAACAAGAAGAATGAAATAGACTATGTGCAACATAAAATCCAGTAGAAAAAACTCTCAGCCTAGGGAATGTAAGTAAAAAGAATATAATGTTGACATGCTGGTTTGTATACACATAGATATTTCCTGGCATAGATACACTGTACTAATTATTCTGCCATAGTTCTATCAGTCTTAGCTCCCATGTGGACGTTCTGTATGCCAAAACTGTTATTTTGTCCCAGAATAATTACACTAGAGTAATTATTCCAAATAAAATTACTATTATTTTGAAACAGAATGTCCATACTGATCTGAAAACAATACAGTTATGTCAGCATAGATTATAGATATGCCAGGAAATATCTGTTTGAGGACAAGCCCTCCAGTGGTAGCAAATTTGCTGTGAGTTGCAATGATTTAAGGTTTTCTTTTCTTTCATTTTTTAGGTTTGTTTGTTTGTTTGTTTTGTTTTTTGTATGTTTTGTTTCCTTGTTTGTTTATTTTTTTAAGGTTTTGGGTTTGTTGGTGTTTTTTTGGTTGGTTAATTGGTTGGTTCTGTTGGTTTTTTAGTTGTTGTTTGCTGAGATTTTTTATTGTTTCCGGGTTTGTTTGGTTTTTTAAATAATAGGCTAATTCTATAGTTCAGGAGAAAGATGCTGTGGTGTCACTGGGATCATTTTCTGTGATTGTCTGTGTCCTGAGACTCTGTTCATTTGGAATAGGTGGTTTTACAGATATTTTCATGTGTTCTTTGGAGTGGTTATGAACTGCATTATCTGCAGAATCATGCAAAATTTCAGAGCTCAACAAAGAATAAATGACCATGATTGATGCAGCTTATTGTGTGACAGATTTTCGCATCGTGGCCCTTGAGAGATGTCATGGCTATTGCTCTGAATGGGTTTTCTTCCACTTTACATGTCCTTATTTCTTCGTCTATTACTCTTCCTCTATTTTCTCCTTCTTCTATTGTCTTCCTGTCTAGGTTTCCTTTTTCTTTCAGCCAATTTCAGGGTGACTGGTGAATCATTTTCCTTATGGGAGGCACTAAACGTAAACAGCCACTTTAAAGTTCTAGGCTTCTTAAAAGAAGTGACCTAAGAGGGAAGGGCAACAACCTCACATTACGATTGTAGACGTTTCTTTTGTTCTGAAACAAAATAAACAATGTTTTAAGAACCTGAGATTTTCAGAAAAGCATTTTACTGATGTTGTTTGATGCTTCAGTTGATAATGCACCAATTGGTATACTTTTAGTACCTATACAGATATATGTCAATAAAATATGCATGGCTTTTTCTTGTCACTTCTGCTAACCTGAAAGAGGGCATTGTATCCCACAAACACCTTATAAAGGCATTATGAAGACTTTTAAATGTTCTAGAGTTCTTTGATACCTTTAACTTTTCTTGATACAGACACATTTGAAATTTGTTCAAGAGTAATATGCAAAGCCACCTCTTTTGTTTTTTCAAGTGTACCTCTAGGTTTTACACCATGTATTTTTCTTGTTGATAAATGGAAGTACTCTGTTCTGGGGATTAAAGACAAAACACACTCTCTGGCTTTTAAAAGTTCTTTGCTGATATAGGCATTCAGTAGCAGAGCTAACAGCTTGATTCTTCAGAAAAAAATTCACGCAAACTTGTTCTTTGCAGGGGGGTATCTGTCACTCAATGCAGCAAGAGCAGCAACAGCTTATTCTGATCTCATCATTAGCAGTGAAACCAGTAACCCAGTTCTGCAAATTAGCATGCTGAAAAAAGCAGTCTGAGGAGCCGAGTGGCAGAATGACTTCCTTGAGTTTCACACAGAACATTTTGAGCTTTCTAATATTGATGCAGTGCAGCATTTATGTATTGTAACAGATATCCCAGGAAAAAGAGAGACTAGATAGACTAGACAGATACCACTAAAAAGTCTGATTGAGTGACAAAAGAAGACAAATGTCTGATTTGTCTGATAATCCCATAGAGCAAAAATCAAGTAACCAGGAGCTACACAATATTTTTCAAAATGCAGTCAATTGTACATGTAATCTTAAAAGCTCTTTGGATTCATATCAAAAACCTAAGAAGACATAAAACATTGGAAAATAACAAAATATATTACTATGTATATATTGGAAATAACCAAGCTATGCAACAGATCTGCTTATTTTAAGAAAAGACACTAGGCTGTATTTTTTTTTGTTTGGGTAGTTTGTACCTATCCCAGATGAAACTAATTAGGAAACAGTATCTGAAAATGGCAAGTCTATAGCATGGTTCTAAATCCAATGTAAATTTCTGTGAAAATCTCTATTTCATATAAAAATAATTTCTGTTGATTTTCATTTGTTTTAAAAATACTTCATTCCCAAAAGAGAGGATTCTAATATTCTGGATCCAGACAGGAAGATGTATCCTACCCAGCTTTACTCATTGAAAAGTCAGATTCCTAGTGTAAGACAAATACTTAGGTTTCCTCTATGGCCAATGGAGAGAGATTGAATTTCAAAGTACATTTCTTTCTCTGTACTTTGCCAGCTGAACATGCCTGAGAGAGCCTAACCAGCTGTTTAGGGTGGGGTGTCTAACTTCTAGATATCCGGGGTGTGCTTGAGAAGCATCCTTATCTAAGGCTGCTAAGATACTTTTGGTTCTGACAATTTATAACACTTTTGTTGATATCCTTCAAATATTATGTGATCTTTCTGCAGATCAATTGGCAGTGTCACAGAGGCTTATAGTTTTCATGGATAACATAAAGCTGCTCTATCTCTTGCTTACAAGCAGTAGGCAGTGGATTGTCTGTCAATATGTAGCACATATAAAGCAGAAAAGCAGAACTATCAACAACAGAGTCTTCTCTCTCTTCTCTCTTCCCTTCTCAATTAACACCAGGGTCAAGCTCAACAGCTCAAACAAAAGGAATTATAATTTGCCCTTTTAAAGGAAACACTAACTTTAGAAAGAAAGATATACTATTGATTTTCTTGAGTTTTCTTAAATAAATAGTTTGTTATTTGCAGGCTGCTGTTCTTCAGCAAATATAAAGCATATTCTGTTTGGACTAAGTGTTTTCTGTGATTAGTTCTGGAGAAAATTTTAATCCTAGTTCCATTTTTGGGGAATGTGAAGATGAAAAAACTCCAGACAGGACATTGCAAGAGACTGAAATAAGGCATCCTGACTAAGGACACCATTCCAGTTTTTGTTTGCATTCTCTGATGTAATTTATAGCAACATAATATTTGGATGAGCAAATCTACTCTTATCCAGAGAAATGCAGCTAACTAATTGAATAGAAACATTTTATTAAATCACTTTGAATAATTTAAAGATGATGATGATGGTGTGATTATATTTCTGCTGCTCAAAAATAAAAAGATTGGGTATTTACGAATTCACTTTTTTGTTTGTTTGTTTAGATATGATGTTTTAAGACCCTGGATTCTTGGTTGAATATGAAAAGAGACATTCACTTCTTCATACATTATTGGGCACTATATAGTTCCTGCAATCTGAAAATCCACATTCCTCATTTGCCTGCTATTTTCCATTAATATATGATAGTCTAAATCTTTTTTTCACAAGGTTCTTCACTTCTTCATTGTCTTTAAAATATCAGTTACTAAAGTCAGAAAAATGACCTTAAGTTTTAAGTTTAGATTTTAAAGTGTGCAGTGACCACCACTGATATTTAGTAAGTCACTTGCCATTACTCTTGCACATAATCCTATTCTGTAGTCAGCTTTATGAAAGATTTTGTTGGAGAGTTTCTTTTCCTACGAAATAAAATTAGTTCCTTTCCTTATATCAGTCCTATAGTCTGTGATTTCAGTCCCCTTCTGTCCTCCTATAAAATTTGCCCAAATGCTCCGGAGTCCATCCAAGTTTTTTTAAGCCACAAGAGAAGATAAAAAATTGCTGTGTTCATGATCTAGAAAATTATTGGGGTTTTCTTATTTCCAAAACACTTACCATAAAATGAAAGGGCAATGTTTCATCTCTGTTTTTTAAGGACATACAAACATTATCAAATTCTTTGTATAGTATTACCCCTATAAGACAGGAGACCACAGCATATATACAGGAGTGGGATTGTTCCTACCAAGGTGCAGAACTTTATACTTCCCCTTGTTGAACTCCCTGAGATTCCTGTCAGTCCACATCTCCAGACTGTTGGAGTCTCTCTGGATGGCAGCACAACCCTCTCGTGCATCAGCCACTCCTCCTAGTTTTTGATCATCAGCAAACTTGCTGGAGAAAACCCCCTGCACCATCATCCAGCTCATCACTGAGGATTTTGAACAGGACTGGAACCGCTATTAATCCCTGGGGTATACTGCTAATTACTGGCTTCCACTGGACTCTGTTCCACCAATCAGCACTCAAACCGCCCATATTTCAATGACTTTTCTATGAGGATGTTAATCAGAGACAGTATTTGAATGGAATTACATATGTAGTTTCAAACTCAACCAAGCAGTTTATCGTCTTCTACTTTCATAACCAAACAAGAGGCTTTTTAGCCCAGTAGCTCAGCTACTCAGCTGAGAGATGGAAAATTTGCAATCTGATTCCTGCTCTCAGGAGCGTTTCCGTATTGACATTAAACTGACATTGGATAAAAGGCTTCAGAATGGTTTCAAATTTGCTTGGTAAAGCAAATCTTATTCAAGTTTAGTGGAATATTCATGCCCCATCAAATTAATAAAAAATCCTATTTTTCACTTGAAGAAATGAAATTTTTTCCGAGAAACACGTGACTGAGAGAGTCATTTGGTTCTGGCCCACACCATATCAGGCAAAACTAACATATAATCTGCTTCATATACAACACTCCAGCACTTATTTGGATGCATAATAAAACCTCTTGCAATATAGCATTATAGTATGTTTACACAGAGATAAATAACCCTCAGTATGCAACTTATAAGCGTAAATGTTTGAGCAAGGTGTAGCATATAAAACTTGTATATCAGCTTTATGAGTGAAATTTTGATCACAGCTGTCTTTTTTGTAGATTTCCGTAGGTGAAAGTATCACTTTAGAAAATTTGTGTAAATGTCAAGAAGGCACTGGTGAGGACACACCTTGATTCCTGTGTCTACGTCTGAGCCCCTCACTTCAAGAAAGACATTGAAGTGTTGGAATGTATCCAGAGGAGGACAATGAACATGGGGAAGGATCTAGAAAGGGAGAATTTTGGCTTATGCAGCAAGGTTCTGGTACCAGGGGGTCCAGAGGGGCGGCTTCTGACAAAAGCTGCCAGAAGCTTCTCCCATGTCTGGCAGAGCCAATGCTAGCCATATCCAAAACAGACCCACTGATGGCCAAGGCAGAGCCAATCAGAGATGATAGTGATGCTTCTGTGATAACATATTTGAGAAGGAAACACAGTTATTGCCCAGAAGGAATTGCAATAGAGAAGAGAGGAACGATAGTATGTGAAAGAAACAGCCCAACACACACCCAGCTCAGTGCAGAAGGAGGGCAGGAGGTGCTCAAGATGCTGAAGCAGAGATTCCCCTGCAGCCCCTGGTACAGACCATGGTGAGGCAGATGTGCCCCTGCAGCCCATGGAGGTCCACAGTAGAGCAGAGATCCACCTATAACCCCTGGAAGAGCCCTGCACCGGAGCAGGAGGATGCCCAAATGATGGCTGTGACCCCATGGGAAATCCACACTGGAGTAGGTTCCAGGCAGGACCTGTGGACCCATGGAGAGAGGAGCCCATGCTAGAGCAGGTTTCCTGGTAGGATTGTAACCTCCTGGAAGGGACCCAGGCTGGAGCAGTTCATGGAGAACAGTAGGCTGTAGGACAGACTCATGTTGGAGAAGTTCATTGAGGACTGTCTCCTGTGGGAGGGACCCCATGCTGGAGCAGAGGAAGGATTCCTTTCCCTGTGGAGGAAGCAGCGGCAGAAAAAACATGCAATGAACTGATGGTAACCCCCATTCCCTGTCTCCCTGCAGTGATTTAGGAGAGGAGGTAAAGAACTGAGAATAGACTGGGAAGGAGGGAAGGGTGGGGAGCAGGTGTTTTTAAGATCTGTTTTACTTCTCATTAACCTACTCTGATTTTGATTAGTAATAGATTCAACTGATTTCCCTAAGTGAAATTTGTTTTGCCCTTGAAAGCAATTGGTGAGTGATCTCTCTGTGCCCTTATCTCAACCCACGAGCCTTTTGTTATAATTTCTCTCTCTCATCCAGTTGCAGAGGAGAGTGATAGAGAGGCTTTGGTGAGCATCTAACATCCAGTCTAGGTCAAACCACAACAGTAAGTTCTATGAGAAGTGGCTAAAGGACCTGGGGTTGTTTAGCCTGAAGAGAAAAAGGCTCAGAGGAGACTTTTTCATTCTCTACAGCTGCCTGAATGGAGGTTGTAGCCAGGTGGGTGTTGGCCTCTTCTTTCAGGCAACCAACAACAGGATGAAATTGCTTCACACTGTGCCAGGGGAGGTTCAGACTGAACTTCAGGAAGAATTTCTTACACACACTGAATGAGTATGTAAGCATTAGAACGGGCTGCTCAGAGAAGGGGTGGATTCACCATCCCTGAAGTGTTAAAGAAATGACTGGATGAGACACTTACTGCTATACTTTAGCTGACATGGTAGTGTTTGGTCAAAGTTCAGACTCGATGATCTTGGGGGTCTTTTCCAATCTCCATGAATCTATGACTCTATGAATACACAAGCCTGCATGCTGAATATTAGAATTTGGAACCACTTAGAACCCTACTAAAGTAATTGCCTGAATATTAGAAAATAATAGAAAACTAGATTACATCACATGAATTCTGTATTTCCTAATGAAATTAAATTTTTATGTCTCATCAGTTTCTGACTTTTCAGATATTTACATTTCATATCCATTTTAATTTTACACAGTGGCTATACATTATTGAAAAATACATTAAGTAAGATTTCTGATCAGCACACACTGAAAAGCAGGGAAAAGACCAGCAGAATTTCTGTCGATTCCTAGAATAATGGGCCCCAAAGAAAACAAAAAAAATGGGCATGAACAAATAAAAGATGCTTGATCCAGCCACTTCCATTCTGCTTGTTTTACTTCACACTGTGCAGAGTCCACACAATAACTGCGTCTTAGCAAATATCATATAGCCAAAGGTAGTTACTTCTTCAGTTAGGTAGATTACTTCTGTTATCTCCTGATAGGATTCCTCACATCAGGTTTCTCAGACATGAGTGATTCTGCTGTCCTGTGTTTTCTGTAAATTAAAACTGCTGAGCTACAAGAAAGAACATGTAAGTGAAGAGAGAGGTCATATTAAGCTGTTAAATGAAAATGTAAAACTGAAAGGAACGGTTTCTTGTCAATGTTTTCTACTTCTAAAAAAATTACTAAAAATCAACAGATTTAGATTTAGGAAAATCTGGTAAACTAGACTGTATAACACCTTATGCGGGCATTTGAAAATTTTACTTCCAATCCACCTAGAGGCTCTTGAAATTCAAGTTCTTCATATTACTTTAATTTACATATCAAAATAGAGCAGGAGAATTATGCCATAATTTTTATCTCAGTGACTATAGTATGACCAGCTGAAATGTCAATGTTAAAGCTTTGTATGTCTGAAATTAAACAAATGAAATGTGATGAACTGTCCAGCTGTGCAAACCCCTTAATTTAAGGAGACGCACTTAAGATCCATTTGCTCTTAAATTGTTTTTAGCAGTGGTCTCTGTTTTGCTGAGGGACAAAAATTACTTTAAATTCTCAAGCTGCTGTTACATACCAATATCTCTACAAAAACTCTAAGTAAATCTCATCCCATGTCTCAAGCTTGGGCTGTAAGGGCTTTAAGTCAAGGTTGTTCTTTGTGTTGTGCTTAACTTGGGACAGAACAACATGGGCTCTTATGCTTGCAGACAGCATTGTAATTCATACATAATAGGAAAAAACTAAATTGGTGAGGGAGGAAACCTATAATTTTAACATTTGAGGAAGGCAAGACAAAGAGTTTTCCTGCAATGAAAGAGCATGAATGTGAGCATGGGACGTACTTTTGAAACCACTGCATGCTGAGCAAATGATTTTCTTACCACTTATTCTAGTCATTGATATTTGAGTCCTGCCCATCCAAACAACTGTGTGTAGTTCAAGTCTTCACTATACACCCATGGTCCTTCTAGTGCTCAAGAGTAAAGCTTTTCTAATCAAGCAAAATCATACCATATAGCAGATTATTTTGTCCTCTAGGGCACGTCTCTGCAGTAACAACACTAAAAAAGCAGTCCTGTTGAGTACATGATTGAATACATGCATGTGACTATTCAGCTTGCTAGAAGAGGTGGGGGCAAGATACAAAACTGAAGGGGTTTTGAGCACTGGCTTTAATCTGTCAAGTTTAACATCGGGCTCTTACAAAGACTGCTGGGACAGGATATTCTGTGCCACATGTACGTAGGCACTCACTAGACAAAAGTGCACAGGGAAATCAGGTGTCAGTTCAATTTAGAACAAGAGGTAGGCATTCATATTTTCAGAATATTCTGCAAAGCAGGGAGCACCCGTGTGCAAAGGAAGCTTGCTTTCAAGGGTTTTTGTTACTACCATTGCAAGAGAGTTTCGTTAAACTTCTGAAAGCAGCAGCATTGGAAGACAGCGCCACTTAAAAGCCTCATAAGGAGATGTGACATTCAGGACAGAAACTGGGATATTTTTATCTTGACAAAGGTAGATGTTTGAAAAAAGCACATTAATTTTCAGAAAAAAATCGCTGGATTTCTGAACAAGTATCCTGCTGAGATCCAGTATAAAAACTTCTAATCAAAGGAAATAATTTGAATGTTGCAAAAAAGATTGATCACATAAAGACCTGGCTCCTGAATTAGTTTCCCTGGTAGAAGCTGAGATGACTGCATAGTGAAAGTAAAGAAATATGAGAATCATGAGAGAGAACCTCCAGTAGAGAAAGAAGAGTTTTTACTATCTCCTCAAAGACACCAGACTGTACTACAAAGCTTTAAATCTTCCCTGAAGTTTTTCAAACACCTAGGCTATTTAGGTGTAGGGGTTTGTTTAGCCCTAATCCATAGCTAAAAGTGTATCTTGCTAAGCTATTACATATTTAATTAGTTTGCTGTACAGTTCTCGTAATAGAACTGAGGGAAAGGTTCATTTTATTGAACTTCAGTCAAGCTTGTAGAGAAGTGACTTTGGGAGATTAAATTAGTCATCTATACTCTCTCTGAAGTAAATGGACAGAGATAGACATCTCCAGCAGGCAATTCATTCTACCCTAAGTTTCTTGTCTAAGGCTGTTCAGATGAATCACCTTTTGACAGTATCTCTCTCTCTCTCTCTCTCTTTATCTGTTTCAGAGGGCATCTTGTTAGCTTCAGATAACTATTAAATTTTTAGGAAAAATAAATGTTACTAGCATTTATATGCAGCTGCTTTGAATTGAATAAGCGTATACAATTGATCTAATTTTTAGAGTTTTTAAACACATTATTAACCCAGGACTGAAAACAATCTTTGTGATTCTGGAGAATTCAAAGTTCTAATAAAAAGCAAGTGGACTAGAAAGGTCACAAAAAAAAAAAAAAAAAAAAAAAAAAAAAATCAAACCAAATCAACCAAACAAAAAACCCCAAACCACCCAAAATTTTAACTTGGAGCAGTAGGAAGAACTGAGTTACAACACTGACAGAGAAGATGAAAGAAAGAAAAGGCCCTCTTTAAGCAACAAGAAAAGAAATCTGTGTTAGCAAACTTGATGAGAAGTCATAAAGACTGTATGTCCATATTAATTTACATGTAATAGTGTCCTCTTTCAACTATCAACAGTAAATGTTCAATTACATGGAAAAATGACACTGACCTCCTTTATAATTGTTTTTGTAACAGGAAAAATGCATGAAAAGGAGTATTGCTTCATTTCCTACAATAACTTGTTAAGTCATAAAATTACAGTTGTTTTTGTAGATTTTAAAAGAAATTCTGTTGTTTCAGAGGATCAATTGATCAGTTCAGAAAAGCTATATTAGTGTATAAGGAAATGCTTTGTCTGAAGCAGTCTGTGGTGTTGTCTTTTGAAATACATGTGGCAATCAGATATTATGTGTGATTACAAATTCACCTTTCCTGTGTTACAGTACATTATTGATTTTTTTCAATTGTATGCATATATCTCCATCCCAATGTCTTTTTGTCAGTTTACTGGCATGTACAAAGACTTTGATTTTCCAGATACTGTGAGAATGTGAATTCCCACCCATAAACATTGAGCTATTCATCAACAGAAACTTTTCAAAAGCAGATATTTCAGTTAGAGGAATTCCCCTCTCTGACACCCCGTTTAACACTGTCTTCAGACAGTTGAGCAGAAAATGACCTTAGATCTTGCTTTCCTCCTTTGAAACTACACTGCCTTTGATGTTACACTGAAAGAAAAGAGAAAGGGTTGGTATCTTCACAATATAAAATTGTGTGAGGTTGTGTGCAGGCAAATAGAATAGGAGGAAAATCTGACTTGTAGACTGTGGATAGCCCACAGAACCTTTGCTGATGTGAGTTATTAGAAGTCATGCTTACATGGATCCCAATCCAAACCTATGCATAACCCATATGACCCCTGCCAGTCCAAGACTCAATCAAATGACCCCTGACAGAGCTACACTAAATATAACTCTTTCCAAAATCTGACCACATCCCCCATTCCAACCCTTTCATACCTTGAATCCTCCACATCTAAATCACACAGGAAGGCAGCAGGGAGGGGAAGAGATGCAAAAGAGTGTGAAAGGCACAATTAGTGTGGGCTAATCAGTGATCTGATTTATAAACTGGTTCATAAGCTTGGTTGTTTTCTATTTCATAGAACAATGGAAAAATAAAATGGTTTCTTTTGGAAGGGGCTTGAAAGGTTACCCAATTTCTGTCCCCTTGTCATGGGCAGGGACACCTTCCAGTAGACCAAGTTTCTCAAAATCCAATCCAACTACTCCTAAACAATCAACTATTTGCCGGATGAGCTAATACCACTGAGAAACTAGTGCTGGTGAGTAGGTCCTGCTAACCAAGTCTATAAATGAATTTCTGCTACTTCTGATTTACTGAGTATTAAATCCAAAATGGTAGCTGCCCAGGCTGGCTCCAAATCCATACAGCACACTAGTCCTAGACATGGGATCTCTGCCACCTTACACATGGATGATAGGGGCAAAGCCAAACCCCTGTATCTCTCCCGTACATAAAAATAATATTCACACATTGATTCCCAGAGACTGGCATCTAAACCTTAATTGTAATCTCATCAGCTCTTGTCAGATTTAGATCTGCTCCCATCCAGCTGCTCCTTCTATCCCTTACTACAGTCTGACAGTCCACAGTTGTCTGCTTTTCAGCTACAACCTGTCAGATACTCCTAAAAAGCAAGTCTCCAGTCCAAACCAACTCCAATCACAGCCAAGTAGCCTCATGGTCAGAATTTTCCTGCTAAAATTTAACTTTTAGTACTGTCTTGGTCTTTACCTTCCTCCTATCTCAGCAGTAAGAGCTGTAACACAGGGATCTCTATTAACCCCTGTCCTAAATCAGTCATGCTGTCCTAATTTTACATCAATCTTAAACATATTCTAGTATGGGTAATGAAACACTCACACAGAAAAAAGCTTCAAAGCAATTTAAAATTTTATTCACATTTTCCAAAAAACTAAGAATGCCAATTTATAGTTAGAAATTATCACAAATCTCTAATAGGGATTTACTTTAAAAAGATGTATTTTCTCAGATGAAATAAATTGCTTCACCCAAATACCACTTCATGTTGACATATAACACAATGGACAATGCACAGGGTGCAGCGATCTGATTGACATAATCTTCTGTGAAGAACTTCAAGTGGCCTTTCCACAAGTAATTCAAGGAAACCTGGGAAACTGACAAAAGCAGAACTGATACTAACAGAAGAAACACTCTCCTCAGTTTATAAATGAAATTAGTTTTATTTCTTCCCAACTGAATATGTTACCCTGCTAAGTTTGATCAACCCTCTTATCTTGACAAAGATTGATTACCAATGAAATATCTCATAAGCTAATAAAATGATACCTGAAGTTTATCCAGATGGCTTTATTAGAAACAATAATCTCTGATATAAACACTACTTGGAAAGAAAATATTTCTCAGATACTTCAGAAGTTACAGGAAGTTTTAATGATATCTTGACACAGAAGGAAATCTCAGTAGATAGTATTGAAACTTAAGGTGACCTTGCAAATAGCTGATATAAAACATTTTATTAAACTGTTTTTTCCTGACATTCTACTTTTTCCACCATTTGCTGTCAGGTTACATTCAGCGCAATGAAACTATATGAGCAGCCATCCTTCAAATACTTAGTTCCATTGTTTTTCCTGCCTCCCAGGGCATGAAATAGCTACCCACCACCTGCTGCTCACAGGCTGGTTTGTCAGGTTGCAAGTCAGAATTGATACACACTGATTTTTTACTGCCCCAAACTATATTATATCTCTGTAGTGCTTAGGATAGCTCTTGTTGCCCTGTGCTGGTCTGCAAACATCCCTAGAACTGAACGAAAACAAAAATAATTTTAGACTAGGCTGCCTGTATTTGAGTTTTACCATATGTCATACAAGGACTTTGAATGAAAATTGTATATTTGGGGCAAGTAACAGAACAGCCAAGGGCAAATTCATTAACCATCTGCAGCTGAAATTATTTTGGGTTCATTGATTCAATGTTTTTCATGAAATAATTGTATGTGGCTGTTCAGACTTACAAACAAACACTTCTGTTTTCAAAAATGATGAGAGAAAGGACAAGAAATTATTCAAGGAACTTCCTCTTAGCTGACATCCTCCAGATGCACCCCATATATGCACACATTACAATGTGTTTCCCTTTTTTAAAATTATTTATAATAATTTGAAAAAAAAATAGTACTTGCTTACTTAATGATTTTGAACACACAAGCTGGAATTAGGTACAAAAAAAGTAAGACTCAGCCCATATAGCAATGGGAAAGCTTTCTTGCTGTGTTTTTCTCAAGACTTTCTACTTGATGGAAAAAACAAAAAATCTTCAACATTGGTTTAGCTACCATAAAAAGCAATCAAAATTCTTTAAGCTCCAAATAAAATGTTCTAAATAGGTTAGCAAGCTAGGTTTACTCTGTTTCTATGAAGGATCATGTCCTGAAACAGGTCATATTCCCAAAAGAATGAATAAAAATAATTTATTTTTCTTCTAGACAAAATACAGGTTAAGGTTTAGTGCCAAACTAGTCATAAGGCATGCTGCTATTTTTAAAAATACTCAACAAAACCCTGTAAGTTCCACGAGAAAGATTTAGCTAAAAATCAGACATATTTACAAAAACTGCAAAATTTTTAAAAAGTGCCCTAAATTCTATTTCTATTTTAAGAAACCCCTAATGTTGATATGGCTGGCTTGCAAGTAAAACTATTTTAAATGACACATTTACCCCACTAGCAGCAACCAGTCCAGCAGCAGTGGCCATCCCTAGAAGCTGGCACTCAGGCTGTTTGTGCCCTTCACGTTATTATTTCTCCTTGCTTGTTTTTGTTTTGTTTTGTTTTTACCATTAGAACTCTTTATTGGCATGACTCTCCAAAGACCCCTGTAAATATTGATTTCTCCAGGAGAGCAGAGAAATCTGGCAGAACACTCATACCTGCAAATATACACCAAAGATATTACATGCTGTGGTCAGAAAAGAGTAGAAAAGTTTGGTGGCACATTTTCATCTCTTTCATTGAAAGAAACACAACAGACAACCTCCACAGCAACAACAGCAAGGTCCAAAACCAACCAACAAACAAAAACCCAACAAAGAAAACAAATAGCAACAAATGGCTGTACTCTATTGGCAGCACAGAGGTATATCAGCAAGCCCAAAGTATAATGGAAACCTAAGACTCTATACTCTTTACTGTCAACGTTTTTCAGTTTAGAAGATTCATTCATGTGCTTTGAAAGCTGCACAAAGTAAGCAGAAAAGAGAACTCTCTGAACTTGATGAAAATCTAGCACAGGACAGAATTAAAATGAAGAACCATTTAGCAATGCAAGTTAGATATTTCTTTTATTAAACAACACAAACCCTTAGGTGGTCATAGAGCAGAATTGATTTAAGGTAAGCACAATGAAATTTCACCTGGTGTCCTTGTGTACTCTGTGTAGTCATTGTTTATAAGATTCTAAAATGCTCAAGAAACAGTTTCTCCTTTTTAGAAGGTAATACTTCAAAAGCAATGTTGAAATTGTCATTACACTCATGAGATCTATGGGAATGAGTGTTATTCTATACAGTTTAAATAACAATTTTTTGTAAGTTCATATTTCTGAAGTACAGCTGATGTGAGAAATGAATTTGCATAAGACATAGTAAATAGGTATATTTTTGTCTAAACTATTTTTTGTGACCCTATTGGGCAATATTTCTTTCTTTTTCATACTCTTACTGTTTTTCAGTTTTCTATCACTGTTGAGATCCTGAATTGGGCTCCTGTTGGCACATGCTGTACATCCAAACAATCCATTAATAAATTTAAAATTTATTATGGTTGCATTGACTAACTTATTGATCTAAAAAACCAAAACCAAAGAAGAAACAAAAACTGAACCACAGCAAAAAACCCCAATAAAAACAAAAGATTAAATGCCAGTGATGCAACAGGAGAAACTATTTTCTCAGGCTGAAACTGATTGAGAACATCCCTTATATAAAAATAAAATGCATTTCTGTGGATGCACTGATGCTTCACCATCTGTCCAACATCTTAGATTTACTCTCCCAGATAACTTCATATTTCACCCTGCAGTCCCTAAAGAAGCATCACTTTAAACTGGGCCACATGGAAAAATGCACTTCAATAACATCTGAAGGTCTTGTGTTTAGCTGCAAGGGCCTCTAATCTAAATGAATGATGCGCCTATAGAGTAAGCTGCATTTATAGTTATGGAAATAGGGAGGAGCAAATGTAAGGGAAAGAATGTTGGAAAGAAAATAAAGACAGAAGAAAAAAGAAGGAGAAAATAGACTGGAAAGAAAAGGAGAGCTCGGAAAAGAGAAGTAAAGAGAGGGGGGGAAAATAACTGCAACTCCAGAATTATGGCAGTAAAAGACAGAGGGATTTGCAGATAAAGCCAGAAGATGCTGGCAGCCATCTATCAGTCTGCCTTGATGAAACAGGTATTGGAAATTAACTCAGGAACCCTATGAATTACATTCAATCCATGCTCTGGGCTAAGCACTTGTCAATTTTAGCTGCTATTGCAACCTATTACTTACAGACTACATGGCTGGCAAGCTAATGACACTAGAGAGAGTTAAAGAATAGCAGCATAAACTGTGTACAGCAATGCTTGTCACAGTCTGAGCATAGCTTCCTGCTGTCCAGTGTGAAACCTGAAAGCCCAAACTCTTGCTTCCTCAGTGAGCACTTAACCTCCTATCATATTTTTTCATATAGGAGAAAAGTACATACCTGAAGAATTAATCAGTGATCTGCCTGTCCAGAAAAAGCTTTCACAAATGTTTTCTGTGCACTGTGAAAAAGTGCTTGGATTAAACTTTTCTTGAACTTTCTCCTTCCTCCCTGTAGGATAATCCATTCTGAAGCAGAGATCTCAAAACTGACAATTTTTTGGAAGATGCTGATAAAAACGTAGATAAATATGCTGTCCCCATAAAATTTTGGCTGCTTATGTATAAAATGTACTTGTTTGTTGTGGATCAGGACGTCCCACCTGGCTAATGCTTGATTACTTAGCATTCAAAACAACCTCCAAGGGAAGGTACATTTTATTCCTACAAATACAGGCATTAACAGTGACGCACTGAAATACTAAAAAGGTACTTTATTAAAAAAGTAGTTACACAACATACTGGAACTTTTTTATTGTATTTCTTCAGCTGATAAGCTTGTCTAAGAGTGAAATATTTTAATAACCAAGCACATTCAGAGTAAATGTCAGACACTGTGATCCTGTGACTAACAGCTGCTGCTGTTGGTGGAGAGAGAGAGGGAGAGAGAAAAAGAAGTACAAGTACCAAAAAACAGAGCGAATGCCAAATTAGAACAAATGTTTGTCAAGTAAAAAGGGCAGCTTTTTGTTTGATGAAAGAGACTTAATTAGAAAAGTCACAGAAAGAATCTGTCTTGAAAGTACCAGATCCTTTTTCTTCAGATAAGCTAACAAACCTCATTGAACTTTGGAAAGAATTGCTGAACCAATGATACAAGAGGAAAAAAAATCTAGAAAATCTGCTGCAGCATCCCTTGGAAATGAACGAACCAATTATCAATGTGTCGCTCCATCCCAGGAAAGGAGTAATATGACACATTTACTTACTATTTTTCCTTCCATTTGAGTGAGCAATGGACAAATAAATGCTTACAGGAAGAAATTACTTTTGTACATTTTTTCCATTTTACAGCAGACTGTAAGTTCGAAATTTAAATCACTTGTTGTATGTGCTAAGTCACCTACATGGTACATTATCTACCCAGTTTGTTGTCTAATTCTATCAAGGGTTTTTTGTTTGTTTTTTTTTTTCCCCCTAACAGCAACCATAACAAAAACCTATTAAGGAACATAATATTTTGCATTAGACAAGGGCATCTTGAACGTATTAAGGAACACAGTAAACAAAATTCTTTTAGCAATGACAAAACAATTAGATAATAAAAAAAAGAAAGCCCAAAGGAAAATTATTATGAAGAAACTCAATGCAACTCTGAAACTGTCTTAAAAAAGAAGATTTTACTCTAAATATTTTTGGAGAGTTTTATGCTTCATTGTCATTCCTTACGTTCTTCTCTCCTAATTTTTAGCCTTTCACATTATACCCATGTTTGACACAAAGCTCCAGGCCTGGAATTCAAGTATACAGCATGTATGGAATTCAGTCATAAAGCACCTACACTCCTATGCTACCAATTAAGCAAAAATACTTTTTTCATCATAGGAAAGACAAAAAAAAAAAAAAAAAAAGGTGCATTAAAAATAAGCAGGCGAGTAAAATATATCAGCATAAGATAGGATTTAAAGATACATAGAAAATTCTTGCCATATGGATTTTCAAAACAGAAAATAAAAGCCTTTAAGTGGTACTTTTCCATATTTTCTTTCAGTATATCTTTGCTTTAAGGTTTTGGAACTGAGCCTTTGTATATGGGGCTCTCAAAAGGCTCATTGAAATCTGCAGAGATTTCCTATATGCAGATAGGAATCTGTCCTTTGCAAGGAACAGAAAATTATGAATAAAGACAGGATTTTTAAAGTTTTGGTATACATAAAAATCAAGTACTTATCTTGGCAGAAGATGCTTTATTCAACAACAAAAAACATTCAGTGTTCTTTGTGGAGAGCCTCCTGCTCTGCAAAAGTAAGGAGGAGTACAGCATGAGTTCATACTTCAGCCCTTTTTTAGAAAAGTATGTAACATTTTATTTAAAAGATTCTTGTAACAAATGTGGTTTCAAATACTAAAAAATTAATAAAATACTTCACTCTACAAATATACATTTCTTTCAGTATGGGTTTATTTTTATGAAGGTTCAGAAGATCGTCGGTGTTCGTAGTAGTATTTAAGAAAGAAGTACAAGTAAACTCCTCATCTTCCCCATCAGTGCACTTTTATCCCTGTTATCTGGAGTATCTCTATATGTGTAATATATCAAAGACACAGTGATTTAACTTGGGTTTGGGGTTGTTGTATACCTTTTTGATATTCATTCCTACAGAATTCACAGCAGTAGGTGTTGCTAGCAGTGAGAGTAAAAATTTTTTAAAGGTTTAAAGACATTCCTGACCCCTGAGGATGATGAAACTGGAACAGATCACATGGAAAATCCATGGTTCATATAGATAAGGGAAAAAATGGTTGAACCATGGTAACATTATGCAAACTACTCCCACAATGTCATAAAGTCTCAACAACACTATGTCAGGTTGGTCGGTGTCAAAGCAGCAGAAATATGAAGTGATAACAGTAAAATACTTTCTTCTGCTTCAAGAGGGGTTTTTTTTTCTTTTCTATTAAGAATGTTGCTGCTATGTCATTGTTCAGAATTCAAAATGTTACCAAAGGTGATAGTATGTTGTTGCTATGTCAACTTTACTTGAACTGATTTTGCCTGTAAATGGAAAACTACAGGCAAGTCACCTCTCCTGAATGCTGACTTTCTGAGATTTGGGCCTCTCTGTGGGAACACATATGTGTACACTTCTAAAATGGAACACAAATGGGTACACTTCTAAAACATACACTGGTTATTTTTTCTCCATTCTCCTAATATTGTTTAGCATTATCAACTGCTGCTCTGTCAAGACCAAGATGAATAGGAATACACAACATATTACACCACAAATATTTCTCAGAGCTTCTCGATCTTCACTATTTATATTTACAAGACTGGTAAAGGCAGGAAAACAGTTTGTATAGGTTACATTGGTTTTAGGCTGCATGGGATTTTTAGGTCGTGATTTCTTTAGGTCATGTCTTCAAGTAAAGAAACATGAGAACCCTTGGTAGTGTACTGCATTTATTCTGAGATTGTTTAGCTGGTTGGCTGCAGAGAATAGCAGTATCCCAAGTATAGAGCTTTTCATCTGGGGTGGTAGTGAAAAAGATTATTTATTTCTGTTCTGGTGAAGATGTAGGTACTCCCAATGCTGTTATCTCTTTTCAGTATGCAGATGTCTCATAAAATGATTGCTGACCTGTTGGGCTACAAAAGGAGGCAGGTCTCTAGTGCAGTATTGCACCGCAGGAATAGCAACATCCCAAACCCACAGAAGATTCCAGTGGTTTTACTTTCTGCAGGAAACTAAGAAATCCTTAAGCTTTCAAACCCTTTTTATTTTTTTGTTAAATAAAAATCTTTGTCTGGATGAAGTGATAATCTGATTAAGTGCTATCTCTAGTGTCCTGTGTTGTAAGTCAAGACCATTCCTACATTCTTGTATGAATGATACCAGAAATGAATCACTACCCAGAGAGATAGCATGTGGAGGATGTGTTATCTGCAGGCAGACTGCAGCCTCTGATAATGAGTCTGGAGAGGTCATTGCCATATTGGGTAACTAACTGATGAGTTCCTGCAGAAACCCTGATCAGACCCTGTCTGCATAATGCTCATATGCAGGTAAATACTGTTCAAGATTCCACCTCAGTGAAACAGCTCAAAACATTGAAATTAATGGGAATCTTAGTTACTTCATTGGAAGAGAACTCATGCATTGCAGTGTTAACTAGTTTACATTTTCCCCGTATTTTTATGTAATATCAATGTTTATGTGGAACCGTGGTCCGTACTAAAAAGCTGACATGTACTATGTTTTGTTGTACTGCTGAATAGAGACACCATATTTTACTTTTTCCTAAGTGAGAAACAAACAAACAAACAAATCCATATGATAATGGAATCATGGCGGTATTTTGTGGTGCAGAAAAGCCTTTCCAGGTCTCATCTCTGCCTTAACCACCCTGGGTGTGTCCTACCTTTGCACTTAAGTGTGGCAGAGCTAAGGTACAGTGCAGCTTCCCTTGCAGTTGAGTTTCAGTGAGAGGAGAAGCTGGCTGGACAGACTTGAAGGAAGTTCCACTACACCCACGTTAGTTCCTTTATCTGGCTGACTGAGAGACCATGAGTGCAGAGCTAACCATAACTTTGCAGTCTGTTTACAGGTTGTACATGCCAGCTTCAACAACAGACAAATTATATCACTACATGTATTGTCAATAATAGTGGAATAAGTATAAAATGTTGAGTCATATCTACCCTGTAAACAACAGAAGAGTTAGTTGGATCAGAAGAAGAATCATAGCTGTAGAATTGGTTCAAGATTGCCCTTTTCAAAATTAGTTTTTAATTTATATTTATCCTAACAGAGCTAGACTACAGTTTTAACATATTTTCAGTGTCAGAAAAGATGGTAATCTTGCTATTTATATCTAATTTGCAAGCTATTATTTTCATGAAGTATTTGGAAAATGTATTATGTTTTCTATGCACACAACTACTTATGATTTAAGTCAGGTAAGTTATTAAACTTATGACTGGATCAGCAATTTTTATTCCATGTACTTCTCACTATTGTAAGTTTCTTTCATTTGCCTTATACTGAAAATATTTATGCTGACCACCCAGCTATCTCCGGTCAGTCACAACTAGTTTAAGGAATATTTTATCTCTTCTATTCCTTACAATCCTACTTGGCTCTACTTACTTAAACCAGAACGTCACTTTCTTTTTATTTTTTATGCATGGCCACAGCTTACAATGAACTTGCAATTGTTCTTTATGCCTCTGTGAAATATATCTATAATTTTCCTTTTACTTTTGTAAAAATGGAAGCCAAGCTGGAAGAATATAATGTGTCATAAATTGGTGTATTTTTCATTACTAAAGAATGTGAACTATTTTCTCTACTGTATATTTAGCTGCTTTTGGCTTTGAACTTTTGCACTTCAATCAAAGTGCAATTTTGAACAAAACTGGTTTTTAACTTTAATAGGAGGCACAGCTAGATTTCTTTATTCATTGTAACTAACTTGCAAGAGAAAAGATACCAGCAGAGAAGACCTCATTATCAGACATTATGTATATCAATGTAGATCAAAGTATATATCAAAAATAACCAAAGGTACACATATATGTATATATCTTGCCAGGAAGTGATTATGCCATTGTGTCATAAAAGCAGTGATTGCAAGTAATGCTTAGAGGCTTGATCTCTTGGTATTGTTTTCCTTCACCTTAAACTTTTGCTCTTCCTGCTGCCACCATTGAGATAACAGTAGGAGCACCAGCAGAGACAAAACACCAACTGGCTGCTGTTGTCATTGCTTGAGTCAGGGCATCTGGCCATGACACCATAAAAATCAGTAACTTTTCTAAATATAAAGTAAAAAAATATCTGAAAAACACATATTGATTCACTTATTTCTTTATTTGATGTAATTAATCCATTTGAATAATCCAGAAATATTAGCTGACTCCTACTGCGCTCTACAGTTCATTTATATGCTACAAATAGCTGCTATTTGTCATGTCATTGTGATGCCTGGAACTGTCTTTTATCTTTTCCGCTTATTGTCCTTTTTTCCCTTACTGTGATCGTATTTCCCATGTTGAATAGGACAACATTTTGCAAAGGGATGGGTATTCTAATGACTATACACTAAAAATTTTACATATGGCACACTAATTCTCTTTCTCCCTAAATTCTCAGTACAGACTTCCAAAGCTAACCTCACAGTATTAGACAGTTTAGGGGAAAAGAGCTGGTTATTGTCATGTTTCCAGATTTAAGGGAGATTATTTTTCCTTTCTCCCTACCACAATAACAACACTGCAAAATGACCTATTTATCTTTTATTGTCCAGCTCCTAGGAAACAGAAAATATAGGCAGAGAGTGGAACTTGCATGTCCAGCTTAGGGATTTTTCCCACCTTTTTTCCTGTGGAGCAACAAAAGAAAGCATGCAGCTGGGATCTGCATCTACCCCATTGTTCAGCCCTTCTCATACACACTGGAATTAAGGTGGGCTTCCTTCAGAGATGAATTCTCAAAATTTCAATAAATGAAATAAGACACTGAAACTGAATTCTAAGGAGCAAAATATTGTGCATTGCTCCAAACCATGTGAGAGGGAAAGGGAGAACAAAATAAACTGTGAGTTTCTCCAAGTTTTTCTGACACATGTCTTGCTCTTCCTATAGCAGCTCTGATTTATGGCATAGACACCATTTAAGGAAGAAGTTAAAATAAACCAACCAAATAAAAAAACAAAAAAAACCCAGATAGTCATTTGTAAGCAGATGATATAATAAGATAGTAATTTGCTCTTTGTCAAACAAAGTCTATGCTATCCCCATTATTTGGGTGAAGAAAACAAGAAAAAATAAACAAAATTTAATCACTTTCTACCCTCTGATGTTCTTGGAAAACCACACTTTAAATGGAAATAAAAAGCATTTGCCAACAAAATGCATACAGATAGCTATCTCTTTCTTACTTATTTATTTTAAAGCATTACAGATGCATTCTGAAGACAAGTCATCAGTCAGCAGTGACAGTCAACAGGAAAATATATAAGAATAAATTGAGCTTTAATTTTTCTTGACTAAGTATAGACATCTATCATAACTAATGCACTTCTAATAGCACAGCATTTTTTCCATTAAGTAATCTCATCTATTTTGTTATGTGTCTTAAACCTAATTAGAAAGCAACAGTCCTAGCAGTTATAAGAGGAAAGGCAATATTTCTTTTGACCAATGTAGGTGAAATCTACTGCAATTAAAGTTATGGCAAAGTTTATGCAAGAACAGAGAGATCATATCTTTGCTAAATAGGCTGTGAAGTCCTCCTACTTTTGGTGCTTAATTATTGGTGTCATGCTTGTAATAGCGGCATCTGTGCACACTCAACACTCTAATGGGCAGCTCCTACAGGACTAATGAATTTTAATTGATGGTGTTTAGCGTGGCTTTTGGTTTGTGGCTCTTGTAGGGGAGGCTATGCCCTTCTGCTCTTCTGTCCCCAAGTGAGCTGCATCTCTGTTGGGGAGCTCATAGGTACAGATGGTCAACAAAAGGTGAAGAATGCCAGAACTCTCTGGGCATCAGTAGCTTTTCAGTAAAGATAAAGCTTGAATTGCTAATCAGCTTCCTTTTTTCCACCCAAGCTGTTTATGCTGTGGGCTTAATGTTAATCTCTTTTAGTAAGATGACACATTCCTTTTTAATTCAAAATATGCTTCCTAGTTCGGCAAATCAGAAGGCAGCCTTCTTCCCAGCCTTCCCATAGGTAGTTTTAAATGTAGCGTCCTTTGTCAGAGGCAAAAGAAAAACATCTCATGGTGACACTGAATCATTTTACTCATTCCCAGAGTTTTTGCAAAGGACTGAAAACAAATACGTCTTCTTAAAACTGCAGTTGCCTCTCTAAATGTCAGTTTTTCTGTTTTCATATTTTTTTCTCAGATCAAATATTCAGTCTTTACATTAATATTTCCCTAATCTGTGGTTACAAAAATATGCAAAAGAAGGCAAAACTTGTTTTATGGAACTATCATGATTTTTGTTTGGTATAAAAGATTTCTAAAAGGGGTGGGGAAGAAAAAACCCAGTATGAATGGCATGCGTTTATTATTAAAAAATTCCTTCTTCAGGAAGAAAAAATCTTTTAAATTTCCAATATATCAGAGGCTACAGTGAGAGATGCTCTAATCAAAATCTGGTTTATATAGAAATTGGAAATTGTCCACCCCACTGTCAGCTAATTAACAGAGATGTTGTTAGTTTTTAGAAAATTGCTTGCCTGTTTCCTGCAGCCTATCCACCTAAAATAAAAAATAAAAAAGTAGGAATGTGCTGCTTGTCAGGGATATATCTGAAAGGCTACCAACTTCTTCTAATAAAGTCAAAACAAAATGAAAAACAAAACCACAATATCCCTTTCCTTTAAGAATAACCTTATACTTTTTAAAAGACAAAGACATGAGGAATTTTTTTTTTTGCTGGAAAACTGTATTACTAAACATTAAGTAGATGTCATTATGAATGATTACTTCAAATAGCCACTATTTAGTATTTTTCAGATGAAGACTGAAAGAGTTTAGTGTGGTATTTGCTTGTTTGAATCCTGAAACAAACAATAGTTGTATTACTTTCCAAAACTCATATTCTTTATTCGTGCCAAAACAGCTGTTCACACCAATTTTGATGTACAGGAGGAAGTCATAATGCCAAATACATGTATTCAGTTCTTTAAGAATTTATACCTTTTAACATGTGGCTCTGTTTCCTGGAAAACAAGGCCCATGTCCATCAAACCTCAAGCACGTCTGCAGTTGTTCGCTGCAACTACTAGAAATAATGACATAATTAAGTGCACCAGAGTTGACAAAAAGAAATTAATAAAATTAATCACTAAAAAAATGCTGCTTTTTCTTTGTATTCCAAGTTTAGCAGTTAAATATGAAAGTATTTCTGTGAAGCTGTCAGTATTTGATAACAAGGACATATCAGCTAAAGGTGATATACTTTTATACAAAAGGTGTTCAGAATCTCACATCTGTTGGCTTCCACTTGCAAGTAAAGCTTTCAAAACAGCCTTTAAGAAAGATAATTCTATCATTTATATTTGTGAGGAACATTTGTAATAATTCAGTCAGAATTTGGAGGGCAACAAGAACTGCACAAAGCTAGGGGGAAAAATTCCCTATAAGCTTATGAAAGCTTTTAGAGAAGTTAATCTTCCATCATATTTGTGGGTATATTGGGCCATATGTGCTGATATTTTCTAACTCTACTGGCCTGCTTTATTGGTGTGAGACAGCTATAAAAATAATTTAACTACCTGGTGGAATAAAGTTTACACCAGTTTTGAATGGATTTTTTTAATAATGCCAAATCTCCATGTCACATGACAGTGGACAAAAAATATCACACCCACTTAAATTCTAGGAAATAATATTCCCAGAAGGAATTGGCATATAACAGATAGTTAAAGGATTGTTTCTGAGTATTCACAAGATGAAAGTCCCCTAAAACATTATTGAAATATATACTTTTACTCAAACATGAACATTATGTGTTTGCTTTGAACAATGAATATCAAACATGCACTGCTTGGAGTAAGCCACTCACTACAGACTGAGGTGTCTAATTCAGGAATTATCTGTGCAGAATTTCATATGAAACACTAGATCCATTAAAAATGCTTTCTGTAAGCCTGCTTTAATATCTTCTGTGCCCAAGAGGGTTGGTAACAATATGTGAGCATCACAGCTGGGGTGATCAGACCTTTCTGTTACCAAACAAACTGTAGTTATTGCATTTGTAGAAATGGCACTCCATTTATCAAGTGAGTTAGAATGCCAATAAGTGGTCAGGTGAAAAAAGTACAAAGATGAGGTCAATGAATGATGTACAAAAAAACAAGTGAGTGCAGCAAAATAATCCCCAATGCAGCTGAATACTAAAAAGCAAGGTACACGGTAGGTTTAATGGCAGCATACCAAGTAAATAATGTCTAGAGTGCCAAATTTCTTAAAGAATTATGTATGTCACCTTCAGATAGGGTTATATTCTGTTCACTGATCATTGTGCAATAAATGAAAAAGAAAAATCTGCATATTGTTGTCATTAATTTACTTTGAAGAAGCTAAAAATTAATTAATTATCTGCTACAGCAGATAGAAGACAGTACATCAGATCAATCAGATCACCATCAGATCACTCTATATTGTTGTTGTGTACATATGTGCACACACACACACATACAGAGACACACAGAAGTGTATAAACCACTAGTAGTCTGAATAAATTTATAGGAACCATGGAACTCTGGGAAACTATCAAACTGGCTCAGAGATTCTGTGCTCACCATGAAAAAAAAATGGGCACAGAATGTAAATCTGCAGGGGGAATATTTTTCAAATATGTGATGTATCACGGTCCGGGAGGGCTGCACAGGCCGGCTCCCCGCCGGACCGGGGTCCCTGGTCCGTGTAAATCCCACCGGATCTGGGGCGGGAGGCCCCCAAGGTTCTGCGGCATGGCGTGAGTCTTCCAACCACGTCAATTCAAGCAGGAATATAGTGAGACAAAGGAAGAACTGGACTCCACCTCTGTTCTGGCAGGGAGGTTTATTTGGGGTGACAGGGAAAAGGGGGTTGCAGGGGAGGAGAAGGGGGGAGGAAAGGCTGGGACAGGATAAGGGGTGCCAGCTCAGAGATGCAAAGACCTCGAGCTGATCCAGGCTCTGCCTTTTAAAGGGAAGGAGAGGGGGCAGGGGCTGGCTCTCTCTGAGCCAGTCCCAGGAGGACGAAGGGAAGATTGGCAGGAGGGTTACACACCAATAGGTTTTGAGGTACAGCAGAGCATATTTTAAAATGAACCAATGGTACACCGAGTGGGGAAACAAAGGGAGCACATGGAGATCTGAATATTGCATTACTACAAATATGAGCAGTTATTCTGAAAAAAAACCCAAAAACTAAGGCTTCACACTAATGTTAAATCAATATAACAGCTCTTTGGCAAAGAAGGAACAGGTCAGTCTCCCAGCTCAGCCCTTTTCCTGATCCTATAACTCGGTACCGTCTTTTGCAACCTTATGGTTGCTCATCAGCTCTTCAAGTGAGAAAGAATAAGGAACCAAACCAACAGAAAACCATTTGCATTTCCTCTCCAGCCCTTTTATTTTGGGTAGTGTTGAAACAAGTGACATATTTTAAATGCATTTTAAATTTCTCAGTCTACTCATGACATGGTCAGACACCCAACATGAGGCAAGCAAGAAGAGTCTGGCTACTCCTACAAGTGGGAGATATTTGTTAAATTGTGATAGCTTGAAAGACAGCACTTAACTCTGAGATCTTTGGAACAGGGAGAATTGTACTTGAATTCACTACAATGACTACTACCAGATCCTTGTCAAGTGGATTGCCTAAAATACCCAGCACTAAGCAGAAATATCCTTGATAGAATGACGAGTGATTAAAGAAAATAAAGGGGTGAAAGGCCACACATCATTGTTATGAGCTTTGATTAAGAGGGCTCCTGTATAAAAATTGTGTACAATCCTTTCTCAAACAATGGTTTCAGCTGTTATTATCACTGATGATAAGGAATTAAGTTTCAACCTTATTTTCTTTCACAGGCATTTTTTCCTATACTTCACTACAAAGCTGTCTGGATCTTGTTAAGTAGCATTTTTGCAGTCTCCTCTAGATGTTCTGCCATTAGAAGGCTGCCCTTTTTTAACCTACAAGATAACCAAGGGTTATTCCAGCTACCAAAGAAACAAATCAGTATGAAATCAGAGCACCCTTTCTACCAGTGACTACTGCCTGCTATTTATGTCTCCTGCAAAGGGGGTTGCATGCTGTAAATAGTTTCTTGGCAGATCACCATCCAAGGCACAGTGCCAGGGGTTTACCCTGGCCTTGTTAGAAGCCTGGACCCATGGGTTCAGCTGCCTTCATGAGGTCAGAAATCTGAAAGGCACTGGTATTATTTAAGGCAACAGTTTAATTTACTTTAAACATGAAAAACAAACAAGCATAATGAATTCCACTGCAATGGTAGCTTCGTGCACACTTATGTTCAGCAAATATATTGATCACCCATTGCAAAGATGTACTTTAATATGTTGTAAAACCTTGCTAATACAGTATAATAAATAAAATGGGAGAGGGTTAAGTGCATGATATTAGATCAGCATATCCTGCAGCAGAGATATGAAATAGCTCAGGGCACTTGCTTCCTAAAGGAACATTAACTAGCTTCCATATGTTAGTCCAGCGATCAATAGACAGTTGTATTCCCAGACCTTTGTTCTAGCTCTCAGAAACATGATATTATCTAATCCATGCCCTACCTATTAGCACTAAAAACAAGGGTAGTGTACATTGGTGTACCTCCATCGCCTACAAGGGAGCACTGTTAAAATGTTCCGGGCCAGACTTCTGTGAGAAAAAAGAAGTTTTAAGGTCACTAAGGAAAATTTGTAGAAAACAGCTTCTCCGCAAGCTGGTAGAAATACTTTCTTCTAGTGGGATGAACTCAAAATCAGATAGATGTCTTTTTTTTTTGTGTGTGTGTGCAGAATTTCACATTACACATTCGTAGTTTTCTTGCCTTTCTCATTTATTATTTCTGTAAATCCCACTCCTGGGATCTATCTTTCCTCTTCTCATGTCAGCTGTTCATTGGCAAGAAAAAGAAAATTTGAAGTCCTTTCATTCCCCAATGCTCTAACAAGATATTCATGATAGTGATTCTATGTGAAATACCATATATGACAAGGCACTGATAAAAAAGTAGCATGTTTTTGAGATTCCATCCTCTGCTTCTGACATGCAATTTCCACCCTATGACCTGTGAGGTCTGTTATTTTACACATTTTCATGGAATGCTGTTGACTGAGGAGACTGAAGAGGAAATGAACCTTCACTTGAAATGACAAAGTTTCTTCTGGAGTAAATATAGACTAATATGTGTTCTATAAAAACCGTCAGGAAGGAACTGTGTGATATGCACAGATAATAAGTATCAGAATACAGAGCAAAGTATCCTCCCTGGGCATCCAGCAGGTCACAGAGTACCTGTTGACTCTACTTTGCTTAATCCATGAGTCACACAGAGTAGACAGACATCTGGTACTCTGGTACTTTTTACTCCCAAAAGCACCAACAGAAAAAGATGAGAAGATGGTTCTGGTAATCTAGTCAGAAATAATTTCTGCACCATCCAGGTGGCAGTAAGGAAAGAGCAGTGCCATGTCCATGCTGCTCACTGAAGGGCACAGAACTGAGCTATCCCTCACCTGGAGCAGAGCACAGGTTCTACAGAATACAGAACACATACTGTGTTCTGGCATCTGACAATAAATAAAAACGTTTACTCAAGTTTTTCAGTGTGGCTTAATGGAGCATCCATATGCAGCCAAAAGTCTGCACAGAGATGCTATGGCCTTGGTCCATTGATTTTAATGGCCTAAATCCAAAGCATA
This sequence comes from Entomyzon cyanotis, assembly GCA_024500445.1. NCBI lineage: Eukaryota > Metazoa > Chordata > Aves > Passeriformes > Meliphagidae > Entomyzon > Entomyzon cyanotis. The sequence goes on along the minus strand of JAKEPQ010001016.1, from coordinate 56,281,650 downwards.
TTGGTGTAACCAAGTGAAGCATCACATTTCCATTGTGTGGAGTCTGGAAAGCAAATGATGTCACTTCTAACATACCATTTTATTTTTTAATTAATTTTTTTTTAGTAGCTGAATCACCATATTAATTCTGGAAACCTTCTGCAACAGGATGTTATTTATATGTCTGACAATCAGAACAATCAGTACAGACACCAAGGAAAATAAACACGAATTTTCACAAACAGTTAAAGCAACTGTGTTTCATGGTCTGAGCACCAAAGAGCAATACTTAAGTGAGCAATACAAAGAAAGACAATGAGCAATACTTAAATGTAGATCCTTTGGGGGGAAAACAGCAATTCATTCCCCTCTGTGCCCCCATCTAAATCCACAGATGAACGAATATGGGGGATGCCTTTTTGACAATTAAAGATTTAACAGGAACAAGGTACAGACAAAAGATAGTGAGATGTGACAATTAGAAAGCCTGCAAAAATCTCACACTTGCACAATTACAAGGTGGTACTGCTGTGAAAAAGATTAAATCAATAAAGAGAAAAGGGAGAGAACAAGAATAGGCTGTATTTATTTCTGCCTCTGTTGGTGCCAGTGTTTACAATGCAGAAGCCTGGTCATTCTAAATGTTCATCCACATCTTACCAAATTGCATCTACTTACATAAATAAATAAATAAATAGACAAATAGTAAAAAAAACCCCAAACATAAAAACCCTATGAATAAATAAATAAATAAGTACCAAGTAGGGATGCATTTAATCCATTTTTGCCAAGGCAACTTTATTTAGAAAGCTGTTTACCTTTCTGAAAAGCCTCATTAGGCATAAAAACAAAGAATGAAGTTGATTAATGTGCTCTAAGTGTGATGTTCAAATTGTAATTTTCATATACGTAAATGGATGCTTCTGCCGTATTTTGTTTGATAATTTACAGAGTTAGAACAGTCCAAACCACTAATCAGTTTCTTTTTATGAAGACAGCTGCAGAAGATCCTTTTAGAATGCTAATTTTCATTAGGGCCTGCGCTCACCAAGGAGCTAAGGCCTTCCTCACAGATAACCTCATCACTGCACATTGGCCTTGATGAAATCTGGTTCACTTGGAATTCAGGTTTTTGGGGGTTTTTTTGTTTATTTTGTTTTTCAGTGAGGTAATCTGAAAAGAAGAAAGAAGAGCAGCACAAAACTCCCAAGTGGATGGATTTAAAAGATAAGAGTGGCTATAAATCAGGACCAAGGTAGTTTATATTTTCCTTTTTTTTTTTTTTGTTCTTTTTATATATTATCATCTGCTGAGTTGGCAGGAAAAAAAGCAAGTTGCACAAAGGTAGCATTTCTTTAAGCCTGTATGTTTTGTAGGACGGTGACTTAAATACAGATTGGCTTTGACATTGCAACTTTCTAGTAATTCTGTTCTAAAACTCCTTTAATGTGAAAAGTATTGTTACAACCATATGCACTGAGGCAGGAAGCAGAAAAGAAAAACTGATTAATACACTGGGTTACCATGTATGAAAAATCATGTTTCAATCAGAAGTAGTTATGGCATGTTATGCTGTTTTACAGAATTGCCTCAGTTTCTCTTCTCAGCAGCGCTAAATCTGGCTCAGTGGCAGCATTCGTTTCTATTAATTTGGAATTTTCATGCTCCAGCAACAGTATTAATTTTTTATGCCACTGTAAATAGTAAGTAACCAATCAAATGGTCTAAATATATTAATGTTCTGCCTTTCTGCATAGGTATGAGGAGATTAGACTAATTCTGCTGTACAAAGAAAACAGCCTCATGGAAGCTCTGAAAGTACATTGCAAGGAAAAATGATTTTTCTTGAAATATTTTGTACAGAACCAGAACAAAGTTAGAGTACTTCCTGACCTTTAATGCTGGAAAGAACAGCAAAGAAACAATCTACCAGTTTTTGTAACAAATCCAAATATAAGGGTTTTAAACTAATTCTGACAGTTTCAGAAATCAGTCTGAGAACAGCTGACACAGGTTCAGGAGTCTCTGGAGTATCTCCACAATGATTAGAGATCTGAATCTACATTTCAGAATGTCTTCTGTTGTCTTTCCCAGAAATACGTGCTTGTACCCATAAACTCCAATTTGAGTCTTTTCCACTAAATCTTCCCATCACTTTCACTTAGTCTGCACTGTGCCTCCTCTTCCCACCTGCCCCTTGATTCTCCCAGCTGCATACAGATGCCTGCCCACCCTCATCTAAGTCACTGAAATTATGTGTAAGGTCAAGCAAGTAGCTTTGGGATCCCTCTTGTGGAGAAAGGGCCACACTGATGAGACTACATACGCAGGATGGGTTTTTCCAAAAGGCAGAATAGTATCCCGTGGTTAGGGACCTTGAATATCATTTAACTGAAAGAAAAAATTTTCCATTTGTGAACTCTGTCATTCTGCCTAACTTTCATAATTCATTGGCTCAATGTGAAATATTTTTCAATGATTTCACAGAAGAATAAGAGACAACAAATATGGAAGCTATGCCTTAATGAGAGCTGGAGTGGGGGAAACGTTTACAGAGTATTAGTGAACTGAGAGGGTATATACTAAAAGACCTTGATGGAAGGCTAGAAAAATATTCCATAAAAATCAGTGGCATTAGTGGTAATTTACATTAGCAAATGTAAATTACAAACTGAGAAGGATAACAGAAACACTTAGAGGTTTCCATTACTGTTTGTACTATTAAAATGCACAAGAAGACCTCTGCTTATGCAAAACAGATTATTTAGACAAATGAACTGCCAAAGCAGCTACGTTTTTAGGTGCACGAGAACGTCAGTCTCCAGTCGAGATATGTGGAAACAAGACTGTGTTATATAGTGTATGTTATCTGTGATAAATACAGCAGTCCGGGATGAGTGAAAGAAGAGGAAATAGAAAATGCTTCTGGGTTATAAATGATTATCACAGTTAGGGTGCTGAGGGCTGATAGCCAGAGAGGTATTGGAGGCAGAGAGGCAGAGTGTAAGAGAAATGAAGGAACATTGCAAGTGTTAAAGAAATGCAGCAATGGGGGTGCTACAAAAGACTCAGTTGCTGATTTCTGCCTATATTATTTGTATTTCAGGTATGACTGCTGATTGTCGCTATGTAATCCTGTTGCTGCTACTCCTGCCTGCCGGGTCATGCCAGGTTATTTAAAAAAAAAAAAGCAGAAAGAAAAAAAAATGAAAAAGAAAAAAAACCCCAAAACAAGTATTTAGGCAAAAAGTGATAATGAGAATCATGGCAAAAACTGTCCTCATTTGTCTTTAGAGGGACTTTGACAGCCATTTGGAATGCACAGAAATAATTTCTCATATTGACAAGCCAAACACAGCACCTGATACATGAGCTGTGTCAATGTTCTTTATAACGTCTGTAAAGCATGGAATGTCCATCCATTCCTTACATTTCATGGTTTACCTCAGAAAACCCATAGAAGAGCAAACATGATCTATGAAGTGACTTAATAGGAGAAACATTTTAGCTGAATATTCTGAAAATCCAGGAGTTTCACTTCGAGTGATATAACAATTATGTTATTCTACTAATTTATATCTATTCTCAAGAAAAAAAATGTTTCCATATGAATAAATAATTATCAAACTGTCACAAGTACAGAAAAGTATGCAAAGTGTGCCAAAATGAAGGTACTCATCTTTTCCTCTGTGTTGCAGTGAATTAGGCGGGGGTCAAAGCAGCACCTCTGAGCTCCCCAAAAAGATCTGTTTGAAATATGGCTCTCTAAAATCAAAAAAGTTATGAATGAATTATGTTTTCACCTAGTGCTGTCCCTTTGAGGAATCTCAACTTTTCACTGAAAAGGTAGATAGATCCTCTAGAAGAGAAGAAAGAAGGTTACAGTTTATAGCAACTCTTCTTTGGAGTGATAACTGAACCCAGCAAAACAGATTTCAGTGTTAATTGTCCCTGCTGATGTCTGAGGTTTTAATTACATTATTATCAAAACTTCCTTTGAGTCCATATGGCTTCCTTTTTGCCCTTGAGTGTTACTCATATAAAAGACTGTCAAAAGAGAAATGGACAATTTCAAGAACTAGGAACACCTCTGGACCCATTCTACTGTCAATCTCTTGCACTGGGCAGTTGTGCACTGGATGCAGTGACCCACTTGAGCTCTCACAAGTCCCACAGGGCAGTGACCACCTTTCTCAGCCTGCTGCTGTGTTCTTCCTACTGCAGCTCACCCTGCCATCAGCCCCAGGGCACACTGCTGACCCCTGTTCAAGTTATGCTCCTCCAGGACCTCTGTCCTTTACTTCAAACCCTCAACTCCACCATTTCCCTGAGGTGAGAGCTGACTCACAGGCTGTACTGGGGGATGAGGTTATTCCATCCCAGGTGCAGGACATTGCATTTCCCCTAAATGAACTTCATGAGGTTTCTGTCCATCTACTTCTCTGGTATCTCAAGGTTTCTCTGAATTTCAGCCTTGCTTTCCAATATGTTATCAGCTGTTTTCCATCACAATTTCTGAGAGTACTCCAGCCCACTGACTATTTCCTTAAGAAAGGCATTATATAGTTTCACCTCCAGGATTGTCCCCTTTGTTATGTCTTTCATAACTAGACATTGCTGAACTCTGAACATTGACCCACCACCCTTTGAGCTGGAAAAAGCCTCTACAATATGAAAAAGATAAGTTTATGATACTCGTTTTTACTAAAGAATTATACTAAGTAAGTTGAATGGGGACACAGCAGGCTAATCGTAAGGACTAGGAAGAACAAACAAAATAGTTGCGGGCCAGTAAAAGTACCCCCAAGGAAGAAAAAAGATTCTGTTATTAACTTTAGAACTGGATAAAACTTGAAATCTTATGTAGTCTCAGAGAGTGAAGACAACACCTTCTACACCAAAACACCCAGCATGGGCCTTTGGTAGTTTTTTGTTGGTTTTGTTTTGGACTTTTGTTTGTTTTCATGATTGTTTTGCATGTTTGTTTCTTTGGGTAACCTCTTTTTTGTTCCCTTTTCATTTTCGAGGGGGGGATGTTTCGTTGTATTAAAAGACAACAAAGTCTATGGATGCATTTCTGCTGAGCTTAGTAGTCTTACCTCAAAAGAACAGAATAAATTTTCCCATCTCTTAAAATGGCTTTTTTAAGAGATCAATAATCTCATTCCTTTCATTCTCAAGAGACCAATGTAAAGTTCCTACCTTACATGGTGTCTATACTCCACTTTGCTCTCTCCAGTTCAGATCCCTTCCCTTTCTCTTCATCCTGTCTCCATAAATAGAAATTCAAATATTTCGTGGTTCAGCAGAACAAAGAAGCAGTAGACAGAAAACTGTCCATACACTTCATCATAAAATGTCTAATAACCCTCTTTATGACAATAAAAGTGGTTACAGAAGAAGAGGAAGACTAAATATTCTTCATCCTTCCCTTTATAATACAATAAAATCAGCTTAATGTTTAGCATAAAAAATTTAAATGAGAATATAAGAAAATGTTCCTTATCAAGTACAGGAAGAGAGTACCTAAATTTTCAGCCTAGCCCTTAAATTTTTTTAAACAAGAAAGTGATGAAGAGAGCTGCCTGTAAACATCTCAACTATGCATGTTTTATAACTATCTATACCATGGCCCATTCTCAAGACACTTATTTTCTGGCCTGAGAAACCTCAAAATACCACAAAAGCAACTGTTTGTCATGGCTCTGCTCCTAGCATTTTTACAGCCAGAAACAAACAGAGCCTCAGGACAGATGCTGCAGAAAAGCTTTGCATGCAGAAGATCTAGCTGGGAATTCTGGACTGTAGCAATTAATATCTGTTTTTCATCGGTTAATAGAGTGTGCTTTTGGGGAGGGTCTAAATTTAGGGGGTCATTGAGAGTTGTGGAGTAGTTCTTGTTCTGTCAAACACTCCTGTTGAAACATGAAAGAGATTGGATATTGTGGCCTCCTGAGGTCCCTTCCAACCTGAATCATCCTATGAGCCAGTTGCAACTTACCATCCCAGAAAGACTGAGGCTTTCTTTTACTAATACTAGTCAGGTCTGACAAGTATAGTAACCGCTATGTGTCACAGGGGGCAGAGATTTGAATCACACACGGAATCACAGAACAGGTAAGGCTGAAAAACACCACCGGAGGTCATCTAGTCTGGCTTCCCTGTTCAGTCAGGGTCATGCTAGAGCCTGTTACTCAGAGTTATGTCTAGGAGGCTTTGGAATATCTCCAGGGGAAGAGACTCCACAGCCTCTCTGAGCAGCCTGTGTAAGTGCTCAGTCACATACTCACAGTAAAGTGAGGAAGCTTTTCCTGAGTTCCGGTAGAGCTTCCTGTGTTCTAGTTTCTATCTGTTGCCTCTTGTCCTATTTCTCAGCACCACCAGGAAGAGCCTGGCTCCATCCTCTTAACGTTCTCCCTTCAGATACTGATAGTCATTGATGAGTGTCATAGTTTAGCCTCTTCTTCAGGCTACACAGGTCCAGGTCTCTCAGCATTTCCTCATAAGGGAGATTCTCCAGTCCCGTAATCACCTCTGTGGCGCTCTGCTGGACCTGCTCCAGGATCTCCATGTCTCTCCTGTACTGAAGAGCCCAGAACTGAACACAGCACTCCAGATGTGCCTCACCAGGGCTAAGCAAAGGGGCAGGATCACCTCCCTTGCCCTGCTGGCAATGCTCTTCCTAACGTACTCCAGGACACCACTGGCCTTCTTGGCCACCAGGGCACACTGCTGGCTCATGGACAGCTTGTCCACCAGCACCCCCATGTCCTTCTCCACAGAGCAGCTTCCCAGCAGATCAGCCTCTACTGGTGGTTTATTCCTACCCAAGTGCAGAACCCTGAATTTGCCTTTTTTGAATCTCAGACAGTTCTTCTGTGCCCATCTCTCCACGCTGAAAAGGTCCTGAACGGCTGCACAGCCCTCTGGGGTATCTGCCACTCCTCACAGCCTTGCGCTGTCAGCAAACTTGATGAGGTGGCATCTACCCTTTCATCCAAGTCATTGAAGGATAAGTTGAACAATATTGGGGCTAGTATTGAACTTTCTTACTAATAATAATACCCAAATTATACCCAATACCCAGTACCAGAATTGAGATTATATTTCAGCTCTATATTGCTATTACTCTTTGAATCTTTAATCAGAACAGCCTTTTGCCAAGTATTTCCTACATGCTATTTAAACCGATGTTGAAATACTCCATTCTAATGACTTAAAAAGGTGTTCTATTCACAATATTGTATATGCAGATCCTGCAGTTGTACCTCCATTTATCTATGTGAAAATTAGACACAGGGGAATATTGTACGACTTTTTGCCTGGTCATCTGCAAAGATAGATCAATGAATTTGTGTGAACAGGTAAGGAAGTCCTTACAAAAAAAAGAACAAGAAAATCACACACCCAACCCTCTGAACAAAATTACCAGGAATTTAGTGAACAATACTGATAGAGTACAGTTTTAGGTCAGAAACTGAAAAATAGACCAGATGGGAAATTTAGGAAGGCAGGATGTAATTATCCAAACTGGACTTTCATCAGGACACCAGGACTGGCATAATTGTTCTGGAAAAAGCAGTGGAATCTCTAATGACCAAAAGTGGCATAAACAATGATTTTTCTCAGCATCTGCCATGTAAGTGTCCTCCCATGTGTTCATGGGACATCAGCCTGATGGCAATTCAGAGAAATCTGCCCATGAACCTCAACTGAAATACCAGTTAAACTGTATGAAATATCACCGAAAGAAAAACAAGATGTGAAGGAAATCTGTCACAGCTCCTTCCATTTGTTTTTTCTTAGGCTGCCAGTTTAAGGAATACAAGGAATGCCATCAGGTAGCATGGTCATGGAGAGTTCCATTCTCCCACATGTTCTGCCGAAAGATATTTGCACAAATGTTCACACTATACATACTTGTAAGCCATTCTTTGTAAGGTTTTCAGGCATCCAAATAAGGAATAGAAATAACTCCATGCAATTTATGCAATCATAAACTACTGTTAGTGAAATCTTACTCAAGGCAAATACACTGAAGTCTGTTGACATAAGTTGATCAAACAATTCTCAACAACCAGATTTCTAAAAATCAAAGTCTACTTGTGGGTAATTTACAAGTAGGAAAAGGTCACGCTTTGTTTATAAATGATTCATTATACATAGTCTGCTCAGCACAGCTCATTCAGTACATTAATAAGCAGCACAGATGACAGTCTAATATTTTAAAATTTCTTTTATATACACCCTTTCAGACATCTAGCTTTTATTTCATAGTTTCAGGAGTCTTCCTAGCTATGTTACTGATAAGGTGCCCAGTGTTAAAAAAACACCTCATTTTCCCAAACCTAAGTCCTCCATAACCAGCCGTGATCCACACAGCTCTCTTAGTTAAAAAAAAAGGCTGTTGAATTAGTCAGAATAGAGGCAAATTCCAAATCTAAGGATTCAAACACTCTTCCTCCAGTTCCTTCACATTTAATCCCCGGGATCTGGTCTTGAACATACCTAATTAGTGCTCACACACCATCACAGCATCAAAGTACCATGGAAATGTGCTGGTTCATTTCATTTAAAGTTTGATTATGCAGCCCTGGAATTACAGAAACACTTCCCTTGACATCTACAAAGGCTGCACAAGCCCATGACACTTCATAAGCAGAAGATAAGTTTAAACATATCACAACATCCAGTAGAGCTTTTTTTTTCTGTAAGAAGCACCATTTACTGAGAGCAGCTGTGTTCTGCACCAGATCAAGTTTGAGTGGTTTTAAGAAGCCACCTCATGTAGAGCCCATTACTGTAATCCAATTTTGATGGATGAAATCCAAGCATACATGCTCTCCTGGTGATTTCCTGCCCTGGAAATATTTAAATACAATGAAAGAATTAGAGTATTAAACAAATTTCCCTTTTTGACATTCAATAGGCAGTGAAATAGGAAACTCCTAAATGCATGGCAGAGCCTTTATACTTTGAGTAAGTGGTACAGTGTATATGCATAAGCAGCTCACCACCAGTGAGACTTAACAAAGTTATTCTTAATAGCCACTCTGAGTGCTTTGCCTTCCTGAAATACTGACCTTTTTCTACCTTATAATCAGCATTTATGGACAGCATGTCCCTCTGTGACCAGTACTGTACCACTTCAGCGCTCTGCGTGTACCACTTGCACAAAAGGCCAAAGGAGTTTGCTCTTTGTGAAATGCCATCTGAAGAAACTGGGCAATTATATTAAATATTCTCCATAAAAACAAAGCAAGTCTTATTACCAGCTTTGCACTCAGAAAGGGACATATTAATAACACCAAAATCCTTTCCTGTAGGCATTTCATCCTGGGAAAATAATATTTGGACTATATACTGAAAAGCAAGCAAGAGAAGATTGTGGAACACCAAGACTAGAATTGCTCCCTGCTTTTCTCAGGTACAAGAAATAACCTTTAGGTTTTCAAGAATGGTGAGTGATTTTTCCCATCATTTTTTCTTTAAAAGATAAGAACATTTGAAAAAAAAATTTTGAGTGATCTTTCCCCATCCATGGCAGCTGCCGTGTTAGTACATCTAAAAGCCAATTTTCCCCAGCCACTTTTATTACACTAAAAATGGTATCACAGAGCAGGAAAACATGGCACAAATTTAAAATCCCCTGGATCTCTAGCAGAGTTTTGGAATCTCATCTCATTTTAACAAGATATCCAAACATTCACCAGTACTTCGACAACTACTCTTTCTGAGACTCAGTTTCTCTATTAAGGAGACCTGCCTGAAGGAGCATTCTGCCCTAGCACCTCTCACAACCATCAGAGGATGAAAACGGGAGGTTGGCAAGTTCTGACTTTGTATCTGTAGTCACAGATGAATTCTATTTTGCAGGGATAATGGAAACATAATGCAATAAAGCAGGTTTATTTTAAATCTCTAGGAGAAAAGCAAAAAGAGAAAGATAGGGAGAGAGAAAGAGAGAAAAAGGAAGAGAAAAAGGAAGGAAGGAAGGAAGGAAGGAAGGAAGGAAGGAAGGAAGGAAGGAAGGAAGGAAGGAAGGAAGGAAGGAAGGATCCACATAATTACATAGCAAATGTAAACATTAGAGGACTGAATCCAGCAAGAAGTGACAATAAAACACTACCAGATGAAATTGTATCACTAACTCTTTAATGAAGAATGTTTTGTTCCCTTCTGACTATTTTTAGTGTAGAAAGTGAGATGCTGGTCTGATGGAAACAACACTAACCCCTTCATTGAAGTACAGCATATATCATATTCATTGTATAATGAAAATCATATTTCATGTTGGATTGCAAGAAGATCCACAAAAAGAACTACAGCAAAAGCAGAGAGAATAAGTGTAACTGCCCTCATGTAGTAGCCCATAACTGTACTATCAAAGTCACAGGGTAGAATAATTAAATTTAATAGAAACCACCCATGGTTTGAAATTGCCCTCATTTTAGGAATTCAAGGGCTGCACAGTTCAGCTTGATTTATTCAAATTATTCAGTGTCGCATGATAATCAGATAAAAGATTTTACATCATGTTAGAAGAAGCAGGTTTTGGGAAACACACACAGTATAAAAATATATACTCCAAAGAAGGACAAGTTTTGATTCTCAGCACAGCTGAATTGGGTAGAAAGCTTCATGAGAGGAACATTATAATAGATTCAACTTTGAAAATTAACATATGGGTTAAACTAGTGGGTTTTGATCAAGCATTTACAGGGCATTCACTTCTGTCTAAGAATAAATATTGCCATTGCCTCAGACAGCATGTAGAAGTCAACAAACAATTTAGATCTGATACAGTGTTGCCCAGCAGGAAAAAGATTAGGTGAAGGAACACAGGGCTGCCCTGCACGCCTTTTGACAGTAAACTATTTCTGCCCCTCAAGAGCATGACAGTTATAATTTGATTGTTCCATTTTTATCTTAACCATGAAGAGTCTCTCAGTCTCTTTTGTTGCTTGGTGTCACTGTGATCTGATCCATACTTGTATCCAAATTTTTATATATTTTTCATGGCTTTCATACAGAACCTTGCTAGGAGCTGTCATCCTGTATTGCTCCTTGCTTCCTGGTCATCAACAAACTCAGCATTTTCAGAGCAACATCCCAAAGCAGAACAAATGAACATTAGTTCTTACTATCTTTTACAAACTTAAGAAAAAATCCACAGATCACTCATTTAGAATTCTGGGAAAGCACTGCTAATGCAGAATGGAGATACCAGTAGTAGACAATTTTCCCTACTATGTAATAGTGAAAACACTGATTTGCACAATATCCATCATTGCACAGCTAAAGATTGCTCCACAGCATGTAAACTAACACACAGTTTGATTGAGGATTTTCAAAAAGTTTTGGCAGAAAATAATAGGTGGGAAGTATTACTGAAATATTGAAATCTTGAAATACAGAGGTGCCACCTTCTGAAAGTTTAATCTCTACAAAGATGACACATATCATGTAATTTAATTTTAAACAGTATCCTTGAAAGCTCTTTTAATATTTAGATACAGAAACCAAGAAATCCATAAAAAAAAAAAAAGAAGGGTAGGTGAAACAACAAAAGATGCATTATGGTAGACTTGCAAAAGTGCAACTGATATTAAATATTTTTCTCTTCATGTATTAAGCAATTCAGGAAGAAAATGGAAAATAATAACATGCAGTACATTTATCATGTTCATACATATTGGAAACAAAACCATGAATAACAGCATGAGAAACTAAAAAGCAACATATAAATCTATAGAAAGTGTAGAAAAGGATATAATGTAAATTATTTAAATCTGCTGCAATATCAGATGATTTCTAAATAAAAAGAAAGTGTAGATATTCAGAAAAAGAGTGATGTGTAACCCACTGAAATACCACATGAATGTTGACTAGCTGTATGAGAAAAACAGGCGTGCTTTGACAAACTACTCAAAGGAAAAGAAGCAAAACCTGTTTCATTTATTAAATGTAGAGTTTAGTCTCATACTTTTATAGCAATGGATTTTTATCTATTATTATAATAGCCTTTATAAAGAAATTTAGGAAAAATAAATGCATATCTGCTCGTACTAAATACAAAATAAAAACTCTGTAGTTATATGAATGTAAATTATACTTTGGGAAAACAAACATGACAAAAAGTTCCAGAAAGAGTAAGTTATCATATACCAATATTTTAAAATAGTTTTTTATTGCAGCACATCAAACATTTTTTGCTGCAATGCACATTGAAACCTACAAAGCTTCAGGATGATCAATGATTGTATCTTGCTACTATGCAAAGATTTGACATACCTTTTTCCACTATCTTGCACCTTTCAGCATCAGTTATCTGCATTTTCACAAGGCAACAGTAAACAATTTTTAAAATTGCAATATTGCATCTGAAAGTAAAGAAAAATATGAACACACTTACCAAGGAGATGACCTGAATTCAGATCATCTGGAGCAAGAACAAAGTGCAACGCTTTGTTGTCTGATACCCTATATAAAAGGACAACTTAGATTCCTCTATTGTTTCCATGTTCTTAACAAAGAATAGAATTTAGTGGATTGTGTTGGGTTTTGCTAGGGTAGAGATAATGTTCTTCACAGTAACTAATATGGAGCTGTGTTTTGGATTTGTGCTGGAAATTGTTAATAAGACAGGGATGTTTTTGTTATTGCTGAGCACTGCTGGCACAGAATCAAGGTCTTTTTTTCTCTCACACCCCCCCCCCTCCCCACCACCACCAGTAATAAGGCTGGGGGTGCATAAGGAGTTGTAAGGAGACACAGCTGGGACAGCTGACCCCAGCTGACCAACATGATATCCCAGACCATATGGCATCATGCTCAGCATGTAAAGCTGTGGGGGATAGTTGTAGTGGTGGTTTTTGCCTTCTCAAGTCACTGTTCTATGTGGTGGAGCCATGCTTTCCTGTAGATGGATGAACACCTGCCTGCTAATGAGAGATGGTAAAATAATTACTTGGGGTTTTGTGTGTGACTTTATCTTTTAAGCTGTCTTCACCTCAATCCCAGGTTTTCTCATTTTTGCTCTTCTGATTCTATCTCCCATCCCAAAACTAGAAAATGAGCTAGCAGGTGCTTGGGGCTTAGTTGCTGGCTGAGGTTCAACCACAGCATGTATCCAAACTGGCGAAGGGACATTACATAAGAACCTTTATCTTAGTTACACTATTATTAGTTACTTCACTAATAAAATCATTGCTATTTTTAGCGTGTCTTTCTTAGAGGTTAAATTTAATTAAAAAATTTTAAAATAATCTAAAAACATATTAAAGAGACTGCTTTCCTAACTTAAATTTTGCAATACCTTTCTCCTTTCTAATTGAGTTTTTTTTGTATATATTTGGCTGTTGACCCTTTTGTTCAGGCCAGTAAAAGCGTTTTAAAGAATTTGCTTTGCTGCAATGCTTGTGACAGAGCCAATTTGTTGTAACAGACATTTCAGCATTCTATGCAGTAGCTATCAGAACAAAGCAAAACATACGCAGTCTTAGCGATACTGTCTTAAAATCTGGCACCATGTTCCAAGATTGATCTGTATAATGCATCCTGTCCTTAAGCACAACTCTGAATGTTATGCCTATTAATTCAAAGGTCTTTTCAAAGATCAACCTAAATTCTATGTTTGTTGGTTTTATAATGAAACTCTTTATAATCAAACCAGGTATTTTAATGCAACATTTTGCTTTCTGCTGCTATACACTATTACCTCAAAGAGATATATAGAGAGATAAATCAATATGTCAATTACCTTTAATTAAATGAATATCATCTCTTTAGAATCAGGTCTTTGCCAAAATATGAAAAGAAGTGTTGCAAGTCGGCTAGCCAACCTTTCATCAATTGGCTGATGGCTGACAGCTCAGTGGTACATGAATCAAGAGCCAGAATATCATTTGCTAACATGTTGAGAAAATTATTTCTGGCACCAAACTGCACCTGCATGTTATAAGAAAATGCTTTCATACATTTCCACAACCAGAGCAATGAGACCAACAGAACAAATCTGGTTGTCAAGCCTTGTATGTATTTCACTGCATTAATATGGCATTAATTTGATGTCTCTAAATAAGTCTTAATGAACAAAAACCAGAAGCAGAAAATCGATAAATTTTGAAAGTCAGCAGATAGCATTTACAAAAGACTCTATGTAGTTTAAAGGCTGGAAGCCACTAATAAATGGAAACAATAAAGACTTCTATACATATCTCACTAGTGAGGGAGGTCTCTCTCTGAATCCTAAGAGTGGCAAGACTGAAAATACAGATTTCAGTAACTCCTTGAGTAGTTAGTTCAAGCAGTTCCTCCCCTCCTTAGGACCAGGCAGCTAAAAGTTAGGTGTCTTTGGAACAATTTAAAAAATTTAAGTACCTAAGTGAGAATTTATAGGTAGAATTAAGAACAAGTGATACCACTTGTGTAACCTCAGGCACTTTGTTGAGATACCTAAGAAAAACTTCCTTAGATTCCTTCTTTGAAGAGAAAATGTACTCCAAGAAGTTAATGTACCTCATTAAAATCAGTATTGTCATGCTGTCTTTCCTCGTGGAATACTAACTTTATTGAAATGGGTTCTTGACTTCTGTGCCTCAGTTAGATGGTATGAATCTTCTGTAGATATCCTAGGGCAAACTATCAGCTGAATAATTTTATCCATATACATCCTACTGTGATATGACAGTAATCTACCTTCCTTCAGCATGGATTCACTAAGGAGAAATCATGCTCTACCAATCTAGTAGCCTTCCATGAAGACATGGCAGGACAGGTTCAGTGAGGGAAGAGCAGTGGATGTTATCTGGCTTGACATCTCCAAGGCTTTTGACCATGTGTCCAAAACATCCTCATAGGTAAATTCAGGAAATATGGGTTGAATGAACAGTGAGGTAGATCCAGAACTGGCTGAATGGCAGAGCTCAGAGGGTGGTGGTCAGCAGAGTAGAATCCAATTGGAGACCTGTAGTCAGTGGCATTCCCCAGGGATCAGCACTGAATCCAGTCTTATTCAACTTGTTGATCACTGGATGAAGGGATCGAATGCCCTCAGCAAGTCTGCTGATAACGTGAAAATGGGGGGAGTGGTTGATGCACCTGAGGGCTCTGCTGCCATCCAGTGGGACCTTGATGGGCTGGAGAGTTGGGAGGGCAGAAACCTAATGAGCTTCAACAAGGGCAAGTGCTGTGTCCTGCACCTGGGGAGGAATAATCCCCACGGGCTGGGAGTTGAGCTACTGGAGAGAAGCTCTGCTGGGAAGGACCTGGGAGTACTGGTGGATGACAGACTGACCATGAGCTAAATTGCCATTATTTTTCATCCTTTCTAAATCACACTATGTCAGATGATACGTGTTTAAGTCTTTGCATCTCACTTCCAGTAGGTACTGAGCTATCAATTAGACTAGTGCACAGGAGACGAGAATTTGGACTGCCTGATGTCCTTTTGGTCTCAGGCTATGTGAAATGACCTTAACGGACAGCTAAGTAGGCAAAAAAACGACTCTAGTACTTCCTTTCCTACTTGAAGGAAGGTAAGCACAGGAGACAAGCAGGTAATTTATGGTTAAACATTTTCCTTTGATCTGTATATTGCTTTTTCTATTTCAGGCTAATTTGATTAAGTACGCACAAAGGGGGAGCCAAAGGAGTAAGGCTTTTTCTTTAGGCAGCTAGCCAGGAAACACAGTAGCAGAGACCTAATTTATTATTGTTATTGTTGTTATTATTGTTATTATTATTATTATTGATCGATCTCCAGCTGATACACATAATTGACTCAAAATAACAGAGGACCTGAATTAAATCTGAAATGTTTGAGCATACTTAATATGGGGTTTTTCAGCACTAAAAGCTTGAATAGTTTCAACTGCTTTCAATACTACTGAAAATGGAGGTAAAATTGTATTATGGCTTCACAAGTTATTTTGTGTCAGCTGAACTTCAGTAACTGACGGTATGGATGCTGTTACCCCACTGCAAATATGAAGAAAAATGCTCTAGCTTATATCCTCTCTTGTTAAGACTTAAGCAAATGCATTTCATATTACATTTCCTGTCAGTTACACAGTCAAAGTACAAAGTAATTACCTACATCCGATTTAGTCATCTAGATGCCTTTTATAAAGCACAGGGAGAAATGGCAGCTGTGTGGAGTGATTCATCTCATTCTAAAGTAGACAGCTAAAGTATATCAGAAGAAATATGCATTAAAAGCACCTATTTCTTTTTTTATTAGGGAACTTACCTGTTTAGACGCAGATATCTCACGAAATTTGTGCAAGACCAACACAGCGACAACAGCTCAGCTTACACATGACAATTAATCTCTAATAACGATTTATTTGTATATTTGAGCTGCAAAGACTTTTTCTATGTAAAGACAGAGAAACGTACTGTTGGCTCCAAGCACTTATTGCTGATGTACATACCACATTGCCCTGCTTGCCCTGGCTGTGAAACATAAACACATGATGAATCATGGCTTAGAGGACTGACACTGACTTCAGTCCTGGTGCTCCAAGGACACACAGGTCTGTGTCCTCCATGCTAAGCGAGACCTGTGGGCAGAAGAAAACTCCAGTCACAGATTCATAAATTGCAAATTCAGAATACACATTTCTTTCAACTGAGGTCAGCAGGAAATATATAGTGTTGTAACCAAAGTAACCAATTTTGATCTTGCTTATTGTCATCTTACCACCAACCATATACTTTTATGGGGTTTTTATATTTAGAATTTGGGAGAGGTTGAACAGCAGAATTGGATTAGGCATGCTTCTTATTAGGAATGTATACAGTACTAACAAAGAGGAGCAATTACAAAACAAAACAACAAAAACTAATAAGGAAAACCCATCATCAGTTAACTTAGCCAAGAAGTTCACTCATTCTTCAAATTCCTGTTCTAGCATAGAAAGATTTAATCTTGATGAGTCAATTTCACAGAAAATCCTGACTTCTCTGACCCAAAACTTTAATGTATGTAGTGTCTAGACTAACATTTTGCCAGGACAAATTCTGCCACAAGTCAACTATCAATGAATTTGCATCAGTTAAAAGAGTACCCATTAAAAGGTAAAAAAAATTGTGCTTCATATAAAAAAGTATTTTAAATGCTCTGTTATAGGTAGCTTAGAAATTATTCAAAGTGGTTTAAAAGAACATAAATACTGTATAATTTATCTTAAGAATTCAAATGTGTCCTTCCCTGCCAAACCAAAATTGCTGTCAATGTGTTTTCTAAGACCGGGATTAATGATATTTAGAAACAATACTGCTGAGATATAATATGTTTTGCAGGGTGGATCATGGATCTTAGTTACTTAGGAGATTATCTGCTAATTGTTGTTCTTTATTTGAATCATAACATCATGACTGTAGCAACAGTTAAGTTGCATCTGATGATGCACTTCATTATAACCACATGTTTTTAGAGGCTTATAACTTTGTATAAATTCTCTGCTCATAAAGTTATTCTCAGTCCAAAGAAGGCATTTTGGAACAGTCTGACACAACACCATTTGACTGCTTAGGATTTGCATGTTCAAAAATGTGCTACTTCTTTTGCCTCCTTCTTGATGACACATTAACATACTTGTCTTATGGTACTCAAAACTCACCAGATTTTTTAAGGCGCCAGCTTGCAGTTCTCAACAAGTAGAAATGCTTCTGACACATTTGGAAGAGTGCTTTAGAAATAACACAGGTTTAAGTGTTGCTCAATTAGGGAAAGGTCAGTGGTACTTGGAACTGCCCAAAAGGAGCAGTGACGCTGAAGAAACTATCAAGATTTGTTACATTTTCCAGTCAGTGATAAGAGAGCAGTCCACTGGCGTAGAAAATCATGCTTCTTGCTTTTTCCTTCTCAAAACAAAGTAGACATAAATTTGTTTATACTGGCTGGAAAAAAAAATTTACCTGTCCTAAACAATTATTATCCTGTTAGGATACTACAGTTAAACAGGTGACCATGCGTATCAACATCTGACACATGGCCACAGCTCAGTGGGCTTGAGTCTAGGAATTCTGTGGTGAAATATGGGTCTGGACATCTAGCTGCTATTCTCACGTGATCCCCAGGGTAAGAGCTTAGTGACAGTGTCAAACTAATTAAGCACCTCAGAAGAGCAGCTGTAGAATCCCATCCAGCCTCCTGAATAACGCCAGTGCGGCACAGGCTGTCACCTCCTTGCATTTGCTCAACAGAAAATCAAACCCACTGATGTCAGAGTCACTGGGAATTTGCAGATGTAGAGGGAAAGGGCAAGGAAAAAAAAAACAACCCCAAGAAAACAGCATTGGTATGATTTGATCTTACTGTATTTGCTGAATCTTCACAAAAATGAAGCTGTGTACACCGCAGAGGAAACGATGGTCACAAACAGAGGCAATACCACAAGAGGTATCCTCCTTGTCTTATGAGGCTGTCACTCCAAATGGCATATACTGTGAAGCAATATGCAACAACTTCTCCAGATCCCAGAAAAGAGAGAGATAAATGGCATCCAATTGGCTGTGTCTCCCAAAAATGTCTCAAAGAAACTACAGCCACAGCAGGCTGAGCAGATGAGCCCCCAGAGACTGGGCTTAGAGTCTCAGACAGAGAGGAAAGATTTATTTCCATCTGGTAACAATGATGCTAATGTCTCAGAGAGACCCACTAGGCTCTGCAGTAGCACCTAGCAATTCTAAAACTAGATGGACATAATTAGCTTAATTACTCACCTGCTTATAAAATTCAAAATTTTACATTACGTTTATGTTGTTATTACAGTCACATTTGGCAGAGAAAGAAGGATGTGGGCAACTGAAGCTGTAAGAGGCTAAGATGAGCCAAACTGAAGCAGTCACTGTCATCTGCTGTCTTGTTATATTATTCAGGAACTCCTGTTATACAGTATGGATCGCCTAGGACTCAGATGCCGAATGTAGCAATCCTCTATCATGCTGCTTGGCACTGAGTGACTGCTGAAAAACACAGCAACCTTGGTGGTTGACAACCTCTATATATTCACAGGACAGCTACAGCATGAACAGCTTATAATACAAGTTTCTCCACTCTGCCTCTGCCAAAATATCACTATGCTCTGAAGCTTCTCATAGATATACAGCAATACTGGAAATTCCAGTCCCATTAAAATGTGTGGTTCTCTTCAGGCTGCTAAATAGTGGGAGCTGTAATTTGAGAAAGACAGATACTCGTGTAATTTTTAGCAGAGGTTTGGGACAGCATGGCAGGGCAGAGAGACTTGGTGTTTGCAGCCACAACCTCTCAGCAAATCCAGAAAATACTGAGGCGCAAATATGGTTGTTTGGCACATACTGGACCTACAGACTTTAAAGAATAAAACAAATTTAGAATCTGACAACTGAGTCATGAGCCTTTATAGTTTTCACATCCAGAGTAGATATGATTATGAAATATTTTGTTAGTTTTTACTCAAAATCTCCAACTGGAACTTCCAACTTGCTGGAAATCTGGAATTCAATGTAGAAATTTGTTGTCGTACTGCCACTTTTGTTCCAAAACTTACTGGTTGATCATTTTTTGAAATTTCCCACACCGCTTGATTCAACAATAGTGATCTCTTTACATAATGTGTTAAATGCCTTTAAACATGCTAATCTGATTCCAGTTGCACATTTGCTCTTGCTAAGCCACAGACTAACAGTTTTGTAAGTCATAAGAGCAGATCCAGCTAGAAGGTGAGTAAACGGCAGTTGCTAAAGGTTACATAACCAATGTATATAACAGGTAAATTAATAGACTCAGCGAAGGAAAGAACTGTCTACATTATAGCATCTTTCCTTTTTTCTTTTCTTTCATTCTAAAAGGTGTGAATAGTAGGCTTGAAGCCAATTTCAGTGTCTGGAGAAAGCACTCTACCATGTTAACCCAGCAGCAAAAAGAACAGTAAACAGCTATCATGAAAATAATCCTTCAGGACTCTTCAGAGCATAAGACGGTTGCTCATTTTGAGGTGAAGGCCTCACTCTTTCTTTTCTTTCTAGACCCTGATTTAACTTGGTTTTCTTCCAGAGAATAACCTGCTTTATTTCACTTTCTAAATCCAATGAACACAACTGCAGTGTATACTAACTATGTTTCTGTGTCAAGGGGCACCAAAAATATGCTAGCGTTGTTGAAAAGACAAATGGAAAAACCTTGATTTGGCAAGATGTTCTTGTCAATAAAGAACAAACAGAAAGGACCCACATAAAGGCTGTAAAGCTTATCCAAAAAAGGGATCACGTGGAATAGTATTACTTTAAAAGCTCTAAAAAAATGTCTCAGAAATACCTAGCAGGCAAATGAGGAATTTTTGTTTGTTTGTTTGCAAGGGCTTTTTCGTTGGATTTTAGAGCATAATATGAATCCTAGGAACACGTTATAGTACTTTGTACTAGACTTTAAGACCTGGTAAGTGTCTGTATTTTGCATAAAGCTATTGGGTTAGGCTGTGCTTTCTGGCATAGCTTGCTACTGTTTGATAGCATTTTAAAAGCATACTGTGCTTGAACTATCAACACACAATAATTGTTAGCTTTATGCTCCACTAGTTACTTTGTTATGTGCAATGGAATAATTACTATGAAGTTTTGTATTGTGGCACTTTTGTCACAGTTGTTTATTAGATATGGAGCCTCATTTTGAACTTTTTATTTGCTTTCTTTGCTGTCCCTTCCATGGCATTAATAATGTACTGCAATTTAATTGAAAATTGGGCCAGAAAGCATTAAAGGAAATATCAGTGATTCTGGTCATTAAAGATTTACCCTTTCTGACATATAAGTGGGGTTCTTTACTGAGTGCTTGTTTGTTTGAGTTGTGCTTAAAGCATGTGTATATTTAAATCCATTTCATTAAACAAAGCACAGGGCAAAAAGTAGTATCTAGTGGGTTTTTCTTGCAATCATCTCCAAACACTAACATTGTGACATGGATACTAATGTGTATCATGGGAAAGGATGGGAAAATAAAGTGTCTATCCAAAACTTAAGAAAATATTAAGTACTAAATATTTTTTTAGGTAGATTCAGATGGTGAAAAAAGAATACATATATATACGTAATCAGGTTTCAAGGACTAAACTAGATAATTAAAGTTCATCCTAAAAATTAAACGCGTGCTTACTGTTTGTTGATTTTGGGGGGCTAGGAAGAAATGTGTACACTAAAGATGAGTGAGAATTTATTTTTCACAAGACACATTTCATTCACATTTGTCATGAAGCTTATTATTTCTTTGATCCTAAAATGTTGATTTCTTTGGTCCTAATTTCTTAAGGGTTAATGAGCAGATCAGTTTTCTTACCGAACTGACCAATTTTTCAAGGATATGAGTTTGTTTAGTTATTAGCAGGAGCAGTGGGACAGCAGAGACTGTAGGAGAATACTCAGGAGGGGACTCTTGATTCAGCAAAGAGGTTTTGGACCATCTAATTTGGTCCAGGGACCAAGGGAACTCTTCAAGAAATTTTAGCATGCCTGCTAGGAAGAGATAACTACGGAGGCCACATTTTCCAGGTAGCTCTGGCATCAGAAACACACAAGGTGAGCCACAGGCACAGTCCCCAGCGCCCACTGTAGCCACCACCATGGCACATCACAGACCCTAATGAGCCTGCAGCTCCTGCAGGCAGATGCAGCTCTGCAAGCACAGTGCAGCAGAGACTCCTGGTACTTCCCACAGATCTTGGGGCCAGTGATGATGGGCTACTTGTCTGCAGGACATGAGCCATGGTAAGGGTCTGTGTCACCAAGTAGTGGAGCTGTGAGAAGGGGTCATCAGCCTGTACAACATCAGGGATTTAGATATTTATCTGTCTTTGTGAGGCAAACTAAATAGTTTTGATTAAAAGAGATAGGTTATAATTGAAATAATTCTTAACTTTTTCCTACTTCTTTCTAATTTTTAAATTTTTTTGGTTTTTAATTTCCCTTCTGATTTTAGCTGTCACAATTTCCAATTTTACACAAACTGTTTCTGTCCACAACATATTCAAAACAACCAGAACTGGAGCAGCTCAGTCCCTAGAACTCCAGGTTCTCCATTCCCTAGTGAGAATCTTTGAGAAATATAAATTAAAATTAGTTTCAGTGCATTGAATTAATTATTCCATTTATTGGTTATTATCTTGCTTTGTGGTTTTACGTGCCTCTGAACTGTAGATGGAATTAGAAAAGAAGAGAGAATCAACTAATTAATCTTGGGCTTCCAAAAGAGACAAAAGTGTTTGAAAGATGGGAAGAAAGTAAAGTGAAAACTTCATCAAAATGAAAAAAAAAATACAAAACTTAAAAAAAACCTTTAAAAGATCAAACAGCTATATAAAAGATAAATTTAGTTCATGTTTATGCACTACAATTATTCAGCATCTGTGGGTATATCTATATTTGTATGTATAGAAATTTAATGCATTGGCAGAAAATGTCATGTTTCTATAGCACTCTAGAGATTATGAATAAAATATTTAATTCAGGAGGTTGCAATTGCATTTGCTAAATTATTTTACTGACCTTTTCCTTACTTATGTTGGCCCACAGTGGGTGCATGAGCACTGCCAAAAAATAGAAAAACACCATTTACCAGTCATGGAAAAAAGGATAGGTGTTCAGAAGGAGGTAGTACTCAAAACAGGCACCAGGGAAAAATATTTAGAACTGGTACATATTGTGAAAATAATTCTTATACTCAAGTAACATATGCCAAGTGTCTAAAATGAAATATGGAAAATGAGGACCTAGCAGAGGTTTTTGGTAGTCATTCTCTATAGAGTAGCACCAAGCTGAGACCCACTAGTTTGACATGTGGCACAGCATCCAAAAAAAAAGAAAAATCTGTCAAAAGAAGCCATGCCATATTAACTTTGCCAAACTGCATCTTGACTCTGTGTCATATCTGCTAAACCTTAGTTTGGTCTAGGCTGGATCTGGGCTGAAGCTAGACCTGAATTTTGCAATGCATATCACTTGGTGTTGAGCATCATGGACTCACCAGTCTGAGCCTCCACAGTCCTGGACACCTCTTCCCATTTCACAGTGAGGACCCATTATGGAACAACAATACAGCTTCTTCTTAGACCAATGTCAGTACCAGTTCTGCTCTAGATTATGGGTGTAAATCTGTATTTACCAGCACTTATAAAATATGTTTTCTCCTATCGCAAGCAAGATATCTATACTACCACCTGTAGAGGCCCTTCCCATTAAGGGTGGGTGGTCATGCCGTCTCACCTAAAATACATGGTGCACCACCAGCACTACCTGTAATAATATATCTTTCTTTGTATTTGAAAAGAAGTGAAGGGGACTTATGTTCACCTGTAGTTAAATTATATTGGTTTATATGGAAAAAGAGAACAGTGTCTCTGGATACAGGAAGACATAATGATTTATGCAAAATACTGATTGTTTTAATGATGTATGCATGTTACCTAAGTTATAGCATGCCTGGAAGATTTTACTACACAAACTACACATCATGCTTTAAAGTCTTCTTATAGCCCTTCTGATTTTGTAGAAGATCTATTAATAAACTGTTCTAAAAGTGATTTTTTTTTTCTTTAAACTAATTCACATTTTATACTTATTTGAAGAGGCCAAGCACAACTGTAGTCTGGGAAGGCTCAGAACTGAATTAATAAACACATCCAGAAGTGACTATGACCCAAAATATTCCAATCTTAACCCTCTAGCAAATGGGGTATTTAAGCACAAACAAATGCAAATGCATCTAGATATCTGAAACGTCGGCTGCAATAATTTAGTGAGATAAGATTTAATGAAGCCCAAGATAATACTCAATAGAAATATAAAAAAGAAAGCTTCTCTACTAAGTCATAAAGCAAGAGATTTAGGAGCATGCAGAGAGTAATTGTAAATAAATCAAATTAACTCCCAGTACAATGCATTTTGAAAAGTTCCACTCTGGAATTTATATACATATGACACTATTGTAGAGCAGGAGAAATTATTCTTGAGGCTCTACTTTGCTATTCTTCTGTAGACACTTAAGAATAAAGAATAAGCTGTACTCACAAGTGTCAGTCTGTAAAATTATTATATGTGCTTATCTCCATTCAAGGAGTGCATAGTTTCTACTGCTAAGTTCCGCATAGCAGTGGAGAGTATTTAAAAATAAATTAAAAAATTATTTTATAGGATTGTCTGTTTCCAATATGATGCTCAGGATTTTGAAGTGCATGGGGTTTTGGTTGTTTTTTGGTTGGTTGGTTGGTTGGTGGTTTTTTAAAAAAACAATTTGTATTTTTATTTTGAGCTGGATTAAAACCAGTATAGGCAGTTTGCTACAGGCTTTGGTTAGAACTTTGAAGCGATTCCACCTGTACCTTTTTCTTAAAATATGCATACTGAAACTGTCAAAAGAACTATGAGTAGCTAAGGTTACTTTTGAATACAAATTAAAACAGCCTAACTAGATTTACATGTTCATGTACTCTTAGTGCTGGCATAGTTTCTCATTCCTGTGGTCTTCTACTTAGACAAGACAGAATAAACAAGCAGTATTTATTCTCACTTCTCAAGAACAGCTTTTTAAAAAACCAGAGCAAATGAAAACACGTACATTCCATAAGTAGTAGTCAAATAAAAAAAAAATTTAAAAAAGCACCACATCAGTCACATTAGTATACTGTCAAACCAACCTTCTGCCTCAAGGTGTTTTCGGTTAGTAGCACATTTCCCATCCATTATCTGGGTTTAAAAGACCATTTCTCTGGGCAGGCTTAAAAATGTAAGCCACATTCTCCCAAAATCTTCAATTCCTCCTGTAATTGGAACATCACTTTCCTTAAAATATTTCTGTCTTTGTGTTTCTCTTGGTAATCCTCAATAGTCATTTTTCCTCAGTTCCTGGATCATTCACTCTCCCCTACCCTAACTGTGGAGATCTCCACAGCCTTCTTATTAGATGATCTTCCTCCATGTTAATTTTGCAGTCCAGCTAGTAGAAAAACCATGATTTTTTGACTCATTCCCCAATAACAATTTTTTCAGGCAACCTGACAGTAATTCAGCTGGTCTGGTTTACATATATTTTTGAGAATATAATGAAGTGCAGTCTGAGAATCATTATTCTTTTTGAAGGAAATCTAGGATCATTATGTCAGGCTTGGACATGTGAAGTTGGGTTGAAGGAATCACACTTAATGTAGCTTAACTTTTAGTTCATTGCTTAGTAGATGTGTTATCCAAAAGTCAGCTGTTAAACTGCACAGGGAAGGAGATTATGCTCATGCTTTTGTTTCTTCACACTTTTCAACTGACAATCAAGTTTTTCCCTTTCCCATTTTTTTTTAATCTGACATTTTTACCACTTTAAATACATTGCACCTCTTAATATTTTCATGCATTCTTTTCACATTTATCAGTGTGGTTTATCAATCATCATAAGCCCTTGGAGATAAATGCATTATCACCTTTTATTTTATAATAAAACTGGAAGAGGGTAGGTTTAGATTGAATAATAGAATGAAATTCTTTACTGTGGGGATGGTGAAGCACTGGAACAAGTTGCCCAGATAAGTGATGGATGCCCCATTCCTGGAAGTGTTAAAGGCCAGGCTGGATGGAGTTCTGAGCATCCTGGTCTAATTGAAGGTATCTCTACCTGTGCTACAGGCTTTGGAACTAGGTGATTTTTGAGGTCATTTCCAACACAAACAGCTCTATGATTCTGCATTTCCACAATCTATGGTGAATAACAGTTTAAAACTCTGAAACTCTTAAACACTTACTAGGTCTAAGGAAATTTGGAATCAAATAATTAAAAAACACTCCAACAACACAACAAGCTGAAATTACCCAAAGATAAGTGCTTAAGATTATTTCTGAGATATGTGCATGCTGTGGGTTATGTGTCTGAGTTAGCCACACTGCAAACATAATGGAGTAATGAGACACCTTCAAAAACAAGCCAAGGGGCTATGCAAAATATTGCACATGGCAAGACATATTACTGCTAATAAGGCATTGTTCCTAACCTGAGATGACCACAAGTGCACTAACACCTTTTATTCTGGCAACAGCAAAGTCCCTCACACCAGAATGAGGAGCCCTTGCTAGAGAGAGGGACTGTGGCTCTAGTTGAGGGTTCCTGAAAAGAACTGCAACTGGCAGTTCAAGCATCTTGGTCTAGTGAAAAGTGTCCTTGCCTGTGGCAGGGGGATTGGAAATAGATATTCCTTGACCCCCCTCCAATCCAATCCATTCTATGTTTTTATGCAATTTCCATGATGTTGAAAGTGCCTCCTGGGGAATTTTTGCTCTGAAAAAGGGAAGGTTACCTCTCCTGTTGCCTAGCTCTTTAGATGCTAACCAGGTCTGCTTATATAGTAAGAGCAGCTCTTCGATATTCCTGTGTGAATTTTAGTAACCCAGGATATGCTTAATGCTGTGTCTGTGCACACACAGCATGTGTGTACTGCATGCATTGAAAACATTGGGATCAGAATCAGCACGTGCCTAGATTGCTTCTGGAGGCACATTTTGCAACATGGGACTAGGGTTTGGCACACTATGGATCAATAAAGAGAGACAGATTCTGAGCCTGATCCTTGGGTATTGATTAAGGGTCAGGTCTTTGCCTGCATCTGTCCCCGGACATTTCAAACAGCTCTGTTGAATACAGACCTACCATAGGAGGGGTTTGCTCTATGCTGAGCTGATGGAAACCATCTATATATGCCATATGGAATCAAGGCCCAGGTTTGGTTCCTGACACTGTCTGTTACGTGTTTTAGACATAAATCTGTCACTTCAAATGTGACTGTGTCCGTC
Organism: Entomyzon cyanotis; assembly: GCA_024500445.1. NCBI lineage: Eukaryota > Metazoa > Chordata > Aves > Passeriformes > Meliphagidae > Entomyzon > Entomyzon cyanotis. The sequence continues at coordinate 56,254,863 of JAKEPQ010001016.1, read as the reverse complement.
TGCATAGCAATCTGCTCTGACGGGGTAAAGCAAACAGAGTGAGAAAGCTAAGAAATATTTCAGTTCTGTATGCTAGGCTAGGCAGGGCTTCCCCTTGTTTTCTTGCTAACTAGATGGTTTACTCTAAAAGAGAGTGTGTGTTAGCAAAGTGTGGAAAGGTGTGTTAGCAAAGCACAGTGGAAAGGATGAACAACCTGGTCACTGGCAGAGAGAGAAGCTGACAGAATTGCAGCTGGAAGACATAAGCAGGATTTAACAATTTAGAGAGGTAGCAGGCAGATACACATGCACAGGGCAATAGTTTGTAAAGCAGCAGAGAGCAATGCAGGATGATAACCACAAGAACTACCAAAACAGTGTGTGTAATTGCTATTGTGTCTCAGTTTTTGAGAACCATCATTTTTTATCACAGCAGCAGCATCTTGCAGGGAGGCTGCAGAGACAAGAAACACATTTCGCCTGACCTGGCTCAGATGCCTCAGATACTGACATCTACACTGCAGGCACCTGCATGTGCATTAGTGAACTCCAGCTTTAAATTAGCTGAGGTAAATGCTGTCCTGAAAAATGTACTCTTCAGCTAAAATACTGCAAAGGCAAAATTTGGTAAATTTAATCTAATCTATCTAAGGTTGAGGGAAGCCTTACTTACACAGAAGTAACAACATGATAGAGGAAATAATTAAAAAAAAAACCCAACTGTCAATATGAGAACACAGCCTCATTTAAATAAAAGGAGACCCTAATCATGAGCAGTAGACAAATACCTGTTGAAAAGTTGACAATTCTCCCGTTAAACCCAGTGGGTTTTATCTTTGCATCTGGAACTGTGCATTACATTTATTTTGACAGAAGCTGAGATATTGGGAGTATGCATAAGATAATAAAATAAAATCCAACATCATGATGAGTTGCTGAAAGGTAAGCTCATTAAACAAAATTAAATACATTTTATTAGACAAAGTTCGAAGGCAACAAGCAATCTAGGAAAATATTAATGAAATAGGTTAGCTCTCTAGGGAGAAAAACCATAATCGTCCGAACAAGAACGAAAGTAAGAGTCATGCTAACACTGCTGCTACAGTTTTTTCAACATGTGTAAGTAGTTTTACAATATGTTCTTGTGATGTGGAGCCAGGGAAGAAGATAAAAACTAAGATGATGAGTGCAAGGTAAAACTGATTGTGCATGAGATGAATGCTTTCCCTTCCTCCCAGCAGTGCAGTTGAGAGTAAGCTCAAGCAAACAGACTTTATTCACTTCTAAATGGAGCAGAAGACAGTTTATTTGTTTACTGTATTATAGGAACACATGCAATTTAGCTAATGTGCTTTTTTGTTGTTGGTTTGCTTTGGTTTTGCTTTGGGTTTTGTTATTTTTTTTCCAATGTCTTTAAATTTGTGCTTCTGCAGGTCTCCCTGGGAAAGAGCTTTGTCTAACAATGCCTCAAGGAAGAAGTGCATTGAAGCTGTGAACCTCTGCATGAAGTAACAATTTGTAACGAGCAATTTTTGAGGAAGTCTACATTCAGTGGTCCTGGAAAACAACTGTTTGATAATTTTGTCTGGTTATTAAGGATACTCTTTGCAAAGTGCCCTGTGACAATATACTTTCTTTCCCCAATATTTTTATAAAATTCATTTAAATCTCTACTCTTAACAGCATGTATGGAAGTGAATTCTCTGAAGTTATAGAAAATTGTTACCTGAGGATTGAAGCAGCCCTCAAAAGAAGAGCATTCTTACTGCTTTTTTGTACCAGGGTTTAGTCCATTTCACTAGAAAACGAGCTTGATTTGTTCAACAGTGAAGGAAAATGCCCAGTTAGAGAGAGAGGGTTTCTCAGATTGCCTAAAACATTCTTTTAGACAGAAATTCTCACCTGGTAAAAACCATATTGTCAATACCTCTACAGTAATTGAAGTTTAATAAATTATAATTTCAAGTTGAGTTGAATATAAACTAACTTCAATAATAAATTTAAATAATTATACATTATTTGAATTCTTGTTCATATATGAAAGTAAGCAACAGCAGTATTTGTATGTGAAACTATTTTTTGCCCAAGATGAGAAAGAGTTACAAGAATGGGCAATGCAAAATGAGATATATTTATCAAATGAAATGTCAAAGTCTAGTGTGCTGGTAAATACTCCCAGTGCATTTGGTTTCATGACTCCTCTGATTACTTTTCAAAATCCTGTATGGTCACTTATGTTAGCAATACACAGATTAAATTTCATTGCTGGCATACGTTGACATGAAGGAATTTAACCTCCTCGCATATTATGTAAAATATATGAAAAAATTCCATTGACTTTTATGTGATTAATTAAAAATAAATTAAAAGTTGCATTAAAAAATTAACATAATATCTTTCTCTGAAGTAAGTGGTCACAGTTTTAGCAACATGTACTGGTTTTGATTTCTCAAGATTATTAAATCTTTCTTTTGGGAGGGCAAGGGAGGATACTGAAAAGGTTTGAAGGCAAACAGGGATTGAAGGCAAAAAAAGTCAGAATTTAGACCATAAGTATCTGCTGAACTCTCTCCCAGGTGTAATATTCAATCAGCAGCTATTTAATCTATGTTGGTAACATACATTTATTTTTGTTATGGACATTACTGTAGCATGAAATTGGAAGAGGATTTCCTTATAGCTGAAATGTATTACAATACTTGTGTAATGAAAAACAAAGTTCCTGCTAGCTGGAAGTTTCTTCTTTTTTTATTATTCTTTTGTCTATTCAGGGGCAAAGTAACACTGTGTTGCTTTGGTGTGTCTGCACTTCTAGTGTTTTCTTTTATAGGGTTTGGAGTTAAGTTCAGGGTACAAATACAGCCACTGAACTCCAGCTTCCTATATGGAGGCCAAATTTTAGGTCTTTTTAGGGCTAGATACTTCCTGGCAGCATGTGTCATATGGGAAAACCCTTGGCTTTACAGCCAAGGCTATAAAGGCCAAACACCAGCTATACTGCTTATTATGTGCAGTTTCTTGTGTTACACTAATCCTCAAGAAGGAAAAGGGAGTTGGGAATAGGATTACCCAGCTATTCCACAAGGAGTCAATACAGAGCACTGCAGCAATCTCCTGAGCCTATGAGATCTGAAACTCCACTTGGTCCCTACAGAAAGAGCAGACTAATTCACCCAGGAGGCTGACATGGGTGATAGCCATGTGCCAGCATTCCCTCCTCAGCCCACATGAAGGGCAGAAAAAATTGCCACTGCTGTAAACATTTCCAGTGCCCACTATTTATCAGTTTTGGGGTTTATGACAAGTACGTAAAAGAGAAAATCTGATAAACTAGACCTATCATTTGCTCAAGACACTCAGTAAACTTTACCTGCATCATAATACAGAATTTTACAAAATCCTGGGACAATATGCTGAAGCCTACCTAGATCTTAAGTACTATTTGGAACCTGTCTGTGCCATTCTTCAATCACCAATATTTTTCTAGCATTATGTTTGGGTCCCTTGAACTTTTTGACAACACATACATTTCGTGGGTTTGTTGTTTGTTTTTTTTTTAATAAGTGATAATGTTCACAATCATTTGTGTTCTGCAGAAAATCTAGACAATAGCCACTGAGAATCTCAAAAAAACCCTGAAGGCAAACACTTGTACAATTCCAAAAAATTATCTTTCTTTGCTACTTTTTAACACAATGCAAGACCTGAAAGTTACTAATGATTTTGACACACATAAGAATGACATTTATGAATTCCATATACTATCAAGGTATAAAAGAAACATTTTTTTTAAAGTTGAAGAGGTCACCACCTTTCTATCCCAGAAAGCACTCTCAAAAACCCCATTTCATCTGGTTGACGGGTTTTTTTTCACTTCATCATTCATTATTGTACAGCACTTTGCTTCATTTCTGAATTCCATTTCTCCCAGATGGTTGTTAATTGATAGGAGATGGCTTTCACATTTACCGTTATAGCTGAAATAATGTTCTGAAATTCAAAACTTAAATATTAAAACTACGCATTAGGCAGAAATGTCCAAAAGGTTAGACAATGGAATAATTTGTCAGGGGAGAAAAAGTTGAATCATCATTACAACTAGAACTGAAGAACAGGATAGATAAAACAGATTATTGGGAGATTATAGTAAAGGGCAAGTACCAGCTGCCCTCTGTTGCTTCCTGTTTTCTAATTTAGCAAGGATAACATATTATGCATAACAAGGATGATCTGTGACACTCTGTAATGCATACCTTGCTATATTGTGATGTTGAAAATAGAAGAAAAAGCAGGCCAAGCAATAAACTAATATATGTATATGTATGTAATATATAGTTTGCAATATATAAAGCCTATATTAAAAAATTGCATCCTCCAGCCCTGTGTTTTATAGATGATGATATGTAATATTGCACAGGGCACCATTGCCCTTTCTGGTGTGCAGTAATCCTCACGCACATTCATTCAAGCAATTTTATATTAAATGCTCTTACTCACTTCTACAGCCTTTATGTTCTAAACAAGTGCAGTGTGTGGGAGAGAGACAACTTTCATAGATATACTGTGCCTGCTGCACTTTTAATTAATTTGTAGATTGAAAATAACTACAAGAGAAATATATGGCTGAGGGAAGACAGGAAGTATTAAAGGAGTTTTTACCACTCTATTTATGTACTTTATTTCAAATCTTGCCTCATAAGAAACACGGAGCTCATTTCATCAAGGAGAGCAACTATATAGTCTCATTTCAGCATATGTCAGTGTAATTAACAGTGTGTTTTCCAGAAAAAAACCGACCAGAATTTTACCATAGTTTCCTTATAGCGACAAGCCTTCCTCCCCAGCTCCAACACTGCTCTAATTAAAATGACTATGACATTTCAGGACTCCCCTTTTCTTTGTGCATTCTACCTAGATAATACATCTTAATTTAACATTGATTATTAGTGCTGATATTGCAGTGCCCACTGGATTTGCATTAGCCTTTGATTGTGACAGATATTAGCCCCCTGCACTACCTTGTGTAACACTGTGTACCCGAGCTCTGCCTCCAGCTTTCCCAGTTAATAAAGCGCAGGTGAAATCCCTCCCTCACCCAGCAATAAATGCTGGCTGCACTATGGAGCCGAGCCGGGCGTTGCTGGGGAGCGGCGCGGCGCGGGCGGGAGCATCCCGGGAGGAGCTGTGCCCGCAGTGCGGGCGGGCAGACAGGAGCCCCGCTCGCTGACTGCCGATGAGCCCCTGCCTGTCTGACACGGCCAAGGAGCTGCGATTGGCCGAGCATCTTCGGAGGTTTTATGTCACCTGCAGAGAGTACATGACAGCTTTGTTAATGCCCGGCGTTTCGAGCCTGACTCACCGCCGCACCGCAGCCCTGGTGGCTCCGCGCGGTGCGAAACCGCAAATCCTGTCCCGCTCTCCCATGACCCAGAACTGCGCCCCGAACCTCTTAGGGACTCTTTATTACTGACCGTGGCTAGCCGGGAATTTTGGGTAAACAACTCTCTGCTGGGGCTGACTACCCGGCGTTAAGCTGAGTTGTAGCCCTCAGCTTTTAAACTGGAATTAATGACAGAGCTTCCCTTCTAGGAAGTTAAACGATATTTCTACTAGATATTTCTTTCCTGAGAGGGAACTGTATGACTCAGCTTTAAGCTTTGGGGTTTTTTTCCCTATAAAAGCCACCAAAACTTTTATGAGTGGAAAATTTTACATTAGGTGGGTTCTAGAGCATTCATTGATCAGTACTCATTTTGCATATGCACAGCTTTATACAGGCACATATGAAAAAGTCTGCATGCAAATTGTTTTTGCATTTAATGACTTTTGTGGACAGAAAGAAAATAACGTACACAAACAGCATCTGTGTGCTCAAATTAAGAATTTGTTTCTGCTTTCATTCAAGTTCTTAAGCATGAAAACATTTTGCAAATGACAAGAGAAGGACACATCTGAATTCCTTCACAAATGCTGGCTGCTTCTTTTCAATTTTTTTTTTCCTTTGGAAAGCTTTCACAACTTAACCCTTGGTGTTCCAAACTTTTGTAATTTATGCCCATAGTAAAACATAACCACATATTTTCAAGAGAAACACACACACACACACAAGAGACAGCAAAAAATAAAACTATATCAGATAAGACACATTTTTACATAGACATGTACATATATGCAGTAGAATAGCTGAAATCCTTTTAGCTAGGATACAGGTGATCCATGTATTTGATGACCTTCCATAAACCACCTTTTTTAGCATACAACAGCCCAAAGTATTTGTCTCTTAGCAAGTGCAAAAATCAAGTTGCAACTCATTTGTGAAAATTTGTCCTTTATCTCTACAACAATTTACCTAAAAACATAGGTTCACAGAGTTCTACACTGGCACAGTTGACTGGAGGTGAAATTCAGTGTCAAACTGGAGGCACCATACAAAAGTTCAGCATCAGCTATACTCCATTCGTATATGCTTGCTTCAACATACCATTCCTATAACTGTCTATGTACTCTTATTTCACTCTGGTTTTCCCCACAGGACTTCCTTTCTCCCTATTTCTCACATTGTCTATACTTTCCTGTGAAATACGTGACAGCATTTTCCAGATTTGCCATGTGAAATTCTCACCAAAGTTGGTGGGATAGCTGGTGGGATAGTTGGTGGGAAAGGTGGGGTCAGACTTCCTAGCAGGGCCTGTTGCAATAGGACAAGGGGTTAAGGTGGTGGATGCCTCATCCCCAGGAACATCCAAGGTCTGAGTGGATGCGGTTCTGAGAAACGTTATCCAGTGGAGGATGGCCCTGCTCAGAGCAAGGGGGTTGGACTAGATGGCCTTTAAAGGTCCCTTCCAACCCAAACCATTCTATGATTCTATGATTTCTCTGAATAGGTCAAGAAACTGTATTAATCTAAGTTTATAAGGGCTCTCTGAAGTCTGGTATTTCACTGATGGATTTTAATTATCCACCACCATCATTCTCTTATTCCAAGAGGAAGGAGCAACTGTGCATCACAAGGTGTTCTTCTTTGCCCCATGGTAGTACACATTATATATACATATATATATTTTACCAACAGATATAAATCATGCACTTCATCTAGGAACCCAGTAAACCAGTAAGTAACTGCTTTCTTCAGTGTTCTTGCTACACTGCACATGTTATCTGCCATGTAACTGCTACTCAAACAATGACAATGCAAAGGGTGGAATTAAACACCTTTCATTGTCTTCACACAATTCTATTTTCCTTCCCTTTTCAGCTTTTTCAGATGCAAGTCACTCAGTTTTTGTGTTTTTCAGCACAGTAATTTGACATTCATTCACAATCAAATGCCAAATGTATTTTATGTACCTGCTGTATAATTATACAGTTCTCCTAGGTATTGGAACTGCGTATAGTAAAGTTTGCTAAAAATAACATATATAGAGCTCCTAAAATTTTCTATATTCCTTTTACAGTAATAGACCTTTCAAGAATATTATCACTCAATACTTACTATAAGTTTTTTTTTCACAAGTTATTTTTATAGGATACCAGGAGAAACTCAGTTATCTTACAGTCCTAGGAAAGGAATACCCAGAGGACTTCTGAATTACAATAAGTTAACCAGAATTGACACTGACACGTCAGATCCAGTACTTCTTCCCAAAGTAGTAGAATTTTATATATCATAGCTTCTTGCATCACAAGGCTAGAACTTGTGTTGGGGAATCTGCCATGAAATGTTTACTGAGGGATTCATCCACTCTGGAGAATCCCGGGTTACTCATCTTGTGACAGAAGGCTCAACAAACCAAAAGCAAGAAGAAACCAAAACCATCCAGGACTATAATCATTTTAGTCAATCTGCCAATTACTGCTTCCATGAAATGTCACTTTGCTCAATACTGGTGTCAGTGTTTCCCCTTCAGCAATAGGAAATATTTTAACTTGCTCACCTACTGTGATTTGAACAAATCTATTTACTTCTCACAGTTTGTTCATGCTCCAAAATTCACTCTGCTGTGTGACAGAATAAACTAATTGCAGTATAAAGTCCTGTCTTCTGTAAAGGGTTTTACCCTAGCTGTAATATTTTCTATTGTCAGAGATCTACATCTTTCTTCATGTGAAAACCATTCCATAAATAAAATTTTACTAAGAGCCAATGCTGTACTGGTAAGCTTTTTGACCTGAAAAATGTACGTTATGAATTTTGGGTAGGAATAATCTGAAATTTGGGAGCCTTAAAGTTCTAATGAACTCTATCCAAAACGGAATTACACAATTAACATTGGATGATTAACACTGGATGATAAAAACCAATTTTTTAGCTCTCCAGCTTCCCCTGCCTTAGAAGTAATGAGTAGTTCCCAAAGGACGTCAATATTTTTCCTTCCATATTAAATCCACATTTTGTTTCATACTGAAACAACAATTTGTTGTGAAGAGAATGAAATATAAGGTAAAGAGGGATGGGCAAAGAAAACATTTTTTTTTTTTTTGTGACAGTTTATTAGCAATTAAAAAATACAAAAACATATCACAGTAAACTGAGACTTTCCTCTCTGGAGGAGAAAATTCTCATTCTCATATATAATTTAGCTTTGTCATGAATTCTTAACAGACCTGTAAATTGAAAAATCAACATCTACTCAGGGATAGCAGGTGAAGGACATGCAGGCTGGCACCAAATTTCCATCAGCCTTAACATGGAAAAAAAAGCCTTATCTTGTTGCCTTGTATTGTAAACATGTCCTGTGGAGACAAACCACTTTAATTTTTTTTCCTAAGCATGTTTATATACATCCTTTATAAGCAGTTCCCTCTAGATTTTTCCATTTGATATCACAAATATATGAATTTAGATGTGGAACGCAGGAGAGTATAAAAAGTTAAATCCCATCTTCCTTCCATGATCTTCACAACATACAAAATTAGAGTGCAGCATAAAGCACTTGCTGATCCTTCATATTTATGTGTGTAGGAATTAGCTGGTACACAAAGAGCATGCCTCTGAATAGACTTTACACCTCTTTTGTAAGTTTGTCTTTGACTCATGCGGAGCTGCTTTGAAAAGGAAACGGCAGCCTCCATATTGCTCTAGACACAAGATAACAAAACGCACACGCTGTATAGAAGAAGCTAACGCACCGCGAGCATTAAAGGGCAAATTGCCACATCCACTCAGCAAATTTGTGCAGAATTTCTCCCACTGGTTTTCATGGAGTGACACATTAGCTAACAATCACAATTTAGCTCTCTTTGATCATTAGCAAAAGCAAGAAAGAATGTTTTCATTTCTGTACTACAGCTACTACAGATTCTGTCAGAAGACTTCGGAATTTAGCCACAAAACAATCTCAATTTAAATCTTCAGAAGACATCTTTGGACATCAGCATTCCAGAGGAAACTCTGCAGATGAGTACTTACAAGATAGCCTCACGTACCCTCATATCGAAGTGGGCCTTTTTTAACTTTACAGAGTTCATTCCCACAGAGATATAACAATTTCAGCCTGCTCCATTTTTTACCTTTCTTTCTCTAAATTTAAAAATTAAAATGTTGCAGGACAGAGCATGGGGGTTATAGTCTCACAAGCAATTAAAGTGTGGGTGGTGAATTTACTGCAGCAATAATATTGTGTTCAGTTATTTCTGCTCTAATATCTGAACTTCTGTGGAGCATCTATCCTATGTCTGTGAAAAGTTCTCATATTTAACTTTTGGACAGGACTTATCACCTGGTTATGCAGTGAGACTCAAATCATAAATCTCCCTTTTCAACAACAAAGATTTGGTTGGGTGACTCTTAGCAACATCTGCTTACACAGCAGATGAGAACTATCTTCCCGTAAAGAGTGCTGTTCTGAGTATCTCAGGGTATATAGTGTCATAAAACCCACAATTGGAATAAATTATGCATTTCAAAGGTAACTTATGTAGGTGACAGACTGGTCATCATGTGATTTATATCACTCAATTATACAGTATATATGTATTTTATTTATTATTTATTTTTCTAGCTACTGTTTCCATATAAATACACAAGATATCTTTCCAAGATTTTAATTTCATTTGCAAATATTTCTACCCTCCATTTAAAGTCTGTACACCATTAAGGACTGACAAAAATCAGCTCACATAAATAAAGCAATTCCAAAGGAACAAATAATGTCAATAATGCAAATACAAGAGTAACTGTATGCGCAAAATACACTTTAGAATATAAAACAAGTAAAAAGGCATATCTTTTCTTGGAAGATTGTGAAAAAATATAGCCCACCCCCACCATGGTTTTAAAATTCCAATAAAACTACAATAATAAAATATAAATTCTCTGTAATGGGACAACCATACGTTAAGGAAATTGCAATTAACATTGTTCACAACTTTATAAGTCTTGATCTCACCAGTTCACCTAAAACATGGTGCATATCTAGCCAAATTATGAGACCACCCACGAGACTCTTTCTGGGACATAATCTCTGAAGATTGTGGTTTCAGAGAATAGAATAGAAAACTGATGGCTCAAAACTCAAGTTTCCATGACCCACCTGTACATAACTTTAGAACAGAAATATTTTCAGCCATTATTCTCTATTCTCTATTCTCTATTATTCAGAAAAAATAACTGAAATTTGCACAAGAGTATACAGACGGAGGGGCAGAAGAGAATCTAATTCTTCTCAAAATTCATTTCAGTAGAAAATCTTTTCAATAGGAAAGACCAGCCCTCTTAGAAAGTGTTGACTAAACCCATTTTTGTTAAAGACAAGAAAACAGCACCTATATAAATAATTATCATGAATAGCATATTGTAGGTTGCCGTCTCTGTAGAAGCAATAGTTAGAATAAAGATATTATTTTGATGATCAGTACTAGAAGGAACAGAGCTGATAGTTTCTCTTGGAGAAAAACCAGTGTTCTTAACTAAGCATATCCAGTTATTTGAAATCTCTTGTTTTTCAAGAATTGGGCTAGCTTTTTTTTTTTTTTTTTTTAAAGATTCTTATAATGAGTGTTATCAAGAATTTGAAGTCTAGACTAGCAATTACCCTGTTGTCTGCTAAACTGTAATTGGGGCAAGCTACGAACTTACGCAGTTGCATCTGACAAATTCATCCAGCATTACTTCATGACTTGGTAGGTCCATTGACAATAATATTCTTTCTTTTCACACCATTCAAGAGAGTGATAGCAAAATGAGATAACTCTCTTCTCATTGGGGAATTCTTTATCTACTGATTGTCAATATTGAAAGTCAGGGTTTTTTTCCAAGCACTCATTATTCAGTGATGACTGTAGTTTCAAGTCCATTTCTTTCTTTTTATGTGCATAAAGAAACAACTAGAGAGATTCAGCTTGCCAGAAGTATCCTGAAGCAAAATCATCCATTCCAAATCAATGATGAGTTACACAGTGCCCAACACCTGTTCAATCAGTGGGAAATAATTCAGCACAGGTGTTAATGGCAAGTCCAGTTTGCATAACTGCAGCTTCATGCCCTGGAAATTCAAAAGGTCATCATCAAGATTTTACAAAGACAAACTCATTAGCAAAAAACTTTGTAATTATTACATGATAAAAATAATGTTACTAGATACTTAGAGTTTAGATAGAATTAACTTGAATGACACAATTGTAAGAAGTGAAGGTCTCCAAGCTACCTTTTGGCGCATTCTTAGTTGATTAATATGGAAAACTATTCTGGATTGTTGTGTGGAAGTTAAAATCACTACTCTTTCCAAATTTTAATAAGTCTTGATATAGCCCATTACTTCAGAAAATTTGCACAGAATTCATAACAATAACACTTTTTAAAAATATGTGATAATAAATCTGCTCAGAAAAAAAAGAAGTGTATTCTAACAATCCAAGCAAGTTTCAGTTCAGGCTGCAAGAAACCTTTGGGGTCATTGAGTCATCTAGCAGCTCACTGACCAGCTGAGTTTTAACACCTCCTCGGAGGAGTATCCGCAACCTCTCTGGGCAATTCCTTCCAGAGTTTAACCACCCTCTCTTAGGAATTTTTTGTTTAAATCCAGGGTGAATTGCCTTTCTGCACCCTGTGTCCACCACTGCTTGGCTTTTCACTGTGTACATCTGTCAGGAGTCCCTATGTCCACAACTTAGGCAACTGGGTAAGGCAGCTATAGCCCCCACAGCCCTTTCTTCTCAAGACTGAATAAACCCAGCTCTCAGGCTCTCAGTTTTCTTTACATTCACTCTTGTTTGCAACTCTCAATCCTGTTCTTCAGCCCCCAACCACCACGGCAACTCTCCTCTGGATTCATTCTACTCTGTCAACCTCTGCCTTTCACTGGGCAGCTGTGCACTGAATGCAGTGACCCACTTGAGCTCTCACAAGTCCCACAGGGCAGTGACCACCTTTCTCAGCCTGCTGCTGTGTTCTTCCAACTGCAGCTCACCCTGCCATCAGCCCCAGGGCACACTGCTGACCCCTGTTCGAGTTATGCTCCTCCAGGACCTCTGTTCTTTACTGCAAACCCCTCAACTCCACCATTTCCCTGAGGTGAGAGCTGACTCACGGGCTGTACTGGGGGATGAGGTTATTCCATCCCAGGTGCAGGACATTGCATTTCCCCTAAATGAACTTCATGAGGTTTCTATCCATTGTGTCTCCAGTCTCTCAAGGTTTCTCTGAAATGCTTGCTCTTTAAGGTATTGATTGTTCTACTCAATTTGGTGCCATCATTCAAACTTGCTCTAGGTAAAGAAATGAAGACTGACAAAATGGAAGATCTTCACATGTTTAAACAACCGACTGGAAGAAAGAAAACAGAAGGTAGGAATATTTCACCATTACTCTCAGACAAGCCCCATAGGAATATATGTTGAAGTCACTGCTGCTCAACAGATCCATTACAGGACTGAAAAAGAGGCTAAGCAGTGAAAAGGTAGCATTTGTTATCAGTAGTGAGTTACCTGCAGTAATGAAGATACTGCTCAGTTATGGGGACTTGCTGTCTTTTTTTTTTCAAAGATGCAGGAAGCCTAACTCCAAACCCAGAGATCATTAATGTACATAAATATATGAATATATATTTTAAAAAATCCCTAAAATAATTGTTTTATAATGACTATTGATCATTGGAAATGGGCTATTTTATGATGAAATTAAATCTGTGAGATTTTTAGGTTATAAGGATGGCTTTGTTTGGTGCTTAGACAATTTTCATTATATGATGGAAATTTCTACTAATTTTAATGTCCTTTGCCAGCTAGTACAACTATCTGAGCCAAAGGGCTCTTCAGTATGATCCAGTTTGAACAGTCTTATGTTCAGTGTCAAAAAAAGACATTATATGTACATGCTAATAAGGCTTTTTAGAATAATGCCATACAATTACCATGGGGTGCATTCTAATGCATCTAACTCAATGATCTAATTTATAACTTCTTCCTAAAAAAATTCCAATGCTCCTGATGTAGTTAGCTGAAAGCTGTAAATGTCCCTAAAGCCAAGTCTGAGAAGTTCAAGATCCATTTAAAGAAGTGTGATAGCCCTTTTCTCTCTTTTATTTATCCTTTACCCATAAAGCATGTCATTCCTGTACCTGTTATCATTACTTATTACTATATTCATCCATTGCTTTTTAATGTATTGCCATTAAAGTGGATGGCAAACAGTGGGCAGGGAAAATGATACGGTCAGTGCCCTGGGGATGTAACAGTAATGGATGGATGGACAGTAATGATTCACTTACGGCAATCAGTGCTACTCCCAGTCAGTTTTGTGATGCAATATTAGTTGCAGAGGAGATATCAGATGAGAGGAAAAAAAGTAGAAAAGGAGATTAGTCTACATAAATGGGAAGGAAATAGCAAATAGTTGTGGCTTGAACCCTTCTGTTTATTGCTGGGTTTTAAAGTTCTGAAATAGATAGATGAAAATTATAGGAAGCACTAAAATGGAAATTAACTTTTTTAAGAAGTTCAAGGTTGCCGTAGACATTTTGAAAGAAAATTATGTCTGTCCTCAATGCTTTTACTGCAGGCCTCAAGACATAACAAAGCAAGGTGAAACAAACAGACTTAGGTTATGTTGTTTCATCCCAGATGAGGGCTGAGTCTCACTGGACCTGGAATAATTTCTATATACTGCATTGGTATATTGAGAAAAAGTTGTTTTGATACAAGCCTCTCAGATCAGCTGAGAATGAGAATAATGCCACTGAACACAGTAAAATTACTCATGTACTGTAAACTGCAGCTGCATAAGTCCTCTGTTAGTAAGGACATATTGGGTTGTTTTAAAGCATGGTGAAGTCCACAGGACTTGTGCAAGCTTCATTAGGGCTCTGCATGTGTCTTTTCTTCAAATTCTTGACTTCTAACTCCCAAAAAATGATAATGTATTACCTGCTCTTTAGCTATTTCAGCTACTGGCAGTATAATGTACTGATGATGACAATGATGAGGATGAAAATGATTTTATTTTTTTATATATGGCACACTGTAAAACACAAAGAAAATACAAGATGAGGTAGAATTAAGTAGAAAGTTCAGAGACTATTGAAATGGATTCATTTAAATATTCATCTACAAAAGAATATTATAGTCATTAGAATAGTGAATTCATAGAAAAAAGTAATTAATAAAATACCTTGACACAGTATTTTTTCAATACATTTTCTCTTTCAAATGCATTTTTCTGGTGTAATGTCTGATGAGAAAGCTGGTTTGCAAATACTTCCTGGAAGAGTTACTAAGCAAAACCAGTTTGAGCAGGAGGTGTTAAGAAAGGCATATATTTTTGATTGATAGAAAGGTGAAATGCTGGAAGAATAACAGTGTTCAGATAGCAGCATAAGAAGCTTTACAACTCTTTAACAAAATACGTTTGTTACTATATACACATAACAAGAAACTGAATGAGATTTTAGCTTTATAGAGTTTAATTTGCTTGTCTTCTGAAAATGGGCAAATATAGCAGCTGTTTCCAACCTTCAACTTTATGAACTTTGTTCTCATCTAGAAAAGCATTCCGCTAAGTTCTTGAAATTGGAGGTAAAGATGCAGTTTCAATACATGTTAAGCCACAGAATTATGAAGACCATAACAACTGAAGAGTTTAAAACTGTATCTAGTACACTTCTTGCAAAGCTTGTGATGCATGTAATTACACTTTTTAGTTCCATATAGTATTTTTCTAGCATACATGCATGTATATCACACTTCTCTAGCTAAACATTCATTCTCTGTACCTTTATGTAATCTAAGACTTAAAAAATGCAAGTTTCAAGCAAGTAGTATCAAATTAAACAAAGGAGGTAGATGTAGTCTACTAGAGCAGAGCTAAATGTAAACTTCTTTATCAATAAGATGTTGCAGTGCAGGGAGACCTGTTCCTCCATGGAATATGAGTAGCATGGGCAAAGCAACAACCTCTGCTGAAAAAGGGATTGTTACTGACTGCTTCTACCCATTTTCCATGCCTGATGATCAGCAATTTTTTAGTAAAGATGGTGCAGTTAATTGGTTCAAATAGCTAAATTCTTTTCTACTCTGGCATTTGTATTACTGCTTTAATTCAAATCCACAGCAGCTATCTACAAGTTAAAGCAGATACTTTCCTTCTTCACAGAGGAAAGTCATACATTTACAATTTTTCTGCTGCAGAACCAATCTCTTTGTTTCTCATACGAGTTTGTGCTGGATGGCTTGGGAATGCAGGAGGCTATGCATTGCCCTGGAGTTCAATAAGGTTTGGACAGATTTATGGATGAATGGCATGCTCAGGCATAATACAGAACACAACCCACGGTACTCCCCAAAATCAATCAGTTTGAAATCTCTTCCTTTCCTCTCATGTCTTATCAAGAAGAAACATCCCATAGCATCCTCCAAAACCTTGGAATTTTTCTGCTCCATTAAAATCCCCAGACAATTACCTCCCACATCCTGCATGTATTGAGAGCTATTTTTCATGTGGGTGCAGCCAGGGTAAGACAGAAAGAGAAGGTCCATGCAAATCTTCGTTTAAGATAAATAGTAGTAGAGTCAGAGCAGGTTATATGTTTATTTCTGCCAGAAGGGAAATAAAGTTGTTTATAGCTCATAGTAATTCACAAGATTCAAATAGTTTATGAGAAGAATTACTGGGCCAAGAAGAAGTGTCACTCAATGAGCCAGGGCAACATCTCAAAAGGTAAAGCGAGTGTCTGGTTTTGGTGAAATGATTAAACTAAGTTATCTCAGAGCAGCAGGAGCAACTGATGCTGTTGCTTGAGTTTATTTTCTTTTCTTTTTTTCAGATGGGGTTACACTGGAACATAAAAAAATCGCTAAATATATCTTTTTAGTACTTCAGCATAGCCCAGCACTGTCTGCTACAGTACATACCATAGGACTTTGGGGTATGGGAATTTTTTACTTCAAGCCAATTCTGTTTTGGAGGGTTTTTTAAAATGGCTTTTTCAGAGTATACTCAAAGTAACTGACTTGCACATCTCAGATCCCTGAAAAAAAAAAAACCAAAAAAACTCTGTCATTTTACTACCCAAAGGACCTTCTCAATCGTCCTGGTCACTATAATAAACATTACTGAGACATTCCAAGAAAAGTCATCCCTGCTTTGCCGAAGGGTCCCTCAGAAAGATACGAAATGGAAAAGTGTCAGGAAGTTATCATTTTGCAGTAAGAAATAGGATTCACACCACTAGTCTGCTTATAATTATGGTGATGAGACTCGCACACTTACCTTCAAATTGCTTTTCATTACTTAGTTGCTCCATCCAGCCAAGACCAGTGTTCAGCTGTCTTGTTCCCTGCAGAACTGAAAAGCCAGAAACAAGTGCTCCCCAAATACTAACAGTATGAAGCTAGGGCAGACAGCAAGTGGAAAAAACAACAAAATGCAGATCAGATAGTCTTCATCCCCAAATTTCTCCTCACATCATCAAGCCAATCTCCACAGAGCAAAACTATCTGGTGCTCCATATGAAATCAAATTGTATTGACTCTAACACTAATTGTTCCGCCAGTACTTCAACAAGTCACAGCCAGAGAACAGTCTTAATCCTAGACACCTCACATTCCTGTCCTAAAATAAATAAATAAATTTTTTAAAAGTTGTAAATGCCTGGAGGCTGAAAATACTTTTAAACTATTTTGTTAGTATTAGTATTAT
Source organism: Entomyzon cyanotis (assembly GCA_024500445.1). NCBI lineage: Eukaryota > Metazoa > Chordata > Aves > Passeriformes > Meliphagidae > Entomyzon > Entomyzon cyanotis. The sequence goes on along the minus strand of JAKEPQ010001016.1, from coordinate 56,237,753 downwards.
TGCTGGGTTTGTTGTTTTTATTTCAGGTTCAAACTGTTAGCTGAAATTAAATAATTTTAAAGGTCTGCTGCTGAGGGTGATGCTAAGGTACTGCTGCTGAAGAAACTATCACTGATGGAGTCAGAACAGATACCTCCATTAAAGGTAGCTATCCATATCTGTTCTCCCTTCATCTAAGTGGGAAGAACAAGTCCATATTTTCCTGGCCTGACTTACTATTCCATGTCCTCTATTTCCAGTGAAAAGCCTGTTGTCTCTTTGCCTTCTTGTGGCAGCAAAGCCCAAACTTGCCCTGTTGAGAAGCTAAGGCCTGGAATTTGGTTTAGCGTTCTTTATGGTTTACAAGTAATCTAGATTCTTCCAGTGTCATATCTAAAATATGTTTAATTAAGTTGTTAGTTGTTGATTTCAGGTGACTGTTGATCACACTGACAGGAGTAAATAGGTGATTGGTAATCAAGAGCTCAGAACACTAGAAGAAAACTGAGAATGACTGCAATTATGTAAAATCATGCAGAACCAATAATAATGAAAAATAAATTGTTCCCCCACCCTGAATGTACAGGCATAAATGGAAACAAAATGGAGAAAGAGAACCATACATATTAATGAGACAGCACCATCTAATCAAAACCCATTGTCTTCTGCCAGCTCAATCAACAAATTATTATAGAGGATAATGTTACACTTAGGAACTCTAAATGTTTATAAACAACCCAATTACTATACTGTAGTAACTCATCCTCAAATACAATCAGGTTTAATATTTTATCAGAAGAACAGAAGGAGAAATTTGTATAAGATCAAACAACTACATTGAGAAAGACATTTGCTTATCTTGAATAGATATGTTAAGTTTTAAATTAATGTATGTGATTTTTTTTATTTTCTCAATAGCATCAATAAATAAACGCCAAGCTGCCAATCTTAAAAGATTTCCAGAATACAACAATCTTATACACCAAGACCCAAAAAGCACGCTAAAATCCTAATTGGCATATTATCAGCATTTGTATAAACAATCAAGGTGTGCCACTCAGTTGTTGGACAAGATACACAAATTCAGTTAATGTGTTTTACCTCAGCAGCTAGTGAGGAAGCTCCCACTGAATTTACTGAAAAAAAATTAGATGGGCTTACACTGACAGCTTTACCAGATTTCTCTGAAGTGTGTTAAAAAGCTCTATTGCATCCCAGATGCACCCCAGCATTCAAAGGACATTAGTATAGAAGAGTTTTTTAATCTCCAGTTCCTATGAGCTTATAACTAATTGAAATAAATATATATAATTGCATATGAATGTAGTCATTCCCAGCAAGACTAACCCATGCTTTGTAGTCCCCTTGGCAGTGACCCTAAAAAGAGCTTATCATTGAGGACTAGGAAATCACCTTTGCTTCCTTCTTCTTTACTGCTCTCTTCTCTTTTGGTCCCATGAGACAAATTATCTAGTGACAAACAGAATTATTCAGGAATGGTAAAGGCCTATCATGTTATTTAAACACTGAAGAGAAACAGAGTTATCTAAACCCAGGAGTGACAGCTGTGACTGCCAGGATTTGTTGCCAGCTTTAGGAATGGCTTGCTCTGCAGGCTTGCCAACTTTTCTAGCCTCTCTGTAAAATGGAACTAACATTTTTCGATGTCACAGAGATAAGTACTTTGAAGTACTTTGAAGACACAGAGAGCTTTATTAGTGTTAAGTATCATATTTCAACTACATAGACCAAAGAAGAGAGTTTGGATTTCTTTCTTTTTTTTTCCCCAGGGAGTTGCTCTAATGCAGATGAAACCTGATTTTGACCCAACTACAAATCTGAAACCAATGGATGGAAAAATCATGTTTTCAAGGGATGTCCATGTCTAAGTAGAGAAATAGTAGCAGACAGTTTCTCATTAATCATCGAGTTCCAGGATTAACTTTTCACTTTTTGTCTCCTCAAAGTTTAAGAAATATTAAAATATGAGTATCATATTAAATGGATCATATTATTTTCATAACAAGTATTAAGCAGTGATATTCTTAGGCCTAAGCAGAAAAATGGAAAATAGAAAACACAACCCTGTGGTGTCAGAAGGGGACCACTAGAGTTGAACAAGTCTATAGAAACATTTTTCAAGATACCTCCATGCAAAATCCCCTATGTTGAATTAAAATAGAATCAAAATTGTGCATAAAAGCAATTAGAATCACAGAATCAACTAGGTTAGAAAGACCTTTGAGATCATCAAGTCCAACCTAAGATCCAGGAAGTATAGAAACTATTTATATGATAACAGTAAAGACTTTCTTTTCCAGCGCAATAGCATGCAGCACAGAGAGACTTTTACTGCATCAGACAGTATCTAGCAGAATTAGAAGTTTAGACTTGAAAAACAAAGTAGGACATAGCAGACATGTTGTATCAAATTATTTCCAGATCATGGACATTTCCTTTCCAAAAAGATACTGCTATTCTGTGTCCTATTATGGACCTTGCTCAGCTTGCTCATGCATTTTTACATTCCATTGTATGGAAGAGAATGTCCCTAAAGGAACTTGCTTTGTGTAAACAGCAAAGTGAAGACAGAGGAGGTCTCCCATTTGGCCGTGGGTGTGTATTTTTGCTTCAACACAAGCAGTTAGCCAAAGCATATGAAAATCTCTATTAGGGAATGAACACCTAAGCATATGCCCATACTGACGTAGAGGAGCCTGGAATGCCTGAGTCCAGTTTACTTGGGAATATCTCTAATGGAGGACACAAGGCAGATAATCAAATAAACTGAGAGTATCAAATTTAGTGCTCTCAATGCAGTTATGACCAATGGATACTCACAAGAGCCTTCTTAAAGAACAGATGCAGGTGTAACCACTGTATATATGATGCCATAACAAACTATTAATATAAATTTGTTTCATATTTTTGTGTGTAGTGATTTGTGTAAACAAGCAAAGCACATACAACCCTCACAAAAAGGATAAACAAACATATCTGCTCTTCACTTCCTATGTAATCTGTGACTATATGAAAGGCAAGCAGCTATCATTCTTTTTCAGCACGTGAAAATGAAGGAAACAAAGTGAAATTATGTGACAGTGTATTTCATTCAAAACAAAACATCATTTTTCATATAGAACTTAATCTGAGAAACTCCTTTTCATATGATTATATGGATGCTAGATAAGGATTAAAGAAATGAAAAAATAAATAGAGGTAGAGGCCATCAGTATTTACTAAACATGATAATCTTAATCTGGCTCAGAAAATCCCCAAATTACTAGTGCCATTTTGGAATTCCATGATCAAACTACAGAAAGTAGGAGGAGGCATGACTGTACTTCTGAGGATATTAGGACCAAATGCGAAGTCTCAAGGGGTGCATGCTGGGCAAAGGGTCTGAACCTAGAGAGACAACAAGTGACTCCAGCAGGAGGTTACTAGGCCATATGCTTGACAGGCCAGTCGCAATGTTAATCTCCCTTTTAGATTCTTTGGCTGCCTTAAGGAACTTCACCAACAGCCAGTTTGAAATAATACAATGAAAGTCTGTCACATTCTTTTGTCAACATCACCTTTGCTTCTTCATTCTTCTGAAAGGAACCTCATTTTTGCGTCTTACTCTCAGTACCAAACTTAAATATATGGCCAAAAATTTTAAAAATTAAAGACTAATTTTAACAAGGGCAAGGTGACTATTAAAAACAAAGATCTGAGTGAAAGACAAAGAAATTTATTCAAACATAGAATAAATTTGGAACAATTTACTACTGAAAATAGGTGGTTTATATTTGACATGCCAGCAGACCAAAAATTCTACATATAACATTGATAGTGCCATAATATATCAAGGTTTTCCACTGAAAACATTTACGTTCATTTTGCTGTGTTGCCTATATGTAATTTAGAGTAGATCTGCAAATTTTAAGGGGGAGGTATATAAGGATTGGTTATAGAACAGCTAATTAATAAAAGATAAATAATGAGAAGTCATGCCTAGTTTATTGCTTCTTTCCCTTGAAAATATATTGAGAATGTTGACATTACTTCACAGAGCATAAGATTTACGTGTTTGGAGGCTAACTGTATTTTCATCCTATGTCTGTACTCTCTCCTTCACAGCTGTCATAAATGTTCTGTAACACTTCAAATTTTATGACACTAATTACATTTAAAATGCTTGTGTAACTAATATGTAAGTATATTGTAAGCTTGTGCACAGCTAAATGAACTTCTGAAGAAATTGCTATACTTCGTAATTGCAATGTTTGTACATTATATAATTATACTGAGTTGCACTGGGTATAAAAAATTTTGCACATACTGTAAAATCCCTGAATTTAATGAGTACACATAGTTTTAGAACTGATTCACAGTTCATGCACTCTAGTGGCATTGAATTAGAGAAGATGTTAGTCTATCAATCCATCTCAGCATTTTATCCGTGAGTAATATTTTCTTATTGTCAGAAATACCAACTCTAATGTATTACAAACTGGTTTTCAACTGCAATTGTTATTTAAAATGAATGATTTGTTCTCAAATTATATTTAGAAACAATTAAAAGAAATCCAAAACTATTCTATATATTTAACCCAAGACATTCTGTCATTTCTTGGAAAAGTGACTTTTTTTTTTTTTTTTTTTTTTTTTTGCAAATTAGACAACATTGCATAACAGAAAGACTGATAAAAACACATAAAGGTCTTCTCTTTTTCTCCCAACTCATTGTGGCACTCCACCCTTCAAAGCTGTCTGTTCTTTGCTTCTCTGATGCAAAGAAACAGAATTTCAATACTTCAGCTCTCAGACTGTTTCGGGAATATTCAACTTTTTGGATGTCTGATGGTTTTGAGTTTTTTGGTGTTCGTACTAGGGCTAGTACTGACTTTACCTTGTATTTTCAAGGCACTCTCTCTGGATGTAGATCTTTTATCTAAATCCATTTAAGCATCTTCTGCTTCAAACTGCTAGATAGATTAGGTGAATGCCTTTCTCAGAATCTCACTAATTATTTCATCTTTCCAGTGTTAATATATTTTTTTTCACAGACTTTTCTAAACACATTGTAGTCTTATTTAACAGAACAAACAAAACAAACAAAAGAAACTTTGCTTGAAGAGACTGACTTCCTGAAGTTGTGTCCTTTGCTCTTGCTCTTCTGCCTTGGAAGTTTGCCTTGAAGCTATATCTCTGTTAAGGGAGCAAAATAGTCCCATTAGACTCCTAAGGATTTATCAAGCCAAAATTTCTACAAATGGCTGTTGAATGGCAGTAGGTGAATTAGAACCTGTTCTTTAGTAATCTTAGAGCTTCTCTGCCAACCAGCCCTGTGGCCAGTTCCAATGGATAATCACTGATATCTGTTACATGACACTTTTTGCAAAGGCAATCTCTTTTCTCATCACAGTATTTTTCTTGCTTAAAACTTCTGAATCGGCAAAGATTGACTGCATTATAAAAAGAAATATCTCTCTTTATTAAAATTATTCAGTCTGTGCTACCGTCACTTTGGGATCACAGCCCAACACAAGAGACAAAAATTAAGATGTAAATCTATACTTCCAGAATGCAATTGGCTGTTGGCAAGCTACAAGTAGAGTGTGTTATAAACACATGCCAGATTCCTATGTTGTACTCCAAATTTTCCCACCAAATTTTCATATATTAAAATATCAGAGTACTAGCAATCATCTCCCTGTATTCAGTAACAATATTTTGGACTTTTTTGCTCCAACTATCAGTTCACCAAGCAGAAAAAAGATATTCCATCTGCCTTGAGTACAACATAAAAGTGGGAGCAAGTCGGCCTGAAGCAGCCCCTCTTCTCTTCAGACTACTCTACTGTTGGCAGGAGTGTATCCTCTTTCGACAGAAGAAGAAAAGAAATGATGATAAAAAGGCAGACACAAAAAAACCAAGCAAAAACATCCAAGGGAAAAAAAAACCTTTTTGGCCTCTCTGAAACAATACTCTCTACAGGGATGAAAGAGGAGATATCAGCCTGCTTTCCATGAAAAATAAAACAAAGGCATGTGCTACACCAAATATTCCTGTACATCTAGTGGGAGGTAATTGAATTAAAAATACCCACCCCGAGGTGACAATAATTCCTGTGCCTGTATTTGCTGCCCTGAAACAAAGGCTTCTGGCTATATGACACAATATCAGGAACTACTTTTACAACCTCAGGCAATATTTTACAGCTGCAACCACAGGTGCCAGAGTGTACCAGGAAGGAAGATACCAATAATGAGACTCGTAAGGGTTGTTTCTGGGGGTTAAAATGAAAACTGGACTGGATGGGATTTATGGGGAGGTAGAGTTCAGGTTGTAGGGCTGGGGACATACTTGGGAGCTTGAAGACAAAAGGAAGGGGAGTCAGATGAGAAACCGCAGAGGAAGAAAGTATCAAAGGAAAACTTTTCAAAAAAAAAATAGGTAGGAAGGATGCCAGCCTACCAGAAGGACTCAGAAGGAAACTGGTTAGTAGAATATATAGCAGATGTAAGAAAGGATGAAGGAAAGAGACAGAAGTGATTTATGCCTAAAGCATTACATTCAAGAATCAAAGTGAGGGCAAAAACACAATCTGTGTGCGAATATTGGTTAAAGTAATACCATACGTTACCATCACATGTTTCTTTCAAGAAATGTACTGGATTACAGTTTCCAGGTGTATTTTGTCAATATCCAGCACTTACAGATCTCTGCAGTTTGTTAGGAAACACACATTAATTTGTAACATTGCTGAACCTTTCTCTGGTTCAGTTTATGCACAGAAAAGTTTTATTTGTCTATTTTTTACTGTCACCCCATCTGCCTCGTTTTTTATGGTTTTCCCTACATTTTGTGCAAACACTAGATCGATTTCAAAAGAAATAAGCTTTATTCTAGCAAATAAAAAAGTTAAGATCTTGATAACAAAATAAGACATAAGTTTCACTTAATGAAAAACAAACAAATAATAATTCTAAAAAATCTCACAACCTCCCCCAAACAAACAAACAAAAAACCTGAAAAAATACCAAAACCAGCAAGAAAGCAAACAAAAAAAATCTCCAACACAAACAAAAAAAAAAAACCAAAACAAAAAAAAAAAAAAAGCCAACAACAACAAAAAAAAAACCAAAAAAACAAACCAACCAAACAAAAAAAGACAGCCAAAACAACCCCCACTGCTTCAGATAAATCTCAACACTAAGGGTCTTTTAGCTGTTCCTGTAAAATACTTAACTTAGCATTTGGGTAATTTGTAAATTAGTAGGGCTGGATCATCTCACTGTTCAGTGTAGGCTGCACCTTTTTTTCTTTTTGCCATTTATTCTGCTTCTATCTTTACTCTTTCTTTGGTGTTTTGTAATCCATTAAGAAGATAGTTTGAGTAATGGAAATCTTTTCATAAATATGGCTGCAACAGCTAAAAGATTTCCCTTTAAATAAAAACAAAAATGTTAATGCAGGCTCTTAGAACTCACTAACTGCAAATAAAGAGATCTTTTTTTCTCTTTGGAGACATATTTCCAGTCCATCAGATTGCTACATTACTTTGCAGATTATACCTTAGAAACTTCGCATTACCCACACATTTTATTAAAATTAATCACAACCTCATTGTTATTTCTTCAAAGACACCACACAGAGCATAATGGATTAGCTGTCAGGCTTGTTTCTTCTGCTCTCCATTACCTTTTGTATTTTCAGGACCTTTAATACAATTTGAGGAACCTGACTCCTGAAGAGAAGAGGGAAGCAGGACATTAAAACACTCCCATTCCAATCTGAACATCAGATCAAATTACTGACAAAGAGCCACACTGTACTGCTAGGAAGAAGCTTTAAACAATGGATCCCTGCTTATTCTTTTTGCCTAATTTTTATCTTGCTCACAGGCTATGTCCTACACCATTCCAACTGGTTTTCTAGAAGGCAAATCTATTAAAGAGAGACCTAATCACTAATAGTTTGGATGCAAGTCAGCCTTCTTAATTGTTTGGTTTCAGAGTCAAGGATCAGTCTCTCTCATGTCATTTAGTCATATTAACATAGTGGCTGAATAAAGACTGAATGAAACAAAGGGTATTTTAAGAGATGTAAAGGTGTGCAGGGAACACAAGAGGCAAATAAAAAGGAAACACTAACGGTAAGTTTGTTGTTATAATACTTTGGAGACTGTGCTAGGTATGACAAAAGAACAGAACAGAAACATAAGCTTGACAAAGCTTATGCACAAAGTTACCACCTAATTTATAATAGTTGCCCCAAATAGGATGTTATGACACTAGGGGAAGAAGAAAGTAAATCCTGAGTTGGTGCTACTCAGTAGTACTGGAGAGCCCAATTATTGTAAAGCAACAGATAGTATCAGTATTTTTCAGGATCTTATAAACAAAGGAAGTTTACAAAGAAGGAAAAGCAGTGAAAATTAAAACACAAGCAAAAAAAAGAGGAGAAAATCTGAGAAGAAGTGGCACTCATTGTCCTGAACTACATTCACAAAAATAGTTCCAAAATCAAGGAGTACTTTGGTCCTCAACTTGGGACTTTCTGGCCATATTCTTGGTGTTATTTTATACAACTTCTGTGATTAATTCAATGATTTTAAATTACTGAACTTACCAGAAGATTTTGCTAAATATTTTCCTAATTGTAGATATTTAGCTGAAGAAGAATGAATCTCCAAGAATGAAATAAATTTATGTGTAGTTCCTAGAACAAGTAAATGTAATAAATCTCATATGAAGTCAAAATCTTTATGCTGTTGCTAGAAATAATTGTTACATCTCAACAGAAAGATGCCCATCCGTTACTCCTGGTGAGATTCTAGGGTGTTTCAACACATATTGAATATGCAATCTTCAGAAAGTCATTACAGTTTAAATGAATAATGAGGACTCTATTTGCTGTGATTTCTGTTGCAGTTAAACTGGCCTTTTGGTCTGTAAAGGAAGCTACGTAATAGTGTTCTCATTTTTCTGACATTTAGTACTATTCTGATTTTTCTGATCTTCAGTGACAGGAATAGTGGATGTTTCCATTGTGCCATTTGGAAGGACATGAGTACGCTAGTGGAAGCACTATAGGAAAGCAGAATGCATTCTGTTAATAGAAGAAGGAAGGTTTCAAGTAAAATGCTTAACAGTGTTTGGCAAAAAATCTCAAGATCTTTCTCCAGTGACACTCATGTTTCAGTTCACTACTCTCCTTGTTCCAGTATCTGATATCTAACAGTAGCCAATGCTGAGGCATACTAAGCATGAATAAGAATATTTAAAAAAAAAAAAAAAGCTTCTACTTGTCCCATACAAACAACTGCAATTACCAAATGAACAAAAAGTCACCGGTCTGCATAGCCTGTGGGCAGAAGCTTAAAACTCATGTCCTCAAGGCTGAACAACATTGTACAATCACCTAAACAAATTGGAAAAAAAAAAAAAATCTGCTTCAGGAATAAATTTTAATGTCCTTTTGGAGAAACATCCAAAGTTCATATTACCTGCTGTCCTCACACACTCAGTGGGTGCAGGAATCATGTGGAAATCCCATTTAAGATGCTCTATTGTAACTTCATTTTGATATGAGAAAGAAATTTACACTGAGAACAACAATTCACCAGAAGAACCTCCACAGGCACATGACAGAGTCCCCATCACTGGAGGTTTTCCAGATGAAATCTGACAGGTTATGAGATAATCTCATCTAGTCTCCCCTTCCCTTGAAGCTTTGGAATAGACAAACTTTCAAGGTCCCTTCCATCCTGTGCTATTTTATGATTCCGTAGTTGTACCTGTGGTGTGTTGACCTCAGCCAGCTGTCCACCACTCGTCCAGTCACTCTTCTGAACAGGACAGAGGGAGAAAATAAGGTAAAAAAGCTCATTAAAGATCAAGATAAAGACAGGGAGATAGACTATCAAATATTGTCACGGACAAAACAGACTTGACTTTGAAAAAATTAACAAAAGGATAATTTAATTGGATTTGGATAGTAAGAAACAAAGACAATGTTAAAACAACACTGAGCACCGCTAAGAAGAGTCTGGTTCCATTTTACTTACTCTTTCACATCATGCAGTTAACAAATCATAAGATTTTCTCTGAGCCTTTGCTTAGCCTCCCCTCATAGATCAGAAGTTCAGGTACCTTCACTATCACAAAGTATCTTTTTACTGGACTTTCTTATATTTATTTATATTTTTATATTTGAAGTTAGGCAAGATGAATCCACTTGTTTGGCTAATACAAGACAGACTGTAATTTCAGAAAATCCATAGAACTATTGTTAGTCCTGTGTTCTATTACAGAAAAACATAATAAATGAAGCCACAACCCCTCCACTTTTTCTATCTTCCACTCACCTTCTGTGACCAGAAGGGAAAGAGCTGTCAGAAGGCACCAAACTATTGTTTCTTTCATGTTGAGTACAGAGTTCAAGATTCGCCAAACTTTTTTCATTCATTATCATGAAATGCAATTTAATGTCAAAACTAATCTTAATTACACGTCTTTGACAAAGAAAACTGTCTGTAAAAGAAGTGCTTTGTTTCCTTTCTATCTGAATTCCATTAAAAAAATTCTACACAAGGCTTATTTATTTCCAGGGACATAATTCTGAACTATGAGAACCGCTGAATCAATAAGAGCATAAGCCTGAAGTAAAAAAGCTGTAAGCTATTTATCTCCTGTATTCTTCTGTTGAGGTTGTGAGAGGGATACACTATTTTGACGTATTGCTATTCACTCCAAAAGCTGAAGTATATTCATAACAATTGTTATTAACTGTCAATAATTATTCATTTCATGACTGTGTTATGAATGGAAAATAAGTACCATCCAGCTACAAGAAATTTCAGAGTTACATTTCAAACATGAATCTCTTTCCCCTGGGCTATAACTGTAGGAGTTGGATAGCACTTTGATGGAAATCATCTGACTTTTTTTCTCTTCCTCAGCTGGCCAGTAGCTTACTAGGGACACTGTCCATAAGGATTTCTTATTTTGCACATACTATCTGCACCAGAGAATAAGCTTTTTGCAGTTCTGTCTTCAGTAGAAAAATACTGCCAATATTTACTAGTTAGAAACTCAAGTCCAGACCTTAGAAAAATAAAAAAAGGCTTTAGGGATGAAAAGGAAGTACTAATGATTCATGGTTGCTTTTTCTCTAAAACAAAGGGTAAAGGTAGAAGGAAGCTTGAGGTTTTCATCAATTTATTCTGTCTTAAGTCACTACTGTCAATCAATAACTAGGTATAGTCAGGCTACTATTTCTACGTGCTCCAAGTATAACATGGTGACTGAAAATTGCTATATATCACAGATCGCTCTCTTCCCTACCAGTAAGCATTGAGGTCTAATTCAATGCAATTTCAGTATTATCCAGCCCCATACACAATAGGAATTGATGATCTGCTCTTTCACCTGTTTCTGTTCTTTGTGACAAATTGATCTGCTAAACCAGAAAATTAAACTGTGTCTGAAGGAGCCAGACTAAACTCCATAAAAAATAGAAGAAATGGGATATATACTTATTTGGATCAGACAAGCATTTTGATGAAACCTTAAGTATAAATCATAGTGACTAATCTAACACAACAGTGCTCAGAATGACATACAACACTCTAAAACACAGATGTGAAAAGGAGTCAGGACAAATTCAAATAGACATAAAAGCAGGAGTCATAAACTTGAAAAGGGTGTGATCATCCTTTTAATTGTGCAACCTACCCTGAAATATTTCACTGAATTAATGAGGCCATACTGTCATCACCAAACAATGAAGAAAAAATAATAACAACCATAACACGGCAGAAACTAGAAATCATAGTGGTGGCTTAGGTGACGAATTTCACACCTGAAATAACAAACAGCAAAAAGCGTGAACAGTTTGAGAACATCATATGCACTGCAAATACTTTGCTTATAAATATACTTAGACATAGTAGCAAAAGAATGGATAAAATGTACTAGAAATTGCAAACCCTCAATAAAGAATTATTTATGCATTGTCAAAACACAGAATTTTCCAAACTAAAGTAGGCTACTAATATCCCACAGAAGCTGTAATACTCCTGAAAGGGTGAAAAATGCAGCACCAAACTGGTTATTGAGGAGGAAAATATTTCCTATTTCAAAAAAGCACCATTTTCTTTTGAAGAATCTAACTGTGTTACCCATCTTTTGCATAAAGTAATTGAACTACAGAAATTAGTGACTTCATTCCACTGAATGATATGAAGTAAATGTTTCATTCCACAGTATTCTTCACTTAGGAAATTCCATTGACATCAGAACTCAGCTCTGGATACATGCAAGAATGGTAACTTTTATCCATTTTTCCCTCATGGGCCCTTCCTAAGGCTTGCCCAAATAAAAATGTCATCCACCTTTTATATCAGGCTACAGAACAAGAAAATCAGTGCCTTAGAGTTTTAGCTTTGACCACATTGCTTTCTCCTGAGAACACGCATCACAATGAGTTTGCATTGAATTTGGACTTCACTAACATAGGAAGAAAGATTAAAGGTCTTCACCTCACTGAAGCTGTGAGTTACACTGCAGCCATTTCATTTTTAAACCATGCACAGCAATTACTCTGCATCACAGATGTAGCACTAGAAGTTGGCTGTGTTTTGATCCTCCTTACTGCTCATATGTCTTTAACTCGCAGACAGATATTATCCTCCTGGTATCAGAGATTTTAGAAATAAAACAAAAGGATGAGCCTTTAAAGGGTTCTAAAGAAAAAGGAAATGTCTGCTTGATTGTGTTATGTTACTCTAGGCCTTTGTCCAAAGCCCACTGAATACAATGGATAGATTCCTAAATACTTCCAGAGGGCATAGGTTCTTATTTTCCACCTGTTTCGAGTTTTATAAAAACTCTGAGATAGGGCGAAGAAGGGTGGATAGAGCCTTCCTGTTCTTCTTTGAGGAGAATGAAGGAAAATAGGATCTTCAGAATTATGTTACATCAAATGTAACTGAAACAAAACAAACAAACAAAGAAAGAAACCCAAACCAACACACATGGAAATCCACAACCAGAAAAAAACCCACTTACAAAATGCAGCAATGCAGTTTTCATTGTCCTTAGGATAAGACAAAGTTACACGTGTAAAGCAATTGTCACTCAGAACATATAATCATCCAGAGAATTATCACAAATGAGGATATTACATTTTTTTGAACCCTTCCTTCTGAGTAGTCTGAAGAGACTAGAAAAAGCACAGAAATTCAGTACAGAAATTTCCCAAACTGGCATGCTGAAAACAATCAACTTCACCATCTCATTCCCCTTTCATCACCTCTCAAGAAAAGCAGAGATTTACATGTATTTTACAAAGAAGATTTTTCTCACTCTACTTATCTTTAAATCAAAATGCAAGGGGGAAAAACCCAAACTGTTGTTTTTCTCTTTGTTCACAGCAAGAGAAACATTTTTCTCTAATCACCCACTGGTTGAGGTTCTCAGAACTTGCTTGTTCACAGTTTTAAAAAAGCAAATAAATAAAATGTATAGTCAATAGGAGCACTATAATTTACTAGCATTATAATTTGGCAACATAGGCTTTATGTCAATCAGTTACCCTCTGCTACCTCATACAAACATGTTTTTTGGGAAAGGCTTCAATACATCCTGGCACCTGAAGCTGAGAGAAGTATCCAAGTCACTCTACCACAGAGATGAAAGTGAGCATTCATCTGTAACATAACAAATAGAAATAATTGAGCGCAGAAAACAAGACACACAACTAAGTGCTTTCCCATATCTAGTACACACAAGCATTATATTCTGGTGGCATTAAATTCAACAGAAAAAGAAGGGAGTCTCTGTATTAAAATAACTCTGTGGGTTCAGACCTAAGATGACACGTAGAGGAGGCAAGGTTCCATTTTTTTATCCATAGAGTGCAGAAACGCAAAAATGAGACTCTTAAATTCTGTTCTGAAAGCACTAGTTTTGTTCTTAAGTTAATATGGGAAATATAGTTCATGGTAGTGTATTACAATGTCCTGCACAGCCATTGTTCAGTGCAGTTGGTATTGCAAAGGCCATTCAAATGGAATGGCTGTATTGGTTTTTCTGTAACCATTATCTTTGGTTTGGACAAGGTCAGGAATAAATAGGAGTAGTTGTGTGATTCACAAGCTAGTAAAAGTTAGCAAAAATTACAAAAATGTCATTTCAATTGGAGTAAATGGAAACTTTCCTACTAAATGAAAAAGGTGGTTACATATATTACAATAGCAATGAATCTTCAGATACTGCAGACAAAACATTATGGTTGTACCTTGTGCTTACCTCATACAAGATTGGCTAAGTATATGCTTCAAGACTCACAATGATTCTCTGTTAAAGTACATTAAAACTACAATTTTGTTTTACATTCCATGATGACAGACACTCAAAAATAATTTACAAAACTAAAAATCTTTACTCTGGTCTTCAAGTAAGTATCAGTAAGGCTCACAATAAATATAATTGGGCAGCAAGGTCTCAGAAAGTGGCCAGAAACATCTCAGGAAAACAGGAATGACAGAAGAATCTATGGAGTTGTAAGCAATTTGGTGTCATTATGGGCCAGAGAACATTAAGTCCTTGTAGATGATTATAAAGACAAGACTGCCCAAAGCATTATGCATCTCGATGGAAGTGCTAAGAGAAATGCATATTCATGAGATAATCTGCAGACACTGCTTCCATTCCAACCTCATTGCAAACAGGGTTCTTCTTACACACAAACAGCAACTGCCTTGTTCCAAAGGCAGGAAATGCATTCTTTGTCAAACTAACCTGTTAAATCTTCAGTTATATTTCTTAGGATGTATCAGGATCAGGTTGGAGTGCCCAGCTGAACCCACAGAAAATAAGACCTACAAATGCAAAATGTGCAAATACCCAGGTTCCTTTCTGAAACTGAATACCTTGAAAGTAGCTCGCATGAATTCCTGTATATGCTGTAGGAAGTAAAACTCAACACTACACGTTAAGCAAAAAACCAGATTTTTCATCCTGCATGATCAAAAAGCCATGGAGTCTTGGAATAGGTTTAATCAGTGAAGAGATAGATTTCTGGCTTAATCAGTAAATTTCTTGCACAGTAAAGTGGGAAAACAAACATCAGTGTCCACTGCAGAATTCTATTCTGAAAAAAAATCCAAAATAAGGATCTCCAAATACTTACATGGCACAATTTTAAGAAGTTCAACAAGGTGAAGTGCTGGGACCTGACTGAGGTCACAACAACCCCATGAAGAGCTACAGGCTCAGGGAAGCGTGGCTGGAGAGGTGGACAACTGGAGATAAATAAGGCAAAGTTTTCCTTTCTTTTCAGTACCTCTTGGTGAAGAGTCAGAGATTGTTGAGGTGAGATTCACTTGATTCATAAGTTACTAGGGTTTATCAGTCTATTCTATTGACTGTAATGAAAATTAATATGAAAAAATGGAAATGTAAAACTGGAAATGCAAGCAAACTGTGTAAAGACTGTGGAAAACTAAACTGAGAGTTATTGAAGATAGAGAATCCATGATCTGCAAGACAATGTTGCAAGGATTTCAGGATAGATTTGAAATTTTAATCAAATGTGCAGATACCAACATGCTTTTAGGTTATGTGCACTAGTGTAATGCAATAAAACTGAATTTTAACCAGTCAGAAAAATGACACCTAACTGTAGTTTTAGGTAGATTCTGTCTCAACTGTATGCTACACTGAATCCTGTCCCTTTTAGAGACTATCAATAGCCTTTTAAAATCATACATCTAAACCTGATATGCATTATTTTGAATTAACAAACTGGAAGGTACATTTCTTTTCCAAGAGCATGATTTTGAAGCAAAAGGTTTTCCTAGTCTAGGAATTGAGCATTCACTGAACACAGTCTTTATGAGACTTCTTCATAAAGATGCCTATGTCTGGGTGATATAATGTAGCAATTTAAGAGCTGGAATATCACATCTAATCCTGTTGTTGAAATTACATGCTTGCAGGGGAATAAAAACCCATAGAAGTTTAGCTTGAAGTCTACAACATACATGACAGTTAATCTTCACCTTCACTGAAGGCTCTGATGGGGTCTTTATCTAAAAGATCTCAGAATCATATAATTGTTTAGGTCAGCAAAGACCTTTAAGATCATCAAGTCCAGCCATTAACCCAGCACCTCAAGGTCCACCACTAAACCAAGCCCCTAAGCACAACATCTACATGTCTTTTATAAACCTCCAGGTATAGGGATTCAACCACTTCCCTGGGCACCCTGCTCCAATGCTTGACAACAACTTTGGTGAAGAAATTTTTCCTAGTAGGTAATCTAAACTTCCCTTCGAGTAACCTGTGGGCATTTCCTCTCATTCTATTTCTTGCTACTTGGGAGAAAAAAACAATATCCACCTCACTACAGCCTTCTTTCAGGTAGTTATAGAGAATGATGAGGTCCCTCCTGAGCCTTCTCTTCTCTAGACTAAACAACTCCATTTCAGCCACTTCTCAAAGACTTGTGCTCCTGACTCTTCACAGCTTCTTTCTGTTCCATGAGGAGCACAAGGAGTCTGGGGCAAAGGCAGGTCTGAGGACAAGGTTGCAGTGTGTAACCTTGGTCCACCCTGGAGGCAGAGCTTAAGACAGACATACCTTCGCCATACCTGAACTGAAATGGCCCCAGGCATCAGTCAGGATCCCAGGTGAGGCTGCTTAGGGCCATTATGGCTTGCACAAAGTCGGGGTAAAAAATTAGCATGTCATCAAATGCTTTAGGATTTTTATAAAGAAAAATGTAGATTAACATTATGTCATAATTGAAATGGTTTGGGGGCACAAATGCATTTGTCATATTACGCAAAATTGGAAAACATATTTACTCGTTTAAATTTTTTTCAGTCCAAACACAAATCTGTATTTATTTTCTTCTTAACTCTGAAATTCTTTTCGCTGAATTACCTAAGTGGAGATAGAAAAAGATAGAATGCAATGCATCAGATAATATTTTTTTTATCTGTCAGGTTTAATTACCTAACATAAATATTGTAATTTATTAACACTTTTAATAATGCGACCTTCAACTATTCATCAGGGAAAACCAAACATTATATGCAAAGACATTTGTTCTAAAATGACTGTAACTACTGAAACATTTTCTCTTTAGGATGTACATACACTGTATTTCAAAAAGAAGCATATAATGTTTTAATTTGACGAAGTTTTATTCACAACATGTTATTCTTGTGTTATGACTAACAAAAAAATCTATTTGACATTTGTAATCCTGCTGCATTGTGAAAGGGAGAAATAAGGCAGCAGACTGAATTTCATATTCATACATGATGATAAACAACAGTATTTTGCACTTAGTTCTTATTTTTCATTTTTAGGATGTCAAAACTCTTTATAAAAACTCCCAAATTTATGTTCTTATTTTGTAGATGTCATCCAAGGATATCTGAGGCAGACAGACAGAATTACACAAAGTCACACAGACGTTGAGGGGAAATGTATCCAACTTTGTGAGATGTAAGAGCAGAAAAGATTTCTTGTGTTAACCTTCACCTTGCCCCAGTTGAAATACAACCTTACAGTATGAAATAAACAGAAATTTGCTAAGTTTTTCCAGTAGCATGTGTTTCAAGTCCTCAGAGGCGCAGATATTAACAATAACATAGTTTCAAATAATATTATTGGCTGTAGCATGGCAACCCAAAGTTCATGTCTGATTTACTACAGAAAATGTTGAAACAGGCAATTTTTGCATTTTCTTTTGAATGATCAGTTAATGAGAAACATTAAAGGAAATCAAGTTCAGTTCCTATAGCCTTTAAATCTTCATTTATATTTAACAGTATTTAGAGTAAGATAACCACACTCACAGCCTCTTTGGAAGGCAATCAGGTCATGAACACGAAGGTGATTTTTTTCTTCAGAACTTTTCTGCAGAATGTTATGTGTTTGGTGAAGAGAGGGATCTCAGGAAGACTGGGAGGAAATCTTAGGAAAAAAGTACACAAACAGGCACAGTAAACCTGCAGTGAAAGTACAGTTGTCAACCAACCACTATCATACAAGTGCAAAAGGAAAGATCTTGAAAGTATTGTGAAAGTTAAGGATCACATGCTCAGCTATACAAAGATTTTAAACACTATCTGTCTCTCTGTCAGTTTCTTTTCTCCAGACTTAGAAATGCATTTTGAGGAATGGGTGTGAAAGTAGTTCCAACATGGTTATAGCTCCTTCTTCCACAGTTATGCCCCTGAAAACAGCAGTTTCTACATTAACAACTCAGAACACTGTTGATCAGTATCTTGAATCCTAATACTACTATGCTACCAGAAATGTCAGCAGACAACACCACTAAGTTACAATATCAAATAATTCACCTATCTATAGCACTTTTTCCAAGGTTAAACAGTGCCAGCAATTGGAGCTAATCTAAACATCAGATGAACCTATGTTTAGAGATGAAATGATATATGATACATGCCTTGAGATGATTATTCTTAAAATTACACTCTCAAAAATTCATAGTATAACTGAAAGAGCTTGATGTCTGTATATGTATGTTATATATACATGGCTGGATTTGAGCCAGAAAATTCATCCCACCCACATCAATAAGTCAAATACAGTGACTCAGTAAAATGAATAATAGTGTTGGACCATACTACTCAAAAGACAGAACAGATAACTAAGGTTATTAAGCAGTGTGTTCATTCTGCTTCCCCAGATTTTCTTTTAGTGCTTTGACTTTACACAAATTTTTAAACTAAAATATTATCCTTGGATATTTTGATTTAATTTATTGTAGGAAGTTGAAAGCTCATTTAATTGCAAAAGTGGCAATGTTTCTCTAGTGGACCTACTCACAATAGCTAGATAAAGGGGTTTGGATTATCATTCGAAAAGTCTATCAGATTTTTTTCAGATTTAGAGTGTTATAGACAGTGGATATCATTCATTGTAGTTTTGGTTATTTTGACAGATAACTCCTTTTCCATTTGTATCACAAAACGGTAAAGTTTTCTCTGACCTATTTAAAATGACAGCATTGAGGTCCTTGTGTATTGTGTGCTATTCATAAAAATCTCATGCAAAGGCTAAAGAACACAGTCCAAACTAACTGTGTTCTTTTCACTTTGGATAAGCATCCAGATTATTACCTGGGGTTTTTCAAGGCCTGTCTGGACGAGAAATCAGTCAGAGAATCTTAAAAGGATGTGTGTTCTTATGTGATGCCTAATATATCCAATTTTCAATGCATTTAATTAAAAAAATTTAAAAGTTGCTATGATGTAAGCTCACAGACATGAGATTTCAGAGCAACTCACTGACTTTAATTAATCCTATCATCCTTCTTCTGTGTCATAAAAATATTTTACTTCTATTTTTGCAAAAATAAATTAAGCATTTTGCCTACATAAAAACAAGCATATATTGGAAAAGTTAGAAGTGTTTACACACTTGTGAGTTTTCATTAACAACTAGAAAAGAGGCCTACAACACTGTTTCTGTCTGAAATAAGTCCTATATTTTTCTTTGATTAATTCATAAACCTCTTTTCACCTTTGGTTTTCTTTTTCTAAATTGGAAAACAGTTATTAAATCATTCTTTCAAAAAGCGAAAATATCATCATTATTGTAAATAAGACTTGGATAACAAATGATGAGGGAAGATGCTGAATACAATAAACCTTTCTCGTATGGCTTTCCTGACAGAATCCACATGCCTGTTTCTGCACACATCTATTAAAAATCACCTTTAACTATGTGGTACAAGTGGTTGTGGAATTGCCATGTTGATGTCCTGTGAATTATGATT
This sequence comes from Entomyzon cyanotis, assembly GCA_024500445.1. Taxonomy (NCBI): domain Eukaryota; kingdom Metazoa; phylum Chordata; class Aves; order Passeriformes; family Meliphagidae; genus Entomyzon; species Entomyzon cyanotis. The sequence continues at coordinate 56,217,959 of JAKEPQ010001016.1, read as the reverse complement.
CTGACCTACAGATGTCAAAGAGATTTTGTCACTACCTTCAGCATTGGAACTTCAGTCTTGGAGCCAATATGCTTTACTGACCTCGACCTGTGACAGTTTAAGACACCAGTACCTTCCAGCTCTTGGCTCATGATATTACATCTGGCATAGCAGGGTCAGCTCTCTGCTAAGTCTGGTCAGTGTTTTGGTCTGAAATGCCTGATTTGCACAACAGCTGCTGATATTAAGGGAAAAGTTCTCTTTTGCTGAGTCTTTAGGAGGGCAGAATACTCAATAGAAAGGTTCAGAAGAGATGTTCAGGGAAAATAATTACTTGAACCAACAGAATTTCACTGTAGAAGCATTAAGGTGTAGAAAAAGCACTTGTCATCAAGGAAAATGATTTACAGAAGTTAGACAAGCTTCCTTTGATATTCCAGTTTAGTGCAGTGAGAATTTTATCTTATTTTTCTTTCCCCTGCATTTATCCAAATCTCACCAAGAGTTTTTACCTTTCCTAAATTTCATGAATAGAAGAGATAGTCAGGTAATACAAATCACTTCAAGAAAAATTTCTCTGAATTTATGAACTAAATTTTCTTCTCTTCTCTTTGTAAAGTAAATTCAAATCTTTACAGAGATTCTTGTATTTTTGCCTTGCAAATAAGACAGCAATTACATTAAACCCCATAAATTTTCATAAAATTTTCATATTCTATTGCTCTTGACCATTACCATAATAAAAAAAAGAAAAATGCCTAAGGATATTTTTATGACTTTACATGAGACTTACATGAGAAATTTGCATGCATCTAGGTTCTAAGTCTTTGCTGATTATGCAGACATTTTCTGTAGGTTTCCTCTGGCCCTTACAATATATTGTACGCATCATATCTCCTGAGAATTTAAAGCCATATTAATATTTTAATAGATTTATCTAAAATAGGTCAAATTGTAATAAGATGTAAACCAAATGGTCCTTTGGCTATACCTATAATTTTCTAGATAATCTCCTGTATAGATCAGTTATCCTGTGAAAATGAAAAAAAAAAAACAAACCAAACAACTTTTGAATCAGAGATACAAATCCACAGGGCATTCCCAGATATCCTCAGAGACATGGGATCCTTTCTGCTGATAAGAAAGACTTGCTAACACACCAGACTTGATTAACAATGTATGTGGAATACCCTCACAGAACAACACTTCTACAAGTTCTGACACTAAAGCAATGGTCAACCATCAGAAATAAAATCTGATCCTATTTGTGATAGAAATAGATATTGAGGGAAATACTAGAATAGTATTAGTAGCATACTTTATGATTTATTTTTGTGGTTTAGTTTCCTTTTTGCCATGCATGGTCTTCAATGAAATAATAAAAAAATGCCCGTTTTGCCACCAGAAAATTATACCAAACATACAGAACAGCAAACAACAACAATAGCAACAACAACAACACAAAACAAACAGAAAAACCCTGAAAAAATGGGTTTGAGACTTTATTCCCTCTTCATTTTTCAACTTATTTTCCAGGCCTGGTGTAGTGGGTCTTGTTGGGATAGAGTTAATTTCCTTCACTGCAGCCCAGATGATGCTGGTTTGGATTTTTCATTAAAGCAGCGTTGATAACACACACCAGTGATTTGGCTATTGCTGAGCAGTATTTGCACAATTGTCTCTCTTTATTTCTCTGTCCCTGCAGTGGGTAGGCTGAGTGTGGGCAAGAATTTGGGAATGGACACAATACAGCTGACACGAATTGACCAAATGAATATTCCATGCCATATGGAATCACACTTAACAATAAAAACCTTGGGGAAGTTCTTTTTGTGTGCAGTACTAATCATTGCTGAGATTGGATGGGCTTTGATCTATTTGTGGAAGGTGGCAGATTACTGCCTTTACATCATCTGGTTTTTTTCCCCTTCCTTCCTCTTTCCTTTGCTTATTAAAGTGTCTTTATCTCAACCCATAAGTTTTCTCACTTTTGCTCCTGCTATTCTCCCCCTCACACTGCTGGGGATAAGGAGTGAGCAGGCAGCTGTGTGCTGTCTAGCTGCTGGCCAGGGTCAATCCACCACAATTTACATTGCAGGGTTTTTAACTATCTTTACATCAAAGACGTTTCTTACTATCTTAGTTCCTCCACATCCTGTGCATTGGTTTGTGCTCAGTATTCTTTCCTTTCCAGCTTTATCATGACTTTTATCCCTAGTGTATGCTGAAATTTGATACTAAATTCAACACATCCAGCAAATCTGAGTTCTGCAAAAACTATCAGGAAGCAGAGATTATGAGGGTGAATCTAATCTTATACTTCTATTGCCATAGTCTAGAAATATCTTGCAAACCTTGTCCATTTGTGATTTTCTGAGAGAAGTGCCACTGCTGTAGAGTCAGTAACTTAATAGAAGAGGCATCAAGAGTCAGGACCAAATGCCTCAGAAAAATAGTGCTATACACAATTTATGTGATAACAAATATAAAAGTTTAGGCTTTCACTTTGAGACAAATTTTATCTTTCATTTAAAGAAGTACTAGAGAGTGCTAGATTGTCTCAAAACCTCTTCTGGAAAAAGCCACTGGATTTCAGATGAGTACAAAAAAACACATACACACACAGAGATAGAGAATAATTGGGTGAAGGTTGTAAGAGGTTCAGCATAATGATAAGATGATAAAGATAGAAATTCACTTTCCCCAAACAGCTAGATTTCCTGTCGGTAACTAAACACAAAGTGTTCATAAATACACTGCGAGAAATGTACCTTTCTTTAAAATGAGAATGAAGTAGAATTTAGGATTACAAATCCAAATATGTGAGTACCCAGAACCTGGAAACTTCCCGGAATATGGGAACTTCCAGACTAACTTCTGTGCATTCGGGCATTTTCATCCTGGCCTCTACACCTAACTGAGTCTGGATGGATCCTTACAATACGTGCTCATTTTCTTAAGCCCTAGGGTAAGCTTGCTAGGCAAGAACAAAACATACACACTACATATCAGGCATGATCCATACACATTGGCAACACACATATGTCCATTTTCATTCAGAACAGAGGGAAAAAATCCAACAAAATAGAGCAGAACGAAAGGAGAGAAATCATACCTCCATTCTCTCTCTTCACCCAATAGGTCTTGTCCTGGAAGGTGGTCAGAATTTATTAGTTTCCTTACAGTGAGAGCATTTTACTAGTAGAAAGAGCTCAGTGTTGGTCTTTTCTCCAAAAAGTGTCATTTTCTTTGTTTTGTTGCTGATGGTGGTGGTGGGTTTTGTGTGGGTTTTTTTCTAATGACACCTTTAGAGAATCCTAGAAGCAGAACCCAGTCTGTTTTTCCATCTCATTTTCAGGGACACCCACAGTACCTGAGCTAGAGAGCTGTCCCTCTTTTTTCTACCATGATGAAGAGTGGATTGTTTTCTAGAAAGCTACAAAGAGGTGCTTTTAATAATTTTTAATACCTTCACTTCACTAGTAACATCGTGGTAAGAGCAGCTCTTTGGAAGATAGTATTTGGGAATACTGCATCTCTGCACTAAAGCAGCCATGGATGTGACAAAAGAGATTCATCTATTAAGAATGCAAAGCTGCAGGATAGTAAACTGTGCCAGATAATTTCCCTACTACGTTAAAAAATCACTGTCTTTCACACTAGGCTTCCTGACAGAAGATATGACACACTTTGTGAATTTCCTGTTCATTCCCATAAGAAAATACAAAAATTTCTTTTTCTAAATAGCTGAAATCTGGGATGAAACATTTAACACCAACCATAAATATATGGCAAAGTAATTTAAGTTGAAAAAGAAATAATATGATTACATCTTATACATGTTAATATTTTTCTGCTTGTTAATATTTTTCTACTTAAATATTTTTAGTCTCCTACAGGTAGAAACCCCTTTTTTATTAACGTTTTTGTTCTAGTAGTTTAACAAATCTTAAAAACTCTGTTATTTTTTCTATACTTTCTTTCTACTGCTTAGATTTTAAAAAAAGTCCAAAATGAAAAAAAATTCTTTAGAAAGGGCAATTATAATATTGCAGCAAGTATTTTAGTTAAAGAAAATTCTTATCCAACATGACATTAGGGGTTAGTTTTCAAGCAGGAAAAGCTGTCATGCCTTGTTCTTGAGACTCCCTGGTACAAATAATTTCCACTACTTTTCTCTAAACCAGTCTCTCAGTTTATTTGCATGAGTGCCAGATGTTCTACTTAGCAAATTCACTATAGATTGAATTATTTAAATTTAAAACTATGATTTTTGTATTGACAGTTGTCTCAGATCCATATTTTTAACACCCTTCATGCACCCAATAACACCCAAACACAATACCTATACAACAATAGAAAGCACAAAAAAAGTTCAGTACCAAGGTAGAACAATAGAGTGCATTTACCAGAGAGAATATTTCACAATTTTTTCAGAAACTGCATGCTGCTGATCCTCTCCTAACCTCCCTAAACTTTTAAAGAACCATTACTGTGTTATAGAGCTTCTGGGAACTGCCACTTTGAAGTAAATTTCCAAATAATGAATTTGATTTTTTAAGGAATGTACTTTCCCGGTGTGTTTGCATGTTTGAAATGGCTAATGGGAAGCTTCTATTATGAACTACTTAATTACTTATGCAGCACTATAAATGTATGAGATGTTCACAGATTAATAAAACAGAGAAGGAGTTCACAACATAAGGGGAGAAGCTTTTTGACTTTACATCTTGTCCTAGCAGCATCACCTCTGTATGTAGTCAAAGGGAGGACAGTTCTTCCAATTCCTGTGAGGAAAGTTATCTTGTGCCATTCAACTACAAGTCCCTTCTTCCATTGTTGTTGCATGAACTCTGCAGGCTGCCAATTTGTGGGACAGCATCAGTGTGCACAGCGCATTTATTCTCTTCATCCAACTGCAAAAAAGGAAAGGGAAAGAGTAACCTTCATGCTTTATGGTCATTCTGAAGCATATATAACCTAAGGTTTTTATGTCCCTTTATTTCTACCCATTCACATTTATCTGGGGGAAAAAAACACCTATAATCTTGCTCTAATTCACTTAATTGTTGATCATTCAGAACTTCTTGAACTCTTTAAAGAATGGAATGATATTTTCATCTTCCCAATACAAGGCCCAAGCATAAAAATATCTTTTCAATCTCAGCCAATAAATTATTCATGATCCCTCAGGCAATGTGCTCCATATCATGAAATAAATAACTGTATTTGATAACGTCATTGTCAAAGAAAGCAGTTTTCTTGATGTGAACAGAGCCTTAAAGATAGACTTAACAGTACTCTTTTCACTCTGATCCCTGTCCACAGTACCAAGAGGAGAGCCATATCTGCAATCCTGTCTTGAGAAAGTACTTCTAGTGGAGAATTTTCAAAAGACAAAAAGCGTTGAAGACTGGAGAACCTATCATGATTCACGTTTCATCCACATGAAGTACTACAGCCATTTCCATCAAGACTAAAAATAAGGATACTTTATGACTGCATAAAGATTTCATTGTTTAACACACAGGAAGAGTTTGTTTTGGTGCAAATTGGATGGAACCAAGGCTGAAGTTGTGTATATGGGCACCATGATGTGGACTGCATAATTTGGACTGTGAGCACAAAACCCTTTAGCACTTAGCACTTTCGGCATGTGTAGAACATACTTGGGCCTGGAAACTGGTTCACACTTGGCTGGCCACAGAGATGAGACATGGAGGTACTGTTCTAAAGACATAATAAAGTGAAGCAGGTGAGAAACTGATCCTTGGCTTGCTGTATCTGTCACTAATCAGTTAATCAGCATTTCAGTTATAATATTAACATTAAGATGAAAGTTTGACTCCTTTTCATTTCCTTTTAAAATGAAATCAGAACTGTTTTCCTTTTATGCAAGTTTTTTTTTTCTTTTTTGAAGTGCAGAAGAAAGAGACTGGAGGAAAGGACATCCTCGGCTTTTTACCAATCAAAAGAATGAAACTTGGTTGAAAAAAATAAGAAGGCATTTCTGAAGAATGAGGTATATTAATTACCTGATTAAATTCAGGTAATTTAGCATGTCTCTTTAGCCGTAAATAAATGTACACTTCAGTTAAACAGGTACTTAGACACTTATGCCTGGAAAAAATTACTGCTTTCCAAATAGGAATATATTTAGAGATGAATGATAGAAAACTGGGTAGACAGAGTGAAAACTTATCTTAACAAATTTTAACGGAATTCAAAGCCATTTGTAATCAAAAAAGTGGGTTTACCTGACTCTTCATTTACACTTCCTATGTCTATATATTCAGTCCAAGGATAAGAAACGGTAATAAAAAAATACACTGTGAACATGGGTCACTTTTGAATTTTTTGTTTCTAAAATCTCATGATACTACAGGATTTCCTTCCTGCATCCTCCTTGAATAGACGGAAAACACTAGAAACAGACTGGATCTTTAAATGCATATGTGATCATTTTAAGGTTTGTCCATACAGAGTGCCTGCAGGATGCATTGAATTATTATGTTAATGTAATTTGTTTGCACTAACAATGTTAGCCTCAGCAGGTTCATCCTAACTCAAAACTTTTGAGTAACATCAAAAAGGCAACTAGCGCAGATGTACAGTCAGAATATTTGTGCCAATTTTGTACCTTTCCATAAAGAGGTGATTGAGTATTTAAAAAAAAAAATTCATTGCAGTTGATTGCATTCATTCTGAATACTTGTACAGTAACTTTAGTGCCTTCAATTTGGAAATAAACTAACCCTCAGCTCTGAATACCAGACTCTGATCCCCAGAGTCTCAGAGAACTTGGAAACTCATTTAAGATCAGCAATGCCTACTAATATTGACAATATCATATAAGCAAAAGTATTTCAAGTAGACAAAGAAATATCCACAAGACTTAATCTCAAAGACTTTTGTGGTAAAGTGGAATTTGGAATTTAGATGTTTAAATGCAAGTGCTACAATCCTAAAAAAAAACAAAACCAAAAAACAACTCTGCTCTTGCCTTAGCGGTACTGACTGTACAGTGACTTCCCTGTTATTCTACAGTGTTAATGCATTTATCCAAAGACCACTGAAGGTAAAATGCATAAAGAGCTGTTTGAACAGAATCCTGAACAAAGTACTGTTTCATTTAGGTGAATGCCTAAACCATTGAGCTAGAGTGATGCTCCTCTTGTGCTCACTTTTATTACATTATTCTTCAGCTTTGTGTTAAGCATTCTTACCATTTCAATGAGAAAGGTTAAAATGTGTAATTGCCTAGAATAGCTTGTTGGTTTAGTTACAGCATATTGTGGAGTTAGTCATACCAAAGTGGGAAATAAAGCCAGTTCTGTTACCTCTGGGTGAATAACTTGATTGCATGAAAGATGGGGAGCTGTTGTGTTTGGAATTTTTTTATGGATCTAATCAATGTCATTAAACTACTCCGTCTTTAAATTTTTAATTGTGACTCAGTAACAATAAAGATCCAACAAACTCTGTGATTGCTTTTATTATCCTTAGCTATTAACTACCTTTCATGCAGAAAAGTATGTCCCCAAAATACAAGTATATTTATGGACATAATTTCTGGACAACAGAGGGGGGAAAAATCACAGAAGGCACTTGTTGCTGATAAGAAAACAGGTTGTAATGCAGCAAGTGCTTTGGCAAACTGTGAGGACCACATGGGGTGTATCAAAACGTACCCAGCAGAAGAATTCTGTCTGCAAGCAGCCTGTACACAGGCAATTATATTACAGACATTGGCACCAAGGGACAAAATCAACCTCGGAGGAGTGAATCAAATAGAGCTCAAGACACATGTTGTGAAATTGCCCCAAGGAATGGGCAAGCAGCCAATAAAGCATAAGGCTGCGTGGTCAGAAATGAGTTGTGCCATGGCCCAACATATGGGATGAAGAAAAATCAGAAGAAACTCCTTCCCTGTCTCAGAATCTAACACAAAGGATAAACTTATGTCCTATCCATGTCTTTCTCTAAGTGGTGGAGTATTTAGAATATGCTTATCACAGAAAAGAAATCATTCATCTCTCCATTGGAGTAGTCCTGAGAGCACAGAGCTCCATAAAGTCAGTTAATGCTTGTAGTAAGATTGTAGCTGGTTTAGATACATGATCATAGAAAATGCATTCAGGAACTGATTGAATTGTAAACATCCTCTCTTTATTTGTAGCTATTTAAATTTAGCAGAGATATTTCATTGTTTTAGAACTTCAATACATTTGATACTAGTTAATTCTTCAACAAATTCTATGGTTCTAAATGGACACTGTAAAATGAAAAGGTTAAAATTATGTATAAAACCTACAGAATTCTTCACAGATTGTTTAAATACAAGCATTCTTTCAGGGACAATTCTGTAATGAGAGAACACTATAAAGCCAGAATTTCTTATCCATTTGTTTTGTTGGGGGATTTTTCCCACATCTGTATTACAAAATCTTAGTCTGGACAGATGAACATTTTTATTCTATATTAAATATAAATTCAAATGTGCCTTTGTGTGTTTTCCCCCAATTTCTTTACTGACTAATGGATGAAATACACTAGATTAGCAGGAATAATGATGGAACTGTTCAGTAAGGAGGGAAATATTTGGGATGGAATTGTAGAAATAAAAAACTTATGCTTTCTGTGTGCAGGGTTTTTGTTTAAATAGAATAGAAATTTGAAAAAACAACAACAGGCATTTGTTATCTAAGTTGCAATAAAAAGACGGATACTTCTTAATTTGAACTATGAGCCAAATTGGCCAATGTCTAGCCCAAGGTTCTCAGAAACAACTTTGATGCTACATGCTGCATACCTCTCCAAGTTTCAGGCTGCTTGTACTGACTGAGCTGTCATTATGTCAAAAAGCAGAATTAAGAACAACATACTGGAAAAGTTGTTTGCTTTTAGAATAACATTGTCAGGCAGTGAAGTTAAGGGAGAGAAAACAACAGAAGGGAACCATCTCTTCATTATGGGAAAAGTGAAAAATCCCTAAAACATTTCAAGGCAACCAATATCAAGAGCCAAATGAGACAGGCTCTGCAAAGGCCAGATTTGCATGGATTCCAGGCAGAATCCAGGCAGCAATATTTGCTGCTAATATTGTGTGTGCCCTAGAAATGGAATCATTGCTCGCAACGGTGGCTGTGTTCTGCATGCAAGCCATAACACTCCTTTGTACAAGGTCAGTTCCTCTTTCTACTTCTTATTATTCTCAAAACAGCAGTCCAGCTCATTGATACAGTGAAGGAGCAATGTCAGATGATTGGCAAGTGTCTCACCAGCAGGAAGTTAGCTGATAAGCTTCTTAGGCAGTGAGCTCTGGTAAGCAGGAAGCACTGGAGCCAGCTCAAGGAAGTTGCCCTTAAAATTGCTTTGCTCAGACCTCAACCTCAGCTGCCTAATTAGAAGTTGTTGAAAGGAAGAGTCTCTGGTGTGCATTTTTCTATAGACAAGACTCAGGAAATGTGTTGCTTGGGCGGCAGTAAACAGGGAGATAAATGTTTAAAAGATACCATAAAAAACCATCAGTCGGTTCATGAGGATGCGAGTGGGAAAAACAGACTAATATAAGTGTTCACGGAAAGGTTTTGAAGCAGCCTGGGACAGGTCCCAGTGGAAAAGCAGCAGGCAAACAGGCAAGCTATGCAAATGAGTATTGGCAATTTGAACACTTCCTATTTGTGGAACTCGATCAGGCCCAGTGAAAGGAATGCTGCATAATGAGGACTATCATGTTTCTCCACATGATCTGCTGCATAGGATGAGCACTGACAGACATTTTCTTTATGGTGATTTTATCATATAGACAGGCACTCTCATTCTTTAAGGAAAAGACAAAGAATATTAAATTAGGAGCATTAGATGGAGCTAATGATAGAATGTCTGCGTGAACAGAGAAGGGCTTAGAGATGTAAATGCATGGTTGGCTAAGGTTATTAAAATAACATTTGCCTGAGTCTCCTCTCTCACTATGCTGAAGTAATGACAAGGGCTGCACTGTCATAAAATTGTGAGATCTCTGAACTCATGAAGGCACTCAAATTATTTTAAAAGCTCTCTCTGTATGAGTACTTAGGTGTGTCTATGTATATATATATATATGAAAAATATATGACAAACACTAATTATTAGATTATATTCAATATAATTCAAAAGGGATTTTGTTACTTAGGGTTCCTCTTCCTTCACATATGGTTACTGCCACTATACACCCCTTGCCCCCATCAAGAAATCTCAAAGAGCAATTCCTTGGGGATACAAACTTTACCTAACTGGGGCTGGTTTTGGAGCTGCCCTCTATCTCTGGCAGATACAACTTTGTTGCTATCGCAGATGAAAAATCATCGCATGCCTAGTTAAACACCCAAAGCACACACCATTACGTAGCTTGCTCCACTGTGCAAGCAGACAGGTTCTAGCACCCACAGATGATGCCAGACAGCCTCAATTATGCATTTTTGCCTCAAAGCTAATTATCAGGGCAGTCACATCATAGATGCTACTGGCAGCAGGTCTGTCGTGCTATGGTCGCTGCCACCATTTTCAGCTGCACTTCAGTCCTTAGAAGTAACATTCAGCTGCCCCTCCCCAGCAGCTGCCATCTCACCTTTTCATAAAAGCAAGATGACTTCATAAGGGAGAGCACAACTGCCACCAGGACCAGCTCCATTAATTCCATGGCACAGACACCCATGATCTTTGTGAAAGGTTCAGCTGTCAAACCCTCCAGGATCCTTCCTGCAACTGTGGGCTGGGAAGCAGGAACTTACCATATTTAGTGAGTGCTTGATGAGAATGCAGGAGGATGACTATGGCATGCAGTGGCTCCCTGAGTGTTTGTGACATATCAGTGGAGTTGGCAGCTTGCAGTTTAAGTATTAGTGCTCCCATATACACCTCTCTTTCTACTCCCCTGCTGATGGCACAGACACATTCTAAAGCCTTTCAAGGTTACTTAACTTCAACACATAGGCACAGCAGGGGGAACTAAAGACTGGAAGAAGGAATTATCTCTGAACTCCCATCTTGTCGGGGTGCATATTTAGAAGCTATAGACATATATATATGTATAGAGACATTCACATAAATAAATAAATAATAGATGCAACAGAAAATATGGATCAGAAATGGAGTTTCACAAGACAGTCCTATACTGTAATTTGTGGAGTATATGTCACAGGCACAATAAGAAGTTAAAGCTTAGAGGCATTATGGACTGTCATGTCAAATCATACTTAGAGAGCTTTAATATGTGGATTACAGATACATTAAGCCATACTCTCCCCTGACTATTATGTCAATGGGACTTTGCATATTTGAATAATACTACAGTGCATAATCCTAGTACTATGCCATGCATGCACAATACATCTGGGTATACCTGAAAAGAGTAGGAAAAGTCCAGGTTATTTGCCAAAATATTAGTTATTTTTTAGTGCATAACCACAGGGACAGATACCATTGCTTTATAAACTCTCTTTATAATGCAATTAGCAATCACAAATGTGCATTTATGATAAAAAAGTCTGTGTGTTTCAAAAAAACAAAACAACGTTTTTCCCACCCCATTCTCTTTTATTTTCAGATCACTACTTCAGTGCATTGGAGCTGAACTGAAGATCTGAAAAACAACTATACTATCTTAACTACTTCTCTTTTCCTCTGTGCCCTCCAAATGGGTCCTTGCTGTTCCCAATTACTGAACTGTCCTTTCATCTTCTCAAGGGAGATTCAATCTTTCCACATCTCTCCCTACTGATGCTCCCTCTTTCAATCAGTAACTGAATTTCATCACCTCTCTTCCACCACCAATTTGAGCTGCCCACAAATTTAGATAGCACTCAGTTGTGCCTAACTTCCTTCTCCTCTACTTACTGACTTGTTTTTTCCAATGTGTAAAGAACAGGACATACACTTGGGGAGTGAACACAACAAAGCCAGAAAGGAGTATCCATGAAAAACTTTTTCCTGTAAAACTTATTAAAGATGGTTATGGTTATGTTTACATTAGCAGTTTCTTTTAGGCAATAGGAGCATATCTATTGAGTGAAACAGCTGCTGCTGGAACCTGATGTCCATAATATATGCAGTTTGTTGGAGATTTACTTCAGACTATACCCAGTCTTGCACCTTTTTCTGGCTTCCACATAGCAGCTGGACGTATTTTGATTAATTTCATCCCAAAGTAATTCAGTTTATGTACCCTCAAATAACTCCACATTGCAAACCAAAGTGGTTGCAGATGGAAAATTTGCTGCAAAGGTCTGCCTCGCCTAAGTTAAACGGTAATTTAGATGCACACATATCAAACATAGTAATTTATTACCAAAATCACTTAATTTCAGGCACCAACTGAAATATCAGAAGATTGTGAGGGTAGTTGTCAGAAATCCTTTTCCCAGCTGAGAGAAACAGATCTTTCCAGAGGAGAAATCAGTAGAAGGTCAGGTGGAGTGTGCTAAAAGTTGGTATTGTTTGATGCATAGAACTTAAAAAATTCCAAGTATTAGAGGTTTGTAGGAACAACAGGAGTATCTGGAGCGTATGTGTGAAATACAGCAATTTCAGGTTTAATCTTGAAAAAATCCCTAACTTTCAGAAAATACATGGGTCTTGTATGGGAGAGCTTATACAAGGATTAGCTACTGCAGAATTCTTGGACTTTTGTATCAAAAATATATATCCAGTGCTGGAGATGGTTCTGGTCTAAATAGAGATCATAAATCTGATCTCATAGTAAAATTCTAATCTGCATGAGTCATTTATTTCCCTTCACAGGTAGAAGATCTTTGTCAGCCTGAATGTCAGCCACAGCTATGCATCAAAACCTGCATTCAGAAAAAAAAATTCTTCCATCGCCATTGTTTCTTTCTATCTCCATTCTGGTGTTTTATCTTCACACCTCCCTTTGGCTTTTATACTCTTGTGGTCTCCATAATCCTCTCTGTCCTTGTGTAGCCCCATATTTATCTAAGCACCTGTTGAGACCTCTATTTTTCTGCCACTTATTTCCCCTAGTTTCCTTCCCCCTAATTCTGGATTTCCTTTCTTCCCTTTTCTTCTCTTAAGAGGTACTGTCAATCTATGACTACTCTGTGGTTTATGCTATAACATTTTGCAAAGAAGGAGAGACATGTCCAGAGTGCTTGTTTAATTTTGAAGCTGTGAGGCAGCATCTACTTTTCTGTAGTTTTAGTGGTTTACCTTTATAGAGATACACTTTTTTTTGAGCTATTTTGTAATAACACTCAACTTCGCTATCTAGAAGGCTACAAGAACACTGCCTGTGATAGCAGTGCTCAAGTTCAGTGATTGATTGGTTTTTAGCAGCAGAAGATGGGGACTAGTTTCCATGCTGTGTTGCAGGGGATCACAAATTTGAACTCTTGTTTTTCTTGCCACAAAAAAAATCATCTTGCCTGTGCTTTCCTGTCCAGAAAATCAGTTAGTTCACTTCTGATGGAGGAAACTAAATAAAGTGTTAGTAATGTGAATGAAAACAGAATTTAGGCCCAGGTTTTGAACATCTTAGCAGTATGGACACAGATGAAGAGTATTCAAAGAAGCATCAGCTTGCAAAAACAATTCACAAAATATTGGAGAATGGACCGTCACCTTCTGTAGAAGCTCTTAAGGAGCCACAATCTAAGTTGAAGTAAGGAGATTACAATAGGGCAACAGAATTATTTTTGGTAGTGTATTACCACGATATTCCCACTAAAAACTGCTTGCCACCATGAATGCATAGGAACAAATTGTCAACAAATCCTAAACACTTCTGTGACTGCGAACTGTTTTAAATATCAGCCCATGTCTAACTGTTCTATTAATAGGTACCTCAGGTGACTGAATAAGATTTGGCGTACCATATTATGCTTCACAACATGCATTCCTGCCTCAATAAAGTATAACCTCTTGTGTCCTACTGCTTTGTTTAATTAATTTTAAAGTTCTTTTAATTATTAACGTGAATTTTTTATTATTTTCCCTCTGCAATGGATGATTTAACACGGCTTTCATGCCTGTTCCCACCTGCTCTGACTCACGTAGAAGTAAAGTCTGAAGGAAAGCTGAAAGCTTAAGCTTTGATGCCTAACAGCCTGTTTTATTTTCTGATATTAGATTAGTTCTGTTATGTAAGGCACTTTGATGAGCATTTTCTCTGTATTCTCTAACTAGATAAGTAAATTCAACAAGCTTGTGTGGGTTGGGGTTTTTGGTTTTGTTTGTTTGTTTGTTTGTCTGGGGTTTGTTTGGTTTGGTTTGGGGTTTTTTTGTGGTTTTTTTAATACATATAAAAACGGGTAAATATGGGGGGAGGGAAGTGTCGTAATAAATCAGCTTTTAAGATAGTTATGCAGTAAATTGTTTTTCCTCTCCTGTGGAGATAAAGACTGTAACAGTTTAAAGATCTCTGTCCAAAACCTGTGCCCCTGTATGTGATTTGAAGCCGCTGAAAATTACATATGCTGAAGCTGGGTGGGTCTTTCTTTTTAAGTTTGTCTTTGGTTTTGGCTATTTTCATAAACATTATATTTTATTCCTTCAAGTCTCTATAACCCTTTAAATTACAGAACAGCAATGAAATGTTCAGGCTTCAGGAGAAAATTGCTCCTGGGGAAAAAGTCAAACCTTCTGCACTGTTATGTGATACCAGAGTATAATGAGTATGTAAAGTATCAAATTAAAAAATGTTAGCAGTTTATTATAGCTGAGCAATCACTGAATGAGAAACAGGTTTCCCTTTCATTGAGCATTAAGGACATGACCTGGGGCTGATAAGCACACTGCTGCCTCAGATTCAACATTTGATTTAGGGCTGGAGTAGTTGCCAGCCAAAAATCAACCTAGGATTTGTTTGTTTGTTTAATCAATAATTTTCCAAGCTGTTTATGGGAAAGAAGTATTGTAATGAATTAAGAAATTAACTAGGTTTAAGTTATGCATTTACATTTATCATATTCAGTTTTTCTCCAGGCCACTGCAGTACAAATCATCCTTTGAATGCAGCTAGATCCTACACAACAATTCCTTATGGCTGTGTATATTTCACCACAGTTCTGCACACTTTTGGTGCCCATTTGTCTTCTCTGACACCTCCTCCTCAGTGGCTGCAATATTTGTTGTTGATGGAGAAATTACTGCTGAATTAAGGGAAATGGAGGCATTGCCCTTTAATCCTACGAGCTACCCAAGGCATCCTTGGGGCATTTGTCAAGTTCTTTCTATGTGTCAGGTCTCCCAGTGATTCCATTACTGTGATCACACGAGTTCAACTGTTTGCAAACATGTTGTGTTCCGCATCAGGACATAATCCTGTGTGAAGGTCTCTGCCTAGTCCCAAAGACCTGGTCCCTTCGCCTGCTGTGGGACCACAGCTGGTACAGCTGCCATCAGGGGTCACAGAAGCTTCCACATAGCCAAGTGTGCAGGATCTAACCTGCACCAACAAGGATGACTGGGATGACAGGTGTGTGCCCAAGTCCTGCGTGATGGGAAGTTGAGGTGTGTTGAGGGTGTAGTCCTGAGTATAACCCTCAGAAGCAGCCACAGGTCCCCTACCCTTGATGGGATTTTGCCATTAAACCCTGCACTGTTGTTTGGTAGAACCTGAGGTGCTCAGCCACTCTGAGCAGTGTCTTCTGCTCAGAAACAAGTTAATGGTGGGGGACAGGATCAGGCCCAGGGAAAGGAGCAAGGGCCAGACACAGCCCTTGGATGGCTGGACAGGGTCTGGATGCACAGGGCAATTGCAGGCAGGGCTGTGAGGCAGCAGAGCTGAAGCTGGGCTGAGATGCAGCTGGCAACAGCTGCCAGGATGGGAGCACAGGATGCCACTGTGCAGCCTGACCTCAGGATCAACAGTGGGAAGGGGCTGCACTCCGCTGTCCCTGGCTGTGGCAGCCAAGCCTCAAAACAGCAGGACCACAGGACTCACAGTTGTTCCTGGGCAACACATGTTCCTCTCTGTCCTGCTTCCACGGGATTTTCCTGTCACTCACATATTTTAGAGAAAGATTGCACGCCACACATCAAAGTTAATGTTTTATACACAGATTTTTGAGCAAATGAAAAATAACAAAGTATAAATAGACCTATAAAAAAATCAAACAAGTAAGAAGATGTTTTCCTTCTACACAAATAATTAATAGATTTTCTGAAAATTCAATTTAACTTTAGAATAACCAGGACAAAGCACTCATAACACATTTTTCTTTCAATTAATTCATTCTTAATGCTAGGAATTGATGTTTGTAATACAGTTTCTTTTTTCTTCTTGTCTCTAATGGAAATGTACTACAGAATGAACTGGAAGAGAACTAATATGAGATGCATCATTTAGAAAGGTAAATTTCTGAGAGAGACATTAGCAAGCAGGAAATACAGATTCTGAATAAAATTATCATCTCAGTCTTAATTACATTTATTGACACAAGTGTAATATTGTTCCCATTTCTTAGGTTTCATCCCTGACTGCTGCCATCACAATGAGCCCACTGTACAGTTTGTTTGACTACACTTTATTGCATTTTCCATGTAAGTACTCCCTGTTCTGTTACAATATCTTTCCTAATGTACTCTAATAGAGAAGTAGAAATGCTAAAAAAGGGTAGTGAAGCAGGTGGGGCCAGTTTGTTGACTTCTTTTGTGTGATTTTTGAACAGTTCAGCCTATTTTCCACATATTTTGTTCTTTTCTGCTTCTTTTCAGAAAATGCTGCTTTTCTGGTTTGATCTTACTTTTTCTGCTCAGTGCTATTGTAGATGTATTCATCCATAAAGTAGAAGCATCTATAGAACAAGATAGAGCATGTATCCTGGTGGCTGGGGTTATAAAAACCCATGAGAAAATGGTGTTTGCACCAAAATATAAAAAGTGCCTAACCTTTTTCTTGTGGTCCTCATGATACTATAAGTCTAACCAATGAGAAAAGAAATACTATTTGGAAATTAAGACATCTTGGTAGCTCTTCACTCTCCACCTTTTCAAAGGAATTTGGCCAAAGCTAAAGCCTAAGTTAAGGGAATACAAATTCTTTCAGCTTAATTTGCAATAAGCATTCAGTGTTGTAGGGGTT
This sequence comes from Entomyzon cyanotis, assembly GCA_024500445.1. Taxonomy (NCBI): domain Eukaryota; kingdom Metazoa; phylum Chordata; class Aves; order Passeriformes; family Meliphagidae; genus Entomyzon; species Entomyzon cyanotis. Next base: position 56,200,900 of record JAKEPQ010001016.1, on the reverse strand, counting down.
TTGTTTTTTTAAGTCAGAACTAAATGTGTTTTGGCAGAACACTAGCATTCTTCCTTCCTCCTCCCCTCCCAAACTCCCCTTCCACAGTCTGTTTGAACCTGGACTTTCATTGGCCTCTATGTGGGATGCTGCACTCCATCTTTGTTGCAGACATGGGATTAGAGTGATATTTTGACTCATCCAAGTTCCCACACTGTACCCTCAGACTGTGCTGGAACCTTTTGATACTTTCCTATAAATGTGCCACTAGTACACTGCAGACAAAAACCACTACTTTGGGGTCTCTTTTTCTTCTTTCCCATCTGTGTCAGCCACAGTCCAGCCCACTTGTTTCTCAGAAACTGCAGATAGTGTTTTGTTATGCTTGGGTTGGTTTCAGAACAGCATTTTTCTCTCTGATGCTAGTCAGTAACTTTCTCATAATCAATGAATGTCATTCTCATTGGCAGGTTATTTTCATTCATCTTTACCAAGAATTCATTAGTCACTGGAGTTCTCCATAAAATATCTTGATTAATAGCCTCTCTGTTTTTAGGTTGACTAGAAAATTTCTGCTGTATTTCATGAATTTCTCAGTCATTTAAGCACAGAATCTTAGAAATCACAGAGCTGAAGGTTTCACCTACTCCTACCTGTACACAGGCAAGATAAAAATTACTTCAACAAACACTAAAAGAATATGTACTGGCTCTTAAAAAAAACAAAACACCCACAAACAAAGAAATAACTAAAACCAACAGTCTATGCAATCATCTTCTCATATTACTACACTAATCCTTGTCTTTCAAAAATTTCCCAGGAATCTAAATTAAGTCTTTGTTGAAAATTCAGCTGTTTTCTCTCTATCTTAGACGTTATGATCATTATAACGGTTTTTACCTAATAGAAGAAATTTGTGTCCCTTATTGTTCTATCTGATAGACTGAATAATTGTAATTTTTTCAACCTTTCCTTTTCTTCGTAGTTCACTTTTTTCTAAATGTTTTATTAGTCTTACTACTGTGTACAACTTATCACAGTCTTCTCTAAACCATGTTATTGGAATCTGTTCTGGCCAAGGATCCACTAAAACCAGGAAGAGCTAGGTAAAAGAAAAGTCTTCCAATGCCTAACATCCAACAGTCATCTTAATTCATTCAAGAATGAGATTTTCCTGTTTTGCAACAGGATCACGCTAGTGGCTTCTATTCATTTTGAGGTCTATGTTAAGCCTTTTATCTTTTTCATCCAAGTATACAGTCAGCTAGTACCTATTTCAAATATATACATCTTATTCCTGCAACATTCAATGCTTTACACCTGTCTAAAATTAATCACACAAAATTCAAAGAACATATCTTCTTAAATCCTCTTTTTTGACATATGAAAGGTGTTTGCCACCCTTCCTAGAGTGAATTCTGATATAAAGCTTGTATATATTGCATGGATTACTCAAAGACTCTTATAGCAGAATAATGCATTGACTTTTGAGAAACTAATTTAATCAGATTTATATGTTTTATTGGGTCTTCAATGATCTTCTGTAAAAAACTGCTGCTGCCAGTGCAATTGTATAGTCTCATGAGTTGTTTCCTCAATAGTCCTTTCTACAGACTTCTGCTGTGGAAAGCCAATCCCTGTTTTGTTTGGGGTTTTTAGCAAATCTTTTTTCAGTTCAGCACACTGTATTATGTAAGTAGAGCTCTCTGCCCGCTGTTCTATATTCCCAATGAGATGGAAAACTATATACAATCTTATCCATGAGGGATACATCTGTTGTTGCCTTTTCACCTGTTTCCAGTCTTACTCCAGCAGCTGTTTCTCTGCAGACCCTCCTGTATTCCACTGTATTTGCTGATCTCTTCTGCAACCACCTTCCCAAGCTCTTGGCACATTTCAGTACATTAAACCATCTCTCTGGCTTCTTGGTTATCCCACCAATATCTTGGCTGCTACTTCCTATGATGAATCAACCTTTGCACACATTATCGCTTTGCATCTGGCGTTCATACCTTCAGTCTGCCAAAGCTTGGAATTTATTCGGTTCAATGCTAATTTCTATCATACCAAGCATTTCTAATTGAATTTGGGATGCTTTCTGCAGATTAGTTTTTCTCTCTCCCACTTCCATCTTTGTATTTGGCATAGGCGTATCTAGCAGGAGGACTGACAGCATATAAAGGCCAATTACATACTTCTACAGCCTATTGCAGCTTTTCACTCTGCCCAGGATACAGAAAGTTAAGTGCTGGAATAGCTTGAATAAGTCATTAATATATATATGCACCAAAAAATAAGGAACCAAGGTAAGTGCAGCAGGGAATAACTCCAGTTTACTACTTGACTGCCAGAAAGGGTAACAGAATAACTTCTGAAAAGAGATTGCATTGAATGACTGAGCAAATTAGAAATTGGAAAGATGATAAGGGAAAGATTTAGAAAGTCTAACAATGCTTTGAAATCCTCTTAGTGCTGCTGTCAGTGCCATAACCAGCCTGCTGCTCTGCTACTTTGTTAAATCAGCCCTTCTAAATGCAGTATTTGTCAGTGACACTACTTGCAATTTGGTGCCAGTTCAATACTTAGTAGAATAGGTAAGGACAGCAGAAAAGACATTTGCAGCAGGAAGTTTTCTTTTTATACCAGGTGATGAAGTCCAAAGTTATCCATGGTTTATCAGTACATTTGTTAATTGTCAATAAAATGAGGCTAATGGTACTGTCCTTTACAAAGATACTATTGATAATCTTTAGTATCCAGACCTTATGTTCATTGGTAATCAGTGTGTAGCAGAGCTAAAATGAAGGGTCTCCAAAGTTATTTAGTCTCTATTTCAGTCTCCATTTTCTTTGAGCTTTGTCTTCCATTTCAATATATATTGGTAAGGTACACCCACTTTGATTTAATATAATAGACCAACATAAGTGAAAAACATTGTCTGAGTTTTCTGTAACGCAAACAAACAGATTTTTGCATATTCCTTACTTAAAGAGCAACATGGCAGTAACCCATATTTTGTTGATGTTGTGCCTATATTGAGGGTTCATTATGAGTTTATGGAGTAGAATCTGATTGTTAATATTGGAGATCCACAAACCAGTAATGGCATTCATTCAAGGAAATCTGTCCATAAATGTTTGATTATGGGGACATGCCTAAATTCTATTCAAGTCAATATGACCTAAGTATATGCCTAAAATCTTGCTAATTAACCAAGGACTTTTTTAACTAAATTAGGACCTAAGAGAACTTACTAACAATAAAATAAATCCTTAGTCAAATTTTGTGCTTTAAGACATATTTATACACTATGTGATCATATATGGCAATTTCTATTAGAGTTCCTGCATTACTTTATGATTTTGAACTTGGGTAATGATTTTCTACAATACTGAAACCTATATAGTGTTCAAATCCTTTCCATAATAATCTGGAAAGGGGATTACATCTGTTAATGTTTTTTTTAACAAAATCTTTTAAATATTATTGTTCTATACAGAAAATGCATTTTATATGGGAATACGCTACTGATGTTGAGGAATAGTCCTGGGCCAGGTATGTCTGCTTGCAAGCTGCAGACTGAGATACAGATTGAGGTCTGGGTGGGAGCTCGAGACAAGATGTTGTGAACTTTGGGATAACAAAAGGTACAAAGGTGGGTGACACCAGTCAGGGGAATGGACACTGAGAGACACAGCAGGAGCTGGGAATCACTGACCTTTCGGATAACAAAGATGAAGACTGACAGTGAGGTGGATGAACACAGAGAGGAAGAGGGAAACTTGCCCGGGGATGAACTCTGAGGGTTTAAATGCCCAGGGTTTCCTTGGCTGGGGTCCTCCTTGCAGGCACCAGCTGGGGCTGTTCCTGTGCTACTGTGCCGTGAAGAGATGCCTTTATGGAACAAGAAACCTGAGACTCTGCCATGGGAAACCTGGGGTTGAGCTGGTGAGGGAGTCTGGTCCGTGTGAGTGGGGTGTGTGGGGAGCCAAGGGGGACCTGTTGGTCACTGGAGCCTCCTGCTGCAAAGGGGCTTTGGTCCCAGCATTGACAGTCTCTGGCCTTGGGATGTGACTGCCAGGTAGTCTCGTGAGTGGTCAGACTGGGAAGTTTCCTTAACACTGAATGATTTGAAAAGCACAGAAGGCCATCCAAGAGCTGGTGCCATGTTTGAAAATAACACTGGTCAAATGGACATGACAAAAGTACATCAAGAGTTTAGACCACCTTGGATTAAAAGCAATGACACAACAGCAGCTTTTGTCACCCACAGATGATCCCAAAGTGCTTTATATATTATGCGTAGCAAGAACAATCCACCCACTACTGGAACACAATTATCTCTGTGGGAGAAGTGTGGCATTCCATGATAGCAACCACATGCTCTGCCAAGGTAATTAGATGCAATTGAAACTTCAAACACTTACATCCAGCAAGCATAAAAATATAGTATATAATGTTTAAAAACCTCTCCACAGAAACAAATGAATCTATAGAGGGACATACATAAACATGTCTAGAAGGAGATGAAGCAAAAGGGTGTTTCAAAAATATAACTCCACATTTAATATTTCTTTTTTTATTATTATTTTTTCATGGAAACAAGACCAAAAAACCAAAAAGAAAATCTATGCAGGTTTTGTATAACCAAAGGTAATAAAGACTTCTAAAGCTTTCATTCTAACTTCCTCTGCCCACCTCTGTGTTACTGTGATTTTACTGGACAGGTAAAAGGACAGCAACAGTTGTCAAAAATTAACATGGATTTTTTCTCTCTTTTCGTCCTACTTCCATATTGATACAACAAAATGGTTAGTAGCTCAGGACTGTATCTGTTGTCTGAAACTATGAAACGTTTTTCAGTATTAAAAGCATTAATTCAAGTCCTGCATATTTATCAATGGCATGGAAATCACAAAGAACATCTTGAGTAGATCTGATTAAAATTTTCTTCACCCTGTTTATTGCAATAGCCTTTATCCCCAGCAGGACTTTTGTGATGTCAGTCTATGTGGACACATGAGATAGATGGAGTAAAATTCTGATGTGCATGCTGAAGAATTCTCATGTCATTCACATCTAATCTTTCTTTCTAACCAAATTTATGGTTTGAAGGTGAGACAAATTTATTTGGTGACATGATTTTTTTCAATATTGATATATCAGACCCCCAGTTTTCAAAAAGGCCTTTAGGGAATCTGTTTCATCACTCTGTTGTTTAATTATATAATACTTTAGTTCCATTGAGTTCAACCCCATTGTGCTGTTCTGTTAGAAAGGGCCCATTTATGGGTACATATATAAAAATACAATTAAAAATACTCTTTCTTAAATTTTCCTTCTCCGAATTCCATAATTTATATGCACAGTTAAGTTCTCCCTATACATACATTGTACATACCTACAAATATATGTTAAAAGAACTTATTAGGTTGCGTGCTCAATCATTCAGAAATGTTGGATTTGAGGTTACTATTGAAATGTTAATTTTATCCCTCATACATATGCATTACATTATAATCTTTAATTACACCATTACACAGCATATTTTCCACAGAACCTCAGCCTCTCTACAGGCCATGAATGTATGATACTCACTTAGTGATCAATATGATGATCAATATTTCCTTTTACCCTCATTATTCAGTGTGTGACCCAAGGCTTTACTTACTTCATCCGCTTCAAACCTTATTTCTGCATAGGAGCTTTGATTAATCTCTTACGGGCTGGTCTAAGAAGTTCATGATGAGGGTATCCCAGTGCTTCATTAATATGGAAGCACTTTTTACAGCTACCCTGGTGGGGCATATGGTGATATTACCCGTGTTTTGAGGACAGGAAACTGAGGTGCAGAAGTCAAAACCATGCATTAGCTTGTGACAAAATTCAGAGTACTAGGCATTAGTGTTCTTCAGCCTTCAAAACTCAACCACAGTGAAATGTTACAAGATTCCAGTCCCACGGTATATGTGGTTGAATTGCCAAAAATTTCATGGGTGCTGTCAAAAGGACAAGACTAGGTATCAGCTGCTACAACAGTATTTAAGCATCAGTGTTTTAATGCCATTATATTTTATCTCCTTGGAAGTCATTCGCTGTGTGTATTTATTAGGGATTTTGACCTTTTTTTTTGTGTAAGTGGACTTTAACCATTCCAAATATCTTTCAAGATAGGAAAACCATTTCTCTTTCACATTATGAATTAAACGTGAGGTTGACTCAGTTGGTTAGACCATGGTGCTTATAATGTCAAGGTTTTGGGTTTGATCCCTTTCTGGACCATTCACTTAAGAGTTAGACTTGATGATCCTTGTGGGTCCATTCCAACTCAGAGTATTCTGTGATTTTGTGGAACACTGTACCTGAAAATTACTGCCAGATGTCAAACATTCCAGAAGAGATGCAAAGATGAGAAAATACACCTAAAAGAAAGTGCTAGTTTAGGTTTTGGGTTCTTCTCTTGTTTTGCTTTTTCATCTTCTGAACATGTCAGACTGCAAAAGCAATCTGAAATAACAAGCACATCATGATTGCAAGACCAGATGCATAAAAATATATTTTATACACATCCTTTAAAAGCCTGCAAAAGCCTGCATCTCTGCCTTCCAAGTTTGCAGGTTCATTTTTATAATCTTTCAGAAGTACTTTAGTAATTTAGTCTCTGCCTTTTTCTTAGATGTCTAGTATGAATTGGATCTCAAATCATGAACAACTAGTAGTCAAATTTTGGTTGATTAAGGGCTGTTCCTTATCTATTACAATGGTTTTTTCCCAGTTTGTTGCACTGGCTTCTTTATGTATAGATCATCTTCAGTTTAATACAATCAGAAAATGTGCCAAATTATATTTTTAATGAATAAGAAGAATATCATTATGGATGTGTAAAGCTCTGGTCCACTGAGTTTCTGCATGGCTACAAGAGGAATTCTTTGGAGAAAAGCTGTGTGGACCAACTGTTACAGAGTTACCTCTGAGATGAGGAGTTCTAAATAACATCAGGCACATAAATGTACATACATGAATTCATATATAGGTATAATTACAGAAAATAGCATGGTTATAAAAGTTAAATAAACACGCATAGCTGATTCATAAAGGACTTAAATATTTCTCAATAGTACAGTTATATCAGGTAAAAGAATTGTCTTTGTATTTCCTGTTGAGAACTAGTTGAAGGTCAGCTAATAATAGTTATCACAAAATAGATTGTTTTAATTAAATCTGTTGTAGTGAAAAGGTCTGTTGTTTATTTGACACTTAGATTTATTTTCCTCTGTTATATAAACAGAAATAACTCAATGACAGTAGTTATAAAAGTTTTCTTAGTCTTAGCTTTAGGCTGGTGAAAAAGCTGACATTTACTCCTAAACAATGGGAGGTTTAAGAAAAACCCACAAAGTATTTTTTGGGTAACTTACTGTGTAGAGGACTCCCTGTGGTGTGTGGCTCATTTCTGTATATGCTGTGGCAGCTTTCATGGTTTTTGCCAGCAGCCAAATAAAGAAAAATAAAAAAAAAAAAAAGGGAAAAAAACCACTATGAAACAGAAGAAAAGAGCACTGTTGTGTCAGAACATTGTATAACGCAGAGGTGTGAGATGTTACTGGCAACAGCATCCAGCTGCATCCAGTTCTATCATTAACCCTCCACACACTCATTTCCCTGAAAGAAGTATCACCACCACTAAACCTGTTTCCCAGAAGAGCAGCTCATAAAGTGATTGTTTGGCACTCTTCGTGTTTATTTTGCATAACTTCTTCTTTCCACCCTGTATTTCATGCACTTAAACATCACAGTCTCAGCATGTTGCTGCAACAGAGCAGCTTGATTGAGTTGCCAACAGTTGTGCCCCAACAAAGAGTAATTCTAATCCATACATTTGAACAGTGTTCCAGAATTAAGAGACCATCAGCTAGAATTCATATTTTGACGTACAACACATCACTCTGCAGATGAAGGAAAAATAGGTTTTGAAGATTGTTGCTTTTATGATAACCGCACTAGTGTTTTCTAATATCTTGGATTTTGCATCAGGCTTTTAGCAAAGTCACTATGTTAATAGCATCAGTAGTTTGCAAATAAACATATTTCTCCCATCAGCACTGTCATCTTAAAATTTGTTCATCCAAAACTACCCTTCAATAAATGAGCCAAAAGAAGTAACTTAAGACTGAGGTAAAAGAATCTAATATTTTTTTCCTTGGAGAAGGAAATAAAGAAGATTCCCTAATGAATGTGCAAGTGCCTGTGGTTGCAGTTCAAAAAGGACTGAGGAAGAATCTGCATCATGTAAATGGTTGTATTGGTTTGAAAACAAACCAGTGGGAGATCACAAGTCAAGATTGAAATTAAAAATAAGTGAAATAATACAAGGAAAAGCACTGACAAAGTCAGATACAACCTAACACCCTGTTAGGGTGGTAGTAGCAGTCCAACTGTGGGGCAGAGGTGGGGGAGGAGGGGTGGAACCAGGCCTCTGCGTTTACCGAAAGTGTCTCTAAGGCTATTGAGAGATCACTCCAGCCAGCACTGCCTGGTGCTGTACAGAACGACCCTTCTCACACCCGTGCCGGTGTATGGCACATATTCTCACTCACCCACAGAGTTGGATAGCTCGTGCGTCACCAGAGACAAAGAACTCAGAGCGCTCAGTCAGCTGGATATTCCAGAAGTTTATTCCGAAGGGGTCCAGGATGAAAGAGGAAGAGAGACCCTCGTTGTCTATATTTATAGGGATAGCTGGAGGGTCAGGTAAGAGGAGGCGGGGGGAACATCACAACCAATAGGGAGAAGGAAGGGATGGGATCAGGGCTTAGGTTACAGCTGGGGGGATTTACATAATTTGGGGAGGGACCATCATGTTCTCCAGGGGGGAGACTAGGATGTCTCCCACCAGTGAAGCCCTGCTGTACTGGAACCACTCGGCTCCCCAGCAGTTCCTGAGGTGGTATTATCCACCACAACACAACTGAAGTAGTCCAGTTGAAGCGGTGATCCTGTGAAGGTCTAGTCTCCAGCTGAAGATCCAGTGGTAGCTCTTGTCCTCTGGGAACCCAGTAGACAGGGCTAGCTCAGGCAGTTCCAAGGCCAGGTTATATCCAGGTGGGAACACCTGGCTCCTCCCTCCTGGGCAGAGCATCCCACAATGGGATGAGATAAGTCCAGGAGTCACACGGTGGGTCCCTGATGGCCCATTGCCTGTCATCTGGAGTGGCTCATTAGCAGGTGATAGCAGCTAATGGCCCACAGCTGGTGGTAATAGAATACTTAAATACATCTATGTTGCAACCTAGGACAATGGTTAAAGTCTGCTCCAAAAATGACTGAGTGATATGCCTGTGCCTAATAGTTTGAGAGTATCTTAGAAAGTAATTATGTATATAAAGGTGTGACGATCATAGAAAAGAAATCTATATTAATATTTTTTTGGGTCAGAATAAATAAAGCTTAAAAATTTTATCCTTGCATAGTCTTTCTAGTTTCAGTTTCCCATGCTTCTACAAAGTTTCTGTTTGTGTTCATCAAGTGGCTTTGTATAAGAAGCTCAAAGCGTACAGATCTATATTGATTTCAATGGAAGAGAGGTTCACACAGGCATTTAGAATTCATGCCTTCATCTCCTTGTATTACAAAAAGGAATTATAGCACAGAAGTGCCTGAACCACCTGTCAGCTAATGTCACATGGACAGGGATGTGCCAAAAAGTGCTAGAAAGAGCTACCAGCATGTGTCTGGGAGTGGTGAAGCAACTGTGATGTTGTGGGACCTGCCAGTTAACAAAAACACACTCAGAAGCACCACTGGGCCAATACAGCTGTATCACTTCCCATCATTTTCACTAGTTCCAGCGTCTCTGCACAAGTTTCATCTTACAAGAGTGTTCGAAAGCAGCACAACTTAAAGCTTGCATTTATTAGCAGAAACAGATTCTGTGACAGGATCCTGGAGGATTTGCCTTATTAAAAATAATGTTAACTGCTACATATCTAGTGAAATTTTCCTCTCCTCATAGACAGAAAGAATAGATAATAATAAAAAAATCTTGAAGTTCAGGTGTATTCCGATGTTCATGCCAGTATCTGCTTGTAAAACTGTGTTATAGCTGGGAATACTTTGACAATGCTATAAAAGCTGATTTTCTGGCACTGCATTAGTTTGTTCCTGGAAGAACTGTCTTCCGTGGTACGGTACTTAATATATTTCAGAAGATTTTCAAAACACTTTTTCCACGGGCATGACTTAATCACTCAAGCATTCAGCTATTTTAAACTAGAAATATATTTTTCAGAACTTGTATATAATTCAACACCACACATTTCTCTGTTAAAAAGAAATTTAAAAAAAGAGGAAGAGAACTTGTAAGATTTTGTTTTTTCTGCAGATAATTGCCTATTCACAATAGCAATTCTAAGATAACTCAGAAATGCATAGATTATATCACCATGTAACCTCTTTCAGATGACAGGTAAAATACACTTCTTCTCTACTATAAACCCAAGTAGTACAGTGCACATATTAAACATAAATAAATCAGCAAAAACCACTTTACCACACATATGATTCTTTCCTCTGGGAGAAGATGAGGGGAAGGATAGACCACATTTGAATTCATCATCACATTTCTTATTGGAAAAGCTCAAGATGAATGTGACATAAAAACCTGAATACATTACTGCAGTAACCATAGCTCTATTCTGGTGGGAGAAGAATATTTAATTGCAATCAGGCACCAAGGAAGCAACAGATCAAGGAAATTCATACTTGAATTGAGTTTTTAAATTAAGTGAAAGTTTGTGGTTTATGGATTAGGCAACGTCTAGGAAGTGCATAGTTAAAGCTTTTAGATATCTTTACTCCCACTTTTTCCACGACTTAGAAACATCTTCCCTCAGTACCCATGACGATTGAAATAGACATATTTAGCATCATACGTTATCTGTACCATCTCTGTCTAATGTATGTGCTCTAAAGTAGCTTTCTTTTGTAGTATCTGCAACATAATTCATTTCAGCTCAAGGAAGAAACAGTGAAATTTCTAATTTCAATAACAATGGTCATAAAACTTTCAGCTATGAAGTCATAAAGCTAACTTTGCATCCTTAATATTTGCTTCCCTGTGAGTGGGTGTATAATAGAAGAAAATAGATAAAAATAAAGTCATTAAGGCAGTAACTGAATCCCCTGGTTTAAACCAAGCCACTAGCACAGTATTCAGCAGGTTGCATACTCTTTCAGAGAAAAAGCTGATAATGGAAATGAGTATTAATCACATGACCTTGCTTATTTCTGAGAAATCATTTTAGAATCTTATTTTCTAATCACAGGATGGACCAATGAAAAGGAAACCTTTAAATAATTTAATTTTAATTCTCTGTATCTTACAGTAAGAATTCTGTCAAGCAGCACTTGTCCCAAACAGCACCACTCAAAATTTTGGAAATGCCTGAAGTCATGCATGCAGTTGAATTCATGTTAATTCCTAATTGGCTGGGGTAGAGCTAATTTTCTGCACAGTAGCTGGTGTGGGGCTAGGTTTGGATTTGTGCTGAACACAGGGTTGATAACACAGAGATGTTTTTGTTATTGCTGAGCAGGGCTTACACAGAACCAAGGCCTTTTCTGCTTTTTGTACTGCCACAGTGGTGAGGAAGTTGGGGGTGCCTGGAAGGCTCGGAGGAGACACAGCCAGGACAGGTGGCCCAAAGTGACCAAAGGCATCCTCCAGACCATATGGCATCATGCTTAGTAAATAAAGTCGGGGGAAGAAGGAGGAAGGGGGGACATTTGTAGTGATGGCATTTGTCTTCCCAAGTCACCATTACATGTGATGGAGCCCTGCTCTCCTGGAGATGGCTGAACACCTGCCTGCCCATGGGAAGTGGTGAATGAATTCCTTGTCTTGCTTTGCTTTGCCTGTGTGTGTGGCTTTTTTTTTGCCTATTAAGCTGTCTCTATCTTAACCCACAAGTTTCCTAGATTTTACCTTTCCAGTTCTCTCCTTGATCCTGCTGGTGGGGGACTGAGTGGGTGGCTGTGTAGTGGTTGGTTGTCAGCTGGGGTTAAACCACAAAAGCACTCTTTCCAAAAACAAGTGCTCAGCAAATTCTTCTAAAAATATGTTTTTAAATCTAGAGAAATTTCAAACGTGCTTTTCTTTTAGGCATCATCATGCACAGGTCTTTTCTTTAGGGACTCGTATTGTTTTTTAAAATAATGAAGAGTGAGAGTTAATGTTTCTAGTTTCAGTAAAATTTTCCAAAAGCAAACCACGGTCTACAAGACAAATTCTAAAATGCCTAATCCCAGCAGTCATCTGTTTCACTTTCATTCAAGTGAAGCTCTGCTTCAATACACCACACAATTTGTATGGACTTTACTGTCACTACTAAAATGTTCTATTATGCATTGTGACTCCCTGATGTGTCTAATTGTGTTACATTGTCAGCTTTATGAAATCTACTGTAAAAAGCACTTTATTCTTCTGTCTTTTCTGTGATGTTGTGCATTTCTTTCTTGTAATAAGTGTTTGCTAGTTTTCTATTAGATGTTTTCTACTTTAATTAGATGTTTGGAAGTCTTCTGGCTTTAAGCGATGTAGGCTATAATCAAGCTGCAATGCTTTATTTTGACTTTTTTTCTGACAATATCAAAAACATGTTTGAATAATTTGGGGATACTACATATAACTAAACTGTAGAAATGCAATATGATAATAGCTTCAGAATAGAAAAGATTCATGCTCAAATGGCCATGAATTTTAGAATAGTTTGTCCAAATTTTTCTCTTTTTTTTTTGAAAATAATTATTCTTAAAGAAAATCTAATGTGGATACATAACAGACCACTTTACAAAGATTTATTTGATAATTATATTTATAAATATAAATTTCCAAAGTTTAGATGGGTTTGCATTCATCAATTTTTTTTTTATTTGTCCACATACTTAAGAAACTGACTTACATCCAGTTATTATAGGCTTTGGCATAACATTTTTCTATTCTTTAAATTATTCTATCCTCTGATAACACTGAGATTTTTCCAGACTTTCATGGGCAGGTATTCTTTATATACTCTGAAGTATTTTTTAACTGTAACATGGAGAATTCACAAAAACCTTGACTATTTTCTTTTTTTTCTATTTCTTTAATAACAACATTTTATACCAATGTGGACAAAATGTCACTTTAAATCAGAAAATACACACGGATTTAAAAAATATGAGAAGGCACTACACATTAAAATCAACATAAGACCATTGCTACGTTTGAAAAGGGTCTTTTATTTTAAAGGTAATGTTTTATAGCAAAGGATAAGCCCAGATATTTTGAAGATACGTGGAAGAAATACATAGAAGAAAACAGGAAGGAAAAGAAGACAATGGCATTTAAAATATGAAACGTATTTTGCTACCAGCATACAGATGAGTTGTGACAGGGACATCTAAATGCATCATGAAGAGCTGCATGTAAGGAGCTGTACATAGAGAATCAGTAACAATGCATGAGGACATCTTCTGTTGATCCAACAAAACCCATGAAGAATTCTGTAATATGTAGTCTTCTGCAATGTCTCACGATTGTCAACTCATGAATTTTTCCTAACTCTCATAATAGTATATGTAGTTGGTTTTTTAAGCCTAAACTCCTGTTGTCAAATAATAGTTTATAAAGGAATCTGAAGTGTCTGACTTGAAAAGTTTGTCCTCTTTGGGTTTGTAAAGAAAAGACTGTAGGTGTATAGATTCTGAGAGTTTAAGATCAAAACAGCAAAGAAAGACCACCTTTAAATTGATACTTTTTTGAACTCATTTTAAAATCCTGAATCTTTTGTGTTTGCATCATGTTTTTGAATGTCCAGAGATGGTAACATTTAATCTATTGTTTTATAAGTCTACTCATTTACAATTTGACACACTCAATCTTTCGAAGAACCTTCTCACAAAACACAGTACCTATGGAAATCTGACTCACTTCAAAGAATAAACAACCTTCTCACATTATAGAATGCAACTTAGATTGTACTGAAACCCTCCTCAAATCAGAAGCACATTTCAATCTAAAACTGCCAATTTAGATACACAGTCAAATGCAGAGGAAGAAAGGGAGCAACATATTGTCTCTGTCATGACTTCTCTTTCAGACTGAAAGTATTTATTTAAAAGGCCTTGAAACAGCTTTTCAATAGGATATTCTACATTTCTAAAATTTTCTGTAATGTTTTGGAAGTCCAAACCCAAAGCATTTAGTTTCTTCTCCCCTTCTCCTCAACTGACTTCTTCTATATACCCTGTAGGGGTTTTTTTCCATGGTTTTTTTTTTTAAATGCCTTTGAGAAGCAAGAAATGTTTCTGCAGCATTTCCAAGAATAAGTGAAGTCTTTGTGATTTCCCACAAAAGATCACAGAGGAGCTGCTGTACACACTGATTTCAATCATCTAGAAGGGCAAATAGGCACACAGAATCTGTAATCAGTTAACATAAGACATCCATCCATTAGTTTTCATTCCAAGAAAAGGAGTGGAAGGCTGGAACTACTCCTCTGACTTCTGGGCAGTGACACAATGCAAAAAGTATTGCAGGCATTATGCCCTCCTTCCTCCTGGAGTTCTTCACTGCAGGCAGGAAGTCAGGAGCATGCATGAGCAACAGATTTGCAACAGGATTATAACTCCAGGAAACCTGCAAAAGAGATGTAGGGTATCTGAAAGACTTGTCTTTTGCACATTCATGGCCTTTGATCTGAGAGACTCTGCCTGTGTTTGAATTTAATTTGAGGACAGTATTACAACCCTTAAATACAGTAGCACAAACACATTGTTTACTGAATTCCTGTGTTAATGACTGGTTGTTCTGAAATATCAGTGAAATACATTTAGCAGCCTTACAGTATCAAGCAAGAACCTTGCCTTTCTCAAATAATGCTGTTGCCAAATTCCAGAATAATCTGTCACAATCATCTCACAAAGACTTTTTTCTTTTGTAAATCCTCTAGGATTTTTGAGCAGATGGATGCAGTTTGATAAAGAGGGATCAGATTCTCTTCAGAAAACATTTGAAAATAACTATATACATCAATGTTTTTCACAAAGTATCATTAGAGGTATCATTAAAATGTTTGCAGAGATACTACAGAGACAAACCAATTTTATGGGAAGGCTAATTCTATCTCTGACAAATTCATTTGAATCTAAATATTTTTTATTCCCTGACATACTCATTGTGCCAGTGATTCCTAAACACTTAGCCATATGTGATTGAAAATTATGCCCATCGTTGATTTTCTCTTTTCTCCTTCTGCAGAGAAATAAAAATCAACAAAAATTAATGACGTTTTTCAATCTTCATAGAGAAATAAGAGAGATGAATCTACAGATGTTACTGACAGTTGCCATGGTTATAAAATGTGTTTTTTCATTAAGCTCATTGTACATTTTCTAGTGTAAGATAACAAGAGATAATTTTACTATATCTGTAGTGTCCACAGCTTGATAAAATAAGAAAGACTGTACATAATTAATAGTATACATTACACTCAGGACAGTAAAAAAGTTGTTATATTCAAATGATTCCATGACATAGTCCAAATATTTAATATTCAGTATGATCATCCATCAAAAGATCTATGTCTGCTTAAAATAAAATATCAGTATAGATAGCAGATGAAGTTCTAAAGATTAAGCACATGAAGAGCAGAGAGGAAAACAAAACAAAGCAAAAGCAATGCAGGATGCAACAATCATACAAATCACCTCCAGCCAATAAACTGTCAGCTTCTTTATCAAACTCAGTCAGAGGAGCTGAGGAATTAGCTTTAGGAATAGCTTTGTATCATCATTTACCAGATAAATATGTCTCATTGTTTGAGAAAATATGTTGCAAATTAGCTAAATTAGATTTAAAAAAATCTGAATTAAAAATTACATATGTAACCTATACTATATTGAGAAAAATAAAACTCCATTTAAAAAAAAATACTTCTGGCCAGTTCCAGAAAGAATATAACCAACTTAAACTGTTATGAAAGCTCTGTGCTGATCTCTGTTGCCCTTTAATATATTATTTTGAGGCTGGTGTCAGAAATATTTTGTGTATCAAATTATTTTTATCCAGTTTTCAGTAGCAGATTAAACACTATGTCAAAAAAGTCACAAGAAGTTTATATAGTATTACCTCTAATCAACATAATCTCTTCACATGGCCTTCAGATTCCCACTGAAACCTCAAGTGTCTGCTTTCAGCATTGTTCATCAGAATCTTTGTTCTTTGGTAAAGTGTCATTAAGTCACGTTACAGACTCATCATTTCCGTCTTTCTCTGCTGAGCATCTATCAGTATCCACATTTCACTTTTCCTCCAATGCTTCTACTTTCCTTTCAACTTTCATTATCCTCATTAGAAACACATCCATATTTTTGCTTTCATCTTTTCCTTTAAGGAGCTGAAGGATGACAAAATAGTTTTCAAAGGGAGCTGGGTCAGAAGAATAAGACATTTCTGATGAGATTTTTCTACCATGCAAAACATAGTAAAAAAAGAAAACAAGAGGAGACAAACGAGACCTATCTAAAATTAATAGGTCTTTTTTTCCTTTCATAAAGAGTTTTCTAAGAAAACACAACTTTTTATGGACCCTAGTGAAGAGTTTAGGAAATATTTTGAAAAGATATATTAACAGTAACTCCATGGTTCCGGTGATAATTACATTGATTTGAAAAAATTTCTGGGACAGAGACTGTACATTCCCATATAACTTATTTAGCCCATTGAATAGTACATAGTTTCACAAAAGGGTCTTGAAAAGATCTTACTAAAACTGAATAGCTCCTACTTCCCATCAATAAGGTAAACAGTTTTGTTCCTTTGTCAAAACATGTTCGTAAAATTTGTCAATTTCTATCTCTTGCTATGGTGAAAATGAAAGAGGAAAAGAAATCCTGTGAACAGAGTACACATGGATGAATGGAAAAAAAAAGTCTTTTTTCATGAGTTCTGTATAAACATGTTTTGTCAACTGTTTCACCAATTACAGCAGAGCTGTAAATCTACCAGCATGTGCTAGCTTTGAGAATCTCTTAATTTTGCTCACAGCATCCATGTGTGGAGCCAGAGATAATTCTTTCTTTCAATCACTTCTTATATCAAAAAACATTTTTGCTACTTACAAAGTTAAAGAAATAATCTGCTCTTCATAACGGAAATCAAAAATTCTGCTTTATATACATTAAAAATAATATGTTGTAATTTTTTTAATGGAAAATCAATTAATTAAATCAAGAGCCACACATAGAGCTGAGGTATGTAAAAGTTTGTAAATGGGGTCTCCCAAATCAGACATGCTAACTGCAAGACCTGTTCTAGAGCAGTTAAGGTATCAGTAGTGCAAGGCCAAAGGTTGAAAAGCAGGTTTATGGACTTCAAATGTGGACTTTTGGATTTTTTTGGATTCCATTTTAGATGATTTTTTCTCTGTATCTGCCCCAATTAGAAAACAGTTCAGCACTCCATGAGCTCCAATGCAGGTTCTTCTTGATTTTGAAATGTCGATGAGTATTTTAAGATATAAACCCTTAGTCAAAACACTACAAATATTATATGGTAGTAACTTCAGACACTCGCCAGCTCAAAGAGGTTGTATTCAGTATTCAATATATGAGGGGAAAATTTATATAGGATGTAATAAGTAGCACACATAGGTTAAATGTTTTACATGTGTAAGTAGCTGTCTCAAAGACAATGAATCCAATTCTTCAGGTCTCTTAAAGATAGAGGTCCTTGAACTTTAATTATATCATGGATATTTATGGTAGTTCCCCTAGTTCTCCACCTTGATTATCTACACAAAAATTTCTATACATTTGTTTCTTCAGTCACTTTTATGATGGCTATTGTCAAACATAGCGCAGCTATTAGAAAATACACAGAAAAAGAAAATTATATCACCAGAACAGATTGTCAAGGAGTTAGATAGGGAGGAGAAAAAGTAAGAGTAAGCATATATAAATGGGCCGTAGAAGAAAGAATAAAAGAACAGTGTTCCCGAGGTCATGAAAATGGAGCATCTAATCTGTCCTGCCTCTGACTCTGGCCAGGAAAGATGCCTAAGGGAAAATTATAAGAAAATGGGGCAAGGCGAAACTTCTCTCCCGTAAATTGTCCAAAATGTCAGTAACCTGAAGTTAGGAAGTTCCTAAACAAAATGTTGCATCTGCTTTTTGGATCTAATTGCTCCTGTGGAATTTTCCCCTATTTTTTTTCACCAACTCATATTCTGGAAAGCCAAACATCCTAAGAAAATGAAATCTATGCTTTAATTTTAAGTTCTATGAAAACTTTTTACTTATGTTTTTCCTGAACTTGTGTGTCTGTATCATGCCTAACTTTAGTCAACCATTTTGTACTCTGAACACTTAAGACCATCTTTTGCTGCCATTTTCAACACCTTTTCTAGGAAGACGATAACAGGACTGTAGAAGAATTCAAAAGAGATGTGTACTGTTGAATTAATCAACATTATAATTTGATTTGCCATTTCACTGTTTACCCTCTTTTTGCAATTTCCAATTTTATTTTTGTTTTGCATTTGACAATTGGATACGTAAAATCATCTGTTTTAAAAGCCTCATTTCTGGGCATTAATACCTGATTTAGTACCTACTCTTGTTTGTAAACTCAGAGTTGACTTTTCCCTTCACGTGCATTATTTAGCATTTCTGAATCTTGAGTTTCATCTACATTTTTACTGGGTGCTCTGTACTGTGAAATCTTGCTGCAGATTCAGTCAATTTCAGTTTTGCTCAAGCTGAACAGCTCTACAACAGCACCAAATTTTAGGATCTTGCTATTCACCAGGTATCCTGAGTTATATAAGAAAATCTAAGCAACTTCAAAAACCAAAACTTGTAGGATATCTACATTATCTTTCCTATTTCAGAAAGCAACCAATAAAGTCTACTTTTTGTTTTCCACCCTTTTATCTATTATTGGTCATGAAATTGCATCTTACTCATTGATAATTTTGCTTCTTTATGAGCTGGTGGGGAAGGATATAGTTGATAACTTCTTGAAAATACTTTTAGGGCATTTCAAGCAGATAAAACATACATGTTTGTTAACATTTAAAAAGAAACAATATATCTACTCTATTTGTGAATCACAGACTTGCTTATGCAAATGTTGCTATGTTTAGTCATAGTCTAACCCTTTAGAGTAAGTATATTATGTGTCTACGGATGATATTATTTAACATATTTCCTTCAATGTTTGCCTGAAATAGCAGTCAGACATAAAAATCTTTAATTTCCCAGATGCTTTTGGTGTCCTTTAGAAAACAGTCACTACATTCATTCATTCATCTGATACTAAAGCCAATTTAAGCAGTAAGCTATCTATTACAAACAAGATCAGCAATCTCATATTTGATTTTCTTTAAAATTCTCGGGCAAAACTAATTTCATCCTGACAATACATAGCTATTAATTTGTTATAAAACACTTTTAGGACAGTTCCTTAGACCTGACATCCAAAAAGAAAAAAACTTCTTTAATGGCCATCACTGTTAATACCAATGCGGAGAATTCTTTAATCTTTTATGCAGTGGCCTTATCATCTTCTGGCATTATTCCTTTTACACATCAATCCTTTGTTGTTTATACAAATTTTTTTGGCAGGGTTTCTGCTTCTGACATATTAAAAAAATGAAATATGTTATTTGTTTTTATGCTGTTAGCAAATTGCTTCACAAGATCTTTTTTTGGCCTGTCTTTTTGTGTACTTAAGTTTATGTTGCCCAAGTCTAGACTGCTTTCTTTCATCTTTCGGACACAGTTTCTGCTTCTCAATTTTAATGACTTCTTCAGCCTGCTTGAAACAGGACCATTGGCAGTGAGGAATGCAAGAATCATAGGACCAGGAACCAAACAGACAAGAGCGGCTTGAACCTAGCTGAGCAGAAAGGGTAGAAACTGAGCTTCTGATCTCTCATTTGAGAAGTGCTCTGCCTTTCTCTTATGACAATATAATGTAAAATGCATACACTCTGACAGAAGCAGGATCTCAGTCCATCCTCATCCAGGGGAGGGCAGAGCTGGTTTCCCAGCCTTCTATTTTCTACATGGCCTAATGACTTAGCAAGGTGACCATCACCTCGGTATTTTACAAATGTCTGGGACCATTATCACTGATTTCTGGTGGAGAAACTTAACGGAGACAGAGAATGCGACTTCACTCAAAACTCGCATTTCTGAGTGTGCAGGTTTTGTCTAGGATAATATTCTTCATAGAGGCTTGCGTCCTGCTGTGTTTTGGATTTGTGACTAAAACAGTGCCGTTAACACAGGAATGTTGTAGCTTTTGTTGAGCAGTGCTTTCACAGCTTCAAGGCCTTCTCTGCTCCTCACTCCACCATCAAGGAGTCTGGAGGTGCACAAGGAGTTGGGAGGGGATGCAGCTGGGACAGCTGATCCCAGCTGTGAAAATGGATATTTAATACCATATCACATCACGTTCATCAATACAAGCTGGGGGAAGAATGAGAAAAAGAGGGTGTTCGGAGTGATGCCATTTGTCTTCCCAAGTCACTGTTAGGTGCCCTGCTTGATGGTGAAGCCCTATTTTCCAGGAGATGGCTGAACACCTGCCTGCCATGGGAAGCAGTGAATTAACTCCTTGTTTTGCCTTGCTTGTGTGCATGGCTTTTGCTTTTCCTAATAAACTGTCTTTACCCCAACCACAAGTTTTATTATTGTTGCACTTCCAAATCTCTCCCCATCCCACCATGGAGAGAGTGGAGTCTGAGCAGCATTAAATCTGAACAGGCAACAAAAGTTCTGTAAACACAGGGTGGGCCCCAATTTTAATCCAAATATACAATTAGACACAAGAACCTATCTAGAGCTAAAGGCTGTAGTTTGCTTTCCCATGGCAAGCAGTGTCAATGAAGTGAAATGGCCTCAGTTCACCTTCCATTCATGGTTCTGATTTCTAGCTTTGCAGCTTTTTGATGCATATCTTCTTTTCTACTGCGGAGGTGTGACAGCCTGAGGTTGTCGCCCTGGAGCCCCAAAGCCCCTCAGTCAACGTGGCACAAATCCCCGAAGGGGACGATGCCAACTCCTGGGACTCCGAAGAGGGGGAAGTCGGAGCTGCTGCCCTCCTCCCCCTGAAAGTTTTGTATTTGTTCATTGGTTGAAAGCTCTGTTACCCTGCCTTTTCCCCTCCCCTGTTGCCGCCCCGACCCAGAATGTTCTTTCCCCCCTGCTACCCCATTGGTTGTTGGTTCTCCCGCCCCCGTTCGCACCTGATTTGCTCCCCCGCTTGTCCCTCATATGTGTACCAGAGCCCGTTGGCTCCGCCCCTGCTGCCCCGCCCCTGGAAACCCCATATCATGCTATAAAACCCCATGTCTCCTTTGTTCTTGGCCCTTAGTGCCTCATTGCTACTGGCGCCTCGTTGGCCTGCGTGCCTCGTGGTTTCCAGTGCCTCGTGCCTAAGTGCCCTGGGAGCTCCCCAACATTCACGCTACCGCTTCTCCTTTTAATAAAAGGATCTTGGGGACTTCCACCTCTTTCAGCTTCTTTGCTTTCTGTGGTCCCCCTCCGCCCAACGGAGCACCCCTCAGCACAAGGCCGACCTCCCCTCCTCTTCCTTGGTGCAGCTCGAGACGACCTGAGGAGAAGGACAGTTGTAGGTTCCAGTCCACCTGGAGCTAGCCTTGGGGACTGAGAGGTGGCCCAGCGGGGCCTGTGCGGGCTGGCTACCGCAACATTCTACCAGTTTTAAAAATAAACTGTGCAAAAGTCTTTCCTGGCTTTTAAATCTGCCACTCACCAGAAAGCTAAATCCTAGAATTAATATATAGTCAATCCTGCAGTAAACATTCATGTTCCTGTATTGGTCTTTCAGTTTGAATCAAGAGTAATTTTTAAACAAATATCCCATTGTTCTTACTAATCACACTTTGTATCACAGCATGGAGCAGTCTCAGCATGCACAAACCAGGTTTCTTTTACGCTGAAAATAAACTGAGGCTTTCGATGGACTCCGGGTACAAATGAGCCTTCAAATATTCATGCATCAGGCTAGTCTGAGTTAAAAATCTTGTAAAATGTGTATTGAATAGGCATAAGATCTTCAGACTAACTGTTTTGCTCTCCTTATCCTTGGCTTATGGTCCAGACATTTTAGTCACGTAGATGGAAGGAATTAAGGAATTGTTACTAACATGCCCCTTGGTAGAAAACTTCTCTTCCTGACAAAACAAGTCAAAAAAGCTTAACCACGATAGACTCAGAAACATTGAAAAGATTAAGTAATGTTGTATTATATAATACTTCTTTTAAAATTTATATACAAAATAAAGCTGTTGTGATTTAATACACTGGTAGGTCTATGCAGACACAACATGATTAGATCAACATTTCTGTCTATGGCTGCTTATGGCTCAATGTTGGATAATACTGCATCCCCTTGGGCATCCAAATATAAAAAGAAAAATATAAAACCACTAAATTCAAAATAACATGATTGTACATCTGTCCTGATATATGTACTATTATGCCAACGAAAACAGTTTAATTTGTTTTCAATTACATTTTAAAATGTACATAAAAACAATTGACAGTAGTATAATATATGTTCCAAGACTTGAAACATCAACCAAAAATATATCTCAGTATTTAAATTCTGCAAAAAGCATGCAACTAAGCTGGTCTTCTTTTTATTATGGTTTTCAGTGATCTTTTACTGTTTGTAATTCTTTGGCTTTTTAATAAGCAGAATTTTATTGCTGCTTGCCATCAAAGTAGCTGAGATTTTCTAAGCTTTCCTTGTCAGAATCATGGAAGTTATGTAGCCAATAAAGTACATTTATCTATGCTGAGAATAACATACTAAACCTTTTGGTATTTTATAAGGAATGATTATTTTACAATACAAGCGACTTGCCTAAAATTACTTTTCAAACCGTGCAGTTTTCTAAACAGTTTTGTTCTTCCACAATTACTAAACACTCTGTCCAAAGTCTGTGCTGTTTGTTATCCTAGGACAATATCTGCACAATTATTCAGAACTCAGAAACACCCACGCTTCCCAAATATTTTTTTAAGACATAAAATAGTACTTCCTGGAAATGCAATTTACTTTTGTAAAGTGTCCTTCATGGGAAAATCTTAAGCACAATGCAAATAAAACTAAATGCAGTAGATATGCAAAAGGATAAATAAAGCACCGTGTTAAATCTGCCTTACAATTGGTGATTTTCATAAAATCATTAAAATATAGACTCATAGAATAATAGAATGGCTTGGGCTGGGAGGGGCCCTAAAGATCATCTGGTTGCAATCCCCTGCCAAGGGCAGGAACACCTTTCACTAGACTATCCAATGTGGCCATGAACACCCCCACACATTGGATATCCACAGTTTTTCTGGGCAACCTGTTTCAGTGCTTCCCAAACCTTCAAGCAAAGAATTCCTTCCAAATGCCTTATCTAATGTAACCTTTTTCTATCTGAAGCCATTCCCCACTGTCTTTTCACTACATGCTCTTGTAAGTAATCACTCTCCATTTTTCTTGTAGGCTCCCTTCAGGTACTGGAAGGCCACAATTAGATCACCCTGAAGCCTTCCTTTTTCCAGGTTGAACAATCCCAATTTTCTAAGCTTTTCATCACAGGAGAGCTGCTCCATCTCTCTAATCATCTTGATGTCCCTCCTCTGGACTCACTCCAACAAGTCCGTGTCCTTCCTGCACTGGGGACCCCACAGCTTGGTGCAGCACTGCAGCTGGGGTCTCACCAGAGTGGAGCAGAGGAACAGACTCCCCTCCCTCATCCTGCTGGCCACACTGCTTTTGCTGCAGCCCAGGACACGTTTCGCTTTCTGGGCTATGAGTGCACATGGCTGGGTCATGTCCAGCCTCTCAACCAGCAGCACCCCCAGGTCCTTCTCAGCAGGGCTGATCTCAATCTGTTCATCCCCAGCCTGCATTGACACCCAACCCAGGTGCAGGACCTCGCACTTGGTTTTGTCACACTTCATAAAATTCCCACACACCCACTTCTCAAGTTTGTCCAGGTCCCTCTGGATGGCATCCTGTCCTTCAGGTGCATCAACAGCACCACTCATCTTGGTGTCACCCACAAATTTCCTGAGGGTGCACTTAATCACTTCATCTATGTCATTACTGAAGATATGTAATAAGACTGGTCCCAGTATAGACCCCTGAGGGGCACCGCTTGTCACTGATGTCCACTGGGACTCTAAGCCATTGACCCTCTGTATGGGACTAGATGAGATGCATCCCAGAGTCCTGAGGGAATTAGTTGGTGTAGTTACCAAGTCACTTCCCGTGATATTTGAAAAGTCATGGCAGACAGAAGTGCCTGCTGGCTAGGAAAAGGAAAGCATTGTACCATCTCTAAAAGAGACAGGCATGAAGACCCTGAGAACTACCAACCTGTCAGATTTGCCTCTGTGCCTGGAAAGATCATAGAACACATCCTCCTAGAAGCTTAGCTAAGGCACGTGGAAGACAGGCAGGTTATCCAAGACAGCTAGCACAGCTTCACCGGGGGCAAGTCCTGCCTGACCAACCCAGTGACTCTCTACAACAGAGAATGAGGGAAGGGTGACTACATTGGTGGAAAAGGGAAGGGCTACAGATGTCATTTATCTGGACTTCTATAAAGTCTTTGACGGGATCACCCATAACATCCTTCTCTCTAAATTGGATGGGTGGACTGCTAGACAGGTACACCTAGACAACATTCATGTCAAATTGGTGAGGAGCACAGAAACAATTTATCAGATTACAATTTAAAAATTCTAATTTCTTGCTTTGGACCTAACAAAAAAAAACCAGCCCCAATTTAATCCTGAAATTTTTAACAGTTGGGAGAGTAAAAGCATAGTTAATATTGCACAATCAAAACTTCTCATAGAAGTCCAATATCACCAAGGTCATAATCATTATCTGAGGAAGTTAAAAGAGCTGCCACTTGCTGATACGAGCATGGATTATACTTGAGATATCTGTGTTGAAGAACCAATCAATAGCAACTCAGTTTTATCTTTATTATGTTTAAGAAATTTTGTTGACATGCCTGCTTGAAGACCACAAAAAATTAAACAACTCATCAAGCAGCCTCGCGGTACTGCAAAGACCGAAACAAATGTTCCAGTGAGCCATCAACACACATATGACACATGACAATGAATGGAAGTAGAACAAGAAATATAAAGCAAAAGAGAGTCCTGAAGAGATCGTGAGCTCCACAATTAAAAAAGTTATTAGAGGTTAGTTGAAACAGTAATTCTTTAAAGAAACAAACTGACTTTTCCAGAAGGAAGATCTAAACCAGGCCAAATTAACAAAATAAAATTAAAGCATTGTGGTCCGTAGCCTGATTAAAAAAAAAAAAAATATTTTTTGTCAAAAAAATCTCACCTCGAAAGGAAATACGCATTTCATTGCCAATTCAGAAAAGTACCAGGCTGATGAATATTTGGAACATTATAACTACAAGAGGTTAAATAATTAAAATGCAGATATTCTGCACAGCTATTCTTTACCTTTGTAACAATCTTATTTTGCTTCAAGGCTTGAAGAATGAGGAAACTATCTCCTCTGGATTTGAATTAAAAACTATAATCCTGAAGTTCTATGGCCTTCACTATGGAGGTGAAACTAGTCAGTAATGGTTTCCCACCATGAGTTTTGAATTTGGTGAGATAAAACTAAGATAGACGCACTAGGTAAAAAAATACAACCAATTCATAAACAATACAAATATTTCCTTTACTGGAATATTCTAACTACTGCAACATGTAGTTTTGTAAGCATCTGGCTTACAGCACATCAAATTTTACAGTCCATAATAAGAAGGGTTGTTCTGAAGTGCTAATAGGATTTAGATCTTGTTCAGACCTTTCAAGCAGTGAAGATCAAGTCTGGACTTCCTAAAAATCATTTTCTGTCAGAAATGGAAGAGTAGCAGCAGTTAGCAGAGCTTCTCAGGACAAGTGTCTATAAAGCTTACACCTGAGGTTACTGTGAACATAACTCAGCCATGTGAGTTAGTTTGCTTTAGCCTGAGAAGCAAATGTGATGCTGACAACATCACCTTGTTTAGCATTATCTATGGACATTGCCTCACCTTAACTGCTCTACACAAAGAACTTCTTAGATCCATATAAACCTTACTTGGCATTTTCTGGTGATGGTCTTAGGCCTTTTTTTTTTGCGGTGATTCCCTACATGGAAACCATGAAATCACTGAAGAGCAATGGTCAAAGTTTTGGCTGCATCCAAAGAAAAACTATGAAGCTGGTGAAGGATTTAGATCATGTTTTAGGAGGAATGGCTGAGGGACCTGAGGTTGTTTAGCTTGCAGAAAAAGAGGCTGAGGGGAGACCTCAGTGCTCTTTACAACTACCTAAAAGGATATTTGTGGTCCTTTCTCTGAAGCAACAAGTGATAAGACAAGAGGAAATGCCCTCAAGTTGTGCCGAGGGAGTTTTAGATTGTCTATGAGAAAAAATTTCTTCCCTGAAAGGGTTAGCAAGCATTGGAACAGGCTGCCCAGGAAAAGAAATTGAGTTACTATCTGCAAGGTTAGGTGCAGGTTATGCAGCACTGTCCTAAGGCACATACACACACAAAAGTAGTTAATGTTCTGAGACTTATAATTAAAATATCAACATATTAAAGCAGAGTGAATATTAGTTTCCTGGGTACTGACTCTAAAATAGGACAGAATTTTACATGACTGATGCAACAATATCAAAGCTGAATAATTCTTAGATAGTGCTGACAGTCAAATATTAAAAAATAAAGTTTTTTAAGAAGAGAGTTATCTTCTTGTATTTGCATTCTGATTAGAAATCAAATGTCTTCATTAGGCACAGATATCCTGTTCTCTAATATTAGGAAATTCCGACATTAAAAAATACATATTTTGGAGTTAATCCAGCAGTTTAAGATAACAATACCAATGAAAAAAATACATCTTGTATACACAGCTACTGCTGGAACACGGTCAGGTTTTTGGTTGTTTTGTTTCTTGGGGTTTTTTTAAGAAAAAATGTTACAGAAACAGGCAAAAGGACACCCACAGCTGTGAATTTGTTTTGACTTTTTCCATGGATTTCTTCTCAATCAAATATTCATGTGTATATGCTCTGAAGAGTTTAACACAATTCACCTCAATTAGCATGTTTTTATCCTTCTATTTGATTATTCCCAAATTAAAAATTTAAACAAGCTAACATAGAAAATCCTTTCATGGTAAACAAGCACCACTGCTGCTGGCAAGCTGAGGTGCTTGAAGCATCCCCTTGAAGCTGTGTATGCCTTGAAGGTGTCCATCTGGTTGCTCAGTCTCTTCTTAAGGAAAAAATTCATGTATTCACCCAAGGGGAGCCCTGTTTGGTTGTTAACAGCTTTAGAATAATTTCCTCATTAAGTAAGAGGGTAACCTGGTCAGTATTCCTTCCAAGGCAATAACTGTTCAGTTAAAACTAAGGAAGATATTTAGTAAATATCTTGGTAAATTGGGGATTGGATGGCTGAGGTGTTTGGGAACAGAATACTGAATATTTCATCACAAGGCCAGAAAATTCAAGATAGTTTTGATAAAAGACTCATTAGCCTCTAATAAGGTCTCAGTGACATTGCTACATAATATTTTCAGTGTCCAAATTTCCAGCATGACACAGATTGGAGCATTTATCAGTTCAGAAATTTGTTATATGATGATTGATTTAAGTAATCATCACATCATACTACTATTAGTAAGATGCCAAGTGGATGTCAAATGCAAGTGGGATATCAGAATATAGACAAAAAAAAAGGAAAAAAAATATTAATTCCAAGAAGAAGAATAGAGGGGGAACTATTGGAGTTACTTCTTTCCTCCTATTACAGTTTTCAAACCAGTCCCAGCAGGATTGATATCCCCTGGACAAGCTCATTTTTCACCATTTTGGCACATTTACCACAAAAGCCAAGGATGGAAGGAATATGAATATAGAACTACCTCCTTTCTAAAATGTCCCTTTGTACTGACATGTAGGAAAGGCTACATGAGGGAAGCTTTTCATCTATTGCTCATTCCCTACCTGTGCTACTTCTAGTATTTAAAAAGTGAACTTCCGTCTGCAGAGCTGTCCATCTGGTGCAGCATAGAAGCATTAAATCCAGAATGAAACATTAAAACACAGGAGGAAGGCAAGAACTGAACCCCAAGGCAAAACAGGAGCAGTGCAGTCCTTATGGACATGGAGGGTACAACACTTGTTTGCCCTCAAAAT
Organism: Entomyzon cyanotis; assembly: GCA_024500445.1. Classification (NCBI taxonomy): domain Eukaryota; kingdom Metazoa; phylum Chordata; class Aves; order Passeriformes; family Meliphagidae; genus Entomyzon; species Entomyzon cyanotis. The sequence goes on along the minus strand of JAKEPQ010001016.1, from coordinate 56,172,616 downwards.
GAGCCAGAACAAACCTTTATTCCAAAGGCTAATGCATGACTTGAGGGAGAAGAGAGACATGGAAAAATGTCTAGTTGCTGTTAAACACAGGCACTGAACCCTCTGCATTTGTTTTACAGGGATTGAATTCAGAAGTGAAAAACAGATCCCTTAAGATCTCTCCTTAAATTTTCTTCACTGCCTTAAACCTGAAACAGGAATTTCTTCTCTGGTTTAGACCTGAAATAGTACTTATTTATCCTTTTTACAGATGTGCAAAAATAGAATGTCTCAGTTAATTTCTGCAGCATTCTAGCTAAATACACACACAGTGCTTTACTGATTTATAATTTTTTTTTTAAGCATAATAACTGTTCATAGCCATGGTAAGATTTATTACTGTACCTGCAGTTAGCAGTACAAAATAGAAGTCATCTGTCCAAGTCTCTGAGCTGACATTATGGAGCTCACAGGACTCTGATGTTTCTCTTCGCAATGCATTTACTGCAAATGTGTATTACATTTTAAAATCCTTAACAGGGGATTATATTCAAAAATAACACAAACAAGCAAACAAACAAAAAAACCCTTTCTAAAATCTGAAATAGAAAAGAAGTAAAGAACCTACACAAAATGTCTTTTTTCTCAATTATTGGTGCCTGTGGATTACATAGTGGAACACAGACAATGGTTATTTTGAAAGGCAGAAAAGATGTAATATGACAGTAACTTGCAATAAAAAAATACCAACCAAATATGATACAATGGCGCATAATGCTTTGGGGAAAAATCATATAGATATTTTATAAAGAAAGGAAGTTTAATACAGATGGCACTTAGAAACAACTGAAATTCATAGGAAAATTATTTATTTCTCAAATCTTGAAAACCATATCTTGCTTCTTATTGAAGAGTGCAGGATTAATAAAAGTTCTAGCTCACAAGTTTCTTCCTAAAAATCCACTCCTCATGCTCATATGTCATCTTAATCCTTTCTTCAGTTCTTTTTCCTTTTCCAGTCCTGTTCCCTCACATTAATAAAGGGAAGTAATGATGTCCAATATATTGAGCACTGACAAAGTGATGAAGAGAATACAATAATCTAGATTCCTTTTTACCTCATGTCATAAATAATTATCGGAGCAGGATTGAGACTACAATCTCTGTTTGGCTGCATTTTGGGTCATAAAGCATGTTAGACATATCTAACAACATCTACAGCACCTTAGCACATACATCTCGCTAGCACTAGACAGAAGATAAATTGGGATGCTTATGTGGACTATTTTGATGTCTATATCTCCTAATGGATCTAAGTCATATGGGGATTTCTACAGCACCCTTGGAACCTAATTATAATGAGTTTTTAAATCTGGCCTAAGTGACCTTTCAACATCTAAACCAAATCTGAGGCTAAATAGGGAAAAAACTTCTGCTCAAAGTTTTGGGTAGGCAGTTGAGTCATCAAATCCTCTTCCAAGTTCCAAATACTTGTGGAACTATTTTTTTAATGAACTTCTGCTCTGCAACATGATTTTTTGAAAAAGAATAACTGACATTGTATTTTGATCAACAGATACATTACAAAACCCAGTCTACTCGTTCTAGACCTCAGGAAATCAACATTCTCACCTCTGAGAAGTAGTTCTCTTTCATATCTTTCCTTAGGAGGTTTTATTTTGTCCTAATTTTGTACTGTGGCAAAAGTACAAAAAGAAAAACAATTTATGAGTGGCAATTAATTAGATTGAAACAGCTATATTTTCTATTACCCTCTGGATTCTCTTTTTCTTATAAGTTATATAGTAGGCAGATAAGCAATAGAATGAATAAATGAATAAATCTTTTGTTGATCTTCAGAAAAAAATATAATGATTGTATCATTATGAAAATGGTGCTTCCTTTCAAAATGTCACACATAATTGTGCATAGCCAGACTCAAATGAACCAGTAAATGGATTGGCGTTAATAATTATATTGGATATGCATGCAGTTTCAAGTATTAACTAATAAAAATGATTGATCGTTTTTAGATAATTGCATTTAAGAATATGAAAGAACTTTTAACAAAATGTGACTTGTAGCTTTTTAGAGAAGTTAATTAAATACTTGTTAAACATAATAATTTATTATATCACTGTTGTTTTATTAATAAAATAAAATAAAATAAAAAGGATAATCTGTATTTTTTATAGTGATAGTGTGTCACAGGCCCGTAAATATAGATCTCAAGTCCTTTTGATTGTTCTTGTCTTCTATTCATACTATCAATCTGATTTCTAAAATTCTTTCTGAATTCATACTCATTAAGCTACAGTGGCAGTTTTGCCTTTACCTCTTTAGTAAAGGCTTGTGAGTTAAAATAAAGTAAAGAAAAAATAATGATAATAAAAAAATATACTACAATTAGAAAGTTGTTTCAAGACTCTCGATCCTGAAGACTTATCTGAGATTTTCAAAAGCTGATGTTGCTTTTCATCTTGCAATAAAAAAAAATCATTGGTTTTAACTTGATTTGTTATGAGCTATTAAGTGTTCATCTTAGTAATGTCAGTTGCAGAAACAATTATTACATCAAGTAATGTCTCATTTTCCAGGGACTGTGGCATATTACTAATAACACTGCCTAAATAAAGGTGAGGAGGGAATGGTCTTTGTGGTTACAAAGTCACAATTCAGCTGACCATACAAAGACATACCCATATACCCCAGAATCTTTTTGGGAACCACAATGGTCAACTGATATATACCAATAAAAAGAGAAGGCAAGAGAGTCTTTTCCACATGAAACTAGAAAAACAAGTTTTCCTTATTAGCTTTGCTTTATTAAGGATTTAAAAAACTATGACAGTGATCAATAGGAGATAATTCTTGGGAATTTTCCCCATCAGAGTTTGATATTGGTTATCACAAATGAAAGCTCTCTGGATTTCCGTTCAGTGATATGATTTACCAAAAGTCTGGGGAATTCTTGACATACTGTAACTCCCTAACATGCAACATCTCTAATACTGTACCTGGAGAAGCAGGATGTGGTCCAGAAATCAATTATCACCACCTATCTCTGTATTTGCAATGTTGCAAACATAAAAACTAGCAAAGAAACACACTGGTCAAGCAGCAGAATGAGGTATTCAGACGTTATGAAGTGCTAGAATCTTCATTCATCTATCTTCACACTGTACTTTATGGTGCAGTTCATAATTATGTGATGAGATAATATTTTTACACAAGTTCATTCATCATTTCAAATAGAGAATGGAATATGTTCTGTAAATGAGAAATTGAGCAAAAAACTTTCACTAAGCTGTTTTTTGTTCCTTAGCTTTGGTACTACAGAATGACACAAGTGATAGGAGACCAAGACATGGTTTCCACTTTTCTTAAAGGAGCATTTGAATACCTGACACTCACCTCTAAGATCACAGTCAGAACCAGAAAGCTATGGAATATTTGGGAAGGCTGAAAGAAGCTTTCAGTATGTCTTCTTGACACAGTTCAATTCTGACAAGCAAAGTCAGGAGAGAAGGGGCAAGAGTTTATGTGAATATCTTAGCTACGTTCATAAGGACTGGATCTCTCATTTTGTGTTTCAAAGAGCACTGAGTGATTTTAAGTGAGGAACAAGAACTCCAACCACTGAGCTGAAAATAACCTTGCTTTAAATATCCTATAGGCAAAAGGTAAGGCATTCATCAAGGAATATTTAAATAAATTAAGACATTTTTATTTGAAGAATGTAGGGATATTTTTAATGTTTTATTGCTCACATTCTTCAAATATTTTCTAACTCAAGAAAAATAGAAAAATATAAATATTTTCTGTTTTCAAGATGATAGATATGGTACTTGCAACATACTTGGTCAGATAGCTGGTAAGATATTGGGTAATGAGACACTTAGGTTTCAGTCCCTGCCCCAGTGAAGATTTAGATTTTGTATAGGAAAAAAATAAACAATCAAGCAATCAAATCTCTCCAGAAAAATATCAGTGACAGAATTTAGGCAACAAAGCAGTCTGTGCTGAAGATATTTGGCAGTGGAGCCACCTTTCAGAAGCAGCAAAACAGACTGTATATCTGACTATCTTCAGCAAATGATTTTCACCTTCTTTGGGCATAGCAGGGCACAGGTGGAATAAGGGAAGAGAACAGGACAGATACTGGCTGTAGTTTTTTGCCTACATGCTCTTCTAACAGAAAAAAATCATCTTTCTCTTCTCATGAGCAAAATTCTCATTCTTTAAATTAATAGACCAAAAATCTCCAACAAATCTCTGACTTATAGATCACATATATATATCGGTACCGTAGTTATATTGGTTTGAAAATAATGATCATGTAATCAAATTAAATACAACCAAAACAAAACCAAACAAATAAAAGAGAGAGAGCCATATGTACGTATATATTTATAAAGTTAAAATATTTTAATTGTATTTTTCTTCAGAGTAAACATTAAGAGAGCAACCATATACATTTTTGAGTGTTTGACAATAATAATGCTCTTATTAGTAACAGTACACACACATTGCTGCTCAGAATACAATAAACTTGCTGGCCAATAGCAATGTTCAAATGCAGACAACAGTTTTCCTCAGCTTACCAAATGGAAAAAAAAAGGAATTGTTCAAAGAAGTTTTCCGCTTCTCACCCGAATGGACGAAATTTCATCTTTTTCCCAAGAAACAATTAGACAAATAGATCTTGCAATATTTTTGGATGACCATCAGATTTAGATTATTCTGGAAAAGAAAGGTAAAGAAGAAGGTCCACGTTCTTAGGAGATACATTTCTTCTTCAGTATTTTGTCTGTTCTACACTGTATGTGACCTAGGTCAAATACCTAAAGTGGCTTAGAAACTTTTCAAAAGCCCCATTGTCAGCCACTGGATTTTTTCTTTCTTAGGGAAAGACTTAGTTCACTACAGCATTTAGTTAATGCTGTAATTTACACTTTATCAAGCACAAGACTAATATTACTACTTTTATTATCAGATATGTACCCAGTTTATATAACTGATTAAAGGTATGTGTTGGACAATTTATGTCTATTTAATAGAGTATTTATATTTATCAACCAACAAGAAACATATGCTATTGAGGTTAGGGTGAATATTTTAAATGTGCAAACTCAGAAGACTCAAACCACTTTAAGAAGTTTGAGCATTAGACCTCTCTCTCTTATTTAATTGTATGAGTTGCGAACACATGAGGGAGGGAAACATTTATACAGCACTTTAAATAGTCAGACTTTTAATTACTATACATGTGCATAATCTAAGTTAATCTGATCAGCTAATTTTGCATAAATTTTCAAAGGTCAGTGAGAATTGCACCCATTTGATAATATTACTTTTTTATTGACCATTTATCTACACAATTTACATTGTTGACTTTTGCTATTTATAGTACAAAATCACTGAGCTTTTTTTTTATTATGTGCTGGACAGAACATAAACAAAAATAGTCTAATCTTTATTTTCTGATAGCTTGTATGTCAAGCAAGAACAATAGTCTTTAGCAGAAATAGCTGTAGAGATTCTGTGAAGAGGTTATACCATATGGACTGAAGGGAAATTTGTTACTCTTGCAACAATGACAAGAAAACAGATTTATCATTTTGAAGTAAGATCAAGGACGGCTCCATGGAGAATTTTTTCAGTTAGCAATGCATAATGAAAAGGATTTGCATTGTGCAAGAGCATAAAATATCTCTACAAATGTAGAGTGCAGATCTCCATAAAAGTTAAAAAAATGGAGGTTAAAAGTATACTTCAAAATTTTAAGGCTTGAAACCACAAAAAAAGAAAGGTGAGACACACACTAATGTGAGACATCTTTTGTGTATTTGCCAGCCCGTAGAAATGAGTCATGTAATCCTGTAATCACTTTACCTCAAGATGTCATTCATCAGTGTTGACACATCACCATATTTAAAATAGACTTACCAATATGCAGGTTTTGGGTTTTTTATATTTTCTCACATACCTTGATAAAGCATAAGAGTAAAATGTTAACATGAGTCTTGAAAGTTCAATTTCCACCTTGTATAATACATTTGGCTCAGAAATGACATATACTTGGCACTATTCTGCTTCATCAGTGTTAATCATATTTTCTTTCAGCTTATCTTCAAAGATTTCATCTGTCTTATACATTCAGTACTCCTGGTTTCAAAGTCATTTTTTATTTCCTTATCTTTTTTTTTAAGTTCTTCATTGTTGGTTATTCAATTTTTTTAACATTGTTAAACAGGATTTTTGAAGGTATCTCCCAAAAGATATCTAATCTATAGAATATAGAGTTCACCTTCAAAGCATATTAGATCACCCTGTACTTTTGGTTACAGAACATAAAAATATAAGAGTAAAATGGCTAAATTGTATTTTAATCAGGATTCCTGCTCCGAAGTCAAGAAAGTCCATCATTATTACCAGAAGTGCAGGTAGCAAAGCAGTGAGGGAATGAGAAAGGTAATTCTGAGAGGATGCATATTTTGAAGTACTGTACAACATCCAGTAGAGTGCACAACAATTTAGATCTCACTCAGGATTCTGTGGAACATAAATGCCTTTAATTTTATGATGTGATGTAAGATAGTCAGTCATAAAGTACATAGAAATTCTTAAATGTCAATGTATACAGCACTTTATAAACAAGAAACACAGCCAGGAAGTTTGATTTCTTTCTGGAAAAAAATCCCCAGGTTTAAAAGACTGAAAAGGGAGAGCTGCCATCTTCTGTCTGAATTGGAACCTCTATGAAGAAGGAATATTTGTTTGCAAGTATGACTCCATTGAATTCCAGATTTAAAGACTCCTAGTCCTTATGAAATTTGAAAAAATTAGATATAGGGACAGAGAGATATTTTCTTCACATTAGAAAATAACAAGTGGATCACATGTAACAAGAAGATATACATACACACATAATCAAAGCTATATTTCACCACAGTATTCCAAACAATGATTTGGCATGAATGCATCAGAAATAGATGTTTCTTCTTTTTCTTCTGTTTGAAATATGCTTTTATGCTTGTTACAGTTGCCCCATGTCCCACTTTTCAGGAAAATACAGTTGATTTAGGAGCAATGTACATATTTTGTATTGATTATAGGGTTAAAATAAAATAGATTTAAATGAAGTCTTCAACAGAATTGAAGTTCACCCAGACAAGGAGAAAGCTATGCTTGTACAAGTGTTTTTAAGTCAACCAAAGAAGGATTGTTATTTCCGTCATGGAATCATAGAATGGTTTCAGATAGGAGGAACCTTAAAGGCCATTCAGTTCCAACCTCCCTGCCATGGGCAGGGACACCTTCCATTAGACCAGGCTTTTCAGAGCACCATCCAACCTGGGCTTGACCGATGTTGTGGTAGTTTTTTAATGCTTATTTTTAGCAAGTTATTACATAAGAATAACCAATTAACTAGAGGGCAGTAGGTCTTTCTCTCCAGACTTGAAGTACAAATATTGTTAATTTCCAGCTAGAAAACCAAAATTTTTGTGTGCAGTAGGTACAGAGTGTACTGACCCTGCCCTCCTCATCAGTCAGCAAAGAAGCTGTCACATCCAGGAAACAATTCAGACTATTTAAGATTTTAATCCCCCAAAATATTTCAAAGACTTCACTAACCCAAGAGATTACAGAGATCTCAAAAAAAAGGATGATATTTTTCAACTAGATTTAACACAGATGGGACTTTTTCATCTGTGAGGCTTTCATTTCCCAAGAAATACTTCAAGATGGCTACACTCCTTCCAAAGCAATGTCAGAATGTGATGTGAGCACTACAGCAAACATCACAGACTGTAAATGACATGAAGACAGGTAATAGATAGTTTATGAAACATAACTGGAACTCTTTCTTAATTTTTCTGAAGGAAAAAAATCAAAAATTTGTTCTTACCTCAGGAGTGAGGGAGAGGCTGTGTTCATCCAGTCATTTGTACAACATGGCACACTGGCCTTCCAAGACAGTAACAGCGTTTCAACACTGCTGATGCACAGATAGATCTTGTCAGTAGAAGGTGTGAGTCACATGGCAAACTTCAGCAATAAGATTCTTAAAAGTGATGAAAAACCTCTTAAAAAGGCCAAAAATATATGATGTATAAGTGATTAAAGTTTTTTTCCCAATTGAAGAAGCTGCTCTGTGGCACTTTACCCATATACTATCCTTCCATATTGGAAAGGAAGCCACCATTTTGCTGTGTTGTATGACAATCTACTACTTTGTTTACCCAGCCATTAAAAAAAAAAAAAAAAAAGGAAAATTGTTAGAGTGGCCAAAAATTGTTATAGTGGCCATATTCAAAATTTATGACATCCCAAAATGTAAGGAAAGTAGAAACAGTCAGTTTAGGTCAGGCTAAAAATTCATCTTGCCCAGTATCTTGTCCCTGAGATAGGTCTGTTTCTTGTTGAATGCCTGTTTAATGCCTAGGGAAGTATGTAAGAAAGAGGATGATGTACAAGATACCATCCCATAATATGCACTTATCATTTTCCCAGAGAACTCATTTCCTCAGGGAACAACCTGCTTTGTCTTGTGTTTACTCTTAAATAGTTTCTTGTACAAAATTCCTGAAGAAAATCATAGAAAGGACTGACCTGCTGTATATCACTTCATTAACAAAGCTATGTGAATTGAAATCTGATTTCAGGACTATAATTTTCTTCTTTAAAAAAAAATCTATACCAAAAAAATACAAAGCCAAACCGTGAACATATAGTAGTCTGTTTCACATTATTTATTGTTTTTGTAAAACAAAGACTACACAGTCCATTTTGCATTGCCTACATCTACCACTAAAAGGGATAGAAAAGCTAAATCAAGGACATAATGACAGAACATGATTTAAAGAAGTACTATGCTTTGTTCACTGTGATTTGTAGGATCTTAGTAATTATTCAGACAAATGGTAGGTACCTACAAAAATGTCTGTAAATCCCCAAGGTTTCATCTATTTCACAAAGAAATGGTGTATAGCCAACAGTTCCTAGTGATTCTATAGTAAATCTTTGTTTAAAACATGTTAGACAGGAATCTGGCAGGGCAAGAAATATTGTTTGACTTGTAACAATGTTCTCACTTATTTCTATTTTTCATTCTTTCAATTTTAAAATTTATCAAGGGTTTAATTATATCTCACAGCCCTGGGCATATAAAGGCTGATGAAATTATGGTCACAGATGCTAATTTTGTGTGAGTTTGGAGGTATTGGAGCAAAATACGAACTATCAGGTAATCGGGATTTAAGACTAAATCTGAGGGAGGAAACAGTGTCAAAAAAAACATTCAACACCTGTTCATACAAAGTGCAACATTTTCCTACTAGAACGCAGAGATGTTGAATCTCCTCACTATGGCATTCTACAGTGCTGGTTGCCTTGGAGAAAGGTAAATACCCCTAAATAGAAAGGTCTACTTAATGATGCTGTATGAAACACGGTAACAATACCCATCAAAGTGTTTTCTTAATCCAATTTGGAAGAATGAACCCAGTTCAGGAGGCCAATGTTTTAAGTGGAAAAGAATATTCTTTCTGATGGCCTTACTTGTGAGAAGTGGTCAGGTTTGTTCAGTGCTGTTACAGAAATTCTTACAGGTAAGATTTCCAAGAAAGTTCTAAAATAGTAATATTCATTGGAAGGCTGAAGAAAAGAAGATATCCACTACACTTTTGTCATAATCATAGGGCTGGTATCTACTCTCTAACAGACATTATGATTTTATTAACAACAGTGGGCAAAAAAAAGCTAGCTTTTCAAATATATGTTTTACTTCCACAGCCTTTTTCTGTTATATAATCAAAGGCACCAGAAATACAGTGTAATCTGCCCAACTGTGCACCATTTATATAGCAATCATATTTCTATTTTCTATCACATATGGCTGCACTATGCTTCTTTACCCACAAGTCTGCAGGTATGTTCAGGTTTTGCTAATTGACACTAGCCTTAGATGGATAACCCAGAATTTAAAAGATGATTTAATTTATATTCTGCTATGTTCTATTCAGACAAGTCATTATATCAGGCGAAGTCTACTGAATATCATGAAAAATCCAGCCTCACACTGCCCAGACAAATAGAGATGTCATGATGAAAATGGAGTAATTAATGAAATACCATTTACATTAATAGCCCAATTTGTATAGTATATGAGGCTAAGTTTACCGTGTTACTTCACTAATTCTCTGCTCTGATCTCATTTGGCAAAGGATATATTTTTTTCAATTTTGACAATTTTTTTCTGTTATCAGCTATGTATTCAGCAAAAAGAAAACAATAGCTAAATGTAGATGATGGACACAAAGAGATTTCCTCTTTAAAATGATTTTTTACAAATTACATGTACTATTGATATTTTTTCATCATCTTTTTACCCTTTACAAGATATTTTAGATGGCATTAATTCTGTGAGCAATTATGCTGATTTCCACAGAGTCACACCTGGGATGAATTTAACCCTTAGTGTTTTCCGCAACACTCAATTGTCACTTTAACTCTGAGCCATTTGTTGGATTAAAAGGGTTTTTCCTTGATCTCAAAGCTCATCTAATCCTGTCTGTGACTCTGTTACCTAGTTATGTGAAATGTAATCACATTCTATTGACTAATGATGTTCTCTCTGATTCATACTCATTAAGTAGTAAATCTATTAATCTCATGGTGATTTTACATGTTATTGTAATTCCCTTGACCACATAATGTGTACTTATTTCTTTCTTTGTAACAAATAACAAAATTAAATGGTATGTATATGGATAATATTAAAGGAGTTCAGCTTTGTTCTTCTCTCTAATCTGTATTTGACAAAAAATATCATCTTGAACTTCTTTGAAAGCAACCAAGGAATTATCTCCCAAAAGCCTATTTAAAAGGACTGCAATGATCAGGATTAGAAAACAAGTTATACTTTTGAAATAAAAATCAGAAACTTTTATCACAGAATTTCCATTTCTCCTGAAAAGGAGCATGTTTCACTACAATTATGTCTTCTTTGCAAGTCCTTTTAAATCCAACCACACAAGATGAAAAATATTTATAACATTAGCTTAGGTTTATGGAGCAATGCTTCCTCAATCCTCTTTTTATTGTTTTATGTTGGCTTTGAACCCTTGCCAGCCACATCTTTCCTGCTCTGTGAGTTCTTTTTTGCATCTGTGTCTTATAAGTTTCCAACAGAAAAAGACAAGAGCTTTGCACCAAGATGAACTGGGAAAAAAACAACTAAGTGAGGGACACACACAAAAGATCTCAGAGGAAGAGGCAGTGATCATAGATGTTTTCAGTAAGAATCCTTCTTCTACGTGATCATTTGTATCATCAAGAGATATCTTGAGAAATCCTCCACAACAAGATTTTCTCATTGGATATTCAGGCCTTCACTGTATTTTTTCGAATACTATTTTGCCACACATGACAATTGTCACTTTTGTATATTTTTGTAAGAAATAGTGCCAGTCAAAAGTACCAAACTACATATGTTATGTATTAAGGTAAAATATGAAAAAAAAAACAAAACCTAAAAATTCGTAGATCAAACATAAATTCTTTTAAGAATGAATGGCTACTTTGGAGGGCACGATCGGTGCCCCTCTACACAACACTAAGGAACAAGAGAAAGATATAAAATAACGCCTAACTGGTTATTTGTAATGGCTTCAGACCCCAGGTTTTTTACTGTTTTGCAAAGAATTACTGGATATTTATACCCTCTTTTGCTGGAAGGCATGAATCTTTCCTATATACTACTTTTATTTCAGGGCAAAGTCTACCATGTGGATCTGTAATATTTTAGACCTTTGTGGGGTAAGGGAATTCTGTAGTTTGACCTTTCCATGATTCAGGATGAATTCCTTGGGAAATTATAACTATGAAGGAGGCATTACAGTAAGAAATCAGGATCTGCTTCTCTCCTGGAAGGCAAGAAAGAGCAAAAGGTTTGATCTACAACAGCAAGAATGTGCTCCTCTTCACCCCATTAAGAGTTATACTCTAACCATGAGAGAACACTTTGATTTCTGAAAGCTTGGGTAAAGAACTTTTGTTATACATATTCTTCCTCTTGTTTTATTTTTCAATATCATGACTACTTCTGTTTAGTAATAACTTAGACAAATCTAGACTATTATTTAGCATTAAGCAAGTGGTGAAAAAAGTCTTTAAAGTGATTAAATGTCACCTAATAGTGGGTTAAGTTGTCAGGACATCAAGGGAAGTAATTACTGCCATTTGTTCTTTACTTTTAGTCCACATCTAGTTTTATCTATTGTTGAAGCCTTTGAGTTAAAAGCGATATAGACCAAACTAAGATTTTACAACAAAGCAGCACTGGAATGGGTAGGGAACTGGAGCACATGATATGTCACCAAAAGCTGAGAAACCTGAACTTGTCTAGACTCAAATAGAAAAGGTTTAGGGAAGATCTAATTGCTCTCTTTAACTACATAATGGTGAGCTACAGAAGAGGTCATGGCAGACCTTTTACAGACATGCATCATGAAGAAAAAGCGACCACGACCCTGAGATGAAGCAATACAGTTCTCACTAAATACAAGGAAAACAAATTTCATTTTGAGAATGCTTAAGCACAGGAATGAAGCAAGTTGCAACAAGGTGGAGTTTAATGTCCACCTAGAGTTCCAGGTCCTGAGCAACCTGATACAATTACAAAACCAGCACAACTCTGAGAAGGAAGTTAAACTAGAGGATCTACTAAGGTCTCTTCCAACCTAAAATATTCTATGCTTCCATATAGTATGAGGATAAACATTCTGGACACCCCAAATGTCTGTTTTGCTAACATTCTCATGAAAATATATTATTTCTTCATCTGTATCACCCAATAATTGCACAGCGCTCTAATTATTTTCACAGTGCACCTCAATACTGAAAATCAACTTTTCCAGATCTAGATTGATGCTTCTCCCCAGTTAGTTTTGGAAATTCCATGATGATCTACAAAACACAACATGACTTGTCCCTTATTTTTATTAATTAAGTTCTCAGTTATGCAGTTTATGCACAGCCTCTCAGCTGAGTCTGTGGTTCCTGAATCTCTGTGATCACAAGAGGTATTTCTGTGCTGTTAGTTATTAATAGTTATTAATATAATTAATACATTTGCATTACACCTGAAAGTTGAGGCTCTGTGGTGCAAGGCTCTGTCTGAATACACGCCATTGGAATGACCCCTCCCATCCCTAAGAAGCTACAAGTCACAGGAGAGAAGACAGGCAAAATTTGTGAGAAGAAAAGGAAAGTAGAATCTTACAAATAGGAAAATGTGTCTGAGAGTATTGTTCAAGGATGCCTAAGACATTTACACAGGACATATTTTGAAGCCAAACAGATATTTATTGAGGATGTTTTCAGTGATTTAATTACAGGACCATTTCTTCCTTTCTTCTGCCTTTCTTCATGGCATGTCAACTGGCTTCTTTGATGAAGAAAGTCATAGCTCTGCCTATCCTGCACTGGCTTACAGGAAGAGGGATGACTGCTCTCTTTGGCTACTTCTGAAATAAATTCCAACTACAGAAAAATAATGACTTATATCTTGTCTTTGTTTATTAATCAAAAGTGAGGCAGAAGGATTTCTCTCTGCACAAGAACCTTACCTATTTACACTTATCCTTGGGACATTGTAAAAAATAACACTTTTAAGAGGCAGTTCATCACAACTAATTTAAACCTCTACATTAGAATGAGATTAATTAAATCTTTCTTTACATACTCTACAGAAACAGTCTAGTTAGGGTACCTAGCACAGAAATAGAGTTTACAGGTGGATCTCACATTCACAGTTAGTGGATTACAAAGTTAGTTACAAATCTACCAACCTAATATTCATAGGAAGTGGCTGGCTATTTCAACCAAGGTCTGTCTGTTGGCTCTTGCTTCTGGGACCCAAACCTTCTCTTTACTGCTTCAGGTAGACTGCTCAGCCATTACATGTGTTGACTGCTTTAAATACTACCTCCTCTAAGATAAAATATCCCAATACACTCAACAACTTTTAACCATAGACTTCATTTAATATTGGTCCATTGCATGGTGCATTGTAAGTATAATTCTTTATGGTAGTGACAAACCTCATACCATACAGTCATTTCTGCAGTGACTTAAATCAAAAGAGTGGTTTCCAATTGCTTAACAATTCATTTTCATGCCTCTATCATGCATTTTTGCTCAGATGATTATCTTATTTATGTACTCAACATCATTTAATTTACTATATGAAAGACACATAGTTGTTCATGTCCCATGTTATCAAATCTTACATTCAATTAGATCCATGTCATCCTCCTACTGTAACACAGGCTGTTGATTTTTTTAACCCAATGAAAAGAAATCTTTCCTAATCTATTGTTTATTTTTTATCAAATAATCGTCACTTCAGTGACACAGCTACATTAAGTAGGTTTTCTGATCTTTAGACCCACATGGTATTGTTTCAATCTAAAATAATATTATCAAGTTCAACATAACAAAAAGCACCACAACAAGAAACATACCAGAATTACCTAACATTTGTAGGGGTTGCTGCTGATATAAAATGACTGGTTGTCTTTTACAATATTTTGTTTTCCTCGTTTATGATGTTGATGTTGATAATGATGTTCATAATCATTTTGGGAATCTTTGTCTAAAACATTGATTCAAAACATTTCACAATAAAGTGTGAGACTGAACAGTAATTTGATCACCAGTGATCAAATCTCTTTCAGTTATTTACCTCTTGATCACCTTTAACCCATCTAACAAAAATTCATTCCAGAGACATCAAAAATACAAAAGAAGGGGTTTAATAATGTTCTAGATAGACCACCATGTGTGAAGTGGGATTTTTTTCAGATAGCAGCACTAGTACCTATGCACAGATAAGGCATTTTCCCACTTCTCTTACCTCCACAGACCAATTCAGTAAGTATTCTTCAGGACTGCTTTATTCATAGAAATTCCTGCATACTAACAATAAAAAGATAGAACCTTATATTGCAATGGGACAGTGACAATAGATGCATGCAAAATGTTGACAAAATATTATATTGTTTTTTTCTCTTCCCAGAAGAAAAATAAAAATGAGACACTAAAGGTTTTTCTTTATAGGTAATGGGTTTTTTCCATTGGAAACAAATTCCAATGGGAAAGTAAGTCTATTTTCAGTTTTCCTCCGTATATAATTCCCAGTGAACAACATGGCTGTGCCAGCAGAAGCTAGCATCTTACAGACATTAGAATGGAGTTGGAGTAGGAAATTCATCAGCTTTTACTCTATTCCCTAACCCACATATCCCAACAGAATAGTTATAATCTTTGCCACCTAAAAACCTATTACCTGAAACTTCTTAAACTTTTAAATTCCAAACCAATTGAGGAAGAAAAACTTTCACAAGATCATCTAATCCTGGAACAGCAATGGCTATCTGCCACTTAAAGCAGAATTTGACAAGTACATGTCATTACCAGAAGAACTCTTGAGACTGTTGAATGTTAGAGTAATGGATAAGTTTAATTACTTAGGTAACGTGAAATAGAGGAGGGAAAAGAACTTCATTGTGTGGAAGACAGCTTCATAACACACAGAATACAAACTCAAGCTTGAAAGGATGACCTCTTCCATCTGCAGTTCACTGACAGCGTGGGATGGTTTGAGAATGGAGAAAAATAAAACTCAGGTCATATAATATTTTCCTTCATACTAGGCAAGACTCATGTCCAGAAAAATAAAAGAGTTATATAAAGCAGAATTACAAAATTAGCAGATGAAAGATATATGAATCTGTCATTATTCTAAGAAAGTAGGAACTCAAATGAAACAGGTATTTACCTCATGGGATAAAAAAGAATAAAGCAAATCACTGACAACTGTTAAAAGGATTGCTGAAGGGTTGCCACAGCATGACCCTGCCCAAATTAGTTAGTCAGGAAAGCATCCCCAGAGAAAAAAATCTTATGAAAGGTAAATCTCATATGAAAAAGAGGAAATTATAGAGAATGCAGGGAGCTGAGGGTTGTAGAAGTTGTAGGTTTGTCACAGATACGGTATTATAAAAGAAGTGTCATTCTTGCATTTTAATAGGGTATTTCTAATGTTCAAAGTCATGGCAAAACCAGAACCACTAGAAAGCAGCTGTTGTTCTGTTTCACAGAGGCTCACCACAGGACCTTGGGTACTGGCAATGCCCAGGACCAATGGCGTCATCCTGGGTAACATCCTAACGTGTCCACCTCTTTCCCCATCCATTTTTCTTACAAAATAAATTTGGGTGTCCAGAAAAAAAAAAAAAAAAGGGGGGGTTGTGTTTGTGAAACACTGCAGTTGCACAGAGTTTCAGATTTGGATTGCTAGGGGACCAGGATCTTGTAATGACAGGACTAGGTCTGAGATCAATTTACGTGTGGCATAGAAACAAAAGATCTCTGTAAAATTGCTTGGTCTCTGATAGAGCAATTAAAAGCTGGGTTAAAACTGACATTCCTGAAAAGGGAGATGAAAACAGAAACGTTTAAAAGGTAATGCATCATTTTGTTTCTGCAAGCCATGGTTACCCTCAGAAAAGAGACACAGGAAAGTGCTGGTAACAGCTGGTCTTGAATCACTTAATGTTTGTAGTATTTTGCAGTTAATTCAGGTAGATGAGGCTCAGGCAGAGTAGACTAACTGCAGAGATTTAATACAGAGATTTGACAAGTGCTGCTCATTACACAAAAATGAAACACATCAGCAATGCATTTCTAAGCAGAGAGCACAAAAACCCTGAAAATATAGAAGTGCTCATGTGTGAAGAGCTAATGTAGCAATCCAGGGATAAACTGAATCCTTGATAATATCAGATCATGATTGGAATCTGGAACAAAACAGCCTAAAGGAGAAATTAATGTAAGACTCAGATTTACCTCTAAATCAGTTATCAGAATTTGTCTAGCAAAGAGAGCTACATAGACCAGACAAAGTCATGGTCTGCAGACAGTCCTCTGAGACTTGCAGACATGATAGAGAATCCAGAATACTGCCAGAAAGAGCACCTGAGGCAGAAATACATTCAGAGGTCAAAGTATGAATCTACTGAAGCCAGAACATGATGTTCCACATGCTGTGGTAAACAGCTGGAGTCAGCTGAAACAACTGAGCCCCAGGATATGGCAAAACCAGAACTAATAGACTTACTGCTCTCTGACAGTAGTCAACCGTATTTCTCACAGGAAACATTGTCCCCACTCCAGCATTGTCCTATGGCTGCATGCAGGGCATATCTGAGATTAAATCACACATTCCTATTTAGTTTTAATTAGCAATTGGATCATAGATATTTTAAATTTTGCATTCTGCTACATTATACGTTATCTACTGAGGTACTGTTTTTTAAGTTCAGCTAGAAACAAAGAGGAGAGCATGTCTTTAAGAAACCCTGATGCAAGATATTTAAAACTAGATGTAAATATAATCTAAATGTATAAAAGGTTAAGCAGTTAGAGTTTACAAGCTGAAGGATCCAGTTTCAAGTGCCTAGCTCTCAGTGAGGTAATGCTCAACCCACATACTGGCCTTGTTTTGTTAATTAATACAGATACAGATAACTAGACTAAACTAGTACTCACAATCTGAGGAAAGTCCTGTCTTTAAGATATTGCTCCAGACATCTTCACTTGTTTCTGAGACCTGTGCTTTTTGGTTGGGCTAAGGTCTGTGAAGATAGGTGGAACATGGTCACACAGCGAGAGATAAGACGGCTACAGATTGAGTGTATCGTTCTCACAGATATCAGCATCTGACAGTTAAGGGGTGCTTTGATCTGCAAAGTAGCTAGACAGACACCAGATAAGTTGAGAAAGAACAGGCAACACACACTCTGGCAAAAATTCCTTTAGATAGTCCAGGAGGACTGCATCCAATCCTCATTTCAAAAGAAGAACACTTTTCTTAAGAAATAATTTGGTGAAGGGTATCTTTGATGATTGAAAAGGCCATATCTTCAGTGCACGCATTTTCTTTTTTTTTTCCACAACTCAGTTCTCTAAGTAGGCTTTAAAAGACATCATCAGAAAGTATCCTTGAAATGAAATACGTACCTAAATAAACTTAAAAGTTTTAAAGACTTTCTTCAAGTGTGTATGCTTTCTTGAAGTTTGAGATCTGTCAGATTCTATGTGGTGTGATGAGGAATATCATGTGGCAAACGAGGCATTCTCAAATGAGAAGTTAAAACAGATACAGTATAAAGGCCTATACAAGATACAGGCACAGCTTCATAAACATTCTTAAGCCATATAAACTCATATAATAAATCTGTTTCTCTCTGATATTATTTGTATACTTTGATATAAATTTAATGTTATTTGCAATGATCCCCAATTCATTTTTCAAGCCTATTCTTTCAAAGTAATATTTTGAAAAAGAAGCAGCATTTAAAAAATATGACTGCTTAACCTAGATGCTCACTCATTCCTACAAAAGAGAAAGCCATTACAAGACTAGACCACATATGAAAAGTAAATATATCATCATGGTTATACATATCAAATGTAGAGTGTATGAGGAAATTACATTCTCTATGCAAAAGAGACATTCTGCTCTATAATTTTAAACTGAATACTTTTTTATCTTTCATTTTGGATAGCTTTTATCATATTCACACTTTCCTACTTTGCTACAGAATAATGAATGACTTCAAAAGGTTATATTTTTAGTTGAAAAGACTTTCATCTGAATTTTAATTTTAAAAAAAAAAAAAGAGAGAGAATGAAAAAATTGATAAAGGGGGAAAATTTATGGCAAATTTACAACACAACTTCCCCTTCTGCCTCCAAGTGAACACTTGTTTTCTAGTATGGTGTCAATGGCAAAAGGTATACAACATCATTTTTGGTACCTGTGAAAACTGTATAGAAATCTAGTTAACACCCAATAATAGAAAAAGAATCAGCAGCAGTTAGATTTGTCAGCTTGCACAAGGAAGCAAAATAACACTTACTAGCTGTCTCAGTAGAGCAGATAGCTCATGTCAAATGTTAAGGAGCGGTCCTTCCTAGAAAAAATTTTTAGACACTTGAATCCACAAATTTAAAGCCAGTTTATTGTTTCTTCTAGTTTTGTTTTCATTATAGAAAGACCACTCACACACTGCCTTAGTCTCCCCTATAAATTATTCCTACAAACGCTTATACGTGAGTAATTTTATGTGAGTCACTCTCTTAGTAAAGCTCTATGCATACATACATAATTATTTACGAGAACAGGCCACTGAACTGTGTGTAGAACACAACAAGCATTTTCCTCTGGTCACAGACAGAAACTGAACACACAAGAGAGAGCTAGAATAACTTGTCATTTGAGAAGAATAATGCCCCAAATCCATATACAATACAATGAAAATCCTCTTAATATAACTAAGCACAGTATGTCTGCTTACATATTTCCGTATGTATTTGAAGTACTCTGTATACAAAACCCTCAAATATCTTCCAGATCCTAAGTAGCATAATACTGACCACAAGAGTGATTGTTTACAGACAACCAGAGCTGGAAGTCAGCAATGGCTTACAGTGAATCATTCATGGCCAATTCAAGATCTGAAAAGAGCAGTGGTTAAAAGTTAAGAGCTAAAAATGAACTGTCTGAAATATTAGTTTAAATCAAAGATTTCTATGCAATGCACTCTCTTTGCAATACTTGGTCCTTAAAAACCATTATTTTTTTCAAATAAACTTTTCCCAATGTTTCAGGTTGCCTTTTTTCCCAAATGTTTGCTGATTTATGGTTTCCTGTAATATAAGGATTTTTCTTATACGAAAATAGAAAACCAAAAGCTGACTAACACTCTGCAGAACATTTGAATGAATCTAACAGTAGGCCATGGTATAAAACAAGCCAAGTAGAATTTTCAACTGGCTGAATCACATGCAGACAACAAGAAGGAAGATGGAACAGAGACAAATTTGAATGAGGAACATAAAGCCAATGAAGAAAACTGTGCTTTTTGATGAAGAAACCAAGATATCATTACAATAAAGATGACACTATAAATCATAACAAATACACCCAAATTGCATGTAGCTCTGCAGATTTTCACACCACATCCTCCACTGAGTTACAGAAACAACATTCTTATGGTCAGAAGAATGAAACCAGGATATGATGTGGTCCACTGAGTTCAAGTAGAAAAATATTGCAGACCCATTACTGTAAATTGTAACTGGTAATAAAAACAGTAGACCTGTCCAGACTAGAGAAGAAATTACATATAAAAGTCTGCTAAAATGTCTTGAGAACACAGGACCACATTTTTCAAAGTAAAGAATGAATGGAATATAGGCACTATGTCCTACAAGGATTTCTGGAATGTGTTTTGAATGACAAACCATTGCACTCTTTAGTAATTACTTGTTTAATAAGCAATAACTAACAATAAATGAACATGCACAACTGAAGTTTGTGAATTGTAGCTGTCCAGTGACTTTGTAGTCCCAAAAAGTTTCCCGTAACTGCAACAAGTCACATAATTTAGTAGTGTTTCTATACTGTGGTTCTCTAGATAAATAACATTTGGGCTAAAGTTCTCATTTTCTACTGATGACCTGCACAAGCCTACAAAAACCTTCTACTTCTAGCACTTTATTAGCACTTTGGCTTCAAGCAGAGCCATTCTGTCCTGAATTTCACCCGAAGTACCAAATTAAAATAAGAGATTCTTTGCACTGTTTCCTTCAAATAAAACAAAAGTATCAATATATTGGTCTTGGACCTAAACTTATGTAATCATCTGCCAGATAATTTTATACAACTTTATAATCACTGCTGTAATTAGCGATGTTTCTTTTTGTCTACTACACAGTTCAATTAGCACACACTGTAAAGGAAACAATCCAGTTTCATTTGCAAGGCATGTAATTTTTATACTTGATTAAACTTTTGGGTAATGTGGAAAAAATATCCTTTTCTTTCTAGTTTCTACGTTGAGGACTGTTCTTTAGTGGTGAAGATTTTTGCTTTGTTTAAATAAACCCTTTATTTTGCATTTTCAAAAGAAAAATATCCTGAAATAAAACAATGAATATATAAAGAGAGAAGAAAATTCAAGAAAAAAACTCATTGACAGCATGATGCTGATAGGCAGGCAGTTTGAGATATTGAGAAAACTTTTGATTCTGCACCTAAAGATAAATATTTATGTTTACGACAAATGTATCTCTTATTCACCAAGGGATACAATTATCTCAGGAGAGAAACCTTCTTAAGAGTTGCGCCTTCAGTTCACAAATTTTAGGCTATAATTCAACGTGATATACACTGAGTAATTCCATTTCCATGTCCTGAGATAAACATTTTCTCCTACACAAAGTGGAGGAGAATTGCTGAAGCTGTTTGTAACAGCATAGAGGTTTATCGTATTGTTTATATGGCTCACAACTTTCTAGTTATAGCTGAAGCAAAATGGTAGAAGAGGAAATGTTTTAAGTCAAGAAATATAGCTATTCCAAAATATAACCAATTTCATAAAATCATTGGGAGATATTAGAAGGTAAGATAAAAAAATAAATAAATAAATAAATAAATCAGGGTCTTCTGCTTTCTATGAAGAATTCTGTAGAAGTAACATTCATTAAAATTTCTGATTCTCAACAGTTTTGAGATTAATAACTCTGAAGTGACATTGTATAGAAATGATTACACTACATATATGTAGGTTGTATTATAATATATTGTGTTACATTTGTTATATATGCATATATATATTTGTTTGCTTTCTGCTTTATAACTGAATAATGCTTTTGTAGTGTTACATATCTGAATTATTTTTCTGCTACAGAAATGATGTGACTTTTTATTGTCATGTTTTATCTAAATGTATGTGCATTTATACAGCCACTTATGTAAGTTCCTCCTAGGGTAAGTATATAACATTAAAATGAGTATTCAAAATAGAAAAGGGTTATCTGTTCTTGTTAGGAAAAGCTAGCCTGCTGCAGGTAATTTTTTGTAACATTGATATCAGTTAGAGGCATTTTGCTGCCTTAGGAGCAGAAAGCATATTTCACTATTTAACCAATGACCCAGCCAACCCTGTTACATATCCTGTAAGACTTTCAAAAACTTCTGTTATAGATTTTGATTATCATCTGTCCCAAAGCCAAAAGCACCTGTGATTAAGGAAGTCTTATGGCTTTTACTGAATTTAAAATAAAGTTAAAATCTGGAAATCAGTGACAGAAAGAGTCATTGTTCCAGTTGTTGAAAGGTAATTGGATTACAATAATGAGCACGTATTTCTGTTTGGTAATTACTGTACTTCCCTGAAAAGACTATTGTGCAAAGATAATTGTAATGGAGAGTTTCAAGAGTTTCAAAGATGTGCTTTTATTTCCACAGCAACTGTGTTTTACACAGTGCAGTGCTGATGATATCAATTAAATTTATTACAAGGAGATAAATGTACATTTTTTAGAATATTTTATATATTCCAGCATCTGATCTATGAAGTGATTCACTGGGATTATTCAATGGAAACATTGAAAGAATGGGAATACAATGTTCATTGGGACTATACCATCTGGGTGCCACTTTTCTAAATAAGCCATGGGTTTTGACTTGGGGACCCTACTGAGCCTTGTTTATGAGTCTGGTGAATAAGCAGCAGCACCCTCAGATGAGAGAGTGCCTGCAGGCTCTGGATTTGCAGCCTCAAGGTTTACAATCTCACAGGCTTGACAAAGCTGTAGAAGCTTATCTTCTACTGCCTTCCACCATAACATCAAATAAGTAATGAATGTCTAAGTCAGCCCTTGCAACTGAGGCTTTGAAAACCTGCCTGGAAAAATCTACGCTCTAGATTTAGGATGCTGAGTTTTTGACCTGTGAGTGAAATGGTCCACAAACCCCACTTATGATCAGGCTCAGGCTAAGGTGCACTCTGTGTATACTTGGAGAACTGACAGTTCTGAATTCCCAGGATGTTCACCTGAGCCGTTCCCAGTACTCTGATGGCTTGAAAACACTACAGGTCCTCACCTCAAATCTACTCTTCACTGGCCTGAGAAGTTCAAGTTCTAATTTTCACAGGACATGAGAAACAATTGAGTGGATAAATGGAAGCTGTGGTGATATCTGAACAGGCCCATAATGTGGAGCCTGAGTAACCCATTCCCTTGCATCCCAAAATACTCCAGTCACTGGGCTCAGATTAACTGTAGCATCCTTGCATTGTAGTCAACCCTTCTGATAAAATCCAACTGAAGCTACAAGCAAGCTGTCACTTGTAAAACATCCATGAGTCTCTTTGGTATTACCCAAAACTAACAGCTTAGAAGCCGCAGGAGCAAAGACCATTTAAGTATCGCTGACATTTGCCTTCAGCTATTCTCCTTAGCTGTGTCAAATTCAGATTGCCTCACTCTGTATGTACCAATTCAGGAACCATATTTTCTCGAATTTAGGAGCCAATCTGCTACTGATGTTGCTGTTATTTAGGAGTTTCAGAGTTCATATCAAAGTCAACAAGCATATCTTATAACATCAAAAACTGATATTAGAATAGGAAAAGTATAAAATTATATTTGCTTTTTCTTTCAGCACACATTATCCCTTGCATAAGTACGTGGTTGACAGCATGTGGTAAATATCTTTGCCAATTCCAGTAATTTTGTGAATTTTAACAGACATGATTTTCCACTGAATGTTTCTTTTTTTTTTTTAATTTTATAATTTTTTTTCCAATTTGAAATGTACATTTCATCCCCTCAATGAACAGACTTGTATTTCAAGTGATTGGTCATGTAACGTGGATAGAACATGGTAATTAGAGTTAGTAATCCAGAGAGATGTAGGTACCTTGAGTGAACAATGATATGATAAATTAGTAGCTTTTTGAGTAAATATGATGACCTCGATTTTCTTATTACTTTAGGCATGCTACAGTGTGGGTATCTCAACCTATTTCCTTTTATAGTTCATGAGAGAAACAGCAGTTTAGCATACAGTAAAACAGACCTGGTTTAGACATCTAACTTGAGTGCTTTGAACTTCCCCTTAGAAGCACTTATTTCTCCTGGGTGATTCACTGTATCTCACACATTTCTGCATGTAATCAGCTGAATTTCACTGCCAGGCATTCCTTAAGCAGTGTCTCCAAAGCAAAGCAGCCATTAACTGTAAGGCAGACCTCCCCAGAATAGTCACCTTTTTCCCAAATAGTGCAGCAGCATGTAATTTGCCCATAATTTTCTCAGCATCAGGTTAATGGTTAGGTGAAACAGATATGACTAGACTAACAGTATTTTGTTCACTGAGGATTGTAGGACTTTGCAATAACTTGTTTTTTGGTTTTGCCACCCCAAATGTAGTCTTTCTGTTTACATGACACAACTGGCAAATATTTTAACCTGGCAGACAAGAGCCCAGCAGGCTGGGACTTTTCCTCATACATTTCTACTTCTGCCTCCATACACCTTGAAGCCAGTTTAATATGACAGGGAGGGAATCTTGTTAACTCTATATAAAAACCTTAAGGGAAGGATGAGATGTGAGTCTGCCTCCTTCCAGCTCAAAAAATCCCTCTCAGTTCCTAGAGAATTCCCAATTTATAAGTGTCTGTTAGACAATCCCACCAAATCAGTCAATTGTAGCAATTTTTTATTACCACCAGGAAGGATCTTGTTTCATTCCTTGAAGAGGAGCTGTAATTAAGCAACTTAGATTTGAGGCAGGGTACAGAGTCAGGGATCATAAGTGGTTGGAAGCACTTTCCAATGATCTTTTAGTCAGCCAGCAGACTGCAGAGATGGTCAGACTGTTAAAGCCACACCTCTCATCACTGATTCCTATGCTTATATCACAGGAATATCCTTATATCATAATAGCTCCTCAAGCAGCCCAGAGGTTTCCTGGATTCAATTCTGAGTTTCTCAGCTCACTCTAGATCCTATATAAGAAGACATATATCTAAGTCTAAAGTCTGAATCCCACTTTGTCCCCAGGAAGACAAGTTAAAGTGGGAATTTATAGAATCCTTCTTTTTGATCTAGCTCATTCTTTTTCTTTCTGTGCCTCAATACACTGTAAATTATTCCCTCCAACAGCTTCAACAGAAGATAATCATTGGCAACAGCGGCTGAGCCATGAAAACACTTAGGTTTATCTTGTGAGAATTTCTGGCTGATATGGCAATCCAGACAAAAACTGCCTCTATTCCTGTTTAGTCAGGTCTTCTTAAAATCAGATAATACAATGGATGTCCACTGAAAACTTTGCAAGAAGGGAGACGGAGTATGGGATTTTGGAATTGCCAGATGTTATCAACTATTTTCAGTGTGTTAGCAAAAGTCAGATAGCTGGGACAAATACCAGCAGAAGCAGATCAGACTTTTCTTTAGATCTTTGGTAAAAGATGTGAAAGGCTACAGAAGTAAATAAATAATGAAAATATGTAATATAGATAAAATGGAGGAAGTACTACTCCTAAGGAAATGGCTACAGGTAGAAGAAGATGTGCTTCAGACAGAAGTACACATGCATTAACTGAATAAAACTGGGTTTTTTTATGACAAAAGAAACTCTGGAAAGAAAAGGGTAGCCATTTGAGTTGGGGGAACAATTAATGTTATGGGATATTTAACAAGGCCTCAGAAATCAAAGATGAGTAGAAGCTAGAACCTGAATTTCAGAGGCTGCTGAGTATAGCATGACAGGTATATCCATACTCAATAGGGGGCAAAAATAATGGAATAAAAATAATGGAATAAAGGGAGCTGGGAGCAGTGCGCCAGGTAGGGTCTCATGTACATGGAGTTAAAGGGGCAGAACCACCTACCTCCACCTACTGATCCCAATTCTTTTGATGCAGGCCATGACATGGCTGGCTTTCTGGGCTGCAAGCACACACAACCAGCTCATGGACAGCTTTGCATCCACCCAGATCCCCATGACCTTTCTCGCAGGGCTGCTCTCCACACATGCATCCCCCACTCTTTACAGACACTGGGAATTGCCCCAACCCAGTGCAGGACCTTGCACTTGGCCTTGTTGAACTTCATGAGCTTTTCATGGGCCCACTTGTCAACCTGAAAAACTCTCTCTGGATGCCATCCCTGTACCTACAGAACTCACATTTAGATCTAACCTTTCTTATAGGTATTAAAAAAAAAAAAAAAGGTCAATATTAAAACATTTAATGTGCTTACAGAAATAAAAAGAAACCTACCTAGATGTTCTTAATTGATAAATCTGTGTCCTCACTTGGACTTAAGAGACAGAATTTATGCTTTACTAATGGCAGGTACTGTGCCCCCACACCCCCCCAAAAACCAACCAGTCATTTAATCCAGTTACTTCTGCCAAATATTTAATAAGATGGCAAGAATTCTTCATAATGAGAACAGATGAAAACCACAGAAAAACATTTAAAACTGACTTTTGGCAGAACATGAGATATAGGATAGGATATATTGAAAGACAGGGAAATGAAACACAAAGCACCTTATGCTTTGTACATTTCAAGTGGATGAATTTCATTGACAATTCAACCAAAAAGTAAAGTAAGTTTCATCTACCTAAAACACAGTGGCACCTTGTATGTCTATTTCCTTTATTCCTTTTCACCTCACCGTTAGTGCACATCACAGGCAAGCTTCCTTAAAGCACTCGGTGATGTGGTAGGAGAATCACCAGAATGCTTTTTGAGAACTGTCGTCCAGGCTGAGAGTACATGCCACGGAGTAATTTAAAGCCTATTGGGAACAAAGTACTGTCACTCTGATCTTAGACACAAACAAAATAGTATGGCTACAACACAAAATTAAATCTTTCCTTTTGAATTTTTCAAAGAGGAAAAAAAATTGAAAATTAGCAAATCACAATATTTTCAGCAAATTTTTTCTTTCCTATTTTTTTTAAATTTCAGCCAAAATCCTTGATCTATATAAGATTTATATGTGACATGGTATTTATGATGTTTTGGGGAAAACTTGTGCATTAACAAAACAGTGATGGTTCATCTGAGTACTGAACAATACAAAAGATCAGCTAATGGAAGAAACCTTTTATACTACACCTAGACAACATTCTTGGCCAAAACATAGAATTACCTCCTAATTTTACAATTTATCTGCTATTTTGATTTGATGTATTTAAGTTACTTTGATTTTCATAAAAAGAAGGAAATTACAGGCATTAGTAGCTCAAATGTTTTGCAAATGTGCTAAAAGGTACAAAATGGCACAATATATGCTGCTTTCAGTACTTCCTACCCATACAAATTGGCCATGCAGTGTGTTGACCTACCCGGATGTTCCCCAACCCTGAAATAATTCTAAGCAGACTTGCATAAGAATGGAAAAGAGTCAGTGTTAATCATTTTTATTCCCAGTCTCACCATTTTTCTTTTTTATAATGTCCCATAGAGACTGAGGTCACACATCCTAGGAAATTACTGCAGCATGATAGCGGGTTATATTAGCTAATTTCTATCTTAATTCATAACTCATCATGTTGTGGGTTTTATCGGGATAACCCTATAGAATTCTGATTAAAGAGAGGCTGGTGAAATAGCAGAATCTTTATTTTTCTTCTGCCATACAATAGAGTCCAGAAGTAACCACTGGGATTTATTCACATGGTGTGCAAAGCAATCTGTAGAGACAGAGTGTCCTCTGTCATCTTTGATAGGTAATGTGCTCCAAATTGAATATCAAACAGCCTGTTGGCATCATCAATCGTGAAAAAGGTATCTTTTCTCCTCTATTTGGAGCCTTAATTTCTTTGGAATATGAAAAAGAAGGCTTCCTAGCATCCTTCCCCACAAATTCTCTCTTTAAGCTCATAAATCTATATAGACTAAGCAGAGGGGATTTTGCTACTTTGCGAAAAAGGTGAATTCTTTGGCCTTGAAACATTACTTGGTTTTCTGCTTTTTTTCTATCCCTTTTTCTTGTTTGTCTGCAGAGAGAATAGTATCACTTTTTGAAGACACTACAAAAGAAATAATTTCAGGAGTCATCTTGTCATCTACGAGAAGAAGGATTCACAGATGTTTTAGCTGCAGGTCAGAATGTCTCTTTTGAAACCCCTAATCTACTAAACACAAAAGTACTTCTCCATAAATTACTGACAAGAATACTGTATGCATCTCTTCAACATCAGCAGCAGGTAATCTGAAAACTTTTCTGCTTTTAAAATAATTTCCCAGATACTCAGTTTTAAAGGTAAATTACATATATGGTAACAATTATTTTTACATTAGTGCAATTTTCCTTGAAGGCACTGGACATTGAATGTGACCCACAGCATTGAGCACCATTGTTTCTTAAAATATTCCCATCAGCAACCAGGGATCTTCAATACTCTTATATTTCTATATTTGCTTTTTTTAAAGGAACAGTTGCAGTATTATTTAAATTTACTGGTTCAAGCAAACTCACATTTTTATGTTTTTCAACATGACCTTTTATATTGTGCTTTCAGCAAAAATTTGTCAAAATTAAGCCTCTTTTTCACCTGTAGAAGGGGTCTTAAATTGGGCAGAAAGGGGAATACTTTATTTAGTAATGAAGTCATCTCCTGTCAGTTCTAATTAACCCTTGTCTATAGGCAAGGTTTGTACAGAGCTGTTGAGAAATCAAGGATTTCCTGGACAAGTGAGTCTTTCTATGAGATAAGAATGGATCCATTTCTTCCAAATATGGATGAACACTTCCTGCTTTGACAAGGATGGCTTGTATTGCTGTTTTTTTTTTTTTAAAATCTCTTCCTGTTACTATTCATGTGAAGCTTCTGGTACAAATCCAGAAGTTTTACTAGGTTTTACTTTCCAATGCTGCATGCAATCTGTACTGTAGTTTCACTACAGTGCCTGGAATCATGACATTGGTGAGCCACAGCTTTAAAAGGGAAAGCATAAACACTTACTTTGTAAACTTGTCTCCATCTCCAAATTTGAAAAGTGGGAAAGACAGCAATCCTTAACTCTCCTCTAGGGAACAAGTGAACAGCCCTCTTCTCCAGCAATACTAATCATGACAGACAAGTTGACAGTGTCATCCTAGTTTTTATCAAGCCCTAGATTTACTGTTTTAATTCCTCCTAGTGTAAATGGCCAGAAAGGGATTTTTGACACTCACACCCCTCACAATATAGCAGCTTTGTTCACTGGGGTAAAAATTCAAAGATGTATTTCAGGTGCCTTGTACTCTTTGCATTACATGTCACGGTCATTAGATCAAATAGAAACAAGGAAGACTTATAAAAACAAGATGAAGACTTATAGTATATGGATAAAAAGACAAATCTTTTCATTGTTATCATGGTATCAAGGTGCACCTTTTTCAGTTCTCAGAATGTTTAAAACACAAGTAAATAAAGGTAGGTCTGGATCTCTCCACAATTTTTGTGTTAGAGCAGGAGAGGAATCACATAGTTTCCTTGTATAGGAGTTTGCAAACTCTTTCACTTGTTCCCTCTGCTGTAAGACACTTTTACTCCCAGTCAATCCAGGACTCGGGCCAGGCATAGAAATTACCTGTGTAGAAAAATAACCCTACAGAAAGATCAAACAGGGGAAGACTGAAGTAGGGGATGGGAAAAATTTCCACAAGCATAACTACTTGAAGAACATGAAGCTGCAACTTAAAAAAATAAAAAAAATGAAAACCCCTTCCAATCAAGCCCACAAAGTGAAAAACCAGTGTATATTTGTATACATGCAAGATCAACTTGAAAAACACTAGGTTGGAGTACCTCTATTGCTGTCTACTAGCATTGGGAATGAGGCCAGATAGAGAACATATATTAATATCAAAACAAATTCTAGTTTTTCGAGTGAGATGAAAAATCCTTCCCTAGAAAATACAGCTGTGATATGAAAATACAGAAAGTACAGATGCAATTTCCAGTTTTCCTAAGGGTTCCTATGACACAAGCTCTATTTATCATGTATATCTCTTACCTAGAGCTCACAACATTTGGTCATTTTACTTCTCAGATCTTTGCCTCACTCTTAAAAAAGAAAATCAAATTAAGACACCACCTTTCATTAATTTTGAGTCCTTTATTGTGAATGAAAGGAGAATGAAAGAGAATGTAAGAGAGAGAATGAAAGAGAAACTGCACTATCTTGGTTTAAGCCTAAGTAAAGGTGCTCTTTTATTCTATTTCCCTTATGGTTATTTTATTTTTCCCTCCTTTCCCTTAAAACTGATACTTTTGTGTCTTTCTTAAATGACTCTTACAATTCATAGGTGGACAATTTAAGAATGCAATAGATTTTTTCCAAAACTCTTGGGTTTTTTCCCATGTTATGTACCTCACAGACATGTTACTTGGGGTCAACCTCTTCCTTCTTTGGTACACAAATAATTTCATTATCTTTTTGTTATCAGCCAAAGAAGCAGCTAACAGTTTAAAGTTTAGGGTCAAGTGAAAGCTATCTGTGGCTTTATGGGTAATTAGGTTAGGTTACAAGTGTCAAATGAATATTCATTAGTTACAGGATGAATACTCATGTAGTAGTAATTTGCATTTCTCCATGCTTCCAAACCTAATTCATGGCTAGTATTGACATAGCAATCACATTACAGGCATTATTTCCTTCCAGACAAAGGAATAATTGATTTGTAATAATCCTGAAAGTATGCCATCAAAACTTTCTAAAGGAGTGACTCCTTTAGAAATCTGAAAAAATTAATGCAACTTTCTGCCTCTGTTATTGCTGACCTTCCTCTACAGTTTTTAAAGAGGACTTACATGAAATAGTGGAAGTTATAATAATTGACACATTTTTATTAAGTAATATCATTCCATTTTGTAAAGAGCTTGATTGATGTCTTAATGTCAGCAACACTTATATCTCAGCAGCTTTTAAAAGCCTGAAAAGGATTGCCCAGGACATTACATAATATATAACTGGAGCTTAGATACATATGTTCCATCAAAAAATTCATTGCATTTATTTAACATGAGACATTCCTCATCACTTTCAGCCATGATAGTTTTTAGTAAATGTTTACCCAGATTTCATTAGTACAGCACCTGTGTTATATAGCAAAATTTCATTCCTATGCATACATTTGTTATTGAAAGAATTAAACAGGGACCCACCAAACAGTATAGGGATGGCTACAAAAAATTAATTTGCCATGATTGTGTAGATAAAAAAATCTTCCCTTCTCAGGAGTTAAAGTAGATTCATCAACATGTGTAGTACTTGCTGACTTTTGCAGTCTTTCATCTTTGAGTTCCAGTCATTTCTATGAGCTCTCTAGCTCTTCACATGTCCCAAGCCAAGGCAGTAATTAAAGACTTTTTAGTGCTGAATAGACAGGTAGAGGCTCTTTCTGTTCTTCTTACCAATCCATAAAATAGAATCAAAAAGTCAATAAAGCCAGACCTCTCTCCATTGCTTTGGAGAAGAACAAAATAGAACAGGTACTTTTGCTTCCCATTTTTCAATAGAGGAAATTTCCAATTTAGATATTATAACACCAAGTAGACATCAAACTATTTCTAAATTCAAATGAACAGAGTCACTGTACATTTGCAGTTTGAAAATTTTAACTCCCTGAAATCAATGATGGGCCAGTCACTGAATTTCATGAGACCAGAATTTTGTCAATTACATTTTGCCATCAATTTAACAGCAAAGGACTAAGGAAAATCCATTAAATATGCAGGTCAAATTTCTTCAGAGATTTGATTATTATCTATTTTTTTAAAAAGCCATCACATCTCACTTTAAGACACAGGCACCACTGCCTAGTATTTTCCTTCATATATTTTACTCCAGGACCCTTTTACTTATCTTTTCAGAGTTATATTACTGACAGCATTAATTCCAGGACAAATATTTTTGGGAAAAGGTGTTGGGGTTGTTTTTTATCTGGATGAAGATAACGGCCAGAAGCATTCACTCAGTCACTTTGTTTGCACCTTCAAAAAGATCTTTATGTCAGAAGTTATTTAATGTAAAAAGAAAAAAGAAAAGAAAACAGAAGATTAAGAAGGAAAGGTTTTTTTTAATTGTGCCTATAAATTCCATTAACTGAACACCTTGCATGAGCAACAGTAAGTGAAGGAGAGAGAAGGGCATTTTGGAATACAAAAAAAAAGGTTCTTTCACTAAGGAAAATAGGTATTTGCAAAATAACTGATTCACATACTGTGGAGGAAGATGTTAACTGTACATCCCACTGGAATGTGCCATATCATACATTGTGGAAAATACCTAAGGTTTTGGCAATATACCTGATTATGGATATGATTGTGTGCCCATTTGGCCTTTACCTAGACTAAAAAGTTAAAAATAAAGCATCTTGGCAATAGACATAGCAAATTTCAACAATTTGGCATCCACCAGCTGCTTGCAAAATATTCAAGGAAGCCATTAAATCTATTGTGCCTTTTTTCTTTTCCATCAATGGTAAAGAACCCAGATCCTTTAAAAGACTGACGGAATGTAAATTTTCTCATGCAGAGGTAGTGAGGAAATTAAGCTATCTTCTAGATTACTTCATTGGCTTCTTTATCAATTTAAAGATTTATCATTGTCTCACAAGACAATTTACCAGTCCAATGTTTTCATCATACTCTGCTTCAAGCTACTGAAAAACAGGTAATACACTGCACAACTTGCTGGTCAGATGTACAGCTCAATTAGCAAATTTTACATAGTGAACATGCATATCAGTTCATGTAAACACCCATCACTGTAGTATTCAAATACTCCCAAAGTAATTATTTATTCTCTGAAATTATCGACTCGACTTACAGAAGTAATATTGCACAATTATATTGACATACAGTACAGAGAGAGAAATTTGACATTAAACCCACTCTGTGCCAGAGTGGCCAAAACAGAAGATGTTTTGACAATCTTTTTTTTTTTTTTTTTTCCCTCAACTTTATTTTATTTCTGCTCCCCAAATACAGCCTGGAACAGGATGAGAAGCACAGTCATTTTTTGGTATCTGAACCAAGCTTCTCAAGAGTCCTTGTTAAGAGGATGACTTCTAAACCATCCACTTTCCATGCAGGAGCCCAACAAACCAGTGTGGGAACCCTGTAGGAGAGGAAGCAACTCAGCAGCTCCTCAGGCTTCCTACTGGAGTTAATAATTCGAGACAGCATGTGCAGCTGTTGTGAGAGAACTACACAGCTTGGATAGATAGTGAGGCATGAGAAATCTGGTATTGCCAAAGAAAGTGAAAGGCCTAGAGCGTGTTATTCCCGTTCTGGGCCCCATTTTAGGGGAGGAAATAGAGATTTAGAACTGATTTAAAATTATTTATTAAAAGCAATGCTTGACCTTTCACAAACTGTTTTTTTTAATGTCCTGTCTGATTTTGAAAAATTTTTCCTCAAATCTTATTTTAATTTTACCCTGGTGAAATACAGAGGAACTTCTTTTGGTTTACATCAGTGTAACTGGTATCAGCATCAGGCCCACTGTCTCCATTGTAAGCAAGTCATGAATGGCCATTCTTCATGGTCATATAAAATGATACAGAGGTCTCTTAGCACAATCATTACTTTTTCCATTTTCTGTAGACAAACAAACCCATAAAACAGAACTGACAGATGTTATAACCCAAGAAAATGAAAGAGAAAAACCCGCAATTCAGAAGAACTAAAGAAATTCTAAATAAAGTAAGACTGTGACAACCTTCTGGAATACACCTACTTGTATTTCAGGATTTGGAAAACATAAAAGATATGTAAAAAAAAAGTTACTGCAATTGCTGTCCTTGATAGATCAGGGTACTTCAAGGAGCAGCGGAAAGAGCCCAGCCCACTTGTCTGGGATGTGCAACACAAGTTTCCTTCTATTTGTAATACATCAGGTCTCTATAAATCTGTTCATATTGTGTCTTACATTTAGTATGTTTTTGGGGTTTTTTTTTAAAAAAAGCCTGATGTTGATTTTTGAAAAAGCTTAGTATGTGTTTTAGTTAAACTCAACATCCAAAACAAAAATGTATTCTTTTCCATACACTGTATCGAGAACATATTGTGATTTAAATTAGCACTTGATATCTAATTAAAATAAATAATTTCAAATAACTAAAATTCTCAGACATTTAAAGTTTCATTCTTTGTTGAAACTATGACCTGAAATCCAGCCTCAGTCACATCTGACTGTAGTTGGAAACTTCTGAAGTATCAGCTCTCAGGCTGAAGCCACCTCAACCTAGCGGGAAAAAAAAAAACAAACCACACATTTCTTTGAAAATAAGCCTTTTCACAGAGATATGCACAGGCTGGAGAGATTTACCAGATTCTCTGATTTGAGAGTGGTTTCAAATGTAGCAATTTCAAAGATCTCACTTAATAGATACCATGGCTTAGGCTGCAGTTGAAAGTGTTGGTTTCAACATTGCTGGAGGTTTTAGGAGTATAGGAATTAATAATGGATTGCACTGAATAAAACACAAACAGCACATAAAAATACTCACACTGACAAAGAGTTTTTTCCTACTTTTTCCCTATCCTGGGGCACATGTAGCTAAGGCAGACAAATGTAATGCATATTACCACCAATGAATTAGTGTTTCATAACAGCATCAAACCTCGTTAGTAAAGCTAAAAGTCGGCTCTCAGTAGTTGAAACTGGATTTTGCTCCAAGCTCTGCACATCTATAATTTTCTAACTTGGGGATTCCTCAGATTCCAACACTGAATCTGATATTTTGAGAAGGTAATGTGTACATACACATACACATCCATTTCTACTTGCCTGTGTTTGTGGACATCTCTCTTTACCAGTTGTTCTGTCTACTTAGCTGTATATTTGAGTAATGACAGTAATTGGAAACCCACATTATAGAAATATAACTGCAAATACAGAATTAACCAAGCAAGCTGTCTTGTCCTTGCACAACTGCTCATTGAAGCATAAAGCAGACATAAAGCTCTTCCAAGTAAAATGCATGCAAAGCTATTGTAAGTTTCAATTAATGATTTTTAAGTGGCTTAGGATACTGAATAAAATGTAGATAAACACAGGAGAAATGGTGCATATGTGTTTATATGTGTTTAAAATCTGTCTCTATAGCTTTTAGGCTTTATACGTTCTGGATGCCTTGCACTGGTTCAGTAACACAAAGGAGCCATAAAACTGACTTAACCAGCCAGTTAAGCAACATTAACGGGTGCTTTGTATCCTTGCAGCAGATGCCTTGGGTCATCAGATTAATTCAAAGCAGTTGGAGTAAAGGAGGGACGGCAACCTTTGAAGTAGGTGAGATCCCTTAGAGCTTGATCCCCAGCCAATTGACATCAGTAGTAAGATTCCCATTTGTCTTAAATTGCTGATCATAATTAGTGTAATTGAATGGATTGCATCAGCCATTTCCCCTGCACTCTACTGTTGACCTGAAAAACTGTTTGTTAGCCCTTTTTTCTAAATAACAACCAGGGATTTCAGTATGACTTAAAACACACAGCATTAGCTACAGTGATTTTTAAAGGTAAATACAAAACTACAGTTGTGCTGTTGATAGCATTTCTGCAATAAAATTCTGAGCCATATTTTTGGTTGCTTTCAATGCCTGAGTAATTCTCTATTACTGATGATACACCTTGAATGATTTGGGTGTTGTGGTAGTTTCAGTGATGAATGCCTAATCTCTTCACTCTAGTTTATGTTCTTTCTTACTCCCTTTCTGTCTCATGGCTGCAACAACGTCCTTTGCACAGGCCTGCCAAAAGCTTAGTGAAGCTGACACTGCTCTCCTCTCCTTTTTCCTCTCACTAATCTTTAGAATCCAGAAAGCTTCTTCAGAATAGCATAAATATTGTAAGAAATAAGCAAGTAGAAATTATGAGATACTTATTCTGGTCAAGTTTCCATACACTTCAAAAATCCCAGTGGTGGTTTCTGCTGGGGATTATTAATGATAATACCCAGGCTCTAAAACCTCATGTCTAATGTGGTTTCCTTACACACATCTCCTTAATTCCCCTCAGCCTTTTCACTTTCTCCCTGCTGTTTTGATATCTCGTATGTCTGCACTGAAATTGAAGCTGCCAAGCATGGTTTTCCATAGCATTTGTTAACATAGTTATAAAAGTTCTTATCTTTAAAATTTCATTAAGAAGCTAAATCCAATCTTTGTAATAATACCAATTGGAAGGGTGTTTTATATATAAAATTAAAGATACAAGACACTGTATATGTAGGTAAATGCTACAGATTACTGACTGGAAGTGTTAACTTTTAAAAGCAGTGGGGTTTTGGTTTTGTTCTGGACAGTTGCTCAGCTGCCAATCAAAAATCTTGTTATACATGAATCTGATGTCAGATCACTATCTGACAAGATTTTTGACTGTCAGGACAAATTGTTAGACATGGATGTAACATCACATCCATGTATAACAAGACCCGTGTAGAACAGCTGCCAGTGATAGAATCCTGTCATTCATACATTATCAAAACTGTTAGAGCAGCTCCCTGAGATCTCATGTGTAAAGTAGCTACATCAGAGACTGAATTTCATCTGTAAATCATGAGCAAAACTCAATAAAATTACAGGTTCAATTAAAGAAGACAAGAATCCATAACTATTTGTGGTTTTTGATTCACAGTTATAAAAATGTCGTAGGGCTTTCTTCTTCCATATGGTTTCTTCAGCATAGTAATACTCATGTTCTACTTTCTTACTGTAAAAGATATGGAAATGTGTTTGATTTATGTTAGTGTGCTTAACCAGTGAAACATCCTACAAGTTACACTGGCAGCTGCTAGAATAGGAGGGGTGGTAGCAAGAACTGAAAAGAGGGGAAAAGGAATTCATGTATGTTAATGTATTAAATCCAAAGTAAGATCACCAAGAAAGAATATATGAAACGTTTAAAATTCATCAGCTGTACAAAAGCATTAAGTTATGCCATATTTATTTGGAATATTAGTTTATTTTCTAGATTTGCTCTAATGGCACCAATCTGGTGGACTGATTTCAGCAAAAATAACAGAACTTTGAGACATCTTATAGTAGTAATATCTACAGCATATTAGGGTGGATGCAAAACAGTTCAGAATCTTCAGCCTGCACAGAAATGCAAGTGTTTCAACTGAAAAGCAATGGAGAAAACACAGCATTTCAGAAAGGCATTCACAGTGAAAAGAGAAGCTGAGCTTCTCAGATTTAGGTGTGCCCAGAAACAGGCACACCTAAATCTGTGAAATTAAAGTGGAGTCTGATAAAGTGATTAATTTGCCTAAATATAGGTTATCTCATATTATCGGAATTTCTCCAATGTACCTGAGGTCTAAATGTGGAGCTGAGAACCAGAATATGTGAGAATCCCGTGCCTTTCTGATGCAACAGCTGGAGATTAGGAGTACACTATAAATCTAGGATGGCTCTGGAGTATTATAGTGAGTCATCAGGTGAATCACACCCTGGCTCTGCTTTCATTACTCTACCTATTACCATGGTAATTTACCAAGGACTATTCTTTTCTCTGAACACAGACCATAAAGTGTCAATATCAAATACAGGTTAAGTCCAAGTTGCTGAAATCTACATCATACTTTTAATATTTAAAACATACAGTGACACTGTGTTCAAGAAGGATGCTTTCCTAGGATGTGTTCATCCCACATATGAGCAACACTTTTCTGTCCTTAGGTATTGTAGCTGTAAATCTGTTAGCCTTAAATTAGGTATCCCTAAATCTATCACCAAGGCAAGACTAGTTATTTTGTGTTCCAAGTATTTTGAAAACCAACATTGAACTAATCTCTTCTGCTGGTGAGTGGTTTTTGGACTGAAAAAAATAAAAACAAAATCTTTCCAAGCTTGCAGAAATGCTACAAACTCAGATTTGGAAGAGAAATTAGGTAGGCTTTACCCAAGCAGTGTTAGGAAGCATCTTTAAGTGGGTAAATATTACTTTTAGTGCTACAAATAAGGCAATTCTTTAATTGTAATACTTCTCTTATAAAGGGTAATTTGACCTTGCATCTCCCCATATTTTTTTGTCTTTTTGCTTGGTTCAATACCAGATCTCATTTCTGCTTCTCTGCATTTTGAAGACAACTCACCACACGGTTTCCTGGCACCAAGAGTTTTAATCAGAACTGAATTGGATTACAGCCTCTTTTTGGTCAACTGAATCAGTTTATTTTCTGGACAACCCTTGAAAAACCATTGAAACAATCACACTTATGAAGTCCCTCACTGAACAGGCAAGAAAAGCTATGGAGATCTACACCAAAACAAACTAGTCCAGAAGGGAAGACTTGATCCATGGACGTTTGATGATTGAACATTATGACAGGACCAGAGGAACCCTAGGCAGTGAAAATGGTGTGATTCCATAAAGATAAAACACAAAGACGTGCCAGGCCCTTCCTTTGTGTCTTTCAGTTTCAAACCCAGATGAGTTCGTTCTCAGATCTCTTTCTTTAAAAAACAAAAGGGCAGGGAGTTAACCTGGTAAACACAGCTTCACTTGAGAGACCTACATTCTTTGTGGGATTACTTTACAGTATTAGCCTGCTCTCAGCTTTGCTTTACCCATATTTCTGAATACTATACTGTTTAACACATTCATTTTATTACTCTACTAAATTCTGGATGATACATTGACAAACCTGTTTTCAGTTAACATACCTTGTACTTCTTCTGTTTGCTGACAGTATATTCTATTTTAGTAGTTGGTTATGAATTGCCTTAAGTCATCTGAACTGCGTTATCCAAAGATGTTCATATTTCTTTCCTTCCCTGATGGCAAAGAACTACTTTCCTTTCACTGTCTTTTTTAAAAAATTATAATTAGTCTAGAGTCTTGCCTCTACACTCATTCATCATTCTCTCCTATTAGTCTTATCACTCTGTAGGGCTTGAGAGAATTGGCTAGTAAAATCACCAGTAACTCAAGTTTGAAATAAGGCTATCAAAACAGATAGGCTTACATGCCAACCCTTCGGACAAAGTGTAATTGTAAAGAATGGGAGAAAGTGGTAATGAGAGGAAAAGCTTACACCTCTGGGAACCCTGCTGTGCTTTTGTCACTTTTCCATACTTCTACAGTCAATTTTCTGTAGCTCAACAAGTAGAAGGCAAAACCAGTGATAAGAAATTTCAGTTAATCATTTAATTATTGTTATTAATGTTGTCCTCTGTTGGTTATTATGTTGTTATGACCTGCAACTTCTAATGCCGTGAAAGTGCATGGCAATAGGAATGGGGAGGTTAGAATTTTTTTCTCTCTCATCTAGTAGTTAAAAAAATACAATAAGCTGCTTTTTGTGAATTAAGGGTGCATTTAAACAACAGAAGCTCTAATGTGATGAAAATTATAGAATCACAGATGTTTGTCAACAAGCTATTACTGAGTTAATGTATAGTGTTGCACAGTCTTAAGAAATCAACTTTCATATCACAAAACCACCTCAGATCTTCTGAACTTTAGCAATAAAATTTAACAGGAATTCCTACTTTTTAGTTGCTTGATTATGAAAAAATAAAGAATCTGAACCATTCCTTAAGGCTGAAGGAACACCCATAGCTGCAGAAAATGAATTTGTCAGCTTATCCAGCATGTTCAGAGCCTATATCTTCCAAAGAGCCATAGAAGATTCAGGAAATGGATTTTATTCTTTATGTTTTAAGGTCACATTTTTAGGTATCTGTAGCCATATTCAGAAAAAGGGAATGGCATTACTGAAAATATGCAAAATTTAAATGGTTAAATCTAAGCTAGATTTTCCTTACAAGTAGTAAAGAGAATTTTCATTTCTGAGGTGTGAACCTTCTGAGCATATGTAGACAAGTTAAGATAAATGTACCTTAAAACTAATTCTCTTCCATCAACTCTGCAGAGATCCTAAGCTGACTGGCCAAGGTGAGGTGAATACCACAATGCACTGAAAACTGAAAGCTTCGTCTCCACAGGATCATATGAAATGTCAGAATTAGGTACTTAGGCTTGTAGTGCATGCTAAGAGAAAGATAGATCTCACAGTTATGCTGATCAGGACAATTGCCAGGAGCAATCATTTATGAACAAGTCATTTTTGAACACCTGCCCTTTTGAGGGATACAAAAACCTCACTCTAATAATCTTTATTAGACTTGGGTTATACTCTATTTCAAGCTTTAGACTTTATGATTTTTTCTGGACTCTAACAAGAATTCCTACATTCACAATAGCTCAACCTCAGTAGACTCAATCAGAGATTTCTCATACACACAATTGGAAATATTTAATGGAGTGGAAATACAAGCTTGAGGAGGTCTAGAGCTCATGTTTCTTGCTGAGTCGTGACAGCCCCAGATATTGGTCTGCTATGAAGCAAACAGGCAGAAGTAAGAAGCTGCTCCAGTGCCAGCTTTATTTTGAGCAACTGGACTGCTGGGATGTCTTTGTATGCAAAGCCAGTTTGTCCACCAGACCTACTGCAGAAACTTAGCAGGTTTAGGTACCTTCTTTAAAAAAAAGATGTACAGCAGTAGACTTCAGAAGGAAGCTAAACATATAGTTCTACCTAACAACGCACTTCTGTATGCATGGAAACCACAGTTTAGTTCACATGGGTCATACCTATATTAGCCAACTAAATGAGGCCAGAACTGTTCTCTGACACTGCAGCCAAGAGGCACAGGAATAGTTGGTAAGATCCTTAATCTCCTGAAAGAGGATGTTTGACTCCAGCCTTACTTTTGTGAAAGGTATCCAACCTTTCTTAATTCCTAAAAAAGCCTCAGAGTTCTATGGGAGAGCAATAATTTAATATAATTGACCTACCATTTCTTTTAAATAAAAATTAAATATTAATAAGTAATTTAAACAAATCTATTCTTCTCAGATGCTATTATCAACACAACCCAAACGACATTTTTGTTGTAAAATGAAGAAACATAGACGTTTGTGTAATTGGGTTGTTCCTAAAACCAATTTTATGAGCTGTTCTTTTGCATTTAAAAGTGGGCTGTTTGAATTACTTTCCTGGACAGCAAACTGTTTCTTCTATAATTTGAAAAAAATCTTCAGGTTTCACCAGTAAACTAGATTTCTGAAATCGTTTGATTCAGCCCCAAAGGGGATATTAAGGCACACTTATCAGGCAGAATGAGACTGAAGGATAGCCAAGAAGGACTTGTTAAAAGATGTTTATGAGCTTAAGACATACTGAAAGCCAATTGTTCTTAGACTGCTAAGTCATTCAATTTGGCAATAGCACAGATAAAAGTGGATTTTATCCCCACACCTCTTTGAGGAAGAGAATGTAGAAAAATTAAGGAGAAATCAGTGGGTGTAGATGAAGATGAATGAAACTATGAGATTAGTTCAGTATTATGCTAGAGTGTATCTGTGAAGTGTAGAGAGCCTTAATTAGCAAGTTATTTGCAGCAGCCCATAGAGCGTAGGAGTATATAGGAGTATGAGATGGCTGGGTTAGTATTTGTTATTCGTTATTTTGTGTATCTCTTCTATTTACTTAGATGGCGAGCTCTTTGGAACTGACATTGTCTTCAGGAAAACTATAAGGAACATGAATAACAATTTTTTCATACATGAGCTTTCCAGGACAATAAAATGGCATTGGTATGATTAAATATTAAATATATGTATTTAGTTTAGATCTCTCATCCATAATTAGCCAGGAAGCTTTCAGACACATGAAAAAATTTTTTCAGTTCCCAGTTATGTGTCAGTTAAATTTACTGCCATTTACACCCAAAAAAAGGATTATCATAGCTGGTGTTGCTTCAAACCCTCCTTACACCAGGACAGTTATCTAGGATATTTTTTACCATGCAGAATTCTCAATATCCATTGGGAAAGGATCTCCAAGTTACAGAATCTGAGATATCATAACTCAAAAACTGAGAAATTTGTGATAAGCTAGGTACTTCAAAAATACATAAATGATACTGGAGGTCTTTTCAGCCCTGAAGTACAAAAAAATAACAATAACCTCAATCTTTGTTTCTTCTTTCAGCGTTAGGCTGAGTATTTTAAGAAACTTCTTACAAGCATAGAACTGAATTTTATCTGAAAACTGTGTGAAGATAAATATAGGGGATTTTTTTTATTAATATGAAATACAGTGTATAAAGTAAATCCTTATCAGAGTTATGTAAAACCTTGGAGAAAGTATGACAATACCATCCTTCTTCCCTTATCTTTAGTGCTGTAAACATTTTTCAGAAATAATATTACACATCTGACATGGGGAATAGCAACATATCCAAGTAAAACTCATCCAAATCTACTCCACAAGCCTCTCATAGGAGCTTTAATGACCTCCACTTATACAAATGGATTACTTAATGCAGA
The DNA here is from genome assembly GCA_024500445.1 of Entomyzon cyanotis. Lineage (NCBI taxonomy): Eukaryota > Metazoa > Chordata > Aves > Passeriformes > Meliphagidae > Entomyzon > Entomyzon cyanotis. The sequence goes on along the minus strand of JAKEPQ010001016.1, from coordinate 56,130,348 downwards.
AGAAATTATTGCTAGTCTGAATGAAAGGGAGCCTTTGACAGGCACAGTCATTCACAGATTCACCAAATGACTAATAAAAATCACCTTTGTATCTGCTTTTTTCTGTGAATTACTGATGTTGCTGGAGACAGAACAAATTAGCAGGTTATGAGGAAAGAAAGTCAAGCTCTGAAAAATAAATTAGCTTAGTCCTAATATCCTGCTGGGCTCCATTCTTGTCTATTTTTCTTGTATAACAAAGAACTTTTGACACCAACAGAGTTGACATCAAGTGTTTTCTTGGGTATTTTCTCCTTACCTTCCTTCCCTTCAAATAGTCTTTATCAATAAGGACTGAACTAGGTGTCAAGTAACTTTATTGGAGGTAAAAAGAAAATAAAATAGAGAAGAACAGAAAGGGGAACATGCCTTCCTAAGAAATGCACTTCTTTAAGACTTTATTTCAAACCGTGTTTGGACATACAGTGGCCTATTAAGAGGAGTAGGCAGCAAATGAAGGATAAGAGAGAGAACGAGAAAGAGAGAAAGGAGTGCTGAGTCAAAGAAGAAGGTAGAAAGAAAGGAAAGAAGGGAGTTGGAGAAAGAAAAAGAATGAAAAAGAAACACAATGAAAGGAAGACATAAGTAGGAGCGAAGAGGAAGAAAAAATAGAGAAAGAGAAAGGGAGAGAAAGAAGGAGGAAAAGATAGAACAGGCAGACTTAGCACAAAATTATAATGAAACCATCCTGGCCCCAAGCAGACAAGATTTTTTTATCAAGTTGAAAAAAAATTGCAGTTAAACATGGAAAATTCAAATTAATTATTTAATGAAAAGAATATTACTTTGCTGACTGAAACAAACTAGACAGCACAGCTAAAAATCAAAGCCCTGTTGCCTACTTATGCTTTGTCATTGCCTTAAGACTACCCACAGAGAGTACCGATGAACTGAGATTTCACAGGTTTTACCCTAACTGTGAATTTCCATACTTTGGTAATTGAAGGGCAGCCAGTAGAGTTCTTTTGATGTTGCTTTCTAGGTGTATCTTTCTAAAGCCAAAGATTTTTAACAGAAAATACAATTCTATTTCTACAGTAGAAAACAAAATGTTGTAGATAGCACAGCAGCTTCTTAAGCAGGACCAAAAAACATGGAAAGCAGTCAACCCTATGATTCACATACACCTGTCAGAACTGCTGAAGCAGGATAGAAGACAACCCAGGGAGCACAGCAGAGTATGGAAAATCAGCAGGCTACCAACAAGGCTGAAAAATATAGGCATTTTTTCATTCCTCCCTTTTTTTTTTTCCTCTTTTGAGTACTGTCAGTAACTTCAGGGAGAAAAACAATAAACCTAATCTAAAGATTTATTAGATTCCACTCAGCTGGATATTTAACCTGAGGTAACTTGTTGGTCATGTGTTTTTGAACAAGGCTATGACTTGACATAAGAGTTGGGATTGTCCCATAACATCCCCTTTCTGATACACATTTTTTTTTTAAAACAACTGTCTTGATATATGAAACTAACAGCTTTTATTCCAGGCAGCATTAATTCCTGCCATACCCTGTACCAGTGAGTGTTCAGAGAGCATCTAGCATAACTAAGCCCAGAGTCTCATCAGAGATTGGGAATTTTGCTGTTTAAATAGTAAATGTGGAAGCAAGAAGTTGACATGCTGAAAGAGAATAACTCCTTAAGTACTCGGATATACATAAAACTGCTGGAAATAACCACAAAATAGTGGCTTTTATTCTTCTAATAGAAAATAATAGTATGTCCAGAAACTATGTATCCAGAATCTTTGGTGAATTGAATGTGAGAGACCTTCTTCTCCATTCTTTTTCTAATTCTCTTTATTTTAATTAACCCAAATTTGAAGGGGCTTTAAACCGTACTCTTGCGTCTGTTCTCTGCATCCTACTCTTGGTCTTTGAAGTACAGATTTATACTTTATACCCCTCAAAAATGAGTTGGTATGGGGAGTCTGCTTACTCTTTTTAATAGCTAAATGGAAAGGCATTTGAAAGGAAATTGCTACCAAAAATAAATGTTCAATAACTACAGTTTAAAGCAATTAGAAGAAGAGGTCAATATACCCATGTAATTTATTTTAATGCACCAATTTACTTAGATTAAAATTATTATATTTCCTAAATATTTATTCCTTAAAAAACAAACAACAAAACCCTCCCGTTCTGGAAAAGTTGAATAAGCAGCTGTAAAAAACATGGGATTTTTGGTTGTATTCATTTTACTAAGAAAAACTGTGTCAGTGCATTAGTTCAAACAGTGGCCTTCAGATCTTTTTATTCTTTAACTCTAAGCATCCTCCTGGCTATGCTGATGCTCCTAGTCAATGTTCTGTCAAAGAAAAGGGAGCAGCACATGTCAATAGTGGTTTTCATTGTGGATCTGGGTAGCATCTAGGTTTTGCCTTGTGAATCTAAGTAGCATAAGCAGTGCCTTGTCATTCAGTCCCTGTTTTACTTACTAAGAGGCAATAAATGTTCCTGCACTGCCAGCAGCAGATACTGGTCCCCTTCTCCCATGTCATCTTCTCTACACAAATATTAGTTCATCCAGTCACCACTTACCAAGTCATCCAGTTCCCTTTGGAGCAGGACTGGTGTGGGATCTGAGAGACTTCCAGGAACATCTCTGTTAAAATACAGTGGGACAAGCTTTGAATTGCTCCCCACCAAAGTGTCACCTGTCACTATGCCCGAAGGTTTACACCCTCAAATAATCTCATCTCTCATGTACTTTATGATATGATATGCTTAACTTGCTGATCAGTTTCATGACATAAAAACCACATTCTCAAGCTGAAGCATTGCCACTATGCCTCCTACTCACCGGTGCGCACACCTACACAATAAATTTTTATCTGAGGTTCAAAGAAGCTAAAGACCAAGTGCTTCATAGAAAGGGCACATCAGACTGCTCAAGAGAAGGTGAGGTGTAAGCAGAGTGGATACATCACTGAGCATCATTTGGCAGAGTCAGGACTCCTGGAGACTAATGGTTTTAATATTGTAGTTGCAGGCCATGTCCCCTCTTGGGCTTCCTGCTGTCACAGTGGGCAAGGATTCCTGGCAGCAGGTGGACTTATGCCCCTTTTTTTCTGAAAATAAATCTTATTTTATCAAAGCAAGCTAAAAATTGTATGTCAGACGGAAATAAGTCTAATTCACTACTGGTCCAAATTCAAACCATGGTCCTACCATGAATTGCTAAGTGCAAAGCACTAAGAATAAATAAATTCATGAAACTGATACATTTTTTTTCAGTAAGCAGAGAGTTAGATCAGTGTTGGATATTTTTAAAATACTGTCAGGAAGATTATGACCCTTTACCAAAGTTCTGAGAATTGAACTTCTTACAGCTTTCCTAATATAGACCAGAATGTGATATGATGTGATCTAATCCATCACCAGCTGCTTCCTTGAGAAAACAAGTAGCTTCCTAAACAGACAAGCTAAGGAACCCTGACCTTTAATGAATTTGTGTCTTGATTTTCTTTTGAGTTTTTAGCTTCTACTATAGGTATAGGGCCTAAACCTGATCACTGTCAGTTTTATCAGACTCCTTCACTAGAGAAACTTTGATCAAAAAGTGGAATTTTAGATGTTTATTAACTCACAATCTTTGATTAAGTAGTTTCCCATTGATTATGAAAGTTACAGTGTATCTCTCCTCACACTAAATATGTTTTAAGGGAAGTTGAATCTTGTATCTTTTCCCTCAGGAACGGCCTAATTAGAGACTCTTTCCTTAACTAAGTTGTTTGCAAAAAACCTGGGTTTTTTTCCTCTAAAGTCTGTTTAAAACAGTCCAAGAGACTCATAAGTTTTCAGGACAAAGTGGATACTATCCTCTTGTCCTGTCTCTTCATTCCTCCCTCCTCACTCATGTAAAAAGCTTGATCCCACAAGGTTCAGTTAGGAAATGCAGAAAAAAATTCTCATTCTTCTCTATCTCACAAATCCAAGAAAGGGTGCTTAAGATTTCTTTCAAGAAAAAAGAAGACTGGATAACATTTATAGAATGTTTTTGTTAGACACTTTAGAAAACAGTAAATGTCTTAACCATGATATCCAAGATAATATTAAGGTACTCAAAATAACATAAAATTAAATTCTATTTTTCCAGTCTTTTGTAAGACCACAAAATATGTTTGTATGAATGTATACAAAATTTAAATGTCTTAAGGGATAACAAAAACCTGATTGGATGCTCAGACATGAACATGAGATTCCAGAGACTTGAAAGCTCTCTATGCAGTTCCCCCTGTTCACAAAGGAACTTGGAGATGAAATCATAACTTGGAAAAGAGCAGATACTTTTTTAATTGATGCAGCATTCAGAGGTGTTTGGTTCTGCCCAGAAAGAGAAAAAGAAATATCAGGAAAATGACAGGAAGAAATCCCTTTGCTTTCAGTCCATAATAATGCACTTCAAGTATGTTAAACAAATTTCTCCAACCAAGTGCTTAGTCTCTTGGACAGTACCTTCAGACTCCATTGACAGATGTAGTTACTTTTAGCCAGTCATGGAAAAGTGAGATTAAAAGAACTGAGAGAAGGGAAGAAGAAGAGAGGGACAAAAACAATACAATTCATGCCAAACTACTTGCAAACTAAAAATCTGTTTTAGCACTACTGAAAAATAGTCAAGAATACATGTGAAAGAAATAATAAAAATCAGTAAGACACACAAAAAAGTAAGTGCTTTGTCTAGACACTTCGACAAAGTTCACATTAAGAATTATGGCACCTGTCTTGCCCTCATGTCTGTTTGTATGACTCTTCCTTTACCTTCTCAGGTGCACTATATTAAACACTAAAGGCATTATCAAACTATATCACATATCATCTCTGTGAAGGACTACTGCAGACCTAAAGAGCCAGAGACGTAAGACACAGCACAGAACACTGTTTTCCTGGTACTTCAAGTTTGTGACATATACACCTTTCTTCCCCTCTTTCTTGAATGATCCTAATCAACACCATCACATTATTTTATTCCTTTAAGACTGGGCACCAGGCTGAGGGCAGTGAGGTTGCCATAAACTTGGAAAAACTAGTGACAGAGGTAGGCAGTCATATTATAATGCTGTGTGTTAAGACTGAGAACTGAATATACTGCAATAAGTATTCATATTCTGAATAGAAACTGCCTACCAGTACAAATGTGGCTGTATATTACATAAATGCATTTAATTTGTTTACACTTTCTACGTTCAGTATTAATGTCTAGCAGTGGACAGACAGTTCAAAGGACACCCAATCACTTGTCCCATGTGCCATCTGTGTTCTGCATCCCTTTTCTGAGTTCTGCATTATCACAGTTATTCCACTGGCAGCATGGGTGAGAGCTAGGCTGCAAAAAGGCTGATCTTGTCTGTATGAGCTGCTGTCACACTAGTGATCACAACCTGTAATCTTATTATCTTCACCATCTCAGTAGTGACTCCATACTGAGACAAAGCTCAGAACTGTTACACTGGCTCTTTTCTAAGCACAAGCTCTCCCTTGCCTACAGAAATAGCAAGAAGGAGGGATTATAGCTCACAACATTCAATTTTTGCTAACAGAAAAAGGATCAAAATTATGCTGATTAATGTTAACAAACCTCAACCTTCTTACCACTTCAGTCAATGAAAGATTAAATTAATGTGAAATTAAATAAATATAATCAAAATGAGGATGAATATTTTTAGTGTTAAAAACATAGAATCATACTCAGACATCAGTACTCTGAGTCTACTACCTCTAGGGTTGTTCTTATTGGAGAAAAACGGCCCTTAGTAATACAAAGCAAGTGGCAGGCAACACAATAATGACCATGGCCACATGTTGCCTTCTAGCAAAATTCAAGAAACAAGCTGGGCACCTTATAGTGGAATACACAAAACAGTAACAAGAAGGTATTCTATAAATATGTATGTCAGAAAAGAAAGTCCAAAATGGGTGTAGCCCTCTGATAAACAAGAAGGGAGAAATGGTGACAGATACAAAGTATGAGATACTCATCAAGTTGTTTGCCTCAATCTTCACTGGCAGTCAGGCTTCCCACATCTCTCAAGTTCCTGAAACTCCAGGTGGGTACTGGGAGAGCAAATTCCCACCCACTGTAAGCAAAGAGCATATTTGAGACAACCTGATTAAACTGAACAGGCACTGGCCTATGGCTCCTGATGACACACATCCCAGGGTCCTGAGGGAGCTGGCTGATGTAGTTTCCAAGCCACATTCTACCATATTTGAAAAGTCATGGTGGCCAGGTGAAGCCATTAACTTGAAAAGTTGAAACAACTTTATTTTTTAAAAAAGGGGAGAAAGGAACATCCAAGGAACTACAAACTGGTGAGCTTCACCTCTGTTCTTGGGGAGATCATGGAGCATATCCCTTTGGAGCAAGTTAAGGCACATAGGTGCAAGATAAAGAAATGATCCAAGAAAGCCAATGTGGCTTTGTTAAGTGAAAATTGTCCCTGACCAAGCAGGTGGACTTCTATGATGGAGTAACAAGGGAAGACCAACCAATGTCATCCACCCAGACTTCTTTAAGGCCTTTGACACAGTCACAAACAGGAGTGGATTATTCAGTGGGTAAGAAATTGGCTGGATGGATGCATCAAGACCATTGTGGTCAATACCTCTATGTCCAGGTGGAGACTCAGGATGAATGGTGTCCCTCGGGACTCTGTCTTCAGACTGGTGCTCTCCAATATATTCATCAATGACACAAACAGTGGGATTGAGTGCACTCTCAACAGGTTTTGGGATGACACCAAGCTGAGTAGTGCAGTTGACACAACAGAAGGAAAGGAGGTCATCTAGAGGGAAATGAATGAGAAGGATGCCCACGAAAATCTCATGAGGTTCAAAAAGTACAGCTGTTGCACCTGGGTCAGGGCAACTCCAGACATGAGTACAGACTGAGAGAAGAAGTCACTGAGAACAGTCCTGCAAGGAAGGACTCAAGGGCTGGACAAGAGCCAGCAGTGGGCATTTGCAGCCTAGGGAGCATCCAAAGCAGCATGGCTAGCAGGGTGAGGGAGGGGATTCTGCCCCTCTACTCTGAGAGAGTAAATCCTCCTGAGACCCCACCTGGAGTACTGCTTCCAGATCTGGCGTCCTCAGCACAAAAAAGATGGGGACCTAATAACATGGGTTCAGAGGAGGGCCACAAAGACAATCAGAAAACACCTTCTTTGAAGACACACTGAGAGAGTTGGGGTGGTTCAGCCTGAAGAAGGCTCTGGGGAAATCTCATTGTGTCCTTTTGGGTACTTAAACAGACTTTATAGAAGAGAGGGCAGGGATCTTTTTACAAGAGCATGAAGTGAAAGATCAAGAAAAAAGAGTTTTAAACTGAGAGGAGAGATTTAGATTATAGGAAGAAGTTCTTTACTGTGAGGATGGTGTCACTGGAACAGGTTGCCCAGAGAAGTTTGGGATGGTCCATCCCCAAAAGGATTTAAGGACAGGCTGGATGGAGCTATGAGCAACCTGGTCTAGGGGAAGGTGTCTATGCCCATGAGAGAGGGGTTGTAACAGATGGCCTTTAAGATCCCTTCCTACCCAAACCATTTTATGAATCTATGAAAATCTGTAAACACAGATTTAGAAAACTTACTGGTTTTAAACAACATGAGAAGGGTACATTCAAATCAAATCCATTTTCTGGAGTGTCAGTGACCAAGAAAGGATCTGGAGAACGCTCCTGTCTACTCATAATTTGCATTTTGGAACACTTGCTTTGGCCATGCTATTTAAAACAGAGTAGATGGATGGAAGCAAAAGACAAACAAAATGCAGATGAAAGAGCCAGTCATGGTAAATCTTCTCTTCTACACAAAACAAGTTAAAAAATTTTGAGACTGGTTATGTGCCCTTTTTGGTTTGGTAGAGTACACACTGGTATCTTTTGCCTTTCCACAAGTTCACAGATTGCTTGCAGCGAGGAAATTAATTTTATGCTCTGATTATTGAAGCTGTTCTACAAAGAGGGAGTAACAGACTTCAGCCTATTATTAGTGCACTAAGCTGGGAGGAGAGTCATGGGTTCTAATCCTTGCTCCCTAGACTGGGTCTGTATTTTAACCTATGTGTATTTAATGTAGAAGGTACAACTGCAGCCAGTGCTGGGATTTGTAGCATTCACACTGAGAGTATGAAATCTCTAAAAAAATATCCCTAATTATAAGAAGCTTTCTGAATTACAGGGACACTCCAACAAGGATTAAATCCTGTTCTCCTTACTGTGCCATTTAACTGGATGAAGACAAAAAAGGAACGATTATAAAAACTGTAAGTGTCTACTGAATTCTTAAGCAGGATAAAAACAATGTATTTCAGATAGATAATGGGTTCATAATTTTCAATACTAGATATTTAATGCTTCCTCCACCTCCTTTGGAGTTTTGTCCTGGCAGATATGTCATTGGCTATAATTAGACACTAGAAAGAGCTGTCTACCACTCCTAGGTCAAATCTTGAAACTCTTGTCAGACCAGTTCAATATATTTATTTTAAATAAATGGACTGGAAAACTTCTGCTGCTAGTTTTGTGTGTCTCATTCTCTCTCTCTCTCACAGAATTAGAATTAGAATCAGAATTAGAATTCTAGTTCTGTGGGTCTCATTCTTCTCTCTCAGAACTAGAATTTGTCTAAGAAACGTTGACATAATCATGAATAATTCCCACTGGAAAAACTACTGACTCTCATCATGGTTTTCTATTCTGAGACTACTTCCTTTTTCTTTTTAATGTTAAAAAAATGTACTTCTTTTGTCCTGAGAAAGGCTAATTTAATTGGTGTATAGAAAGGGTCACCAATAATTGCTCATAGAAGTCTCATTTCTCACAAATGAGTGTTACCTGAGAGACTTCTGTTATGCAAACATGCAGCATGACATGGAATCTTATTCATGATTGCATATTCTGTTATGAACTGAAGTTTCAACTGTTATGAAACTTATTTTTAAATTTTTTGTTGAAATAATGTCCCAGAGGTTGCAGTTTCATAGGCTCAGAGGTAATGAATTTTGACAGGTGTGTGAATGCAAAGGACTCAGATTCCCTTTTTGTTAAAGGGAGATTCTTAGGCATGAGGGGCTCAGAAATCAACCTGTACAAAATAATGATAGGGAGTAGCAGAAACAGTAGCTCATGCTACAACATATATGAAACCCAGTGCAGCCAGAATAACATGACTGCTTTCTGTTCATGCAGATTTGCCTATCAGCAAACACTATATTCATTACAAATCAGTGTTAATTTTGATATGTACTTGTTTTTCTCCTCAATGTGCATAGGAAAAACTATTAGCAGCTTGGGTAACAGCCAAAGGACAGAAAAATAAGAAGAATAATCAAATATGCTATTGTTCTAATTACAATTACTACAGAATGCTTCTATGGTAGAGAAAATTTGGAGTTAAATTTCCAGAAAAATTCAGAATCATAGAATCATAGCATGGCCTGTTGGCCACACTTCTTTTTGATGCAACCCAGGATGGGGTTGGCTTTGAGGGTTGCAAATGCACATTGCCATCTCATGTTAAGCCAACTTCAGCCAACACTCCCAAGTACTTCTCAGGCCTGGTCCCAATCCATTCTCCATCTTGCCTATACTTGTAATTGGGATTTCCCTGACCCAGGTGCAGGACTCTGCACTTGGTCTTCTTGACCTTTACGAGGTTTGCACAAGTCCATCTCTCAAGCCTGTGCTGACCACACAAGAGAGCTTGGTGTCATCAAGTAGTGACAGGCTCAAAAGCAGATGTCTGCAATTTAGATATCTAAAATCAGGTGAGATCAGTCTTATTTAGATTAAAATTGCTGCTGACAATGAGTAACAGTCTGTGATACCTATCTACTTGCCACCACAGCTGAGTCTAACCAAACTCAGAATTAGGGCTGAAAAAGCAGAAAACCTTACCAGCAACTCAAAACAGGCAATAAAGCAGAAAATGTCACTTTGCAATCTGCTAGATCTAAAGGATGACTCCAGTTTATAGTCATCAGTGCTGACCCACTAATAGGTACCTTATACTTACAGTATTTGTCACTGTAAACTGCTGCTACTCGTAGAATCAAACTGCTAAAAATACCCAAACTTGTGAATCAAAACCAATGGAGGACAGATGTTTCTATTTTTTTTTTTTTCCTAAAGTATCTCTAATGCTTCTTGCTTTGTTTTGCATGTGCTCTCTTCAGGTAAAAGCAACGATGAACAATCCTCCATTGCCTCTGAAAATCTGTTGATTTAAAACCTGGGTATGGAAAAGATAATGCCGTAAAGGACTTCCTTTTCAAAATTGTTAACTCCTGTAAAAATAACAAGATAAAAAATACTACAGGAGGTTGTACCAGCATCATGATACTAACTATTATATGCTCTCCCACTTTCAGTATGTAGTTACTCAGGGAAAAGAGAACGGAGCAATGTTCCACTGACATATAGTAGCAGAAGAGCAAACAAAGGGATGTGCGATGATACCACCACCCATGAAGTTAAACTAGCTCAACAGTTCTTTTTTAACTGCAAGTGGGACAGCCCAAAGCAGTTAGCATCATGTCATTCAAACCTTAATTATTCACATTTTCACTCTAAAAATGTCACCTGCTTTAGCTTCTTGTAGGAAATAATAATTTTTCATAATACAACAAAGAGAAAATGTGACTCACCGTATGCCATAAGTAGTTCAGAACACCTTTTTAAGCTTAATAGAAATAATAGGAATGGAACAATTACAGTTTTCAATAGCGCAAAAGAGTTGTTTCAGCATACCTGCAGCTGATGAACTGCAAACATTCCTTAAAATAATCACTGAAGGTTTTCAAATTAAATCCATCAGCCACAAAAATTATAAGTCATTTGCCACTGAGTATATCATATATCAGGTGTCAGCAGTGGGAAAGAGGGACCTTATACCACAGAAGCTCTCCAAATATCTCTCCCTCACTGGTATGAGACAATCTTGTCTTCTCTGTCCATTTCTTCCTTACTTCGTGGTGCTGCACAGAAGCACATTAGGAGGAGTCATCACTGACCATCCAGGCATCACTGTGGTCATCTTAGCAAACTGACTGTCCACTGTTGGTTACCATGGCTATTATGTTTTTATGAAATGTGACACTAAGACACTAACAAGACTTTTCTCTAAAGAAAGAGGCAGCCTTAGTTATATTTATGCAATGGCAATTTTTTTCAATCTGTTATACATGCTTTGAGAAGGTACCCAATGTATAATCCCACAGAGAGGTAGAGCAAAAAATGCAAAAACGTGGACTTTATCTCAACAAACTTTTGATGTCATCATCTGACATATTCGTTTAGATTACCTCTACAGTTAATGAAAAGAAAGAAACACTTCTCTGGCATGATTCATGTGTTCTGTTTTGGTTCAGTTTACCCCAGAAATGCCTATGTTATTCTAAGGATCATCGAGAGAATCTACCATGATTCATTCAGAAGCTGACTCTGCACTATAGATAACTGAAGCTAATTGAACCCAAACTCTTTTATGTTTTCTAAATCCTATTCAGGTTGAACTGTGTGCTGTTAGGCACATGCAAAGGCATGGACTCAGTATCTGTTCAGTATCAAAGATGATAAAACCATGTATATATAAAATTTACATGTCACAAGTCCCAGGCAGTAGCTGACCACGAGTTTCCTGATTCTAGTTTCTGGGCTCTATTTTCTGCTGAAGTCCTATTTAATGAGTCAGACACTGACTTTTCTTCCAGATCTAGAATGCCATGACTGTCCTGCCATAGTCAAAATTCTAGGAGAAAGTCTTCTAGGGATGGAAATGTTCTAATCTTCTCTGTGGAGTACAAATGTTGAAGTAACTTCAAATCAATCAACTCACAACTGAAGGCAATGCAATGCTGAATAAATGAGCGAAACAGTACAGCACCTGATCGCTGAGCCTTCAGCTAACAAGAATAACAGGAGAATATGGTTTATCCCTGTCACAAGTGTCTGTAAAAGAGAAAAGGATCTGACACATACTTATTAGTTTTTTACAGCAAACCAGAGGAGAATTGGAAGTAAGGGCCCTAATCCAAGTGCCAAATGTAATCTTACATTACACTGTAACTCAAATCCCCATTCTATATATATTGTACAAGACTGTCTGCTGGAAAAACAGCTATTGTAGCAGAAGGAAAAGGTAGTGACAGGCTACTTAGGCAATGTTATTTAGCATAATCTCACTGTTTCTCCAGCATTACCGAATGTCCACAAGGAAGTGATTTTAAACCTAACCTATCTGTTTCTGTTAATTCAATTTTAACAACAAAAGTTCAGGATCATTTTTAATGGATTTAGAAACATTGACTGACATTTATAAACAAGTTGGAGTGTGAAGCACATATCCTTGGATCTCTTTTCTTCATCTGAGAATAAGAACACTGGCAAAGAGATAGTTTCCCCACAAAGCCAGGCAATTTTCAGACCTGATATTTCAGACCTGATATTTCAATGAGCACTACTTTTTTTGCCATGCTGGACAAACTTGCTTGACCATGTTGAGAATTCTTCCCTGTTACTGTGTATTTTTTTTGCAGCATTTTAAAGGAATTTATTACTTTCCTCTTTGTCTCACTTAGAGATGACACTGGCAGCTAATTACAATATGTCACACTATGTCAACTATCTGTGGGCTCCTAATTTAGAGTTGAATAAAAGATGACGGTAAATCACAAAAACCCTGTAGATAACACAATCAAGACCTCCTTTAAGAATTTTCTGTTTCAGCAGGTTGTAGTTCTCTATCCTGGGCTAATGGAATAAAGAAGGGTTGTGTGGGGGAGGGTTGAAGATTTCTGTTGTGGTTTGTCATTATTTGGTGTTTGGGTTTTGGTTTTTTTTTTAATTATGAATGGCAAAGTCTAATCCACAAATGGATATGAGTTAATCTAGCTGGAGTTCTAGAAATAAGATATAATTCTTGCTTTTGATGAGTCATAATTTTCAAGGGAAGAGGGTGTTTGTAGCTGAAATGGACTAGCTCTTGAATTTATCCCATAGGGCATTTAATTTATGGCTTTCATCCTTTTTACAAATCTGAAGAAAAGTGATCTGACCTCTACAAAGCACATTTTCAGAACATCCCATAAGACAGCAGGAAGGAATGCAGATTAAGAATTCAGTTCCAGCACCTTGCTCTTTAAAATGCTTTTAAAGCCTGTCTTATTCATTCATCTTTTAACAAAGATGAATGCACATGACAGGTTTTATCCTAGTCAGCCTGGTAAGGCAAAAATAATATTAAATCAATGCTAAAGTGATCAGGGATGAGATCAGGATCAAAGTTCTGATCAGCCCACAATGGATTATCCTGTCTTAAACATTACAAAGAAATTATTTAAAAAAAAAATAAAATAGTTAGAAAAATAGAATATGTCCCTGAATCAGCTAATACATCTCACGGCTACCATTAACCAAATTTTATTCACCAATGAAATGACACCTGGAGAGAAAAAAGCTAAACATTCTCAGTGGAGGACATGACCACTGTGGAATTAAAACAGAATTAAAGTCCTTGAATACAAAACAGTAACTAAACCTGAAGAGTTCAGATACCCATGAGAAAGACAATGAGGAGGGTGGAGGGGAGAGGAACAAACAATATAATGAATATGTATAGCTGCTAAGTGCCAATCTTTCAAGTTCTGTAAGTGTGTTACACTTGCTACAAAATATTAGGGGAAATAGCAGCATTTAAAAACTGTGTTAATCATTAGCAGACTCAAAGAGAAAACTTAGATTCATACAGTTGCCTGCTGTACCCACCCCCTACAGGCCTTATCTTTATATATCAACAGAAGAACAATGAATAACCATATTCCTTGCACCATTTACCTGAATAAGACTTGCATAAATTCTTGTAATATCACTGAAGGTCATTGTCAAGTATCAGAGATTCTCACATTTTTTAGATTTGTCAATCGAGATACCTAAGGAATATTAAACATCCAAACCCTTCAACAACAATTACCCTTATTAAATAAAATCCTTATCAGCTGTATCTTTATTGCAAAAGAATTTTCAAACAGCAAGACCTATCCCTAGCAGTACCTGATTTCTGCAAAAGAGTATTAATCAAGAAGTTTTAACATTATCAACTGCACGAATGAAAAGGCATTTTCCATTACTTATTACAAAAAGCTCAGTGAGGTAAAGAACAAATCTTAAGCCTCCAGAGTTGAGCTGATGCATTATTTTTCCAACATCACAATTCTTTTGAAATACTTTACATTTCAAATCAAAGAACATACATTTTAACGGTTATTTACACAATAACATATGCCTTGTCAAGGTGGTTTGTCCTAAAGTATGAATTGGTGCCCTTATGAAAGTTCATTTTTAGGTAATTATTATAGTGCTGTTGTAATTTATTAAATCAAAGTATTTTTACAAGGAAAATGTGGGCACTTATTGTAAGACCGATGACCAATATTTAATTCAAATTATGTATTTAATTATTCTATTAATTTTTATAAAAGCAGGAACCAAAAGGAAAAAATGCATGCATGTATGAGAAGGTTTCAGCCTTACAGGCGAAACAAAAAAAAAATTGAAGCCAAATATTTGAGCTGATTTTCATTTCACATGACTTCTGCCAGAATAAAGGTCTTTAAAAATGTAACATTAAATTTATCACTCCTGTTTTTAGAGCATTTTGAAAGGCATATTATAGTAATGAATGTTTTTAAACCAAAACATAAAGTAAGACTTTCAATTCAAACTACAGTCCAGAAAGTTTTATGCCAGACTATTGTCTTACCTGCTATGAGTGCCTATTTTACTTGCATGACAAGCATGTAATATGGTTCAAGGCAAGTTATACAATGACTTTTTCTCTGTCACAGAATACTTAACAAAATACCTTGACATTACTGGATGATGATCCAAAAAAATCTTTATTCCATGCCACCTGTGGAGAAGTACAAGTGTATAAAATAGATCTCCCTAGTAGGTATAGCATACTCTTTTTTTTGTCTTTTGTAGTCCTACTCCACGTTTTGAATGTGCATTTTCCTCTTGAAAATAGTTTTAGCATTTGTTATTTAAACATAGAAGCAAGACAAAGAATACAATAGCTAAGAAATTTTACTTTCCATCAAGCATAAATGATTATTCACTTGTAAGTAAAAAAATCCCATTGCTCTTCCTAAAATCTTCTGAAACTTCCTAACTTGTATGGATCTTCAGCAGAGCAAAAGGCAAAACCTTTTTGTAATACAATATGACTCACAAATATTTCCTATAGCTTTATCACTGACATGCTGTGAAAGCTGCCTGGAGACAGATCAGTGGTGGAGCCCTGGTTAATCTTCTGTCTGGTTCCATGCCTCTGGTTTCATGGCCAATTTGGAAAAGAGTAAATGTCTTCCAAATTTCAGTAAAAAATGGTGTTGGCATTTATCCCACTACCACAGGAGAGAAGAAGATAAAATTTGCCCACAATTCTTTACATAATAAGTAATAACTTGTCTATCCAGAGAAGGAAGTGGTAGCTGCAAAATTGGTGTGCTAAAACTAAATTGGAAATTTGAAGCAATAGTGAAATGCTGGTGATTCCTAAAAAAAGAGTCATTTCCAAAGGTTCTAATCTCAGGTATCTTCCAAACCTTGGAAATGGGCAACTTTTGTGCCTCAGGCATCAGACCCAAACCAATTGGCAGCAGAGCATGCGTGTTTTTGAGTAAGCTCAGCATTCCTAAACCCAGGAAGAAAAGCTAAGGAAAATAAAGCCAGAAAGAGATTCCACTTATTCTGGAAAGAATCTCACTAAGTGGTACCAAAAAACCCCAGATGATTCAATGTGTCCCATTCAGCTAAGCTGTTAGAGTTTCTTATCATAGCAAAGAATAGTAGAGAAAATCTTTACATTAGCTGGAGAAGTGAACAAAAAGTCATGGCAAGTGTGTCCGTGGTAACTTTCCACAGGTACAAAATTAAGCACTCACTTAACAAAAGTAAAACCATGAGATCTGTGACTTCTCCTAAGACTGTGCTAACCTTGACTTAGCAAGTCACTGCAAAAGTAATCATTATACCTCCAGTTTTAGTAGCTCTTCTGGCTTATTTTACGAAGGTTAATAATGCTTTCCACATGGCACTGGTTTTCTGACAGCACAGATCTAACATAAATTACTATCCAGGGAAAGAAACTTCCTTTGGATTTTACCTAGAGGTACTGTCTCTAAACCATGAAAGAATTTCAAATACCCCTTTACATGGTTGATACCAACCGACTCCCTTCATCTCCTTAGCCAGCATTAAAAGAATGAGACAATAATAATGTCCTGTGCTGTACTGATTAGCTGGTGACAAGCAAAATGTAGTCAGTCTTGTATTCTGGTCCTAGATTATGCTATCAGGTTGGAGGAGATGGAACTAGATGGCCTTCAAAGTCCCTTCCAACCCAAACTATTATATGATTCTATGAATGAAGAAGCAGTAAGAAGAAGAAGCAGTAAGAAGTACAATTATTCATGACAACTCTTTGTAAGATTACTTCCACTTCAACTTTGTCCATTCTGTTCTCCTCTTCCTGATTTTTTTTCATATGTTCTTCCATTTTCTTCTAGCTGTTTTCCATCCAGACTCAGTTTTATTAACAAAATTTAGCCACCCCACTGTTTAATGTTTCTTTTTCCCCATGGGATAATGAGTATTTATTATGATTCCCAGCAACACAGAATAGAATCTATATTTTGTCTCTGCTAGGTAGGATTTCTTTCCAAAGCTTTATCTGCCTGAAAATTAAGTAGCTCTTTTCAGGGGAGGAGTGTTGAGCATTCAGATTTCATACATTTTTTTCATATACAGGAAGTAAAAGAATAGAAAAATGTTACATGTATGTCTTTATCTATATCTACATATATTTACACAACCACTTATCTAAGTGATTACTATACAGTCATGATAAAACTTGGAGTTTTTGGCCACAATATGCTGTGCTGACTTAAAGGACATTCAAGTCACATATCTAAGGCACAGCAGACTAGGAAAAGCAGTCAGAAATAACAACTTCCTTTTGAAAAATGGAACTTCCATCCAGTACAAAATGTCGAGATTCTGAAATAAAGTTGTAGCCAAAATGAGGACAAAACATTGAAATATCTTGGGAGTCGGTGGGTCAAATATATTTATTTTAAAACTTTCATTTCAATTCTATCCTAAATTCTCTTCAGGTAAAGTGAAGTCTCTACATTGTGAAAAAAATAAAAGCTGACATCATTCCTTGCCCAACAGTTGACCTTCAAAGTGACTTCTTTTGTCCATCAGCTCTGCTGGAATTTCCAGCAATATTGCACTGTTTTATTACCAGCCCATAAGTGCTCACTTTTCCTGGTACTGTTCTCAGTTCTTCTGCTTCAGAAAATTCAATGCAAAAACATTCACTGGCACTAGGGGTTGCAAACTCAGGGGAAGTGTTTATTTTTTGGGGTCTTTTCCCTAGTCATAATTCATAATGTTCTCAAGGTGTGACTTACTGATATATGATATAGCCAGGAAAAAAAAATGAAATCAAAATAAATTCAGTTTTAGAAAAATATTACTTTGTCTCTTTGAAATATATATCTTAATTTAATTGAAGTGAAGCACTTTGACATGTTAATGGAATTCTTAAAAAAATCAGATTGTGTTCACATGGATTGTTGATTTTTTCAATCAAGTAATTTGAGAAATGCACGCTGGATCAAGACCTCTGACTTTGTATTCCTCCTTGGGCAAAGACAGCTGCAGATAATCACAGAATCATAGAATGGCTTGTTTTGGAAGGAATTTTAAAGACCATCTAGTTGCAAGGGTCAGAGACACCCTCTACCAGACCAGGTTGCTCAAAGCCCCATCCAACCTGGCCTTGAACACAGGGAAGGGGTATCCACAGCTTCTCTGGGCAACCTGTTCCAGTGCATCATCACCCTCACAGTAAAGAATTTCTTCCTAATTTCTAATCTATACCCACTTTCTTTCAGTTTAAAGCCATTCCCACTTGTTTTAGCACTATGTGCCCTTGTCAATAGTCCCTCCCCAGCTCTCCTCTAGCCTCCTTAGGTACTGGAAGGTGCTGCAAGGTCTCCCAGGAGCCTTCTCCAGGCTGAAAAACCCCAATTCTCTGTCTTCATAGACAAGATCCTCGAACCCTGTGATAGTCAATATGAAAAATTCCAAACATTTTTTCTGGATGAAATTTAAAAATTGGGAAGAGTATTTCTTGATTTAAAAGGCTAATTTCAAACAACAGCATCTTGCACAGATCATAAACTATTATGCACATGCAAGGAAAAAATATAATATTTCTATAAAAACTTTGGTTATAAGATGAAATTATTCTATTTCCCTAGTATAACAATAAAACTCCTCCTGAGGTCTGGAGGAATGTCTGCTTATGCACCTAGGAGTCCATAAAAGTCAAGATAAGTTCCCTATCAAAGGAACTTGAAAATAAAAGCACAAAGAGACGTGTCAAACTGTAGCTCCCCAAATTCTGCAGCTTCTGTACTGTAGGGCACACTGCACAACAACACTGCCCTGCAGCAAGAGACCATTCACAGCCTGAGGTCTCCGAAGAAGCCCCAAAGTTAAAACTTTCAATGGAAATGTGACTATTTTGGTGGTGCAAGTTAAAATAAAAGAGTTTTAGTAAGTATTCCAGATTTGGTGGACTGCCCAGTCCTAATAAAAAAATCCATATAAAGGAAAGACTGCTGGCTAGCTCACCAAACTCTGCCAATTAACCACCTGAAGGTCAGAATCAGTCATGACTTAGCTCACTTAGAGATAGATGGAAATGAGCAAGCAGCACAGCTGAAGGCTTTTGTTAGACCTAGTGTACTAGTCACAGATTAATAATTTAATTTCCTTCTGGCTTTCTGTCTCCAAGGAACTGATGAGCTTTGACACTACTCCTTCACCAGAATTGCAAAACTCACAGCCCTAGGAGAAGTAGGAGTCAAGAGCTCCTTAAGTTCTCACTCACTTGAACAGTTTCTTACCCACAATATATTTTTCAGCAGGAAGATATAAAGTTACTGTCATCTAAAGCTAATAAGTCATTTACATGATTAAAAAGTAATTATGAACGAGTATTGTTGGATTAGATGAAAATACCCTGTATCGCTTGTCATGCATAATATGCTGTACCCTTGTTACATATGGAGTTTTGAAAGCTGAAATAAAATGCAATCATTTATGTAATTAAATGTAGACAGGAACACAAAACCAGAGTGGAGGTGCCTATGGTTTGTGATAGGCAGTTTGTATGTCAGCAGACAGAATAAATTTGAGTTTAATTACCAATTTTTGGAAATTCTCAGTTGCTTTTCATAGAAATTCTTATCACATCATATCCTACTAAATAGCACTTATTAATGTAATTTAAAAACCTACTATATTAAATATAATTTAAACATCCTTTGTAAAACTCAGCTATTAACTGACTACACACTAGGCACTAGGACAAAAAAAAAAAAAAAAAGAAAGGTATTACATTAATTGCAGCATTTTGATAAAGAGTATTTAGAACTAAGACGGTTGTTCTTCAGTCTCCATGCACAGAAGCCTTTGAATTTAAAAAATCCTATAATGATTAGACTCCTGGCCTGCTCTGAAATGGCTGAAGAGCCAAGATTGACAGCTCAAGCTGGGGCTTCCAGAGGGAACATCTAGGTCTACAGAGTAGGAGGAAAGCACAAATTATTTGTAACCATGCATCAAGCCAGTACTTTAGGGGAGAAGAACACAGAGGGACAATGGGTTAGAAGAGCAATTTGGAAAATCTCCTACTTGGAAGTGGAAGTCGATGTATCAAACCTACGTGAAAGGGAATTTTTTAAAAAGCACGTAGTCAAAATTCTGCCTTGGAGCTCATGATGCATCATAATGCTCTTTTGGCTTGCAGAGCTCTCCAGGGTTGCATAGGCAGCTCACAGTAGGAAGGCTTCTTATCTCAGAAACATGTTCTTTTTCAGTTCTGGAATCTTAGCTACATCCTCCCAGGTTGGCCCAAGGTCAGGCTTCTGGGATTTGCCAAAATTTCAGCTGGGATGTGGATGGATTGCAGGGGCCTGTCAAACAGCATAATGGTTTCCTGATGTGATCCTGCAGCATGTTTCTACTCTGCAGTGCGGCCATGGTCCTAAGAGAACTCATTTGAAACAACATGGACTGCAGAAAATTCTACAAGATGTGTAACTCCAGCAAGGACAGTGCTGTACCTAAAATAAGAAGTACAGTGAAGCAGACAGATCCATCAGTTCCATCAACTCTTCATTCTTCACTGAGCCCTACAGGTATTAATGGTACCTGCCCATGCTCTTTTGTCACCCAGCCTAGGTCAGGAAGCCAACAGATAAGGCATCCTATACTCAGCATCTACTGCACAAGGAGCCACAGACTCTCAGGGTAAAAATTATCTCATTCTCAAAAGATCTAGCATTAACACTTAAATTAAATAATGACTTATTCATTTATGTGAAATTTATTACATTGTATTTGAGATATTAGCACTAAATTTACTTAAGTAATGTTTTATTAATTTTAAAAAATTACTTGAAAGAGTAACAAATTCGACTTGCTACTTAAATAATTTAATTCCTTAACTGAATAATTGTTTTACTTTATATTTCAAAAAGTAAAAGAAACTCACAGTTGCTTCATGCTGTGAAATGGCTTTTAACTTTTTTAGAAAACCACCTGTGGTTCCAAAATGTTTAAATGATAAATGTTAAATGTTGATGTCAGCTGTCATGAACTCCTCAAAGCAGAGAGTGATAACATACATATAAAAATACATATGATTCCATAAACCTCAAAATTTAATCCTTGTTCAAGTATAAAATATTATTTTATATAGTATCTTAATATTTAAGTTACAGTTTGTTTTACTACAGATGGTGAAAACTAACATGGAGATTTCAAGTAATATCCTTACCTTGGAAAAGCAGAGTGGAACTCTTAACTCCGTATTCAGACCAATTCTTTATAGGTTGAACTTGATGATCTCAGCAGCCTCTTCCAAGTTAATTGATTCCATGATTCTGTGAAGTGAGAATACGTGAGAGCATCAGCCCTAGGAGCACCCAGGACTGAAGGTTGCCTACAGGCAAGAGCAAAGCAAAAAGCAAGAAACTTCATCTTCTTTCCATGGGAAAACTTGGTGCCTTGAATGTCATTTGGAGAGCATTCCTGCCTCAACCCACATTCAGTCACCCTCTCCATGCACACTGCTGAGATCCCACTGCAAAGGCAGGCTCCTGGGAAATGTTCAGTGGAAGGAAACACCAATGATCAATATCATTCTCTTTCTTCTTGAGCCAAAATGAGATAGTTTTTATTCAGCTTGGAAGAGGGATGCATTGAAAGGGCTATAAATGTTAATGAGGGGCACAACCATGGATGTCATGGAGGATGTGAATACTGCAGGGGTGGGCAGGGGGCTGCAGGGACCTCTGTGAGAAGCAGTTTGGGCTGTCCTGTGCTGGACGCAGCTGGTTCCAGCTGTCTCCATCTGTCTCCAACTGAGCCACCTCAGGGTCCCACAGCCAAGGGCTGAAGCCCTAGGTTAAACATAAAATGGTGAATACTGCTGCACAGCAGCAGTTCTCATCTCTCTGGGAGAGAGATAAGTTAGAGAGTCAGTCCAAAGAGTAACAGTTGAGGGAGCTGGGATTCTTTAGCCTGGAGAGAAGGCGGCTCAGAGATCTGAAAGGAGGTTGTAGCAAGGTTGTAGCAAGTGAGGGTTGGTCTCTGCTCCTAGACAACAACAGGACTAATAGACACAGTCTTAGGCTACAGCAAGGGAGGTTTAGGTTGGACATTAGGAGGAATTTCTTCACCAAAAGGGTGATCAGACATCACACTGGGCTGCCCAGGGAGGTGGTGGTGTCCTAGGAGGTGTTTAAGACTAAATATGGCAGATAGTGCTATGGTCTAGTTGACATGGTGATGAAAGGTTGGACATGGGTGAGAGGTTGGACTTGGTGATCTCAGAGGTTTTTTCCAAGCTAATTAATCCTCTGATTATTTGAAGTGAGAATATGTAAGAGCTTCAGGCCTGCAGACACCCAGGTTGGGTAAGAAAAAGCAGGAGAGCTCGCTCCAGACACCGGAGCAGAAATTCCTCTGAAGCCCATGGTGAAGACCATGGAGAAGCAGATATCCCTCTGCAGCCCATGGAGGAGCCCACACCAGACCTGTAAGTTCTTTCATCCTAATCTCTCCTCTGCTGAAGAAGCAGAAGGTCTGGGCAGGTTAACTGGGCAGCTGTCTGGCTGCTGGCCAAAGTCCAGCTACCAAACTCTCCTGAAGATTTTGACAAATTCAGACAGGTAGAGCTCATTTGCTTAAGAAGTAAATTGTGCACTGGCATAAGAGAAAAAATGGCACCGAAGAACAGGTTAAATAAAGCCAAACAATGTAAAGTTCACATTGTAAAACTAGTTCAAGGGGGCGATGTCATGCATACTTTCCAGTCTGTTCTTTGAACTTGCAGGTGCAACAACCCTTGAATGCAAGGAAAGACTTTAGTAAGGTCTAATTTAGCAAGAAAGTACACATTATCTAAGGAGTTATGCCGTGGAAGAATCCGTGTTATGTAATTTCCAGGAAAAATACAACCCAGTATTATATAAAATACGAAAACTAGATAGATTCTGTCTTTGAGATGTTACACCCCCTGAGCAGAAGAAAACCTTTTCATTCTGCAATATGATAGGAAGTCAAAGGATTAATGTTAATACCGTAACAACAGATACACATGAAAAATGTGTGCATTATCACTCTGCCCATTCCCTTCAATAAACTCCTAAAACTGCAGTCAGGAAAGCACCAGCTTGAAAAGAATGAATGGCATATATGCTGCGTTGCTGGCTGATAGCACAATGTTCAGGTAGTGAGACAATGACAAATTCCAGCACAAGCTGCTGAGAAAGAATCATACACATTGAAGCCAATTAGGGCTAGAGTTCCAGCATTTTCTAGCAACCTGTGGATCTTGTGTATACCAAATTTAATTGTGGATGCTTTTTGCCAGGAGGTCAAAACCAAATGATTATGTGATATCACTTAACCCTCCTCCCCTCAATAAATATGGTTCACCATGATTCCAAAAATCAAACCGCATGTTGAATTTTAAGTCAATTATATCTGGCTAAACTCCAATTGCCTTTTTTGTATACATTTTCTCGTTTAGTTTGGTGAAGTATATAAAATTTAAAGAGCTCTAGGAAAAAAAAAATTAAGGAGCACTGAAGAGAAGTGTGTTTTATGTTAAAGTCATTCCTATGAACACCTGTGAAACTGTTGAGTTTAATTGGGCTACATCTGCTCCAAATTTTGTGAGTTCTGACTGATTATCTGTCCTTATATTGTATTCAGTTGTCTCTTCCTTCTTCCTTTCCCTATGTCTTTTGGGATGAAGTTTGTATAGGATGATACACCTGAGACATTATCAATCTAAAAATCTGCAAGCTGTGGGGGATTTGGGTAGTTCCCAAAGACAGACAGATTCACAGGCTTGGTTGGTATGGTATTCTTCCAAAAGAATAACTCTGGCAATGATGTTGCTTGTACTAACCTCACAGAGACCAACAGATAAGGAGAATCAACAATAGAAATAGAAGGAGAAATTACAGTTTCCAGATGAAATGTTTCTGCCCCATAGTGTGAAAACAAGACTGCGGTTGCTTTCTTCAGAGGATTTCTATGCATCATTACAGAAGACAGTACAAGGCCATATCACGTCCTGAAATGCACTCTATATCTGCTCATTTTATGCAACGTGGGTTATACTGATTCATTGTGGCAAAAATCCTACTGACTCCCTGGATTAGACTCTTAGTGCATCTTTATGAGTCAGAGCAGCAGTAAATCACTATTATCTCAATGGATTTGGAAGCAGAGAAAAAGAGGAGAGAGAATATCACAAGACAGAACATAAGCAAGACTGCGATAAAGATAAGACTTCAGTCTAACCCTCCCGATTCTGCTGCTGCAGAGTATTAAATTAAATGTACTTCGGTTTGAATGAAAAGTTATCTGAACTCCTGGTTTTGCTTCTGCTCATCTCAAAACTGCCTGTTTCTGCCCTTCAGTCCCATTACAAATGCTCCATTCCTAATAGAGAAAAAACCCAATCTGTATTCGCATAACACACAAATATTTGGAGAATCAGACAACTCATGAAAAGTTGCCAATGTTATTTAGAAAGAAAGATCAAGTTGTATCCACATACACTGTTATAGCCTAGCAGATGAAACACTGTAGTAGGTGGAAAATTCAGGTTCATCGTCCTGCTCAGCATTAGGCAGCTCAAACTGGATGTAACCACGATCTGTACAAAACGTCCTGATCGACAGGATGAGAGCTGTACCAGATGTATTATCTCACGTTCTCTTGAAGGCATGTTACAGACAGACATACAAAAATTATGTGATGAATATAAACTCTAATAATTGCTCTGGTCTTCCCAGAGGAAGAACAGAAGAACCGTGGAACTCAGGAAAAATAAAAAATTATATAATAAATAAATAATTTTTTTAAAAAGCTGAGGTTCATATTTATAAGGAAGTTTTTTTGAATCTCTGTCCACTGAAATAGAGGAGATTTTGACCACTGATATTTGCTGGAGCACGGAATGTTTTTTAAAAATAATTTTAATGATTGTATCTATTTATTTGAGGAACAGTTATAACAAGGACGATAAGAAAAGAAATATAAGAAAATGCAGACTTTATACATGATTTTAAAAGGAATGTAGGAAATAAGTGGGGGAAAAAAATGCTGTACTTTTAAAATGACAGCAGATCAGCAGCCTGGAAAGAGTTCCATTTTCTCCTGTCAGGAGCTCGAGATTTAAGTAAAAATTAGTGCTTAAATATAAAAATATTTTGTTATCCATTTGTTTGCAGCACATGAATTACTTACATTTATCTGGAATACAGGAAAGAAAAAGCAGTATATTTTTTCTCTGGAAAGCTCATAAAAAATATTGTCCTTCAGAAGTTTTCTGATCTGTCAACAAGAGCTATACATCTGCTTAAATAAGCTCCATACTTTTGCTAAGTTCCTATTATTTTCTTTTTTTTTTTTGAGAAAATTTTAATCTAAATTTGATCTTTAAAGGCTCTAGGTGACTGTGTGGGATCCATAGCTGTTAACGCGAGCAAGAAAGCTTTGAGAACAAATTTGCAGAGCAGGCAGGATAGAGGTAGAAACCTGCAATGAATGTGAGGAAGAAAAAGGGTTCTTTCACTTCATAATATCCCTTTTTTAAAAATAATTACAAAATACTATAAAGAGCATTCTGTAGTTTATATATTCTAAATTCATTAATATAATTAAAGTCTGGGGGGAGAACATTCATATTATGGTCAAGAAGACAGTGGACTGAAATGATTTTTTAAAAATTCGAGCATGTAAAATTACCCATGATGCAATGGGGACTTTTTTACTCTGGAAGTTCTTCACCCATCTCTTCCAAACAATTCAGATGGCTTCATTATATCCTCCAGACCCCTTTCAGCTTTTATATTTTCTTGACCAAATTAAATCAAACTTTTCTTTCACTTTTTTCTTCTTCTTACAAACCTCAAAAGTTAGCCTGCTGGAATTGAGAACATTCACCTGAAAAACTATGTGTTTAAAACTACGTGGACACTATAATGACTAGATATAGGTAACACAATGTCTCCTTCTGTTTCCATCTATGGACAATGTCGCATAAAATTGTTATCCCACTTTGCTTCATTACAGGCTTTAGATTGACATAATTTGTCATAACAGATTTTCCACCATACAGAGAAAGGAAATCACAACTTCCCATAGCCGGAAAATTCCCAAGTTAAATGTGGTCTGTTCTCAAATTTTAAAATAAAATTTTACATTTTCCCATTAAGAATATAAAGATATTTAATTTAAGAAAATACTCATATTTAGATGGGATAAATTTTTAAAAGTCAAGAAAATTGCCTTTGTCTTGACTCATTCACTGGGAAGATGCTGCAAACACTAATTAGTCATTAATGCAGCTCAATTTGCAGTCTTAATGTCTCAGAGACAAAAGGCTGTTAAATGTTGTTATTATTTGTGTAATAGTAGAGATACACATCTCCGTTTAAGGCTCCCCTTGTTCTAGGAATTACAGACTTCATAAAGATTAAAAAAAAAAAAATCCTACCCCAAATAACCTTAGGACATAAAATTAGATTTCGATAAATTACATAAGCAAAGCAATGAAAGAGAGAGTAGTTGGACCAAAGTTGTGTTTTACAGCATTTTTCCTGAAACCTGTTGTTCCCATAAACATTGAACCAACTAATATCTCCAGAGAGACGAGTGGTTAGGTCAGTCAAAGGTAGCTTTCTTTTGTTCAAACATTTTCAGTATTCTAGCAAGCAGAATCTTGGGCAAACGTAAGCAGCATGCTGACTAATTACAACCTGTCATAATAAATAACTGGATCCACTCAAATTCAACAGCTCATGTAAAGGAAGTACTCCCAGCTGAATTGTGCAGATGAAACAAAAGTCAGTTTTATTTATTTAGTATTCCGTTATTCAGTTGTGTCTCTTCTCGCAGCCTAGGTTGTAATCATACAAGTCATACCTACTGGGGATATATTTTTAGAACTGCTAGTAAAAAAATAACCCTTATGCTTGAAAAGTTTCCAACAAATAAGGAATCCTGACAAATTTGGCAATCTGCAGGAGACAAAGCTCTGTGGTGGAAAACAATACCAATCCGAAAGAAAAATAAAAATAGTTAAAGTGAGAAATATATTGTACAATTTTCCTACAGCTCTATATAGTAAAGCTTTTGATGAAACAAGAACTTTATTCTTTATGACAAAAATGCTAATTCTGTGGTATTATGAATCTAAATAAATGGCATTTAACTAGTGAATAGACTGTCAAATAAAAAGAATTAAGAAAAGTAGCACTTGAGATTGGAATTTGCCTTTGAGTTTGACTTATTCAGTACTACATATGCTACCTTCTAAAGTAATTTTAACTAAGCAAGAATGTACAGTCTGTGAGAACTGTTTGGAGATTTTCTAAGTACAAAAAGGCGGAGTGAAATGTGCTGCCACCCTCCCAGTTAATAGGTTTTTCTTAAGGCTTTTCTTAAGTACACCTATCCCTGACTAGCTTTTTCAAAATAAGTCTGGGCCACCTTCAAATCACCTGGAAACAAGTCTCGCTCACTCTCCCAGGTTTATACTTTATGGAGAGTTAAACAGTCACTGAACAAAGTGTGCTTCACTGCATCATATTTTGAAGCACCACCCAAGCCATCAAAAGGAACTGCGAGATTACATCTTGCCCAGCCTCCCCATATTAATTATAATCCTGCAGCACCAATATCCATTCAAATTGTCAGCTCTTCCTACATGAGCAATTAAATATGTACATTCAATTTCTCTATTTTAACTTCCTTCTTTTTTAATTTTTCCTCTGGAAGTTATTCATCCTTCTCTCCCAAAGTAGTATTTCAGAGAAAGAGGAGAGAGAGAACAAATTATCCCCATCAGGTTTTGCCTGTTGTCTTTTTTTCCTTTTTGAGGGAAAACAATGTACCTCTCCCTTCCATTTTCCAAAGTTACATCTCAACAGCTAAGGAAGAAAGGAAAATCTTGACTACTCTTCCCATCAAGGTGCGAAAGCAACCAAGAAGTACTGCACTTGCCTAAAGATAGCAAATCCTGACAATAAACAGCTCATTGCAACCCTAGAGCCACTTCTATATGGAGAATTTCCTCTGGCAGTACAAAAAAATACCCTTCAGAATATCACCATAAAAACTTTTTGTCCGATCAGGAATCAGTTTTTAGAAGTCCCAGATACAATGTTACACAGACAATATAGTTAATCTTTGATTAACTAAACTAACTTCCTGGGCCTTTCTCTGGAGGTCTTTGAGCAAGACTTCCTCAGATGCTTTCCATAATCATCTCCTCCTCTCATCAGGCTTGCTAGCTGCCAGTACCCCTCAGTTTCTTGTCACTTGAAAAACTTTTGCCATGTCTTTTAGGTTCTCCATCCTTGGATCTTCACCACTGAATAACCAGCTTATAAGACAGTTGTCTTAGCTTTCCCACCTCCTTTTCTTCTGATTAAGCCCTAAAAAAGGTTTCTGCTGCTCTCCTACCTCTAACGCTTTTCCTATCCCTAAGCTCCTACCACGTATCATGGAAAGTGTGCTGCTGCCCAGCTTTCACCATCTTCATCTCTGAATTGTCTATAGGCAAACACCTCTGCTCCTATATTAATTTCTGCCAAGAAATCTTGCTGTATCCTGTATCTTACCAGGGATTTCACTCCAGGTCTCACTGGGCTCCTTGGGCAAACAGTTTATTCAGTGCAGTGAAGGTTTTTCACTGCAGAAAGGACAAATTGATAGAACTGGTGGTGACAAAAGAAGTTATAACCTCAGTAAAATGACCTGGGGTTTAGTGTGGACCCGCAATTGGGCTTTAGAAAATAAAAGAATTTGATTATCATATCTTAATAGAAAAGCCAATTAATTTAATAATGAATAATAGTTGCAGCAAGGTATTCTGGTAAAAAGAATAAATTAGAGCAGAAGATAATGGTCATCATAAAAGGAAACAGTTGAGGAATTTTGTTTTCAAGAACTAAAAAAAAATGCGGTAAAACATGAATTTTGCATATATTTACTTCTGTTTGGTATCGTTTTCCACTGACTAATGAGTGATCAGAATATTCATGAAAAAACTGTCAGTTTTGACACTAAACATTAAAACGTTGCTGCATGTCGTCTATAAGATTATCGTTGCCTCCTTTTATGTACATCACCTATACACTGTACGATTTTACTGTGTCACAATGTTGCCACATTCATCCTCAGAAATTATTTTCTGAATACTGAATAGAGGCTCAGACGCCCAATTAAAAGTGTGAATTGGCAAATCTGCTGTGAGCCCACCAAGGAATTTAAGGCACGAAAAGTTATTTGCAGTTTTACTCAAACTTCCAATAATTTACACAAATCTATACAGACAAAAAGGTGCTCTGATATATATAACAAATCCTTTTTGTCATCCTGCTTTTGTAGGATCGTGTTAAATCACTTTGGAATCAAAAAGATTTGAACCTGACAGTTCCTGTGTGTAGGATAAGTCCCCTCTTTGCTGTGTCGCCACAGGAAATGTGCACTAAGTACAGAAAAGTCCAGGAACTCATACTGTTGTCTCTCCCTTCTCAATCTGGACCATTTTTGCCTTACATTCCATAAAAAGGACCCAAAATAAATCCATCTATTCAGAAGGAACATTGTACACAGTCTGAAATTATTTATTGGAGATAAGCCCTGATGCTCCTCTTACTATGATACTTGAATGACAGGAAAATCCTTGTTCAACTCTGCTGAAACATTTTATCCTTCTTTTTGGCCCCATACACAGTAAAGTTTGCCTCTTTTGATTTTAAACTCCTCAGGATGAGAATTATGTCTTCTTGTACACTAGTAAATCCATTGCACAATGGAGTTGAAATATTCATGCGTATGCTGGGGAACTATTGTTCTAAAAATAATATTAGAGAAATCTGATAATTTTTTTTCAAGACAGGAGAGCCTACCACCCTGTGATGTCTTGCTGCATTTCTGTTCTGAATTTTGGCTAGGACCACTGTCTTAAAACAACAGTAGCAGCAGTAATAATGAAAGAATCTAGAACTTATCTTTATCTGCAAAAATACCATAAGCACAAAAGAAATATTTATACTTAATATGCATATGAAATATAGTAAATATTTTGAGACAGAGAAATAAGATAGATTACTGGAGCTCAGTTGTGGCAGTTGGTTTTAGTGCTCATCAGAATATGATTTTGAATAGGGCTAGTTTAAGAGACATCTCATATAAAATTAAAGAAAACTACTAATCGAAAGCAATCAGCCAAAGATCTCCAGAACAGGTAAATAATATTAATAGTGCCAAATATTATATATAAACACATTGCTTTCATCTGATCTGGCACACTTGCTAATAGCGACTAAAAATAATTATAGGCTGAAATGTTTGCAGATAGACAGTGACCTCATTAATTGCTGTGAGGGAGATAGTGGTAGCTCCCTGCAGTGAGTCATTATTGAAGTGCATAAAATAACAAACAATGACAGCTAGCTCGTAGTGAGTGAAGTCTGACAGATGGTCAATAAATTCAGAACTGACACATTTTTGTATGTAAAAGGTACGTTTGAAGTCTTTTGGGGTTCTAACAGTGCTTCTCCAGAGCACCAAATCTGGATCATAAAAGTTTATATCCAGTTTAAGCCCTTTAAATATAAAGGAAAAGAGAAAAACCCAAATCCTCCAGCGAGTAATCAAACTGCAGTAGGCACAAGTTTCTAAATACCACAGACACTTCCTTGTTCACTAGCACTAGGAATGCTGCATCATTTCTACTCTGCCACTGCACCATGCTGTGCACCACCACAATGCATTTTATGCTAATGTGATGAGATGTCATGCAGTTTGATATGATGTGGAACAACACAGTGGTGAAAACTTATGGACCAACGTAATTACTTTCAGACAAGAATTATTAACTCAGCTGGCAGAACTTGGATCTAAATGTGCATGATCTGAGGATAAATAAATAGATTATATAGGTTTACTAAAAACGATTTGCAAGAACGGATATTCTGCTGTGTCTGATTATGCACGCAGTTCTATTTCAGTGCTTCTCCCTATACAATAGTACATACATGTATTCGCCTCCTTTTTGCCCTTTTCAAGACTGCCATCTTTCATTAATATTTACTTGGGTTTTTTTGAGTTTCACCTTTTATAAGTAACTAAAATAAACATTTTGGGGAGTGTTTGGTTTTTTGAATAGCTGAATTGGCTAAGACTGTGTTAATGAAACAGCTCTTTTTGGTAGTAACATTATTGAAGAAGTAATCACAAAACTTGTAATTAAAAATAGATGTCTAGATCCTCAGCAGGAATAAAGTACTTTTCCACTTTGGAACAGAGCCATTTTCCTTTTCTGCATCACAGTCCCTGGAGTCCTCATGACCTGTTTATTGAGGGAGTTACACTGGACCAGGGACATACAGCAGAAGAAAACTTGCAAATCATGTTTGCAAATAACAACACTTTGACGACAGATTTTCCTCGTAGTCACTGTGTCTGTTCTTGCAATCACTGAAGAGGGTAAGATTTTATTCAAAATTCAAAACCCAGAAATGTAGACAAGATTTGTGCAGTCTCAAATGTGCAAGTGAGCATATGAAAATAGGTACTGTGCATTCAAAAAGTGAGGAAAGGGAAAGGCTCCTATTTAAGCAGAGGAGGCCAAAGTAAACAATGAGCAGCAGCAGCGGAAGACACAAGTCGTGGGTTGAAATGATTCCACCACAAGATTTCAAGAGGGCCTATATCCTGGAAGACCCTAAGGACCAAGGATCCATCTGGTAGTTCTGCTGATTGCTTAAACACAATTAAGTAGGGCAAAATAGGTGACCTTTTGGTTTTATTTAACTTGGAATACTTAATGGAGCAGTGAGATGTTCTCTAAAAGTGTAAAGGAGACCTGGCCTAATGCATTTGATAAGAGACAAAGGCCACTGTACACATTTATGCTGCTAAGAATAGAGAGTAACTGGTGACAGCACGGCACTAAGTAAAGAGCAGAGTATTCAATCCATCTCCTTCTTCAGCTGCTATACAAAAGTCATTCACTATTTATAAGAGGGAGAAATGATGCAGCAGCTTCCTAAAGAGTGGGGTGTTTCAGTCCAGCTACAGAATAAAGCAGGTGAAGAAAACACACATCTAGCGTCAGCTATTTTATTAGAAATATTCTTGCTGTGAATTTGAATATGATGAAGGAAATCGAATGAATTTTTATACAGTCACTAATAAATCTGTTTATGAATTTCATCAGATATTTTATAAATGTGAGATCTATAAAAAAGGATGTCCTGTGTTGGGGTAAGGGAAGTCACCAAAATATTTCAAATATTCTAAAGTATTCTATGTCTTCATATTACCTTTATCTGTCATTCCATTTGCTCATAGAACAATCTGCTGCAACCAGCATCAACAACAAGAATAAAAACTGTAGGGGTTTGTTTCAGGCAGATTAGTCTAGAAAGCTTGTTTCATCCCAACAAGGACCAAAAGCATTGCTACCTGACATGGATGGTTACATCCATGCAACTGAGGGACAAAATTACAAATAATTTGTAGTGAACTGCTTAGGAACAATTGATAAGCAGCAATTTGTCTAAGAAAATGATTCATTCACCAATTAAGAATAATAACTAATCAGTGAAAACTATGACTCAAACTAGGATAATCCAAAATAAGATAAAAGGATAAATTCACTGAAACCATAATTGTACGTAGTGAACCAAAACCAGAACCAGGTCTCCTGACAACCACTTATCACCTATTGTCACTAGCCATTGCTGACGCTTGCAGCTATTGCTACAAAAGAAAGGAACCTTTCAAATGTGTCTGATGTTGAAAACCACTTCCTTGTTTTGCATTGTATTTTTTTTCTTTTTCCATTTGTTACATTTGTGAAAAGATTGAAGAAGAACTATTTGATTTTAAAGGAAGCAATATTTCAAAGCTAGAATAGATTAATGAACAGAGAAAAAATTATGCTGCTTATCTTTTTTTTTACTCATTAATGGTAGCCTTTTAGGCTGCTTCTTAAAACAGCTATTAAAAAAAACCAGCAAAACTAATACAAAACTTGTAATTTCCCCCCTTCTTAATGCCTGTTCTAAGCCCAGTAATACTTTTATAGGCTGTATTGCAAAACAACTGTAAATGATAGAATGCTTAAGGATTTCTTCAAGCAGATTGTTATGAAAATGAGTTGACCTCATCCCCTTTTGTCAATAAAATAGGATATTACCAAAAGGCAGCTTTTGCAATTACATCTGAATTGGTTTTCAAGCTTCACAGAAAGGTCGATTCAAACAGTGACAAACATCACCTTGGTAGGCACCACTGCCTACCTCCAATTTGGGAAAGCTTTTATTAGCTCACATTCATGCTGAGGGTCGGCTTTTCAGGGTTCTTTTCTGAGAGACTGAGGCATGAAAGCTCTTGAAATCTCCATTTACTTAATGAAAATAATATTACTGAATGAATGATAATCAAGCGATGTTTTCATTATGCCAAGCAATTTTCTGCCAGTATTTCAATTCCCCTTAGCAACATGTATCTGTGAGGGTTGCAACCTAAAGGCTCTTTACAGCAACCATCTCTCACTCCTGCAAAGGACGTCTTGACCACGGGAGGGTCAGCCATTTGAATACACCAAAGTAGCTGTCTAGAGCTCTCTTTGCTGCTCCGCTCCTTCACAGAATTTTCTTGATAATTTTCTTTATTGCTACTTATTTCTGCAAAGTGTGTGTCCTTTGATACAGCCATGTTGGGGGAACAGAGCAGCTATAAAGATGTAGGGTGTTGTAAAGTGAGCCCCACTGTCGGGGAGAGACAGGAGCAGGGCTGTGCTCTGTCATGGGGGAAGGCCAGGGGCCAGGAGCTGCAGCAAGGATAGCAGGGCAGGGACCTGGCTGGAAAAGGACAAGGACCCTGAATGAGGCAAGCAGAGCAAGTCCCACGGCAGCAAGCCAGTTTAGCCAACATCTAGGTGTGGCTAGCACAGACCTTTCCCGTGAGAATCCTTCTCTCTCTTCTTCCTGTGTTTTATAAACAAAGGTAAAGTTTGGATGTTATTAAAAACAGTTTCTCGGATGTGGACAGTTCAGGCCTGGCCAATCAGGCCTAGGGGGAGGCTTCGAACTGACCAATCTGGGTAACCTTTGAAAAGTCTATATAAGATGGAATTAAATAATAAAGTTTTTCTTCTTGATGCCACTTTGAACCTGGGTCTTCTCACTCTGCTAGCGGCTCAACAGCAACATCTAGGAACCAGGCAAGCCCACGGTAATGAGATGAATTCAGGGTGAGGGCCAGAGCTCAAGTCATCAGATCACAGCCAGGATCAGTGATGTGCACGGCAGGCACAACAACTCAGGCAAGGACAGAGGTTTAAATATCCCTCCTGAGCAAAGAGAAGCCAAGCTCTTTTCCCAACAGCTCTTTTCTCAACAGTCTGGCTCAAGGTCACCACTGCAACATGTCACGACTGGCTAGGAATCTTCCTTTGCAATATCTTTTAGAAAAATACCGATCATCTCTAACACTTACGTGTAATGGATTAGGACAAAATCAAGGTTATAAGAGATCCTAAGGATGGAAATGTGTTTGTGTCAAAGTAAGTCTCAAGAGGATGCACAGAGCTAGAGAATAAAAAAACAAAGCAGAGGACTTGGAGAGTAATGTTCATGACAGATCACTGTTGAAAAAAAATCACTGCAGACAAAACAAGACTTTTCAGGGTTTTTCATCAATTTTACTGAAAAGAAGTTCTGCATTTCATCTAGTGAAAACCTTTCTGAAACCAAGGGCTTAGTTTCATGAATAGGACTTAATAAATAAGTAGATTTGGTTGCAATCATAAGTATTTTATAACAATATGTAATTGTGTTGTGAAGAAAAATCATTAAATTGCATCACATTTTTCTAATTTTTTCTTATAATTAGTCATCCAGAAATGTTGCTAAATATATCTTTTGAAATAAAAAGACAATTCTAAGAAAAAGTAAAATTAACTTAAGCCAAGAGAAATCCCTTCTTCAGACCGATATATTTTTTAAGCCTTTTAATGTTACAAAAAGCAGAAAGGATTGTCTCATGCTTTTGTTTGAACTTTTAAGTTCAGCTTAGAATCAGTTATTCATAAAGCTTTAGTTAAGACATAAGGATATTTCATGAACACTATTAAATAAGTTTCAACATCTATAAAATCTTAACATCTTTCTGTTTCACAAAATGATTTGCAATTCTAGTCTTAAGAAACAAAAACTTATGAAGTGCTAGGTACAACAGCAGACTAAGATTCCCTCACGAATTCAAGACCTAATATAAGCTTTCTGATTTTTCTAGTGTGTTTCAGTTCTGGAAACACTTTGTGAATTATATTACTGCTAATCCACTGTGGGATAACAGGATGTAATAGAATATGAAGAGATGCAATTATGGTTTTCTGTGTACAATTCAATAATTCCAAAATGCAAGTGCTTCTTTTTACAGACTTAGACATTCCTTACTCCCATAGCTTTAGTGTTTATTACAAGCACAGGAATGTGCAGTAACAGAGCGTACATCAACATCCCTGATAGCACTTCAACTATCTACATATCAGAGAATTAAACTGATTAATTTGCCAAGAAATCAGATTAGCTTATAAAGAAACTTTCAACTTTGTGAGAAAACTGCTTCTGGTATATGAGATAATTTATTACAGCTTGCATAGATGTCTTTATGTCACACTAAAATCTGCAATATGAACATACTGACATACTGGGACTGTTTGGCTGGGCTGATAAAAATTATTAGATCACCTCAGGATTGGATTATGTTTATTTAGATAAAGATACAGCAATTTAGTCATGTCGCAAAAGATTTAGTAAAGTCTATGAAATTATCAGAAAAAGTGTGGTGCAGCTCATTGTTTATTTTAGGTCAGGAGGTTAAGAATCATAACAAACACATACATCATTTGGAGTGCTGGTCCAAGCTGAGCAGTTTTTTCTGGTTCAGCCCACTCAATATTGAGAGGCTCATGTTCAAAAAATTAAATATGCTATTTCTTCCAGAAATACTAACAACAAGCCTGGAAGTCAAAGGGTTAGAGTAACTAATATGACTGACACTCTTAATAAGACACCTCAAATGAACTTTTTCAAGGATTTGGATTAATTAGTTAATGGATTAATTAGCTAATATTATACCCCAGGGAAGGTATTATTAGCAGCAGCACGGGTGATGAGTTTTAAGGATATGTAATAATTAATAAGAAAGGTAAACTAGAGAAGTCCTTCTGTAACTGTAGACAATAATAGCTGGCAGGAAAGGTACCTCCATGGAAATGCAGCATTACCAACTGTATTGCACCATGAGTTGCACCAGCCCTGTCAGCAACTGCTCGATGCTGGGAAGCAGCCAGAGCGTTCTGGCCGATCTTGACACATCAGAGAGCAGTGTAATTTGGGAACCACCATATGGCAATAAACATGGCTACACAGATACAGCACAGCCCCTCATCACAGTGTTATTAGGCACCAAGAACACTAGGTGACAAAAAGAGAGCAGACTGTCTGGGGCTGCCTCGCTGCTGCCTACATATATGAAAAATGTTAGCATAATGTTTTGCTTTGCAACCTCAGAGAGATAAGTATCCTGTCTGAAACTGAATAAACAAATATTTCATTACTGAAGTCAATTCTAACACACAAATCCTTCCACTTGTATGGTTAGAGAACTGATAGAAGTCTGAAGGATATTGCTGAAATGCTTACAGCCTACACAGAAGCTCAGAGTTTATTGTGTGTTAAATTTGTCACATTTCCTTCCACAGAAGAAATTGCTTACACTGCTCTAATGTATTTGCGAATACTGAGGAACTTAGGTTGAGGCATTTAAAGCAGAAATATTTAAACCTTGATAAAACCTGGTGCATATGCTATTATTTTTTCTTTTACTTTTTTTTTCCTTTTTTCTGCCATGCACATCAGTCAGGGAGTTTCAGTGTGCAGACAAATAACATAAACTGCCCTCCATTTTCTCTTGTTTTTCAGTATTATGTCTAAAGTGTAGCTACCTGCTGAGACAATAAACATGACTTCCCATGACTTTTCAGTAAATGGAGCTCACTTCTGAGGCCCCAGGGCATAGTCAATCTAAAATATAGATATGAGGGCTGGAATTAGAAATTTCATGATCAGCGAAGTGTACTTATAGCAGCTACATTTTGAAGGGGCATTCTTTCATCTATTAATTATATTCCACTTCCCACTCTCACCAATACTAGCGACTCATCATTTTACATATTTAATGGAACATGACTAAAAATACATCAGAAAATTAATCGGTATTCATACTGTACCAAAAAATTTTCAGACTTTCCGTTTATTTCTTTCAGGCAGGCTGCTAAGTCTTGGAAAATCTAGAAACAAAAGGAAAGGACTTACAAAAAAATTATTATGACAAGATAGCTGCAGGATATAACAGAAAATCAGTGTTCACTGCATATCACAGTTCAATATAGAAAGTAATTTCCCAATCTTTTTCTGTATCTTTGGCTCCCTACTTCCTTGCATGTCATACATCACAACACAGATTTTGCAAAGTAGATAGCATAGTGACACTACCAACCTCCCTAGGCCTCATCTCTAAAGTTGAAAAGATATAGAAATAGAGATGGAGAAGTATGCTGATTTGTTTTAGCAATACTTTAATTTTGCTGATCCCTCAAAATAAAGGATACAAAAAAGACTACTCAAGCAAAAAGAGTATGCTATAAGGAAAACTTTTTATTTTACTGCAGTTTTCATGCAAGTTATATCAAAATTTAAGCTTTCATTTAAAATGTTGTATCTACCTCCTGTATCTGTGACAGAACATTCTTATAAAATATTGAATTTTTAAATGTGACTGCTAATTAGAAGGACAAAATAAACAGAGATTTTAAAAAAAATTGCTTATTTATCCATGAAGAGTTTTTAATCCTAAAAGCATCACTCATCTGCGCTAGGGAAAGTAGGATTTACAACTGCCTGTATTGGAATTAAGACTGAAGGAAATTTAAAATTTTGGGAATTTGCCCATGGTGGATTTTCTGATTTAGACTATATCATGAAATACCTAGGTATAGTCACTTTTGCTGAAAAGGCTCTTAGTATGCATACATCCAAATCTGAGACTGTAGAAAATATTACTTAGTGAACATGAAATATATTTAGAAAATTGACTAAAACTGAAAGATGTTTTGTGCTTGTCTGAAAAACAAACATGGGATGAGACGGATGGGATGGGATGGGATGGGATGGGATGGGATGGGATGGGATGGGATGGGATGGGATGGGATGGGATGGGATAAGGACGAGAAGCTGCTTGAAAAGAATACAAAACTTGCTTCACAAATAGAAGGAAATAGACCATTAGATTTTGTGTGCTCGGGTGTGAGAGGAGGGGTCATATCTAATTTAGTTTTAAAATCAATGTAAGTCAAAGAAAGTGTGCAGAGACTGAAGATTTCTCTGGGTTATTAAAAGTGCATAATATCAAGATTTTCAGTCTAAAAGTTATGACCCAAATCAAACCAACGTTGATGATTGGCAAGGAAAGTTATGCACTGAAATGCAGGCAAGGTAATTTTTTTGCTAAATCTATGTATTTTCTGAAATGTAAGTTAAAACATCCATTAGAAACTCTCTTAAGTCAGTCATTTTGTATGATTACCTACCTAATGTTGATGCCTTAAATCCTGCCTTTTTTGTTCTGTAAATCTGGAGCAACAGATATTACACAAAGGCTTTGGGAACAGTGCAATTTATTACAGAACTTGAAGATCAAAAATCTCCACAAGACCTAACCACATGATGAACTATTATTTGGAGGAAAAACTAGAATTTCACATTTCTAAGCACACTAATCCTACCTGTAGTGCCATACAGTTGCTCCCCCTTGCTTTAGCCCTGTGAACCCTTAATTACTCTATGTAAACTGGAACTTTAAAAGCAGGACATCAAAAGAGCATTGCCAGAAAACACCCTTATGGACTGTGGGACTGTTGGATAAAGGAAAAAAGAAATCACTCTTTCCACAGCACTGTTTAAAAAGAAATTCTAGGTACATTCTTCCAGAACAAATCTACTTCAGGTCAAAGTAAAAAAAGTTATGTCCATGAGAGATTGATAATTTTAGACACAGCCCTTTGTAAGAAATCATTTTAGGAAGGACGTCCTCAGGAAAAAAAAATCAGTTTTATGAGATTCATTTCCCAAAAGCACTTAAGAACTTTCACAAATTATGCTGCTTCTAGATTTCGTCTTTTACCATGTTACCTATAACAAAACACATGCAAAACCAAGCAAAATACTGGACTGAGATGCTAAAATGAAACACAGCAGTCGAGTCTCTTGAAGTTTTAAGGTTTTTGGAGAAGGCTGCTACGACCATTTTGTAAAACACATGCTGTATTGGTAAACTTTAGATCAGAAGGAAGCCCAGTAGGATGCAGAGAAAAAAGTAGAACAATCTGCTTCTGTCAGCTAGGAGTGGCTTAACTTGAAAAATGACCCAGCTTTAACTTTGTATTCTAAGGTAGTGCTCAGTGGAAACAAGGATACAAAAAACACTTTAGGCTATGCTAATTCATATCCTTTTCAGGTATGAGAAAGTAAAATTTTTAATAAGAAGAGGATAATCATATAATTTATATTGCCATTATTATTTTTTATTATTATTATTATTATAGGCCGAATGACATAGGTTTTTAATGTTAATGATGTAAATTGTCGCCCAAAAAGAAAGGTTTTTCTTTGTGGGAACACATTATTTCATTTATTGCTAGAATTTATTACAATAATATACCACAAGCTTGCATTTTAATAGGGTTAATTAAACAAAATGTCAATCTAGTTACCTATTCCTAAACTGTTGGAAGATAATACCTAGGAAAGTTACCTGTCTAAAGTAGGTTGCACTGGAGGATTTTACATACAAAACAAAGCAATATGTTATGGAACATCATTGTTCAGTTAGTCCACTTAGCATGGAGCACAAACCCCACGATAGTATCACAAAATTGTTGAATGGACAAAAGAAAGATTTCTGCCCTAGAAGGCAAGTGATACAATTCGATTTACTATTTCCCCCACACACACACACAGTTACATTTAATGTTCCCTTTTTTCCTTCTCTTTTTAACACCCAACAGAATTATGTCTTATCCATGATCCCTCATATCTCTACATGCACCTGAAAACCTACTGGAAACTAGAAACAAGAAAGCTGATGTAGTGTTTCCAGCCTGAAAAACATTTACACTTTCATTAATTTTGTGCATGCAATTAATTCATCAGTAAATTTTATTGGAACAGATACAGATAATTTTGTGAAAATCTCAGGGATTTATATTCACTGATTTTTTTTTAAATTGCTTTTACTTTGTATATAAAATATATGAGGGTTTGTGGGCAGATTTTTTTTTTTTTAATTTTCCCAAAGGATTAATTCAAACCTCTTACAAAGCTGCCAAACTATAGGTGGCTATAGTCAATTACTGACCCTAAAATATGAAATCATCTATGGGTCCCCCAGGTTGATAAATAGGGCGTGTGTTTCTTTCTAAAATTGTTATTGTTGTTGTTGTTGTTGAATTTTTTTCGTTGGGCTTGATTTCAAAGTCTGGCATGTTGGCTTCTCTGTATATTAAGAGAAAGAGCAAAATAAATAATTGCTTGTCACT
The DNA here is from genome assembly GCA_024500445.1 of Entomyzon cyanotis. NCBI lineage: Eukaryota > Metazoa > Chordata > Aves > Passeriformes > Meliphagidae > Entomyzon > Entomyzon cyanotis. The sequence continues at coordinate 56,089,954 of JAKEPQ010001016.1, read as the reverse complement.
TCTGCACACTGTACAAACTCTCTGTAATGTAAAGCCCACATCACTTAAGTGGATGAGACAGAGGTTAAGACTAAGGTGTTTTAGTGAATTATATGGGAGGTTTGCACAGTGCTAACACTTGGCACTAGCTGAGATTTAACTGTGACCTACTTGTATGAGTACTGGCATTTGCCAAATAATTTTACATGATCATATGTTAATGTTGTGAACTGCTTGTGTGAAAAAATATGATTAAAAAAAAGAGAGAAAGTGAAAGAGAAGAATCGGAACGTGATAAATAAAGCACTAACTGAATATCCAATTACAAGTCAAAGATTAACACAGCCCAATTAAAGCAGAGAATACAAATTTCCTGAAATATGAAGATCCAAACTGAAATTGTACAGAACTGGAGAAGGGAAAATCCTGCCGGTCAAAGTACCCCGGCGTTTAAGATATCTGGGTCTCAGCAGCTGTAAAACAAAAGGAGAGGATTTAGGCTTTAAGCATGAGTCCAAACAAATCTAATGTGAAGTGACTATTTCGAGGGGAAATTTGAACAATTGGAGATATAAGTTTAAATTATATAGATGAAACAAGGAGCAAAATTATAATTTTTGGCACTTTTTCCAAGAAAGACAAGAAACATGGAAGTTTGAATTGTAAGCTATGAAGTGTAATGTTGGTGTTTTAAGTAAACACAGTGAAAATTAGGTCTTACAACTCCATGACAATTTTCATGGTACTGCTTGCTATCCTGCCTGGAGTTGTCATTTGAAATGCTGTACTTGAAATACTTTGTTTGAAATACCAAATAACTGAGTAGGTACACCTCTATGAGCATGCAATTAAGTACTTTTAGTCATAATTTAGCACCAGTTGTGTAAATAAAAGTAGGAACAATATTACATAGATTTCCTTTGGCAAATATTCTCAATGTCTCTGCTATGACTGGAAGTCATGACCAGTGCCTGCTCCCCAGTTACGTGCATATGAATCAGAGCTGCTTTTCACTTCACATATTGCCATCCAAATGAGGTGCATTTCTGTGTGAAAAAGGAGGTTTCATGACCAGAGCTTTATTATGGCTATTTCTGATAAAATTTCATTTTGAAAACTGCTTTTAAAACCATTTAAGTACCCATTAGCTTTCAGTGCAGTATATAAATTAGACAATTGCAGAAAATACAGAGGCAAATGAAGGGTTCTCTATGGTCTTGGAAAGTGTGTGTTTCTAGTTAATCATCCAGTGATATTGCATTGCCTACTTGGTGTGGCAGGTGAAGAAGAGAAAATGAAGCCACCGAGAGACCTCATTGACCCACCCATGTTAATTACCCTTCCTTTTGAGTATATATTTGCATAGATATTTTGCAATTCTTCATATGATTTGCAAGTACTTCCTTTCTATATTTGATCGTCTTTGAAGCTTTTCATTGAAGATATTATCATTCCTAATAATTTTCCCAGTCTCAGAACAGAAATTCCCTGCAATTTCATTTTGCTTATATTGAAAAAATATTTAAAGTGCACTTCTATGATCCTCCATTGACAAAATTAACAGTTTTTGCAAATAATCTTATTGGAAAATTAATATCAAAATGGCTTTAATTTTCAAGGTTGATCAAGATCATTTATTTGCAGACTGGTTGTATTCAAATAACTGAAAAAATGAGGGAAGCTTCCATGAGGAAATGAAAAAGCGTAACAAATAGCAGATGCTGTCAGCAGGATGGCACAGACATTGAAGACCAAAAAAAAAATTACCACAGGCTTCACAGACTGTAAGGTGGGTCGCAGTGCTCTCTGTTTCATCGACAAAATGCAAAGAAACCCTGGACATTCTCTGTCTTCTAATTTTCAGTTTTTAGAATAAGTCTCTCTGGATTTTCAGGGTTAAATCCTTTGGCAGCAACAGATTGTAAATATTCCTCCACTGCTAGAGAATAACTATTCTGTAAGGAATGGACACTTTGCTACTCAGAAGGCTACCCGTAGCAATTTTCCATGCAGCCAACCTCCATATAACAAAGGACACTCACATGCACTGCTGTTATAGACAGCTGCAGAAACTTACTCACATTTCTGGCTTCCAATGCCAAGCTACTACATCCTCAGGGATGCAGAATGGTGAGAAAATGAACATGTATTTCATGTCATCAGAAACAAAAGATGCTTCTCCATGATGAGATGAAATGCAAGATCTTGCCTTCCTGTAGCTATAACATTTTTGCCATTATAGACAGAATTAATGGATAAAAGCAAACACGCTAGATAATAAAAGACATCCTCCCTACAGTTTTCTTATGCCTGGAGGATGAATTGCTCCAGTGGATGTCCTCCCTGCCTTTCATGATGAGGTCAAGAAATTTGCTGTCACTACCACTGTTGTGATTAATGATCTGACTGGTAGTGACAGTAATCAAACCATAGACTCTGGAGTACAGCTAGTTCGTGCTAGTCTCCCAGTGGCTTGAATCACTACACTGGCAGGGGATCTATCTGCTTCTCCTACAGACATTTCCTTGTGTCCTTCTTGAAGTAACTTTTCATGAAAGTATGGGTGAAACCAGAGTGAGTCATGATGATTTAAAAAATTAAAACACTACATTGTATTTTTAAAAATCAAGTGACAAAAACCTTTGTAGCATTTGGGAAAAGAGTACATAATGAATAATTAAACTATTAATAATATAATCCTCTTAAAAGCATAGAACTGCTACTTGAGAAGATTAGGTGTCTAACAGCTTGCAATACAATGAAAGTGGTAAAAAGGAAGAAGCTGAATTTCCTTCTTTTTCTCCTCTTTTTGTAACAGATTTTCAGTGCATTCATTTTGATTATATTTTACTAAATATTCATTAGTTGAGCATACAAAAATATCTGTATATACGGATTAGTAGGCAAAAGGTTAGTATAAAAATATCACATTGGCTAAACAATGGTAAGGATTAAAGAGTTAAATTTTGAAACTGGGATGATGTCAAAGTCCACTGAAAGCCTGAAGGTGAAGACAGAGCACAGGAAAGGAGATGACAGCTGAAATGAAAGAGAGTGATAAAAAGGTTATACAAAAACAATGGAAAAATCTATTAAACCTACTCTATTCTCAGAAATAAATTTCAACTTCCATCTGGTTAAATGCTATCTAAATTAATTCTTTGAATCACACAGGAGATAGAGTACTAGAAATAGAAAGTACTTATAATATTCTCGAATCTGGTTAACAAGTCAAGTCCTATTCAGTTTCTCACTATTTGAAGTTCTCTCTCCAGGCCTATCCCATAGCAGGATATTTAGCACATCACTCTGTCATGAGAGAAATGATGAACATTGGCACTTGCAAGTCTAAAAGGACCATATGAAGAAAACGAGACTTTATTTGGGAAGAGAGCAAGTGAAAGATTACTGTAGGCAGCCTAGTGGACTGCAAGTTTCACAGCAGTAACACGCAGTTTTGTTTTGTGTGGCAACTTTGCTCTTTAACACTCTGAGTTAGATGCAGAAGCAAGCATTAGCAAGTGAAGCTCTTGGTTGTATCAGGAGCTGTACCAGGTTGTATCTTCGTTGTATCAAACCTGGCTGGTTTGTAGGGAGGAGTCATGACAGGTGGACTGGGCAGGACAATGAGTTTTAATTTTGTGAAGACAACTATCTTGTCTTGTTCTAACATACTGGGCTTTAGGACAGATGTTGCTATGAATGTGTGGTCTCTGTCTAAAGGAGTACTCAGCGTGAAGAAATCCATAAGTTATGTAACTCCTACTTCAGGGAGCTGTTACCCTGATCCCTTGTCTTGACAGAACCAATTAGATGCCTATTATTGTATTTAGCATGCTTTATTTATGTTTGTTTATGTATGCAATATGGAAAAAATAAAATTAAAAAACCCCACACCATTCTGACCACAGTTTGGGCGGGGGGGGGGGAAGAGGGGGAAGGACCAAGAGGTATGATATCCAGTTCTCTATGTGCAACATTATCCTCTAATGGTAATCAAAGTCCAATAACCAGTCTAGCAAAAAACAAAACAAAACAAAACAAAACAAAACCTAAACAAAACAAAAAAATTACAAGCAACAAAGGCTTTAATAGCTTTTACTACCACGAAGAAAAAAACATGAGATAGATAGATTTCACTCTAATTTTAAGCTCTTTTATTATTGTTCAGAAAATAATTTTGTTCCTTCTCATACAGTGTTAGTTGAGTGATCATCTACCAGATAAGACATTGACTACCCTGTCATAGAATGGAATAATATATGTTTCACTTAAAATTAATCTTATTAATAAAACATTCATGGAAAAGAGCTGAATTACATTTATTTGCTGCTAAACTCAGAGAATTACGTTTTAATCTCATTATAGTATGACCTTCCAAAGTCTCTGTTGCTTAGTCCTTTTTGGGATGGAATAGAGAATTGGTTGCTTTCTTTTGTTCTTAACTGTATTTAAAGCATGTTGAAGAAGATACACTTGTATTTAGTTTGCCTAGGTAAAACGGGTGTGGGGATCGGGAGGGGAGGGAAGGCAAGAGCAATAATAAGCTTTAATAAGGATATGAAAATAGCCTTCATAAAATAAGGATAAACAATATTGCGATCTAATTTACCCTCACATAAAATGCAAAATAGAACTGTGTGTAATACAACATTAGTATCTTTATTGCCAGCATAATCTTAACTAATCTTTTCTTACATTACTTCAATAGTTACAGTAATTCATCTGCATGAAATTTAAATGAATAAGGTTAGCCTTGCAATTGAAACTATGCCAATTCTTACCCTTCTTCTATTCACAAAATCCTTCATTAGTATTTGCATATGTTCCTGGTTCCAGGCAGGATCAGCCTCCTCAGAATGTCACCAGCCCAGAACAGTTTTTCTCTGAACATCCCCTTCCTTTGTAATACATAAATACAATCTTCTGGGGCTCTGTAATTATCCAAAATGAGCTTTAATGTTGCAAATTACTTCAGCACCCCTATGATTTATCTGTTGTAAACACGCTTTATAATATTTATATTCCTATTAGAACCTCCACTAATAATGAACTGACAGAACATAAATATTTACATGATAGTGCATGGACAAATGCTTGATACCCTCATATTAGTTACGTTTCTTGTTCTCTCTATCACACTTGCAAAAAAAATAAACCTTTGCAATTTGCCGTCTTCACAAAAATATCTTTGAAAATGGCTCAGAACATTAACAGAGCTTCACATTTGCCACACTTTTCTTTAAAAGAATGGCATTCCTTCATACTTATGCAGTCTGGGTTATTGCTTCTTCACATTATGCATCATTACTCTGAGTAGGTGTCTTATCAGCAGCTCCAGTTGTTGTGGAGACGATTGGAATTAAGCACTGGAAGCTTTTTATTTATCTTACTTGCTTTATTCCTACAAGATTTTCAGCATATAAGCTTCTTTGTTCAGCTCAGAATTGGATACATTGCCAGGCATTGTAAAATTTACATCTTCCTTTTTTTGTATTTGTTCTTAAATTGGATTGAAAACAAAGTATGGCTTTAATTAAAGCTCTGCTTAACAATAGACAATTTTTCCATACAGCGGAATTTCTGAGCAGTTGTGAGGATTTTGCAAAGGCCTAATAGGTGACATTCAGCACTAAGCCCCAAGTAGAACTGCAATATACTTACCTGTGCTAAGTGTCTGTCTGACAATACTCGCACAAAGAAAACTGTAATAATGCTGTCGAAATACTGACTTAGCCAACAAAACCCATGGAATTTAGAGTGAAGGTTACTTTAAACTGGGTATGATATGTAATAACTTACAAGTTCAAAGGATAAATATTGATGTTTAGGGAAGCAGAAGGGAAGGCAGACAGGCAGGAAGGCAGGCAGGCAGGAAGGAAGGGAAGAAGGAAGGATACCTAACATCTACCATTCTTCAGCAAATCTAGTTTGCATAACATGGACATTTACAAAATTTGGGAATACAGAATTAAAAACAAATTTCAGCCTTTCTATCAAGGCTGATTTTACACTAGATATGTTGTAGATGACAGAAGGATGAAAAACAAAAAACCCAACCAAACTTACTGGTCAGTCTGTTAAAAGTTGTTCCATAAACATTCCCACTCCAAAGACTGCCCAAGGCTTTTTTCCCTCCTTTCCTCAATACTTCACAGAAGACATCTGTTGTTCAAACACAGATTTTCTGTTGCCTGATGAGACTGAAGATGTTGTTTGAAATGATTGCCAAAAAATATTGTACTTATTCTAGAGGTGATAATGTGTAAGAAAAGCATAGACACTTCTCAGTCTGCGTTGAAAAAAGGACCAATAATTACAGCTTTCTGGAGGGCTGTCAGAAACATCCAGAGTAACTGTCCTGCATACTTCACTTGTGACAGGTTTACATGTCAGGAGCCTGGTGGATCTGCTTTGAAGAGCTGAGCAGAAAGTTCTCCCTGTTTGGTAGGAGACTAAGAGTAGGAGAAGATCAACCAGGAACGAGAGAAGATAAAACAAGTCACCCAACCAAGCACCAAGTCAAGATCAAATTGGCTAATTTCTAAGTACCCTATAATATGCTGATGTAGCTGTCAAAAAAAAATGTACCCTGAAGGTGACTCAGCTTTCTACAAAGGCTGTTCTTCTTGCTAAGTCATTCACATCTAAAATGGAAAATAGTAGGAAAAAAAAAAAAAAAGAGAGAAAGATGCTAAAGTAAAATTTCCCACGTAAGGGAGTGAGATGTTAGAGAGGCCCGTGACAACAAAGTGCATTCCATTACATGGAAAAAGTAAGGTAATTTTTAAAGTACTGAGTGTAACAACAGCCTGATACTATGTTTTTTAGCTGATTATGACAAGAACTGATATAGATGCTACAGTGAAAAGGCACATTATCATGATGCTCTGTCAAATGGACAGACTGCTCAACAGAGTCATAGTCCCCCATCAGAGCAGGTCAGTGACCAGAAGACAAGGCTGCAGAAACACCACTGAAAGACTGAGAGATAGGATATCTTTTCTTTTTCATTATTTCCATGGAAATTTCATGTATTTCACTGTGACATCTGTGCTATACCATTAAAAAAAAAAAGAAAACAAACAACAGAAAACACAAAAAAAGCCCCAAAAAAATTAAGGTATTTCAATTTTATGTGAGTAAAATTAACTGAGATGTGGGGTAAAAGGAGTTTTGCTACAGTTTTTCAGTCTATAGAAGTCCCAGAAGCATTATAAAACAAGTCCATAATGTACCTTGAGAAATTAATTTTCACTTAAAAACAAATGCACATCCGAAAAGCAGAAATAACTTCTAAACAAACACAAAATATCAAATGCTATTTTCAGTAAATTAGATCATTAAAATGTGAGTATGCTGCTTTTGAAACTACTGCTGCATCACTTCCACAATAATCTTAATTCATCTAAAAGATTGAGTGTCTGCCTCTACTCAAAAAGTCTCACCATCTATTCTGCTAAATTTAGCGTAATTCCAAATAGAGAAAAATAAATTTACAGAAGACTAACAGGCATCATGCTGTAAGTGTCATGTTCTGTTCAGACAAATCACCTTGTCTTTCTAACAAGTATCTTTTCAGGTTGGTATTGCTGAAGTATCTAAGCAATCAAGATCTCCAAAACAGATAAAAAAATAAGAACTGCAGTATTGGGTTAAACTCAGAGTTCAACTAGTCTTATATATTTTCTCCTGGCTTGCACCAAAGCAAAAAAATCACACAGAAGGCAGGTGTCATATAATCTATTCCTCCTATGTCTCCTTGAATTTCAAATAGCTACAGATTTTTTTAAAGTCTGAAAAGTGTGAATACAGTGGTCACCAAGCTCACATCGATACACAAAAACAAGCAAAAAAGGATTTTTTCTTTTCTGATGGGGATTTTCATTGGTTAAATGCAGTGAGAAAATATATCAGATTATGTTATAGATAAATCAGATGCCAAATGTAATTTCAGAAAAGGAGAATATTTTTAGATTTTATGACAGAAAAAAAAATATGGCTTTAAAATGGGTAATCTTCTATTTCACTAAATGTGCTCCCTGACTGAGACCTTGTATGCCAAGCTTCAGCCTGAAGCAAATTGTTATAGTCGAGCTATTAACTTCTAAAAATAGGGGGATGTGATGGAAACATTAAGAAACCCACTACTGGGCACAACCACAATCCAGGGGAGGATGAAGCAACACTCCTTTATTTTTCCTTCTTTACCTCATCACATTAGAGCAGTTTGTGGCACTGAACTGTGTCTGTGCTAAATGCATTCTGTTTAGCCACTTTCCTTCTAAACAGCATCTTATGATGGTGATATTTAATCTCTCTCTCCCTCTCTCTTGTTTTTGAAGAAACTTAATAGCAGCCCAATACTTCAGGTCAGGCACTTGCCATTTGTGACTTAGTACTTTAAAAAGGTGCTACTTCCTGGAGGAGAGAAAAGACAGGCTGGAGGATTGCAAGAGTGATCTGAAATTAAAATGCTTTCCAGAAGGAGGTTTTTGCATTTTCACTTGAAGCGTTTTGAGAAACACAACACTAGAGTGAGCATTTTGTAACAAAATGTGCAGCAATTATTTACTTTTCTGTCATGAACTGTGCATTCTCAGTGTTTTATTGTAGTGTACAAAATTTCTCATAATCTGCTATTTATTTTACATTCAGCATTGTAAAACCAAAGAAGCACTGACTCATGAGTCAGCAGGTGGGTGCCCCTCTCCAGAGGCATTCCATGCTTTTTTGCCAAACCATTTAGCACATCTGCAGCCTTCACTAAATCATTTTTAAAAGTAATATCGGTAATAAGAGTCAGAGAGCCTTGAAAGGTATGTGTGGTATGTGTTCTGCAAACAGGCTCTCAACAAAAATCCCCAGAGCTAGGAACAACAGTAAAAATCATCTCAAAGGAGCAGTAGAGAGTGGAGAAAATGGATCTTGGTATAGAGGACATGCTATTTATGGAGGTCAATCTGCATCAGCGACATAACATTTCAGGGCTATTCAGCTATAAACACATTCTCATGAGTCGTGCAGGGTTTTAAGGAAAAGATCAAAAGATGAGCACACACAATGAGTGTGTGTGAGTGCTTCTCACAGCATTAACAGACTGCTTTTCTGCTTTGACCACAGAGGGGTGTGCTGCAATCAGGGCAAAGACAAACTGGAAAACAGGCTTTAACACTTCAGAAGGACTAACTCAACACACTCAAGTCCCAGAAAAATCATTACATTGCAGGAATTTTTCGAAGTGTCAAGAAACTTAGAAACTTGCCAGTGCTTCTGCTCCTGAGTCACCTGGACAGCATAAAAGTCACTCCCAGTCCACCTACTGGACCTGGCCGAATTCTGCAAGTGTTTCACTGCAGGTAGATACCAACTTGGATACAGATAACCTGTTAAAATCAAGTTAAAGTCTCTTGGCATGTGTAAGGCACAAGAGATTTGGCCTTATGCACAAACCCACTCTTCAGAATTGCTTAGATCAATAGGCAGCTTGTTAGTGTGTTTTGCTTGCTTGTGGGGACAAGAGATTAGATTTTCAGAGCTTAAATACCTAACTCTATTTTAATCCCACTTCTAAATCTATCTCAATCCCTTTGGTAACCCTTGGTTATTTGACAAGCAGGGTAATAATTTGTCATGCCAGAGTCTTCCATGTGTTTTTTCAGGAACCTTATTGACTTCTGAAACTGCATTTTCTGGATATTTTCTGGCTTCTATGGCTGTTGTTCTTCAATTGCTACTATACTGTATTTCCAGTCATCTGGTCATCTCAGCAAAACTGCCTCATTCATTTGCCCAAGAGAATGTGACACTGTAAACCACCTTCTCTTGATTTCTGCCAATATAGTTTAGACAATACACAGGACAATCCTCACACAAAAAGTTTTCTTTTCTCTTCAGTTTCAATAAGATGAATGCTTATCTTACCCTTTTTTGTTGTAGTCTGTGTTGGCACCTGGAAGTTCCAGAGAACATGATGATAGAAAATCACTTCTCATATGGGACACAGATTTTCAATATTTGTCAAAATATTTATTACTCCTTATTTAAAGGAATACTGTCCAGAGCTTGAAAAACCCTTACAGTTGCCCTGGATACTGGATTTCAGTGGGTAGTAAGTGCCCCATGTTTCAAAAATATTATACTCTGCAGATAAAGCCATCTGACTTTCTACAGTTTCAAATGTTAAAATTACTTTGCTTTCTTCAGCATTTTATGGGCATTTTGTGGATGGCTAACTCTTACCTGCTCATCCTGTGATGTCCAAAAAACAATGCAGATGCACAAAAGCAACTAAGTTTTTTGGTGGGTTGAATGCTGAAGTACCAGATATGCCTTGTGAGCTGTGATGTGATGAATATGAGATAAGGGGCATGGAGACCATAAAACAATGCTGAAGACAAAATGCTGCAAAAAAAAAAAAAAAAAGAGAATAAGCATAAGAAAAAAATACAGAAATCCTGGAGGAACACTGAAAAAGAAGGAGAAAGGAAAATGGAGAAACTAGAGAATCCAAGGAATTTTAATGTAAAGGAAAAATTCAATTGATTTTTAAATAGCTTTTAATTTGGAAAATTTCATGCAATTAAGAAGTATGCCCCAAATTCACCAGTGAAAAAATTCCACAAGGACAGTTATAACCAATAGGTGCAAATCAATTCCATTAATCAGAAGTAATGGATGTAACAAAGGTAAATGGATAAGATAAATTATAGATAGAAAATGAGTTTTGATAATAACAGATAGTAATTAATAGGCATTTCCTTAAGAGGAAGGGGTGGGTAAAAATGAAAAAAGGCAGAGCAATAAACCCCTTTGTAGGTACAATTCCAGGCAGACCAGAACTACCTGCTATGTACACACAAGGGAGCACTGCAAGTTTATGGCGCACAGGCATTCAGATAAGATGTCATACAGGACCTTGGTCCTAGTTAGTGCATACAGAATTCATGTCATGTCCTGTTCCTCCTTGCCTCCACTGCTGCAGCAGTGGCCGAAGAGACACAGGAGAGCTCCAGTTGTGTGCTGTTGCTGTTCATGATCGTGACAATAATAGAGTTCACTTCCTGGAAACTGATTCTGCTCTGCAAGCACAACATAAAAGTTTCTGAAAGGGAAGAAAGAAATGCTCTGAAGAGGATCCTGGAGTAATACAATAGTGGGATAGACAAATAAAAGACCTTTGAGAAAAGAAATTTCATTCTATGGGTTTGAAGAGGAAACAGTATTTTTATAAACATTTCTCTTGGAACAGAGAGAAGATGACAAATGCAGAAAATTTCAGCCTTACTTGCAGCTGAACAGCTAGTACTGATAGTGGTTTTACTGTATAGGACTGTAATGACTGTACCAGCCATTATCAGAACTATTTCATTATTTCAGGTCCTTAGATTGTCCCACTGAGCAGGTACTACTTCTCACTACATCCTGCCATTTTAATACTGGCTTTAGTTTTCAGACACAGCCTACGTCTCTATAAAACCTTGCAACTTGTACCATCATTTACATCTCTACAGAGTGCTGCATATGCCAAAAACACTCTCAGATTGAGAGTGTCCTGACAAGACATACCTTTTTCCTGCACTGTTGCTATCTATATGGAAAAGGTACCAGGCAAGAACAATCACCTCATTGTCCCTGGGCATACTGGCTACCTTCAGTGAATCCTGAAGGGAGATGCATCCCTTAAGTCTATTTGCAAACTTACTATGCTGCAAAGCAGTAGTCCAAATATTAAATGAGTGTGTTTCCCATTTGTAAGGTAAACAAGCACTTTGGGAGCAACTGGGGCTACCTTTTCTTTTCCACGCAGTTGGCTGATTTGATCAGATGAAGTTTTCAAGAAGGGATTTCAAAGCACAAATACCACTGAGTACCAATTAAACCTCTGTTTATATTCCACCTAGACATATTTGAAACTCCCAACCCTCCAAGATAAGTTCATAGAGAAATCTGAGTGTCTGTCTGACAGTGACTTAACATGTCTAATCCGAGTGTCTAGAGTTACTGAGCTACAGAGTCCACACTCAAATACTTTCTCGTGTCGGAAATTCCTCATATCCCCATGGTATCTACATTTATGATACAGTCACAGGGACACCTCTGTAGGCATCTAGAAATTGTCATATGTATTTGACCAAACACAGATCTTGCTGAGTGGCTCAGAGCCCTTGCTGTCTCCTACACTTAGGAAAACTTCTCATAAATTCCCTGGGAGAATAGTTTGATAGTGCATTGAATCTAATGAATCAGTTGGGCAGAAAGGAGAAAAAGAAATGATTGATTTTTCACTTGGTGGGCCAAACTCTCATATGGGATATGGGAAATCAGATTCTTTTCTGGGTTGTGGGTTTGGTGGTTTGGGGTGGTGTTTTTTGTATATGCAACTATAGTTGCATAATATATAATTGCATATACAATTATAAAAGACATAAGAGCTTGGAGATGGAATAACGAAATTATTCATTCCCTTAGACTGTTGCTTTCTAGTGGGCTTTTTTTTAACCTGGGTTGTAGGAAGCCTGGATTTATGTTTCTGTTCTAAGCTATGCCACTGGGACTGCAAGATAAGGCACAGCCTTGTCCCAGTGACTGCTGCATTGACTATCCATAGATGTCAGGGAAGTCTTTGCCCGCCTCCCAGGAGAAAGAGCTGACCATAATTACTTAATTCTAGAAAGTTTGGAGCTGACAATCTGATACCAGAGGGATTTCCAGTGGGAAATCACTGCCTACCTGTGTTCTGGAATATGATGTCTGACCATGTTCAACTCTCAGGGGTTAGGCCCCCCTCTCTCTTTTCAGATTCTTGAAGCAACTAGCCTGCTCAAGCAGCTGAATCCTGCTTATCTATTTTTTCCTAAGATTATCTCTTGTCACTGTAGGCAGAAAAGGCTTGGGGATTTGCAGGAATGGGGAGGATGCAGCATATTTTTTGAAAGAACCTATTGAAATTGTGGACCTGTGGCTCTGTACTTAACTAGTGTAAATATTTACTTTCAGAAATAAATTCAAATAACCTAAAGAGCTGACATATTTTTTACTCCTGATTGACAATTTTGGCCTCAAAGCACAAGGCCATATTTCAGTGTTATCAGTGAAATGTACTTTAACACTTGGCAGAAATCAGTGATCCGTCGCAGAACAGGGACTTGTCTCTCCCAAGAGCACAGCGGGAAGGCCATGGCCAACTCCCTCACTTGGAGTTTAAAGAACAAGCAGAACACTTCAACCACGGGGATAAACTTAAAAGGATATCCAGGTAGGAGTAAAATGCAGGTGGTTCATCTCCATGTAACAGAGACAAAGACAGTGTTTGAAGATTGACATTTCCTAGCCCAAGGGTGAGTTTCTCTAGGTAGCAAACCCTTAGCATGTGTCTCTTCCATAACCAGCCTCAACAGAACAGCACTGTGGCCAGCAATTCATTTGCTAATACATCAAGATTCATATTCAAGTCTGAATATTTTCTTGTATTTGACCAAAACAAAGCAAACAAAAACAAACAAAAAAACCCCAGTTGCTGCTGTCATTTCCAGTAGGGTTAATAGTATTTTTCTGTACTCTAACTTGTGTAGGTTAAAGAAAAAATGGTATCGTGCTAACAAGCATCTAATTCAGTTCAGAAATTTGTCTCATTAAAACTGCATTTAAAGGTTTTGTGAAGCTATTAGTGATTATTTTTCTGGAGCCCATAAAAATATCTTTTTCTGTGGAAAAAAAAATCCTCCAAAGTTGTGTAGTTTTAATTATCATCTCCTCTAGCATAAGAGCACCAAAGGAGGGAAATGTAACACTAAATGTAATAAAAAAGAAACAGTGTTCAGATAATATTGCAGAAGAAATCGAATATTGTGAAGCATGGAATTACACATCAGAAATCTCATACAAATTTAAATGAAAAGTTCTAATGGGAGGCCTTTTAATCTAATGAAAACATATGAATTTGCAAAGGACAATGTCTCTCATTTAAGCTATCAAATTTGATAAAATGATCTCAGAAAGGTTTAGGTCTAATTATATTTTCAAAAAATAACAGTTGACAGAGAAATGTAATAATCTTCTTGAAGAAAACTAACAGAAAAAATTAATTAAACCAGAATGCAACAGCAGGGAAAATGAGGCTGATATGTGCCTTGTTTACCAGGGTAGAAACACATTCAGCAAAGCAGCTATTGAAACATCAAACTTGTTTTATCAGTATTGTTTCACCAGTATATCAAATGTTCAAGTGACTACTACTTGAAATAGCCTTTCTTCAAGACTCATCAAATGTGACTATCTACAATTTATCCAACACGTAACTATAAACCAATATAACACTAAAGTACTCCCCTCAGATACACTTCTTTCAATGATGAATATTCATATTAGTTAAATAATTATACGTTTTGGCAAGTGATCTGGCATTATGTCCCTGTTAATAGCAGAGATAAATGTGACAGTTTATGCTTCCATAGTTCTATATAGTTGGATTCTAGCATTATTTCTTTAGGGTTTCTGGCAAGATTAAAAACCTGTTTCTAAATTGTTACTCTTTTTTAAGTATGTCTTAATAAAATGAACGCAATGGGTGATAATTTTATTTGCTTATAATGAATAAAAACTGGGCAAGTGAAGAGTTCTGTACTCATGTTGTACTGATGATGTGAATATTTCCCTTTCTTTCAAAAAAATATAAAATTATAATTTTCCTTAGATAAAAGGAAAACAGTGCTCCCTTTTAACATTATCATATACTAGCTGAGTTGAGATTTTTGCACATATTTTTTGTATTAACTACACTATTTCCTAATATGATCAAATATATGTTGTCTGCCCCCAGTCTGGTATTATTTTTAAAATGTGCAGGGACAGTTTGGGTTTTATAACTAAACTTGAAAAAGCACAGGCATTATCCACTACTGTTCTCTAAACCATCTTAGAGCTAATTTTGACTTCAAGCAGACTTATGATAAAAGTATATAAGTTTTAAGTATCAAAGAATATTCTAGACTTATTCTGTTTGAATTATACCCCAGGCCTTGAAGAAAGTTTTAAAGGACTTAGCTCGTTGGAAGTCATTATGCTTTTTATGGGCAGTCAGAACAAATGTTATTAAAATGAATAACTCAGTAAGATTCAATTATTTATCACAGGTTTTGCTTATAATGATATCACTTTCCTTTTTTGAACATCCTGACAAAAAATTGTATGAAATAATAGTTCTTTGCAAGCTAGTATTATTTGACTTCAGCAAAGAAAGAGATTTTACCTTGCCTCACAGATTTTTTTCTTTTGCTGTGCTTTTTAAAGAGGGGTTCAGTTTTTGTGTTGAAAGAGATTTTTCAGAATTAGTTTTCCAGAAGGAAATGTGAGTGATTTGAAATTAAGTCTTTCTTCCTGTTGTCTCGAGCTGGAATCACTGAACTCAAGCCTACAAAATTAACATTAACTTCAGGGCTAGAGGAAGAGCAGAGCCCACAATGTCGGATAATACTATAATGATACAATGTACATGTGTAGGTTCTTAGTGATATGTTGTCCAAGTCTAAAGTTACTGAAAATACTTTTTTAAATTCACTCTACAATTTATTAACTAAAAACAATTAAACAAAATTATTTTATTTTTATAACCAGTGTTCTCACTGGGTTTTAGCTCTTAAAAAAATAAAAAAAGATAATATGTTTTTAAGTACAAAAAATAGTAAAGAACAATACGCTATAGACTTCCTTTGGATTCAATTATTCTTCATTATATTTTACTAAATATCAGGGAGATTTCCTAGACAGTCCTGTTCAGCAGATCATGAAAAAAGCCTGTTCTTCTCAACAGACCACAGAAAACTGGACTTGGATGTTCCAATTCTTAGAGCTTCTTGGGATCTTTCATAGCCTCTGGAAAAAATTCAGAATTGTATGCAAATGAGTGAAAAAGTTTGCACAATCATTATATCTAGAGTTTGAATCCACAGGAAAAAAAAACAAGCCTGGGAAGTTTTTATGCTGAGTCCATTCTTTGTCATCCTTCTAGCATTGCTTTCAGGCATGAATTTACACTCCCTACTCCTCTTGTGCCTTCCTTTCATCAAGTTTTTTATCCTTAAGTTATTAGCACACCTGCTTATAGCCTCACACATGCACACAGCCCTTAGTGAGGTGACCCTGCTGACTCCCTAGTTTTGGGGATGACCCTGACTGCTCGAACCCAGCACAGCCTGTCTAAACTTAATGCTTTCTGTGAGGTACAACATAATTTTCCACCCCATGAGGCAACCTTCAAACAATATTTCAAAGCTTTTGCACACATAAAATTTTACATATCCCTGGGTGACAGTTTGTATAAATACTTATTTTTTCTGTTCAACATCTGTAGTATTTCATGTTCTCCATAAACAGTTGAGTAAAGCTTCTAGTTTATCTTTTCTTGACCTCCATATTCTGCAATAACAGGACCACTGGGAGAGGACACAGTGCCCTTTCCCAGGGAAGGTGGAGGGGCAGCAGGAGATCCTGCAAGCCACCAGTAGGATTAAGGACAAGAATGATCTGGGAATGGACATGCAGCCAAATGTAATGGTGACAGAAACAAAGTAATATTATGCACTCTGTACACATTGTTGTAAACCAGAAACCGGATTAAAAATAAACCTTAAGGAAAGAATCTACCCTGCAAGGACAAGGACCAGGAAGGAGATTTGTTTGCAGTTTATATTTTATTTTCTCATCTCTACCAGATCTGACTTTTGCTATTCGCTGCCTCATACCCGTGTGTGTCATAATAAAACCTAACTTTACAGAAACAAAGGTATTATAGATTCACGAATGCTGCAGGAGTAGGACTGAGGCCATGGTATGTCTAAGCGTCAGACAGCTTAAGTTCCTCCCACTAACCACAATGTCACCTGTCCTCTGTTATGCAAATGTCCAGGTTTTGATAAGCATTCTTCTATAATCTTTTCCCATATAAGCCTTCTCTCAGCTAACTGACCACTGTGGAGCACACAGTAGAAACTTGGCAGGCTACTTATACCTACATATCATATTATTAAATAAAAATTGAGGAGGACAATCATATATACAGAGAAGAGACCCAGGTGCTATGTCTCTGGCAACCATATATTTAGAAATATAGAAATAGCCATTAAATCTTAGAGATCCACCAGAGGTCTTTTGAAGCTCAACAGCTACAGCTGAGCAGCCTAAACCTTTTTCTTATAAAAGCCAAATGTGATCCACTTGGTTTCAAGAGAGATTTCTATTGCAAAATTTTTGGAAATCCATTTTCAACATTTCATTCACAAAAATTGATAGAATATTTGGCATTTCTTGTGAAATATGAATTTATGCATTAATTTGGAACCTTTCATGTGGGGAAAAATTGTATTTCCTTTATTTCTGTTCACTTATAATTATTTTTCATCTGAATGTTATTCTGCTATAGGGAAAGAGGTGCATAATGCAATACTATCTACTATGGCATACTATTTCTTTCATACTCTGTTTTTTGATTTTAAAATATTAGGACAACTTTCTCCAAGAAAAAGCGGAAACATCCCAATTTCTAGATGAATGCCCTCTTCCTGTGATGAGATATGGATGTATCTAAAGTCCATAGAAATGGACAGAAGTCATGCTGTTCCTGTTGAGATGACCTGAGTCAATCAGAGGAGAGCAGTGTTTTACAAAATGAGCTTTAACTCAGGGGAACTAATCTCCCAAGTCTACTTCTACAGGTGATGGAGAAACAGAAGCATCTCTGCAGGCAATTCAAAGGAAGATTCTATAATCTTCAGAGAAGGAATAATACTGAATCTAACTTTAGATTGTTCCTTGCCCTCCAGAGGAGCCCATCTCTCCCTGTTGAACACCTTGAACCAGGGGAGATTAGCAACCCAGGACAATGGATAATCTTCACATTTATATCCCAAATGCTTGACTATTTCACCATAACTCAGATGCAACCTGATCTAAAGCATAAGCTCAAATGTTGGTATCTGTAGCAGTTGTCTTGATTTATTTCTACACATAAATTTTTATAACTTGAACTATCAAATATTTCTATTGTTTTGACCCCAGACAGCAGTGATAAAGAATAAATAAAAAAATATTAATATATTAAGATAATTAATTATATTAATATTAATATATTAAGATGCAGTTTTATACTAATGTTGTATAGCTACACATATGAAAATTTTGAATTTTGGGAGAAAAAACTTTTTGACAAGTTCTTGTGCTGAAAATAATTTTTTCTAACTTTTCCTTAATCAAAGGGATTTAAAGAGAAATTTTGGCAGAATTTACAGGGTAGGTTCCATAAAAGAAAAAATCCAAGTAATTCTGCTTTTAGATGATTTCCACTTTTTGTTTATTTCATGCTCCACATGAGACTGGGACAATTAATGAATATTGACAGCACTGAAGCAGTAACAACTGCACCTCAGCAATCTCCATGAAAGAGACCCTAGTGTTGGAAATTAATTTCTTACAAGATGACAACTCCGTTTTCTTTCCACTCCAGCAGATAAAAACTGAATGCTTGGTTTGGGCTGTGTATAGCAGTTAGTACCATGAATATTCTGTCCCAATTGCATTCCCCCTGCTCTCTGCCAATGGCAAAGCAAAAGGCAGCCACTGCAGCAGTTCTTACAAATTATCGAATTTCGGTGTGAAAAAGATCAAGACATTCTCTCACCCCAGACTGCATTTCTGAGAGGCACCATCACCTTGGCTGCGGGGCCAGCCATGTCCTGTGGTGGCTCAGCTGGGGATACCTGGAACTGGCTGTGTCCAGTACAGGGCAGCCCTGGCCACTGCCCACAAAAACCACTCTACTGCCCTCACTTCCACTGCCTGGGAACCTGCTCTGAGTAAAACCACATGCCTTACAGGACTATAAAAAAAGACTTCCTCTCCTTGGTGTCATATCTTAACCCCAGCAACACCCATGACAAAACTTCAGTGCTATTTTTATCCATAGCATTTAGTTTTGCTTTTCAGGACTAACTTGTTCAGCCCTTTTAAAGTTCCCATACAAAGGGGGGACTTAGAAACTTCCTTTCTTAAAAACTTCCTGTTTGTTTTATCCCTGCCCTCATTGTTTCTGCACTTGTAACTGTGACTGAAAGAATGGAAATCCTTGAACTGTTCATCCTTACTGTCTCTTGTTTATAATTCCTCTTTCCTTGGCTTACTATGAATCATTTCTATCAATCTGAGTTTGTCAAGTAAGATTTAATGAAATTTAATTCTTATGCTTTGTTAAAATCCTATTATATCACAGCTCTCTGTGAATCTTTTGAGCAATTTTGTGCAAAATTTGTTTTCTAGCTAAGTACATCCTCATTTCAAGGATGCTCATTGCTCTAGACTTTGGTGAGCTTTTTTTGATTGTGACATGACACAGTTTTAGCAGAAGTTTCAAACTGAGAAACAATGATTCCAGAGTAAGGAGGTAGTTTCATGACAGTAGTACTGGACACCTTGGAGACAAAAAACAGTAGCATTTGAAGAAAGGGCTGATGAACACAAACAAGTGCAAAAGCATAGATGACGAAAATAATCAAGACCAAAGGATGAAGAGTAAAATTTTTGAACACTTCCTTGACCAAGCTAAAGAGTAGGCCATCAATGACGTTAATCAATGAAATGGATGGAGGTGAAATTCATTTGGAAAAGATGAAGAAAAAAGTTGAAGGAGAAGGCGTGATTATTCATGTTTTGCACACAACAAATTTTCCACAGTAATGCAATTCCATCTGTAGGCAGATAGAGCAATACAATAAGAAATAAAATAAAGACTATACTTTTACATTACAAATATGTCTAAGGTCTGTTAAAGCAAAGATGATGACAGGAATCCATGAGGTTGTATTTGATAATCTTTAATTACTCCTATCAGGACTGGTTGTTCTACTGTCTTTTGCTTCAATAACTCTACAATGAATATTTTTGTGACTTAAGGTAAATGAACAATGGTTACCATTAATAGAAAAATTGACTGAGAACAGAACAGCTACTAGTCATTCTTTGGATCTCCCAGATGACCTAATCTGTTTAAAAAACTGTATCATGGGTGCTCAAGTAGGGATTTCAGAGACAGATTTAAGAACTGTAACACACAGGAGGCACTTTACCTTTAATGAACACACACAGCATTAACAACCTGTCGTGTAACAGATGTAGAGCACACAACAAATACTTACAGACACTATTCCAAGGAGAACAAGTCACCATATTTTTTGTCTTTTTGATATACAGCTGTGATTAGACAGCCTACATTAATTTTATGTGGCAAAGGCTGCATTATGTTTGTATTTGTTCCAGGAGCAGTGATCAAACTTTTGTAGGTATCATTCTGTGCCTTTTAGTGATTTACATGTAAAAAACAGTCTATTTTTTTCCAAATGAAACACAGATGTGAGTTAAAGTTGACGTGCAGTTCATTTTAAGCAACTAAAGTGCTTTTTATATACTGAATTTCCCAAATAACAAGGGTAACAGGAACGATCCTCACTTAAATGATTTAATTTCTTTTGTGTCTATGCAGCAAAGGTCACTTGGAATCCAGAATAATGTACTCACTGCCTGATGTACCAGCTTTCCTGTAATCTGTAGTCTGACATCACTGTGAAGGAACCTCAATTAGACACAATTAAATAATATGGGTAAGTAAAGTAATTTTATACTGGCCAAACTTAAGAGTCACATTAATACCTGAGGATCTGGAATGAATGTTTTTCTAAAAATATTGTATGATTAAGATTTTACATATTTGTGCTATGTACCAAGTTTAAAAACAATTTAGGATTAAACTTTATTAAGTTTAGAAAATTTTCTGCCTCCCTCATGTATCCAAGCACCGTCACATTTCCTTGTGACTTTAACTAGGTTATCAGATCAACCAGACAGAACCTTCATGTCTAGTTGCTAATTATTCTTTATTACATTTCATATGATTTCTAATGTATATGAGCAGTTCTCAGGAGTTATAATCTCTTTTATTACACTACCATTACAATTTTATATACCTAGTAGCCTTTTATAACCACAGGAGAAGGAGGAAAAAAAGGTTAAAATCATGAGAAATATCTCTACAGTTGTCTTTTTAAAGAAAAGACTGCAGAAAACTTCTTCCCAGCCATAACATAACTTAAAAGAAAAATTTTGTGTTACTGGATGTACAGCTCAGATGTGCTTAATCACCCTGAATAGAGGCTCTGGTATTTAAATATGACAGCTTAAGGACACAATTTGTTTAAATTCATTAAAATCTTTGAGCAGTAACAATTTACAGGTTCTTTACACAAGGTACAGCAATTTGGTTTTCAAATAGTTTGGCACTATGACTCATTACCCTTCCGTCATCAAAAAATTTACAGCAGGTGACAAAAAAAGTTGATTTATATACAAAAAGTATGACTTCTATAGAACATATATAATGCAGATTAATACAAATTTTAATTACCTGATATTCAAGCAGTTGGACAAGGACTTTACTATCTTCTTTGTCAAACTCCAGCACAACCATTTCTTTGGACCATAGTTAAAATTATCCAGAGATTATATTCATTATTCAGCCAATATTCAATAGCATTTTGTGGTATTTGCTTTTCTAAGAGAAAAAGAACTTTTGACAAAGATGGAAAAAAATTACCAATCAAAGAGAGAACAATGACCAGTGTTGCCATGGCACTGTGACAAATTGCACAAAAAGATAACCCAGTAGTTTCCAAGCTGCTCTACTTCTGGGGTCACAATCTTCCTTCCATTGAAAAAAAAATAGATTCACAACTACTTATCTGGTAGCAGATGGATCTGCAAATTGGTCTTCCAGGAACTACTGACACACATTCTGGATAAATTATATTTCAGACACCCAAAAGAAGGGTTGAATGCTGTAACATAAACTCTCCCTATGTGTTGATAAAATATCTTTTAATAGATTTTTTTTTAATTAACCATGATAGAGTAATTCTTAATCTTCCATTTGGTAAGATAAATAACCTTAATATGAGGAGTTTTTCACTTTGCAGTGGCCTTTAACTGTATTTGTTCAGTCCTGTGGCACTTGTCTGACTCCCATCCCATTTATCTTCATGGCTTTTTTGAGAGGGCATTTGAGAATTAGCTTACATAATGAGAAATTACAAAGTTATTTTAACAGTGGTAGTCCAGGGTTCTACTTTAAGTCATGAAGAATGAAGTACCCTAGACTATAGAGGACTACTTCAGCTTTTTAATTCTTCCTGAATTTTATAAGTAGTTAAGGAATCAGCTCTCCAATTTACAGTGTGATTTGATGATCTGATGTTTGCAAATTTGCTCTGTCTGCATAACTACTGAGGAGCATTTATTTTTAGACGCTATTCTTCTCCAAGTTTATTGATATAAACACTGGTTACCATACTTCCTTTTTTTTTTCCTCTCGAAGTTATTTCTAACTCAAAAAAAGATAGAACTGTCTTTTGGGGTTTTATAAGAGAAAGTGCCCCTCCCCTTACTATTTTGCCTAAATGATATTTCCTAAAAGATGCATAAATGGTGATTTTAAAATTCCAGTCATGTGAATCATCCCCTCAGGTTTCTGTTATACCAACGAGGTTGTGTTTATGCTCATAAATAAGAAATTCCAATTATGCTTGTTTATTACCCAAGCTCCTATCATTGGTGTATAGGCAATTAAAGATTAAAGAATTTCTTCTCTCCTTGTCCTTTGGTGTCTTGATTAATTTTGTTCTCAGCATCACAATTCTGCACTGAAAGTTCTTGTGTTTCCTCTTTTCACCCTTCTCTTTTATTTGATGCCACCCTAACCACTGCAATATACTTCTTTGGTACTTGCCTCAGTGATGTTTTTTAAGGAACTTTAAAAGGTTTTTAGGACTTCCTAATGCCTATGTTGAAATTAATTCTCGGAACTGATTGCCATTTTATTAGCAGAGTAATGCCTTAAAAGGAATCCATATTTGATTGGCAGCCAACTATGCCATATCTCTGTTTTACCTTTTAAGGAAGCAAACAATCTATTTTGGGATTGTTCATATTGTGCCACATTTCCCATCTTTTTCATCAGTATAACTTCTAGTACTACAAAATATTTACTATTATCTAGCAATCCACTTGAAATTGTCTTACATATTAACTTTTAACTAGAGTGTTACTGGACTGTGCCAGGGCACACTGAATCAGATGTCACTTCATATAAGCAAAGATCATGCTCAATTCCTATCACATCGAAGCAAAAGGAATTGTGGCATGGTAGTATGAATTCCTTTTGCCAAGCTGTCAAGCAAGAAAAGTTGAACAAGCCACAAAGACAATTCTGATCATAGGCAGTCATTCTTAAGTGTGTCATTTCTTAGGAAAGTTTTATGAATAATTCAAGTAGTGACTTTAATTAGTGTTTAAATTATCAAAAAGATAGTTCTGCTTAAATAATGATGTGATTTTACTAGCAACTGTTTTACCACCATGCAAATTATTGAAATAGAAAACTTCCTAAGACAACTAATCAAACTTGAACAAATGCAGACGTCTCTACATTTTTCTGCAAGTAAATTTGAATGCTTTAGTCATGCAAGCAGAGTTTACAGCACATCTCTCGGGAGTACACAACGATCTTAATAAATCTCAGTTATGTCTTTCACAGGTAACAGATATTGTAAAGACTGACATGTATGTCCTTCTTCAACTTCTGTCAAAGCCAGCCAAATCTCTTGTATTGTTACAACTTGGAGGAGGAAAAGGTCCAAATCAATGAGACTCTTGCAGACCTCTGACAAGATGTTCTGATTAATGTTTTTCATCTATTATAACCACGGGGTATAAATCCTGCTTCATGGAAATCAGTGCAAGTTTTTGCTCCGGACTTCACACGTTATCTCCATCTTAAAAAGGTGTGAGTTGGTTGCCTAACTGGAGTTAAACAATATCACTTTTGGCATGCTTTCATAATGCACCAGATCATCTGTCACTCCAGAAGAAGGGCACTGAACCCCACTGTGTCAGCTCTGTCAGCCCCACATGAATGAATGCGATACAGAAAACCTGAAATAGCACTAAATGCCTGCGTTTAGGCCACTGAATTTTACCCAAAGCATTTCTTAACTTAGGAGTTATATGTAACTGATGGGGACGATGAAAAAGAATTCAATTTTTATATACATATTTTCTTTTTTAACATGGCTTAAGCATTCTATGATTCTATGAACTTGTAATTCAACCAAGCCTTTTTTAAAGTAGCAATGTCTTAGGTAAAAAACCCAGGAAACTGAAGATCTGAAAAAGGAGATACTTGCATGTCTCAACTTTAATTTTCATGGGAATTAATTTATAATATTTATTCTAACTTTGATTACTAAAAAAAGTATTTTGGTTTGTTTCTACCTGCCTCTAAATCATCTTTCTCTATTTTCCTGCCTTCTCTTAGACCTTAACACAGTGAGTATAGCAGTAGGTTACTACTTTAGCATGAGATGACTTGTTCTCCACTGACAGTACTGATCAATTTCCACAATGGGAGATTAACACCAGGCCAAAAGACAGGCTGAGAAGTCTTAGACACAGCCTGGAACAAAATCCTTCTTTCAGCTGCTGGCACACAGGCATTTGGTTCCACTGAAACAACCAGAATATCTGAGAGTTTACACAAAGGCAGCGAACATGACGCTCAAAATCTGTGCCTGCTGGAGGGCAGGTAAGGCACTCTAAGGCGTCTCACCTGGCCCTAGGTGGCTGTGTTTAGGCAAATTAATTAGGCCCATAGTGCCTTTCTGACAAGCTGGGGCTAAGAATTCCCAGATCTTTCTAGGAAATGTTGCCAGATCTTTCCAGGCAGAGAGAAATAAAGGCTAGTCTAGGTTTTTGTTCTGTGATTATTATGTTTGATGCTAAAGAAAACTGTCTACCTTACATCAATCAAGTTTGCTCTCGAGATATTATAAAAGTATGCAATTGACAAACAATGTGCAGAAGAGTTTACACTGAAATTCTTACAACAGTGAAATTCTGAAAACAGTAAAATGCCTTCTAATGGACTTACCGGCATTTATATTTACAGGCAAGCAGGTTTCCAAAACACAGTAAAGCTTTCTCTTTCAGAAGTAAAAATACATTCTTGTGAATTGTAAACATCCTTGCATTTGCAGATTCATTTGGAGCAAGAGGTGATTATCAATAAGAGGATGGTAATCTCACTAAATGGGTGAACTTATGAGTATCTCAGAATATATTATTCTCATGATGTACAAATGTTCAAACCAAGAGGTGTGAGAAGGAAGCAGAGTGAGGAATTAAAAAAAAAAAAAAAAAAGCAACTGCTTATATTTCAGATACATCCCCCTTTTTTTCATCATCATGTCTTGCAATATTGCAATAATGGGGTGAGCTAAACATATGTGCAGTGCAGGGTTTTGAGGGATTAGTCTTCTTAGTCTAACCTATAGTGTTAGAAAACAGATATCTATGTTACATTAAGAAGACTATTGAAGACTCATTCTTCATGGGCACCCCAAGGTTTCAAGAAAAAAACTAATATTTTTCAAGGTTCTTTTAAAAGACAAAGGAAGAGATGTACATAAAATTTTTGAGTCACCTGTTCTTTGTCTCACATCGCTGTTTCATGAGAAAGTCTTACAGAGAAAGAAGAAAGTCACTTTGCAGTCCTCCTGGGATATAGAAATCATATATGAATCCATAATGTCTTCTCATCCATGCATCACTTGGGAAGGGAAAATAAAAGTAAGCTTTCTCTTCCAGCCCTCCACTGTGCTTACTTTCTTTTTTCACTGATTACATGCTCTCTTTGCTGTTGAAATAATATTGAAAACACATAATAAAATCTTAAACTATTTAATGTAAACCCTATTGTTTGCTTTAAACAACATATACAGAAATGGTCATTTACATCCCAAAATAAACTCCTGGCAAACAAACAAATTCAGCAACAGCTACCATGAATTATAAGACGGTTTTGTATTTCCTTCAGCATAAAACAGGGAAAAATAAATCCCATCAGTAAGTAAATGAAGTGGATCTCAGCATAACCAATCTATGAGCTGAAAATTAGTTTAATTCCCATGGTAGGAAGTTTAAGAGATTCATAGATTAGAGGGCCAGAAGGGACTGTTGTGATCAAATTTATAAACTTAGGCAGAGATTTGCAAAGGCACAGAAGACATTTAGGTATGTAATTCCCACTGACTTGCAAAAGAAGTTGGATTTTAATTGTGACTTCATTACAACGCTCCCCTTTCAAAAAATAGTAATTTGACCAATGCCCTGAATCCTAAATCATGATGCATAATAGTCAATGTCACCCATGATTCAATTACCAGTGTCTTAACACAGTCAAAATGCAAACAAATTATAGCACTCTCAGTGCCCAGTATTTTTCTTCTGACATTGCCTGCAGAGGACCTAAAAGAAATTTGATAGCCAGGCCTGTTCACAGACCTGTGAAGCCATGGTGGTGGTGAAAGTACCTTTAGACTGAAATAGAAAACATGGCCTATGTGTGTTTCTATCTGAAGTAAGC
This sequence comes from Entomyzon cyanotis, assembly GCA_024500445.1. Classification (NCBI taxonomy): domain Eukaryota; kingdom Metazoa; phylum Chordata; class Aves; order Passeriformes; family Meliphagidae; genus Entomyzon; species Entomyzon cyanotis. Next base: position 56,063,460 of record JAKEPQ010001016.1, on the reverse strand, counting down.
AGAAGTACAGGCAAAAGCTTACACCTTGAGGGAAAACACATTTCTTATTTAATTTATTTGACAAAAATTTTCCTTCTCTGTGGAAAATACCCTGATGACATCAACATATTATAATAAATTGTAGCTTTTCAAGCTTACTGGAACAGAGTCAAGATTCAACTTGGAAGGGGTTAAATGCCTTCCTGGTACCAAAAGGGCTCTCATTGAGCAGGAAAAAGCATATTCATCACAAAACTTGAGGAAATTTGTTAATTTCTTATAACAGGCTGTTTCTCCGTGGTCTACATCCTGTATTGAAATACAGTTTATCTTAGTTTTTAAAACAGCATTTAAAAAAGGAACAGAGGAAATGTTCTGCTGGGTAAGACAGTGATCCTTCTATTTCTAGTCTCCAACAGTGGTTGTTAACATGAGCTCTTATTTTGTCGGATATATCTGGGGTCTTCTAGTGAGAGTTTTAAAACTCTGTATTTCTCTTCTGCTAAGTGCTTTTTTTTTTTTTAATGTTTGTTTACGCTTTATTTCACTATTACTGGCCATGCTTTCTGAAGTGTTGCCACAAACACAACTACACGCCTTTTTCTATTCCAAATGTTCTGGCTCTGAAGACCCAGCAGTTGATGGTTTTCTCCAGCAGTCACATTTTGAGAATTGCTGGTGGTCTGAAGTATACTCTCTCATTTCAGAGACAGAGAGAAAATTTAAGGCTGGGGATACTAGTAGAACTGAAGTTTTCTTACCAGGAAAGAAGTGTTTTTTCAGTGTATCTGCTGCTGCTTACTTCCCAAGGTGGCTGACATGGAAGCCCTGGCTGACAATACGCTGACCTCCCAAGAACAAAAGAAAAGAAATCTCAGCAATGTGTTTGTTGTTGAAACACTTTAAGTATTAGTACAATCTCAAAAACTGAAGAGATTGTGGGAATTTTTTATACATTCATCAGTTTCCATCTACAATCTGGGTTCTTCTACATATGTTAATAAACTTATGCTCTGAAATTATATTTTTGACTAATTCTGGCCAACAACTACATTATCTACTAAATGGAAATAAAGACAAATTTATCTGACTGATGCAGTTTTTTGTAGGGGAAAAAGTAGTGCCATCTTTTCAGAGACAGCTTTTCCAGTCAAATACCCTATCGAAAAAAGTAGACGTCACTGGCTTCAACAAATCATATTTATGCCTATTCTGGAAGTTTAGGCATATGTAAAATAATAACTTTGAAATGGTAATTAAATTATGGGACGTAGATAGTGTACGTTTTCTTTATCTGCTAGAAAAAACAGCACCACTTTGTCTTTCTCTACTACTGCTGGCTCTAACGAAGATTAAGCAAGCATACTGAAAAAGAGGAAAAAAACCCTCTTTTCATAAACTTAGTTCTATATTCTCTGTAAAATACAGAATCAGTTTTCCATCCAACCCCTTTAAAATAGTCATGCTTACAGTCAGACAAAAAATTACTTTTGAATCTTGTAGAGCAGAATGATTAAGCTAAGAATTTACTTTCATTTTATAGGACCAGATAATATCCCCAAGATGAATTTTCACCAGGTTGTTGTTACCTTTGGATTCTATTGTATTGAATACAAAAATCTTTAAGGCTTTTTTTTTCTTCTCTGGGTTTTTTTTTCCCCAGATTTTCTGTCACACTTCTTCAACACATGTCTCTCTCTTCATTCTTCTTCATAAAAGTGGGATATAAGGACCTGGATGCTCTACCTCTCCTATTGTCCCATCTCTCTTCACCCCAGCCAGTGGTGACTTTCTGTGGATTCTCATATAGCTTAAACATCCTTTTTCTCAGACATCATCATACCTGCAGCAGTAAAACCATATAGGTCAGTTTGCACTTCAGCTAGTACATGGATGACACAAGCCTAAAGAAAATTAAAAAACCTCTCCCTGACTCCATTTACTTATTGCTTTTGGTCCTTCAATGGCCCTTTTACTCAAAGTCCTCCAATTTGCCTCTGTTGAAACAAATTCAGGCTAGCTCTGTTCACTCTCTTTTGGCTTCAAAATAAGAACACCATGGTTTGTCCAAGGAAGCTAAAATTTCACCAAGTTTACACTGAACATAGAAAGATTCAATTCTAAGAAGCCACTCATTTTGCAACAGTAACATTTGCATGTTCAAACCAGCATGAAGTATCACACATCACATGGCTGATCTGGAAGAATTCAGCAACCTGCTAACAGCAGGGATATCTCTTTCTCTCCTTTCCTCCCCACTCTTTCTCTCCTAATCTGCTTTTTCTCTTCTATGGATCTGAAAACCTGGGTGGCTGCTGTCGGGCTGAAATACCTGCTTCTGTGCACACTTTGATTAAAATACTACTGTGCTACCAGTGTGTTGGTTTCATTACTTTATACTGATGCTGAAACTTGATTTGTTAGGCTTTGTTTAAGCTCACCATATAAGTAGTTTTCTTTTGATTGTCTCACTGGTTTTCTTGAGAATCTGTTTTTTTTCTTGCTTGCTTCCTGTGGATATAGAAGCCAATCTACCTCAAGGGTGACTGCTGTGCTTAACTCAGAAAGATAATATTGCCTTTGGAATTAAATTCTAGAAAAGCCAAGAAAAATGACAGAACCTACAGATGTGAGGTTCAGAGGCAAACCCCACTTTTTTTATTTTGACTTTGGTTTTAAAGGACGTAAATTCAGCATTTGTGGAAAACTGACACACAGTGAGTACTGTTTAGCATATTCTTTTCTGGCAAGCTGAGAGAAGAAGCTGTACTGACAGCAAATGCTGCAGTAGATTTTTTTTTAATCTTGAGAGGTGATAAAAAATCACAGTAACAGCATTGAGCTGGGAAAAATCTCTATAAAAGAAAAAACAATTAGACACATGTAATGTGCATTAAAATACATTACATTTCCCTTATTTTCATTTTACGTGAGTACAGAATGCACAAGCTACAGTGGGAAAACAGCTGCAGCTCATTACAAATATGAAACGTCAGGAATAATAACATATTCTTAACCTTTTAGTAAGAAATTCATACATAATTAGTGCATTTGAAAAATATAATTCTTGAGATTAGTTCACCCTAATGAAATCTTCTTTCATATACTTCCACTTTCCTTTTATCCACCCATAATCCTCCTTTCTTGGTGTCAAAAAAAGAAGAGGAGAAACACCAAAACACAAATTAGATGGCTTTTAGGCACTTTAGAAATACACCACTTTTACAATGTAATTACATTATGGTAAAACCTTGTATTTTGTAAAGTTTGAAGTGTTTAAAGAGGTATATATGGTCTGAGAGAAAAGGGGATTATCGGTATTTGACTTGCAATTATCTTGAAAAATATTATTTGGGAAAGTATTAAGTTAATTTCTAAGCTGTCTTTGGTATCAGTATGTTCCTTTATAAATAAATAAATAAAACTAACTTCCATTTTCATCTTGTATCTTGTGCTTCTTATCAGAGAATAGGAAGAAAAAATATCAATTTCACATGTGCAATGAATGACATTTCAGCATTTTGGATGCCTCAGCAAACTAGGTGTTTATTCGTTACTAGTCAGAAATTATGAAATCATTAGCCTCAGTCTTCTAATTTCACATATTTATTTCATTCCACAAGGTCCTTTGAAAACTACAATTCTGACAATTTTTTTAATGTGTTATCACATTGGTCACATCTTAACTACTGTGTAAGAGAGAACTGCATCCAACAGGCACAACCTGTAGAGAAGCCTTTTAATTTTCTAACAGTATTACTGAAGCAGGTTTTACAGAGCAGGCTTAGTGTGATGATAAGGAGAATTAGCCTGTGCTTTGAACGAGAACATCTCTGTTATTGTTTATTAACATGTAAGTAATGTTTATGGCTGCTTTCAAATTCTGTTCTATAGTGTATTGGTAGAATGCTTGATAGTGGAGTAAGGGAGAAAGGCAAAAAAGGAAAATTGCCAAAAAGATAAAATTAGGGAAAGGAATATTATACCTGATTGTGGAGATGCAGCAAAAAGCTGTAGCTTTCCCAATTCAGATGAAGTGGGTTGAGTGGTCTTTTTTAACTTTGAGATACAGCAGTCTCAGTTTTATTTAGGATCTCCTAGGTAAGCAGACTGAGAACTATCTCTCCCTTTTATGAAAGTATAAAGATCTTTTTTCTTTCACATAGAAAGATTTCTTTTTCCTTCCCTGATGATTTATTAAGAGTTTGTACAAAGATTTCAGTCTCCTGTGAAATCTTCTAAATTGTTCATCTTTAAGCATACACAAGCATGTGATAACCTAATATTTTCAATGCAAAAATATGCAGAAAATGCACTTTAAAATACCACAGGGACTCTTAATACAGCAAAAAGAAATTGGAAAGGAACATCTGCATTTTGTTTTTCTCTTCCTGAAGCCACCATTGGAAATGGTGGTGTGGATATTATCCACGTGACATTCTGAACACTTTTATACCTTGTTAGTGAAACTTTCTCATACATTTTCTTCTGCATCCACTCTGACAGTACACAAGCCATCTTGAAAGAATCCTTTAAATAATATCTTTCATACAGTGAGTACTCTATTTTTTATTATTAATGGCTTTCAGAGCATGGCTTGTGAGCACAAGTCTCACTACTTTTCTTGGACAGAACTACTACTCCTGGAGTTGTCAGCTCCAGCTGTGCCACGGAAGTCTAAAAATAAATGGATATGCTGCAGCCTGGTGAGACTGTTAAACCCCTGTGGTGCTCATTCTTGCTCCTCAGTGAGCTACACTAGTTCAGCGGGTCTAGACCAAAGAAGTTCCACCCTGCTCCTGCATAGTTGCAGAGCAAGGTTTTGAAGTAGTAGCCTGTTTCTTGGGAATGGGGAGGAAACTTGTCTGTTCTTGTTAACCACGGAATAAAGCGCGTTGAAGATCCTTTCAAGTCTGCAGCAGTTCTGCCATCACATGGTGCCAGCACAGGATATTCCTGCAAAGACCTAGGGTTTTGAAGGAATATATAATCAATTCATCCCTACAAATTGGTGGAACAAAAATAATTCCATGAAAAACACTGGTTTTCCCCCCGCAGCATGCCCTCCTTGTTTCCCTTCGTACCCATCAGAGTGCACCTTGTACAAATGAGTCATAGCCAGTCTCTGAGTACAACTGCTGATGTTGTAAACTCATTTACATAGCTCTCCTTCATCTGAGCATCCTTCTGTAGGCATTTTTGCCACTTTCTCCAAACAATGTGGCATCTCTGTGCGGGTTTTTCCTATCAGAGGAAAGCAGCAACACCTTGAAATAAAATCAAAGCCATAGCCTTAGAATAAAAAAAACTTATTTTCAGAAATGTAAAGAGAGTACATTGGATGTGTCATCCCAGTAGTTTCAAAAACTGAAAAGGGGAAAGGGTTTTAAATAATTTCATCAGAAGCCAACACAGTTAAAAGTAAGCACTAACTCGGTTCTCTGGAAGAGAGAGACAGAGAAAGCAGATAGTACCAGTTGCCTATACAAAAATAAATGTGTTAAGTCACTTGAAATAACCATCAGTAGCTGCAGCTGAAAAAAAAAAAAAACAAGTTACTACAAAAACTAACATCAGTGCTAGAATTCAAAAAGTTGCTTCAGGCTTTTAAAATTTGGTAATAGAAGGTAATACATTTAATAAACTGTCAGCTCAGTGATTTGACTTCAGCTTTACCTACTGCAAAGCAAGAGGTCAGGGTTAAAGAACAGCCAGAAGCCTCCTGTCTTTGGGACCAGCAGAGATGAGAAGGATCTGTCCTTCTGGACTCAGGGGAGGGAAGAGGTACAGCACACTTCTCTCTGGAGGACTCCCCTAGTAGATGTCTAGCTCCAGCAATGACAATAGTAATTATAATCTCAAAGATGGCAGAACAGCTGAAACAGCATGGGGCAGTATTAAAAAAAGAAAGAATCCTTGGGAGCTATTGAATACCCTTTGGAAGGCTGAGTGTGCTTGCTTCAGAAGTTTTCCTGAGCAGTGAATAGCAGGATTTAAGGCAGCAGGTATAAAAACATGTATTGTTGGAATCTAAGACAGTGGAAAGCAAAATCCATGAATCATCATTAGTCATTATAAGGAAATAAAGTGATATGTTGTGAATTCAGATGAAGCCCTTGACAGAGGCACTGACAGGCAGTGAAAAGACAGCAGAGCTCTCAAGCCTCCCTTATAATGATGGCATTACAATTGGATTTTACATGAAGCGTAGTCTGCTTGTTCCTTAGTTGTCATTTCTGAATCAGCTAGGGGCTGACACATTGCTGCTCCAACAAATAACTTATCATTGAGCTTACAAAAGGTTAAAGTTCTTCTTTTTATTTACAGATCACAAAAGCAGAGAAGTAGTGAGAGGTAGTACTCACATTCATTTATTGAATTTGTGCCCCTAAAAACGGCACTGTGAGACAGGCATTTAGCCAAGGATGTTGTTAGTACACAGCCATTGTAGCAACTCTGCAAAGATGTGCTGAACAGATTCTCAGCTTCTTTGCTCCATGGAGAGCAGAGAGAGGATCATTCCCTCCAGCTCAGGAGCAATCCTGTATATCTACAAAAGCAGAAACAGACTTGCCTCCAGGAGGCAAAAATGAAACAAACAAAACACCACCAACAAAATAAAAACAAACAAACAAAACAACAACAAAACACAGTATACACATACAAAAACCCAACAAGAAAAAACAAATTCACACAAAACCCAGGGAAAAAAAACCTGTTCAATCAGAATATGGTAACTACATAAAAAATTAATTCTGAGGGTGGTGTTTACAGAGAGCTGGTTCTGGTTATCAGTAAACATTTTCACATTGTTCCTTGCTGGACTATGCACTGATCCTAACCTCAGGTTTCAACATGTAAATGAGACTGAAGGAAATTAGCTCCAACGTTTCATCTATTACCTAGTGTAGGGATCACAAATCTTTTCAGGTTGGTATCATTGCTTCTCACTCCCATTCCATCTGCCATCTTTTCTCCTCACTAATTTCTTCTCTTCCCCAACTTCTGTCTTCAGAGAGGAATTAATAAAGACTTCCTATCTTCCTTTGGAATCCAGCTAACCTTCTGACCCTCTCAAGTTTCTCCTGGACTCACAGCATCTTCTATCTTTTTCCACTGGCAAATCAGGAAAGAACAAACAATAATGAAGTTTTTAACACTTGCAAGACAGTGAGAGGAACTTACATCTCTTGTCAAGAGACTTCAAAGTGGAAGATGCACACAAATTGTGTAGGTCATAATCACAGCATAAGACCAGAAAGAATCATTGCATTATTTGTGTCTGACACTTCAGTCACACAAAACATTATAAGTTAGACCACTACGCTTCATCTCATTTATTCTTTTACAAAACTCAGTAACTTGCATTTGACTAAAACAAAAATTATTGAAAGGTATCTGGAAGAAATATAGAAATGTAGAATTTGTCATTTCTTTTGGTAGTTTGTTCCACCAGTTTATCACCCATTAAAATCACTACTAAGCCCAAAGTTTTATTTCCAGGGTTGTTTGGGTTTTTTTTCCTAACTGCAGCATCTTACTATTGGTTCTTGTTACAACTACAGTTATTTTTTTCTTTTATTTTATGAGATTTAAAAGCCCTTAAATATGCAGGGTGTGCTCACAAAGCATATTTAAAAACTGTAATCAGAATGCCTGTAGATCTTCCTTTTGACAGATAAAAATGTGAGAATATCCTAATGAAGTACACCTCTCCACTCTCCTTAAATCATTCCTGTGGCTTCTTTCTTCTCCACTCCAATTTTTTGACATCTTCTTCAAAATACAATATACTGAGTCCTTCTCCACTATCAGACACCCTACTGTTATATTGAGGAATAGCATAAAGCCTACAGGAAAAAAGACGGACATTGAGGAATTATCAGTAATTTCAAGAGTGTGAGGAAAGGGTCAATGTTATTTGATCATTAAAGTGCAAGATAGGAATTCAAGTGTCTGGGGTTTAGTTTCCATCACATTGAAGACTGTTATGTAAATTTGAATAACTATTTTCCAGAATTTTCAGATTTTGTTAGACCAGATGTAATAGCTGGAAGTAGGACCCTCCCTCGGATGTTGCAACATTTAATTCTTTATTTTTTCTATGGGCTTTGAGGTCCCCATCTGGAAAGCACCGTTACAATTAACTTTCACATACCTCACCATATTTTTGTTAATGTGACATAAATACAGGTATTATAGAAACCACTGCAAAAATCTCTATCAGTTACTTCTTTGTAATATAGAAGAATAATCAGTAAAGTTGAAGAGAGATAGCAGTGGTTTTCTGATTTCATACCTGAAAACTAAACGCTTGAAAGTCAGAATCAATTCTTAAGAGGAGACTCCATCTTCCACTATAACAACAAAGTCCAATTTTTTTTATGCATCTCTACTCATTCAGTATAATTCTTCTACATACACAAACAGAAATACATATTTATGTGCAAAGTCTAATTCCAAGGTTGGGAGGCATAATGGAGCCTAATTTTATTATACTGGATAGTTTTCCTAGAGGTGCATATTGATTTCACACTGTCAAACAAACTGCAAAATGCATTATAACAAAACAATTAAAACTGCTGATAATTATTACAATTAACTCGCTGCTTCATCCTAATGGAATGTTCAAGCATCCGAGAATTCCTGATTATCAGAAACTAATGGATGTTCAGAAAAGGATGTCATTTTCTGTAGCAATTTGTTCTTGGCCAATTTAATGTTCCCTCAAAACAGTTTTCTGTTCCCAAATGTCTCATTTGTGGCTTTACAAAGGAAAGGATCATGACAGTATTGTTTCAGTGCTTATTTTGTCTTCAGAAAGTCTCAGGTCTGTTCACTTTGCCGTTATGCCAGGAGCATATAGTCCAAAATGAAAGAATCATAGAACCATTTTATACATTCTTTTGCTAAACAGAGCTGGAGGATTCTCATTTCAAGTGGTGTTAAATGTAAATTAATTCTACTGAAGTGTAAGAGTTTTGGCTGAAAGAACACTGATTCACTTTATCTAGCTGTTTTTCTCTGTCCTGTATGCTACTTTGACTGTGTGAAGCCTCCTTATTGCATAGCTCTTGATCCCCATTGTGCTGCTGTACCACTTGTGATGCTGTTCCAGTGCCTGACCAGGATGCTTTGCTACCAAGCACCCAATACCCAAGCAGAGTTTTGGTAATCAAATCTGACCAGTTACTGCAGTAACCCTTTGATAGAAGGAGCAAGCTGGGAACAGCATAGGACAATCCCTTAATGCTTACTTCTGTCCACATGTATTTTTTTCACTTACAGTGCCAGATGCACATCAATCGAATGTTGCCCTGAAGTGGAATATTTTCTGCAGGGAGTCATACAGCTAGTTTGGCAAACACGTTATTGTGCCAATGTTGAGACTCATGATACAATAATTTGCTTTATGAAATATTTTTATGTGCTTTTCAATAGGGAGCACTATGATCAAGGGTGGCATCAGTTTTATGACTGGACACTTGCTTTACAGAACACAACTTTTCCTGTGACCAACATCTTAGGAAAACATATCTCAAAAGCTACATTTTCTGAAAAAGCGTGAGACAATTTAATTACTTTTTGAGATTTGTATTTCCAGTATCTTCATTTTGTTATTCAAAGAAATAAAGTAATTAACAGGGACAAGCAAGTATTACTAATCATTTCTTCAACCTCAACCACGTGGTTTTGTGTATTGAACTTACTGGAGAACATCTTGTGATGTAAAGGTCCTACAACTTTTAGAAATAAACAATACAATTAAAATAAATAACCCATCACAGCCTTCTGAACCTTCCCATAGAAAACAAAAGAAAGTGAAATTTTTAATATTCCTTCATTATAAGTATTTAAAATACGATACATTCTGAAGAAAACAGTGCCTCTTTGAATTTTTAAATAAAATATCTAATAAACTGGGGCAGAATTTCCAAGGATTACTTTAAGACCTTTAATCTTTCTTTAAAGTAGGAAATATATTAGTGTTTTGCTGATTTTTAAAGCAGGAAATACCTCAGTGCTTTGCTGAATCAGGGCCTAAAAGAGCAATCCAGTCACACTCTGGGACCAAAATATCACAGTGCGTAAAATATCCATAATGTGATTAAGAAGAAAAAGGTCATTTTGAAGCATAAAAATATTTAAGAGTTGAAACTTTTAAATGTTTCCATACCCAGGGTAAGCAATACATACCTTCACTAATACATTCACCTAGTAACACAGCTTAGCTAATTGCACAGCTTGAACAAACCTCTTTGTGTCACTGGGCAGAGAAGTAAGGAGCACCTAAGTCTGAATTTTAATGGCTGAGCAATAGTTCTTACAAAACACCACAGCTAGCAGAGACCGAAGGCAGAAGTCTTCATCATGCCAAATTTCTTTTACGCATACCTGGAGAAGGAACCAACTATCTCACCAGTTCTTTGGTAAGCATTTTTTGGAGAGACAGCACAGAGCAGGGAAAGATTTGCAAGGAACTGAGCAAAGAAATTGCCTGGTTTTGTAGCCTGACTGTGCTCATTGAAAAAGGAATTCTTTTGTAAATAAGCAGGGTGGCAAAAAAAAAAATACCAGTCTATCAGGAACTTCTGCTAATGGGAAGACCCTGTATCATCCCAAACATGAGGATTTTTTACATGTTGGAATCGCATAACAACATATTAGTGTCAAAAGGCATGAACACCTAACTTTTGGGACCAATATATGTCGTTACCTCTGCTATATTTACTTAGAGTTCAGTGCATCAAATGAAATCCCCAGCTAGTTGCATATTTGCATTGAATCACCTAATAGAGCTATGATTTTACTGCTGTCACAGTAAAAAACAATTTTTTTTTTCCTCTTAGGTTTAAAATGGAGAATTAAAATACTAGTGAAAAATTAGAGAAGGCCATAATGCTTTTGAAGGATTTTGGAGTACTCTGGGCTAGGATACAAAAACCTATTAGCTTCTTTATCTCAAAACATAGATGTGGGCTCACATCTTCAGCAAATATCTGAGAACAGCTAAATTGTACTACAATTTCTAGCACAGTGTTCTTTAATGATTTTTTTTTACTACAGTCTCTTGCCTCCCACCCCTTTTTCAGACTCCAAAGCAGGCTGTCATAAAGAGTTCCTTAGAATGACTCACATTTTAACACTACCATGGATATGTAAAACATGAATTAGACTTACTAAAAGAAATAGAATTTAAATGTAAAGCAGAGGAAATACTTTTTCAAGGAGCTATGAGGTTCACTGTAGCCTCTGAACCCAATTCAGCTCTTGGGCTTACCATTTCACAGAAATTGCTCAAGCTACCAGACAGGGCAAATAGATGCCACACTGTGGCATCTTTCTCTGCTGCATTCAATTGAACATATCCTAGGTTCAAAAGCTTGGCATGCTCAGACAACTTATTTGTGTTTGCAAAACATTCATTTTCAATTTTTTTCTTTCCCCTAAGAAACTTTCCCATACATGCCCATGAATCAGACTGCAGATGTAAGGCATCACATCTTGGTTCTGACATTTCAGTATTCTTTTTAAACCTGAAGGCCATTATCACTTTCAAGGATCTGAAATGTATGTAACTCACATTTTAATTCTGACTATATGACAGACCAAACTAGGAATGAAAAGATGAAGACATGTCATCACAGATCCCTGGAAGAACAGCAGGAGGTGTTGAAGGTAAACACAGTAACAATATGTCCCAGCCCAAGATTTCACTGGAAAATGAGAAAATGAGCACAGTGATCAAATGAGCAAAATTCAAGTCCCAGCTGAGCCATATGCCACTATTAAGCACAGGGAAAAATTTTATTTCCTTATATCAAGGCAGTCAAAATAAGCTTCACTAGATGAGTTTTTAATTTTTTATTGTTCACATAAGAATGTCCCTCCCCCCACAAAAAAAAAAAACCAAAAACAAATCAAAAAAACTGAGGCTGTTGGCAGGCTAAGCTAAAAAGATCACTAACTGTTGGTAAGTCGGAAAAACACTTTTAATTTGAGCATTTTATGAAGGGCACAATTAGGCGAAGTAGCATAGCATAGTAAGGTAGTATGAACGACTTTTTACCTCCTGCAGTGAATTTTAAACACCCAGAGAAACAAAACTCTGTCATCACCTCAAGCAGTTTATGGTCAGCCTTATAGATGGGGAGAAACATGTGCCCTGAGAGTGTGGGGCGAAGAAAGAGAGTTAGATTCAAGCTCTTTGCTTCCCTGCTGAACAGAGTCTCAGGTAGGTCATGGAGGTGAATCACACAGAGCTTTTGATAAAGTATTTGAAGCAGGGAAGTATTTTCCATTGTTCACATCACTTCTGGAGGCACACAGAAAGATTATTTGTGTCTCCAGCAGGAAAAGATTTGCCTTTTTAGCACAGGAGTGCTCATCTGCCATTTTTTTCATGTCCAAAATATTGATGACTCACTTTAGAGAAAATGTGATGGATACAAGAGTAATCAAGCAATGAGTGAACCTGATGAGTGCATTTCACTTCTGAGGCTTGTTTCCCTTTCTCTGTCCCAGGCTGAAGTAACTGTGAATTATTTTAATTAATCTGCCATAGAATGTCATAGCCTAAATGAGTTCAAAAGATTTCAATACAATCCGTAGCACATCACAACTACTACCTTCATCTACAGTCATTTCTGTAGTCTTAAATCTGAGAGACATGCAGATAAGATGACAGGTGTAGCATAAAAGAATAAAATATAGTAGAAATCAATTAGAGTCAAGTAATTTTTCTTTCTTAAGCAACATTTTATAAAAGAGAAATTACTACAACAAAAGTGACTGTAATTTCCTTAATGACTGAAAGATCTACATATTTTCCCTAAAAACTAAATTTTATTCTTTCAGTGTAAATTATAAATAAATTCTCTAGTTTTTCATGATTGCTGTAATTCATCACATTGAAAACTGTGCCACCTGCACCGAGAGATGCATTCAGTAACTCATGTCCTAAACAATCAGATGTAATTAATATGATAGTCACAATTAATATGATGTTTTCATATCTAAGATGAAACAGGCAGATGGGGACAAGATTCTCACATGCATCTGGTATCACATAATAGGAGCCTGGCAAGAGATTCTTTTTTTTTACTTCCTATTTGCATATTTGATTAAGTAGAATCATAGAATCATAGAATTGTGTTGAAAAAGCATTCTAAGATCATCAAGTCCAACCATAAACCTAACAATGCCCAGTTCACCACTATACCATGTCCCTAAACATCACATCTGCACACCTTTCAAATACCTCCAGTGGTGATTATTCAACCTCTTCCCTGGGCAGCCTGCTACAATTCTTAACCACCCTTTCATTGAAAGAATTTTTTCTTAATAGCCAACACAAACATTTCCTGTAGCATTTTGAGGCCATTTACTCTCGTCCTATCTCTTGTTATCTGGGAGGAGACTGATCCCCACTTTACTACAATCTCCTTTCAAGGAGGTGTAGAGAGTGATAAGGTCTCCCCTGAGCCTGCTTTTCTCCAAGATAAACAAGCCCTGCTCCCTCAGCCACTCGTCATCAGACTCGTGCTCCAGACCATTCACCAGCTTTGTTGTCCATCTCTGGACTTGCTCCAGCACCTCAATGTCTTTCATGTAGTAAGGGGCACAAAACTGAACATGTCACTTGAGGTGTGACCTCATCAGTGGTGAGTACAGGTGGACAATCACTGCCCTGGTCCTGCTGGCCACACTATTGCTGATACAGGCCAAGATGTCATTAGCCTTCTTGGCCACTTGGGCACACTGCTTCATGGTCAGCTGCTGTTGAGCAGCCCCAGGTCTGGGGCAGGTTCTGCTGTGCCAGAACTTTCCAGTCACTCTTCCCTCAGCCTGTAACATTGCAGGGGATTTTTGTGACCGAAGTGCAACTTGGCCTCATTGAACTTCATACTACTGTCCTTTGTCCATTAATCCAGCCTGTCCAGACCCCTTTGCAGACCCTTCCTACCCTCCAGCAGATCAATACTCCCACCCAACATGGTGTTGTCTGCAAACTGACTGAGGGTTCACTTGATGCCGTTGTCCAGATCACTGACAAAGTTATTAAACAGGACTGGCCTCAGCACTGAGCACTGAGGAAACCCACTTGTTACTGGCCATCAGCTGGATGTAACTCCATTCACCACCACTGTCTGGGACCGGCCATCCAGCCAGCTGCCAGGACAATGCTGTGGGAAATAGTGTTGAAGCCTTTACTACAGCCCAGATAGAAATCAGCACCAGCCTTTCCTTCATTTACTGGGCAGATGACCCTGTTGTCAAAGGACGCGGGGTGCTCAAGCAGGATGTGCTTTTCACAAACCCATGCCAGCCGAGCAAAATTCCCTGGTTGTCCTGTACATTGCGTAATGACACTCAAGACAATCTGTTCTATGACCTTTCCGAGCACAGGGGAGATCAGGCAGATAGACCTGTAGTTCCTGGGATCTTCCTTCTGACCCTTCTTGTAGATTTTCTAACTTCCAGTCAACTGGGACCTCTAGAATAGCAGTTCCCCCAGCAAAATTCTGTGGGACTTATATTTTCAAATTGAAAAACAATGCCAGAAATACATTAATTGTGTGTAACTTATTAATTGAACTTCTATGATGGATTCTTATTGCTAATGATGTAGTCTATTGTATTGCTGAGAACGGTATTTTTACATGACTTGAAAAGGTTGATTTGGCTATATGAGTTCTATATTTTACAGAAACCAGAAGATTACCTTTTGACCACCCCTCTCACTTCTATCTGAGAGGAGCTTTCACAAACTTCAGTAAAAATTGTAGGTCTAAATAGGGTATTCAGCAGCCTGACTCTGTATCCTACTGTTACATTTCCAAGACCATCTTGGAATGTATGGAAGAAGCCAGTGGAGAAGGAAATATATCTACCTTTTTAATAATAAGTCAATTTTTTGAGCTTTCATTATGTATGAAAGTTACATGCTGTAAATCAATCTCCTGCATATATTTTTTGTCTCTCTTTCATGTTGAAGCTGTTCCACTCTTTTATGGAATAATTATTATTGGGCTATAGCAACACTCAGAATGACCCTTCACTTCTGTCATGTTTGAGACAGAGGATTCAAGCGAAGATCTGGTGATAGATACTAAGTAATTCAGTCGCTTCTTTATTGGACATTTTCTTTGGTTTTATAATTATGTTATTTTCTTCTAAATATTACATTGGGCAATAATAAAATACATGTTATTTTTTTGTGCCAATCTGCCAGGATAATTGAGGTACTGTAGATGCAGTAATCCATTCTCTTCACTGTTACGTCTGATTTCCTTCAGTTACTGTATTCTCCCAAACTTTAACAGTTTATTTCCTGTGGGGGTTCATTTGGGTTTCTTTTGGGGTTTTCCTGATTGGTATTTGTTTTTTTCCCAGCTAATTTCTACAAACAGGAAATAGATCAGTTTTGTATTATGTTTAGAAATGTATGTGGTCAAAGTTATTAATATATATAAAAGTACTGACTGACTATTTCTGATAAATTCATGTGAATTTGTAAGAATTGTATTTCCTAATAAGAATTCTATGAGACTAGAACCTCATATGAGGCACTACTATTAAAAACACTTTATCAAGTTGTTGTTAGTGGTGTAATGTTGGAACAAGTGGTTGTGAGGGACTCAGCTGAAATGAAGGGCAACAAAATAAAAGCAATTCCATAATGAAGGTTTTAAATTCAGAAGAGAAAATTTGTGGGAGTTTAATTGAATACAGTGAAGGTTTAGAATCTCCCTAAGCCATAAGCATGGGAATTTTCTTAGATTTTCGTTACAAAGTGGAGGAAACTTGGAGAAAAGGCCCTCAAATCTAAATGGTTGAAAATAGTGTCTTCAAAAGTGAGAAAAAATGGAAAAGCAGCAAGAAAAGAAAAAAAGGGTTTAATCAGTAGTGAAAGTTATGTGTTACAGGTCAATATGTTTAGAGAAGAAGTGAGAACTGCAAAAGTCAAGATAAATTAGATCTTGCAAAGGATATTAAACAAATACTGAAAAGTTTCTTATCCACATAATTAAAAATAGATCAAGGAAAAAGATTAAATATAATCTAGATATGGCCCCAAAACTTGAATTAATATTTTGCCTCAGTTTTTAGTAAAGTTGATGGCATTAAGCATATTAAAAGAGGAAAGATGCCTTATAGAAATCAGGGTATATAAATGTAAATTACTATAAGTAGGGTGCAGAATCAGAAAGATTATATGATCTCTTGGGTAATTTGGTCTTTCAGCTGAGTGTAGCTCCTGGGTTTAGTCCATATAGTACCACTGCAGTTGTGAAAGTAAAATTTTTATTTTGACAGTAATTGTAATCTAACGATTTAAAAGTAATTTGAAGGAAAGAATGGGTTAAAACTTAAAAGTAAACAGATGATAAGGTAAAATACCCTAAGAGTTCATAAAAATTGTGTTGTCCAGGCTAATAGACTGCTCAGCTGTGCTTCATATATGATTTTAAATGAATTGTAGGTAAATTAAATGAGGGTGAAATGACCAATGCAGACCTCAATAAGGAACTTTTTATCTTAAATCATACTAAAAAAAATTGTGTAGACTAGAAGGTCTTCCAGTTTGGTAGTAATAACAACACTTTTAGCTATCAACCAGGATTCTATCATTTTGAAAGGACAAAATGGAAAGAACTTAATTCATGTGACGGTAGGGTAACTATGGGCCATGGAAGTTAAGAGGTTGCAAAATAGACATAACAATAGGAAAATGCAGGAGTGAGGGGAAGACAGAGCAAAACCTTTTCTTTTTAACAGATTCGTATGTGAACTCTTTTATTAAAACAAAGCTGCCTCTGTCAGTTGAAAGATTTACCTTTGGATTTTTATGGCACATACTCCTAACATATACTGATTTAATGTGACACTCAACAAAATTATGTATGTTTTATCAAATGAAAAACCTGAAGTAGAATAGTATATACACTTTGTTAAAAATAAGAATACCAACACAGATTTTTCAAATACATATTTACTGTTCCAAAATGGCAATACAGATACCATAATAATGACCAAAAAAAAATATATAATGACAGAAGCATATGCACAGAAAGCAAAATAATATTTTGGCAATGTTTAAACATGTATGTGTCTGGGATTTATGTCAATTTCCCTTCTGAGTAGATCTTATTCACTGTTTCCCATAGATTAATATTTATATAGAATATGAAACATTGCAACACACTTATAAATAATCATTTGATTAGCCTCATCCCTTTAGATTAGATTTCTGGCAAATAAAAACCCTAGCCATGAAGACACAATGTCTGCTGAAAAGTTTTCAACTCAGTATTCAATTAAAAAGTTTACAGAAGTGTGTTGTGCAGAGAGATGGTGTCAAGACTCAACAGGCAAAGAAAACACATTGACTACTGTCACATCTGTTGGCCTTATGTTTGTTTCCTAAGACAAAACATGTCATACATATCTTATATACTTCTACTTTCACATTCTGCATCTAATTCCATATTTCAAGAGAATTAGAGAAGACATGCATTTTTAGAGCTTAAGAATTCAAAACAGGGTTTAACAGCATTTGGCTGACCAAAAGGGAGACACCGTCTACCAAAATCCAAATAAAACCATTTTTTCAGAAGGAGCTCAAGTGTAATTATTTGCTCAGAAATAATTCATAATTTAACATTTTTCACTGACTGTTCCTCTCAGGTTCAATTCAAGAACCGTTCTGTTAAAACTTATACCCAAAAGCCCTTTCCATTTCTGAATATAAAGCTGAAAAAAAGTGATAAAGCATCCAAATTTTTTCATCTCTTAGGCTGTTGCCTCTAGTTTCTAGATGCCAAGGGCACACTTGAATATATAATTTTATTGCCTAGAAATAACTTATTTTGGTAAAACTTTTAAAAAGTAAGATTACTGGGTATTCTGTACAGATGATTACAAAATCTTAGAGGAATCAATTGAACTAACACAAAAATGTGTGAAGTTTCCCTTCAGGAAAATCAGGCCTATTACTGATGTTTTGCCACCATACCTTCCAATTCTTCTGTAAACACAGCCTAGGATAACAGTTTTGTCAGATGAACAGTTGTTTTCCAACCAACAAGACACAGCCCCATAGCTGCAGCCATCTAATTCAAAACCATATTAACATTCTCAAATATTTTAGGAACAGACATGAATGTGATATGATAAATATCAATTTGGTATAGAATTTTATAGTATTTCAATGAAAAATGACTGGTATGTTTTCTGCTGTTCTGCATGTTCCTTTATGCAAAACAATTTGTTTATGTATTTGGGTTAAAGAAGTAATTTATGTTTCTCAAGAAGAGTTCCTACAGTTTTTATAGGCTTCCATGGATTAATCATATGCTAACTCTTTTTTGTAGCAAGGTTTTACTGAAAATTAAATTGATCTACAGAGTGTCTCACAGTAGTAATTTGACAAACAAGGATATCTGCAGTACCCATATAAATGAATAAAAACATAATATCAACATTGTTTAGAGACAACAAGCTATTTCTAACTCTAAATTGTGCAATGATATTATATGCCTTAATGACATGATAAATGAACATACCATCAAATTCTTATATTCAAAATTATCTGAATAAATTAAATAACTCTCTTGTGATACCTCCACCTATGCCATTTTTTTTTATGAATTTTGCTGCTAAATAGTTATTTCACTGATTCAAATACCTGGAATAAAGCACTATTCTGACATGATGAACTATTCACAGTAACTTCATGCCTCGTGTTACAAGCTCCAAAATTGGTATTTTAAAAGTAGCAAGGCTATTTCTTGTTTTGTTTGGCAGAAGTGAACTCCATAAGAATAGTATTCTTTCTGAGATGTTATTTTCTGTGCAAATTCTCTGACACTATTGACAAGATGGTCTAAAGTGAAAATCAATGTGAGCTGCAATAGTTTTGAAAGAAAGGACAAAAAAATCCTAAAAATTAAAAATCGTGGTGCCTCCTTCCTACCAACTCATTGTAACTGGTTATCTGTACTTTTCTGGACCTAAGACTGGCTATGAATTACTAAAACTACAGTTTATGCAAAACTAAGCAATGGGCTGGGTCAGAGAACACCTAGGCAATCTTGACATCCACACATCAATGGGTCTTGATGGGATGCATCCATGAGTGCTGAGAGAGCTGCCAGACACCATAGCCAGGCCTCTCATGACTGTCTCTGAAAGGTCCTGGTGATCAGGACAGGTGCCTGAGGACTGGAAGAAAACAAATATCTCCCCAGTCTCTCAAAAAGGGCAAAAAAGAGGACCCAGGGAACCACTGACCAGTCAGGCTCACCTCAATCCACAGAAAACCGAGGGAGCACCTCATTCTGGAGGCCATCTCTATCCACATGGATGACAAGAAGGTGATCAGGAGTAGTCAGCATGGGTTCACTAAAGGCAAATCACACTTGACCAACCAAATAACCTTCTATGATGAAACAGCTACCTGGATGGATGAGGGGAGAGCATCCATCAGTGGATATTGTCTACCTTGACTTCAGCAGGGCTTTCAACACTGTCTCTCACCATACCCTCATGGACAAACTCAGGAAGGACTGGATGAGTGGACAGTGAGTGGACTGAGAGCTGGCTGAACAGCAGATCCCAGAGGGCTGGAATCAGTGGCACAGGGTCTAGCTGGACACCTGCGTCTAAGTGATACACCCCAAAGTTTGATACTGGACCCAGAATTGTTCAGTTTATCCATCAATGACTTGGGTGAAGGATCCAAGATGGTTTGAAGGAGTCCCTGCTATTGCACCTACAATCTTCCTTGGCAAGTTCACTGATGACAAAGCTGGGAGGAGTGGCTCTGGATACCCTGGAGTGTTATGCAGCCCTTCAGAAGGATCCTAGCAGGCTGGAGAGAGGGACAGAGAAGAGCTGTCCAAAATTCAACAGGGGCAAATGCAGAGGCCTGCACCTGGGGAAGAATAACCCACCAGCACAGGCTGGAGGCTGATCTGCTGGGAAGCAGCTCTGTGGAGAAGGACCTGGGGTCTTGGTGGAGCACAAGCTGTCCATGAACCAGCAATGCTCTGTGGCCAAAAAGGCCACCGGTAGCCTGGGCTGCCTCAGAAAGAGCATTGCCAGCAGAATTGGCGAGGTCATCCTGCCCCTCTACTCATCCCAATATGCAAAGACTGACATCTACTGCAAATCAAATTAAATTTGGTTTTAGGGTAAAATCCTGTAATCATGGCCCCAAGAGACTTAGTGGGAATTTTATCTTTGTTTTCAATGGAGTCAGTATCTCACCCATAATAAATAAATAGTGCTGGTAGGGGAGGCATAAGAAATGCTGTCAGGTGACTTTGCAGCCTAATTGCTGTAAAGTATCCTACTCCAGGCAAAAAAACTCTGATTTTACAAGGTGACATGAACACAGGTTAGAGAGACTATACATGTTTTTTTCACATATATAATACTGCTGACTTTTACTTTATTGGAGTAAAGGCCTGATTATCCCCAGAGACACCTCAATGTATTTCTTTAGACCAGACTTTAATCCCTCTGCTGATCCATCATTTCTTGGGTCTATTTCACTTGACAAGGCCTTGACCAAAGCCATACTCCAAAATTCTCTAATCAGGAGCTTGTAATTTATTGCTCACAAGCAACTCTAAGACCTGTGCTCCCACCTATGAACCATAGGTCATGAATCTTGGCATCATACTAGAGCTTGATTGCAGCCAAAAATACTCAGATTACTTTTCAGATCAACACATAAGCAGACCCACTACTTACGCTGCATACACTTAATTTTCATCTCTTAAATAAAATCCATCTGACCTTGACTGTGTGCTAGCTGAAGTGTGCATGCAGCACAAATGTGGAAACAATGAGCATAAACTCATTTATTGCCTTCAGGATAATGGATTTATTTCTATGCTCTGGGTAGAATGTGCTCATCCAGGAAAGCAAAGGAGAAATCCCAAAAGGTAGACTTTTCCCTGCTATGCAGACCTGCATTCTAAACCCTCTCCCACAGAGCACTTCGGATGCTCGTTTGGTCAAGAATGCTATTAGAAGAAGCAGAATAAATCTTTAAAATAAATGCAACCTTTAAGATCACCTTCTGTTTTCATGCTGAAAATGTTGATGGTGAAGTTTCATTTCCATTTTTCACTTCCAATTTTTCCCACTGTTCTACAGAGCTTGCCAAATTTCCTCTTTTAAAGTCATCCGTACCTATTGTAAAGTGGGTTTGAAAGACCCAATAGCAGGAAAAAGAAAAATTATTTAAACATAAATCTATCTGGTCTTGAGATGCATACTGTGTTTGAGGATTTTTCTTTTTTAACCAGTAGTTGATGTGACATTACAAAAGTGAATGTTAATAATTCACCTATGGTCATATAAAAAGATCTATTTTCAAATATGAATCTGAGCATTCACTGTAGTGTTAAGTATTTTTCTGTGACAGTTACACTTTAATTCTCTTTTATCCTAATTTTGTCCCTAGTAATACTTTTTGTGAAATGGCATGTTTGTCACTTAGTATGTAGTGCATTTTCAACATGTATTGTTTGATAAAAATAGAATTAAGTTATTAAAAAAACCACACACAATACATTACTCATTACTGGAAATCCAAACTGTGTTTATATTGTTTTATGTCTTCTGATGGCTAATAGTCCCTGAAACCACAGAATACATGATATAGAGGTTTAATTAAGTCTAATATTTAGGGTTTACTTTTCGTCAAGTACTAGCCCCTGTGCAACAAGGTGAAAACATTTACTGGAGGAATGTAAGATTTCTTCATTCTACAGTTCTGTTGCAATTCATTTTCCTGACATCAAGTATAAAAGAAGGTCAGTTTAAAACAAAACAAACCAACTAACTAAGCAAACTGAAAAAAGGGCAACCAATGGGAAAAAAAAAAAAAAAAACAGGTTAAATGATGCTGATGAGATGTCATTTTAATTTTACATTTAATTTTACATGATTTTACATTTCTACATGAATTAAGACACTTTGATTTTTCTCTCTTCATGTATCACAATTGCATCCCCTGTTTTAATGTCACTGTATCACTGCTTATTTTTACCCCTCCCTTCCGTTGTTCTCACTTGCTAATGTCAGCTTCCTTCTTTTGTCACATTCTGAGGAAGATGCCAAATGAAAGCATCATTAGCACATACAGAAGTCTTCAATGACTGAGCTCCCATCGCTGGGAAAATCAAGGCACTGATATTTAAATACAAAATCCTTCATTTCACAAAGTCAATCTGGCAGTTCTTTACCTTTCAAGACAACTGAACTCCCAGTCTAACACAAAAATGAGCCTTTTGGATTGCTGGGGGTTAAACCAAGCTGCTAGGAAAGCCAGAGAGAGGATCTGACTCCCAGTTGCCTCTGCTAGAGAAATTAATCCTGGAGTTTAGCATCTGGATCCTTCAACTGCCAAGCTTGCCCCAGTTGTGTGTTTCATCGCTGGGCTAGATTAAAAAAGAATGATGAGCAGGAGCAGGTTCTGCTCCATCAGTGACAAAACAAAAGGAGAAAAAAATATCACGAAAACAAAGCCCAAAAACCCAGGAACAAAAAAAAACCAAAAAAAACCCCTTAAATCAAATGTGTCTTACCATTGCATGTGTATGCTAATGTACACTGAAACAATGCCCTGCTTTAAAGCTGTGTCAAGAAAAGTCAGCCATGTCTGTCAGTTTGTTTTGGTAAACAGCATGAAAGTTAGAGGTGGCAAATTTGTGCAGGTTCAAACTCCCATTAGGGTGCCACTTGTCAAGTTTTACTTTGAGCACTCAGGTTTATAAAATGTATTTTGTTTCAGGGTAAGGGCAACCCTCATCAAGCATTCCATTCTCACACACACCCTGTACACTCATGGTAATGTGATTTCAAAATGCAGATGTGCTCCACCTGCTAAACTAAAATCCAGATATGGGCGCAGTTCCCCTTACAAAGTTCATACAAGATTTGAGCTAGTCACATCATACCTTGGAGTCCATCTGCAAAGCTGGAAGTGTATTCAGATTCTAAAATTCCTACTTTGTAATTCATGTCAGGATCCTCATATTTTTATTTGCATAAATGTCGGATGCTCAGGAGCACATTTTGACATGTTGCCGATCCATATGTTTTAACTCCAACATTTTGGATTCTAGCCTTAACCTAAAAATCAGTAAAATTGTCTTTTGCTTTTCCTGTACTCAAAACAAATTTTGAGAGCTTCAATCATACCATCAGAAGTCAAAAAAACTGGATAAAACATCCCTGATCCACCATATTGATGGCAGAGATAAAGTGAATCAGCAAGGTGAGGCAATAAAACTTGGTTTTAGAGCAGTCTTTCAAAGATAATAACTTCCCTGGTGAGGTCTATCTGATTTAGAGGGGGGAAAATTAATCCAGCTCCGTGGTTTCTGTAAAACAGCTGTAGTTTTATGCTGCAAGATTACGGTGTGTATGTTACCTCTCAGGGAGTTGCTGTCTTGATGGCAGAAAATGTATCTCCTTGAACAGCTGCAATGTGCCAAAGGTAAGGATAATTTATTCACCTACGTTATAGAGAGGCCAGGACACACAGAAGTTGATGATAAGAAGAAATGAAAGCTGAAAGAAGTAACAGAGTGAGAAGTCCATAAATGCTGTTCAGCTCTTTTTTTTGATGCTGGAGGAGTCTATAAGTATACATCAGAAACTGGGCTACAATGCTCAGATTAGCAGATACCCTGCTTTCCCCAGATAGCTCACAGACATACTACTCAGTCTTTTCCACCACAAATCTATAACACAGTCATTTTTCTTCAATGTAGGTGATCATGCCTACTGGCTTAATATCAACATTGTGCCATTGGCTGGGTTTCTGTGGCCAGACTATATCCAGAACACCCACTTAGTGTTGCACTTCGGCTGGTGTAACATATACTTTCAAATATAAGCACAGGGGGAGAAAAAAAAAAAAGCAGAAAATTACTTCTGCAACTAATGCAGATTAAAAAAATCAATTTTTAAATTTGTCTCCTACTCCATGGTCTGGTCACCATGGCTAAGACTTTCAAAAGTTTCTGTTTCTGCTAAGGGACATGGCTTTTTAGATTATGCAATTTAAAGAAATACCATTTTTGGGAGAACTGGAACCAAGCTGTTTTAAATATTTAGTTTTGGTTTTCTTAAGAAGGAAAGCAGAAGATATCCAAATAGCCACTCATTTTGAAAATACTGAATCACACTACTGAATATTGATCTCATATATAGCATAGCTACAACGTGCATTTTCTATTGCTACAATAGAAGTGAATATAAAATTACAACTATTTGGTCAAACAAAAGGAAATGTTTCTACATACCAATTATGTAGTTTGTACAGATGAAAAAAATATATATATTTTCAAAAGCAGAATTATTTCTATCTATAGAAATTCTTTTTTTTTTTAATTTGGTAAAATTCCTTCTTTATAGACCATATCTTTTCAATCCTCTTTCACAAATGAAAATGTAAGACATCATTATCATATTCTAGCAAGAAAAAAATTAAAGTGTGTCTTCCATAGGACAAATTCAGGCTCAAAGTTCAGTTATTTTCCACAAATGATTAAAATTAAAGCCAACGAACATATAGTAGATTTTTAGATAAGTGTATAAGCTGTCATAACTAAAGAAATATTTATGTTATTAATTTACTAAAAATTACTATGTAGGCATTATGGTATTTTTTTTTAAAAATTCAAGTATCTGAGGCTAAGGGAAGAAGATTTCCTTCATACCTTGTAGTGCGTGTATTACTTTTTACTGAATTGACTCCTGCCCCTGAAAACTTGGCCTTTTCTCAAAAGCAACTGAGCAAGTTCCACAGGAAGAAATATATGAAATACAGTTGTATTGAGTTGACCCTGACTGGGTGACAGGCATCCACCA
Organism: Entomyzon cyanotis; assembly: GCA_024500445.1. Lineage (NCBI taxonomy): Eukaryota > Metazoa > Chordata > Aves > Passeriformes > Meliphagidae > Entomyzon > Entomyzon cyanotis. The sequence continues at coordinate 56,038,581 of JAKEPQ010001016.1, read as the reverse complement.
AAGATGCTCTATCACTCCCCTCTCAGCTGAACAAGGGGGAGAAATTATAAAAAAGGTTCATGAGTTCAGAGAAGGACAGACTGAATACTGTCACGGGCAAAATAGACTCAGTTTGGAAACATCATTTGAATTTGTTACCAACAAAAACAGAGCAGGATATTGAGAAGTAAATTAAATCTTAAAAACACCTTCCACTCACCTCTCCCTCTTTTCCAGGTCTACCTCTTCACCCCCAGCAGCTCAGAGAGACAGCGAATGGGAGTTACAGTCAGTTCACCACAGGTCACTCCTGCTGCTTCTCAGGGAGAGTCCTTCCCCCATTCCAGTGGGGAGTCCTTCTCACAGGCAATAGTTCTCCACAAACTGCTCCAGCATGGGTCATTTTTCCACGGGCTGCAGTTCTTCAGGCACAGCATGCTCCAGCGTGTGTCCTCCCAAAGGCTTCCTGCCACCAAACCTGCTCCAACATTGACTTCTTTCCCCATGGGTACCCAGGCCCCTGCCAAGAGCCTGTTCCAGCACAGTTCTGCCATGGGGTAAGGGTCTCCTTTCAGGCATCCATCTGCTCCAGTATGAGTCTCATCCATGGGCTGCAGGTGGATTTCTGCTGTCCTGTTGACATCCATGAACTCCAGGGGCACAGCCTGACTCACCATGGTCTTCACCATGGCCTGCAGGGGAATCTAAGGTCCAGTGCCTGGAGCACCTCCTCACCCTCTTTCTCCGCTGACCTTGGTCTCTGCAGAGCTGTTCTTCTCACACATTCTCACCCCACTCTTCTCTGGCCACAATTACATTTATGCAATAACTTTTTTACCTTTCTTAAATATGTTTTCACAGAGGCATTACCATCATTCCTGATTGGCTTGACCTTGGTGGGTCCATCTTAGAGCCAGCTGGCATTGGCTCTGCTGGACATGGGAGAAGCTTCTGGCAGCTTCTCACAGAAGACACCACTATAGCTCCCCCCACTACCAAAACCTGGCCATGCAAGTCCAACACAACAGTGAAACAGGCAGAGAAAAACAGAAAACTGGCCATTTTAAATACAAAGAGAGCCAAGAGACTTGCAAGAAAAACAAGGAATGACCTTACAGTGAAGGTAAATAAGTAGGATCCAGACTGTATAGAAACTGCTCAATTTAAGTTTTGTTGGCTGAAAAGCAAGACCCTTTTTAATATAGTTGTCGCTGTTGAGCCGCTAGCTGAGGAATGACCCAAGTTCTCTGACAAGGAAAGAGAGAATAGAGCTTTATTGTTTTGATTTCCATATATATAGAGTTTACAGAGGTGCCCCAGATTGGTCAGCCCGAGACCTCCCCCTAGGCCCAATTGGCCAAGCCCGAACTGACCCAATCCGGAGAAGTTGTTTGCAAAACATCCAAACTTTATCTTTGTTTATGAAATATAGCAAAATGTTCCCACAGGAAGGACCTGTGCTAGCCACATATAGTGTAATTTCATTTTAGTGTTTTTAGTTTGTTATATTTCTAAAAAAACACATCTTTAAAGATTAAGAGGTATAAAGATTGATTTCTGCTCTAAAGAAAGAATGGACCAGTTCCACTCCATGGCCTTGGCTGCCTGCAGTAGCACTATCACTTTTGTAAGCTCTTTGTCCAGATACTTAAAGCAAGCACAAAAGGAACTTTGGCATAATATAGGCAACTGATTGTAGATTTAAAAAAAAAAAAAATTATAAAAAAATACAGACATTATCCACCAAAGAAAGAAAATTTGTACTGTTTCATGAAGATAAAAAGCCCAAGTCGATAATATGGGAAAACCCAAAGATACAAAGTAAATGGAACAAATTATTGCTGGAAGTAATTCTAGACATTTGATAGGGAGATCATAAATATGGATATGTATTGTGGAATCATACAATTTAATCAAGAAATGAAATTTATTAGCTGATGAGCAATGTTGAAGAGGTGGCAGAATATGTCTCAGAATAGAACTTGTGTCCTAATCAGACCAGAAACACGTATTCTATCAAGCAGAGGAGTAAAACTGCAATTCAGTAACTTCAAAAATCCAAGCTAGATATTATGAATCACCCTCACAAAACAGGAGGGAATTGTCTACCTCCACAAAACATTGTGTGAACAATATTCTCCTCACTGCTTCTTTTGTGTCATAAGGCATGCTATCGAGGACCAGATGCAATAATAGTCCCTAACTAACCTAAGTACACTGTAACATGTAAATTTAGGCCTGGCTCCCAGAATGAAATTTTAATCTTAGAACTAAGTAAGCACATATAACCTGTGTACAAGGCATAAAAATCAACTCAGAAGGGTAATGAAAATAAACATATATTATGAAAAAGAAGACAAAAATAAGACCCAAGGAAATGCTGATCACTGAACTTGCCTGTAATTAGATTTTGTGTTTGGAACTTGAGACCCAAAAAGCTATGCACACTTCTTCATTTTGTATTCATTTCTGAATTCATTCCTGAATCTAGACTGCAATTATTACTTTCTCAAAGAATGAAATATCCTGGGCAGGGCGTAAGGTACCTTTACACTTCAGAAGAAGGAACAGTGCTTGTTGTGAGAAAAACTTGGGGTTCAACACTTCTACCCTAAGGAATTCTCTTTTCTTCATCCATAATTGTTTTTTTGCTCAATGACTCTTCCACTGGGCAACTTTTGTACCAGGATAGAGTTGCTGAGCAGGACTTAAACAGAGTTAAGGATTTTTCTGGTTTTTGTACTGCCATGCTGGCCAGGAAGTTGTAGGTGCAAGGGAGGTTGGGAAGTGGCAGCTGGCCCCAGCTGACTAGAGGGATATTCCAGACCATATGACATCGTGCTCAGTATATAAAACTGAGGGGGGTAGAAGGAGGAAGTATAGGACATTTGGAGTGATGGCCTTTGTCTTCCCAAATCACCATTAGGTGTGATGGGTCCCTGCTCTCCTGGAGATGGCTGAACACCTGCCTGCCCATGGAAAGCAACAACTTGTTTCCTTGTTTTGTTTTGCTTGTGTATGCAGCTCTTTCTTTACCTATTAAAATGCCTTTATCTCAAATCATGGGTTTTCTACCTTTTATTCTTTCGATTCCCTCCCCGATCCCCCTGGGTGGGGGAGTGAGCAAGAGAATGCATGGGGCTTGGCTGTTGGCCAGGATTAAACCACATCCACACATAAACAAAAACTGTCAGAAAATAATATATTATGATCCTGTAAGAGACAGGTAAGAGACAATTTCAGCAACAGTAGTATGTAGCTATTCTTCCTTAGAATGCTCTTCCTGATCCAGCAAGTCTCCTACAGTTCTGCAGTTTTACAATGGTACAATATCAACAGAAACATGGATGTATATCTCCACACAACGCCACCTGACCCATCCCTTTGTTGCACACTCTGTAAAATGAGTTTTTAAGTGACACTACTGGCAAGTGACAATGCTGGGATTCATCTCCTTTGTGCTAAAAAAATCATAACTACTAAGATCTTCCATTTCTGTAAGTGATTGTCCTTCCTACCTGAGGATAGAAAAGTGAGGAGGGAAGGAAAAAATTATGCACCAGATTTTAAAAAGAATGCTGATTCAGCAGCATTTTATTACATGCCTAATTCAACTTTGTTCAGTTCCTGTGTTCTCAATCCCAGGAAGGTGTAGATGGGTGATCTTAGCCTGAGGAGTTCTGGCTATGCACAAAAATAAGAAATGATAAAAATAAGGACTTTCAAGGCTGGACATGATTGAATTTTAAATATTTTTACATACAGTGAACACTAAGCAAAGGTTTCTTTACGTAACAATTCTGGCTGTAGTGGACATTTGCACTGCTCAGCAGAAAGCAGGTTCCCAGGAAGGAGAATGCATGTTCCTTGGCAAGAACTCCATGCAGTTTAAATCCATTGCACTCTGTGTGACTTAAAATGCATTCTAAAATACCTACTGATCAGTTCCATATGTATCAAAGCCACATGTAGCATCTGGTATCCAACTCTACAGAATAGCCCAAACCAGCTTATCTGCTCCATGTGCCATATGGCATCACCCCAAGAACCCTTTGTAATATACATATAAGACAGACCTGAAATTGAGAAATTCAGGACCATGACATCGCCTTCTACTGTGTTTCACAATCACTCAAAAATTACATTATGCCATTTGGAAAAGTGCCTGGACCCACACTTAAAACTATACACCGCTTGTTGGATACTTTCTGTGTCCTTTTTATGGTCACTGGTAACCCTTGAAACTAAATTTTGAGGACTAGTTTTGAAATATTCTCACATGTAAAAAATTCTGTAGCTAAACAGCCATTTAAAATCCCTAACTACATAAAAGCCACAGTAGGTTCTTAATTTCATACACAAATGGGACTGAAACATTGCTTGAAAAAGCCAAATAAAATTAAAATATGATTTTTCTTATATTTAGGTGAAATCAGCAAAATTAATCTATTGTTAACTGGATGAAAAAGGCTAAAGTGTGAAATTATATACTCTTCAACATGTAGCAAATTTACACAAAGCAACAGGAAGGATTAAAAAAAATTATAATATAATTTAAATGAAACAAATGCAGTATAAGTAGGTCCACATTCTGAATGATAGGAGGTATGTATCATTCAGAAAAAGAAACATTATTGACATTACTAAAACAGGTAAAAATAAATTGTCTTTAAAAAGTAAAGGAGATGTCGAGGCTGTTAAGTTACATTCTGGAATATCTATTAAAAATAAAATATATTTTTGAATACCATTACAAAATAAACAGAAACATAGTGAAAGTGCATTTAATGAAACACTGTTAGTCATCCAGAATCTGCCTGTGGACATGAAATCTATTAATGTGGGAGACTTTTGTCTGCTGAATCTCATCCTGGATGGTAGTAGTAAGGTAGTAGTATCAGAATTTGATTCTGATAGCAGTTTATCCCTTTTCTGTAAGTTTTTTTTTGACTGTCGTTTGTGTCAAACATAAGGAATTGGATCTTGTACCATCAGCCACAGGTTATAACCCTTTTTCATTCAAATGAATCTCTTAGCTAGATTCAGGAACCAAATATAAAAATAAATTTTTTGACTACATCAGTGCAATAGTAAGGTTTTGATGACAACTACGGCCCCATTTTGTGCAAAAAATAGTAGTTTTATAAGCCATAATGAGAAGCAAGAGAGATGATTCATTCTGGGATCCTTAGAAAGAAATGAAAAATAATTAAATCCCACCAGACAAGGGAATTGTCCACCTCCATGTACTTACTAGGTAAAAAAAGGGAAGAGTAGGAAAAAGTATTTTGGACAGAGAAATATGAATGCAAAGAAAAATGACAGATCACTAAATCTTATGGAATGCTTTTGAAGAAAATGCCAAAATATTATTGGAATAGAATCATAAATTGAATCATTTATAAAAATAGGAAATAAGCTTTGACTTTAATTACATATATGTATGCCTATATAAAGTCAAGACCCATCAAGAAACATAGCTATGACTAGCTTATTCCTTAGTCAATTGAAAAAAAATCAAAATAAGTGAGTAAATACAACTATGTTACATAAGCTGTTACCCACCTCATTTGTCAGGAGTTAAACAGAAATGGTCTTCAACAGCAGTAGCAGCAGCCAAACTGTGTGTCTAATGTTGAAGCAATCAGATGAGCAACCCACTGAATAAGCCCTGGGAGTGTCAAAACTCACAAGCAATGTTCCAGGTGGATTCATGCACTACTGATTTATAAAACAAAAGTAAAAATGGAATAGAAGGGACTATTCCTACATGTATAGGGATCAAAAGTGATTTTAGGAACCATTTTGAGCTGCACTGTTAAGTCCCTTCTGTGCTTTAAACTGGGGTAGGTCTGTTAATTCAATTCACTTATTTCATCTGCATTGTAGAGGCATCAAAATGAAGAAAACCAGTAATGAGACAGGAAACTACTTCCAAAATTCTTCAGAGATGTCACATATCTATTTAGTCCTGTTCCTGTTCTCTTCTGAACAATCACTGCTATTGTCTTTGGCTTTATTCTTCTCCATCTGCCTTTGACATTCTTCCACTGCCTTTGGCAAGCTCCTTGTTACCCTCTGAAGTTATACTGCGTCCATTGAGGGGAATGGAATGATTTCCACTCATTTTAATGATCCACTGACAAGGTCTAACTCTTCATAGAATCATAGAATGGTTTGGTTTGGTTTGGTTTGGTTTGGTTTGGTTTGGTTTGGTTTGGTTTGGTTTGGTTTGGTTTGGTTTGGTTTGGTTTGGTTTGGTGGGTACCTTAAAGGTCATCTTGTTCCAGCCCCCCACTATGGGCAGGGACACCTTCCTCTAGAGCAGGTTGTTCAGAGGCCCACCCAGCCTGGCCTTGAAAACTTCCCGGGATGGGGCATCTACACTCTTCTGGTGCCTCACCACCCTCACAGTAAAGAATTTTTTCCTAATATCTCATGTAAACCTGTCCACCTGTCACTTTAAAGCTGGGATTACCCATCATCCTATCACTAAATACCTTTGTAGAAAGTTCCTCTTTAGATTTCTTGTAAGATCCCTCTAGTTACCTGGAAGGCTGCTATAAGGTGTCCCTGAAACCCAGCTCTTTCAACCTTTTCTACATAGGAGAGGAGCTCCAGCTCTGGGATCAACTAAGTGGCTATCTTCTGGACCTGCTCAAACAGGACCATGTGTCAGAGACTGAAATAGTTCATGCCTCAAACATTGATATAAAACTTTGCTCATTATAACAAAAAGTGTATAAAGAAGCTACAATCAAAAAAGCCTCCCAGGAGATACCCAACCGGGACTTTGGGCTGAAAGTCAAACTGCTGAGATTAGATAAAGGGAAACCTATTCTTCAGTCATCTCAGGCTGAGGGAAAGGAATGCATCCACAAAGGCCAAAGCCACCAGCTGCGCCATCCCTGGCTGAGTTTGGGGTGGGGGCAGAGCACAGCCCACAGAAGCCAGGTTTGCACAGACTTCCCCCCCCAGCTGAGGTGGAGGGAGCAGGTTTTGGATGCGTGGCGTAACCTCTGGTCAGAGGCAGTAAACACCCATCCTGTGTTACACAAACAGGCCCAGCTGTGGAACCTCCATCCACGGGACTTTCACATGAGAGGCAGCTGAGGGGGGAATCACAATCCATCACAGACCCCCCAGAGTGCTAGGCCTTGCACCACAGGACTGCAGGTAATGCAAGCAGAGTCTGCTGCTAGAGGCTGCACCCTCCTCTGGGGGGACATCCCTGGACATTAACCCATGGCATTCTGTGCTTTTTGGGGGGACCATCACCACCGAGAAGACCAGCCGGAGAGGATCAACACGACATTGTTGGGATCCATGGATGGTGATATTTTCTTTATTCTGTCTCTGTCATCCTCTTTCTGTCCCCCCCACCTCTTTTCCTACTTCTCCTTTTCTCTCTTTTCCTCTCTCTCTCTCTCTCATATTTACTATCAGATAAAACCTATACTATTGACTGGCATATGGTCTTGTTTGTACCTTAATTCGGGGAGAGGCATTTCTAATAACCTTAATAATTGGATCATAACATCATGTTCACTCATGCAGGCCTCCTGGTAATTTTGTTCTACTTCCTTGTTGTTGGGATACCTCTCTCATGAGCTTGGAGGAAGTGATCTGTGAATTTTACCCAGCTTTCTTGGGCCTCCCTTTCCTCTGGGACTTTATTCCACAGTAGATCAAGTAGATCACTGAAGAGGATGAAGTCTGCTCTCCTGAAGCCCATGGTAGTGAACTTGCTTTACACCTCTTCACTGCCTGAAAGATCTCAAACTCTACCACTTCATGGTCATTGCAGCCATGGTGCCCTTGAGCTTCACATTTCCCACCAGCCCCTCCTTGTTGGTGGGAACAAGGTCCAGCATAACACTTCCTCATTGGATCCTTTGTCACTTGGAAAAGGAAGTTATCATCAGTGCATTCCAGTAACTTTATGGATTTCTTATCCCTGGCCATGTTGTTCCTCAACAGACATCAGGGTGGCTGAAGTCTGCTATGAGAAGCAGGAATTGTGAACGTGAGGCTGCTCCTATTTGTCCATTAAGAGGCTCATCCACTCAGTCTTATAGGGCAGTCTGTAGCAGATCCCCACTATAATGTCACCTGTCCCTGCCTCCCCTTTTGTCCTGACCCATAAGCTCTCAGTCAGCTCCTCATCCATCCCCAAGTGGAGCTCCATGCTCTCCAGCTAATCATCCCACCATACCCTGCATGTGTGTGCAAGTCTCTGACTCCTTTTGTTTTTTCCTCCTGCTCCATGCGCTTGCTTAGAGACTTATCAATTGGGTTCTGATGAAGATGACTCACTGGCTGGAGTGGCTGGAATTCCTTTTAGCTGTCTTTCATGTGCTCTCCTGCTGACCTGCAATCCTTCTCCAGGCTCTGGGCATGTCTTTCTGGCCCTGGCATCAAACTGGTATGAGTGGGATGGATTGACTTTTCCATTCCACAGTAACTCTATTTTAAAGCCTTCTTCACCATCTTGACAAATTTATGACAAAATATGCTGTGCTTTGACAATTAGAAACCATCTGACTGCAGTAGACCAGGTTTCTGAAACAGTCTCAGGGTCATCTTTGTCTGAATTTCTCTTTATTCCTAATTTTTTTTCACTTTTTGAAATGGCTTATAATTATATTCTCTGCCTCCATTAAGAAATCTCTCTATTGCTGCTCTATTTCACTTATACTCTGTAACATTTATATTATTTAATTATGTTAAGAGTTCTGGGAAATAGTATAATGAAAGGCATTATACAAAGCAAACGTACATTGTATTGTAATTTAGTTTGGTTACTTTAGTGTGTTTATATGCTTCAAGACTTTCTTCCCTAATAGTTAAATTCATTTATGTCACAGATGTTTGGTTATTGGTCTCCTGCCTCTTCTTAGAGGTGCTGTAATTGAGCACCTGCGTGTGGGGACAGAGGGAATTGGGGGTTCTTGATTAATTTTCTCCAGTTATAAATTATTTATTGTCTTGTACCAATCTCTTGTCATCCTCTTTGGGACTCTTTTAAACTGTCAGAGATACCTATTTACTTTTAATTGATTGCTACTCTGTGCTCATTGAGTTTTCCTAGATGACAAACACAGAAGAAATATTAAAACTAGCCGTATCTAAATACAATAAGAAGAGGTGGCATAGTACAAATTATTGCTAACAGTGCAGTCTAATGTTTTGAAGTACTGAATTCTAGACAGGAAGATTTAGTTAGCCTCAAAGAATGGCTAGTGATTTTAAACCTCTTGGGCAAACTGCTGCAGCTGACCCAGTTTGAGCATAGGGATGGAGTACCTAAACCCCAGAGGTCCCCTCCCACCTCAAAAATTCTGTGATTCTCTGAGACAGCTAGCTAAGTATCTAGTTATCTTTTGCACGGAAAGTTAAGAAAGTCATTTGGGGTCCTTAAAATCTCATGCACAAAACTGGGCAGTTCCACTACTTATCCGATCTGTTTCTCTGCACTGATTCTCTGAGCCTAACAGTACTTGCCTTCTTCAGTATGGCAGTTTCATGTATGTTAAAAAAAAATAAATTCTTACTATATTTTATAATAACGACACATTGTAACTGTCTCTGTTTTACCATATTCTTTCTTCAGAATCCGACAACCATTTATCCCACAAGATTAATAAGATGTTGAAAAACATATCAGCCCTTCAGATGTTAATTTTGTCATTCTGGCTCACAAAAAGCCCTTGAGTAAGAGAAGAAAAAAATTACCTCACCACAGGAAAATACTGTCCACACCATCATGCGGAAAAACACTCTACCTGAAAAGATCCAGAGAACAGCAGAAACAGTTGCCTCACGAGAGTAGAATCATTATAATATACCAAATCAATAGGAGGTCAAAGATACGGCACCAGAAAGGTCAGAAAAATGATAACAGCATTCAGAGGAGCCAGTGGAACTCTTAGCAACATAACATCTGGCTGAAGGCTCAACAGACTTATAAATGGATTACTGTGAGCAATCATCTGTGGAAAACATCAGGATACAGGCAACTCATATTGGAACTGGCTATTTAAGTTACTTTAAAAAAATATTGTAGGGATGCATAGCAGAATTTATAACAACCTACAGTAATACTTTAGGTGTATCTACAGTGGGATTTTTTAAAGCACTCAAATGAATATGGCTACAATTTACTATATTGAAATTTTCAGAAATAAGAAAAACATCCCAACTCACCATACAATCTCTACCAGAAATCCTGGAGCCTACTTGCTGAAAAAATGTTCTGGTCAAAAAAAGGAACCTTTTAAAATGAGGACACTCATGTCTGCCTTCAAAATATTTATTTATATGTACCAGAAGGACAACACACTCAAAATACACATTGTCACACAGGATGCGTACAAGGCCTTATCAGCAGAGGTCCAAAGCTATACCATCCCATTAGGTTTTAGTGAGAAGAAAAAATGATGATACATAGCACACTGCTATATCTAAAGCTCTTGTCACAGTGCTGCTGGCATGTTGTTGCTCAGCTTTGATCAAATTACTTCACACTCATATTTTACACACGTGATGAGAGATCCACAGGAAGATAATTGAACTCCTCTTTCCTGCACAGTCAAATAAATCCTTGTACTCCCTTTTCAGTTACTACCTGAATACATTTCAAATGGTCTACTGCAGCCAAAAGCAGCCATTGGAAAGTAAACTGTGTAGTCCCTTCTCTATGTTAGTGCCACATGTCATTTCCACCCTTTTCTGAAACCAGTAGGCAAAGGACATGCAATGGAACACAAAATCTGCAACAAGAATCTTAAATAATTTATCCTGATAATTTTTTAACAATCAATTCAGCCTTGAGTATTATTAACTCCATTCAAAAAGAATGAATATGCTTTCTAGAAAATACTTTTACATGTTTTGTATCATAGGCATTTGTATTTACATTTGAATTTTAAAAAGATATCTGCAATGGTATTTGTTCTCCCTAACGTATATTCACTGTCCTCTCAGAAAAGAACTGTTTCAGAGGGGGATGGCACTTAATCCAAGCCATATTTCTATATTTAAACACAATTACACCAAAAATAAAACCATCACAACAGAGGACCCATGTATACATTGCAATTCTTGAAACGAAAATAAGATTCACTCATTTAAATAAAATGTATGAAGAACTGGGGTTTTCATTTCCTAACCAAGTATATTGATAGTATTTTAACTAAACCATTATCTTTATTGCACTTCTAGAAAGACCTTATCATAAACCAGTGGTGCTTAAGGCATACTAAAATTGTAAGGATTTTCTCTCTCAAAGAATTAGCACAATGTCCCTCTGGCACTGTTTAGAAATTCTTCATTTACTCCACAAACATTAAAAAGCTGGAAAAGCATAAGTGGGAGCACCAAATAAGCATTATTTAACTGCATTCAAAATCAGCCTAATTTTTTCAAATGATTTATTGAAGATTATTATCATGTAAGACAACTAATAATACAAAGGACAGGAAATTTTCAAAATTCAAACCTAAGTGGGAAAACTTGCAAATATTAGTGCTTCTGCACCATGGGATTACTTTTCATTAGCGATGAAATCAGCTTTTTAAAGCATTTATAATTCCTGTCGATCACCACTGTCTTTTTTCTCTCTTTCATTTCTCTATTATTCTGTTTTAAGTGGACAACAAGTGGTCTTACACCAAAATGATGTGTTTGAGTCAATGAAATATATGCCACTTTTCTTCTTATTCAAGTCAGTTTTAGTAATTTCACACTCCTCCTTCAAAAGCAGATTTCAGCTTCTTTAGGAACGTGATCAAATGGTGTTGAGCTCTTGTTCCAGCTGACTCCTGACTAGGGTAGGTCACACATCATTTCAATAGGGAGATGAAGATCCCAACACAAGTACTGGATCTAGAGTGGATCACAAAGGGACAGCATTTTGTACAGATGGGAACAAGAAAATCTTGAAATCTTGAAATCCAGAAAAGCTGGATCAACTATTTCAGCTCAAATATCAGCAAAGGATGCTTCCATGCCCCAATTACATGCAAAAGACCTCAGCCTCCTTAGAGTGCCTCAGGATGGGTGCAGCGCTGGAGATCTGGGCTCATGCTGTTCATAAAAAAATTTCTTCCTTGTGTCGAATCAAAATCTACCCTCTTCCCTCGGGACCCACTCTAAGAGGTCCATGTCTTTTATCTGCTTAGGACTCCAGAGCTGCATGCAGCACTCCAGGTGGAGTCTCATAAGAGCAGGAACAGAGGGGCAGAATCCCCTTCCTCGCCCTGCCAGCCAAGCTGCTTTTGACGCAGCCCAGGACAGGGTTGGTTCACTGGGCTGTGAGTGTACATTGCCAAGTCATAAACAATTTTTGTCCACCAGTCCTCCTCAGGATTGCTCTCTAATCTATACATCCCCAGTTCATGCTGGTAATGGGGATTGTCTTGACCCAAACACAGGACCATTCACTTGGCCTTTTTGAGCTCCATGAGATTCACCTGGGCCCAGTCCTCACTACTGTCAAGGTCCCTCTGGATGGCATTCCTTATGCATCAACTGCAACACTCGTCATCTGTAAACTTGCTGAGGGTGCACTTGACTCCAATATATATGTCATTGATGAAGATATTAAATTGGTTTTGTTCCAGTACAGACTCTTGAGGCACACCACTCATTTCTGTTTTCCACTTGGACATTGAGCTTATGACTTCGACTCCTTACATGTGACTATCTAGTCAATTCTATACGCATATGACAGTTCATCCATCAAACCCTTATCTCCAATTTAGTAGCAAGAATATTGAGGGAGACCATATCAAAGGTCTTCTAAAAGTCCAGATAAATGACATTTATTAATGATTTACCAGATAACACCTATTAATGACTTCCCTTGTCTACAAATGCAGTTACTTCATTGTAGAAGGCCACTAGATTTATCAGGCACAATTTTCCCTTGAAGTCATGCTGGCTGTTTCTAATCACCTCTTTGTCTTCCATATGTTTTAACATAACTTCCAGGAGGTTCTGTTCCATTATCTTACTAGATAGTGGGATGGCACTGACAGGTCAGTAATCCCCAGTGTCCTCCTTTTTAACTCTTTTTGAAAAGGGGTGTGATATTTCCTTATTTCCAGTCATTGAGGTCTTGCTTTCGTGGGATGCACCTACAAATTCTGAGGAAACTGATGTCATTGTGATGCCAATCTCAATTACTTTTGAAGGGTCGTGATGGTCAGTGGAGGTTCCTTAATGGCTGGAAGGAAGCAAAGGTCACCCCTGCCTTCAAGAGAGGTAAATAGGGTCCAGAGAACTACAACTCAGTCAGCTGCACCTAAGCCTTGGAGAATGTGATGGAGCAAATAGCCCTGGAAACCTTTTCCAAACACGTTAAAGGAAAGAAAGTGATTGGACTGATCAGCATGGATTTACAGCAGGGAAGTCATGCCTGATCAACCTTGTAGCCTTCACAACAAAAGGACTAGCTCAGCTTGGGGGCAAAGGGGGAGCAGAGGGCTAGGGGACACGTGGCTGTTGCTTATTCCAACTTCAGTAAGCCTTTTAAGAGTCTCTCCCATAACATCTTATAGGCAAAATGAGGAAGTATGAAAAAGATGAGTAGAAAGTAGTGTGCACTGAAAACTGGTTGAACCACTAGGCTCAGAGAGCTGTGGTCAGTGCCTTGAAGTTCAGTTGCAAACCATTCTGCAGTGTGTCCCCAGCTCAGTGAAATCTGTATGCATGAGACTGGTGTGTTTATGATCAAATAATTTCTAATCATAAGTGCTTTAAACAAAATTGTCTCCAAGATCCCTTCAGACAGAAAAGTACTAGTTCCAAGCAAACATCCATTCAAAACAATGTAGATATATATATCTATGGTATTTCTCAGACATTCCTTCAAACCCTTTTTTTTCAGTTACAACTATCTTTGTAATAGTATGTGAAAATGAAACTTACCCAGAGAGACAGACATCAGGCTCAGACTTTAGATTTTCTGTAATTCAGTTTGAAAATAAATGCCATTAGAGAGTTCATGTGCTTAGAAGTGAGCTTTATCTTTTTTATTTGGTTTATCACAAACGGCATAATCCCAAAAGAGGTCTATCTATTATACTACCCCCAACAGTGTAAATACATGATTAGTTACACCTGTACATGGCTTTCATACATCCTTAACACCTTCAAAGTAAAATAAAGTTTAATTTTGAAATAAAGAGGGTCAAATATGGAACTCTGAGCAAACTGGTCGATTGAAAAGTGATCCTGTGCACAGCAGGGAGGTTGGAACTAGAGGATCTTTAGGTGCCTTCCAACACAGGGCATTCTATTAATATGATTCTATGAAATAAAACAAAGGCAATTATCCTAGCAACATCCAAGAAAAGCAAAAAAGAGTTCATGCTGATGCAAGGAAACTGTGAAACATAGTTCATTGAAGCATTTTATTTTTTTAAGATACAGTGAGTCCAAAAAATGAGCCAAATGCAATCATAAGCAAATGCAATGCAAAGAACAAGAACAGTAACACAGCTGAGATGCTAAGTGGATCAGATCATAGAGACTAGTGGAAAGGAGGAAGGAAGACAGAAAAAGAAAAGGGAAGATGACCTGCATGGGGGTTTCATGAACCAATTATGTAGAACAGCAAATCTTGCAGCTCTGGGCCACCGTCTCTGAACTCAGCTCTGTCATTCTTCATCAAGGGATTCTGAGAACCGAGTTTCTGCTGCAAGTAATTGCTATGTATTTCCAAAATTATAACAGCCAGTGCTAATTCTCTCTGTGGTGAAGGTAACTATTGCCCTTGAGCACAGAATGCTCTGGGAAATGAGTTATCATTCAAATGCTCAGAAGAGGGTATGTGACGCCAGTAGAGAAACAGACACTGGCATGTGCAGCAGTCATGGGTAATGCTTCATTTACTTCAATAGCTCTCTTTTTCCCTCCCTCTCCTTCCAAACTCCTTCCCAGTTACTGGTTATTGCTGCACAAAGGTGAATTAGTGGTGCTTTAAAAAGAAGAGGGAAATGGTGTAATGAAAGATCTAGAATGCAAAATATGTGAGAAACATACTGCACTGTGACATAAAATTGCTGAATTAATAAATAAAAAGCATGAACCTATAATATTACCACTTACTCTTCAGCTACATCTCTGACTTTACAGTACCAGCAACGCATAGCATAGTCTTTGTTTCAAATGAAAAATTTAATTAAATACTAGTTTAAAAGAGTGTATTAAAACACTATATGCATACATACAAACAGATAAAGATAGGAAAATTTTTAAAAATTAATTGTTTAATACAACCCCAGTTAATGTTTACAGTTAGAAAATGCTTCTGTATCAGGGTGGCATCCCTGCCCAAGCAGGGGGTGGGAACTAGATGATCTTTAAGGTCCCTTCTAGCCCAAACCATACTATGAGTCTATAAATGTTCGTATTTATGTAATACTTGCTTTATTTGGAATAGAATAAGCACACGAGGGAAATTTGAATATATAGTGCAAATCAGCCTTGGTGATCAATTTCTTCAAATGGAGCCTGACAGCCTTTTTCATTTGTTCAAGTATAATTAAGAATAAACTCATTGAAGTTGGAGTTATAATTAGACACACCTTGTGATATATGAACAATCCACTCTATTGATGTGAAAACCAGATATATTAATTTTTATGAATTTATTAAACAATTATTCTGTCTTGCCACTTGTTCTAGTGCAAAACATGTAAGTCAGCTCAGAGTAGTTTCAGTCACTGCAAAGTTGATTTCCTTAACCGAAATCTAAACTCAAGGTGTGACTATGTGTGCATCAAGTGTATTCTCATGCCATGACCAGCAAAAGGATGTGACACACTGACTGGTCCTTTTGACTGCTTTGAGTCATACACAGAGCAGAGATGTTCAGTCAAGGAAATCACACTAAATCCAGTGCAGAGCTAAAACTCCAGATTTCATGTATGGCAGATGTAAATACCAACATGACCTGCTTTGCTCTGCTCATCCTTCCCTACTGGATTGAATTACTTACTAATGTAAATTTAATCCATAATTTCTGGTACTTTACATTCAAATTCCTGCCCTTGATGACTTTTGCATAACAGGAACAAGGACTGTTCCACACTAAAACTATTTCTATCCACAAATTACGCTTAAGTTTTTCTCCCAAATCAGCTGTTTAAAATCTCAGATTCACTTTAAAATTTATCTCTGAAGAAACACATCTCTTTGTGTCAGCAAGAGCTGAACTCCTTGCAATCCTCTGAATACTACAATGTTCAACTCAATTTATCTTCATTGGTCCAAGCTGGTTTTGACCAGTCTCATCTCTCAGTGTGTTCTAGGAGATAAGTCCATTTTTGTACTAAATGATGAAAGTGAATTCATTTCTTAATTTTGACACAACATCCCTGACAACAGACCCCCTTGGAGTGGCAGAATCAGAGAACCAGTGCAATAGGAACTGGTGCAGTACACGGCAGAGGAATATTGTCCCCAGTTTAGACAGCTTTGGAAGACTAAACTTTGATTTCCTTGCTCTATTAAATCTCCTACAACTATCAAGTTGAATTTGCTGTGTCTGTATACTTCTCCCTAATCTTCTTTGACACAATTCTCTTTCTCTTCATATCTATTCGCTGTTATTCCTCCATCCTTGTTCATATTGTCACCAACAGGTGGACAAATCAAGTAAACCTCAGAAACATGTTCACTGTAGCAGAAAACAAAAGCATCCACATCAAAAAAAAAAAGCAGAAAAGAAAAAAAAAATGTACATTGAATCTCAGTTTCATTAATGCACTCAGCCTTTAGCTGAGATTTCATGAGGTAAATGGCCCAAATCAGGCTACAAAGACATTTGAAAATGCATATATGTCTTAAGGCTCAGTATGGTATTTGGCTTTAGAACAATTACTGGAGAATTCAATTAATTTTGCAGGGTACTTTATGCTGATCTGTACATGTCATAAAAGAGAACTTCAGGCAAAAATAACGCTGTATTTTGGCATGAACATTGCAATGCAAAGCAACTCTCCTGGGACAATCTCTATTGCTAGCATTTCTGGGAGCAGCTTGGGGGATTGGAGGGGAGGCAAAGGAGGGAGGAATTATGTTGTTAGCACTTAACACCTTTCCACTCTACAATTACTTTTGAGTAGTTATTCTTGAGCGAATTTGGGGTGGGATCCTAGAGCATAAAGGCAGTTTGTACATGGTTATTCTGAAGAACCAAATAACTGTGTGGGTGCATTGACAAGTTAAAATCAATTAAATTGTCACCAATGCTTTACAATTCAGTATTGTAACATTCTGAATTAGATGAAGTAAAATAACTTTTTATAAAATTCCTTTTTGCACGATCTTAGGCAAAATTCTGAACGACACAGTGGTATTCAAATAATCTGAAGAGAGGGATAACTTAAACAAACAAGACTGGTATTTCTAAATGACTATTTTGGTCCAGTGAATGTAGTGAAGGGGCAGGGGATCTGAGATGTCAGAATAGAGATATTCTTAAAACTCACTTGTACCCACTGAGTAGAATAAAGAGAAGTCAAAGAGCATCAGTAAATCTGCTTTAACAAGTCCATTCTGCAGCTGGATGAAGCCATGTCATAGCAAATTACAAGAATCCAATACTGTCCCTCTCTAAATTAAATTAACAACTTGTTTTTCATAAAAAAATATAAACCTAAAAAGTGCTAACGAGCAGAAAGGTCTGACTCAATGTTTTTGCTTCTGTCTATAAACCTTCTTCATTACAATGTGAGGAGACAGGAGAAAGGAACATTTTGCTGCACAGTTATCAGCATCTCTAGCACAAGCCTTCATCCACTCAAGTAATCTATTTAGGATTTTGGGAAGGATTCAGTTGCCTAAACATTATTGTCTAATGACTTTTGAGTCACTCCAAGGAAGTAAAGACCTATACATAAGGCTGACAGATACCACACAAGTATGTACCCTTTAGTAACAAGGTACAACACCAACGTTGTACCCTTTAGTAACAAGAGCTGGGAACCAGTCAGGACAGCCCACAGCATCTCATAAGCAAGAGGTTACTTAAACAGGACTCAAGTGCGTAAAGCTATCAAAGTGTTTATATCTAGCCTGACTGTCAGACACAGAGCATAATGACAGGTCTGATGAGTAGCTCTGAAGGACAGTAAGCATGAAATTAGCTCAGAGAAGGAATTTCCTTCCCATGCTTCTTCGTCCTTCAGCAATGGGCTGTTGGCACTGTTAAATTCTGCTGATATTTAATAAAAGCTAACATCTGTGCCTTGCTTGCCTCCAATTACAGAGCTTCATCCTAGGGCCACTTTGGAGCTTCTTACAAGCACTGATGCTTGAAACACAGCTATAACAAAAGAATGGAATGACAGTTTTTTTCTGCCTCTAGCTACCTTTATTTGCTCTTTTTTATTTTATTTGCCTCAGTTTTGTTTTTGGTTGGCCACCCTAAGTGACCAGCCTGCAGCAATGGCACCCCTGTAGGAGACCATTTGATCAATCTATGCAAGGCCTCCCAGGAGCAGAAAATATCAGCAAAGGATGCTTCCCTGCCCCAATTACATGCAAAACCACAACACCACTGCTACAGCACTGTCAGATCTGCTGAATTAGCTGGAGAGAGTCACAGGGATTCTTTGTCTATAAGCCATGAGAGATAATGTGAAAGTATAGTTCACACTTGTTAGCAATAAACTCATTCTAAGAAGGTTATTTCAGAATTTCTCTCTAAAGCTTCTTTAGGGTTAAAATTCACTTCAGATCATGTTCAACATCTGTCAGAAAGAAGCAAAAGTGGGAGAAAAAATGTATCAAATTTTATCCATTCTTACCTCTCTAATAGTCTTCTGGAACTGCTAGATGCCTAAGAATAACTGATTTAGAAAGAAGACAATATAAAATAAGAAAATACAGGAAGGAAGAGAAAATGTAAAAGGAAAATAAAACAGTTCAACTGCCATCTGAGTTATATTGAAACAGGCATGCCTTCACTATCTAGCAAGAATTTCCTAGTCACTTAAATTCAAATGTTTCTTGATTTTTCAGGCTCTAAATAGTCCAGTTTTTCCACAATGCAAATGTTGGCTTTCCTGAGTCATCACCATTGGTGATAATTATTCATATAAATAATTAGTGAATTAGATTTCATGTAAACAATATATTTAGGCCTCTTTTGCTACATAATCAATTATAGCCATAACATAGAATATCTTAAAACTGTTTTACACTAAAGGAATTTATATATGCATCTAGTTCTATATTTCTTATGTGCAATTTTTAACATACTTATATATTAAAATATACTATGTATTTCTTGCAGACATTATGTAGGAAATAGTAAAGTTGGTGTAAATGAAAATGAACTTTGGTAGATAAGTTTCTGAAATTATGTTGGACTGCATTAGCATAAACCAAAGAATTTGTTTCTCTCCATGTTTTCCATATGACCCATGACATGATTTTTATAGTGGTGCGAAAATTCACATTTTAAAAACAAGGTCTTTCCAAGATATTCAGGCAGAAAAATGGTGGTACATTTGGCAATTCTGAAATTTTTGGATTTGAGTTCTATTCTGCAAATGGTATGCACAATATCAAGAAGCATTGTTGATCCAACTCAGAAACGTATATATAATTTTCTATGCAAACATACAGATAACTGCATTTCTTTTTCTGCTGTACTGCAAAATGTTACTCTGGGGAGATATTTGATATTCCCATCACACTAGTCAAAGCCAGGCTTAATACAAGGTATTGCAAGCAAGAGAAATAGGCTACTTGCATGCCAAGAATTCAGGTTAGATCCAACACTCTCTGAAACAGAGCAGATTTTTCCCCTTTTCCCCTAAGGACCTCCAGGCTATTCAGCAAATGGAGCTGAACCACTCTACCATTTTTCAGTCAATGTGAAATAGGGTCTAAATGGAAAAGTAGTCTGGCTGTGACACACAACTTCAGATACTGATTTGTCATCCACCTCAATGAAATGCTTTACTGAAGAGCACTGAGAAAGTAAATTTCTTTTCATATTCTTATCTGCAATTAATTACAGATTCTGGCTCCCCACCAAAAAAACCTCCAGAACAGACAATCATTACAGAAGTACACTGTGTCAAAGAAAAACTGAGCACACACTAAATCTGGATTATTCTCTTTAATTCAACTTTCTTCTTAATAACAACAAATAAAATCTCCTTTCTCCACTCATAAAAAGCATTTATGTCAGCATCTTCAAACCCTAGTTTCACACACAACTACAGAATTAGGTCCATTTTTCATAAATATTAAGTTGATGATAATATAATTTATACATGTTTGTGAGTAATTAGTATCATTTTTATGACCTAGACACTCGCATAAAAATCAGGACTATAGAATACCTGTAAAGAACCAATAGGGATTTTTCTTATTATTATTTTTAATTAAATACAGCACCAAGTCATTCATTCTTACTCTTTTTAAATCAGTAATTTTCCCCCAGAAAATATGGCTTCCTAATATAAAGGATGAGCTGGATTCACAAAACCTTTTTTATATCTAAAATGTCAGAAGGTAAGTCCATTTCTTTGAATAGTTGTAAGGCTAGAAATTAGAGCTGTATGCCACTGGAAAGGATCAGTTTCCCAGTTTCTAACTTTGGAGCATCCCAAGATACTGGATGTTAATGTCATGACATTTTAGATATAGAGAAACTCTTTTAAGCTATATTTAGAGATTTCAAAGGCTCCCACTGTAACCTTCACACAATTGGACCTACAGTAAACAGGGAATCCAACTTTACCTTAAGAGTACAAGAGATAATCCATAAACATACTTTAATGCTTTGATATGCACCTAAAATAGTTTATTTCTAACATATGTACAGAAAATATGATGATAAGATTATACATTAAAGGTTTTACCACCATAAATGTAGGTCATCCAGAACAAATAAAACTGACAGCAAAGACTTCTAGAAATGGTAGCCTAAAGTGAAAATTTTCAGTCTGGGCTGAGTACTCAAGAAGAAGTCAGCCTTTTTTATTTATTTATTTATTTATTTATTTATGTCCACAGAGCTAATATTTCTCTTTAAAGTTGAAGCTTTTTTCGTTGCAGAGAAACTTTAGAGACTATAATATGGCATTTGCCCACACCCTCCATGAAACTTTCCTGGTCCTTATTTCAGCACCAGAGTTTCTACACAAAAAAACCCAAACAAACAAATAAACAAACAAACAAAAAAAAATATTGATGGAGAAACACAGGAGTTTGTATAATCTTTTGTATTGTCTTCTGCTATAGAGTTGTGTATTTATGTATTTATTCAACAGTATATCTTAAACTGAATGGAGAAATACACATGATTTTTGAAGGTGGATAGACAGGACCCTTGGACCCTTTCATATGTAGATTTATTTTTAAAGTCTACTAGTATTAGATTTTATTTGATTAATCATCTTCATCATCATCACCTTACTAATATAGTAATTATAACTAATTATAATGACCTAATTACAAAATAGTTCCCAGACACAAAGAATTAAATTTAGCAGAATAAGAAAAGCCTAATTGTTAATATGGTTACCAACATTTTGTAAGGGGATTGCATTTAGTTCATATTCTCCTGCATTCTTCTCCTTGTTCCTGGGAATAACCATGTATTCATTTGTCAGGCTAGAAAAAAAAAATACAATCTTATGCATATCCCTTAGAATAATATTATTTCTATGTGACAAATTCCCACCGCAAATCTTTTAAGATTGATTTGAACATCAATTAAAGAATAAACCATGGTCAAATACCCCACTTGTTACATGCTGAAATCATATGCAAAGCAGCAGTGCTATCCTGAGAATTTTCATTAGTTTGAAAGGACATATCAAACATATTTTATTTCTTCCTTTTCCTCTACAAATAATATAGGGTCATCAATATGCAAGCCTATCATAAGATACATGTTATAAGTGTTATTACTCAGCAGAATGCCTAAAATTTAGGAAGCAGACCTCCCAGAAAGTCAGCAATTTAGAGATTGTCTTACAAAGCACTGCAAAAGTAGATGTTCACGCACAGCCAGTTTTCCCATAAATGAGGTTAATTTGTGTTAGCAAACTGTCAAAGAACCTGTCATATTCCATTGTCTTTCCAAGTATAAAAAAGTTAGAAAGATTACAAGACTGAAATAATACCCCAAAGGAATCCCAGGCAATGAAGAAAGTCAGCTGGCTTATAGCTTCTTATTTTGAAATTACATTTACATCTTATTTTAAGGAGTAACTTTTTTCCTAATTGTGCATATTGAAGAACCCTGTTCTGTATTTTTATTTTCATAATATTTTCTTCAGAATTGCTTTAATGATTGCAGTAGTTCTGTGGAACTATTTGAACCTGTACAAATGCAAGGTCAAATGTTTCAATCGATTACAAACTTGAATTGGTAATTTGATGCTTTTTGTTCTGTGCATTTCTAATGAAACAAAGGATAAAATTTCATACATTCATAAAAACAAATACATGGTACAATTAGTAATAAGTGTTAGTTAAATACAAATCTTTAGAAAACCAGTATGTACTGGAAATGTCCAAGAAAGAATCTGTGTTGCAGCTACCACAGGGCTAATGCAATTATTGATATTAGTTTTGTGATTTTAGAAGTTTAAAATATAGACTGTACTTCTAAGAAATTTTAGGAGAAGTTAGAAATGCAAAGATAGAGTTGGAGTAATTCTAGAGAAATAGGAATCAAAAGTAATCTGACGCATTAACACAGGAGAACTGTTAAAAAAGAGCTTAAAGCTGAAATTCACAATTTACTAGTAAATGCCATACTTGGTGTGGTAACATGGAATCCAAGGTATCTTAATATGAAAGAAATTCTGACTTCAAACTGCTTTCTACATGGTTTTCAGAATATAATTGCTTTGATTTCCTAGGACTTGAATGAGCACAGAGGCAGACAGCAAATAGTGAAATATGTATCTGTTCTCTTAAAGGTTATTGAAAATATTCAGTAAACAGGTTAAATTTTATAACTATGTTGCCTTATGGCAGATATATTTACTAGAATATTACTAGAATTTTACCTATCCTTTCTTTCCCTTTTTAACAAAAAAAAAAATTGTTCAGTTAAATCTTGATGTTATTATAGCATGCTGTATAAATAGTTGCACACTTTTCCACTAAAATGCTTCACAGTTGCTTCTTTTTAATCAATCTCTGAACACAGCAAGTGCATGCTAAAATCATATCATATTTGGTTTTGTATCACCAAAAGCAAACAATTATCTTTACTGTGTAAAGTTAATGAATCCAAGTAACGAGTCTCCAGTACACGGGAGGAGATACAGGGGAAAATAACAGTAAATTCAGATGTGTTACCGCTGGGAATAAATTGTCCTATCATGCCTTTGGACTACATTTCTCTCTGACAGCTACATTAACCAATGGTTTAGTTTAGTTCTAGTTTTCCAAAAAAGCATTTGAAAAGTGTAATAAGAAGTGCAGTGTCCTTTCAAGACTGAGTCTTCTCATGCATCAAACACCAGGAAAGTCTTCAAAAATCACTGTCTACTGGTTAGCATTCATTAATGACATTTACAATTTCACATGCCCAGGCCTGATTCTTATAATTTCCTATGAGGTTCAAATAGCTTGAACTCTTATTGATTACAGGCCATTCAACATTTTTCAAGAATCAGACAGGGACAAGAACGTGCAGCCACATGAACCATTTATCTAGACAAAGAAATTAAACCAGTGCAAACTGTGAATTTAAAATACTGTGGTCATGTCTGCATAACTCTTATATGTAGAACTGTTTTCTGAATAAAGTGTGTATATACATATGCATAACTACATACACACACATGCAAATAGCAATCTCCAGATAGCTTGGAATGGGATTAGGATCTGGAGTAAGAGAATTCACACAGGCCTTTATATTGATCTGCTTCAGCTTACTCTGCCACTACTATTAGATTAATATGTCTAAAAAATCTTCAGTGAAAAATATCTTTATGATGCTGCAATATTTCTAGAATATTTCTAAATGTTGGAGACATCACTCACATAAAATAATGCAATATATTCATCCTTTGATGTTGTTTCTATTGTAAAATATAGCCACTGAAATACAGTTTTAAGACTTTGACTTGCAGATACAAAATATTTAGTGGGGGAGCAAATTCAAATCTATCTGTAATTTAGATTATACTGGGACACATCCTTTTCTTTCTCCAAAGTCATTTCATCTATTTACCAAAAAAGCTGAAGTGAGTGCATCATTTTGTGTGTACATAAATGCAGATACAGACTTATCCCCTAGAAAATATTTTCTCTAAAGTATTTTTGTCTATTCATTGCAGTAAGAGTAAGAGCAAAAGTATTGAAATATCTACTTTTTGTTTTCCTTCATTATTGTTTTGCAAACTGCTAATTAGAAAAGATACTTCATACAAATGATTAGCTCTTATATCTGCTTTAACACTTGAAAGGTTACAGCAATAGGAAAAGGAAGAACTTTAATTAAAGAATGAATTATTGAATACTCCATTTTAATTGATGTAACCTTCTGCTATTATTTTGTGTGTTTGTAGATATTTTATGTGATTCTGTAATCAAGATCACACACAAAAACAAGTCTTTAACTACTGAGGCTAAAGAATGAAGGGTGCTGTATGATCACATTCACCCATTTAAGTTCAAGAATCATGTGAAGTATGGTTTCCATGACAACAAGTCACTAATTGCTAACAGAAAATAAAATAAAAATCAACCTTGATGGAATTTGGCAGTGACATGAAAGCTGAAAAACCTTCCAAATAATTATATGACAATTTTCATGTATGATGAAGAAATACAAGCAACCCCACCTTCTGAGACGTGGTGAAAACACTCAGAGTTCCAGGGTTATTTTGGATTTGGCAGAGCTGGCTGCATGCAGTAGTCATTGTGCATTACACTTGATAGTCAACACCTACATTCAGTAACAGATAAGAAGAGATGTTTGTGATGAGGTGATGAAGGATTTTTTGCATCCTTGGGCTACAGATCAGCAAAGGAAAATGCTGTGGAGAATGCATGAAGTAAAGAAATGATACAAACAACAAGAATTTAGCATAAATTCACAGGGTAAGAGGAAAAACAAATTAGAGGAGAGCAGAGGGGGAAGAAAGGAGCTATAATCATACATAGCGGGCTTGCTAACTTACTAGTAAGGGTTTCAGACACTTCTAGCTTGCAGACAGAAGGAGTCTTTTGAGACAGGGAAAACTACTTGGAAAGTACAATAGTGCCATTCAGAATTTACCGATTTATGAACTGCTGCATATAATTTGTAAAAATTGCTTCAGCCTGAGTTACCTTTCACCAGCTCTGTAAGTCGACTCACTGGGTCACTAGGAGTGAACAAGAACATTTTGATAAATTCAGTTTCCATGACAATGAATTAGCCATGGAAAGGGGGAGGTGTTGAAAGATCTGTGTTCTGTAGAATACTCTTCAAATGTTTGCCTGTTTTCATTTTTAGCCATTTAGTTCTCATGGCTCTGTTCCAGCACTCTAATTCACCAGTAGCTGGTTTTCCTCCACAGATTAGAGGAGTAATTCATCAGTGAATGTTTCACTCAGTGGCCCCATCTAATGTAAGAGAATATATAAATGAATTTTTCCAATTATGCTTTTTTGTTTGCTTAGAAAGAATGCAGCACTCTCTTGTTGTTGCTCCACTCTAACCTAGCTACAGAATACTTAATCTTTCCTATTTATTGTTCACTACTGTACTTAGGAGTACAACTGTAACTTGCAAGATGTTGGGAGTTCATTCTAAATAGCCATGAGCCCCCAAAACAAAACAAAACAAAGTAAAAAAAACAATGCTTTGGATTGCTTCAAAAGGAAAAAGGCAATAAAAGTATGTCATATTCCAAAGCCTGCTATAGCCTACATCAGTGGGAACTGCTGAGAAAAAGACCTCTGAAAACAACTGGTATTTATTTTTGATAGAAATCCTTAAAGTTATTTTTCATTTGTCTGCCTTTTGAAAGGCTAAGCCAGTGGGACATTTGTTAGTGTCAGAACTAAAATCTACTCAAACTCAGGAATTTCATTCAGCCATTTTCAGTGGTTCCTATGTGAGAGCCTTATACTAATGAGATTAAGAGTGAAGTTGCATAACCATTCACAAAATATACTTACAATTCAGAATGAAAAGTAGCAGGGAATCAGAAGAGCTATTTCCATGGCTATTGGGATAGATGGGTTTCCATCCAGAGACAATTGAGACAAATTTGACTCCTTCAGACAGTAAACCTGTTCTTAGTACCTCCAGCAATATACTCCCCATTGCCATATATAAAAATTGAAAGGACCGAACACCTTGTTTCTACTGTCTCTGCTGAAAAGCATTGTTTCATGTGCTCCACAAGAAATGGAAGGGTTTTTCAACAAGTTGTTAGCATCTGTGACAGCCCAGCATGTGCTAAAATGTCTAAATAATTTTCAAAAGAAAGAAAATGTTGCCAGCAGAAAAAAGGAAAAAAAAAAAAACCCAATAAGAAAGAAACAAACAAAATAAACCAATCCAAATAAAAAAAAGAAACCACCACAACAAAGCAAGCCACTACACAGAAATTAGAGTGGATTATGAAAATTATATTTCGTATTATTCTGTAGATTCTGAAAATTATACTTTTTTATTATATACAGTTCCTATAATTTATGCCAAGTCTGGATGTACAAATTCTTTTCTATGATAGAAATCAGAAGAATGCCTTGCAATGTCGGAGAGGGGAGGGGAGGGGAGGGGAGGGGAGGGGAGGGGAGGGGAGGGGAGGGGAGGGGAGGGGAGGGGAGGGGAGGGGAGGGGAGGGGAGGGGAGGGGAGGGGAGGGGAGGGGAGGGGAGGGGAGGGAGGGGAGGGGAGGGGAGGGAGGGGAGGGGAGGGAGGGGAGGGGAGAGAGGAGAGAGGAGAGAGGAGAGAGGAGAGAGGAGAGAGGAGAGAGGAGAGAGGAGAAGGAAAGTGTGTAGGAGAAGAGAGAACAGAATGCAGGGGTGGAGAAGAAGAGGAAAAGGATGCTGAAGGAGAAAAGATAGGGGGAAACAAAAAAGGAAAGGAGATATCACTTTTGTACGTACCTCTGCAAAGCAGTTCTATGGCAGTAAGAGACCAAATTCTATTCATTAAGATACACATACTGATAAATGTTATATGATATTTGCATATCTGTTTTTGTTTCTCTTTTCATAGGTAGTTCACACAAAGAGGAATATTCACAAATAACTGCGTATTTTCACTCATAGACTCAAAGACAGAAAGGAAAGGTTACTACTGAGCCACAAAGATGATCCAAGGGTTGGAGCATCTCTCCTATGCAAACAGGCTGAGAGAGCTCGGGTTTTTCAGCCTGGGAAAGAGAAGGGTTCAGGAAGACCTCACCACAGCCTTCCAGCCACCTTAAGGGGTTCATGGAAGGGAGGGAGAAGGACTTTTTCCACAAACAAGATAGTGTCAGGACAAGGGCCAAAGATTTTAAACTGCAAGACAGTGGGTTTAGACTAAATGTTAAGAAGAAATTCTTTACTCAGAGGGTGGTGAGGCACAGGAACAAGTTGTCCAGAGAAGCTGTGGATGCCCCATCCATGGAAGTGTTCAAGGCCAGGTTGGATGGGACCCTGAGCAAGCTGGTGTATTGAGTGGCATGACTGCATATGGCAGCGGATTTGGAACTAGATGATCTTTAAGGTTCCCTCCAATCTAAGCCATTCTGTGATTCTGTGATTTAAAACTGTTTTGCATGTGAGGCATATTCCATCCTAAAAAAATTTCTAATTTAAAAGATATAACAATTTTCCAAAATGCAAATGCCATTAATACTAAAGTATTATGAACATATTGCAAGGTGGAAAGCAAAATAATTGTTTTCTTCAATGAGACCTAGTTGTTCTGAAGCAGACCCTCACAAAAGAAAAATAAGAGCAAGAAAAAATTAATCCAGGATGATCGATATTCAGTAGCCTTGGGTCCCAGTCTTGATTTAAAACAGTGCGGGGCAGTTGCCATCAGGCACTGGAGTGCCTGTGGACAAGAATAAGCCTAGTGACTTCTTTGGTTTATCTGCCGTGTGTAACTGTTTCAACATTCTTAATTCAGATGTGGATGAGGGGCATTAATAGCTCCACACTTCCACTCCCGGAGCCGAGGAATGCGTGCTGGTAGCAGGCGTTCAGGTCCCATTGATATTAATGGTGAGAAATCACTCAGCCTGCTGTTCTCAGTGAAGCACAGTGCAAAGCCCACTGCGAGAGACAGATGTCAGGGGCTTCTTCACTCCATCCATGACCTTCAGCTGGCACCAGACTCTGTGGCGCGTCTCGTCTTGTTAACATTTTAACAGGTGAGAGATGGATAAACAACAGTTCTCTCAGACCTGTAGATTGCTAATAAGTGTCACAAAATACACACCAGAGCTCAGGTGCAGATCATTAAAGAGGAAGCAGGAATGTGAGGAATAATGACACGTCAATCTACCTCGAATCAAGTTTGACATCCCCATGATACTAGTTAGCACCAAGCTCAGGGAGTTTTGCCTTCTGTTCTTTCGAACTTGAACCAGGAGCACAGCACTGGAACTTATTTCCAGATGCTTTTGGTTAAACTTTGAGCTTCTTCTCAAATTAAGGAATAAAAGAAGAACATTCAAAATTTCATTTTTTTCCTAATAAAGGTTTAAGTGATCTAGTCAAGCACCGTGAACTTTAACTAATAGTTTCATGCTACAGTAATGGCACCTATTATTTGAATTCATTTCCCATACTGACAGCACAACTCAGGCATACACCAGACTATAACATTTTAAGTGACTGGTGATTTTCAGTTGTGCTTTTTACAGTACACTTGTATGAACTGCAGACTGGAATATATACACATGTCTGTGTAGAATACAGCTCATGCTACTTTTTCGTTTGCTGCTATATAGAAAAAGGTCTATTTTTAGAAGTGCAGCATGCTCAGAATATGTGTGCTTTCACATGCTAAATTTGATCAAAAAGAGGAAATACTTGAGATAAAAGACAAATCTTTAAAAGTATTCATCACTTCAGTCAAGCACATGCTTTTCTAGTCTTTATCATTATCACTGAATTTTGTAACCTAACCATATGAAGCAGGGAAAGTAGAAAATGTAAACCCAGTACTGAGCAGCAAATTAGTCAAACATAATTTTTAAGGATCATCCATGTCTCATAGCTACCACACACTTAGCTATTCAATTTGTATGTTTATATTTTATACATAAAAAATATTTTATACACAAAAGAAACCAAGTCATCAACTTTCCCCTCTAATGCACTACAAGCAGAGATGTAGCCACAATTTGGAAAGCTGTACCTATGCACAGGAAGAGACTTATTCTTTGCCGCTGCTGAGTCAGTGTTATTTGAGATGCATAAAATCAGAAGTTAATCATAGACAATTCACAGAAAAATGTGGCAGGTAGTAACTCATGCTTCCTCACTCTTTTCAGCTCACAAATTCATGGCTAGAAATTTCATTTCAAACTAGGACAAGGTTAGGGAAAGAAGTCTGAAATTTTTCTGGGTTCCCCACATGGCTTGAGATTCCAGCCCTATATGAGGCAAAAACTGGCTCCAGCATGTGATATCCTGATGCTTCATTATGCCTTGGCAAGACCACTTCACCGTGATGTGTTCACTGTGAGTTAATTTCACTTAAGGGATAAAACCTGCAAATGAAAAGTTGACAGCTTGTTTCTCCTGAACTTGAGACACAGAATCATGTTAACACTCAAGTATTACCACTGACTTGAAGCTGACCTAGAAACCAAGCCATAGACATAATTTATAACCACAGAACAGAGACTAAAGTAGCTCTTTGGAATGACCTATCTATTCTGCAATCAGTCTCTTTTCTTTTTAATGAGTTTTGCAAAAAATAAAATCCATACATTTTTTAAATAGAATATTTTCTTTAAAAATGCAAATTTGCAGGCAGTGTGATATTAGTAATATCCCCATGCATCAGTAGTTGAATTACTATTATTCATCTGTGCTATTCCCAGTCACGTTATGGAAAGAAATTAGAAAATGTGAATATGTTTTCCCCTTTTCTGTCACGTCTATTACAAATTCCTATATATACTCTTTGACATTTGAGTTTTTTACTTTTTTACTTTTGAGGGTTTTGGGTGAGGTTTTTACTTTAATTTGTGTGGTTGGTTGGTTGGTTGGTTGGGTTTTTTGGTTTTGTTTTGAGAATTAGGGGAATTTCCTGAGAAATACAAATTAAACCTTTGCTAGATCTGCCTTTGCAGAAATCTTGTCAGTGTTCAAAATCAGTAAAACCTAACTCTAATAAATGTGTTAGGTTCTGGATAGTGCTGAAGTCAATAGCTGCTCTTGTAACAGTGTTATAGTTTAAGCACTGCTGCAGGCCTTACTAGTCTTGAACATGGGATCAAAGAGATAAAAACAGAGTGACAGCATTTCTTTCACTTTATATTCTGCCAGTCTAACGATCTTTACATGAATTCGATTCTCAGTCACATTTGGTCATTGATTTTTTTAACATATCTTTTGCATCAATGTTTTTCAGGAACCTCCTCCAAGGAAGATGACATCAGAACAAATTAAGAGTGTGCGTGTGCCTACTGCATGAAAGACTGTGGGGTGTTTACCCATCACCCCTACTAAAGATTTGTAAGCAGTGTGCTGGAAGCAAGATCTCTATATCCCACTGACTGAGTATTTCTGCGTCACCAAGAATTAAAGGCAATTTTTTTAAATTCACATATAGTAAAACAGTACCTATCAAGGTACAATCCTCAACCAGCTGAATTCAGTGGCAAAATTAACATGTTAAACAAACATTGACCTGACCAGACTGATTAGATGTTTACCACAACATATTACAACCTATATTTTGAAGTGAGTGGGTGACTCTCATTGTAACTTTTTGTCCAGAGCTGCATGATGTACGTATTTTTTTCCCAAAGCTCAGCATATTCACTGCTGAACTCTTGAGAAATCTGGCTGGGTTTTTTTTGGTGAGATAAATAAAAGATGAGTTCTCTTTAAAAAGCACCTCTTACGTACCATAATAAAAAAAAAGTATTAGAACTTGTGCTTTTCATTGCTTCCAATCTTGTGTAGATGGCTAGGAAACTAAATAACAGTACAGAACTCAAACAGTTGACAAGCCTAAAAAATAAGTTTTTATGAAAAATGCTGATGTTCAACTACTTACTTTTTGCTGTGCTTTAGAAAGGGACTGGAACTTTAAAAAACAAAGTCACAAAATATACAGAAAAGTGGCTGGAAATCTGCCCAGCAGAAAAGGACCTTGGGGTGATGGTCAACACTCAGTTGGACTTGAACCAGCAGAGTGCCCAGGTGGTCAAGAAGGCCAATGACACCCTGGCCTGTATCAGCAATAGTGTGGCCAGCAGGACCAGGAGTGGTCATCCCCCTGTACTCAGCACTCAGCTGCTCCTCAAGTCCTGCACTCAGTTCTGGGCCCCTCAGTCCAGGAAGGATGTTGAGGTGCTGGAGCATGTCCAGAGAAGGGACACAAAGCTGGCAAAGGGTCTAGAGAGTGAGTCCTGTGAGGAGCAGCTGAGGGAGCTGGGGGTGTTTAGCCTGGAGAAAAGCAGGTCCAGGGGAGACCTTATCGCTCTCTACAACCATGTGAAAGGAGATTGCATCCATATTGGGAATCAAGCTCTTCTCCCAGGCAACCAGTGACAGGAGAAAAGGACATAGCCTCAAGTTGCACCATGGGACATTTAAGCTGGACATTAGGAAAAATTTCTTCACTGAAAGAGTGATTAGGTATTAGACTAGGATGCCAAGGGAGATGGTAGAGTCACAGTCCTTGGAGGTGTTTAAGGAAACAATGTGGCACTCAGTGCCACAGTTTAGTTGACAAGGTGGTGTTGGATCATAGGTTGGATTTGATGATCTCTAAGGTCTTTTCCAGCCTGATTATGTGAATCTGTGGTTCTGTAATACGAAACCTTTTGCTGACAGGTCATACATTTAGAAATGCATTCAACTTTTTTTCTGTAAGCACAAATCCATCCTACCTATTTATCTACTCAATAATGAGCAGATGATTTCCAGAAAAAATTTAAACTTTTAGAGAACTGAATATTTTTTTGTGGGTCTTTATATCACAACAGAAAAAATATGAACAAAAAGAGACAGCTACATAAGAAATTGGTGGCGTAGACATTTTGGTTAAGTGCCTAAAATCAAGAACACATGAAATCTGGACCAGTCTGGTTCCTTGAACACTTTCTTATTCACAAAAAATAATTGCAGAAGAAGCTAAGTTAGGCAACAGACTAGTCTGCAGCTGCCTCTTCCACAGTTTAAGTGAAATTCACTGTCACTGAACTACAGACCAATCAGGAAATTATCTCCCATGGCATAAATTTCCCCCCATACTATCTAAATTTAAAAAGTAATATAATTACATATTTTAACATACTTTTACACAAGCTTTTATTTACAGTTAATCAAGATTTTGAAATCACTTTAGATTGAAGATACATTGCTAAAAAGTCCTGACACTTCTTCTCCTCATTAGATAGGCAGTTACTCCAGATAATGAGACATTGCTTTAAAGCCAAAGCCAGCAGCCCAATGACCGGAAAAAGGGGATAAAGCTGAGAGTCTCTAGGAGGAGTAAAGTTATTTAAATATCAGAACTGAGTGCCTCAGTTGCTGTGCTTACTATGAGTTTCTATTACAAGTTTGTCTGCACA
Source organism: Entomyzon cyanotis (assembly GCA_024500445.1). Taxonomy (NCBI): domain Eukaryota; kingdom Metazoa; phylum Chordata; class Aves; order Passeriformes; family Meliphagidae; genus Entomyzon; species Entomyzon cyanotis. The sequence goes on along the minus strand of JAKEPQ010001016.1, from coordinate 56,005,850 downwards.
GAGTTCTCATTCAGCCTTGAAAATGGAGTTTTCTCACCTTTTTTTTTTCTTTTATTATAGAATAAATGTATTTCTTATGACCAGTTCTAGGAAAATCTTTTTTCTTATGGCAAGATAGTGTACTGACATGTCTTAACAGAAAAATACAAGCCTTCTTTACTTCACAAGCCATTTTTTACTTATTAGTTTGAGTTTGTGCCGGCACTACCATTTGTATGGTGGTTACATCTCACAATTTTCTATATCAGTAGGCAGGTTCCTTTGGCACCACAATCTACTATTTTCTTTCAGGAGAAAAGAAGCAATATGAAGCAATATAATCGGGGTTTTTTTTAATAAGCAAAACATTGGCAATGTAACCACACTACTACATGTGAAACCCACTGTGTAAGCAGACAGCAGAAGAGGATTTTGCAGAGCTCACAAAATCCTTTCAAATGCCTTATTTACAATAAAATTATAAGCAACAATATTTCAGCTGTGGTGGTTTCAGCATGTAAGAGACACAAGGGTTGGGATTTATATATCATGATGTACAAAATGTAAATGTTTAGGTCTTTTGCCAGGCTTCTTTGCAGTTAAAGGTGAAAAAAAGCCTCCAGAACTAACTCCTCTGACCTAACCTAAATGTCTCCTTTACTTTTACAAACTGAATTTATGGAGGCTGACGCAGGTATGGTAAATCTAACAATAAAATCCTTATCAGAGAAGAATGAATTCTTAATCAAGGCTAATTTGAAGAAGTCATATATCTCATGTTTTCCAGTAAAGCTGGAAAAAGCATATGTCTAACCTATTAAGTGGACTTTGTGCCCAAAAGTCTACCTTCGTTGTTTTTCACTGCATAAACTGGACTGAAAAGAGGTCCCTCTCTATATGTGTTGTGCCTTTACAGACTTTGATGTTATCTGACAGTAACTCAGTTTCAGAATATTTTCAGTTTCTGTTGGATTCCTGGTTCCTCATTGTGTTGGTTAGGCAACAGGGTTACGGCTTTGAGCCCTGCATACTATGCAGGTTATGGTCAGAGTCAGAGTTTTCCTATTAAACTTAAACCCCACTTTCTTTGCAGCAGTTAGGTTTCTTTCAGATATGTTATTTTGCAATGAATAGGATTTTGTGATTTTGTATCTTATATTGCATGTCTTTCCTAACCAAGGAGATAATTCCAGCACAGCTTAAGCATATTTTACTGAAGGATCCAAGAGCATTTATACTGAATCAGTTCAGATTTAATATTCTTCAGTGACTTTTTTCTTTTTCTGACTCAACAGAATCAACAGTTGTATCATATGTTTACATTACCTGCAAATGGGGGGCGTGGGAGGAGGGAACTGAAAACAATTTTCCAGTGCCTTGGGGATATCTGGTTATTACTGCCCCATGGCACCCCCTGATGGAAAAGGACACGTGTCAAACCACACTCTGCCTGCCAAACTTGATGTTTCCTCGCTGGCTAGCTGTGTTCCAGCACAGTCATCAATGACATCCAGGTACACTAAAACTTGGAACCAGCTCTCCTGCCATCTACAGAGCGGCAACTGCTCACTCTTATCAAAATGAGGCCCACATGCCAGAAGAATAAATAATATTTATGATCCTTTTCTGACATATTTGTAGCCTCAGACAAAAAGGAAAATGAAAAATATTAGTGTAAGAGAAGCAAAGCCATACAGCGTTAAGATAAAGCACTTGGGAAAAGCTTTACTTAAAGTACATGTCATGACATAGTGTCCAGGGAACATTTTTCACTGAGTGAAAGCATGCTAAATTATGCTAGTACTGTCTTCTCTTCCATGTGGTTGCTGACAGATGTTTGGAAAAGAAAATCTTCCTTTCTGCTTGACCTTAAAAGCTGTTTATTGTATATTTATAATGCTGAACTGTAAAACAGTACAACAAAATTGGAGTTCTTCTGTGATAGTAACAAAACACTTTTGCTTTGTTACTCAAATTACATAGAAAAAATGTTAAAAGCTGTTTCTCCTAATAATATTAATAACAACAACAATAATAATAAAAATAATAACAATAGTACCACTTATCACTTGTAGTTAATAACTAGACTGGAAAAGTTCCATTTACTTCAATGTGTTTTGCCATACATCTACAATGGAAAGAGAATTCTGCAGGCAGGTTGTGGTAAAAACATATCTATTTTCCTTTATTTATCACATTCTTCCCTAACAGCTCTGTAAAATGTGTACATTTCTAATATGGGTAATATGCTCTCAAGGTTAGGTTGAGTGAAAAACAGTAATGAAAACTTACATGAAAGTGGTTAATGTAATGGGGAAAGCTGGAGAAGGTGGGTGTGGGGAAGAGAAAGGATGGAACAATGGAAGACATAAAACAAAGCACAGGAAACAAACTGATTTAAAGACTTGGAATGACTAGTTATTTTTGTACTAGGATAACTGTCTTAAAGAGGAAGAGTGATTAAGTTTTAAACAGGGACCGACAAAAAAATGAGCAGCCTCAACAGGAAGGGTACCCAGCAATGGAAAACAAGTGCCCCTGGGTTACAGCCATGGGGAGTTTCATGCCTTGGAGTTGCTGGAGAAGCAAACAGTATTTTTCTCTAATTTCTCAGGTACAAGTGGACAACTGGACTTTTCTAGGAGAAAATCAGAAAGATGTGACTTCTTTCACATTTCTCTGATACATAGTGCAGAGGAAATACAAACTCAGATAACAACTACAATGAGTAACACAAACATAAATAACCAGTACAGAGCTCAGGAAAAGTAGAACTACAGAGTATGTTTTTCAGGCGTTTTACAAAATACGAGCAATTTCCACTGGAAAATATTTTCTTTTTCCCCTTCCTTTTTTTAACCTAAATTTCCAGGAAAAAATAATGTCATTATTTTGCCAATATTCACACCTTTATTAGGACGGAATTACCTCTTGGACTGCAGCAAGCTGGAAAGTAATTTCCTCCAAAGGTTCTTAAATAATCTAATTGACTTACAAACAAACAGGATAGGATAATTGCATCAAAGTATTTTTACTCCATTTGTCTTGTAGCAAATATTTGATATGGAGTTCAGTAAGTATTACTCTGAGAAGCTGTACTCTTAATCAGGTGTTTGTTCCTGATGTAAGCACTGAGCAGTAGTTTTTGGGAAATTGTGCCCTAAATGTTGAGCAACTAATGAGAGGAAGAAACATAAATGGAAGAGGAACAAGAGGACAAAGAACTCTGAATTTGGGCATTGAGTCTGTAAATATGACAGGCTAAGTTTGCATCTAATGAAATTTTATGCCATAAAATGTTGCAGTTATTGCAAAGGTTTCTCTTAGTATCTTCTCAAAGTCCAAATTTCAGTGAGAAATTAAAATTTGTAACTTTTTTCCCTCCTCCTAACAGCAATATTCAATAAACTAGAATAGTTAATTAGCCTACATAAACAAAATCTGTCATCTTTAAAAGTCACCTTGGGTGTTTGGTGTATATCTATCTTTTTAAGTAAATGATACTTTGAATAGAAACCAAAATACTAGCATAAAAAAAAACTTTGCTTAAAAATGTACTGGGAACTTAACATTGAAAATGGATGTCTGGGAGAAAGAGGGAAATTTGCTTCATGCAACCCTCATTTTAAAAGAAGTAGGCTACAAATGAGACAGTGTAAGTCCTCCCTCCCTGTTTCTGCTCTCCAGCTGTCAGTGGTTTACTTCACTGTTACACAAGAAATATCACTGCCACAGAGCAGTGCTGAAAAAGTCACTAATGTATTACCAGAGCCAGCCAGCAAAGCTCTCTAGAACTTTTCACTGCTAATGAATTAGCAGTACTTGGAAATGTTTGTATGTCTTTTCACCAAAAAAAAAGTTTTCATTATACCGAGGGGTATTGGTACCTTTGACAAACTTCTTGGCAACTGTTATAAAAGCTATGTCTTTGAAAAAACAGTGTGAGGGGGCAGCATTTTAAATTTTGTAAACCATAAGGACTACCTGTAAATGGAGAGCACTGCAGCCTAGAAACTCTGCTGCTAGGACAGTTAAATGGGTCCAGAGTTTAAGCTGCACAGTAAATAATATACAGAAGAAACAGACACAGCATCTCACCTGGAGCATTCTCCCGTTAAACCCTGGACTCTGTTGCAGAATTTAGAGACTCCAACACTATACACCATTGTTGGGTTACAGTTTGAACAGTGATACACTACTTTCCATGGCCTTGGTCAGTCCAGGCAACTAAAGGTTACTATGCTTTTTACTGAATCCAATGATAAAGACAGAAAGGAATAAACTGGACTAAGAGCAAGGCTGGTGTGATGCCAATGAGGGGCCCCAAGCCAATGCCCTGCTATGGACCTTCTTTTTCCCATCATAAATTACTTAAAATGCTATCTAAATCAGCCTTCTGTGGTCCTTATCACCTAGAGCTCTGAAAATGCTCTAGCTGCTCTTCCTTAGCACCAGACCCAGCTTTACAAATAAACCATGCTGTCTGCTCAGTTTCCAACATACTAAAACACAAGGTAGTTACTTGAGACTTTGTGATGGCAAAGCAAACTTTAACTGAAGACAAAGGAAACATTACTTCTCTGTTTTTCCTACAATGTTAAAGGTCAGTATGCAATAACCAGAAAATAATTAACACAGTTACACATTCTCTTTTGATGAGTGCCCAGCTAGATGCACGTCAGGTAGCAGCCTTGAACAAAAGAATGCTAATTCAACTGTAATGTGATACAGAGTGTTTTGATTTATAGTTCTTAACAAACTGTTTTTTCCTTCTGCTCTGACTTACAGTGCCTCGTGTTGAAGTGCAGTGTGATTAGAAACTGGCTGAGGCTGTGGCCTTTTGCGAACAATGGAAGCAAATATGTCACTCAAACGCATTTGGTCTACATCGACTCAGCAGCTCTCTTGGAGCTTAGTTTTCTCATATCCAACTAGGAATTTTTTCTGTAATAGCTGATACAGGACTCAAGATATTAACATTCAGCACTGGGCAGGCTTTCCTTTCGTATTTGGGTTAATAACTGAAATATTAATCTTCCACATTTTGAGTAAATAAATGAAAATCTAGCTACATGCTGAAAAATGTAAATCACTGTATACCAGCTGTCACCGGGGGAACTACTAATTCATGCAGCAACTTTCAAGGCTGAACTATTATGGACTGGCACACCATAAAAGAACACAAATATTTAGAAGAGAGAGGACTGGCAGCTTTGTAATACTAACCACAGGTTGAAAGCACAGGGACAGATGACACAATTTCAACTAACGTGTCAATTAAAACTGGGCATGGAGTTTATAGATAAAAACTATATATGTATAAAAAATAAACATTGAATGGTATATTTACAATATAGGACCCTGATGTATTTAAGAGATTATTTTTGGTGAAATAAAATGTGATTCAATAAAGACAAGTCCACTGCAGGATCATGTCAGTGACCCATGAGAGATCCCCACCAAAAATCCCCCAATCTGAAATAACATTGATTTGATCTTTTTTTCCTACATTTCTTGGCAGAAAGCCTTCTACAGGTCACAAAAAAAAAATAAGACAGAGACATTTTTGTCAAAGCCTCTCAGTCATGGGTTTTGTTAAGAAAAATCAAGGAATTGTTAGCTCTTCAGCAGGGACATTTGAAAGGAAAACATGATAATGGATTTAAAAGAAGAGATCACGACTCAGTAATATGTTAGTAAAACAGTAATAGTTCCACAAATTCCACCAAACTTCTCCTTTCCATGCACTCTCAAGTGCCCTCCAGTCCACTCAAATCTGAATGGACCCTACCCACCTGTAGTTTACAAGATTTACTCTGATTCAGATTAGTCAGAGACAGCAAGCAGTAATAATAACAATAAAGATAAGCAAAGTATATTTACCAGGTCAATGAGTATGGAAAAAATAACATCTTAGCAAGAATATTGCTACATGAAAAGTATTGGCTTTGTTGTAAATTAAAAACTAAATACAATTTCACAACAGCACACTGTCACAAAGATAAATATTATTTTGAATTGTGATAACAGATATAGTACATGTAAAAGAAAGTAATTATTTTGTTTTTTATAGGATTATAGAATGGCTTGGGTTGGAAGAGACCTCAAAGATCCCCTAGTTCCAACCCCCGTTGCCATGGGCAGGGACGCCTTTCACTAGACCAGGTTGCTTATAGAGCCATCCAGCCTGGCCTTGGACACTTCCAAGCATGGGGCACCCACAGCTTCTCTGGGCAACCTGTTCCTGTGCCTCACCATCCTCACAATAAATATCTTCCTCATATCTAATCTAAACCTACTCTTTTTCAGTTTGAAGACATTCCCCCTTGTCCTGTATTATTTACATGCTCTTGTAAATAGTGTCTCTTCATCTTTCTTGTAGGCCCCCTTCAGATACTGGAAGGCTGCAAGTAGTCACCCCAAAGCCTTCTCTTCTCCAGGTTGAACAATATCAATTCCCTCAGCCTTACCTCATAAGAGAGGTTCTCCATCCCTTTGATGAACTTCGTGGCCTTCCTTTGGACTCACTCCAACAGGTCCATGTCCTTCCTGCACTGGGGACCCCACAGCTTGGTGCAGCACTGCAGCTGGGGTCTCACCAGAGTGTAGAGGAACAGACTCCCCTCCCTTGCCCTGCTGCCCATGCTGCTTTTGCTGCAGCCCAGGACACATTTGGCTTTCTGGGCTGTGAGTGAACATGGCTGGGTCATGTCCAGCCTCTCATCCAGCAGCACTCCGAAGTCCTTCTTGGCAGGGCTGATCTCAATCTGTTCATCACCCAACCTGTGTTGATACCAGTGGTTAAACCTCCAGACACTCCCATGCACCCTCATCTTGAGCTTGTCCAGGTCCCTCTGGATGGTATCTGTCCTTCAGGTGTGTCCACTGCTCAGCTTGGTGTCATCTGCAAATTTGCTGAGGATGTACTTGGTCCCTTCATCTGTGTCATTACTGGAGAGATTAAATAACGCTGGTCCCTGAGGGACACCACTCATCACTGATGTCCATTGGGACTCTGAGCTGTTGACTGCCTACCCTCTGGATGCAACCATAGTCAATAACATGACTCTGGTTAAGCACTCTGGGTAACAACTTTCTATCTGTCTAAAGCACCTATCAAATCCATCACTCTCCAGCTTAGAGAGAAGGATGTTCTCAAGGTCTGTGTCAAAGGCTTTAGAGAAGACCAGATAACAGACATCTGTAGCCCTTCCCTTGTCCACTGATGCAGTTACCTCATCATAGAAGGCCGCTGGGTTGGTCAGGCAGGATTCACTCTTGGTGAAGCTGTGCTGGCTGTCCTGAATCACCTCCCGGTCCCCCATGTGCCTTAACAAAACTTATAGGAGGATCTGTTACATGACCTGCCCAGGCACAGAGATAAAGCTGACAGGTCAGCAGTTCCCAGAGTCCTCATTTCAATCCTTTTTAAAGATGGGTATGGTGTTTCCCTTTTTCCAATCACCTGGGACTTCACCTGACTGCCGTGACTTTTCAAATATTATGGGGTGTGGGTTTGCAACTACATCAGCCAATTCCCTCAGGACTCTGGAATGCATTTCATTGAATCCTATAGACTTATGTACGTTCAGGTTCCTCAGGTGGTCATGAACCTGATTTTATTCACAGTAGGAGGGATTTGCTCCCCCAGTCCCCATCCTGCTTGCTATCCACTGGAAAAGTGTGGGAAGAAGGGTTGCCATTGAAGGCTGACACAAAAGACTTGAGTTCCTTAGCCTTCTCCTCATCTCTTGTTACCTGCTCACCAGCACTGTTTATTCAGGGGGAGTACACCTTCTTTGACCTTCCCTTTCTGGCTGACATACAGACTGGTGGAAGACCTTCTCGTTATTCTTTGTTCCCTTGCCAGGTTCAGTTCCAGCTTCACCTTGACCTTCCTTGCCCCACCCCTACACAACCAAATTTCATCTCTATACTCTTCCCAGGTTACCTGTCCTTGTTTCCACTGCCTGTGCTTTTGCTCTTTTCCTTTAGTTTGACCCGAAGTTCCCTACTTCCCATGCTAGTCTCTTGCCTTCCTTACCTGATTTATTGCTCCTGGGGATTGCTGGGGATTGCAGTTTTCTTGACACTGATTAAGCCTCTGTTGGGTTACTGGGTTTAGTTTCAGGCACAACATTTTCAAAAAGGCAGACAAATTGGAAAGAGTTCAGAGGAGAGCAACAAAAATGATAAAATAAGATCTGTGGGAAAAGGTTAAGTGAACTGGGCATGTTCAGACTAAAGAAAAGAACACTGAAGGGAGGCATGACATGTCTACAAATACATTGAATTGCTATAAAGAGGATAGGGACAAATTATTCTCCTTAGTCAATGAGGACAGAACAAGAACTAATGGGCTTATGCTGCAGCAGAGAACATCTAGGTTAAGTGTAAAGGAAAAACTTTAACTAATAGAAATAGTTAGAAATACACCATGCTGCCAAAGCAGCCTGAAAAACTCCCTCTGAGGCTTAGGTTTTAGTTTGTTCTTGCTTTGTATCTGGTAGAGGGAGGATCACACTGGTAGAGGTTAAGGCTCTAGCCAGCTTCCCTCTGCACTGCAGATTTCTGATGTGACCTTGGGCAAGCCGGTTAGCAGCACATTTCAGCTCTCTAGCTGTAAAACAGTGAGAAAAGCAATTCCCTAGCTCTCAGAGATGCTGTAAGGATAAATAGTTAAGGATTCTCAGACACACTATGAGCCATCTAAGCAACTACACAAATTAAACATTCAAACCTTCCGCAGTGCAAAGGCACCAACCCCCTGATATACCTGTAAGTGCCTTCCCATCCAGAAGGCCTCTGTGAGCACTGAAATGTGCTTTAGCTAACACATCCAGTCTAGGATGCATTTGGATGATCCCATCTTAGCTTCATCTGAGAAAAGAAAAAGTACAGGCCAACAATAAATCAGTGGCTGATATAACAGGCCACTAGCAGCTGGGCCTAACTACTTGTTAAAGTCAGTGGACTCTACTGTCTTAGCAGAAGATGCATCGAGACTCAATACCAGTCATTATCATGAAGAAAGACCATAGCTGTCTGTCATAGCTGTCTGCACAAGGTCTGCCACAGTGATGTTGCAGAGATCAACCCTGGAAAGCAGATTAAAACCAAGTTAGAAAGGTAGACAACATTAAAAGTAAAAATATAAGATGTGAATATAAGAGGAACAAATTGTTGTTGTTGTTGTTGTTGTTTATATTTAGTCAAAGGTTTGTTCTTATTTGTTGCTTAGTTTCATAAGGGTAGTTTTGATGGCTAGAAAGGAGCTGCATTTCCTATCTAAAAGTAATTATCAATAATATATTCTTTGAATAGCTCAAAATAAAGCAGTAGCAGCAACATCCCATTAAAAGAATTGCGATTTTGTGATATTAAAAGTAGAGGAGAATGTGAAAGAAAATATTGTAAATAAATGTAGTCAGTTTAAATCTGTGATATTTTTTTACCCAGCATAGGCTCTGCAAAGTATCTAATTGCATTCTCTATTATTATTATTATTATTATCATTATCATTATCATTGCCATTATTATTATTATTATTATTATTATTATTATTATTTCTGCTGCTGGTTTTGATGTTGTTGTCGTTACTATTATAATATTCCTGTATAAAAGTGATGCAGTTCCCTCTCACTTGTTTAGCTTTACAGATGGACAGAACACACATTTCCCTGCCTCTCAATACAGGGAGATTCACAAGAAAAAAATGCTGCATTTCCAAGCTATTTTGTCCCATACCTTCTTCAGCTATAGCCCAACTATTCTGCATTCCCCAACCTGCTCCCCCTTAGTTCAGCTGAGACATCACACTCTGGTTACCTACAGTACACACAGGTGCAAGAATTACTTTTCCAAACATATCTCACAATCCAGGCTTTGCTACTCTAGTAGAAACATTCCCTTTAAAGAATTTGTACTTAAACTATGCAGTGTAAAAAAAAATTAAGCATCCTCTAACTTCTCCATTGCAATAGAAACCCTGAATAAACATCTGAATAAAAGAAAGCTATGAGGAAGAACTGATTTGCTATTAGCATGTAGAGCTCAAGAGGCAACAAAATAAATAACAAAACACTGCCACCTAAAACATTTACATAAAAATAAACTGAAACCATGTCAGATTTCTAGTGCTGAAACATAAAATGGGACACATTTCAAGAAAAGAATAAATGTGTCTCCTCATGGGCACAAGTGGTTTCACTGACTAGCAGCTATGCAGAAAAAAAAAAAGTGATGTAAATGACAGAATAACTGGAAAGTAAGTCATGAGCCCAGGTGGAGCAAATGAAAAGCATGACACAAGATCTCAGAAGACCTTGACAGCACACAGGCACAATGAGCTACATTAACCCAAATGCTATAGATATTTCATCTGGGAAGTTAAATGTTTACTGCATGAGTTATGTGCTATACACTTACTCATATGCATCTCTACTTTCACTACAAAAAGCCTTTCAAGTAGAATCGTGTGAACCATGGATTTTTTTTTTCAAATTCAGTTGAGAAACGAACAACAAAAATTCAGCTTAATATTTGGCTTTATTTTCAAGTTGTTTCAACCATCTTCTAATCCTCTGGGGGGGGGAAATGTACAGCAGAATGTGAAATGAAAAAGTTTGTTTGAAATAAAGAGCTATAACGTTTCGTTTCAAAAAATAAAAAGTAGAAACAAGAAAAAGACTGGTAAGGAAGAAAAAAATCTCCAAAGGGAAAATAGAGATGCAAGTCTAACTTTGAACTTAGACATTTCCCACATTGTAATCAAGTGACTTGCCAGCCAGCCACACAGGTATACCAGAGAAACAAGTGAGAATGAGCCTGTGGGGAGTGTGGCAGCAGTTCTGCACTCACAGTACTTTCTTTCATCTCATAGTACGTATATTTGTGCAGTTGAATCATTTACCAGTTGTATTTTTTCATGTTGCAGACAACAGTTTGCCCAATAGCTTGTAGACAGTGCTTGGCAAAAAAACACAAAACCAAACCAACAACCAAAGTAATTAAAGGTTGTAATAACATAGAAGGAGCTCTTGTACACACACTACACAGAAGATGATCTGTGAGGGTTTCACATGTGTACTCCTCAGTGACTCAGTCTTAGACAAATTATTTTCTGGGTTGAGATCAAAAAGGAAATAATTAAATCCTTTCTTCTCTTTTTGAAATACTCTGGAAAGGTTATTTATCTTAGCTCCTATGGAAATAATACAGATATTCTGCTTCAGACTTCAAGGAGCACTGCATGTCATTGATAAAAATAGGATGTTGCCAAGTATTTCCTGGCATTATTTAGTATTGAATCATATTGCAATACATAGAATCACAGCATCATAGAAATTTTTAGGATGAAAAAGACCTTTAAGATCTTCAATTTCAACCATAAAGCTAACACTGCCAAATCCACCACTAAACCATGTCCCTAAGTGACACATCTGCATCTCTTTCAAATATCTTCAGAGATTCTTGATGTACCCATGGCATGTACCCTCAAATCCCTGGGCAGCCTGTTCCAAAGCTTGACATCCCTTTCAGCAACAAAATATTTTCCTGACATCCAAACTAAACATCCTCTGGAGCAACTTGAGGCCATTTCCTCATGTTCTCTCCCTTTTTACCTGGAAGAAGACACTGACTTCCACCTTGCTGCAACCTCTTTTCAGATATTTGTAGAGAGCAGTAAGGTCTCCCCTCAGCTTGCTTTTCTCCAGGCTAAACACCCTCAGTTCACTCAGCTGCTCCTTATAGGATTTGTGCTCTATACCTTTCTCCAGCTCCATTGCCCTTCTCTGGATTCTCTCCTGCACTTCTGTGTGTTTCTTGTAGTGAGGGATAAAACCAAATACAGGTCTCAAGATGTGGCCTCACCAGTGCTGAGTACAGGGGGACAATCACTGCCCTGGTCCTGCTGGCCACACCATTGCTAATACAGGCCAGGATGTCATTGGCATTCTTTGCCTCCTGGGAACACTGCTGGCTCATATTCAGCTGGCATGTTAGGCTAAAGCCATAATTAAATATTTCAGTAAGTTTTGTGTATTTATTTGCATTTGTTTTCTTTCAAGCTTTATGACTTGAATGATGCCAGTAATAGAGGGGAAACATGTTTGTCTTTCTGAACTGTCACTGATGACACAGATAAGTAAAATGGATGTAGGTGTTTCTGTTTTCTCTCTTACTAATGAGGCTTTTCAAGTGTTTCAATAATGAAGAGTTTGACATTCGATATGTTTGCATCTATTGCCCTCATCAGGGTACACCAGGAGGAAGAATGCCCAAGTTTTGTGCTGATAAGAAATACAGAGGTAGTCTAAGAAAGACAACAGCATCTAGGGGGAAAAAAAATGAATAAATATAACCCCTTAGGAGTAGTGCAGTAAAACACCTGTGGAGGAGCACTTTGACCTACAAAAAATTACACTGCCAACAGTGTAGCTAGTGAGTGGTTAGGCAGTGGAATGACAATAGAGCCCACCGGCCTCTCCAGTGCTAAAATGAGAGAAGAAAGAGGCAAAAAAACAGTATTTGCTGGAAACTACTGTTTTCATCTGTGCATTTAGGCCAATGCCAACTATTCTACTCCCCTGCATACTATTAGATTATTTGACTTGATCAGTTAATCTTATTTTACACTGCTTTGGGGAACAGAACATCAACTAGGGAAACATATTGATGGTTCAGATATGTTTGATTCAATCTCCTCTATCTACAACAAATTGCATATACCACAATTTTCTTGAGCTCAACTGGAATCAGACAAGGCAGTTTCCTTGCTAACTGCTTCAAGCTCTTGGTAGGTGTGTGAATCGACACATCCAGGTAACCAAAGGCAACCACCAAACCACAGCTGAAATGCAAAGGGCAGATTTATTTCATTACCTGGCTGACAACTCCAGGCAGCAGAGACACACAGGGACTCTCAGGCTCTGTTAGGCTCAGCTCGTCCTGGAGGGCAGCAGAGGTGGATGAGGGGCACTCTGCACCTCACCGTAACAAAAGCTTCAGGCTTATCTGTGAGTGTGCTCTCTCCCCAGGTATTCTGCTTCTCAAAACAGGCAGAGGATGAACAACATTAAGCATAAAAAATGGGGGTTTCCCACAGTAACATTTTGAGCATTCCCAGCTGCAATACCACTTGAAATGAAACTATTCCCTCTTCTTTAACAAACCTTCCAGCTTTAACCCTTTCCTCCCAACAGTAGGCAACATTCAGCTTAAAAAATAACCCTTTCAGCCTTTCCTCTATTTCATTATCCAGCTACTGAAAACATGTCCTTTCCTTCCTTGCTACCCAGTTTCTTTCCTCCTTTCTCTGAGCTTTTGCTTGTCTGTCACAAGCTCTCATACCCTTAAAAACACAAAACCCAAGTAAATACCTCCATGTGTGTATGTATTCCAAATGCCCTGCTGGTGACTGCTGTTGTTTTGGTTGTCAGTTCCACTGGGTTATTTTCACAAGTTCCCACGTTTATTCCAAATTATACAATGCTGCTTGCATTCATGAATGAAAACAGAAGGCATAACTAGTCTCATTGAACATTTCATGAACAATTGCTGTACATTAGGAATCCTGATGGAAAAAAACACAGCCACAAGCTAAGTTGCAAGAGGGCTGGTTAGAAAAAGTCTTAAATAATAGATCAGAAGATCACTTTTGCTAGGAATGGAAAAGAAATGTGGCATATGAAGAGATGGAAAGATACTGTCAGGAATACCATTGCTTAGGCCTCCAACCTTCTAGATGTAGCGTTGTCTTAAGAAGGTAAAAAAATATGTTTAAGTGTTGGCTTGTAACCTTTTTTCTCTGATAAGAAAAAAATAAAAGTAGTGGAAGGAAAACTGGTTTAAAAATTAAAAGAAATCCTAGCTCAACTTTACTCTCCCTTATTGCTCCATTCTCACTTGAGTTTTAGTACAAAAAGGGTTAGAATGTAAAAATTATTTCTTTCCAAGTGGAGAGCCAAAGCCAAGAAGAAAAGATTCTCATCAAAATTTGTTTAGTTGAAATGCATTTGTTCTATGAGAAACTGAATAAAAAATATGTAATAAGCTGTATTTTTTCTCTTCCTTCATCACTAGACAATACTGATATTCCTTCCAGCAGCCCAACAAAATGGAGATGAAGCAGCTGCTCTAAAAAGTCCAACCACTGGAAAGCAGAGTAATACTACATGAGAGAGTAGATAACAAAATGTGTTTCACATCACTCCCTTTTTGATGCCTATGCTACTTTCAGGCTCCTGCTACTAAACATGTCCCTTTCTATTTTTTCCCCTTGTCACCTTTTGCAGTCAATAGAGAGGAACAGGCATTTTTAAAATGACTGACCCTGTTTCTTCTGACCCATTTTAAAAGTTTGTCCTAGGATGAGATAAACTGTACTCCAGTAGTGTCTTACTTTCTCTAGGGTGAGTCATAGGAGTTCAGACATGGACATCTACATCACACACCTTCACCATAGATGTCTGTAATTTGTCATATAAATCCCAGCCAAAAAATAAGAAAAAAAGACCAAGGGAGAAAAAAAAGGAGAAAGATTGAGAGAACAAATAATACCAGAGTCCTCAGCATGTGATGTAACCTAAAATTTAAAAGCTCAGAAGTAACAAATTTAAAGAGAAGACAAAAAAGAGAAAAAAGATAGAAAATACTAAAAAGTTAAAAAAATTAAAAAGCCAAACAGAATCTCAAAAAGGACCCAAATACCTCGGCTCATCTACATGAAGTGGGTCAGAAGCAGCATGTTATCCTTTTTCCTTAATTTTAGACTTAAAGGTCACCTAACTCACTACCACTGCAAGTTTGTTTTGTGTGGTGCATCTGCTGGTCTCCTCATAAAAATATATTTTAAAATACATGAACTCAAGGAATGTTGCTTTTTCCTAAAGGAAGGACTGAAACCATTTTTTAAAGCATCCTCAGATGATTCTTCATTTTTTAAATAACTGTGAACATTCTTTTTCCTAGTTCAGTTTCATTTCCTTCTGACACCTTCTAAATAATTTTATTTGTTTTCACGCATATTAGGCTGCTTACAAGCACTAATTTTGGACAAAAGAAAAGGGGTTAAACTTTTCTGCACTGCTGTTATAGTTGGACTCAACGCCATCAACTCAGCAAGGCTTAAAGTGCAATTAACAGATTTATAGATGAGATCATATAATGACAATGAAGTACAATTACTTCAGGGGATTTTTTAATTTCCAAATTACCATGTCATACAAATTCAACAATTTGAAAAATTTCGGGGGTTTTTTCAGAATAGGAAGGAATTCAAATGACAGAGAGTGGAAAAGAATATTAAGAAAAGAAACAATGCAGAAATCTTTCACTCTGTTAACAGAGGAGACTTTTCTTTTCTTGCAGTTATAGAAAAGGCACATGTAAAAACCTGGTTTTTTCAGATGTATTCATGTTACACCTTTTCTCATTTTCCAAACAAAGAGAAGTGTGTGGCATTTTGTAAAAGACTGCAGCTTGAAAGATCACAGTTTTTGAGCACTGTTTTTTACAGTTTGTACAATTTTTTAACAGCAGTAAAGGTTGATAGCAAGAGTATTAATGGGAAGAAGTGAGTATGACAGGGAGTTTTTAACAGTCTCTTTTCTCTTTTAGACTTAATAAGTTTCAATACTTCAATTGTTTGTAAATTCTTTCTCTAAGAGTTTTAGTATTCAGTGATGCAATATTGCACTTCAGGCAATCTTAATTGTAAATTAATCTGTAGGATTGATGTTAATATGTAGTATAATTTGTTAGGCACAATCTTGAAAAGTCATAAACTCACTTTGCATCCTTACATACTCATATATTAACGAGGTGTAATTTATAATAAAAATCTGTTTTATAATACTGATGTGACAGAAGGCATTAGACAAGGAAAAAGGGCTTTAGGTGTGATAGACCAAGCACAAATATGCACATGTATAAGTAAACCTTTAAATTATACCTGAGTGATTTTCTTATGCCAGTCCAAGAATTATTAATACACATGTCAATGTCAAATTTAATAAAGCTGTTGCATTAATTGTAACTATGGTGTCTTGTACTAACACCTGTCAAGGTGTTTCTGGTGCAGAAAATCTTTGTCATGAATGAGCTAGATAACATAAATTATAAGTGAACTAGCCTTTTACCTCAGGAGATCCAAATTCAAATACTGGTTTTAGTCTCAAATGAGTTGTTTGTCACACCCCACTGAACCTCCAAATATGGCACAGTTCTGCATGGCTGGAAATCTGAACTCAGGAGATGTGAAGGATTGGAATATCAGGCTGTATCACTAATCAAGATTATGGTGTATTGGCAGAGGCAAGCAGGAAAGTGTATATGTGTGTACAGCAAAAGCCAGCTCCTTCCCTCACAAGCCAGCACTATTCATATCTTAAATTCCATAAGCAGGAGGTTTGTTAGCAAATTTTGGACAGAAAAATAAGATGCTGTTACTAATGACAGCTTGTGCGAATCAACCTCATATAACTGTAGATGACATACTCCCATCAGAAGTAATGGTATCCATGTGAACAGCAGTCAGTGCCACTTATCTCTGAAAACGCTGAATATGATTTTTGAAGCCTGAATGCAAAGATCTATGAAGACTACAATCCTATAAGTTTCAGTTTTCTACAGAACTGCTCTCACAAAAAATAAAATTATAGAGAAGCATCTTGTTCATAAAAAAAAGAAAGGAAAAATTCCCAGTGGAAAGCCAATGAAAAGTATTTTTATGCCAATAATATCATATATTAATATCTCTCTGCAGCAAATGTATTCATGTAAAATTAATCCATGCAATTTTCACTGGAGGTCAGACACCGTACCAAAAGACTGTCACAGTGCTAGGTCCGTGCAGAATCTCAACTCACATTCATTTTTATAAACATACACAGCCAGCTAAAGGAAGCTCCTGGCATGTTCTTGCATACAATCTCCAGCACCCATGGGAGGATGGCATCATCTCTCATCAGTGAGCAGAAGAGTGAAGAGAAGGGTACTGGCAGCATCCACACAAACTTTAGTAAAGGCTACGGCAAAGCCACATTTCAACTTAAAGGTCTCATCATTACATGTTCTCTTTTTCACACATCTAATTAGGCATCAGAAATACATCATTAAGGATCTCTAGGCTGAAAGTGGAGCTGCAAACCTTCAACTGCAGAGTAAGATATTTATATTTTTAGAGTAAAGCAAGGAAAACCAGGCCAAGTTGTCACTTTGCAAAGCCCTTGGTTAATTTTCAGCACCCCAAAGAAAGATCTGCTGTGCTACATCAATGAAAGCAAGAAGGAAGCAACATACCCTCAGCAAACATAAGTCAAGATGTAGAGGGTGAGTACAAATCAGAGAGTGACTGTTCAAAAAAACCACAATAAATCTCAAGTCCTCTATTAGCAAATGTTAAATATATATCTCTGCAGCTTTACAAGAACTGTCTGCTGGAAGATAAACAGGATGGGAGCACCATTTTACCTTTCCTGTCTTCCTAAGTGAAACATCCCAGCTGAACAGACTGAGATCTCCAGAACTAAGAAAAATGAAAAGAACCTACTCTGCAGGTGTATTTTTTCTGTGCGGTTTTAATGCAGTAAAACATGCTCACAACCCCATGAGCGAAGGAGGAAGGGGATAAATTTGAGTTTTGCAATATTCAGATACCCAGCAGAGAAACCTAGATGGCAAATTTTTATCTTTCTTCATCAGTAAAAATCTGCCTCATTTTGGTCTTAAATAGATATTTCATTATATTAATGTACTGGACTTTGTCTCAGTACAGAAGCTTCCAAGTGGCAACATTAAGTGAAAAAACTACTGACATTACAAAAACTTTTCAGAATTGCAGAATTGTATGTTAGTCAAGAGCTATGTTATCATCTCCCAGTCCAGTAACAAATATATATTTTATAAAAGGCTTATTAATACATATTTAAACAGATAGACAATTATTGCTTCAGAAGGTAAATGTGTATTCAGCTATTTATTGAAAGAGCAATCCAATTTCAATTGACTTTAAAAAAATAAAAATAATATGTGCACAAACTTATACAGAAATGAACATGAAAACCAATTCAAAGGCCACAACTCCTTAACAATAAGCAATAAATAAAAGTCCAAATGAAGACCAAATGTTATGCTTGTTGATGTTTATTATGGAAAAGGACTCTATAGAAAAACAAGTCTCTGTAATTCACAAACTCCTGTCTGTTTTGTAGTTGGCACTTTCTTCTGTAACAGCACAGACCAACAAGCAATGTTTTGACACACTGATTTTGTAATGGAGTAAGAAACAGATAGTGAATAAGTAATGTGTAATCGGTACATAAAAAACATAGAGACTTAGGGAATACAGATCACTACATTCAGACAAAGTTTTCTGATATTTATTTATGTTTATATTTACTTTTATAAAATCAGTATTCAAAGGCTAGAGATATGCACATATGTTCACATGTATTTGTGTCTGCCTTCTACCTAAACAAGGAGATGTAACTATGGTTTCTATCTCAAACAGAAATTGGTAATAGAGTCACATCTTCCTTTGATAATCATTTGTTTATGAAAATGTTCAGAATCCCGCTTTTCATAACAAAGTTGGAAATTAGCAAGAAATAAAGAAATTAAAAGTATATTAAAAACTGATTTTGGACACAGTTGTTGGTGTTATTTTCAATCAGAAATTTTCTCAAAAGCTTTTATTCTTACCTTTTCTTCAAGCTGCACTCTAAGGATTTGTTCAAAATACATCTGATCCTTGCTTACAAACTTGCCTATCTCCTTCTCTGGAGTTGCATCTCTCTCACAGAGATGCATATCTTCAAAAACAGTAACTAGCAAAGTTCCTTCATCCACATGGGCACATGCATGTTCTCTTGGTGCTTTGGATAGTTACAGGTGACTGAATTTGGGGTGGAGAGTGCTATTGTTATGACTATCAGGTTCCATAAAAGATAATAACTATCAATTATAATTATCTTAAATGAACTAAAAGTGGGTTTTGTCTAATGAATAAAAGATGCAGTATACTTTAAAAAGATTCATGCAGAACTCTAACATTACTGCAATATTGCACTTATTAGAGGTATGAGAGACCAAAACAATTTTGGAAGTTAGACATTCTCTTTCAAGGAACAAAGAAAAAATCAAAATTAATAAAGGTCAATCAAGAATGAATCCAAGTAATTGTTCTAAGATCATACAATCATTAGAATGGCCACTAGGTGAGTACAGTCGTTGGTCATTGAAGAGAAAAAGAGCTCACAAGTTTTTACTGAAATATAGGTGAAAAGAACTATGTGAGTCTTTTAGGAAAGTAAAAATAAAACACTACTAAAGTATTTAGACAATCCAATCATTATTTTGCACTATATATATATCAAAAGATTTCTGGCAGATGTTTTTAAGTGAAAAGCCTACCTTAGTTCATTTACTATGTCTTTTGATTTTGATGGCAAGGGATGTTTCAAGAGTCAGAAAGCTCATGTTTTGATCTAGACAAAAAAAAAAAAAAGGCAGAAGAATATCATCCATATCTCTGAGAAGCTTTGGAGTAAAACAGAGCAACAGATTTCAAATTAAACAATCAAGCATGCAGATTCCTGGGACTAATGAACCTGGAAAACATTGCAAGTCATAAAAGGTTATGAGTTTCTTTCGACGTGATTAAGACTGTGATCATCATGCCAGCCCAAAATGACAGGGAAGAAGTACAAGGAGTCCTTGAAATGGTAAAGTATGAAGGAACATTTATAATGAGAACAGGAGTGCTTCTGCGGAAAGAAAGCCAAAGACAGATATTTGCAAACCTTCATAAACACTTTCAAAGATCTTAAGAAAAGAGTCCCTAGTCCAAGGGTGCTTTGGCAGTGAAAAGCAAATTAAGTTGTCTCCAGATCCACATCCAGTCTAGTAAGAGCAGTCTAGTCCCAATTGGCTAATGAGTCATAATTGTTAATAAAACCTGCATGTCAGTATAGTCAAACACAGAAGGAGACTCTGTGTAGCCTTAGTAACTGGCTATGGCATGGCTCATGTCTTTAATTGCTAGACGCCAGCAGTATTTGCAAACAAATTGTTATGACATGTATTGTTAAAACTTAGACACGTGAAACTCCAGCAGATAGGATCTCCCCCTGGAGGTGCTCACCGCATCTACTGCTTTTTAGCCACTTCAGGGAAGTGGAGCATTCGTTCTTAGAAAACTTGCTCACTAGCTGCTAAAATGCAGTTGCCAATGACATGACAAAGCTGGAACAAGTGGATCCCATTCCCTAAAAATAAAAAATATTTCTTTTATTATGGCTATCAGATCTGCAAATCAAACACAAGTCTAAGAAAGATTTGAGGGTTGAGGACTCTCTCTAGTAACATTTGACAGGAGTGAGGTAGTACAGAGTAAAGTGTGAGATATTGGTACATCAAACTGAATTTTTAACAAGTACCCTAGAAAAGTATGGAGATTGGGATTCTCTGAATAATTGCTCAGGAGAGGGAGCAGCAGAAAGTAGTCCCAACTCTTAAGACTGGAATGGCTATCGCCTGTCACTAGTCTTATCTGAAGCCACAGCTCTCAGATTTATGTGAAACTCTTTCAAGATACCACACACAGTGAACATATGAAAGTGTTGAAAAAGATAAAGTAAGACCATTTAGACCTACCAAAACAAAAGACAATGTTTGGAAACAATATCTGCAAGGTAAATATTAGTGTTTACCTCATACAGCAAGAACAAAAGCCCTGCTAGAAAAAGAACTCATATTTGTGACAGGAGGAGCTGCACCTAGAACACAAATCAGGCACAGATTTGTTTATGTTTGCTGAAGAAATTCATTGCTCCTACGCTCATTGTCTCATTTCCCGGAGCCAGCTTTGCAAATGGATATTACAGCTGACTCCAGGGTTATGTATATTGTACCCCTTCCTGCCAAAAGTGCTACGCTTAACACAGTAACATCTAAATATGAACGTGAAGATTTTGGTTACAGACAACAAAAAAACTTGCAGAGGAGTTAGATGCACCCATACACAAGGGCAAGCAATTTGCAGCCTCTAGATCTAGAGGTGTTACTTCCCATTTTTAACTGTCTTTCCTTTAAAAGGTTACACAAGACTTTGTTCAGTGGTAGTTGGAAAATATCTGAACATATAGCTCAAATTCCAAAAGCTTGTGAAATCAGCCTCTGATCATCTTATAATTACACTGAAGGATAACATCAATGAAGCATTACATCTTGACAATTTTTTTTTTTTGAGAATTAATTATAAAAAAAGGAAAACAAAACTGTCTTTCATGTAAGAAACTTATAGAAAAAAAATTGAATAAGGATGCAAGGGCAAATTGAAATAAAGAAGTAAGAATGGCAAGCTGCCAACAATTAATGTAAAAGTTAAATGAATCTAGCACATAACATCTCTTGTACCTAAATTGTTTTCCAATTGTTGTTCACCAGACAGGATGATAGAACGGGTGAAACTTTTTCAACTTTCCTAAGGAAAAAAAAAGGAATTCTGTCTGCCATCTTGTCTTAGATGCTTTCAGCAAGAGAACAATTTCATCAGAATAAGTCAAATAAGAGATCATGCTATCTATATGAACAGGATAACTGGGTTCTGCCAACAGCACTTTCATATCTCCAGAGAAACTTGCAAGTACAAATTATGACTGAGCAAACCCTGTAAGGCAAAAAAATTAAGATGAAAAATGAAGTTATAAGCAAATTTAAACTACACATAAGTATTGCTCAAGTGAATATGTTGAATTTAGCAAAACTAAGATACTTGAATGTATTTTTCCATTTTGAAATGAAAATTGCATTGAAAAATGTTAAGTTGAACTTATAAAACCTAGATATCTAGAAAAGGAAAATACCCTAATTTTCAGCACATAAGTCTCTTTTTTTGTGCAGAGAAATTTGCAGAACTTTTAATTTTACTCAGACGAAAACTGAAACATTCTGCTTAGAATGAAACTGAATGCAATTTTTGCAATATTGTGATTTAGCCACAAAACTAAAAGAAAACAAGCAGTCTGAAGTTTTCATACTGACCCTTTTTTTATTTTAGTGGGAAATGCACCTGTAGGCATTACACTTTTCATGTGCTCACATCATGTAACAAGGGTTACATTACTCAAGCCAAAGTACTGCAGACATAAATTTTACTACAACACAAGAAAATAAACTCACTGCTAACCACCCTGTTTTAAGATGACCAGTATGTACCTGAGCACCCCAGCACTAACACTCAGCAGATAATGCTTCCAGATATTCCAGTATTTTACCAAACATATTACCCGGATATTAACTGTTTCATCATGGAGGGAAAATTTAGAAGCCATTGCTCAACAGTGTATGTGTGAGCCAATGAAAGACTCTTTTTAAGTCCCCTCCCAGTACTCTAAATTAAGGACGCTGCTCTTGTGTGGAACTTTTCACCCTGAATTTCAGAGCTTCACAAGCAAAGAGGAGACATTGATAGGCTGATTGACTGTTTGGGTGTGTGGACAGCAATATGCAATGTATAACTGCAAGATCGTTGGTGAGACTATATGCATCACAAAGCTCATGCTTAGCCTACATGTTAAGATTTTACAAGTATTATCACTGAAGTTTTTTTAGTAATATGTATCCTTCTTCACAGAATTTATCAACACATGGGAATACAAGAGCATTTTTTATACAGCCGACAGAACGTGGGATGACTTGTCAGGAGCTGAGCCTAAAGGTATAAATCAATAGATCCCTGCTAGTGTGATCAAGAGCCTATCTTTCAAACATACCAGGAAAGCAAAGGCCCCTATACACAGAAACACTATTTGCAGCTCTCCATCAGTGTTGCAGACACTGCTCCCCAAGGCTCCATTGGGTTTTAAACAAAAAGAAAAGCAGATCAATAACACAATGATCAGAAAAATTGAAAGGGTTCCTCTCTACAAAAATAAACCCCAACATATTATCGCTATTGTTGCTGCTATTTCAGCTATTATTCAAGATTGTGAATTATGCTTTTATAAGGGATTCTGTAGGGTTAACACAGCAAGACCTCACCTATTCTATCACCGAACAATGGGTACAATTGAAGGCCTAACGAAAGCCTGTTTTCATTTACCCAACAAAATTTAATTTCCAATTGTGTGAAACCTTAAACAAGGTATTAATGGATTTGGGGAGGGTAATATTACTGTGATGAGCATGTGTCTGTGTACTTTCATGCCTGCAAACCTATACCTCACACAGTTTACACATGTGATCATGTATTTATGACAGAAGTGCACACATCTCTCTCAATAGATACAATCTTTACCTATGTTTGTGGCACTCTCAAGGTATCAGTTAGCCCAGCAAATAGCAAAAAAAAAGCATAGGTAGTATTTTACCCCGAAGCTTTGAAGAGCTTACTGTAGTCAGTATGAAAATACAGACCAGTTTAATGAAGCAGTAAATAGCAAATCAGGACATTTCAGGCATGTCTCCAACAAGCAATGGAGTGTGGTACAAAAACCCTGGAACAGCCTCATCGCTGTTATCTCCTGAGCAAGAAGGGGTATAGAACTATCAACAGAGCATATTTTCGAACTAGCTAGCTCTGCAGAGAAGCTGGGATGGCTGGCTCAGTCACAGCTGTCACTTCCAGCACTGCTTTGGGTATCAGAGATTGTTCCTTGGCACAGCTCTGCTCTGAAGGATGACACACCAACTGCATGAGCTCTAGCCAGGGGGTATCTCCAAAGCCACCATGTGGAAATGTTTCCTGGTTTTATAACTGACCCTGGAGAAATCTTGAGTGTGCTCTCCAGCCACTACCACATGCCCCACCATGCAATAGTTTCTCTCTGCATTTTCCTTGAGACAACCACACACATGAGCCCCAATCCACATTTCTTGCTGTGTAAAGCTCTAGGCAGACTAGATCTTTAACTGGTAGCCTTTCCATGTAAAACACAATTGCTGATTTATCTGAAGGGTGTATGACTCATAAAGAACAAAGATAAAAATATGTGCTTAGATTTCTTCTTGCTTGCTTTATATAGATTTAGCTGGGAAAAACACACTATCTAAATGCCTGGAGTTTAGAAAGGGAGAAATAAACATCCCTTTCTTCCTTGTTTCTTTATGGATTGCCTCTAGACAGCAGCTGTACACCATGAATGTGTGTTTCAGGTGTTTGTCTCTTCCTGCACATTGCACAGAGTGCAGATGCCTTAGAGAATCCTGGACTGCAATCCAGGGTCTGAGGCATAAAAGTTAGGCATTGTAAAGCTCAGCATTATGGGGGTTTTTTTGTTTGGATTTTTTTCTTTTGTTTTTGTTTTTGTTTTGGATGGAGCTTTCTAGCCCCAGGCATGTTCAATCAGCACCGACACCTAACATTTAAGCCATCGCAGCATCTCACACAAGACCGTCACAGCATTTCCTCTCCACAACTTTTATGTCTTGCCTGCAGTATTCCTATTCTGTAACCCCATCACATAACCCTACTCAGAGTACTGTCTGACCTCAGCCACCAAGAATTCAACAGAATATTTGCACTCCACTCTGCAACACCCTCTTGACTTACTTATGCTTTTGAAAGATAAGATAGCAGAAGATTAGCAGTAAATCTCAAAAAAAAAAAAAAACATCTGGGAAGCATATTTATCGTCTCTCTAATAGTTCATCAGGAATGGGACAAAATTTTACCTTGCACTTCTGAAAGTTCTGTTGCTTGCACTAGAAGAATTTTATGTAGGTATGCCATTACCAAAGCTCTGCTGCGCTGTTGTTTCCCAGGATGGTGAAATCAATACATACTTTCTGAAGCAATAGTTTTGAAACTTATGTGGTGGTTTTGATTGGCCCAAAACATCAGTGAAGTGTTTTTAACATCTAGGAGAAATTTGGACCCCTCAGAAGCTGTTGTGGTAGGCCTGGGGAGGTGTCTGAGGGGTGGGGTGTGGCACAAAGATGGCTCCTGTGTGTCCTGAGTGCAAGTTCTGGAAGTTTTTACATCAAGTCCAGCAGAGCCAATCTCTGATGGCTCTGAAGGTGATGGACATGCTGCCGGCCAAGTTTGGGCCAATTGGAGGTGCTAGTTACGCCTCTGTGAAAACATATTTAAGAAAAATTCAAAACAAAGCAGGCACGCACTTCTTTCACTTCTTTGTAGTTGGAGGAGGAGGAGGTGGAGGTGAAAATATGTGAGGGAGAACAGCATGGAGATGCCAAGGTCAGTGAAGAAGGTGGGGGAGGAGGGGCTCCCAGTGCTGGAGCTGAAAACCCTCTGCTAGCCATGGTGAAGGCCATGGGGGGGCAGGAGGTCCCCCTGCAGCCCATGGAGTCCACAGGAGTGCAGAAAATCACCCACAGCCCACACCAGAAGAGCAGGTGGATGCCTGGAAAAGACTGTGAACCAGTGGGAGTCTCATCTAAGAGTTAAAACTGCAAAGGCCTTCCAAAGGAGAGAAAGGCCTTGCTCCTGGAATGGAAGCAGCCTGGCCTCGGCTTGGGAGAGTCTGCACAGCACCCTATGGACAAAAAGACTCATGTTGCAGCAGAATTTCGGGCAGAATGTTGCTCGTGAGATTGGACCCACGCCAAAGAAGTTCCCAGAGGACTGTCTCTCGTGGGAAGGACCCCCTGGCTAAGTAGAGAACCTCTTTTCCTGATTGGACTGACCAGAGAACCCCTCAACCTGCCCCCTGTCTGTGTTGCTGGTTTGGAAAGAGGGAAAGGGGGGGGGGGGGTGAGTGCAGAGACTGCTTCTTAAGAGGGTGGGGGTGAGAACAGAAAACTGTCTGGAGAGAGAGAGAAATAAGTAGAGATAAAGAGTATTTGTAGTAGAAGAATTGTGGTGATGAGTAAATTTGAGAATCTGCTCTGTGGACTGAAAAGAGACCCCACACCCTGCCCCCCCACCACCTGGCTTGTTGACTGTAAAGGAGGAAAGGGGGTGAATACTACAGGTTCGTAAGAGGGAGGGGGGAGTGAACCAAAACTGTATGAAAAGTTTATTTTTGCCTGCATTTATCCTCCAACTCTGTTAGGTAATTAAACACTTTTTGCAACTTTAAGCTTGGAGCCTGGTTGCCCTCTTTTCGTGCGTCCTCCTGGCAATGTCCTGTCGAAAATCCATGACAACTTAAAATGTGAATTTCTTGGTTTCTATTTTTTCCCAGGTTTCAGATCAGGTTCTTTTGCCTGTGCTTCCACTTTCTGTATGTTATTAAACAGAAACAAACAAAGGAATCTTCAGATTGTCGGGAGCAATAGATCATACTATTTTAATCTATTGTTACTGAGGAGAAACTACAGGAGTTTTAATCTACAGTGTATCAATATACATCAAAATACCTCCTTCAGAGTAGTTGCATTCTATCATCACAAAATAATCTACAATAATTGTCCTATACATGCACAGGTAAGAAATTGGAATATTAAAGATTTTATAATGCAGTATGCAAGACAGTTACTTGATAGGTGTCAGTATCCAATGCATTTACTTTTTCAATAAAAATATTTAAACTTTCATCATATGGTCTAGTACAATGAACACTTTGTCTTAACACAAAAATCTGAGGTGTAAAACTACATGAAAAGAAACTGTTTACTTCATTACAGCTACTATACACATTTCAGACAAGCATATTAATGCTTTTTACAAGCACTAATGAAAACTTTCAGCACTTCTGTAAGGCAGTAAGATAAATTACTGTTAGTGCATAGACAGAGACTGTGAACCACAAGACATGAAACCAATAGTAGATCTTAAATTATTATTGCTATATCATTATTATTATTATTGTTGCCACAATATTATTATTATTATTATTATTATTATACCCAGATCAATATTGGTTCAGATATTTATATTATAATTACTGTTGAATTCAGATCTTATATTCATATTTCTTTTTGCCAATAGCATCCTGATAGGGTGTCCCTGTACTGTTCTCAGTAGGACCTTACAGAATTCTTGCTCCAAGTGGTTATTGATAGTAAACAACTGGAATAAAGGCAGAAATAAGATCTGGAGATATTGCTGGCTTTCTGCTCTGTTCCTCTCCTCTCTTCACTTCACTCCCACCCTCCATTTGTCTCTCTCCTGCTTGATTACTTTGTCTGAGAAATTAATTCCAATAGAAATGTAAAATCAGAATCAAAAAGAACCAGGTAAAGAAGAAATTAAAAAAAAAACGGAACTAGGGGAAAGAAACGGTCCCAATTCAGGTGCATAAGGAGATGAGCATGAGAAGTACATTCCCTGACTAAGTAAGCAAATTTTAGCCCAAACAGTAAAAACTTCAAAGCAATCCATTAAAAAAGGATACAAAATAAAGATGTCTCAAGATTGGAGGCCAAGACTCTGTCACTTTGTCCTTTCCCTTGATTACTCAGGCTGGAAAGCAAAACTGAAGCACACCATGCTTCAAATGCAGATTTCTTTCATACAAGAACAAGGGAATGAAGAGGGTGAAAAAAAATCATTCCCAAGTTGGGATGACAGTGCAGCAGACAGATTCATCAGGGCCTGAGCCTGAGAAGCACTGTTATACTCCTCAGGGTAGAAAAGCCCAAAATGGAGTTCCATAAATTGTAACACATGGTCCGAGCTTTAATGGAATTTATGTATCTCAGTAAAAATCCTAAATAATCAAAAAAATCCTCTGAAAATGTTTATGGAGACACAAAAATGTTGCATGAATTTTCTCAATAATTTAAAATGAAGACTGATCAAATAAAAAAGTTTATCACTAAATTTTCCAGGATGCCTGCTGTGCGATCCAGAAATTTTAGGAACGTCCTGGGTTTGGTTGGAATGGAGTTAATTTTCTTCACAGAAGCCCATCCCATTCAGTATTTTATATTTGTGACAAAAACAGTGTTGATAGAACAGCAATGTTTTATCTGTCGCTGAAAAGGACTTGCACAATGTCAAGGTCTTCTCTGTTTCTCACTGTGACCTTCACAGCAGGTGAGCTGGGATGTGGGCAAGGAGCTGGAAGAGCACAGAGCTGACCCAAACTGACCGAGAACTTATCACAAACCATACCATGTCATGTTCAGCAAGAAAACCAGGGGAGGGAGTTTTTCCAGTGCAGCCATTGCTGAGAGACTAACTGGGCATCAAATTTCTGGTGGGAGGCAATGAATGATTGCCTTTGCATCACCTCATGTTCCCTTTAGTGCTTTTCCTTTCAGTTATTAAAGTGTCCTTACCTTGACCCACAAGTTTTTCTCACATTTGCCCTCTGTTTCCTGCCCCATTCTACTGAGGATGGGAGTCAGTGAACAACTGGATGGGTGCCAGCCAGAAGATAACTTAATCTGTGAGAAACCAGAGATAAAGAAGAAAGATAAAGCAGCTGAAATGTAAATGCTCAGACATCCCAAAGAAGCTCTAGAGAAAGCAACAGGTACATGTAATCCAAAAAACTAAGCACAACAAAGTGCAGAGCTAAGGCTGCAAGGAGGACTTGAGGGCTCAGTGGTGGAAATGCTTTGCATATGATGACTCATAGAACTGTTACAGTAAAGAGAAATCAGTCAGCTGAGTCAAAAAAGTACTGATACAAAGGATATATATATATATATATATATATATATATATATATATATATATATAAAACAGTAATGCAGTGGAAATTGGCAAAAATAAATTATTTACATAGTGTGGACTATCAACTGCAAAGACAAGAAACATAGAAAATACAGACATAGAAACCATGAACAATTTAAGGGCAGATAGCAGGTTCACTACATGAAGATTTCCTTAGCATCACATGAGCAAAGGAGCCTGCAGTCAGGCTAACCTATTTTAAAATCAGATTATGATATTTTCAATAGCAACTGCAAAGAAAAGGATCAATGATGCAATTTTGAGCATCTTACTTAACACAGGAAAAATGCTTTCAGATAAAAGGAGCTAATTTAAAAATTTAGTAGAGTTCAGGCAGAGAGCAATGATTTACAATGTAATCAAAATTTTAAAACACAGAAACCCCAAACACACAGAGTAGGCAAACCCACAGTGGTAATTTCTTGCCAAAGGTTAGCATGTTTTAGAAAACCTGAAATGGCTTCTTCTATCTTATGTATGAAGATAGCTGAAGCAATGTTGCTGGAAAAGCACCTTTCTTTCAAAATGCCCAGTGTCTTAGAAGAAAAAAATATACAAAGAAGAGGGGAAAACAGGGATGTGATAAAGACATCTTTGTGAAAGTCAGAGAATGCATGTTGGCTATGTAGTGTGGTAGATATTGAAATGTCAGGCAAAAAACACTTTTGTATAGATTCAAGCTATTTGAATAAAACACAAAATGTGCTCAGTGCCAAATGCCTAGAGTCATGAAATATTGCCTGACTTTGCAAAAGCAAAAATTAAAAAATACAGGAAAAAGACCTGATGCCAAATTCCAAAATGCAAAAGACAGATCTTGGCAAGTGTACCTGAGTAGCAAAAGTGTCTACCTGTGTGGCTTCTTGCTTTCAAGTTCAAGTGGCACGCCCGAAGCCACACAGAAAGGGCGTGCCGCCACGCCGCGCACCTGCCGGGTGTGCCCTGGTAGAGAGGCTCACTGACTGGTCTGCGGAGTCCCTGGGGGACAGAGGCGGGCAGGAAATGAGGTGGGACAGAAGAATGTATGACACACAGTCTGCAGGCTTCCAGGGATTTATTTGAGGGTCTTCGGGTGAGGGTCCAGGGACGGCGAGAAGGGATGGAGAGACGGAGATGGGCTGAGGGCTGAAAGTCCGGAGGCTGCGAGCCCCGAACAGCCAGTGACAAAGGGTTATATGGGGAAGGAAAAGGGGGAGTGGTTTGGTGCACAGGGCAACCGGGACAGTCAGAGGGAAGAGGGACAGGGACACAGTTCAAATGAACCAGTGATACACAACTGAAGAGGGAACAAAGGAGAAGTCTCTAGAAATAATTTCTTCAACCGCAGGGGCTCATGGTTGGTTTCCACAGGTCTCCATGACCTAAACAGTCCAGGCTGTCACAGGCCCCTGCGGCTGGTCTCTTGAGCACTAGAACTTGCAGGCATGCACCGCAACATACCTCACCACATTCTACACAACAGAAGTGTATCCAAATTGTCTTAGGATGTTCACCAGAATGAAAATTAATCCAGCTACATCATAGCTGATGTTAGACAGACACACTGTTATAGTGGGTATAGCAGACCCTGATTTTAAGTTCTTTTACGTGATACAAGAATCAGGGAAATCAGTCAAAAACTGCAGAAGTACAAGATGACTTCATGGTGAGCAATACTCACTGCAGTATAGATCACATTGTGATGTATCACGGTCCAGGGGGGCTGCATGAGCCGGCTCCCCCCGTACTGGGGTCTCTGGTCCGTGTAATTTCACCGGATCTGGTGCGCCCGGCCCCTGAGGTTCCGCGGCATGGCGGGGGTCTCCAAACCTCGTCAGTTCAAGCAGGAAATTAAGGCAAAAGAACGAACTGGACTCCATCTCTGTTCTGCTAGGGAGGTTTGTTTGGGGTAACGGGGAAAAGGGGGTTGCAGGGAAGGAGAAGGGGGAAGGGAGACAAGGCAGGTAGCAGATGCTAGCAGCTCAGAGATGGAAGATCTCGAGCTATTCCGGACATCGCCTTAAAAAGGGAAAGGAAGGGGAGAGACTGTCTCCCCCAGAGCCAGTCCCGGGGAGTCTGAAGGGAAGACAGGCATAGGGAACCCACCAATGGATTTCAGGTACAGCAGAGCATATTTCAAAATGAACCAATGGTACACCGAGCGGGGAAACAAAGAGAGCACATGGAATCCTAAAACCCCACATTGCTACAACATTGAACAGTCCTTTTCCCCCAACACCTCAAATCTAAAAAAGTAAATACAAAGTGAGAAATGCCCATACTTGAATAATTACTAGTAATTACAAAATGTATTTATGGGGAGGCAAAAGCAACCTGTGTGTGCAAATCTTTGAAGCTACTGCTGAAAGGTGTCATATGACAAATAGTTCAATAAAACATACCCATTAAATGTATCAATGCAGGGATGTGAGCAAAGAAACTGTTGTCACTGTGATGCTAGTGAGATGGGACACAGGGCAGTACTCTTACGGAAAAGAGTTGTCACGTCCGGGATTACTAGCATCACCCAAATCTAAATAAGTTAAAATAGAAAAGCAATTTCTTGTAACAGTGTTTGCATGCAGAAGTTTGAACAATATAGTCAAGGATAGAAAAACTATTCCAGTAGGAAGTGCCCATAAATCACTTGGGAGTGCTTTTTAAGAAACACTGTCAGTCACAGAAAGCCTTTAGTGTATGCTGTTGAAACTGCAAAGTGTAAGCATGAAAGAGACTGACAAATACATTGCTGATTTCTTATCCAGAGCAGCCTTGCAGTGCACAACTACAACAACTTAACAGGAATGTGAAATCTCTAGCCTGATATTAATGCAGAAAATGCAGAGAGACAGAAGCATCAGCTAAGTCTGCTATGTGCAGTTTCAAGGTAGGGGCTACAACATATCTAAGAACAAATGATACAAGACATAGATTCACAAGTGCTTGTATCCATCATTCTGTCACACTCTGTCAGGACAGCCAGATGCTGGGCAAGAAGCCTTGTCTGCTTCCCAAGAATACTGGAACTGCCCAGATGAGCTGAGAATTCAACACAGCATCATATATAAAGTCAATTGAATCATAAACCCAAGGTCAGTAAAAATAAATTCCCGCAGGTACACACTGAAGCCCTATAGGAATAGTGTCCTGTTCCTCCATGATGCAGTGACATTGCATGCTCTGCAGCAGTGCTGCACTAAGCCAAGATATTTGAGATCTCAGAAGTAGCTTTGTCATGCTTGTGATGAAACAGAAGTTATGCTACAGGACACCATGCTTGCTAAGGTTTTTATTCTGATGACAGTATTTGATAAAAGACAAAGAAGTCACACAACATCCCAGCAGTCTTTGGTACAGACTGCTGCCGTAGCCACAACTGGGGATTTTGTTTGCAAGTCAACACAGATTATTTCCTCATTGAAGCATACTATTTGAACACGAGTGGCAAAATTCAGATTCTCTCAGTTCTGTTGTCTGAAAATGTGGGCAACCACATGTGACATAGAAGCGTAAAATCCTATTCACTGGAAATATAACCAACACAGCCAAGGAAGTCCTCAGGACTCTTCATCTGAAAGAATATATCTGCCTGTTTTACAGAGCATAGCTATTCTTCAGTATCCAAACTGATGTGCTGACAGGCCACCACCAACTACAGTGGAAGTTTAGATACCTGGTGCTCATATGGGTGCACAGATACTTTACACATAGCTTAACTTAGATATTTTAACTTTGAGCTGAATCAGACACTAGTGGCATATTCACATCACGTAATTTCAATTATCTGGAATTTAGTAGCCAGCCAGAGCATGTTGCCAGCTTCTTTCCATAGTCAGCAGAAGCTTGAGAACAAAACCATTCAAGAGGCTGACTTATCAAACCTACTAAGGCACCTCTCTTAAGATATCTTGTGTGTATTCAGAGATGCTTATTTCTCCCCACTGACTACAGAGGTAGTTTACTGAAACAGACTAGGAAGGACTAATGTGAAGTGAGACAAATCCCACCCCTAGACAATACCATAGCCACTGTCAATGTTGTAGTGATGTATTTTAGCAAGCATTGCATCTTATATCATATCTAAATATATCAGAGCAAAACAATTTTGGTTCCCTGCCATCGTCGGTGCCCAAATGCTCTCAGGTGGGATACGAGGGTTTTACCCCATGAATTACATCTTTCTAAGTGGCAGAAAGAGGAGTACCCTTAAGAGGTTCCTAGGAAAGACAAATAAAAGCACGAGGAGAGGAGAGGAGAGGAGAGGAGAGGAGAGGAGAGGAGAGGAGAGGAGAGGAGAGGAGAGGAGAGGAGAGGAGGAGAGGAGAGGAGAGGAGAGGAGAGGAGAGGAGAGGAGAGGAGAGGAGAGGAGAGGAGAGGAGAGGAGAGGAGAGGAGAGGAGAGGAGAGGAGAGGAGAGGAGAGGAGAGGAGAGAGGAGAGGAGAGGAGAGGAGAGGAGAGGAGAGGAGAGGAGAGGAGAGGAGAGGAGAGGAGAGGAGAGGAGAGGAGAGGAGAGGAGAGGAGAGGAGAGGAGAGGAGAGGAGAGGAGAGGAGAGGAGAGGAGAGGAGAGGAGAGAGGAGAGGAGAGGAGAGGAGAGGAGAGGAGAGGAGAGGAGAGGAGAGGAGAGGAGAGGAGAGGAGAGGAGAGGAGAGGGTGTTATTGAGCCTTGATGGCATGAATTGTCAAGCTCACTAGGGAGACAGGTGCAGAGCAAAATGTTCAGGGAAACCACATCAAAGAGAATCTAACATTCCATGCTGGGAATCAGACACTTATAATTCACTAATTGAAACATTCTTTCATTCATTAGAAATGGATAAATGGTTTGCAAAGGTTTATTAACTAAAATTGTTAGTCATTTTTTAAAGATTCTAGCAGAATAGTAGGGAGCTTCTATCAATAATAACTTCTAATGAGCAGATTATTGCCATCTATACAGTATTTATTAATAGTTTACCAGTATATTATGGGCATTAGTACCATCTGCTGCAGATAATTATAACCATGTTGATAGGTGTTTGAACTGATTATAAGACACATATGATTCAGTTAGACTTCATTAGAAATTATTAACCATTTTAAGGAATCATTTTGTAAACTCATTATAAACTATTCATAAATGAATCTTTATTTAAAGGATCACAAGCTTCAATTGCTTTTCAGGATCAGATGATATACACCAAAAATTTATGTTTTGCAGTTAAGAAAGGCTACCGGCTTAAGTGATTAGCATTTAAAATGTGTATTAGAGTGACACAATTAATAAAAATTGTTCACAAATACACATAAAAAGACTGAACTATGGAGTAGCCTTTCATGATATATGCAATCTGGTATGCTGCTCATTTAAGTGATTGCCATGACTAATTTATATTCACATTTAGCTTTTGCTGGCATTCAGAAAAATGCGCCATTAAAAATTATACAAAACAAGGGCATAAAAAAGTGTCTAGGCTGAGACTATTTATGCCAAGCTATGTTCTGGATTGAACAAAAAAAATAGTTCAATTACATCATGAAATCAGTAAGAAAATTTGGGTTTATGATAAAAACACTGACAACAATGGCAGCATAAATGAGCACCCCTGAAATATCCCCGTCTTAGGAAGAAAATGTTCATGTACAATACATGCTGGTACTACAGACGGGCACGGCTTAGCTGAGACATTCTCAGTGCTTTAGCTGTTCACTTAGGCAGCAACAGAGTTCTTAGAAATAGTTGCTATGCCAACCCATCATAGGACTATATATATATACATTCATGACCAGGGCTTATTTTGAGAGCTCTGTCACCTTTTCTTCCAAAAGTTTAAATATGCTACAGCTGTATGGTTTCCATGAAGGCAAAACTCTGTAGTCTGTGGACTACAATGCTCAACCCTGATTTTTTCTAAGATAGGGTGTTGAGTATCTAGAGTAGCATGAAGACATTTCAAATAAGAAGCAGCACAGCCCTTTGACGTCACATTTCTACAATCACTGAACAGACTGTTCTATTTGCAAGCCTCTAAAGAGTTGGTGTTCAGATGATAAAGGGCACTGCTTTTTATAATCTATTATTAACTGTCATGTGTGTATTACTGCAGGAGTTCTCTGAAGAGAAAGCAAAGCATGTTTTTGTGGTATGATGATGAAGTGCTTTTTTGTACTATTAATTAGAACAATTTTCCATATTAACTCTATCCAGCCAGTCTTTTTTTTTGTAATACAGGAACAAGGCATAGTAACCTACCTCTGGAGCTTAGAATTGATGCCTTCAGATAAATATGCATTTAAAAAGAATTAAAAAATCATAGAGGGAGCTCTTTAATTACCTTATTCTGTTTATGTTACTTTAGGGGCTTTTTGTTCAAATGCATTTGAAATTTCAGTCTATTTATTTAGTAATTATTGGATGACTACATGTAGTACTGCCATTTCAATTAGATTTTGATGGCTGATAAAACCATTGTTGACAGCAAGTACACAAGCAAATGTAGGGAAACCAGATTAGCAATGTTTGTGTCATTGCATTTAAATAAAACTAAATGTTCTGGCAGAAATGTGATCAAATCTGAAGGGAGAAGAAAAACAGTAAATGGCATGGGAGGGATGGGATCATGTCAGAGATAATAATCTTTCTTTAGACATCTGTATTTTCTGAAGAAGAGTTATTTCCTTTGGAGACTTAATTTTAATTCCCGGAGAGTGTAGCAACTTCTTTTTCAGATTAGAAACCCAAAAACATTCCTGTATGTCTTCCAACAAGAGTTTTGCAACAAGACAGACTTCTTGAAATGTGAGAAAAGCAAGAAGATAGGAAAGATCTCAATGCAGATACAGAGAGCTCAACCCACTAG
Source organism: Entomyzon cyanotis (assembly GCA_024500445.1). Taxonomy (NCBI): domain Eukaryota; kingdom Metazoa; phylum Chordata; class Aves; order Passeriformes; family Meliphagidae; genus Entomyzon; species Entomyzon cyanotis. The sequence continues at coordinate 55,970,461 of JAKEPQ010001016.1, read as the reverse complement.
AATTGATAAGGCAAGAAAAGCTATTGTGATAAATTCCAAAGGTTAAGACTTTCTGTCTATTCTAAAGATTAATATTAAGGTGAAAGAAGAGGATGAGTGTGATAATGCCATTTAAGAATGACGATATTCTTGCCAGATGAGAATCTGCATCAGACAGTTGTTCTTTTTAGGAGCAAAAGAGAGGAGAATTGAAGCAGCTGTCTCTTGTGTCTCTCCTATTGAAATGAATGACATACTTTGTATTCATTCAAATGTCTATAGAAAAAATACCTGAAACTAGTGGACAAGAAAAAAAATATATACCTGAAATGTTCTGAATTAAATTTGATACAGCAGTGCAGCCTCAGACTTGATGCACTTCTCTGCTCAGTCTCAAAGCCTGATCCAGGTCAGTGTATTTTGGTTGTTACAGCATTGGTTTTTTTAGTATTTCTCTAGGATACAAGAGATTAAGCTCATTTTTCAGTGAAATAAATTCGTTTTAAGGATTTGCAAGTTTTGATAGATAGAGAAGTCTTGCATTTCTTGGTGAAAGTCTATATGAAAATCTGAGACTAAGAAAAATAATTTCCTTTGTTTATGTCTCACACAATTTCATTATTTCCTTGGCTTTTAAATTTTTTTCTTCACACATTTTCTGCACATCATCATGATTTTTGCCCTTCTTCCACGAGACAACATAGGCTTTGCAGTTCACATCCAAAAGGGATCTTAGTCTCTCTCTTGCCTAGGTCTGTACTTTATTTCACAGATCAAGCCAAACACAGTTCACAGTTACAGTCTGTAGATGTGCTTCCTTAGAAATCACTGTAACACAAATTTGGGAAGCATTAAAGAGAAAATATACTAACTTATGTATCTCACTAGCACAAAGTGTGAGCTTACACGCATGATAAAAGGACCAAAACTCTTGAAATTGCCTGCAGCTCCACTGCAAAATTCAGTCTTCATTTGAGAACCATGGCTGCAGTCTGCTAAAATGCAAACAGGAAGGATCACTGAAGCCTTCCTTTTCAAAATCAGCATGCCAGGTCTACTGCAGCTACAGATGTTCCAACAGTCGCAATACAGAGACAGAAGAGCTAACTCAAGTAGCACATCACATCTCTTGTCTGCCTGCTAGAGTTGGTTCAGACGGTGCCATAGGAACCAGCCACCTTCCAAACATGCCAAAAACACATACCTTTGGTTGTCAACAGCATCATGGTACTAGAGTTCAGAGCAGAGCAGCCAGAGAGAATTTCTGTTGCAGAAGTATTGCATGTCTTTGCAGCAAGGAACAGACAGTGCAGATACTGAATCAGTGGAGAAGAATAAGGTGGTTGTGATTAGCTTTGACCTTGAAAAGAATCTTAAAGTCTGGATGACTCTCAGGGTAACTGCAGAGCAAGGGTAAAAAAGAGGGGGCACAGGTTCTGAAGGACATCCCAATCCATTTTATGAGATAGCAATAGCATAGATAGCCACAATTTAGCCAATATCATCAGAATGTATATATCCATCCTTAGTTTCTCCTTGACCTTTGAATTGCTATTAAAATCAAAGTTCTAAATCAAGTTGGAAATTTCAAGTGTGATCTTAAAGAAATTATATCTTTCATGCTTACCACTGCTATTATTACATTAAAAAGTAAAATTTTTATTTTTTTTTAATACAAAGGAAAACAAAATCCTCCCTAAAGTACATTCCACCAAATTGTCAAATTCAAAACAGCAAAAGAGTGTGCACGACTCATCCTAAAGCTAGAATACAGTAAATCAACAATGGAGCAGAATTGCTGCAACACAGGGATTGGGGCTTTTTTCCTCCTTTTTAAATTTAATATAACTGACTTTCCTAAATGATTAATGGGTCTGGGAGTCCTGCCTCTGCTATCCTTTCAAGAACAATCATGGTAGGCTGGAATGGTTTGAATGGCTGAGCTAAGGGAGAATCTGCATCCTTATCCATATAACACTCTGGTGCTCACTGAACTGTTTCCTCAGACTTCTATTTGCAACAAAACTGCTGATCTTAAAACAGCTGCATTATTTCTGTTTTAGTGCTCAATCTGTAGAGAGAGAAAAACATGAGAGATTAATGAGATCTTTTTCTTCTCATGTTACTCCATTTATCTCATAAAATCTATTTTTCAAGGCTTTCTTTCCAGATCTGCCTGATATCTCTTTGTATCCTCCAGCAGCCCTCTTCAATTTCTCATTTTCTTTTCCAGTGCTTCATCACCAGCTTCTCAAATTACAATGTTATGGGAGAAAAGGTAATAATTAGTTTCACTTTTCTTGATAGATTCCTCATAGTCACAAATATCCAACTACAAACTAAAGATGAAGTAAAAAATTAAAAAATTCTTCTGGCACCGAGGATATTCTTATAATTAACCATTCTATGCCAGTAAATTGGGTTTTTTTATTTACTCATAAAAACAGTGTAAGTCTATATAGTTAAATATGAAAATCTCTTCAAAAAATCTTAGATCTATAAAGGACATCACAACATGAACCTATAAATAAAAAAATAGTAATATACAGTCATTCTATTCCCTTTTTTATTTTTATTCTGTTATACTGATAATTGATAGCATTGTTGAATTCCACTAACCACTGTGATTATCCATAGTTCATATACTCCTATGAGGTAAATACCAATGAATCTTAGTGCATTATTGCAGAGCAAAACTCCTGTGCTACTGTAAATAAGGAAACAGTACTTAAAAACAACACACACACATAAAACAAACACAAAGTCAAACCAAGCAGCAAGCAAAACAGCAGCTCTACTCTGCAACACAATATGTTTGTATAAAGCTGTCTGTGGTCCCCTCTCAAAGCACAGAAGAAATTCTCAGATAACTATGATCATTACATGAATTTCAGCAGCTGCCATTTCAAATCCAGTAAGAGCTTTCTTGATCTTACTTTCAATCACAAATATCCATGGCATCTCAGGCATGAATTATACAAGTATATGCATCTTCCTAGATCAAAAAACTTCAGATAATTTTCCACTTGAAAGAAAGGAGTGAGAATAAGATGTGACAAATGCTAGTCACATCAATTAATGATCTTCTGGGATATACTCACATATTACCCGGGTGAGGACTGCATCAAAACCTGGCTAGAATAGAGCAGAAAATTTTAATATAAGTAATTAAGTACAAACCAGATTCCCTGCTGCAGTTTTTCAATAATTTTCTCTACCTGCTCTCCATTATGCATTTTTGTAGTGGTGCTCAGTGTTGTTAAGCATTTACTGATTTTTAATACAGATATGACTATATGTCTGCCCTTTTTCAAGTTATTTTATATGTTCATTTTATGACATGTATTTTTAATCTTGCTGTATAAAATATGTGTTTAAACATGTAAGTCGTTACCATTCCATCTATCTTTAGGATGACTAAAAAGTAAAAATAGTTTGAGGTATATTATATTTATAGATTTTCTTGGAAAGCTGAGAAATTGTTTGAGTTATTTAATAGAACAGTCACAAACTGCATCCTATCTTCCCAATACAGTTCAGGAGTCATTTTGATAAGTTAAAACTGGCTTCTAATGATGTAAGGGGTTCAATCCATAAAATCCAAAAGGGCTTTGATTTTAACCACAGTGCAGCAAATCACAAACAAGAAATATTTTTCTTTTCTTGTTTGTTGGCAAAGGAATTCTAGATTTTAAGTGAGATAGCCTCAGTATGGTTACAATCTCCCTCTATGCTTTTCCACCCAAGTATGTGTCAGTGCTGTTTTATTTCAACAGTCGAATGAAATTACTCTTGCACTTCAGCTGTGCATCTAAAATTGCTGTTGTGAAGTCTTCCCTCAAAAGAAAATTAAGGGGGGTTTGAGGTGTGAGGAAACCTCAGTTGCCACTATTTGTGTTTCATATGAATTAGTGTAGTTCATTTATTTCATTCACTGAAACAAAATGATTTTGTTTTCTTTAGTGTCACTCAGAAGCCTAGAATTCAATTCTTAAGAAACACTGAGACAGAAACTGTATTAGCCTGCTCTAAAATACTGACTGAAGATACTTTTTTGGTAAGCTGTGTTTATGTCAACAGAAAAAAGATGCATTAGAGATCACACACACAGCAACAGGAGCAGAAGGATGGAAACCTGTGGTTCAACTGTCCCCCTAGGTGAGTAAAATTTTATTACAGATATCTCACACAGCAACTGTACAGCTCGCCCCAGTTGGCACCAGCAAAATCTTGGCTTGTAAAGCATATAATTCCTGTCTTCTATAGAAGTATGTGCAGCTTTAGCAGCCAACGAAGCCTTTGATTGTCAACACAAAAGCTTCTGGGAGTTTCTTGTTATAGCTGATTAGGAGACAAGTAAAATGAAAATTCTTACTTTATTACTAAGTGTGATGCTTAAAAATATAGGAACTCAGGGGAGATATCTTTTAGGTACATTTTCTTTCTTCTTCTCTCTTTTCTATTTGAGCATGCTAACTTCATTGTCATATGTTTTCTTCTATACATGGCAAATATTATATAAGGGCAAATTAAACTTGGTTTCTATGCCAAAATGCAGAAAAGATAGTGTTATATTTTTACCTGTCTTATGATGGATGGCAAGGGAGCCTGCGGTAGCAGGGCTGGCCATCCTGGAGAGGTGGGCTTTAAATGGACCCAGGGGCAGAGTCCAAACTGGGAACCCCATTGCAACCAACTGGGAAACAAGCCAGGACAATCAAAGCAGTAACAAATGTTCCTTAGCTGCATCTCAAGACGAGAACAAGAAAAAACATATTGAGATTGTGAGTCTCTTTTTATAAGGAGTCATGTGGAAAAGGTGGGGTGTAATGGGTACAACTTCCTCCCAGGGAGATTCCAATTGAACACAAGAGGAATATTTTTCACAAGAACAATCAGCTATTGGGATTAACTCTTAAAAAAAGTAGTGGATTCCCCAGCACTGGACACTTTAAAGATTCAGCTGCAGAGGGTGCTGGGCCATCTTGTCTGGACCATGCTTTTGCCAAAAAGACTTGGACCAGATGATCATTGGTGTCACTTTCAACCTGGTATTCTGTGGTCCTCTGATTATCCCACATGAATAAAAACCAATCAGAATTGTTAGCGGTATGGAATGTCCCTTCTTTGCTCTTCCAGGACCCCCAGTGCTCCTAAAGGAAGAGATATGAAGAAGATGAAGATCTACCTAACTCCCTCCACAAAAAGTAATCCTGTCTTAGTGAAGGCAATAATCACTTTCAAAGATCTTGCCGTTCCAAACATATATTCTATGCATACCCTAAAAATTTTGAAGAGTTTTGCTGAAAAACTTCAAGCATTTCTCCTGAGGTGGTGTGGGTCAGTTTGGTTTTTTTTTTCAGATTCTGTTAAAACAGAGTCACAGTGACATTAGCAGAAACTACGCAGAGGTAAAAGTAAATTAATGGGAATTTAGGAGGAAAGAATTTCATCATGCTTTTGACGAGAATGCCTTTGGCACTGTACAGTAATTAGTACAAATTTGCTACATTGCCAAAAAATGTCCTGACTCAAATTTTGAAGCTTTGGCATATTTTGCTTGTGTCTTCGCTTTCATTTTATTTTCTTGATAACAGACAAATGTAAGTAAAATTATAAAGACGAATTTAAATAATATACAATGTGTTCTGTGGCCTTAGTCTTTCATGCTCAGGCAGGATGTTTCTTGGAGGAATGAATGAGTGACTCCTTAGTATCAGCACACCAGCAGTACTAGACAAGCAGAAGATGGCCCTTCATTATAAAAGCCAAAGTTTTGCTAGCAGCACTCTTATCTTACCCAGTGTGATATCAGGATTATTACTGAAAGTAAAATACAGCATACTGTTTTGTTCTAATATTTTTTGCAGTACCTTCAATGGTACCCCAGAATCTCTTGAATGTCATTTATAAAAAGATTCTAAAGAGACTGAAGCTTGCACTTTCCATTGAAAAGAAATAAGATTCTAAGGTAATGTAAGGTGCTCCTTAGCATTCTGCCTCTGGTAGATAAATCTTTTTCCTGTGGCAATTGTAACACAGAGACAACAGCCCCTGACTGGGAAATTATAAGGAATCTTAGCCAAGGTAATATTGATGCTTTATGGTGGATACATGCTCAAAGTCAGATTCTTCCTGAGTAATGGGATTTCTCACTTAGCAGCAACTGCCAAAGAAACTCATCTAGCTGAAGTTTGATTTCAGAGTTAAAGAGAAATAATCATTATTAGAGAGATGAAACTCCCCTTTAAAAGTGACACTCAGAACAGTTGGCCTAAACCTTTCGGAATGGGAGAAGATACTTTGGACATCAAGTGTGTTGGTTCTGGAGGGTAGCATCTAGCTCAGACCAAATATTTAACTTCTACCTTTTTGAAGTATGTGACATGAGTAACAGCTGTTTGCAAGATTTTTGACTTCTCTGTGTCTGAAAAACATTGAGTTAGAAGTCCTAAGCAGGTTGAAGTGAACTGTAGTGAAGCTGAAGATCACAGAAAGGTTTGAAAATACAATGATTTTCAATTTTTGAGTATATGAAGCTTGGGGATAACTTCATTTTCATAGGAGTCAATAAAAGCCCTCTTGCTTCAAAAAAAAAAAAAAAAATTGAAAAGCATATTTGTGACAATAACATCCATTTTAGGAAATTACATGGCAGGAGTAAAACTGTAAAAAGAATGGTGACTGAATTAGGACTGTTAACTACATGCACACGTGCCCAGGCAAGTTTACAGGACTGCCAGAGCACCCAGACCACAGCACTGTTGCAACAGGATGGGTGTATGCATTTATACAACTGTTACACTATTGCATTATTGATCTGGTGGATCGTTCTGAGAGAAAAGTTGGATGTCTATTTTAAAAAAGCATTCCTTAACTCGTTTAGCAGCTTATTTCATCCTTAACTTTTAGGGAACTTTAGTCCTCATTACCACCCCAGGATAACAATGGTGTTTTCTGCTTTTTGGGTTTTGCCCTTTTCTTGGTCACTAAACAATAGCTATAGAATAAACTAAGAGGAGGAACCAAACAACAGAATTTCTTTCAGTATGTTCTCTGAAAACAAATGGAAACCCAGGCTTCTTCCTAGTACTCCCTATCATTTTTCTATTGCTCTATCAATCTTCTGTGTTCCAGTTTTGCCATTTACTCTTCTACCTTCTTAGCACTTTGTTTTCATGTTAAAATCAATGCTGAACCAACACAAAAACATTTGCCTGTAACAGACTGGCAAAAATAAAAATGAAAAAACAAAAAGCAAATATTTTTAAAAACCTAGTGAACCTGTGATTGTAGCAGTGGTCTTGTCACACATCCTTGCTGTCTTTTAGCAAATTAATGGCCATCCATCTTCTTAATCCACTTTCTCCTTATCTTCTGTTATTTTTTCTTTCTCCACCCATGTGTATATCATGTATAGTCCTAAGAGGAAATGTCAAATTTCAAAACAAAAAAAAAAAAAAGCATAGGAACAGCCAATTTAAATTAACTATTATTTTCTTCAAAATGGGGGTCTAAAACCCCCATTTTTTCCTGAGCATGTACTCGACAAAGTTTATATGTATTAAAGCACTGTAATGAATATTTAATAACTTCTTATGTCTTCAATATAATATTAATAATAATTTTATATGTTAAGTATAATTTTCATTTTATAACAAGTCAAAGAATATCAGTCCTGCTTGATATAGACCACTAACAATCAACAAACAAAAGGAACTTGAAAGGCAAGACATGGAAAATCCTCTGTACTATTAGAAACTATTTCACAGAGAGGTTTATCAACAGATAGAGTATGACATTTTCATTAACTGAATGATCACTCGGTCAGTCCAAATCTGCTGAGGTTTATGGAAATAGCAGAGTTACAAGAAGTTGACTTAGAGCTTAATGCAAGTCACAGCACAATGACTCTTACATTATCATTGCATCATTTCGTTTACACAGTCACTCTAATTGACTTTAATAGGTTTTGGATCAGAGCAAACACACAGACAAAAAGATTGATTATACAAAACCAAAATGTTTATATTAAACTTGCCTCAAGAATATACAATCTCAAAAAAATCTCTATATCAGCAGCTAGAGGCTTTAGGAATTTGTGGCAGCCAGCACAGAGACATTTTGTTAGCTTCAATTTAATGTTGAAAAGATAAGGTTTCCAGAAGCTTCTTTTTAGGATGGGTTTAAACATAGAATCTGTCTCGTGGATCACCCTTTGTTCACACTGACCACTAACAAATAACTAATGATTAGACACAGTAGCCATCATTTTCATCCACCCAAAATGTTAGGAAATTATATCAAATCTGATTTTTTTTTACTTTTTTTTTATATTATTTATAAAGAGAAAAGAAGAACAAGAGGGCTGGATTATGTCATCAGCAGCAATCTATATAAAAAAGCAAGGCTTTTCTGCATGTCACAGGCAGTCCACAAACTACATTTTAAGAAAGCCTTAAAGCTGATCCCATGCTATAAAGCATCATTGCATCACGTCAGTAGAGGAAGTGGATGTAAATCACAGGAAAAGCACTGCAGTCTGTTGTGTGAAAGAAACAAAAAAACCCCACAAAAAATCCCACAACAAACAAAACATTGCAGCCATACTGAGAATCAAAGATTGCCAGTGTGGCAGTTTTGCCACAAAATAAGTAACAGTCTGAGAAGAAATTTAGGTCTTCACAGCCTAACTTTCAGTATATTCTCTGTTTTTATTTAAAAGACATGTACAGATGCTTGTCTGGATGCTTCTGTAGCATCAGTTCTGTGGAGGTCCAAGGACTAAATTTTCATGCATACATCCATACATGTGGATATGTTTTACACATGAAAATTATAACTCCAAGAACTGTCAGTGCTAGCATTTATCTGTCATGCAAAAACACTCATTCTGGAATTATGAGAGTGTAAAATCTGAGATGCATGAGTGATTGCTACCTCAAAACCTTCTTTCAGTCACAGTCTTACATATACTTTATAGTAGGACTACAGTCTATATACTTTAGTCCTCTTTTGTCTACCCAAACGATTTTATTTTTCTTGTACTGTTAATAGATAAGTGAAGAAAAGTATACTCATAGAATTATATTTTTTCCAGAATAAATAAGTCCTTGTTTGTTGACCTTAAACACATGACAGTAGCTGATCTTGGAACAATCATTCCAGTTTGGGTTTTGACATAAATTTTTTTAGGCCTATTCTGCTTGTGCAAAGTCAAGTCATGTATTGATAAACTCAGAATACATTCCTCTCTTTCTCTGCTCCACCTTTTCCCTCCTCTTTCCGTAACTGTTTTCAGTCTGTCAAGGATTTTTACTCCTATTTCTTAAGGTTTCTTTTTTTTCTTTTTCATTGTGCTCTTCAAGTTCTCTGATTTTTAAAGACAAGAGAAATGAAATGAGATATATAATCAAGACCGTTTTCACTTCACTTGTTTCTCTAAAAGACATTTTAAAAGAGATTTTGATGAAGGGGAAAAACAGCCCTACTATGTAATGATCTTTTCTATGGTAATCCACCCACAGGAGCATTTTAATATGTAAATCACATTATTGTCTCACACATGACAATCTGATGGATTTTAAATTCTTCATTTGTTAAAATATAATGAACAGCACATTTGCTGCTGTTATTAATGCAATAGCACTTTGTTCATCCAAAATGGTACAGTTGTTCAAAGCTACATAAGGTGATATTATGATTGAGTCATTTGAGACCTGGCAAATATAAATAGTAAGGAGCTTATTTTCACTGAAATACACTCTAACCCCTTGCTGGCAGCAAAGAGGTGCAGAGACATTTTCATGTCAGCAAGTAGGTGTCCTCCAGGTAGCCCAGGCAAATAATCCCCTTACTAAAATATACACAAATAAGTAAATATGCACAAACACATATATTGTCATTGTACAATGATTTTTAAAAGCCAAAAAAAAAAAAAAAACAAAAAAAAACCCCACCAAAAGAACAAACAAAACCAGGCAAAGTTTTATGGACTGATGAATAGGCATCAAAGCTGTGACAACAGAAAACAAACTCCTCTTCTTACACACTGCTTTCCCTTAGCAATTCCCCGGTATATATAAGCAAACACAAAGAGAAGTAAACTAAAGAAGAGATAAAAATAACTAGAGCATGTTTTGAAGGATGTTGTAAATATATTTTGGCATGCATTTATTTGGATGGCATTTTCTTTGCCCTCTTTGTGTCTTTCGGAGAGCATACAGCATATTCTTTTTAAAGATGTAAACATGAAAAACACAGCCTCAAAAATTGTGTGCATGCTATATTGTGCTCTTAAAAATCCAACTCTATTTACTATAAAGGGCAGAAGTCTCAATACTGCTACTATCAGCAGAAATGAAGGGGTACAGAGTCAGAACAAGTCCCTTATTGACCTTATATTGTCTAAACCTTCAAACACTAGCAAACAAAGCAAAACAAAACAAAACAAAAGCCTTCCACCAGATCACTGAAACTGTGAAACTTATTTTGAAAATATCAAGAGCATTTAAAGATCATAAATAAAGGTCACTTCTTTGTACTGTCACCACCTTTTCATACACTACAATTGACCTACAAAAGATCTTTTAAATGGTTTCTAAAGCCACAGCATTTCTTTCTTATAGGTTCCTTTGCAAGCAGTTAGGATTTGCCTAGAAGTGAATGGAATGATAATTCACGACTGCATTTTTCACTCTCATTTCGGATGCATAGGAGTGTGAACATTTCTGCAAGAAAATTGAAAATGTACATAGGCACTTTTTCAAATTACTTTAAAAAAGCATAATGGATTTAACACGAAACAGGTATCCTAATAAAGTAAAACTCTGAAGAATTTTAATGGAAGGCAAAAAATACCATTCTCAGAGGGATTATCTAGTCTTTGCAGCTCTGTTTTACAGCAGAAGGGAAGCCACTAAACAACTGTGGAGAAAACAGTGATTTACTAACGTTATAACTTTGCCGTAAACATTAGGGGAAAGGGCACAAAATATCACTTTATTGTGCTTTTAAGAAGCATCTAACTAAAGAGGATTGGTCAGCACCAGAGAAGAACAGTAAAAACATTAAATTAAGAAATTGGCATACATCAAAAGAGTTAAATGGCACATGAAAGAGAAGAACAAATTTAAGAATACTATCTGCAGTAATGTAATGTACTAGTGTATGATTCTCTAACATTTCAAACTAGTGCATCACCACCAAAGCTTAAGTTTCCACTGGATGCCATCCTTGTCCTCAAACTATTTGAAAATATTATGCATTTTATTATTTAATCACAGCTCTATATGAACTGGCATTTTAAAGAGAGGCGAAAATGTCATACCAGGAGCAGCCAAAACTTGGCAACCTTCAATTTGTACCCTAACCCCCATTTTTTCCAAGTTATTTCCTAATCACATATTTCCCATACAACAACCATTCCATGCCACTAAATGTTTTCTGCTTTACTGCAGTCTTGCATTTCTTTCTGGTTCCCCTCAATCTTTCAATTACTGAGGCAAAGAAAGTTTTGTTTCTTAATAGATGCCATATTTTCAGATAGGCTTCATCTAGGGTAGTAGTGGTACCAGTTGTGCAGTATGAATGAAGGTTATTACACCAAAATAATTCCCTACAGACTGGACAGAGTGAATTGACTTTTTTTTTCTCTGAGAAACTAAACAATTTTGACATTGCTTTGTTGTCCAAGATACTACAAATACAAGAAAAGACCTTAGCTGGGATTAATTTGACTAAATACAGACATCTACTAAGTAAAATTTATGGGTAGGTCAAAGTAAAAAAACATATTCAGTTTCTTTCCAGTGAATGACAGTGGGTACTTCTCAGACTGTTTAATCTACAGTAATTTAATATTTAATTTAGTAGTACCTTGAAACACCTATTTCTCACTACTGATTACAAAAGAAGGCTAGAGCAGCTAACTGGGCTACAAAAAATTGCAGTGGTGACCTTAAGTTAGCTGAGATAAATCTGACCTCTGTGGCAACTGGACCACAGAATAAAAGGTAGTCTTTGAGCATTTTGTTTGCTTGCATTCATCTATGTAAATGTGCTATGTGGAGAAAATACAGAGGAGGTAAGAATCTCAAGCATGTTTCATATAAAAGCAAAGAAATAGGAATAACCTGTCAACTGTCTGAGCAAGTCCAAACAATTTCAGAAAGATTACTATGATAGAGACAGAGAGATGCAAGTTCTACATTTGGTTTTTAGCCAAGTGTGTGAAAAAGCCTTTGTACCAGAGACGACTTTAGGGAATTATTGATATAATAATTTATCCAGCCTAATAATTTGAAATTTTATTCTTTCAAATAATAACTTTAAAATATGTTGTAGCTTTAGCCCAGCCGAAAAATGTTTGATATACTTGGACATACTTCTATGGCAAGTGAGAGATGATAATGCAACTTCACCTTTATAAAAGTATTTTTCAAATGAATAATTTCATTAAAATAATAATGGGCAATATACCTTTCACCTCATTTTAGACACCCATGATGTCTGAATCACCTGAATCATTCAACTGAAATTCCATTTTTAGTGAAAGAAGAAAAATGGGCATTTGAAGACACAAATCTTTTGACTTATTTCAGAAAGAGATTATTCATGCCCTACAAATGCTTATTTCTCTTCATAAAGGGATATGACTTACTTGGATGTACTCGTTCACATTCTACACTTGCATTCAGTGAGCTGGCTCTCATTCCACAAAGTATTTCTGCAAAATTTCATGATGTTTTCTTAGCCCGGAGAATTAGAGATCTGAAAGTTAAGTATTGTGGTTTTGGTTACATATCACTAACAGCTGAGAGGGACTATTTCCATACTTTGGGTGTAGAAGGGGTCACGAGGGGAAAATGGTGCATGTGTATACATATATAATTCCACAGATGGTTTGGAATTTAGATTTACATGGACTTAATTTCCTTCTCAGATGGTTTGAGCATAATGATTCTCAGAACCTGTTAAATACTTATAATTCTTCTGGCCTGCCAAGCATGGTATGTGAGATTCTTTCCACTTGCAAAATTGTTTTCTGATCTCCTAAACAGCACTGCACCACATTTTTGTCTTTAGATAAAAGGAAAACTTCAGTAAAGGCACATTGTTGATTTTGATATACATTTTTAAAAGGAAATCTATCCGCTTAAAGTGCTGAAAAAAGTTAACTTACAATTTTGCACCATAAAATGTACCTAGATATTTATATTTTACCATAGTGAAAGACCCAGTAGGCCTAACTATGTTCTTTACCAACCAAAATCATCTACACCTCTCGTCTTTCTAAAAATTAACCTCACTGTTATGTGACATTGTTTAGTGTATTCCATTTAGATATGGAATGCAGAATGAAGTACAAATTTAGGTAGAAATGAATTATTAACTATTAAAAAGTGAGTAGACCACATTGCCGACAAAGAATATGGCTAGAACAAAGTGTGCAAACACTTCATCATGTGTTTCTTTGGGTTAAATTTTAGTTTTTGATTTAAGTGTGATTGAAACAAGACCTCTATTTTTATGGCAAAGAAAATAGTCAACCTTTCCCAGCATAATACATTCATATTGATAACGCCACGTACATAGGATCTGTGACGTTTCTCTGATAAGTACAGTCCTCAGGATTTTATCTTATTCTACCAGTTTTAGTATCAGGTGTTTTTTTGCTCACATAGCCCCATCTTCTCCTGAAGTTTTCTTGAATTTTCACCACCAAAAAAAGGGTCATATATTTTTTTCTCATTCCTTTTCTACACCAGGTTGCATACTATTGAGAATTGATAATTTCTACGTGTTTAAATTTCACAAATTTAGCTTGTATAAAATTTTTTATGTCTGATTTTTTGGATATCATATTGTCATTTGGCAAATCAGTTCTCTTCTGAGTTGTCAAATTTTCTGTTTTTCATTTTTTAATGTCAAGTATTTTGGATTCAGTTACAAATATTCAGCAACATTTTCCCCTACCAGAAAGTATTCACTCCACAGTGAAAGAACTGTACCATATTCTCAGCAAAAATCCTAGACCACTATGTTTTATCAGGATTACTACTTTAGGTTCATAAAAGAGGAAAAAAAGTACATTTATCATTGATTTTTCTCTTTTGTCCTCCTAAAGCTATGAGCACCATATTGAACTTGGTACAGAGTGCTGCTAAGTACTGGAGATGCACCTAGTGGAGTAGTCTATGATAAATAAGCACCATCCATTACTTCCCCACAGACAAGGAATTTAAAATCCATCAATTCCTCACATGCGAGGCAGATTGCGATTTACATGTTAAAGTGCCCCTGTGAATTGATTTGCGTAGGAAAGGCTTCTGGCACACTGAAACAAAAGATTAGTGAGCATGACTAGAGTGCTATTAGCATAGAGAGTACAGATTCTCCTACAACACACCTCTCAACAAACGTAAATATATTCATCACAAATACGTAGATCTTGGTGGGTTTCCCAGCCAGGGATGAAACAAAGGTCTTGTCTCAAGAGCAGTAAGATTAATGTTATAAACACTGGATGAGCCTGTAAGCAGAGTCAGAAACAGGGATCTGCAAACAGACCTTCCTTACACCAAACTCGGGGGGACTTCTGGGTTTGCTTTAAGTCGTAAAATGTAAACATAAATATTTTGAGCTAATCTGCTAGATTTCCTTTTATTAACTGTATATGGAAAGAGAATGGTATGTTACATCTTATTCTAAGGCACACCTCTAAAACAATCAAGAATTTCCTCATACTATAATGGTATTTTCTTCTTCAATTTTTTTTTTTTTTTTTTGTAATAGAAAACAACTACAGACACAGTGGCCAAAGCTCTTATTATAGGCAATGTAAAACCTTTTAACCACAGTCACTGGAGCCTTTTCAGCTGTTCATTCTAAAGCAGCTCATCCCACAGTTTCTCTGCTGCTCCTTCCTCCTCAGGGGGAGGACTCACGCTCTTCTCCTGCTCCAGTGTTGGGTCCCTCTCACATGAGAGATGAATTTCTCCAATGTGAGTTGTTCCCACGGGCTGCAGTTCTTCACAAACTGCCCCAACATTGGTCCCTTCCAGAGTGCAGCCCTTGAGGAGCAGGCTGCTCCAGTGGATCGCCCATGAGGTCACAAGTCCTGCCAGCAATCCTGGCTCCACTGTGGGCTACTGTCTCCATGAGTCCACAGGTCCTGCCAGGAGCCTGTTCCAGCATGGGCTTCCTATTGGGCCACAGCCTCCTTCAGTGTGGGGTCTTCCACAGGATACAAGTGGATCTCTGCTCCAACTGAACCCCCATGAGCTGCATGGGCACTGCCAGACTCACCACGGTCTGTGCAGGGGCTGCAGGGGAAGCTCAGCTCCAGCACCTGGAGCACCTCCTGCCCCTCCTTCTTCACTGGCCTGGGTGTCTGCAGGGCTGTTCCTCTCACATATTCTCTGGCTGTATTTCTGCAGTTTTTCCTCCTTTTAGTCTGTTATCCCAGAAGTGCTACCACCATTGCTGATGGGCTCGACCTTGGTCTGTAATGGGTCCGGTCCTGGAGCAGCTGGCACTGGCTTTGTTGGATGTAGGACGAAGCTTCTTGCAGCTTCTAATAGAAGCCACCCCTGTAGCCCCGCATTACCAAAACCTTGCTGGCCTGAAGAGCCTTTAAAGATCAAGTGTTTAAAATTGAAAATTATTTCCAAGGAATTCAACAGCACAATGAGCACTTTCCTGCAATAAATAATGCACCATGACAGTGCAAATAAAACCCAAACCTATAGCCAAGATATCCAAACTATGACACTTTAAGAGTAGACTGTGTAAAGTATTCACAAAATTTACATCACTTTTGCATCAAAAGTGACTTGTGTAGGCTTTGTTTACAGCCATTTAAAAGAGTGATTTCTTCTGCAGTTGATTCAGAATAAAAATCTAATATTAGATGCTTATTATCAGCCCTATCAAACTTTTCCCCTCCACTGTCTGTAAAGGCAGCTCTGACAAAACAGTTTCACTAAGCTGAATCTAACCTTTGGAAATACTTCAATTTAACTTGCCTCAGATGATTTGAATCATTCTATGTAAGTGATAATGAACACCTATGGCAAAACTCGATGCTGCTAGACCAGACCACTTCCAGTTCTGGAATGTCTCCTGCAAACTCCAGTTTCACCTTTTGCTGCTGTATATGATAGGCTTCCATTCAAATCACAGGGCTAGAAATATGCTACAGCTGCACTAAAGGAATCTCAGCTGTGCCCCTGCCTTGACGACTTAGCCCAGTGATCTCTACTCCTCTCTGTCAGAGTGAAATGACCAGAAAACACAGGATTATGCAGGAGCAGGGAAGACACTGGACTGTTACACATTTCTTTTGAGGAAAATGTTGCCAGAGAAAAGTAATATTCAGGCTGTGGGCTACCAGTTGTGAAGAGGCAGAAATTAATTCCGGGCTTTGTACATTTTCATGCTATGCTGATTGAAACTTCATTCTGGACTTTACCTAACCCAGCTTCTGCTGTTTCCCCTCCAGGAGGTTTGAGTATTAAATGGCATTGATTCTTCCTATGGAGATAAAAGACTGCAAATAAATTAACATTAAATGTGATATGCCCTTGAGAAAGCCAAAACACTGAGCTAAAAAACATCAACTTTAAAAGATTTGGCTGAGGTTAGTGTTCTTGATGTCTTAGTATTGTGGCAAAGACTGCAATAGTGAAATACTTTGTCTTCTGCAACATATTGCCCAAGGCACTAACGCTACCAGGATTAGGAACAAAAGTATCTTTATACACAAGCACCATTCCACTAAAGTCAGGTTATTTCAGGGTTAGGTCCCTGCTTTCTCTTTTTTGAAATGATGATGCATATCCTTGCATAGTGCTATTGTTCTCCTTAACTACAAAATAATTTTTTAAAAATTAGTGTGATTTTCTAATGGACATTTGCAAATGCTTCATAGAAAATCTTTTTACTCCTAAAGATTACGACATTGAATGTGCAAAAGGAATTGAGGAACAGCTTTATATTCATAAAGTTTTATAAATTGTCTGTTGTGTATGGAAGATTTTTAGCATACTTATTTTTATTTTGCAACAATAAAAAGCCTGTTCCATATTGCTTTTCCTCTATTTAGAACACAAATTAATTGAGGTCATGGTTCTGTTAGGGGAACACAGTCATATTTCTAGCAAAAACACCATGAAAATTTAATCTGTGTCTGAGAGACTTTTGACCTTTCAAACTTGCAGGGTATTTATTATTCCTCTTTTATTTTATGTTGGGAGTCCTCACATTCATCTGTTCTCTTTAAATATTTACATTGTAACTTCTCCGGGTAAAGTACCACACACTTAACTTATACATAATGCTCATTATTTGTGCTTCTGCCCTCCTTGACGATTTTCCATTTTGTCAAGGGATCTTTCAAAATTGCAAGGGAAAAAAAAATCATCTTGACTACTGTTTCTTAATTATACATTGTAAATTATCTTTAATAATTACTTCAATGTAGTATGGAGAGTAAACTATTGAATGCAATTGCACCCTTTCATTTCTATCATATTAGTCTCACCTTCCCACTTTTCCCTCTTTTCCCTGTGTGATCATTTACTTTCCTCTTTCTCAGGAAATAAATCTATGTCTTCCAACCTCATTTATACTTTATATTTCATATTTTATTTATAATCTTTGTTTCAATTGCCTTTACTGATAATTTATTCTACTTGTTCATTTATCTTTTTTGAAATATATTAATTCTGTCCAAGTTCTCTAATTTTCCCTGTTTGTTTACTATGTCTTGTCATATTGTCTAGATTTTAACCCGTTCCTAGTGTAAAGACGTGTCCATGTTCTAATTTTTTCTTTTTCTTTTTTATTCTTTTTCTTTGTCTTTGTCCTTTTATTTTCTTTGTCTTTTTCCTTTTTCTTATTTACAATGTTTTAATTCCCTTCTCCTGTTTTGCATTTTATATTTAAGAATTTTCCAGTGCTTATTAGATCACATGGAACAGTTCTATAGTGTTACAAAAATGGTGAGTTACACTGACCATGTAGGAATTGATTTGAGCAGATTTCTTACCAATAACTTTTAAAATGCTTAAGGCTCTAGAACAGAGCATTGTTCAAGGTCTGATTATTTAAGCATACATCTCCTCTTTAAAGCCTGAAATAATATTTACAGTACAGTTACTAACATGACCCATAATATTCTAGATTGATTTTCTGAAATGCTGTCCTTATTCAATAAATAAAATTATTATATAATAATAATTTCCTTCATTTGTTTTTACTTACTACATATTATTTGAGTCTATTCTAGGTTTCCTGGCTGATCCAAGAGAGAGTATATTGCAAGAGGTTTTCACATCAGTTTCTTGAAAAGATTTTTCTTCTCCTTTTTGAGTTCCTCTGTGGATATTTTGTGAGAAGTATAAAACAACATCTGAAGAAAATGTTTTAAACACAATAACTATCTGTAGGAATCATATTTATCTCCTCTGCGTTCAGCTGTCTAAAATATAGGCAAGTGATCCTAACTGGTTGTTTATACTCCTTCTTTAATTAGATTAGAAAAAGAGAGGAATTTTCACACAGCAATAGATGCCCACGCTGGGGATTGATATGTTATAATAAGGTAAGTAATGCACAGAATCCCTTTTGGGTAAGACCATTGCTGATATTTATTCAGACTTTGCCTGGCATGATTTTAGGCAATGCAAATTCCCACTTTTCCAAAGGGTTTCTGGGCACAATTTGGGAACTAGAATGTAGTAGGCACTATTCATGTCAGGTGTGTCACTTGTAGCCACATGGTTTTTGTTCCAAAACAGTGGCCACCAGCCTGCCCTGCTTCGTCAGTCCTGATGAGTGCTCTGACAAACACAGCCTGGATGTCTAAACTTTAAATTACTTGAGAGAAATATTATCTCATGGGCACGTTTTGCAGTCTCACAGAATCCCTTTTCCATGAAAGCAATTGCTAAAGTGACAGCAGGACTTTATTTTAAACGTTTGCATTTTCTTTAATGAAATTTAATTAATGAAAACAGGAGCCAAGGCTCGGATTTGACATGTCTGGCTTCAGTTATTAACTGGCCAGCCAGACCAGGAGAAAAATCTCTGCAGCTAACAGAAAAAGGTGTCATGAGTTTTTTTAGTGACTGCAATCAACTTTAGCCCATAGACCATCATTTCAAAATATTTCTAATATGGCAGTTTTCGTTCCAATTTTTGATAAATTAACATAAGGCAAAAATGGACCAAGCGCAGGCTCTTCCCTCTGGGGACATTTTAGAGTTGGCTGTAATGTCCTTTCATCATTTAACAATTGGCAATAATATTCAAATGGCAAGAAATCCTCTTTAACTTTCTTGTTTTGTTATTCTGGAGAAAATGTCATCAGCTGTGGAAAGCATATGGATCAAATTCTTCACTAGCTTTTTTCTTTTTATTATCCTATAGAAAGATGATAATTCACAGCAAAAGCTGAAAGGCATAGCAAGTATTATTTAACCTAAATAACAGCAATTCTTGCCTGTCTGTGTACTTGTCCAGACTCTTTTTGCTATGTCTTACTAACCATCCAAAGATTTTGTGGTGGTTTTTGCAGATACAAATACCAAAATATGATTTTTTATGGGGGGGAGGGGAGAGAAACACACTTCTAAAACAAAACTGAATTACACTTCTCATAATACACAAATAAGAAAAATGATACAAAAATTCAGACAAAGGGCCAGACTTTCAAGGCGTTCAATACACAGAGGGTCTTCCTGAGAAAAAGCCTTTTAAAAGTTCACTTATTGAGGTTTTGTAGTAGGAGATGTCAGATTTGAAGTATTTTGAAACCCTGGGCATTATTTACATTTACTGTAAGACCATGAGACATGCCCTAACATACCAGAGGCTCACCTGTACTCTGGCTGTGGCTGACAGAGCTGCTTTGTGACTAATGACAGAGACAGGGGATATGTGATGAATGATGTCATCTTAGCTAGGTCTTCCTAAATGTCAATGATTGAAGGCATTCCTGAAAAGGATGCTATTCCATAGGCTCAGTGGCATGAACCAAAGCCCATTAATACAATGATATCTCAGATATATGTAATAATTTTTTTTTAAGCTGGAAGAGTTTGTACTGCAGCAGTGGAAAAGGAGGATTCTAAAGAGAAATGTAGTATTGTTGTTGGCTGCAAATGCACAAATATCTAGATTAGCTGCACTGTTACACTGAATTCACATGGTTTTGTGGCCCTTTCCCTGTTTTGATTCACCTGACTAGTTACTACATTATGAGCTTGTCTTCACACTTTATAAATGTAAAGGAAATTTTATATAGTTCCAAATCTGAATTCTCTTTTTCTTTGTTCCACTGAAATATTTATGAAACAAATTCTATGTCTTTTTTTAGACAGGGAAGGAAATAGGAATAAATTAATTAATGCAATAAAAAAGAGATCCTTCTGCACAGTGAGGGAGATTAGGAGCTAATTGTCTTTTCAGGCAATTATTACCAAACCTTTGCCAAGAATAAGATTTATAGAGAAAAGTTAAGGGACTATCCATGTTAATATGGACACATTGAAAATAGTCTTTTAAAAAGCAGGAAAGCAAATTTATGCACTCCAAGCACAGCTCCCTGTGCTCTTCAAAGGGAGTGACTTTCTTTTCTTTTTACTAGCTCCTCCGGGGTACTTTATGGACCAGTTCTCTCATCTCAAGTGTCTGATCCCAAGACATAAATTAATTTTAGATGCAGTTTTTATTCTTTGTGGCTGCTAAAGCAATATTCACTGTTTGTTTTGGTTACCATGGAGATAATTGACTTCCTGTGGTGGCAAGAGTCTTTTTTGGGGTATTAAAGGGGCTTGGATCTAGGGATTCTCTAATTTTCATGCAGTGAAGAAAGTAATTTCATCAAGAAAACCTTCGTAAGAGTTCTCTCCCTCATAATTTGAGTCATTCTTGTTATAATCGTGTGAGTATTTGGGTGTTTTTCTCTTTCCCACATTCCTTCTATAGCTCAGCCTGCGCACTCCACGATGCTGGCTCAAACCACAGGGAAGGGTAGATAGACTATTTATTAACATTGTACTTTGGTCAGGCACAAGCTCCCAACAGCATATTATCTGATATAACATCAACAGACACAAAGATAATAAAACATTTGATTATAACTTAGCCTTCAAAATGGATTGGTTAGCTTTCAGAGACAGACATTTCTGACCAAAAAAAAAAAATTCTTGTACTGAGGTTTTCAATAAAGAACAAAAACCAAAAGCCGTTCAGTTTATATTAGTGATCTCTCTTACACAGCACTAACATTTGGACTGCTCATACCAACCCTGCAAGCTAGAGACCTCAGCATCTGTATACTCAGCAAAGAAAAAAGGCATGTTGCAAAAGTATGGATAACCAAAAAAATGCCCAAAAGTACCTTCTAAGGAATTGAAAAAGTAAAGATGGTGTGTAAGTCCTTGAACCAAATGCTTTCAACCACAAAGTATGGCAAGGGACTGTGTGCAAAATTCTGCTGAGCTTGGGAGGGTTTTTTTCAGTACTTGGAAAAGAATACTCCAGCAAATCGGCTCTGGCCAAGAAGGCACAAAGTTGGAATGGTTAACTTTGGTGAGACTATTGCATGCACTATCCATGGCTTTCCTTGTGCCTTTCACAACAGCCATTCACAACATCCCTCTCTTCTCAGTTCAGACATTACCATGTTAACTATGAACAAAAACCTTAAATGAGCCAAAAGATACTGGGACTAATGTCCAATGATCTGTTTAAATAGCCCTGAGCCTCCATATGCCTGTTCAGGGTTTATACACTCTCCAGAGCAAGCTGGTGCCTCTCAGCGTAATTCCGTAATAGTGGTCAGGAGCCAGGATGGAATGGCGGGATGGAGCTGGTGGCAAGAGCTGCTCTCCACACCCACGGACACAGCAACTGTCCTTCTGCAGCAGAACAGAGTGCAACATGATGTGAGCACAAGCAGATGTGCTCCCACAATGCCTGTCTTGACCCCGAGATGGTACTGCAGGTCCCTGAGGAATAATACCTCTAAGTCCTCCAGCTGCAATGGTAAGCTTATGCATTTCCCAAGCATGAGGCTTTCACTGAAGACACAATAAAGCTTTTGGACAAATCTTCATTAATAACAAGAATTAAAAGGGGATTTGTCTTGTTTCCACACTAACAGTGGATAAAAGCATATAAACACAGGAGGGATTATAAATAAAATCTACATTAATCCCACGATTAGCTCTCTGTCCTCTAGTCCCCTCCTCCTATATCGAGGGTCATGCCCTTTAGAGCAGCAAATTTGTTACAGTTAACAAAAAATGCACACAATAGTCGTTGTAGTTCTTTTCTAATGCATTGGAGGTTTTCGTCTGGTTGGTTTTGAAATTGGTGTGCAACACCAAAATGTTCACAGGTATTCCATGCAGAATTTTTACTGCATGAAAATTATGTTCTTTGTTCTTAAAACATTTCACAGAAAAAAAAATTAGAATCAATAATAAAAATGGAAGTCTTTGAGAACAAGTAATAGTAAAGCAAAACTTTAGAAATCTCCTTTTAAATGTACAACACAAAATCAATTTACCATGACCCTGAGAGTCAGCTATTCTTGCCCTTGTGACAGAAGAGGGAGAAAAAGGAAAAGAAATAAATTAAAGCAGTACATAAAAACCTTTTGCTTCCGAAAACTTCTGAGTGTTTTTGAGGTTGAAAGATGCTTAAAGCAAGCTTTTGAATATTTAGCAATACCATCTTATAATTTCCTTTTTAGTGTCTGACATAACTTTAGCCTTCAAGTGTATCAGTCATTCATCTCTTCTTTTTTGTACGTGAAGATTTTTCTTCAACCAAATCAGTAACCTGAGACCCACTACTGCTTCACAGTTTCCGCGCCTCCCGTGTTTGCAGTCTACCCATCTAATCCACTGTTGTTTGTTTGCTAAGATTCCTTTATTACATTCATCAAAATCTGAATCCAAATAATAACCCAAGAGCTAAACTGGAAGATATCTGGACAATATTAAAATACATAGACTGTACAAGAGGATTGATCATACTAGACCAATATACTGGATTTTGTTCTAAAAATAGCAAGGCAGTCTTCAGCAATCATGAAAAAGCAATTTTTAAGCAACTGTCTCAAGGTTTCTGGGCTGCTTTTGTGTTCAGCTGAAATTTCTATTAATCTTTCCTAAATTAACTGTACTGAAGCACTCAGGAATTCTTTCACAAAATGTTCATTACTCTGCAATACTTCCAAAAGAACAGCCTAATACAATGTAGCTGTGAGAGATAGGAAGAGGAGACAGAAATAGGACTACTTAATTTGGATTTCCTAAAAGAAAAACTTAAATACAACTTCTTTTCTAGCACTGCAACTGTAGTTACTGTAAGAGGTGTTTAAAACACTATGATGGGGTTTTCCCCCACATCTGCCCTGATATTGTATTTAGAAATCCTGAATAGAAAAATCCTATTTTCCTGATATAAGGTCAAGTTACATAAAATTCTTGCTAGTAAAACAAGATCTTTAGCATTCTATTGGAATGTTAATATGTCTAAAAGCTCTGAGACTCAATATTGTGATCTTTCTTGATTTACTTCAGATAAAACTCCTATGCAACTCCAGCAGCACTTTAAAACATAAGATTTTACAAAGTCAAAAAAGATTTTCAAGCTAACGTAAGCACTTGAAAAGATTCAATCTAACATCACTGAGTTTGGAAACCTGTGTTCTAAAAATCCAATGTGCAGAAAGTGCTCAAACATAATATCAGCTCTTTCCCACAAAGATGTGGCAAACATGAATTTGCATCTTACTATAGTTCAAGAGCACAGTACAAATTTCATGGTTCAAAATATAGTACCAAACAAAAGAAATCATTAGTCTCTAACTGTTTTTGCAATCCTACCAACATCGTATTTATTCATCATCTTCTCTGAACTATGAACACAAATATCAGGTTTTCAAACTGAAAGCAGAATTCCAATAAAGTTATGGGATTCCCTTTTTTTTAAACCAAATAAAATATGTGTATAATTTTTGCACTGAAAGATTAAATTCCTCTTCCAACAGCATAAAGTTGGAGACTGGTAAGGACTAAACTAGAAGTAATAGTAGGTGTTTGCAATCCTGTGTTTGTTAGCAGTGAAGGTTAATAAACAAGGGTGACAATTCCTTTAAAAAAACTGCCGTCATTCAAACATGAAGATTTCCAGTTCTGTCACTGAAATAGTTTGAAGAAATGCATCTTTCAAATATCAAAAATAAACAATTTTAGGCTTACAATAAAAACACAGCTAACTGGACACTTTTCTGATGAACATTGATAGTATAGCTTTGTGGATTTTGGAAAACTAATGATTCTTTTCCTAAAGAAAACCTAATTTGTTAGTTACCTTAAGTACTCATCACTTTGCAAAACTACCCAGTTAAGGTCTGCTACTTCTTTTACTCTATCTCATTAGAAGTTTTATTAAGTCATTAGAGATGTTGAAATAAATTCTGTAAGATTGTTTGAAAATTACTTCTACTCTAGCAAGTCCTGTATTTCCACACAGAGCCATGGTAAAGCATCCACATGATGGAATAAAATCTTGGTAGTCAATGATTTGTTGGGGCTTTTAACATCAGGATTTTATATTTAGTTTTAAATCTATTTCTGAAGTATATATTGTCAGACACAAGTACCAAAATCATGTTTCCCCTATTTTCCTTTCTATGTGTTCAAATAATACTGAGCCCCAGAATAGGCAATTCTCTCTTAGCCATAAGTAACATGTTTAAGGGCCAATTTCTTACAACCACACAAGGCTATAAATGTGAGCTTCACACCACTGAAAAGAGGCCTCAACTTCTCATAATGGAAGGTCAGGCAACATCAGGCCATAAAATAGTGACATTGTAATATATAGAAAAGCTATTTTACAGAAGGTAATTTTTAGAGGTTTCAAAAATTTATTAGCTATCATTTTCCTCTCCTTGTGTATCCCATGATCTGGAGGGCATGGTAAAGAAGCCAACCTGACTCAAAGTAGAAGGGCATGAAAAATAATAATAATAAAAAAAGGAAATGAGACAAAATATTTCTAAAACTTTCTTCCTTATTTTTTTATTCTTTCGAATAAACAGCATAAGCAACATGTATAATCGTATAGTTTGGTCTGTTGGATTTATGGCATATGATAATAGAGTAATAAGAGCAACTAAATCCTCAGCTGATAAAAATAGTTGTAACCATTACAGCCAAGTTATACATAACAACTTAGGAACTTTCTCTCTTTTTTTCTTACCCCAGATATTCAAGCTATCAAAATCATGTTACCATACACTAAACCTCTGATATACACAGATTAAGTAACATTAGTTATCTATGTGCTTGTACATACAGATTTTTGTTTTATTATTATTAAACTTCTACATCCTTCAATTAGCCAGGACACGAGGAGCTGGCTGACTAAATATTTACAAAGATCCACAATGTGACTTCTGGACATGGGATTTAGCTCTAAACTCATAACTGTTGAATGCCATTTTTATTTGAGTCCTCATGTATGTATCCCCAAATCAAATTTATCATGCATGAGTCTCTTTAATTTTCTTTTGGACATTGTTCTTGTGTTCCAGAAGTCTGAAATAATGTTTCTCCAAAATAAAAATTTTTGCTATTGTTCAACTTTGCCACTAAGCGCAAACGAGATTTTCGACTTGCCAGCACAATCCTACACTGCACTACCTATGGGATATATATGGGAATATCACCTTGTGCAGAGACTCTTGAGCTGATGCCAGTCCAAGCCAATGAGTGGTCATGTTAATGAGGAATGTATGGAAGCTTGAAATTGGAAAGACTTCTCTTTTTGCCTGCCAGTTTCCAGAACTAAGCTGATACATTCACACAGCACAATGCAACACAGTATTTGTGCTACATATGAAACATCTGGAACCTGGTTTTCTTTGATCAAAAGGCAGCTTCTTTTTCAATTTCACTTGAAATCTGTAGCTATTAGGATTTCTCTAGTAATTTTCAAGATGGAGAACACAGAGGTCAGGGTGACAGCAATCTAGTAACATCTATTCATTTCCACTGTCAGTAAAGGAAGATGATTTCAGTCATTCAAAGCAAATTAGACATATTCCATTCTTCCAATGGAATAGGCAGTGAATGATAAACACTTATTACGTTTTTTTTCAGTTAAGGGCATTTGTGGCAGATATATATCCAGGGTGACATTTGGCTACATTAACCACAAGAAAAAATTGCTTATCTCCTCAGTTCCCTGACAAATTCACTAGAAATACACAAACAAGGTAGAGGGTCTTATAGGCAAAACCTCATGAATTTCACCAATCTGAGAAACTGTCCAGAGAAGTGGATGCCCCATCCCTGGAACTGTCCAAGGCCAGGTCACACTCACCCTGAGCAGCCTGGTCTAGTGAATGACTACCCTGCCCATGCAGGGGTGTTGGAAATAGATGATCTTTAAGGTCCCTTCCAATTCAAGCCATTCTACAATTCTGTGATTAGTTTCGGTAGTCTCAACAATATCTAACTTTGTAACAAATGAAACAGGGGAACCACCTGAAAAATATAAGGTGATCTCACATCAAAAGGGTATACTAAAAGAGAGGCAGATTTAAGATTGCTTAGGAACCTTAAATAATACATTTGATAATTTAAGTGTTTGACTTTGCAGTGCTAATATTCTAGTAGTTTAATAACATAAAAAATGTAAAAACAGCACTGTGTGATCTGAATTTCAAATCCATAATCTCCATTTTTTAGCAGTATTAAATTGTAAGTAAGGTCTATTTTCCACTACAGAGAACTGCACAGACTACTCAGAGGAGCCACCAGGAGAGCTCTGCAGTGTAGTTCTCTGTCCCTTGTACTGATGGACTAACCACAGATGCTGTCCCACACAGCCCTTCTTTTTTTGGGACACTTATATGAAGGGAAGAAAGAACACATTTGCTGTGCTTTTACACGGCTTCAGTGGAGTTTCACAGAAACTGGCTGACAGTACAATGTTGTAAATAATTCAGAGAAGAAAGTTTCTTTTGAAATTTATTTACTGTTCACACAAGTAAAAAAAACATATACACTCTTCAATCAGACAAAACTGAAGTCAATAGGATTCAACCTGACAGAGAAATTCATGATGAGGCATTAATGGCACACTGTAAAGGAAATAAGTGAAGAGACCTGTTCATGGGATGCTTAAGATTGATGCAAATGATGGGATTTTTCACTGGTCTTTCTCAATAGCCTTTGTTACCAGCTTGCCCTTCACCATGATTAAAAATATTTGTATTTATAGAGGTTATTTAACCCTAAAAACAACTTAAGACTAATGTACTCTGTCCAGATAAAGCTTTTCATGAGATTAAAGCTGTTAAATATGTCTGCATATTTCCTACTGAACAATGTGTTTTTATTCCTGAAAAAAATATAATCTTCCAAACCCTATTACATGTTTTATCACACTGTTTTTTCAAACACAGTTTAAACCAATGTTAGTCATACACAATGTCCAAAATCTTTGAAAGCATGTTTGTGTTTCAGTTTCTTAAATTTTTTAGGTGAAAACAATCTTACTAAACAAACTGACAAGAACATAATTAAAATTTCTTCACTTCCTAAGACATTGCATGATTTTTAAACTTATTAGTTAGTTGCAATTCATTAGAAAAAAATCCACAAATGTCTTCAGCATAATTCCATGAAGAGTGACCATCTGTTTGCTGTCGTTATTTTTAATAAAGTCTATATAATGCCTGTTGCCAAAATAAAATGCATCACCAAGCCTCAAACCAGCTGGCTTAACATGTTATTCAGAAATTTTCCTGCATGTGTCGTCCACCTTTTCAGGCTTTTTGAAGAAACATGGCCAGAGCACATTTGTAGTGACAGCAGCACCCCACTACTATCATGGTCCCTCAGGGCTTTCTGAAGCTGTTTTGCAGGACTGGCCTGACACCTCAAAGCATTTACAAACATGCACACACAGAAATCTGAGATAGGATTAGTTTCTTAGTGTAGTTCTTAGTATAGAACTTTTGGCATGAAGAACTGACACTTCAAAAATGTCAATAAATGATCAGATAAGAAAAATATTGGGAAAGCTATATGAACATGACTGATTTTGATTGCTGGAAAGTATAAAACTGTTAACTTAACCATGTGTACATGCTAGCCAAAGGACTGATAGCAGAGGTTGATCAATATTTATCATATTAAAAACCACCTTTAAACCTTTAAATGAATAGTAAATGATTTCTTTAGTTAGGAACACAGGAGGGCCACTTCAGCCTCTCACTTTATTCTCAGACAAGTGATGGTTACTCCAGAAGACTTTACTAAAGATCTCTTTTATGTATTCTTTTGACATATGCTATAAAATGCCTCCACACACCTAGAAATAAAAGAAAACAAGAAATAGATTTAAACTCTATTATATAAGCTTTATTATAGAGTTTCAACACATCTGCCTAACGTTGGCAGTGAGCTAAACAAAAGTACTGGGGTATTCTCTTGGATTTCTAGATGCTGAACCAGAAGAACATGGATCTTCTGTTTCTTATGATCCAAATCTCCCAGCCTCAGGTATCTGTCACATATCCTAGACAATTTTGAAAGGCACTCAACAATTATGTTTAGGCAACTGAACAGGCCATAATGACACAAAGTGGTGGAATTTAGATAACAGGTTGAGAAGACCAGAATTAGCTATCACCAGGGATATGAGCATATGAACTAGTCAGACTATATTTAGTGGAAATCATTGGCTTCATTCAACAATGCATAGATAAATACCTGTGTAATTTAATCTCTTCTGATTTTCTTCCCAGCCTTTTGGAAGGACACATGTCAACCAGAGGTCTTACATCATATCAGTCACCCTAGGCAGCCTCACAGATACGGGTATTTATCCTGATCTCATCAGTACAGTCAGAGAAGTCTGGAGAACCATCCAGATTACAAAGAGCATATGAGTTGATGTAGGTTAAACTTGTGTGTCAAAAGATAGCTGCAGACTAAAGTCTTCCACCAGAAATACCCACTAGACTCAAGCGCAGCTAGATATACATTATTAGTGGAAACCTAATATGGAAATGGTCCTAAGAACAGCAGAACCTTTAGTTCTCTTTGTGACTACAAGCCTTCACTGGCAGAGATTTTATATAAAGGGCTTTGGTTCCACTGTGTGAGGAGTGCTCTTTCCTCCCTCTGCAGAAGGTCTCAGCATATTGATATCTACTCCTCTCACCCTTTGACACTAAGAAGAGAGACTGTCTTGGTCAGTGTAAGCATAAATGCTCCTTTTCACAAAGGATTATCTTTCTTCGCTATCTTTTAAAGTCAGGAAATACGGTTTGCAGAAGACCTAGTGAAGTGGAAAATCCATTTCTACAGGTTCTGTAGAATGAAATATAGTTATAAAAAAATTCCTCTACAAAGTTAAGAAATTTAACAAGAAATTAGATTCTTTCTGTACGAGGTTTAATCCAGTCTATAGAATTTAATAGAGAATTACATCCTCGCTATAGAGAGGCTTACAGTTCCTGGAGAAAGGTGATTATTCTCTGTTTAATTCTACAGATCTTTTTCTATAAGGGTAATTTCAGATTCATTCAACTGTTATGCTTCTTCTGCCACCTTGGAAATTATCGCACTGTCATGAATTTGGCATGGCTCCATCAACAGAACCAGAAACATGAAATTTCCATTCCTAATATGAATGCGCAATTCTATACTGTTTCATGACTTTCCACTTGATAATTCATATGTAGCATCTTCTGTTGGATTTAGACTGCAATTTTTAAGTTATATTTAGAGAAAAGGCTAAAATGATTTGGAAAAAAGTCATTCAAGAGCTTTGGTATTTCAGTTTGCAGTACTGCTATGCCAGTATCTTACTTTATTCAGCAAAGGAACAGTCCATTTTAGTCACATCTTCACCTCCCAGAATACATGAGGCATGTAATTTCGCACACAGCAAGTGAAATATTTGAATTATTTTTGTGTTGCAGGTTGCTGTGGTTTAACTCTGGCTGGCAACTAAGCACCACACTCATTCGTTTACTCCCCCACCAGCAGAAGAGTATCAGAAAAGTGAGAAAACTCATGGGTTCAGATAAAGACAGTTTAATTGGTAAAGCAAAGTTGCATGCACAAACAGAACAAGGAATTCATTCACCACTTCCCATGTGCAGGCAGGTGTTCAGCCATTTCTAGGAAAGCAGGGCTCCATCACACATAACGGTGATTTGGAAAGACAAACAACATCACCCCAAATGCCTCTGTCTTCTTTCCCCAGATTTATATGCTGAGCATGATGTGAAAAGGTCTGGAATATCCCTTTGGTCATTTAGGGTCAGCTGTCCTGGCTGTGTCCCCTCCCAACATCCTGTGCACCCCCAGCCTTCTCGATGGTGGGGTGGGGTGAGGGCAGAAAAGGCCTTGACTCTGTGTGAGCTCTGCTCAGCGACAGCTAAAGCATCTCTATCGTACCAATACTGTTTTCAGAAAAAATCCAAAGCACAGCCCTGCGATAATGACTACGGAGAAAATTAACTCTATTCCATCCAAAACCAGAATAGAGGTAAAATATTATCTATAAATATGTATTCATTACAAGATTATTTATACAGGAACGTTGCCTCCTTATGTTATGGTAAAATGCTGCATTGGGTTTGCATGGCAAATCTTAGTTAGTGAGGTCTACTGGGGTGGCTTTTGTGAGAAGTTGCTGAAAGCTTCCCTCTGCATCTGAGTCAATGCCAGCTGACTCCAAGATGAACCCCCTTGGCCAAGACCAAGTCTATCAGTAATGATGGCAGCACCTGGGATAACAGAGTCAAAGAGAGCAGGAAACTACAGAAAAAGAGCTGCCAGAGAATGTGTGAGAGAAGCAGCCTTGCAGACACCCAGGCCAGTGAAGAAAGACAGAGAGGAGGTGATACAGGCACCAGAGCAGTAATTCCTCTGCAGCCTGTGGTGAAGACCATGGTGAAACAGGCTGTGCCCCTGAAGCCCATAGAAGTCTGGGGTAGAGCAGATACCCACCTATAGCCTGTGGAGGACTCCACACACAGAATTAGACTGTGACCCCATGGGAAGTCCACCCTGAAGCAGGACTCTGTCAGGACCTGTGACTCTGTGAGGGACTCACGCTGGAGAAGGCTGTTGTTAAAGGAATGCACCCCATGGAAAAGTTTGTGAACCCTATGGAGCAGTTTGTGAACTACAGCCTGTAGGAACGACTCATGTTGGAGAGGTTCATGGAGAACTGTCTCCCATGAAAGGGATCCCACTCAGGAACAGAGGACAAGTGTGAGGACCCCTGAGGATGAAGGAGTGGCAGAGACAACATGAGATGCACTCACTGCAGCCCCCATTCCCCATCCTCCTGAGATTCTGAAGGGGAGAAGGTAGAGAATTCAGGAGTGAGTTTGAGCCAGGGAAGAAGGCAGGGGTGGAGGGAAGGATTTGTTTTCATTAATCTACTCTGATTTTGAATTGATCAAGTTGATTTGAATTAAACTAATTTCCCCAAGTCTGTTTTGCCCATGATGGGCAAAATGATTTGCCCATGATGGTGATTGGTGAGAAGCACAAAAACAATCAAAATAAAGAAGCCAGCAGCCCCTGCATTTCTACACAGTTTTACCTGAGCAGACTGTAATTGTAATACAGGGGTACAAATGTCAGTCAAACAAGACCGAAGTCATGCAAATGAATGTAAAAAGACCAGTAAAATGCAATTATGTCATTTAATATTAAGTGTTTCTGCTTAGGAAATCTGCCCCTGAGCTAATGACCTTAGGTTTTTCTTATTGAGGAGAAACAAATCTACATGTTAAGGTTTACATCAGTCATTTGACCTAATTAGGAAGGGAGTGCACATCCTGTGTACACCGATGTTTCTCTACTGATTATTAAGATCCTTGGCAACTGGTTCACCAATAATGTAGAGATCAGCCTCTAGGCAGATTAATAACACTATCTTTGGTTTTGTATTGTAGATGTGTTGATTGTAGTTTAAAAAAAAACCAAAAAACAACAGGCATCACCAAATATCCATTTTTTACACTTATATCCCTAAAAATATTTTATAAGGAATCCAGAAGAGCTGCTCACCTGCATCATGAAGCATTGCTTTGTTTCAATGTAAAGGAGATGCTTTAAAGCTGGTGCTGAGTAGCTCCAGTGAACTGTATGCTGTTAACCACGATTTTTCTGCCAGTGTTCTGCCAGTGTTTGGGAAATCGCTCTCCTAATGAATTAATAGACAGACATGCTCTGTAGTTTCTTGAGCTAATATTTCAGACTCTGCCATATCAAATTCAATTTGGATAGCAATTAATAATAGCTTTCTGTAAAGTTAGCTCCCATTTTAATAATACTCACTTCTCCTAGAGATGGTTGATTTCTCCACAAATTGGTCTCCAATAATTTCAACAGATTTGTTGTTGTAACTATATGTAAAAGTTTCTGTGAAACTAATGCACATTTAGTTTTAGATTCCACTCCTTTCCCAGGGCTTGGATGATAAACACATCCTTCCAGTGCTGTGTTGCTGTTTTTTCTTTCGGTTTCAAATTTTTCATTTAAGGTGAATACAAGGGAACTACACAATTGTCCTTGAGGGGATGCCTTGTAAGGAAAAGTTTCAGTTAAAATTTTGTTAATATCATTATGGAGTCAATGAGTGTTAAAACTTCGTGAAACTTCTGCCAAGTTAAATTTTAAGGTGCTTCTTGAAATTTAAAGTCTGAGTACAGATTTTGATATTTCCAAGATACTTCATGGCTTTTAAAAATAGTCTTAAAAGTTTCTAAATGGCATCATTTCATTCTGTAACTTTAAAATGCTTATACTTAAAAGTTTATATACTACAAGAAATTCACATTGATTGAGCAAAATGGAGTACTGCTAACACCATAACCTCAGCAAGATTTTTTGCTGTAGATGTTAAGGAAATAAAATAAATTTTAAAAGAGAAATCAGAGGAATTATTAAAAATAGTACTAAAGTTAAATTTTAAAATACAGCACTACATAATCCTCAAGAACTATATAAGCAAAACAAAGCAAAACTAGATCATGAAACATAAAAAAAACAACAAAAAAAAATTTATGAATTCACTTTTGCCTTAACATATATGACAGAGAAATGCTGGAAAAAATATCTGAATTCAATATAGGTGATAGAAAATTTGATATTGTCAGAATAAAGAAATTAAAGAAATATAGGGGAGGAAAAATGTAACCTTGTCTTGCCAGCTGCAGTCAAATTTTTTGTACATTAGGTACACTAGGTATGTACAAAAAATTATAAAATACTAGTAAGTTTGACTGTTCCCTCTCCTGTCTATATGTGATATTTTTCTTCATGCAATAATTGACTGTAAAAATATGTGCATGTGTACACTTCTTCAAAAAGAAGACAGAAAATAAAAGGGAAAAAAAGGAAAGAAAAAGAAAAAGAAAAAGAAAAAGAAAAGAAAAAGAAAAAGAAAAAGAGAAAAAGAAAAAGAAAAAGAAAAGAAAAAGAAAAAGAAAAAGAAAAAGAAAAAGAAAAAGAAAAAGAAAAAGAAAAAGAAAGAGAAAGAGAAAGAGAAAGAAAAGAAAAGAAAAAGAAAAAGAAAAGAAAAGAAAGAAAAGAAAAAGAAAAAGAAAAGAAAAAGAAAAAGAAAAAGAAAAAGAAAAAGAAAAAGAAAAAGAAAAAGAAAAAGAAAAAGAAAAAGAAAAAGAAAAAGAAAAAGAAAAAGAAAAAGAAAAGAAAAAGAAAAAGAAAAAGAAAAGAAAAAGAAAAAGAAAAAGAAAAAGAAAAAGAAAAAGAAAAAGAAAAAGAAAAAAATTAAAAAGAAAAAGAAAAAAATTAAAAAGAAAAAGAAATGAGAAAAAGAAAAAAGGCTTTCTCTAGAAAGAAAAGTGGCATTTTTTTATTTCTGAAAAATGAAACATGTAAGGAAGAGCAGAAGCTAGTTCTGCTGTTAAGTGCTAGTGTTTCACTTTGCTGAGACAGAGATGAAGAGAATAATGTTAGTGCTCATGGAGAGAGGACACATTTTCTACCTAAAATATTTACTTCAGAGAAATTCACAATGGTATAAATTTTAAATTAGTCCTGGAAGCCAGAGTATTCATAAAATTGGGATTTTGTCTTTAGGTTCACATATGGGTGAAATGAAATTTCATATAAATTAAAAATATTTCATTTTGCTTCCATTTGATAGACCTGTGGAATTATTTTAAAAACAGCCTTAAAGAATATTGTTTGTGTCAGCATTTTAATATAGTATATTTTTCCCCCAGACATTGCATTTTGAATGTGTCCTGATGTCCTGCACCACTCATAATCAAGATGGCAAAATCTCAGTGTGAACATTTATAATGAACAAATTTCCCTATTTCAGTACAAAGCTTTTTTTCGGCTGTAGAGATATTGTCTATTATCAGTCATAGCTTATAAACTAATCAAGTCCATCTTAAAATTATAAGGATTTTTGTTCCATAGTTTTTTCATCTGTAGTCTCTAGATGAAATTTTGTTTGATATATCCTGCTTTTTTACATTAATACTGTACTCCGTGGGTTTCTAAATTAGATTCTTCTCTAGTATTAAAACACCCTGGCTTCTGATATGGTTCTTTGTGCCCACAGGTAGTAACACTGAAAACCCCAAAAAGAGGGATTCCAGGCCTGCAAATAATTTTTAAAAAAACAAACCAGATTCACAGGCTGCATGTTAGGTTATTAATTCGAGGAAAAAGGAAGATTTTTGAGAAAAAATGTGTAACAAATGTTGCCTGCCACAGAAATAAAGGAGAATAAACAGTCCTGCTGAGTCACCAGATAGTAGCTCTGTATCCTCTGATTTTGACACAATTGCTCACTGGGTGGGAAAGAAAAGATGAATACTCCAAACAATAGAACCCAAATAACCCACTATCTAATTTTCTGAAACCTGGGAGAAATTGCAATATTTTTAACTACTTCTGAAAGAAAAGAAAAATAGTATCAATTTAGCAATTTCAGTAATCTTTGCTTTTCATTGTAATGTACTGTTATTGTGTTAATTTATGGTGTCTTAGTTGGTTTATGTTTTTTAACCTGAATAAGAATAATATGTGGACACATGTGATATTTAATGAATAAATTAAATCTGAGTTGATTTATCTGCTTTACCTTTGTTTTCAAATTATTATTCAGCCCTGTAAGAGGATAGGGTGTGTGCTTCTTATTTACAGTAAGTATTTGAGAAGTGAGCCTTAATTTAGAACAGCTTCATTTGCATTGAAATCTTATTATTGCTATTGAAAAAGTTTAAATTAACCAAGAGTGAGGCTTTGGCAACTGGAAATGGTAAATCTCCATGAATAATTTACATTGGTTTTGTTTATACTAATTAAACCTCTCCTTTTTCTCTGATTTGTCCAATCATTACACGATTGCAAAGATTCAGAGACAATAAAAACTAAAGGAGAGGATATGGAACAGATTTGTTGAATACTGCTTGGCAGGTAAGCAGAGTTCAAGGTTATCTTTTTAGCAAATGTTACCACTCAGCTGTGAATTAGTTTTGGGTACCCATCACAGATGGAGAGACTGCATTAGGACTGCAAGAAACACTGACTGAGAGAACAGGGCGGAACATCATCTTTATGTATTCTGGGATTCATGGGGTGGGAGAACTGAGAGGAAATAGGACAGAAAGTTACATCTGTACATACAATTTTCTTTTAAATTGGACTGACATACTTTAGGCTTTTCTGTAGCATACGTATTATACCTTTAATTAGATTTCTTTGTTTTAAAAGTGAAACAGTGAAGCAAATCAAAATTAATACCTAATTTCGTTTTGGATTAAATTTCAGAATATATAACATTGGCAAATGGAGCAGCAAGTCATAGCTTCTTCTATTTTTGCTAAAATACTGTGAGGAGAATGGAGGACATGTGAAATAAAAAAAGCTAATTTCTAGAAATGCACTTTTGTTGCAAAAACCTGATTTTCTCAAGTTGCACATGCAGGCTATATTAGTAATAGTTTTCCAACAGGAAAAAAAATTTTCCATTTTTTGCAACTGCAGAATCCCTCTCAAAATAAAAATAATTATCATTATGACACAAAACATAGCACATCATCTAATTAAAGTGTAAGTATATTCTATTTTTAAATGCACTTTTAAAATTCAGATTTAATTAACATTTTTAAGGTATCAGAATGTATATTTTGTGTGGTAGGTAAGTCTGGACACTCAGATTTGGTTTTCAGTAGGAATAAAATCTAAAAAATATCCTTTTAATGTGTTACAAGTTTATACAGAACAAATTTGGTGCAGCTGCTTTTGAATGGTCAAAGCAAGTTTTTGGGCCAATTCCATTCCTCCTTTTATCTTTTGCCACAGAGATCAGAATTTTAAAAAAAAAAACATACCAAGAGGACCCAGTGCCTTATAGGTCTAAACAAAAATCAGAGAAGTGAAGTCTACATTCTTCCAATTTCAGCTTTCCCTCTGGCTTTATTCTTGCTACTCCAGGAATATTAAAAAGAAATGCAATGTTTTTAATGGACTGTCAGCAGTATTGTTTTCATTAACAAAAGGAAACTCAATCAACTGCTCTGCCAAACCTCTCTGTCTCTTCTTTGATGGGCATGATAAATGGTGCCAAGCATTGTCAGATGCTGCTAAATTAAATTAAAATGATAGGTGTTCAAAATCTTTTAGGACTAAGCCTAATGTAATTTTGATCATATTTCTTCCTGAAAGAAAAATAATAGTAAAAAGTAAGCAAGAAAGACAATAAAAGTTTAAAGATAAAGTAGATTAACGGAAACATTCTATCATTAAATTTGCTTTCCAAGGCAATGACACAGATTGACTGAATCCAAAATATGTCTATTTATACATGACTGCCAGCACTACTAAGAAAAAGATTAAAAATGGTGACTCACAATAGCACTACAGAAACAATTTTTTTAAAAGTGACATGAAACAAAAATGCGTATAGTGAGCGTTTTAAAATACCCCAAAGTTTATCAGGCTTTTAATCAGTCATGTTTAAACAGTAAAATTCCGTCTGGGATTACTGTCAATCCCAGCAAATAAGGAGAAAATGCAAAGCCTTTTTTAGGGGACAAGAGTTTAGTATTTACAGATACAGAGTTAAACAGCAGTAATAGTTCTATTTGTATTAGAAATAGTTGAACTAGTTGAAATATTCAACTTGGTTTATAATGTAATGTGCTTAAATAGGCTAATTCCATTGAATCTTTCAAATCAATGAATTTGTTCTTCATGCAGCTACAAGTTAAACCCTCGGGTTCAATGTATTCACTCCCAGGCCTATTTAAATTTTGAAGTCTGTCATGCTGCCCCGCTTCACTTTTTAAAAAGTAAACATCCATAGAGGTTTCATTGTGAGTGTTGTATTACCTGAATTTGCAGGCAGTATAACCCAGCTTGTAAGAAACCCAAACCACTGTTAACACAGTAGTGGTGTTTTTAGGTAAAAATTCCAATGACATCAATGCAAGTTTCAAAAATGGCTTTGCATGGCAGCTGTTCTTGGCAAAGAGGCAGAAGTGCTGGCCAAGTGGCACATCCTGAAAGTGGCTCGTATACCAAACAAAGCACTATCACAATGTGCAGAATTATATTTTGCTTAGAACCGAAGGTTGGAAGCAGCTTTATAGTAAAGCTATACACCACTCTGGAAGTGTTGTATGATTTACCACTATTATATTTACTGTTGGTGGCCGTGTGGGCCAGCACTGGATAATACTGAGGACATTCATGAAATATTCTTTACCTTTCTAGCTCTATTTTATGTCAGTAGTTCAGACGATTTACAGCTGCTGTTCTGTGTAGAACTGCACTGTGAAATGGAGCTTATTGCTAGAGCTCCAGGTCTTATGCCTCCTCCTACATAGTATGTGTCTCTTTAATTTGCAGTGCTGCTGACACAGTATGCTTGATTAGGGACTAATGTTGAAGATAACTCTGTAGGATAAAATGCTTGCTCTCTTAGTCATGTTGTTATATAAATTCTGCCATGTGTACATGCCAAGAGAGAACTTAAGAGATGTAAAATGTAGCTAGATGTAAGTAAGAATACGTCTCTTTTAGTACAGCTGCACAAAAAAATACACTTTGGAGACTTTGACCCATGGCAGTCATGAAAGTAATATAGCAGGATGATGAAGGGGTGTTATATATCCTCTGTTACTGATTATGGAAGAAATCATTGTTTTGTTTTATCCAGGGACCAAGGCCCTTGTAGTAAAGGGAGCAGTCCCACAGCTGGACTGAAATGCAGATTTTTCAACGTCTGCTCTGGTGAAGTAAACAAAGACATTTTGAGAACTAGGGAGGAGGGCTTAGGACTAAAAAGGTGTGTATTTTAACAGAGATGTAATATAGATTATTCTACAGCATGCTCTTTAGAGACAGAAGAGATCAATTATGGCTAAATTGAGATGTGATAGAAGGAGATTTAGTGATATGAGGAAGCTTAAATTAATCCCTCCTAAGGTAATATCGACAAATGTTACTCGCTGGTGTCATCAGTCTAGTGCTTTCAGCAGTCTGTGACACAGGCAAGAGTACTACCTCGTGTGAAAGCAAGGAAATGCTCCCTCAGCAGCCAAAACCAGCTCACTGGATTGTCAAAACCCTGAGGAAAGCCCCCCAAATATAAAACCCTAAATGCAGCCTTAAGGATTGAATTTTTGCTGTCTCATCAGATTGCCCTTGGTCTCA
This sequence comes from Entomyzon cyanotis, assembly GCA_024500445.1. Taxonomy (NCBI): domain Eukaryota; kingdom Metazoa; phylum Chordata; class Aves; order Passeriformes; family Meliphagidae; genus Entomyzon; species Entomyzon cyanotis. Next base: position 55,931,711 of record JAKEPQ010001016.1, on the reverse strand, counting down.
GCACCTTGCTTCAACTCCAGGCAAAACCAGTGGCCAGCCAAGGCTCAACACCTCCCAGTGAGACTCTCCTCAGAGACTCCAACAGGCTGGAGCAGCTGAAGGTTGAGCCCACCTAGACCCACAGCCATGCCTGGGGAACTGCCTGGGTAGCCCAAACAGTGACAGCATCCGCCCTCTTGGCTTCCACCAGCGCTCTATGCAAGCCCCTTGCACAGAGCATGGTTGTCCTCTTCTCAGCACTACACGTCAGCAGCCCCTGGCCTGTAGAGCTCCATCCTCTCACCCTCCAGCCCCTTTCCTTGGACCTGGAAGTTGCTAGTGAGAAGGGGACGGGAGCAATCTTTATATTCCTGTGGCCTGTTTTTCTCCTGGTCCAGCATGGCTGTGAGGGGGAGGACAAAGATGGCTGCAGGTCCCCAATGGGCTGTCCCCCAGCCACTCTGGGACAGGTGGCAGCTGATGGCACACCCAGCCCTCCTCCAGGAGTGCCTTCAGCACCTGCGCCTCTGCCCAAGGCACATCTATCTCTATCTGAGGGCTAAAACTCAGAAAACTAAAAAATTTTTTATTTTTTCAGAGGGAAACAAAACTATGGAAGCTGAGTATACTCCCCTTCATGAAGGACCATTCTGCTTTTCATACAGACTATGATTAAACACTTGTTCTTATACTGCTGTGGTTCAGCTCCTTATGTGATCTTCAAAGGTGAAACCCAAACTCCCTTCCAGCCCTCTAAATTCAATGCAACTCTGCATCCTTTGATGATACTCCACATAAAACACTTTGAATGTGTGGGACTTTAATTTGATCTGATCCTAAAAGCCATCATACTAGAGCAGACCAAAAGTCTGTGTAGCCCCCTGCAGCGGCCAAAGCCTTCATGGCTCTCCGTGGATTTCTCATCTACTTGAAGTCTTCTCTTGAACCCACTCCCTGTCTAGATAGCCTGGCAGGATGGCACTGAAATCTGTCTGTCTACAGAACAAACAGCACCTTAATGAGACAGGATACTTTTTGAGAGAAGAGACACAGGGAGAATGAAGGAGCGATGGGTTGTGGAACACCAGATATTGCCCGGAAAACATCTGAAACTGCATAAATGGAAGTTGTTAATACAGCTTTGGGTTGGATTGAGGGAAGGGAGGAGAAAAAGAACCTGCTGATCACAGACTTGAGAGAAATCTAAAATTAGAAAAATCCTGTTTAAACAGCATCTTTGAAAATTATAAATTGAGCTACCATTTGGGAGCAGTTAAATACTAAACTCAGGGGGCTGCAAGCAGAACCTGACAGATTTTGAATGGCTAAAACAGCATTTTCTCAAAGGAAATAATAAAGCTCATATGCTGATAGTTTACAGCTTCAGAGAGGGAAAGAAATTTTTAAAAAATTTTAAAAATCTATTTTAGCAATTAGAAACTGTATTGGAGCTATGAAATATGAACCAAAAGAAATTTGTGTGTTCCTTGAAGATTTCTTTTAACACCGTTATACTTGCAAGAAACAGGTCTCAGGAGATAAAAGGTCAGATTCTGAAGGCTAATATGTCTGGTTACTCAGCAGAATAAAAGGCCAGATTGGACTGTCCTTTTGAAGGTAAGGAAATTCAAAAGTGATTTTAAAAATATGCCAGCAGGAAAAACTTCAGGACTTTTCCAATTCCCTTGTGATTTTTCTTTTTATATTTTCTTGAAACACTTGGTAACACAGATACCTTGGAGGACAAATATGCCTTTCCATTACAATGGAGGCAAATTTTATGCATTCCTATAATTCATAAGCACATTATAAAATGTAGATATGGATCCACTCTTCTGTTTGTCTAGCAGAGTATTTTCCATTACTACAGACACAAGAAATAAAAATTGAGTTTCTGCATAGATATTTGTTGAGACATGCTTCAATCTGGTAAATGCAGTGAATGAGATAAAAGAGGTGAATTAGAAGAATGAGGGTAGAACTAAAACTGGATATTCCACGGCTAAGCTCAGTTTGAAGGTGGGTTTAATTTTTTTGTTTGGAGAGACTGAAACTGCTGACTGCAATAAATTAAGAGCTGAATTTATTGCTTTTGAATGTCACAATACCTTGGTTCCTAAGGAAATACATTACGTTGATCTTGAACTCAAAGAAGCACCACAACTGTTCCAACAAAGCTCCCACAGTGAAAAGGCTTTGCCTTACCAGTTAAGTTCAAGCAGACTCCAGACTGAAGAGTTGTGAGCTTGCATGGTGGGCAAGATCATCATCTTGCCATCCATCCATCACCATCCATCAGCTGTTTGATGTCCCACAAAGCCATTTGATAGAAGCTGCACTTACTCATCTTCCTCTTTCTTCCTGCCTCCTGAATTCTGCCTTAAGATCTTGCTGCTTATCTTCAATGGATTTTTGACTACATTGTGATGTCGCCAAGGGTTTTGGATTTTCCAGTTTCTGGATCAGCTTTCCCTGATCGTGATACGTGGATCTAGATCCAGCCCCTGACTGTCACTGAGCCATAGCAGTTAAATATAACTGCTCACATCCAGGCATACACACACGCTCAGATCTTACCTATGCCATTATTAATCTTACATTTCAGATATGCAGCAGAGCTATTTCATTGTGATTGGAAAATTATTAGTGCAACAGTTAAATACTTCCACAACACACTAATGATAAAATCATTAAGTTAGGTTCTAACTTTGCTTATAAGGCAGCAACATTTTAATGGAATCACAGAATAAAACACAGAATGGCTGAGGGTGGAAAGGATCTCTGGAGACTATCTAGTCCAGCCCCTATACTCAAGCAGGGACACTTAGAGCAGGCTCCCCAGAACCATGGCGAGATGGCTTTTGACTATCTCCAAGGAGACTCCATAACCTTCCTGGACAACCTGTACTAGTGATCAATCAGCATCACAGTAAAAAAGACTTTCCTGGTGTTCTGACAGAAATTCCAGTGTTTCTGTTTTGTACCCCTTCCTCTGGTCCTGTCATTGGAAGTGAATCTGGTTCTGTTCTCCTTACAGTCTGCCCTCAGGTATTTGTATTCATAAGATTCCCCTGAGCCTTCTTTAAGCTAAGCACTCCCAGATTTCTCAACCTTCCATCATAAGAGTGATACTGCAGTTCTTTAATCGTCCTTGCAACCCTTTGTTGGATTTGCTCTGGTATGTCCATGTCTTTCTTGTACTGGGAAGCCCAGAGTGAGACACAGTATTAGAGAATCATAGAATCACAGAATATCCTCAGTTGGAAGGCACACACGAGTATCAAGTCGAGTTCCTGGTCTTGCAGAGGACAACCCCAAGAATCATGCCATGTGCCTGAGAGAATTTTCCAAAGGCTTCTTAAACTCTGTCAGGCTGGTGTTGTTATCACTTCCCTGGAGAGCCTTTCCAGAGCACAGCCACCCTTTGGGTGAAAAACCTTTTCTTAATATCCAACCTAAACCTCTCCTGACACAACCTCAGGCCATTCTCTTGGGTCCTGTCACTGTTCACCAGAGAGAAGAGATCAGTATCTGCCCCTCCTCTTCCCCTCACGAGGAACTTGTAAATGCAATGAGGTCTCCCCTCTGTCCTTGGTTTCTTTTCTCCAGGCTGAAGAGACCAAGCAAGGTCAGCCACTCCTCATCTTTATAACCTTCGTTCAGGCTCCCAGCTGTGGCCTACCCAGGGCAGAACAGGGGAAAAGGATCACCTCCTTTCTTCTGCTGGCCATACTCCCTCCATCCAACCCAGAATACTGACGCCTTCCTTACTGCAAGATCACACTGCTGGGTCATGTTCAACATGTCCCCCAGGATTCCTGGGTCCTGTTCTGCAAAGACACTTTCCACATCAGCAGCCACCAGCATATATTGGTGCCTGGGCTTCTTCCCCAGACGCATGAGTTTGCACTTCCCTCTGTTCAGCCTCTTATGGGAGACAGTATTGATACCTTGGCAGTGGATTCCTTCACCAGCATCTTCTCTGCAGGTCTGTAATGTGATATTTGACTACAGCTGGCCCCATGACACATCATATATTGCTATATAATCTTTATGTATTCGTGTTGGCCACTTCAAAATTACCTTAGAAAATTAATCTTATTTCATTGCTGTATGAGTTTAAAATGCCATATTAGGTTGGCAAAGATTGAAAGATTTACTGTGTTTGTCCTAAAGAAAGCATCTCTTTCATACCTTTAAAAATAATTTATTACTGTTTAGAGTTCTGCACTGATTGCTCTTTAAATACTTCTAACCTTAACAAAAATATCTCCAGCGCAATCCTAATAAATGTTTTATCAACTTGTGAACTTCACAGAACAGATGACTTTGAGACTGACATGAATAAAATTCAGTTAGAAATTATCTGTAACACAAAGATACAAAATACTTTTTGGGGGACTTGCTAAAAACTTTTTTGTCTTGCAAGGACTAGCAGCTCTTATCCAAATAAAAGCTACTTAAAATAAGGGAATTTTAATACAGTAATTGACCTACATTTTACTCTGTATACCCTCCATATTAATTTTCTGCAAGTTCTGTCTGAGGATATTGAGGTTTATGCAATTTCCAGTAGTATCATAGTAGAGCAATCTTCATGAGAAGTAAAATCAGATGTTTCCCCTCCAGAGAACTGGTCTCACTGCAAGGCTGCAAAGACAAATTTCTTACTTTTGTTTCCTTAAAGCACAAGCTGGCATTCCTTTCTATGCAGTAGTGATGGGAAATTATTTGGAAATCACAGAATGATAAAATAATTCAGATTTGAAAATCTTTCAGGAGACCGTTTCCAACAGCTTTTCCAGGCACCTTTTGCAGTGCTCAGCAGACCTCACTCTGAAGAATATTATCCAGCTTATCCAGCTAGAATTCTCTTTGCTGCAGACTGTGACTATTGCCTCTTGTCCTTTACTGTGCTTCTCTGCTTCTCCATAAGTGCCCTTTCAGAAACTACAAGCAGCAATTGGATTCATACTTAACATTCACTTCTCCAGGCTAAGCAAACAAAGCTTCCTGTGGCTCTTTCTGCATATGAAGTGTTCTGCACTCCTAGTCACTAGGTGACCTAGACAGGCATCTTAGTAACTCTGGAGTGGATCCTTTTCAGTTTGTCAATGCTCATTTTATACCAAGGAGCTCAAAGCTGGACAAAGTGCTCCAAACCTCAGAAGGCTGGGGTTCAAGGAAATAATCCTTTCCATTGATCTGCCGGCTATCCTCTTGCTAATGCATCCTAGTGGCCATCCTTCATCTCCAGGATGCCTTGCTGCCAGTTTATGTTCCATTTGTTCACAAAGACTGTGCCTCCTTGACCAGTGCTATTCTGCAGAGCTGCCACCTCTCCACCCAGGCCCAGCAAACATGGGCTTATTCCGTTCCAGGTGAAGTACTTTGAATTCACCTTTGCCAGATGTGCTGAGGTTCCTACTTGCTCATTCCTCCAGGCTGTGGAGGCATCGCAATCCTGATCCTCCAGAGTTTCCACTGCTTTACCTTGTCTGGTGTCACATGAGAAGCTGACAAAGGTGCTTTCTGTGCCATGGCCCAAACCACTGATGAAGATATTAAACAGTACTGAGGAGTTCACCAGTGGTTCAGCTGTATAGAAAGCTCACAGAGGCAAAGTGGAGGATGGTTAACTGCTCCTTTCTGAAGCCTTCAGATACAATAATAATAGATGCCATAGGGAATACCCATGCGGAAAGTAATAATTCAGTCTTCAGAATGACATTTGAATAGCGTGCAGCAAATAGGGCCTGAGGCCACACATCAAATTCTATGGATAAAAGAAAAAAAACTAGCATCTGCTCACTCTTTAAGCATTATCTATCTTTTGTGTTGAAAGGAGCAGGGGTTCAGTGAAACATCTCCAGTGATCATGTGGTCGTGAAAAAATAATCACTGGTCATTTACTGATGTGGGCAAGGGGACTGAAACCAATATTTCTTATTTTATAAATGCTTCTCATTGCAATCTGTAATGCATGCACGTAATTGGAATGGGTGAAAAGGCTGTGTCTTGAAGCATAGTCTTGCCACTATGATTCTATGAAAATGCTGCTCTAAACAGTCTTCATCTTAGCTGATTACTTCTACAATATCATAAGAAGAGGAGCAGATTCAGTTACTCTGAGGAATAAGAGAGAGAGAGAAATATGACAGAAGCAAACCAGCTATGCTGATTTTCACATTTTGTGGAGAAATTGAATGAGCTGTAATTTATTAAGCTACAGTAATTATTAATATATAGTCATCTCTTTCAAGATTTGTATACTGCTGCTACCATCAGTGTGTTCTTCATTTTGCATATTAGCTGTCTAGGGATTTGGACCAAATTTCAAGGCTGCATCTGTCTTTAATCATGGCTTTTACTGAAACCAATACTAAATGTATCTTTGGTTATTGTATACATATCTGTATATTGAAATGGGCTGCTGATACTGCACAGTGACAATTCAAATATTTATTTGTACTGTCTGCCAAGGGGAACTGTGTGAAGAAAGCCATGTTTAAGACACTTTAAATAATTCCCTTTGAAACAGTGTGTAAAAGTCCTGTGCATACAAATATGTGCATGCAAGCACTAGGTTGAAACTGGAAGACAAACTATTGCTACTTGTATTTTATTACACTAAATTATTTTTTTATTTGCTAACTATTTTCAAATCCTTGCTGAAAAGGAACAACAAATCATATTGCATAACTGTAAAGGTACAGCCTTGTAATGATACATCTCTAATGCATGTTGCATAGATTACAATTTTCCTGCAGTGGGCAGATACCTAACAGTTATCAAAGAACTGCACTTGATAAGGGAAGTGCAGAAATCTGGGATGTGTTCAGATGCTCAAAAATACATGACTGCTCTTACTTGACTGAAAATATGATTTACGCTCCTTATGATTTCTTCTGAAAGAGGAAATCCACTAACTTACTTAAAAAAATAGGACCTGCAAAGTTCTTACTCGTTTCCTTTTCAAGCAGATCAGGGCTTTTCTCTTTTACAAGAGATTATAAAGGGCCCAATAAAGAACATCAAAAGAAAATTTTTTCAATTTGAAAGGTGCTGAAACAATTAATTGGAATGTCACTATTATAATGAGGCAATCATGTATGAATAACTATTACTTTTATTAATGATCTGCAGAAGGCTTGTATTTGCAGCTAGCTTGGGTGGACTTTCTGTCCCTGAAACTTTGCATATCTCCCCGTCTCTTTTTAAATAGTGCTGTAACTTGCTCAGAAATTTAATTTTCACTTGAGCAGGAAAAAAATCATTATGCAAACAACAAATATATTAATAAAATCTTTAAAGAATTGTGATATTGCCTGAACAGCTGCAATGATTTCTTTTACTGTGCAGTCCCCAATCTGGAGGACTTTAATTCTGTTCTCTTTTATATGAAAAGATGTGCATTTCTTTTCACTGGACATCATAATTGCCAAAATAGGTGGCTATGGCTTCATAAAAGTGTCAAATTTATAAATAGCTTTTTTCAGCTATCATATATATCTAGATGTATGGCGGCTTCTTTACTGCTACCCAGAAGAGTGTTAGTGTTAAGTAATGCATTTTAAACAACTGGAAACCAGAAATTCTAATAGCAGGTTTTTAATCTCTTTCAAAAGACAATCTTTTACTGCTGACTAAAAGGCAATAGTGGGGAAATGCTCAGTGTTGATAGCGAAGGACACTTCTAGGCATGTAAATGTCATATTTTGAGGTCGTATCCTGAATAAGTGGGAAATACTCCTTCTTTAATTAAAGAAATTAAATGCCCACAGACTTTTTTTCTTTGTTGACATGTAATCAGGCTCAGTGCTTCACAGATGCTCTTGCCCAGCTCTTTATTTACTGACCCGTGTGCCTCTGCTGTGTTGGGACATAATGGAATGTACCTCTAACTGACCTTCTGACCAAAGCCACTGGTTGGCACAGGCTCTTGACAATGCCTGTCAAAATGGTTCTTCCTCAAAGAGGCAGCTCAAAACATGGAAATGAATTCTAAGGTTTCAGTTGCACAATTGGTTTCAGCATCTTCTGCATAAAGCACCTCACAAAGGTTTACTTTTTCTCCTGTTACACTGCTGTACAGCACCAAAGTGGGGTGGGACTGTTGATACATGACTTAACGGATGCAGAAATCCTTGGCTAGCTTCTCTGAATCCAGGGATGTACAATGCCGAAGTTCAAGAAAATTGTGGATAAAAGGATTCATACATGATGAACAAGTGAAGTGCATAGTGTATAATATGTGAAAGCATTTTCCAAAATTACTCTGGAAGGGGTTTATATTTTTCTTTTCAATCTTTAACTAAGCATATTATTTATCACACAAGTGGTTTCACGTCAAGTAGGCAGAGGAATTATGTGAGCTCTAGTGATTAAACACAGAGATGTTAAACCTTGTCATAGCCTTGTGTTTGTCTCTGGGGCTGTCACTGTAGGAGGTACTAGCTACTGAGGCCTGTCAAAATCCATTAAATGTGATCTGCTGCTTAATGCCCGGATCTGACGACAGGACAGGGACTCTGATAATACAAGAGGAGTAGGTAAAAAAAGAGTGTTCATAAAAGGATTCCTGCTGAAGTGCAGAGAAGTAAGTTTTCATTACCAGTTTCTGGAAATCATTTTTAACTAAAAAGAGTGTGAAATTTTGTAGAAGGAGTGCTTCATAACTGGAGAAGAGACACTGATGAGATTCTTCTTTTTCTCCAAGAAACAAATAGGAAATACCTGTCTCATTCAAGCTAAGCAAGCATTGCTCTTCTGCTGATCAGAAGAATATAAAGATTTTATGTAGTTAGGAATGTCCCAGCAGTCCAGACCCTGAAAGCTGGGGAAAAAAATAGCTCTGAGAGCACAGAGATGGAACTAGAAGCTAGGAGACAACAGAGGGCAAACGTCAGACTGGCATTCTCCGCTGCTGTCTGCAAACAAAAGCAGAAAACAACACTTTTCCCAGTAATTCCTCAGTGTTGATTACTCACACCAGTGCACAAAAAGAATTTGAGGCACAGCTTTCTGTTTTCCTGTTCATTCACTTAGATTCAGATGGGCAGAAACAGTATGGGAAATTTACACGTGCCAGAGCCCTGGGGATCTGCCTGTCCCTGGCCACCCCAGTTGTCTCCCCCAGTTCTGCGCATGGCTCAGGCCCCTGTTTCAGCCCCAAGGATCAAACAATGCCATGGCAGGGCACTGTATGGGGAGATTTTCCACGGTCTTAATGAGCCTTCATTAGTAAGATCACTGAAAGACCTTTTTCTGACTTGCCGAGGTTTGTCATTTGACTGAGAAAAGCCTTACACTAAACCTTTGTTTGGTCAAAAGCAAAGAACACATTAAAAATCCATTGCATATAAGCAAACACGATAAGATGGGACAAACTTAGATTTGAACTGGAGTGATACTTGTATTGTACAGAATGTTTACTCAGCAGCTAGAGCATGAAGAGTTTTCTGTACTCACAAAACAATTGTGCATCCTCCATTTTTCTTGGTTGGGTTTTTTTTTTAATTATCTTGTCATAAAGATACTAATTTTAGAATTGCTATATCTATTTTGATACTTGCAGGGCTGTTAAATCTGTCCTAGTTTCTGAATTAACAAATATATGCACAAACGTACTAGAATATCAAAACCCCAGAAAATTTTTCACTCAGGGACATATTTTTATAGCCATGAGATCCTAGTACTTTACATAGGTCTGAAAGGAATCTCCTAGCTCATAAATCAAGGTTCCTACTTTTTCAAGGAATCACACACATGGCTTTATAAATTTATCGAGTCCCATATTAGAAATTGGGATTTTAATCTTGTTACTAGTACTGGATGGCTGTTGAAAATATCATTTCTATGAAGGTTAGAAACTCTTCCCTAATTCACAGCTTAATTGTGTTTACATAGTTAGTTTCTGTGCCAGGCTCATCCTTTAATTTAACTAGTCTTGCCTTCCCTTTTTGCAATGCACTTTCACATACAGGTGACATCGCCTCACAGCTTTCACCTTGCTGGGCTAAATAAAACCAGACTTCTTTGGGAGCGGTTTGCCTTTTCAGTCTTTATCCTAACACCTTATGCCTGAATTAGCTGCAGTTTTTCTTGATTGCAAATGACCAGAATAATTTACTGTGTTCTAGATAATAACTTACAGATCATAAAAACATATAAATCACTGATGACTTATATTCTGTTTTGGTAATACAGTACTTTGCCCTTTTAGAAGATGCATGGCTTCACTCTCATTAGGTGGAAACATGTTCCTCTTTACGGTAGTTTGAGTGCTGACTTCAGTGAGGCCAATATTTTAGCTCTACTTTTCAGCAGATTTAGGAGTCATGAATGCATCTCGACATTTTGTGAGCAAAATAAATCCCTTTAATTATAACAAAATGTTAAAGCTCCACAAATGTTCTGTGGATATTACACCACTGGGAAATGAGGCAATACTTAAAAAAAAAATCAACCAAATATTTAAACCAAAGAAGAGATGAATGAGGGAGTAATGCTGGTCTCTTGATAAATGTGGAATTATATCTAGTTATTCCTTCCCACTACATCCAAAAACTGGAAGAGCTATCTGGTTTTAATGACAGTTCTTTGTTTGATCAGTGTATGTATCTTCTAAGGATGCAGTTTGGACGAAGGAAACCAGTGTATGACTACACATGAGGCTTAGGTAATAATTAGTGGTTAATAGCATTGATCTAGACAGAATCAAAAGTGACTTTTATTTGTTGTATAATAAGTTCGAGTTCATCTTGCTTCCAACGCAGTATTTCCAACTGTTGTATTTTAAGTACCAGTAAGTAACGTCTCAACAGAACTGTTGTACCTCCAGTACATCAGGAACATTTCTCCTGCTTCACTAACAGGCTGCTGGCATGAGTAATAAAGAATTTTCCTGAGACACAGACTCCAGGATCTGATAAAAATTAGCAATATATCCTGATGGCATCCTGTTGCATGTCTTTTCTTCAGTAACCTCAATATCAAATTTAATTATGTAGGTTGAGCTTTTTAGACTTCTCTCAGGATATAAAATTAATTCCCATAAATCTCCTGCTCTCCACATTCTGCTCTGTACAGAGGTTAGTGAACAACTGTCCCCCTCCCTTGCTGTTCAAGAGGGCTTTCAAAAGGGCTGTAGTCTTAGGCATAAATATTATTGAAAGACTGACAGACTTCTGCAAAACTAATTTTCCCATCCTCTTATCAAGGATTTGTAGACAAGCAGGCACCTAGAAACTGCTGTTTAAAAGCTGAACCATACAGGCTAATGCTTCTAAATGGAATTGGCTGCCGTAGGTATATTTACTTGTTATTTTACCTATTTCTATCCAGATTCATTCTCCCTCCTCTCTTCCCCTTGAATCTTAATGAATAGTTATTCACTTTCAATTGGTTGAAAAAGAAGCCAGCAGAGAAGATGAAAGCTCACCTGAGAGGCTTTAGGAGGAATTGGCAGTCAGTTCTTCACTGTTGAAGACTTGCCACTCAAAAACTCATCAAGAGATGGGCAGTGTCTTGCCATTGTTAATCTGAGAGTTAACTGTCACAAATACAGATTGGGGGTGTGACTTTCAGGCAATCGTTATCACAATTCTATATATTTTACGGTATTTTGGGGTCCTTCATGAGTTCAAACATTTGAGACTAGTGTAATTGTTCAATTATCCACAAGGATGTATTTAATGGCAGTTTCACAAAGAAACACAGAAAGCATTTGTGGAATAACAAAAGAGCAGAATGCATATTCAATATCCTCAGCAGAGTACTTTAGTAGCATCTTGTAAACGATGGACTTAACTCTGCACTTATGTGTAATGTGTGTGATTTGTCAGCACAGTGGTAGTCTGTTTAAAATATAAAGTAGTGACATTATAGTTGTCATAAATTGAACTGGCCAGCATTTTTCCAATGGGAAATTTTATTTGAGGGAAAAAGTTTTTGTAGGTAATAATTCTTAAATTGCAGGTATTCATAGTTTAGTTTCCAAAGTGGTGGAATTTAATATCCAAACAGGAAAGTTGTTTACACACAAGAACCCCTGGTAGTCTGAGGTTTTAAGAATGAGGTGGGAGATCAGTGTGAAGATGCTCTTCTGTGTGATTCAGAAGAAGAATTTAATCTGCAGACTTTCTGTTGTTAGATAAGTGGCCTGATCACACATTTTGTCTACTCTGGATGTATCTTTCCTTTCGGAGGTGTTCCACTTTGTATTAATAATGCATTGAGGGAGAATAAAAGAGACTAGTTGCAGCACTGCTTTTGGGTACAGGAGATGAAAGATGAGATATGTGTTTTGAAGGATATTTATTTATATATATAGCAAGTAGCAGCTCCAAAAAGAGATACTTAAAAACCCTTCAATTTCCTCATGCTCTGCAGCCTGGTGGGCTAGACATTCATCGTGTCAGGCTGAAGTTTCAGTTGCTGGACTCAATCTCCCAGAATGAGGATTTCCCTATCTTAGGAGAACACACAAATATGAATGTGTGAGAATCCCTATATTTTATGGTCTTAGCCCAAACTCATGTGTGCTGGGAAATTTCACAAAGCATAAGGAATCCACAGCACTCTGCCTTTTGCAAGTCCTCCCCCTGGCATTTGAACCCACACTACATGCCTATAGCAAAGTAGAAGGGAATTCCTTCTCAGTGGTACCATTCTTTGGTTGTATCAAGTGATATTCAAGCAATTTCTCCAATGGTACACCAGTTGTAACCAACAGCTCCAAGGGCATATTCTGTAGTGATAAAAAAGATAACTGTAGTAGCCTTGCAAGAATTCTCCTCTTATTCAATCTTTCAAATATGTGCTGTCTAATATGCATAAGGTCTCCAATATTGTCAAATAAATTATCCATCTACAGCATGAACTCATGAACTACTAGACAGAAATTCTACAAACAGATTTAGGATACCTAGGGACTAAAAGACATGACACAAAAATTATTCTCATTCCTTTCTATATTAGGAGGGGTTTATGCTGTTAGTCACAAGAAAAGTACAGTTTTGTCAGTAAGGTTTCCTGAAGAAAAAAGCTTTTTGTTTTTCTTTATAATAATTTCAAAGTGCCAAAAAATGTTTACACTTCTAACAGAAACAAAAAATTTAGACACACCTAAAACCATTTAATCTGAGTCATGTCTATTTTCTTCTCCTTTCTGCTTTTATCCTACTATATTTATTGTTGTTTTTCTTGTCAATGGATAGACATAAACACTGTTGCAGGAACAACTGGAAAACAGGGACATACATTTATGTAAACTGCTATTGATTCAACTTAAAAAAAAAAAAAAAGGAAAAAATAAACCAAGGCTTTCAATGCTGTGCTGAAGATCATTATGACCAGGGCTGCCTATGTGTAAAGAATACCTGACTGAGTTCTACTGATATTCCTTAGGTCTATTATGAATTTATAGAGTTAAAATTGTTATATCTAGTTAAAAGCCTCTGCCCAAGATTCGCCATTAGATGTACATCCTTGTGTTGTTTTCTTTTGGTCTCTGAACAGTGATGGCTGTTTTATTTGTTTATGCAGCTCTGCACTCTATGGCTGACAGCTCCACATTTGGGAACGTCTGAAAAAGAGGTCACATGACCTTTCCAAACACGGGAAAACTCTGGTCTTCTCAAGATGACCCGAAATGTTCTAATTATTGGTTATTCCCTCTAGTTGGAGATGTGGCCAACAAGCACGTAAAGTTCAGTGAACCCACAAGTGTACAGCTGTTATCTTTGACTTGTGGCCAAAATAAAAATTGGAACAAAATTTACCCAGACAAGTATAAAGCCTCCTGTTTAAAGCAATTATTTTCTAGGCCAAATAATCAGACTGAAACTAAGGAAGAGTGAATCCTTTTTCTAGAAACATTGATTCAAACCAGGGTCAACATTTCAGAGATGAGATGTTAACACAGATTACTGACTTGACTGCACAAGTCTCCCAAAGAACAGCCAAGTCTCAAATCTATTTATATGTGTGCAGTTTTACCTTGTAATCCAATTGTTCCAATTTCATCATATATGTCATCTTTTCTTGCAGAATGGAAGTTGAACTTCTTTGTCTCCTGCATAATCAAGTTGAAGGTTGAAAGATGGCAGTGGTCGGTCAGCTGGAGTAACCTTTGATACACATCAGTGATGTCTTCTCAGATGTACCAGTTTGGAGCAGCCAGAAATGAAAAAGCAGTAGATCCCTACTATTTTGGACATCAATGTTTCTTAGGAAATTTCCATTATTAACTAGTCTGGGTCTTCTTACATGGGGCCAAAAAGTTACAATAGCGCTCAGAAGCACAGGAGAAATTGCACACACCTCCTCTTCCCACTACTTAGCCAGGCACCTCTGTCTGATCTGCTCTTCAGATCAATTTTGTACTACCCAAGACTATAGGGAAGGGAGACAATGTAATCAGAAATAAAGTTTCCCCATGCTTTTCATAGCTGTGCTTGCCTGTGTTGTACAGCAAGCAGACACAAAAAGCTGATTCCTGAGCATATGTAAGTCACATCCATAGTAAGCCAGAGGAGAGAGGTCTTTCCACTACAGTGAATGTGTGTATCAACTCATCCGAATGGGTATTTGATTTCTGTTGAACTGTATCATGAGTTGCAAATCAGCTTCTATTTTCCAGGTAGTATAGCCTGCCTGACTGATAACAAGGCTTAATTAATGTGCATCTGAAAAGCTCCTTCCTCTCTCTTTATTTTGAGACAAGGCACATTTGTGCAGGGAACAGTGCAGGTCTTACTAGCAGATGTAATCCTATCCAGAATTCCCCCTGCACTATCTGTTTGTGACAATAACAGAAATGCAGCATTGCACTGAGATAATACTTTTTCGGAATAGAAAGCACCTTGTTACATTGGATGCAAACCCAATTGTAACTACAACTTCTTACAGCAGATTCAATAATAGTCCACATTTTATGTTGTCAGTTTGGTAATCTGTCATCAGCAACAGTTTTCAGAAGTGTGTTGAACAAATGAATAGATGTTCTCACTTATTTGCATTGTGCACCTCAAAAAAAAAAAAAAAAAAAAAAAACAGTAGTGGCTGCCAGTCTTCCAAAGGATGGGTTTAAATGTGAAGTGTGTTTAAAGGCACACTTTTTTATATTGGTGGGAAATTGGATTTTTCATCAAACAAAAGAGAACATTTTTCAAGGTAATGCTTGATAGAGTGACAAATAGCTGGCAACTAGTCAGTGCTTGGACAATTCTGTCTATAAAGGCAATGTTGCAGTCAAAAGTTTCTACAAACATAGCAGGCCATCAAAACATTTCATTGCAACTGTTGTGTGTGTGAGGGAGAAAAATGCTAGCAAAATACATCCCTTCCTAAACTGTTTCCTGTCTCTAAGTAGCCAATAATGTCTCAGCCAAGAAATTGATTTTATCTTCTTTCTTTGAATAAACACTTATTTGAACATATTAAGCAATCTTTCTGCTTCATTAGGTTCTTACTA
Organism: Entomyzon cyanotis; assembly: GCA_024500445.1. Lineage (NCBI taxonomy): Eukaryota > Metazoa > Chordata > Aves > Passeriformes > Meliphagidae > Entomyzon > Entomyzon cyanotis. The sequence continues at coordinate 55,916,254 of JAKEPQ010001016.1, read as the reverse complement.
AGATATGTCTGGTCCCCACTCTAACCAGACATTTCATAAATAAATTGCTAGTTAGAGTAACATATAAGTAGTCCTCTTCAAGGTGCAGGTAGTGAAGTGGACTTGTTTCTCCTCAGTGTTCCAGGTATTAAATGCTTTCTTTCCTGTGTGACTGCTCAATTGCTTGTCTCATGTTTTGGGGTGGTTTTTTTCCCTCCTTCCAATGGGTTGTGTTTGTTGTCTTATCTATTTGATGTTTTACTTGTGTTATTTGAAGTACATTTTTCCTAGAACACAAAGGGATATGAAAGCTATTACCAGGAGGCAAATAAAATGGATTAATCTCCATGTGAAAAAGTAATCAGATTTCAAGATAAAACCAGAAGAATTACCATGGCATCTTATGAGATATGCACACACACTACATGGAGGGAGAAAAGAGTATCACACCAAATTATATATATTTAAATGAATTCGCTACACAAATAATCTATCCTTTTTAAAGCACACATTGTAAGTAAAAAACATACCAATAGATTATTTTAAAATCAATTACAAGTAAAAGTCTTGTATCATTGACTGATTTTTGACCATCCAAGCTGACTTTTGTTTATTTCTCCTCAGATCCTCCTGTGCATTTCCAGTGCAATTTCTTCTGCAGGAGGAGCAGGGCAGAGTGGAGTGCTTGGGTTAGGGAATGAAGGAGTTTCTTGCTACTTCATCAGAAGTCAGTACTTGTGGGAAGAATATCCAGATGGGGAAGCTTGGTCTGTTGCCCAGAAACCCTGATTGTACATGACATGAGTGAGAGTTTGACAGCCACAGAGAACATCAGGTTGCAGCTCAGGGGGAAAGGGGAGCAGTCCCACCTGATGAGCCATTCGAATCTTCCTGGTTTCTGCAGAGCTGATATGATATTTTATGTTTTGAGAGAGTGGGAAGGAGATGTCCATCAGGAAGAGTAACAGGGAACTTAAACATTAGCTGGAAGAAATGCTAGAGAGGAAATGCTAACGAAAGGAGACAAAGACAGCACGGTCTTAAGAATTTGATGTGACATAATAGGAGCCAGAGAGGAAAAGTAGCGTGTGGATAGCCATCACTGAGGGGATGGCAGATGAGAATGCTTTGAGTTTGTAAGAAAGGCTAACATGCTAAAGAGAGGGTTGGGTGAGCGCAATACCAAATGTTTGTGTCAAAGGAGGAGAGAACGTGTGTGTGTGTGTGAGAGAGAGAGAGAGTGTGTGTGTGTGTGTGTGTGAACAATCAAAAATTAGTTCACTGGGTGGAAATGAAGAAGCCAGGCTGTTAGAAAGGCTGTAGGAAAAAGGGTGTTGTGATGTTAGACAAGAGGAGGAAAGGGGAGAGGCAGGCAGCAGATCTGTTCATGAAGGATGATGGAGTGATGTTTTGTAGGGTCAGAAATCACACAGGACAGTTACAAATTAGAAAAGTGGGCTGAGGTGGTATCTGGCATGGAAATAAGTGGAGCATTTAGGAAGGTTTATTTTAGTTCAGGTATCTGGTGACTTGCGGGGCCAAATCATGGAACCAAGCGATGCCCATGGAGTGTGTGTGCTCAGCTGAGGTAGATGTGATACTGCTGTGTCTTGTGGCCCCTCAAAGGCTTGTTGCCAAGCACACTTAGCCCTCTAAATGTTAGAAAGATTTACTAATAAAAGCCAAACAGGCTAAACCATCATTAGCTAAAAAAGTATTAAGAGTGTTTGCTACAGTCTGAGAAGGAAAGAGATTTTAAACATTTAGTGTCCTAGATTTGCAGTTATACTCTGCACTGGTGCATCACAGAGCATCATTACAGTTCCTGACTTCACACTGTAAAATACAGAACGGTAGAACTGCAGGGTGCAAAGAGGTTGCAAAGTTTGCAATTAAAAAAAAGTACTATAAACAGATTAAGGTGTTCGTCTGCCATAAACCATGACAGTACCAGGATTGTTGGTTTTATGGCATAGTTGTTCTGTTAATCAGTTAAACTGTTGTCTTATTTTAATAACCTACAGGTAAATTACTCTGGTTTTTAGAGGGGAAAAACTATATGTAAATGCATTAAGAAGGATCTCTATCATCATTTATCATCTGAACAGAGGGACAAGGTCTACTGTACTTGGGATATGAGCTCAAAAAGATTGCGTTAGATTTATGAGTCTGCTTGGAAAAGTATCTCTTCTATTTCCTGTCCTGCAGAGCCCCCTATCTATTGACTTGTTCTGTGCAACTTGAATTTTGGGGATGTCTTGTAAACTCATTTGATTTCCCCGCATACAGTGAGATTTTCCTTGTCAAAACCAATGCTCTGTCTTTCTTATACAGCGGCTTGTGAAGTTTCCTTTGTTTTGCTCTTAAATAAAAGGTTTTCTTTCAACCTCATAGAACTGCAATTTGTAAGTTGATGTAGTTGCCATGTCAGGCGAGAGAACTTAAGATATATAGAAACATAGTGCTAAAGGTCCTTCTGAATATTTAGGCACTGACATGAATTGATGCCATTTAATTCTCACTGCTACAGCTCTTTAAGATTAGAATGATTTTTAATGAAGCCCACAATCAATATCTGCTGGTCACGAGATGGAGTGAGTCTATTCCTTCTACATGTGAATGCTTCTAGTTGTCAGCAAATCAGTTGCCAGCAAATGTAATACAAATATGTGCCAAGAAAAACACCATCAAAAACTTCAGGAAAAAGTTTCTCTCCTGACTGAAATGAAAAAGTGATATTTTCCTTTCCTATTTACATTTTTAAGTGTGTGCATGGAAAAGGGAAATTTTGCACAATAAATTACTGGCATAGTAAGTAAAAGTAGTGGGGTTTACCTCCTTTTCTGCTTCAAATGTGCCTATGCTGAAGCAAAAAATGCAGTGCAGCTCCTGTAGGCTGCCAGCTCTGCTACAACAAGTGTAGTAAAACAACACAAAACTTGAAGCTTGCAGAAGCCTGTGCAGACCTCAGGCATGTAACTAGGAGACATAACCCTGCTGGGCTCCCATCTGCCCTTGTGACACTGCTGGCAGGACTCAGTCTCACCAAGGTTAAAGCAGGCTGTGCTACATCAGGATGAGCCACACTCTTAAGTTTGTAGTTAAGAGTATAGTGACCAGGGAAATGTCATTCTTGGCTCAGTCCCCATTTCAGTGTGTATGGCGGAGCAATCCAGCTCTAGTGAACACAGATGTGTTGCTATACAAAAGTGGGCCAAGCAGCAAACTTGAGCATTGGACCTTGACAGTCACTGGGTGACTATTAGCTTTTTGTTTTTCTGTGCATTCTATTTGTTTTCTCCAAGGTGGACTTTACCTGATCATTTGCAGACAGACACAATGAAGTTTAACTTGCTCTCTGAGTCATACAAGCATGGGACAGTGTCAGTATGAAAGCCATACTGTGCTTTAGCTCAGTTCTGTGCTGATATCATCACCATTTGCTGTATTTGTTTTTAATTAATTCTGTCAGCATCTCTTAGATATTTTTCAGCTTGGGCAGCTATGAGTCTGTATGAAACCCAACTATCTCTGCCTGGGGTTTGGGGCTTTAGCAAGGGATGGGTATCTGTCTACCAAGGCATGGTACTGCTGAGCTGTATCTAACTTCTAGGTGCCAAGAAAATGCAAATATCTTTTTCTGATAGTGGCAAAAGAGAATGCTTTCTAGGAAGAGTACCTGGGCTTGACTTCTTTTTATGATCTTTATATTCCCATGGTGTCTAGAACTGCTATATTAGAGTAGTTAAAGTTGTTGCATCCCTGTCTAGTCCTTTTAGTACCCCTTAACAGATGTGCTGTCCATGAATTTATCTAACCTCTTTTAAATCCTGCTGATACTGTCTGCTTCCACAGTCTCTGTGCTCAGAACACTATCTGCTGCACAAATAAAAAAATTTTCTCTTATTCCATTTAAACTGAACTCCTACAGTTCAATCCAACATTAGCATGCAATATTTAGGAAATAACAGTTCTGCATTCAGCTAATCTATTGCTTTCATGATTTTGCAAACCTTGTTCATATCCTTTCTCCTGCTTAGCGTCTCCAACATGAAGATTCTCAGCTTCTACGCCTTATAAAGTAGCTGCTCCTCATTGTAGGCTCTTTTAACTGTCCTTTTTCTGTACCCTCTCCAACTCCACTCCACCCTTCTTTGAGATGCAGAAAACAGAATGACACACAGGACTCAGGGTGTCCACAGCAGAGCTTTTGTACATCAGCGAAGTGACAACCTTTCTTGTCCACACCATCCATCCTGGTGGTCACCAAGATTTTGCAGGCTTTGTTGGCTGCCCCAGCACACTGATTCAGTGAATCAAAGAGCTGCCAACCCTGCTGCTTTAAAATCTCTTTCACTAGATTTAATATCAGTTCTGATGTCAGCACCATGTAGACAGGGTTTAGATTCTTTTTTTCTAGGTGCATTACTTCATGTCTGTCTACACTGAAGTTCACCTGCCAGCCTCTTTGCCTTAGGTGGCCTTGTGTCTGCAGACTAGGAAATGTTATTGTTAATTTCCTTCTCCAGGGCACTGATGATCTCTGGGAGACCATTGAAGAGTCTTTTTAATTTAGAAAAATGACCAGTAATCTCTCTGTATAGCATCTATTTTTTAACCAGCTTCCAGTCTATAAAAGAGATCTTTCACTCACTGCTTCCAGCGGCAGTTTAATTCTTTCACAATCTTTGATACAGGAGCTTATCAAAGACTTTTAAAAAGCTAAATATATTATTTTGGCAGGTATTGTCTTTGTTCAGGTACCTCCTAGTTAAGTAAAAATAGATTAGTGTTGCATGATTTCACTTTTGAGAAGCTGTACTGACTCTTTCTGCAGCAGTCCATGTCCATTTGGGTTCTCAGTGATGTTATTCTCTGTTACAGACACTACCATCTTAAGAGCAGAAGAAGCCAGAATTCCCAGTCCATTTTGTAGCTCTCAGGATCTCCTTTAGCACCTGGAGGTGGAATTCATCAATCATACAGTTGGCACAATGACTGTAAATAGGGGCTTCATGACTCAGCCAGCACCTCTACAATTTCACAGTCAAACAAATAAAATATATGGTGGTGGAGGTTGTCAATTAAGTACTTTGGTACCTGGATAGACATCCAGCTTTTCATATACAGTGGTTTCTCCAGTAACACACATAGTGCACATCCTGTGTGCCTTAGAGCCTCTGTGTAAAGCTGATATTGCCTTTGGCAACTACAGAATGTCTCTCACTCCCAGCTTCCAGGAAAATGGAAGATGCTAATACTCTCATGCTGTTCTTCCCCTTGTACTTGCTGTTTCTCTCAGTATGTCAGTACTTGAAAAGTGCCAGGCATATGTTGGTTGCTGCATGTCACTCTTGCTGTCTCGGAGTCTTGACACACATGCATTAGATATGTGACATATGCTAAGAGTGAGCTGTTGATGTTGGAAAAGGATTTCCATTGCTTAACACCAGCGTTGTGAGTGATAGCCCTCCAGCTTCTCCTACCTAATTCTGTCTGTGTCCTGTGACTAGTTAGCTCTGTGCTCTGATGAGCCTGCACAGTGTGTGGAATTTGCAATGTAACTGTTCAGTGAGTTTAATCAGTTGCTAACAACCCTTTCTTTGACCTCTGCTTTGGGAGGATGAATTGGCAAATCCAAAATGCTTCCATTCCCTGTCCTACTGTGCATTCTTTCATCTTTCATCTGCTTATTTTCCTCTTGCCATTTATGTATTTTATTTTTTAAATTTTTGGTTATTATTCCCCCTTTTCTCTGTATTTAATAACACCTTTTAATGTATTTATTGACTCCTGTTTGATTCTTTAATCTATCTTTCAATTTTTCCTTTCCCCAACTCATTTATTCAGAGTTTGGGAAGCTGATATTTCCAGAACCAAATTAATTAATTATTTGGGTCAGAAGGATGTTATATAATCAGGGTGGGATGGGTTAGAACTATCTGGCACAAAAGGCTACAGTCCAGTTTACTCGTGATAGGTCAAAATCTTGAATATCATCTCTTCAGTTGTTCTAAACCAAGCTTTGTTTGGACTGGATGATTCAATGACACTTATACCAGCAAAAAATTTGGCCCTTGATAATTTTTTAGTGAATGCCAGTCCTGTTGTGTGATGGGATTTTTCTCTGCTGAAGCAAGTAAGAAATTTAAATAACTATGTAATGGCTGAATCACAATGAAAATAATTCTTTCAAAACATTGCACATGTCAATTCTGATCCAAGTATAATCTTAATCAAGCTTCTATAAATATCATAGAACATCTTGTTATTATGAAGAGTGACAACAGAGTCATTGAACTTAAAGTGTTGTAACTGGGCTTTTTACTTCATCAAATAGAACTTCTAAACGAATTAGAGATATGGTAGGAAGGACGTAGCTTCTGTCTGCTACCTTTTATCCAGGAGGAGCAAAAATGCCTGGCTTACATGCAGAAATAATTTTGTAGCTGTGATGATTCAAGGGATATAAATGACGTTCATTTGATAAAACAGCTGGAGATGGGTGGGGTGAAATAAAAGTTTGAGAAGCATTTTCGGGTTATTTACAGCAATTTGCATAGAGGCTGAGCATGACCCAAATATGCCTTCCTTCAGTCACTTCAAGAATACGTTCCTTTCTGGTCTAAGTGTGTTTTGGGTGAAGTTGAATAGATGTAGCAAAGAAGGTAATTTTTTGCAGATTCGCTTTTGCATATAATGTCATTGTAATGGTCTGATAACCAGGGTTATGCATGATCTAATTTCTGAGGATGATGTCATATTTCATAAGCATCCAACAGAGATGATACAATCATTTCACAGAGGGAGCTATATGATGTAATTGCCAGCAACACCACATGGATCAGTGGCTCAGCAGGTTATACTCAATTCATATTTTATATGGTGCTAATATGTCTTTTTTACCTGTTTTTTCATCTGAAGATGCCACGGTAAAGAACTTTTACTTTTGTATTATGTTCAGATTTTTTACTGCTAATCCGCCTTCTTGTTTGTTTTTAAAACAGAGTGATTCAAAATGTCATAAGATTTTTTCACTTTGGGGGTTTCTACGCACTTTGCCCACTTTATAACCTGATACTAATTGAATTTGCATGGTGAGGGTTTGGCGGCAGGGGGGCTGCAGGGGGGTTGCATGGGTGGTTTCTCTGAGGTGCTGCCAGAAGCTTCCCCCCTGTCTGTCAGAGTCCATGCTGGCCAACTCATGTCTCCTCTAATTCCTGGTCATTCTGTTCCATAGCCTTCCTTCTGCCAGCCAGATACAACCAGCTCATAACTCATCATAGATGGAAACAAACAGAAGATCACATCGTTACCTCCTTGCTCTGATTTTTTTTGAGGCTAAAAGCTCTTTCAAGTCTTTAACAGTTCTTCCTACATAAAGACTGGGTTAAGTAAGAGTCAGTCCTCTGAAACTAAGAATAATGGAACTAAAATTGCTTCCACATGCAAACAAAGCAGAGACTGAATTCAGAATTCAGACAAAATTATGAGGCAACTTTTACTTTCCAGGCCATCCTTCTAGTCTTGCCTCATGAAGGATTGTTGAGCAAATTCATTTCTGCCTTTTCAACTCCTTTTTTTACCAGCACAATTCTTTGCATGTACATGTCCAGTTGCACTGATCTCTTCTTTATTCCCTCTTTTCTTTCTTTGGGTATTATTCCCTCTCTCCCTCATCTCATTTATTTTCATGTTTCCAAGCTCTGTTTCTGCGATTATGCAAACAAAAGTATAAATCATTCAGGTTCTTTCTCTGAGATGATTGCTACTGTGGTCCTTTGCAAATTCTTCTTCAGATTCCAAAGAACAGAAGCCTAAAAACCAAAATTTTATTTCACATTCAGTATGTGATCATAAAAGAGGGTACTTGTGCTGTGCAGACTTTAACAGTAGATGGATGTTAGTTTTGACTTCTCATTACATTAAAAAAAAAAAGATCAGCAGCACATCCCAGCAGCAAATTTCCACATTGTGCACTCTTTTTAAGTGTCCAATTGCAAACTAAGAGGCTTTGAAAGTGGTGAGCCTTTCCAAATTGCTTAGACCTAGATATCTGCCAAGATTCTCTTTTTATAGTTACTAAAGAAAAGTGGAGTTCTGCCCTAACAGACATTTCCCTGTTCAACTCTACATGCATTACAACACTGGTCTCAGCCTCTACAGATCTTACTAATGCTTCGACAGCAATGGCCAACAACAGCACCCATTTGCTTATCAAAAGGATTTACCAGAAACAGGAGTAACACTGCTCTTGTTGCACCCTTGCTCTCCGCTGATACACAGCTTCCCAGTGGGGAGCTGCTGTGTGCAGCTTTCTGTAAAATCACCTTAGGTAGCACACACACTCTCTGAGTCCTGAGACTCCTGTCCAGTAGATATTGCTCGTGCATGTTGAGTAGCAGAATTGAGTGTTTGTTTGGCAGGGATTCATACTAGGAAGAATAAAAATCAGCACAAATTTTTATGAAGTAGGCATTGCTTTGTCAGTCAAGTCTGAATGCAAAATGCCATAGGAAGAGCTGTGAACAAAACAGACACAAAAATACAGATGTAATTTTTTTCTTCTTCTCACTTACAGGAAGAGAAAGACTGGGTTTCTGCCTCTATTTGGATACATTGGAAAGATACAAGCATTACTCTGGTCTGACAGCATAAGTGTTTAAAATATATAGATTTCATTGATCAATGTTGAATCAGGTTTAAGGAAATTCCAAACATGCAGCAATTAAAAATTAAATTTAAAGGTAAAAATATAGAAAAAAGTAGAAAAGTAGTCAGATTTTTCTATAATACTGTCATCAGGAGCACAAGTTTTGAAGAAACTCAGTTTTCAAAATGTTATCAGTTTTGAAACATAGATACTAATCCAGCTTTTCTGGTGTCCACAATGTCACCCTGGTATTCAAACTGAATCTACTCTTTTGTTACCCTGCTCTGTCAGATGTGAACTAGATTTGACACCCATGTTTTAAAATTGCCTCTCCAATCTCATTTATTTGTTTTGGTTGTTTAAAATTGCATTTGAACCAGTCTGACACTTTTCACTTGTAAGCATATTTACTCAAAAATTGTTTCATTTTCTTATTTTTTGTCCATCTCGGATCACTCACATTTAGGTGATCACAGTTCTTTATGAAGTAGCTGGTTTTCCTGGATGATACATGTAAAAAATTTTGAAAAAAAAAAGTGACTTTCTGCTCTGTCTTCATAAATATTTCTTTATGATATTTCTGGATGAAAATGTATTTCTTCATTATTTTTACCCAATGGTCCTTCAGGCACCCACTGTCCCATATCTTGGACAGAGATGGACACCAATCACTGTTGCTTTAGAGACTAACTGTTAATCAAATGCTTTTAAATGCAATTCATTTGGTTCCACATTGAATAAAGAACTATCATGTCCATTTCTTTCCCACCCTGACCTTATGCAAACTTTTGTGCACATTTAGATAACCCTCTTTCCTTGACCATGATCTGTCCACTCAGTTGTAGTGAATTTCCTCTTTAATGATAAGAAATAAAAATGGCTTGCTCCAGAGCAAGGGGCAAGAACAGAAATTAGAGGAATGTAAGGATGTTGTAGTCCATTTGATTTTGACAATGGATTCCCTGATTTATTTCGGGGTGATTGCCCAATTTATGCTTTTACAAGAACTGAAATCAAGTGATTACTTTGAAAATATGTCTTGAGAGATACAGCTGTGCAAAATGCAGTCTCCACCATTTCCTCACACCTATTATCTGTAGTTTGTTCTCTTCAGGAGAAAAAGGTTGTCTTCTGCTTAGACAGTGATATTTTTTTACCTCTAAAGAACATCCCAAGAACAGACCTTCAAGTAGAGAAAATGGATCTACCTATAACTGCAGACATCCAATTCATGAAGTTCAGTGATACAGAGCAATATATACAGTATAAAAAATTTTCTAGTCAGGCCTGAATATAACAGCTAATATAATCCACTTAAGAACTTCTGAGACATTTTTGAAATGTCTTAAAATAGTTTCATTTTTAGTTACAATTAGCAATTTTAATAGTGCTCCCTTCTCCTTTTATCACAACATACTTTCCTTTAAAGCCTTGCTATTGCCATCTTGTTGATGTTTTTTGGCCATGTTACTGATTAAAAGATTGAGGTATTCTTGTTTCATTCAATAACTTGCAAGAAAAAGTGATTTAAAGAGAGACACTTAGCATAGAAAACTCATAAACTTCCACCTAAATAAGCAGTTAGAGAACAGCAGATGTTTTAGATTGCATTGGTAAATGGTACAGTGTTATATACCCACCAATACAGTTAATGCTAATTGTAATGCACTTTTGTCAAAAGTCATGCTTTTTTCTTAAACTTAATTTCTGATTTATTTCACTTTCCGCAGAGTCATTCTACAAACCTGGTATCTTTTGCATTTCATGCCTGCTAATGGAAAGGTGGATGCATCTGCGCAAGATTTATCTGGCTCAAGTATACTAAAACTGATATGTTTGATGGAAAAGTGTCTCAGATATTTAGAGAAGATTTGTCTTTAACTTTTTCATGGTATTGTGTTACTTGGCTTGATATAAAACACACAATTTTTGTCTGAAAGTCTGAATTTCTTGAAATCCTAATCTCGTGCACTTGTACAGTCACATAACACTTTTGGTTTTGGAAACTTAACTAGAATTTGCTTTGAATTAGAAGCAAATTTGATTATTTTTGCTATGGCAAATAGCATGAAGTTTTTGCCATTTGGTTTCTGAAATGTGTTTTTTAAGCTTTCACATAAAAGCTTTGGGACAAAAGCAGTTCTGTGTTCATTGCCTACAGTACCTGGGAGTGGAGCATTTTTCAGCATGAGAGTGCTGCTGCAATATCAATTGTAGCTGTTCTGTGAAGTAAAGTGGCTGCTTTTTAAATAGGTCACTTTATCCTACTCTCTTTTCTGGTGACTGAAATAACATTTTATAGCTCATTTTTTGTTCATAATGTAATATGATACAGAATGTGATTGTATAATAAAGGGGCTCATATGAAAAGACAAAAAGAAGGTAGAAAAAATGGCTGAGACAACTGTTATAACGAAAGCAAAATGTCATTAGGTAATTGAAAATATTAAAGAGCTATTATGTTTCTGAAGTATCAATATTTTCCTCCATCCATAGGACAGAACATATACCTTCTCTACGTGTACAGAAAGTGAGTGTCTCACCCCAGTTCCTCAAAGTTAAAAGAAACACAAATGAAGTTAGTCTGGGCCTTCATCAGTCTGGTGCTTGACCTGTTGATTTAGCACACTTGCATTTTATACCCACTCTGTTATTTACATCTGCTCAGACAGCTCTCCCACTATTGCAGTCTAATATTTCACAACCTGTATAACAGCACATTTATTTTTTTTCTGATAAATACTAGTTCGGAACACTTCCTTTTCTGCCCTATTTTCTTGGAAGGAAATAGTATTATGCAAGTGCCTACATCCATACAGCTATGACACAAATAGAGAATATTGCTCTGACTTCAACAAACTCCCTGAAAAATGAACTGAAAATATTCTCTTTGTGAGAATGCCAGTCTGACTTTTTACTGTTGCTTGTACAAACACTGGCTCTGACCAAGGAAGGCTCTATCTCATACCCCCATCATCAATCTGAAATAATCTCATTAGCCTAATGAGGGCAAAGACGGGCAAGATTTAACAGAGCTGATATGATCAGCAGACATTAGAATTGTTTTTTCCTGGACAATGGCGGACAAATGCAGATGGTGTAGTGACAGACAGGTCATCTCTGAATTTCAACATGAAGGAAAAGAAAGGTCCAGTTCAGATTTTCACCTGACTTTTTAACACTGCCACTCTCTGTGTTCGCTTCTGAAATCTTTCTTAATGCATTCTGATATTATTTAGATTAATAAATGTCATTCACATTTGGATACAGCTAAACCTCTAGTGTCCCCTTCTGTCAGAGTTCTCTTTTAACAAACATGGCTCTATTGACTAGGTGGAAATATAGGGTCTTCATAAAGACTTCATAAAGGTCTTTCTTATATTATTAGGATTATTGGCAAAGTTACCCTCTCCTGTTACTGGAAATGTCTCCCTCTGAAATACTGAGAGATACAGCATGAAAATTTCAGAGCTATTTAAGTCTGCAATACATAGATAGCAATCTTCCTCTCTCTTGGACTGTACCAGATATTTTAATCCAGGGAAGAGCTATTTTGTCCCACACAGGACTTCTGGACAGGCAAAGATGTAGGGAATGACAGATGTTGAATGAGGTGCAATAATCCTGAGGCAGTGTTTGCTTGGAAACCTTCCAGATTTAGTCTTACTTTTTGGCAGCCTGAGATCATCAGACCTAAAGCCAGAGCTAAACAGAGCTCCCGTGTCTCACAGACAGTGAGTAAGAGTTGTTCTTCTCTTCTGCCATGACAGTGACTGAGAGCCAGGCTGCCCTTTAGACTCCTGCAGCTGGGGAACGTGGCATGAAACTGTGATGTGTCCCTAACATGGCCCCTTATGTAGGAGAGGAGTGACTACCCCTGACCTTCTCCAGCTCCCTGCAAGGAGACACACTGGTGAGGGAAAGGGAGGTGGGGAGGGAACTGGATGTGAGAACTTGCTTCAAGTATTCTATATTTGAAAGATTTTGCCGGAAATCTGTGTGGGTCTGTGAGGAAGGAGATCAAGGGCAGGTTTGAAAAGCCTGGTCACAGAGCATGTTATCTGTTACATAGCTGTACATTCACTCACGTTCTGCCAGTGTCATATTTTCTCCTTTACCCATCCCTGTACGTGTTAAAACAGATCAAAACTCTTCAGGTGGTGATCCCACTCTCACTTTTCACATAAAGGAAGATATTCACAGGCCTCTTCACAGTATATTCCTATACAAGGTATATGCCATGATCTTTCCTGGAATGGGGACAGATCCTGAGCACACCTCCTCGAGGACAGAGAGACAAGAATTTATCATTTCCCAATAACAAAGTCGATTTCCCTGCTTTTCCTCAAGAAGATACTTTCTGAAGTATTTCAGGATCCAGCACAGATTAAATTAATCTAAAAATGATAAAATGTAATAAAGGATTACACTATCTCAGTGATGCAACTTCACAGCTGTCACTTCTTTTCAGATTCTTTAGGATTTTTCAGAAACCACGAAATGTCTGCATTTTAAAATAGTTTTCCGAAAGGAGTAAAGAAAACATCACTGACCTTAAATCTTCAAATAAATCTGTTTTTACTGTCTGATCATGGCAGAATGGTGACAAGTGGCTTCATTTTTGTGAAAGTAATTAAATATTATTCCAGCCTTTTTGACTGCAACCTAATGATAGAAGATTGCATCCAAGAAGAGAACTTTTGTGGGAGCCAATGAGAGATACTTTGCTTGCTTCAAGGGTATATAAGTGCTCAGTTCACAGAAACATGTTAACTGGTTGTTTTGGGGTTTTTTGCCCAGCAGCATTTTGTTGCAGAGAAGTTTTGCACACAGTGAAGAATTCATGTGGCACTTACACCTGCTACTCTGCCTATTCTGGCCAGACTGGACCACAACTGCAATATCCTCATGCAGATATTTTCTATGAGTATTCCCTGAGGAAAGCAGGCAGGGAAAATTTTCATTGAAATAGAACAGTTTGGGTTGGAAGCAACCTTAGAGACCATCTAGTTCCAACACCCCTGCCACATGCAGGGACACTTTCCACTAGATCTGATTGCTCAAAGCCCAGTTCAGCTTGACCTTGAACACTTCTAGGGATGAGACATCTACATCTCCTCTGGGCAACCTGTTGCAGTGTTTCACCACCCTCAATAGAAAGAGAATTTTTTCCTAATTTCTAATCTAAATCTTTCCATCTTTCAGTTGGAAGCCTTTACTCTTGTCCTATCACTACATGCCCTTGTCAAAAGTCCTTCTCCCATTCTCTTTTAGCCCCCTTCAGGTATTGGAAGGTTCTATAACATCTCTTCAAAGCCTTTCTTCTTCAGGATGAAAAACCCCAACTCTTTCAACCTGTCTTCATAGGAGAAGTGCTCCAATCATCTGATCATCTTTGGGACTCTCCTCTGGACTCTTTCCAACTGGTCCATGTTCATCCATACAGGCCTGCTGGTAGCTTTGCCTGAATTCCTCAGAATGCATCACTCCTGAGCTTGAAGGAGGTGTTCCTTGATCTTAACCCTCTTTCTTGGACCCCCACTATGATGTTACCCTTCCCCTGCTTTGGACAACGCTTCATCCATCCCTGGGTGGAGCTCCATGTGCTCCAGCAGGTCATTGGCACAGAGGGTGACACTCTCCTAGATTCCCCTGCCTGTCCTTCCAAAAGAGCTGTATCTTTCCATTCCAGCACTCCAGTTACAGGAACCATCCCACTGCATCTCCATGATGCCAATAAGATCACAGTCCTGCAGGCATGTGCACATCTCTGACTCATCTTGTTTCTTCCCTGTGCTCTATGTGTTTGCATAGGGGCATTTAACTGGCTGCTGATGAAGCTGGTTTGCTGGCTGAAATGTCTGGAATTCCTTTTTGCTGCTCTTCAGGTACTCTCCTGACTTGCAATCCCTTTCCAGCCTCTGGGCATTTCTCACTGACCCTGCCATCAAACTGGTAGGAGTGGGGTGGATTACAGTTCCCTTCCCCCAGCAACTTTAGTGTAAAGCTCTGTAATTTGACAGCATCAGCCTCCTCTATTCTTCCTTCAAGGATATATATTTCTCTCACAGCTGGAATTTTGGAGTTCAAAAATAAAGTAATAGTAGGAGAAGCTGATGTTGATCTCCATAGGCCCCATTAGCTCCACAACTTGCTTAGTCTCTAATGCATGATAGCAGGGTGCAAGAGAGGTTGCTATAGTGTTAGCCTGGCTTCCTGTGTGTCTTTTCGTCTTAGTAGCTCTGCAGAAATGTCAGCTTAACACAAAAGTAATTGTTGTGCTGTGATAATCAGAATTGCTGCACTTCGTCAGCTCATTAGGAAGGCAAATATATCTCATTCAGAAAGGAACTTTTTGACTGATGATCAAAGTGCAGGACTGAAAGTCAGCTATTTAAAATCATGTTTCTATCTCTGTAGTGTTTAGGGTTTTTATATGTCTTTTTTTTTTTTAAGTTTTGTGAACATTTTGATTAATCACACTGTGCCTCAGTTTCCTTTCAGGTACAAGGAAGATAATATATTGGAAACTTTTGACTGAAAAATTTAATGTTTGTCAGGTACTTTGACGTGTTTAGATAAAAGGGCCTCTTGAAGTGCAAATTACAGAGGTAAGCATGGCTGAGGTGCAAGTGTCCTATTCCTATTTTAGTGTCAGCATCTGCTGGTCTTTTAACTGATTTTTTGTAAAAGCCTCTCTGGCAGCACTGTCTAATGTTTTGCTTAATTCCATTTATGGGGAGAGAGCCTTGTTTTGCTAGGAAGCCATTGATTTGTTTTCTTTTCCCTATAGAAAAAATATTTTATGGAGTGTTTAAGGATCTCTTTGTCCCTCTTGAGCCATCTCCTTTCTCAAGTCATCAAGTATCACCTTTGTTGGGTGGGATCTTCTTTCTCCCTTCATGAGCAAGATTTAAGTAGGAAGTTGTTCAGTGATTCTCTCTCCTCAACTTTGCCATCATGAATTTAGCTTGCAGGAATAAAAGAAGTGAGTGTCAGAGACTTCACATTGTCCTCTGCCTTCCAACTAGCTTCTGCTTCTGGGTACATTCCCTTGGTGTTACTTCAACACAAATGAAAATGAATATACCTACAGCAATTCTTGGAAAAATGAAAAAAAGGTAGATACTTTAAGGGAAAGGTCTTTATTAGGCTCTGTGACTGAACTCTTCATTTTTTAGAGTTTACACAGTGTTAGAGGGAAAATTAGACCTTATCAACCAAAAGGGATTTCAAGTCAGGGCAGAGGATATGTAAATTAGCCTTAGTCTGTTTTATCAGAGACTTTTTCATCATATCTGCATGATGTTGAGAGAGTCTGGCAACTGGGGGAAGCTATTAATCTTGCATTGTTTTCACTGTACCATGTCTATTTTTGAGAAAATTACCTTTGATTTAGGTGCAGTACTTTGAAGAAATAATTATAATTTATTAACCAAAACCATTTCCAACCATCCACAGTGGTACAAGTGTGCATGTTTGCATGTACCCATATGGTCTTCCAGCTATAACTCCTGCAGGAATGAGTTTGACTTTGTGGACTTGGTGTGTCTTCTAAATGATGAGGTTAGCACCTTGTAGGATTAAGTTAGTAGGTCATCCACCAAGTTCACAGGTCATATTGAATCATCACTGTCCTACTTGAAAGGTCACAAGTAATATTTACAGTATTAATTTTAAACTTTTCATTGAATATCACATCTGTAATAATTACTCTCAGCAATGTCTCGTTGAATGCAACTAGTGATTTCCTATTAATTATCATAAAAAACTGTACTGTCCTACTTTTGTACCTTTAGAATTTATCAGAGAGGTGTTCAATTCTCAGGAATCTGCTCTAATCTCCAAAAATGATGAAAGCTGGGGGTCAAGGACACTTCAAGATCAGTGTATTTCAAAGCAAACGAGGACAAAATGTAGCTCTATCAGCAGCATAGATAAGGAAGCCTGGTATCCAAAGAGATTTGGTCCTCTCATTGAATTCTTTGATCTAATTCAACTGAAGGTTTTTGCTAGCTGGAATGTTCCTAACATGCATTTTTGACAGCAGAAATTTGCTGTTGAGTAATTAATATCTGCAGCTTTTCCATTGGAGAAGAGAGGTTAGTAATGGAGAACCTTCTTTACTTAGTTGCCCATCTATGTAAGCAAGATTTTCCTGAAATACATTTCCATATTCAAAAGCTCTAAGGGAAAGGATAGAAAGATGTGCATGCATACTGACACTTGCACATATTTTGATCCTAAACAAGCTGAAACCTAAAGAATCGAGGCTGAAAATCAAACAAAAAGCATTAGAATTAAACAAATGAAAAGGAAAAACACCCCAACCCTCACATCACTGGCAAGACATGTTCTAAAGAAACAATAAGGTCATTTTGATGGCATTATGCCTTAAGTATTTCTTGCAATCCCTGCTGAGAACCTTTGAGTTGGTGTGCAGATAGGAAATGCTTCAACCTTCCATTATGCTTCCTTGCCTTGAGAGAAAACAAGACCACAGAACAGAAAATTTCCTAGAATTCTAGAATCATAGAATCCTACAATATCCTGAGTTGGAAGGGACCCACAAGGATCATCGAAATCCGAGTCCTGGCCCTCCACAGTGCTACACCAAGAGTCACACATGTGCCTGAGAGCATTGCCCAGGCAATGACCTCTGGCAGGCTGGTGCTGTGACCACTTCCATGGAGAGCCATTCCAGTGCCCTACCAACTACCAGAAGGCGTGAAGAGTCTTTTCCTGATATCCAACCTAAACCACCCCCAACTCAGCTTCAGGCCATTCCCTCACGTCCTGTCACTGGTCACACGAGTGAAAAGATTGGTTCCTGCTGCCCCTCACAAGGAAGTTGTAACTGCAATGAGGTCTCCCCTCAGCCTCCTCTTCTCCAGGCTGAACAGACCAAGTGATCTCAGCCACTTCTCATATGGCTTCCCCTCATCCCATCACCATGGGTGGCCCAGATTAAAAACGTGTGGAGGCAGCAATCTTACTGCCTTCCCATGATCCACTTGGAATGACTTTTCCAGCCCCAGTTTCCCTGAAGCGGTAGGCTTTCTTGCTCTTTTAACCCTGTTCCTAGCCCAATTTACCAGGCATTGTTCAGAGGTAATAAGTGTAAGAGTCTGCCATTATTCTATTTTGCTTTTTCAAATTCTAGGAAAAGTCAGCATCATTATGAAATCCATTATAATCACAAGTGCCAGTATGTCAGAGTAGCTGAGGGAATTGTTGAATCCTCTGGGGAGTGTTTATTTCAGTTGTTTCATTTGTTCTAGCTATTTAGATTGTCCCTCGTCTGGATTCTTTCTCTATTTTCTGCACGTTGAAAGCAAATACATACTTCAGAGTCCCAAGAGCTGACAGCTCTCTTGAGCTTAACGGAGGAACAATATTTCTCTCCCCCACCCCACACTCTGAATAACTTAAATGCAATTATATTCTCTCTTGGGCTTTCATGTTTCCTAACTATATATAAATAAAACAGATGCAACTTTTTTAAAGCAGGTTTCCTGTCATTTTCCATTTGTCTGTAAATCACCTTAGTACTTATCTTTGGTATTATCAAAAAAAACCCCTGTCTTATATGTGATAAAGTACAGCAAATAAAAATGATTTATTGGGAAAAAAAAAAGTAAACTTCAGTCTAGCTTTAAATTAGCTTTAAATGTATTTCCACCTGTCTGAGGATTAGTAAAATGTGTTTCTTCTTTCCATATGTTGTGGTTTAACCCCAGCCAGCAACCAAGCCCTGCAGAGCAAGTCACTCACTGCCCCACCAGCAGAATCAGGGAGAGAAGCAGAAGGGTAAAAGATACAAAAATCAAGAGCTGAGATAAAGGCAGTTTAAGAGATAAAGCAAAAGCAGCACACACAAGCAGAACAAGACAAGGAATTCATGTACTCTTTCCCATGGTTCAGGAGGTTCACATTATGCTAATTCCTGTAACACAAACTCAAATCATGACTCCCAGCAATTGAAACACACACCCATTACAATCTCCACCCCTGGCCCTTTTGGGCCATGTTATCTGGTTTAACATTACCATGAACCCTTCCTCCTGTTCCCAGCCTGGTTAACAAGGGATTCCTGCTGGAGTCCACCATCAGTACAGTCCACATCACATCCTCCATGGGCTGCAGGGGCACAACTGCTTCACCGTGGTCTGCACCACAGGCTGCAAGGGAATCTTTGCTTCCCCTGCTCCCTTGTGGGGTCTTACACACAGGACACTCTCCTCCTTAAACTTCTCCTGCATGGATCCTTCCCACGGGCTGCAGTTCTTCACAAACTGCTCCAGCATGGGTTCTCTGTGGGGTCACCAGTCCTGCCAGCAAACCTGCTCCATCACAGGCGTCTCACAGGGTCACATTCTCCTTCAGGCATCCACCTGCTCCAGCAGGGCTTCCTCCACAGGCTGCAGGAGGATCTCTGCCCCATCATGGGCTCATTCACAGGTCCCAGTCCCTTCAACTCAAGTTCACACTGGAGTTTGTCTGTTCATCACTGCAACACAAAATTACACACCATGTAAATTACTTCTTTACAGATACTAAGTTTAACTCATTCATGATTTTCGTACAATTTTTGTAGGGTTTTTAATGTCTTGCTTTAAAATCATCTGAAATATTCTTGCAACCCTAGTGAATAGATGGATTTTTTATTTTGAGTCAGATATTTATTTCAGCAGTGTATTTCAGTATCTTCCTGGGATCCTGGGATTCATAGGATTTTCTGTTTTGTTATACTATTCCGTTACAAGGATTTCCTTGAGGACTTCTATCTTCAGGCAACAAACACAGTCCTCCAGTGGTTCCTTACTGGCCTCTGAAAGTGTTAGAAAAGAATGCTATCTAATTTTTAATGTTATCAAGCTCTTACATGACCATATTTCCCTTCAGTACATCAGCAAAAGGTTACAGGGATTTCAGGATGCTAAAATTCAAGTGAAATTTATCTCAGTTTGCGAGGGACAGTTTGATTTTGCTCTTACACTCAGTAGCAAAAGTATCATGTGCTTCTGAACAGGGAAGTGATGTAATGAGAGACTATTTGCATTTATAAAGCTTTAGCTGAGTGCCATTTCCACTTTTTGCCTGGTAACTCAATATCATATGAGTATATCCTCACAGGATATTGAATAAAATAAAGCTATTCACAGTCCAGCACATCCCTGTGATAAGCTGAGAACAAGGCTACTTCTGCCAGTCCAAAACACGAGGGCAGAACAAAATCTCTAAATGACAGGTATTAAACAACACCATATATTCTCAAGGTCATATCAAGCATCCTGCCTGCAAAAAGTAATTTAAAATTTAATTTCTAGATAAAAGACTCAAAATCAGCCTCATAATGTTTATTGTTCTCTAAATTGCATCTTTTTCTGTTAGACATTTCTTCCAGACAGGTGCCAGTATTTTTCTAAGATACACAGTCCACAGAATTTCAGTCTTTCTGCAAGTAAAATCAGGAAAGATTTCCCTGTTAGTTAAACAGCCAAGTCCCATCCTTAGGGAGAATGGTGGGGGCAGCCATAACTTCTCATATATTGAAAAATGCTGAGAAGCATAGCTCATAACATAGTCTCATCAATATGAGAATCCATCAAGATATGTATTCTGAATATTTTTTCTTAGCCAAGTCCATTTTTAAACAGAAGATTTGATTTACTCTAATACTGAGATCATTTGGTAATTTTTATTTTTTCTACATTGAACACTATTTCGTTCTGGTACTGCCTTGACAAGTAAAAATGACTGCTATAGAATCATAGAATCATTAAGTTGGAAAAGACCTCTAAGATCATTGAGTCCAACTGTTAGTCCAGCACCAACATGTTCACTAAATCATGTCCCTAAGTATCATATCCCACTGTTGAACCCTTCCAGGGATGGTAATTCCACTGCCTCCCTGGGCCACAGTCAATACACCTGCTTTAGTAAGAAGAGTGAGAAAATATTTTCAAGTTTGCCTTCATTTTTCAGATATTAATATCCCTTGATTTAGGTGAACCTAAGACAAAAAATTATCTAGGAATAAAAATGGAGACTGCTATCCCAGAGCTTGTGTTTGCTATTATGAGGTGAAGTTTGATAGGCTCTGTCAAGCTTAGTGTTTCTTGACTCTTCAGAGCATTGCTAGACTGAAGGCTGCAACTTTGGATTAATCTGGACATTCTAATTAAAGGAAGATGCTTCTTTTTTTACTGTCAGTGTCTGGCAAAGCTGGCTGCATTCCAGCACGTGAGTAGATATCAATGTGCATTATCAAACAGAGGTGGTTAGATATTTTTCAGGTAACAATATTTAATTTTCTGCTTGAGGACCGAGCTTCTGTTTTCAAGCACTGTTCCCTGGTTTAGCACAGCAGGTAGAGTGTTCAGGCTCCACCCAAGCTTGTGAGCTCTGCACTTGCTGAGTTATTAGGCCAGGTGTCATGGCTTAACCAGCTGCTCTCCAGGAGATTGTATGGACTATCCTAACAGAGCTGGGAGTCACCACATCCCTCTCCCATCAGCATGCCTTCCCCACAGTGGGGCCACATGAGCTTTCTTGGACCAAGTCTAGCCCTATGTCCACCTGCATCCTGCCAGCCCCAAGGTGTGAGGTGCAACCGAGGCAGCACAAACAAGTTGAGATGTGCAGAGCTGGCTCTCACTCTCCTGCTCTCTCTCTCGGTGTAGGAAACAGTGCTGACTCTGAGGTTAACTATGCTCATGGGGTCCCCAGTTCTTTCCATCACAGGGTTGTCTTGGAGAGACCTAGAGGAAGAACTGCAATTTAGAAATACGGCATGAACCGAGATTAGAATAATGAGGAGCCCACTGCTCTGCCTTGCTCCTTGGACCTTTTTTATTCCTCGATTTTTATTTCACTCCATTAGCTGGAACTTTTGTGTGTGCTCCTGGGAAGAAGAAAAGAAAGGAATGTATGTTAGCATCTTAGTGACCTTTCCAAGAAACACTTTTAAAAGTATTTTTTGAGAACCCCAAGGTGGCAAAATTCAGCTTTGTCTAAAAAGGTGAGAAGTCTTGAACCAGGCATGCTGACTGATAAAATCCACAGATTCTTACAAGCAGCCTGAATAGGTTAGTTAGTATTTATATTTCTTTTCAAGATTTTCAGATTCCTCCTGCAGGTCACAGGAAAAAAATCCTTATAAAAATCTCATTGATTTGCACTTCTAAATCCTGTTCCCAGAAGTAATTTATGAGCAAAATAACATTAACTGTCAAGGAGACTTATGATTCAAAATGTCTCCCCCTTTTGAAAATGAGCTTCAGTTTCAAAATCTGGTACTTTTGGAAGTCTAAATTGGGCAGAATATATTACAAGATATTTTTTGAGAAAGAACTGATTATAAAGACTACAAGATTTATGTGTTGATAAATATGTATGGTAAATAACAAAAAGCATTTTCGTTTTTGTTAAAACTGTCTGTGGCAATGCTTTCATTTTTTGAAAAAGAACATAAAATAAGTGTTCATCAAATAAATAACAACCAATGCTTAGGACCCTTAAATGTTGAAACGGGAAGTCATCTGTTACTGAAAATATTTATCAGCAATTAGTTCTGCCCTTTTTCTGCTGCATGTATGTCTTTGCTATAGCTATCAAAATCATGCACACCCAGGGCCTATGGAAATAATGATTATTCACCTGTTACAAAGAAGACTTTTCTAAGGGAGGCAAAAAAGGATTTTTTTATTCATTTCTCTTAACTCAAAGGCTTTGTATAAATACAGGGAAGAGATATGTCCCTTCATCTTCTCTGTATATTTGCCAACAATTTCCAAAATTTTTTCAGACTTTCTACTGAAAAAATGGTATTAGCAACCAAAATCTCTGTTCTTCATAACATATTCAGCAACAAAGACTCGAAAAGCAAAATCCTTCTTTGTCCTGCATAACCTGTAGTGCGTGCAGTGGCACGTCTGTTATCAGTGCAGTGCACTGTGCGACTGCAAACAGTAATACAATCAGGTTTTCATTTATATTAATGTGGCTAAGCTCTGTGTTTGATCATGTTAAAAGATATGCACTTGCTAAATGTAATTCCCATATATTAATATATTACCTACAAAAGGCCATTGTTTACGTAATGTGATTCACATGAGCATTCTGAATGAAAATTTATCAGTAAGATTGGTCAATATTCTCTAGTTTTAGATTAGAAGCATTAAAAAAAATAATGATTCACATGAAATCAGTAAATTGCCATCAGCAGCAGATTTACTATCAGCATCTCAAGACAAAAGTCATCATTATATATAAACCAAATCCCACAGTCCTGTTCAGGAATACATCCATTGTTATTGAGTAAAAACCAAACTTTGTATGTCTGTTATGGAGAAATTGCCTTCTTCATGCATGAGGAACTTTGGCAAAATAAAATCCAGATTTCAGCACTGTGTCCCAATATTATTCCTACATTACAATTAGGATTGTACTGGGAATGGATTTTCCAGCAGCTGATATTCATAAGGTTGAAAGTAACCAGCAACCTTTCCCACAGTAAAGCAGGAGTTAAAGCACGTTCTCAAAAGGCAGAAAACCCAGCTCAGTGTCTTCCTAGGCTTGGATGGACTCAAACTCTCATTTTCCAAAAAGGCCCATTTTGCATTTTTTTCAATTAGGCATGAACAAGAACAGACTTAGATGCAAGGATTGACGTGCTGAGATTCCCTACTCTCTGTTATCATAATCTTGTGCTTTTCCTCATCTGACAATTTTTTGTTTGGGTACCAGCACTGTCTTCAAACCATTCCAAAAAATAGAAGGAATTTAGTCCAAGACTAACCATGACATCAGTAAGTGTGCTCCCCACTGACGTATGAAGCAGAAAGGGATATATGCAAATAGTTATTGTAATTTAGCTCTCCTGAGAACTTGGGAAATTGCATTCTTCTAGATACCTCCTTATGACTTCTTTTCACATATCACAGATGCTTAATTTGTAATAGCTGGAGCCCTGTTAGTAAATTGGAGCTCTGTTCCCATTTACTTCAAGAATGTATTTTAACAGCATTTTATATCAATGTTACTTGGCAGAGGATAAAACAATATTGATGTGATTGGCAATCAATTCTCTGTGTACCTCCTTTTACAGGTAGATTTCATCCTGCCTGCCCAGAGAGAGTTAAGGATTTTAAGAAGTAGAACCAGGAGAACAGGGAAAGGTATGGGAGATGGAAAAAATAAAATCAGTATTATACTACGGAGTTTTTTTCTGGAGAAGTTAGCTTTTGAGAGTAGTTTAACTAGGCTGAGAATTTTAGTTTGCCTTACTAGACCTAAATTTGGAGGAGACAATGAAGCCTTAAAGATGGCAGGGTTTAATGGGAATGAAGATGAATGAAGCTGTTGCCGGCAGGTGGGTAAGAGTCTCTGGCAAAGAAAGGAGTGCATAAACTGAAGGAAGTGTATTTGACTGACTGGGTTGTATCAAAGCTCGAGGGAAAATTTTCTTTGAGGGAGGAAGGAAATATCCAGAAAAAGGTTATTTTATTTTTATCTCTTTGTTCTGCATGTGTGTACCTTTGAAAAAGGGAGTGCTTTGTTCTGAAAAAACATTCTGAAAAAACTGCAGTCAGCTCAGCAGTCACAAATCCCTGAAGGAAGAAGGGCTCAGAGATGCCAGATGCACTTGTCATGCTACCAGAGCTGCAGAAATGGGAATGTCTGGCCAGTGATCCATTTCAGATTTCATCTTTTGAGAGAGTGGCCTGGTCACTGAGTACATGGAAGAAAGATGGAAACAGTCCAAAGGGAAGATCTCCCAAAGACAATGATGCTCGATGTTGTGCAGTGACAATTTTTAGCTGGTAACAGAGACAGTTGGAGGAACCTCTGTCCCCAGGCACTTGTTCTACATCTTACTATCCCATCAGTTTTGCAAACATTACTTTTACTGGGGCTGCACTGTAACCTGAAGCATCAAAACCATCAGGCTAAAAAGAAACCACCCAACATGGACTGGGACTTTCTTTAAATCTCAGCTGGTCGTTGTCCCAACCTGCATGTCAGCATGGCCACTCAGACAGATTCAACACTACAAAGAGGGAGGCAGGCAGCGGCGTTAAGGTCTGAGGAAACAGCTACAGGTGGTGAAGGGGGTAGCACCCTGCCAGCCCACCCAGGCACTGGGGTTTACACCCCTGTGACACCCACATTGCTCACAGTGTGCACCAGGTTTGGCCATGTATTGCAAGCTGCTGCGTGTGTTCCTAAATTACACTATGTATTGGTTGGTTTGCTGTAGATTCGTGAAGATGTAGTCAAATGCCCTTGGGATCACTATAGACACAGCTTAGCTTTGTCAAGAGAGTGAAGAATTGTCTTTTTCTGAAAGCATATACTACTCCCAATTTTTTTCCTTGCATTCCATAAATCAGCATTCATTTACAGAAAAGCTCAAAGTAAGAGATCCGATTATCCTGGAGGTAATTAAAATCTTACTCTTATCCATGAGCAGGACAATAACCTGGGAGGTCCCTTTTATATTGCATGGAGTACAACATAAAACCACTGAAGCCGTATCAGACGACTCTTTGACAGCATATTATGTGGTGCCGCCACTTTGCTGGAAAACCACTGACATTTTTTAAAGGGAAAGTTGTGGTGCAGTTTTCCATGAGATCCTGATTAATATGCTCTTGAGTCTATAAATAAGGTGCCAAGCAGCAGCAGTTGTGACAGCATTTCTGCACCTTGCGCAGCTGGGTCTGGGATCAGTAAGTCAGTTCACATAGGGCAGTTATCTACGATGCAACAGTAATGAATGGTGAAAGGCAGGATATGAGTCGCTGTTTAGAGGGAAGGTGTTCAGAAAAATAAGCACAAAATGAGAATTTCTTCGTACCAGTTTAGCCGTGTTACAAACATACTCAGACAGAAAAATGAGGGAAGTGTCTAAGTGCAAAACAAGCAATAAATCTGAAGATAATAGAAAGTAGTGAGTGGCAGTCCAAGGCCACACACTGCATTTCATCATATATGAAAAAACCCCAAAACCTACAGAGAAATAAGACCCCAAACAACCCTCTGATCTTTGGTTTAGGCTTAAGGTAGTTAGTCCTGTGGGCCTGTGTCTTTTCTTATTAAAGCCCTGATTTGCTACAGACTAATGAATTTTGAGCACATAAATAATAGCATAACCTTTCTTCTTCTGTGTTCTGGACCAGATTCTAATTATGAAATATCTTCATGATCCTCTCAGAGGTTTATGCTGTAGAAATAGTGAGGCTGCAGTAGAAACATTGGTGGAATGAGAGAAAACATTTAATGAATGAGGTCCCTGGGATGCTTTGCTTTGGGAATAACTCAAATACGTGGTTTGATCAGGCAGCTGTCTGTGTGCAGTTTGCAATTTCTAAACTCTGTTTTTCCAGGAGACTAATGGAAGTCAATGCAGCCTTTTTGTCTCAATTAGAAGTAAGGAAATGGGGAATCTTCCTTAAAATTACAGCACAGAGTAGAAAGTCTAAAACAAATGGAGACCATAAGAAAAATTAACCCTTCACAAATTATTAATATAGATTGTTCAAATAATAACATTTTCAGTATCCCAGACAGAGATTTGTAACTACTGGTATGTGTTAAGTTCTCTTATGGCAGTTCTGTATCCTAACCAACACTAGTTTATAAAAAGGCTTATTCATATTTCAATAGTCTATATCAATAATATTTGTGACATTTCCTTTGCTTAAAGTTTTGCCTTGAGTGTTCTCCAAGTAAACCATCCTCAGCTTTATGCAGTGCCTTATCACATCCATGGCCCTTCAGTGGACTCACTCCAGCCTGTCTGTGTCAGTATTGTACTGGGGAGCACAGCGCTGGACCCAGTATTTCAGATATGTCTCACCAGGACTGGACAGAGGGGAAAGATTACCTCCCTCCATCTCTTGCCAATACTCTTCTTGCCACAAGGGCCTTCCTTGGTTCCTTCCTAATTAAAAAACAAAAAACCAAACCAAAGCAAACAAAACAAAAAAAGGACCCACCCATACACACATAAAAACCTCCCCCTTTTTTTTCTGACAGGCCCTTAGGGATAATTACACTGTATGCAACTATCAGGAACAATAACTTGTAAACTGTAATGGAACGTAAACACAGCATACTAATTTAGGAATTGTCATATTGAGGGTATTGACACTGCTTGATGTTGGGCTCTGTGTGTGTCTATATGTGGAGAATAGTCTGCATCACACAACATATCCTACCAAACGCTTGTAGGATACCAAGTGATGGTATCACATCGTTCCTAATAGGGTTTCTCCTTACAGATCAGCCCTGAAACTCTACATTCCACCTTTTTACTTTTATTTGGCTTTGCTGCTTGACATTATAGCTGGACAATTTTATTAACAGGATTATGTGTAGGCTTCCTTTAATTTTGCTGGTTTATTAATCTCAAGAATGTCCTGTGACAGTCCATTTCAAGGGATGGTCACAATTTTTTGGTTTGCCTACTGTTCTTTATTCAAACTTGGGCTTGTCTTTCAGTGTATCTGAATGCCATTTTAGTCTTATTGAGAAAAGAAGGAAGAAGATAGCAATTATTTTCCTCTCCGCTATTCATTATTTACATTCCTTATTATTTCTTGCATCCCTTGTGATTTAAATGCTTCTGCATTAAAAATAATATTTTCTTTTTGAGATTCTTTCCCCTGTATTAATCATTCTTCTTGTCATAAGGGCTTTGTTTTTGCAAATTATGTCATCAGAGTAATTTTGTGGCATTTTAGCTTTATGCTTAGTGCTCATATATCAAAGTATATAACCAGTTATGTCTGATGATTGACTGATTGTTGTTTTCTGTGTAAACATGCACACGGGTATTCTTTGTATTTCACCTTGACAGTGAAATTGTAGGCTATTTTCCTCTTGTTAAAGCATTTAAAAACCCGTTTGCCTCCTTTTTTGTATTTCTTACCTTTCCTAAGCAAAAATTCCATTCTGCTCTTCATGATTTCCTTGTTGTTTACCAGAGGGACATCAATTAAAAAGATCAGGCATTATGAAAAGTCATTATTGCTTAAAGACTTTTAAATCCATGCTTTTGTGACTCCCTGGTTACCTATTTTCATATAAACTCTTCCAAATTTGCTAAGCTGATACGAATTGAGATAAATTAGATCATTTTTAGCCTAGTCTTTACTGCCAAATTTGGATCAGCAGTCTGTGTGCTTCCCTGTGCAGAGCATGGCATTGTATGCTGGGTCCTCTTGGAGGATGAAATCTCAGATTTGCTCTCAGGCCAGAGAGCTATTTTCCTTCCCCAGCATCACTAGCAGTCATTGCTTCCCTCATTTTCTTTCCACAATGGCCAACAATCACCTCCCGTGTGCTGGTTCTCTCCAAATTTTCTGTGCCAGCAGTTGGATAGCACTATCCCACACTCTTTGAGAAATTTTAAGAATACATATTTGAGCACACCCTTGCAGATGATGGCAGCAAGAATTCTCTGCTTCACAGTGATGGCAAGGTACTTCATTGAGCTCACATTTCTTGTTTAAACGGAAGGGGGGATTCATTCATCTTAAATGACAATCTTATTGAAACCTTGTTGAAATATTACCTTGACTTATTCTGAGCCAAATAGTAATTTTCAGTTTGAACATCTTATGAGACTCACACAGGGGAAAATATTTATACTTATGTGAACTGTGGTTGATTCCGTATTGAAATAAATGGTTGATTTTGCAGTATTTAGGCCTTCATTTTGGACTTGATCTACTGTCGGGGTTTGACTCTGACTAAAGGCCAGGCACCTCGACTCTCTCCTGCTACAGACATGCAGGAGAGGGGAAAGGAAAAAAAACTGTAAAAACACACACCAATCTCATGAGTTAAATGAGATAGGACATTGGTAGGAGAACACACGGAAGAAAGGGCAGACAGGCTCCAAACTTAAAGTTCCAAAGTGATTTAATTACCTAACAGAGTTGGAGGATAAATGTAAGGCAAAAATAAACTTTTCATGCACTATTTTGTTCACTCACCCCCTCCCTCTTATGAACCCACTTTTATTCACCCCCTTTCCTCTTTTTAACCAACAAGCCTGGGTAGGGGGCAGGGTATGGGGTATTTTCTCAGTTTACAGAGCAAGTCCATAAATCTATTCATGACCACAATTCTTCTACTACAAATACTCTTTATCTCTACTTATTTCTCTCTCTCTCCAGACAGTTTTTCTGCTCTCACACCCTCCCTCTTAAGAAGCAGTCTCTGCACTCACCCCCCTTTCCCTCTTTCCAAACCAGCAACACAGACAGGGGGCAGGTTGGGGGGTTCTCTGGTCAGTCCAATCAGGAAAAGAGGTTCTCTACTTAGCCAGGGGGTCCTTCCCTCGAGAGACAGTCCTTTGAGAACTTCTTTGGCGTGGGTCCAATCTCACGAGCAACATCCCGCCCGAATTCTGCCGCAACATGAGTCTTTTTGTCCATAAGGTGCTGTGCAGACTCTCCCGAGCCGAGGCCAGGCTGCTTCCATGCCAGGAGCAAGGCCTTTCTCTCCCTTGCATGATGGGACTCTTTTGATGAGACTCCAACTGGATCACAGTTTTCTCCAGGCATCCACCTGCTCTTCTGGCGTGGGCTGTGGGTGAATTTCTGCATCCTTATGGACTCCATGGGCTGCAGGGGGACCTCCTGCTTCCCCCATGGCCTTTACCATGGCTAGCAGAGGGTTTTCAGCTCCAGCACTGGGAGCCTCTCCTCCCCCACCTTCTTCACTGACCT